>OX465275.1:31145555-32455555 GCA_949987645.1 Tachina grossa
AGCTGCTGACTAAGTGAGTGGCTGACTGACTGACTGGCAGGCTAAATGAATGAAGACATGACTGACTGAATGACTGCATTAGCATGCAATTTCAGGAACATTGGCAAGATACTGAAAACATTTGCATGCTCAACTTATTTAAAAGTAACAAAAACCTGGCAAATAAACTCACATACATACAAACTAAAAATCATATAACTTTGAAGTCATAAGGTTGAAAATAATTTAGGTGAGAGCAATACACTTTCATGCTAATATGTATGTATGCATGTGTGTGTTATACGCTTAAGGGAGTTACTGCTTAAAATATTTTAAAGGTGTAAATTAAATTTTTCAAACAACATAAATTTCTAACACTCCTTCTTATATGTATGTAGCCAAGATTGTATTAGACAGACAGACATGTTTATGGCACTAACTTTACCCTTCCATAGACAAACAACAGGTCCTTGGGGAATATCATAAGCATAAATTTATATAAAAGCATTTCAATGTATTCTTGCTGCAGACTTGTTTGAATCAATGTCCTATTTATTTCTCTCTCTCTCTCTCCCTCCGCATTTATTGCACATAAATACAGATTGACTTTAAATTGAATGATTAAATGAAAGCATAAACTCAAACTTATAAGCTGAGTAGTAAAATTTTCAAAATAATTACATTTACTCCCGAGACTTGAGCTTGAATTTTTTTTAGCGATTTGCTGGCATTTTGCTGCCTCTTTCTTGAAAAAAATAATAGAAAGTTATTAATATTTAAGCATATTTTGTTTTGCTTATTCAGAACGAGGGAAAAAAATAAATATAATTTGCAATACAACAATAGAAAAAACTTTATTGTTGAATAGAATGGTGCATACATAATAAACGTCGAAATTTCAACTCGTTAAAAAAGATTTAGAGCCTCATTATTTTTTCGCATTCGTTTCCTATTTTTGAATTTTTTTTTGTGAAGTGCTTTTTTCTTGGTAGTCTCAATAATACATACTTGTTTACGCTTGAATTTGTTTATATCCTGGTAATATTTTGCAAATTGTTTGCAAGTAGTAGTTTGCTCAAATTGCGGTAAAATATATGAAGCAGCGATGCCAATTTGGTGCTTTTGGCACTATTTTTAGTGCTTTTTGAAGACTAAAAACGCTAATTTTTGAGCGTTACTGCCAAACTAACAAAAAGCACTGAGTAGTGCTTTTAAAAAATTTGTGTATTTTTAAAATTACTTTAATAAAAAACTTGCTGTATTTATTTTGTCTGTGTAAATCATACCTTTTTCGTCTGATATATTTCATTAAAGATGTTGATAATATTGCCGAAATAGAGAATAGCTTAGAAAACATGGTTAAATTGCAATCGTTTTTCACGTTAGTGCTTTTTACGCTTTTTAGATCTCAAAATTACGCTTTTTAGTGTTTTTTTTTTAAATTCTGATGTGCTTTTAGAGCCAAAAAAGTTGGCATCACTGATACGAAGAGATTGGTGGAGGAGGAAGAGAGAGTGAGTTTGTGTATATGTCAGCAGCAGTGTTGCCAGTTGTGATTAAGCTTGGCTGCTTTTAAGGCAAAATTAGTTTGTGCGTTCTGTTCTGTTCTTAATCAGCTGTTTTGTCTCTATTCAGTTAAATATCTGTATGTGTTGCTTAATTTTTGCTTTTTCGTTCTGTTCTGTTGTGCAAAAATTTCATGAGTTCCTAGTTAGGGCAATATTATGTACAAGGAAGAAGTTGTGCTATTTTTTTCTAAACAAAAATGGTTATATACAATTTTTCAGAAAAACGCCACATTTAAAAGTTATGATGCCAAAAGTGTTTATAATAAAGACAGGCTATTTTTTGGGTGAAAACTGCAATGTGCATGGCTGGTATGCGCGCTATTAGTGCAATTTTTCCACATATGTGATCTTTTTATAGCCATTCTATCAGAAACTGCCGGTGAGTAATAGACTAAAAACTGCTAAGCCGAAGTACACGAAAGAAAAAGCAAAAATTTATGAGTGTAATCACAGCCACTTTTCAAAACAGGAAATTTTTACTTTGGATAAGTCCAATGTGTATGAAAAGTTTTAATAAAATTGATTTTCATTTTGAGTTTTGAGTGCTTGTTCCCTCTAATTGAAACTTTTGTTTTTTTTTGTTTTTTCTCAGTGTGCTCTGATCTAGATTTATTTGTGTATCAAATTTCAGCTCTCTAGTGCGAGTTGGAGTTTTAACGTCATTTCCTCGCATAGCGGATAAAACTTTTTTCCCATTGGCTTACTTATCTACACTTACTTGTGTATAAAATTTCGGCTCTCTAGCGCGAATTATTAATTTAAATTTTTTGATCATTACCCGTACCACTATTTTAAACTACATAACAATTTTGTTGTGAGCAGCGCTTAAAAGTCATGGTAATTTTTTTTTAAATATGCTAGACCGAACTAGATTAAACACAAGGCTAACATTTTATGGGAGTGATCACGCCCACTTTTTTTTTAGTTTAAATTCTTGTATTTTTACCATTCTGGCAAAATTTTTTGGTTTTTCAGATTTTTCTAGTTGGTTTCTCACCTAGACCTACTTGTATATCAAATATCAGCACATAAGCGCAACTTTTAATTATTAATTTTTATGGGCGTAACCCTGCCCACTTTTCCAAACTCAAAATTTTTTCGGCCAGTGCTTATTATTCGTGTCAAGTTTCATTGCAAACGGATAATAATACCCACATAAATAGTATATCTAATGAGGTTTAAATTGTATGAGCGTGTCAACGCAGATTTCCCATACAAAACAAAATATACTTCGTCACTAGATTTTGTCAAAATCTACTTAAAATCTGATAAAGCTTAAAGCCGTTTCAGACTATAATACAAGTATTAATACTTTTGTGGAAAATGCAACTCATTGTTGCATTGTTGTTGTTGTGTTGTTTTTGCTTTTTGAAATTTTTTAAACAGAAATTAGATCAGGGAAACATTTTCGTCAAAAGTATTAATACTTGTATTATAGACTGAAACCGCCTTTAGTAATAAGACTAAGAGTATTTTTAGTATAGATTTTCATTAGGATTTTATTTAAAATCAAGAAGATTCTGTGCAGTTGTAAATGGCTCATCTTCTTTTTTCCTTAACTAATGGCAACTTTGTTAAGTGACTACGAACGAGTTTGTGCAACATTTCACTATTTATTATTTTTATAAAAAATAAACAGGAAGTGTACAAAAAACAGTGGAACGATTGTTAAAGAAAATTCTTTTTATTTAGGAATAACATACTACAGCTGGCTAAAACTAGAAAAAAAATATTATGACAAATATTTTTAACATGTTCCTGAAACCTATTTAAGTGCATTAGTTGAGTAAAGAAAAAATAAATTTTTGAGTCTATTCAATTTATACAAATTCTGTGGTAGATCATATTTCAGTGAAAATATTTTTTAAAACGTAAAATTTTTGCTTTATACTTTTTCTCACTGCGCACTGACCCAATGCGATTGACATTTTCACAGAAAAAATGTTTCCGGTTAAGCCTTTAATTGAATAACAAATATAAAAAATCAATTAAAACTTTAATTGTGTCAATTAATTTTTCTAGTTGCGAGGGCGGATCAATAAGTCCGTGACTTTTTGAGTGAAACACATTTTTTTTGCAAAACAAAAATTCAGCGCCATTTGTACTTGTCCAACCACAACGAAAGTCAGTAAACCATTTTTTTTTTACATTGAAATCGATGGTGCAGTGTTCTCATAGTATTTATCGAGCTTTTCCTTGGTTTGATTGACTTTTTTTTGCAAAAATAATGTTAAACGAGCAGTCGAAATTCACTTTTTTCCATTTTTAGAAAAATACACGAGGTTGTATGTTAAACGCAAAGTAAATGACGACACTTGCTCAAAATTTGACAGCAGTCTATTAACAGGTCGTTCTTAATGGGAACAGTGTTGTATTTAATATAACTACAAGGGAAGTTCAAAAAGTTCGACTAAATTCTTCCATAAAAAAGGAGATTTAATTGGAGAAAATTTTTTTTATGTATATTTTTGAGGGACGTAAGCATCGTAGCTGGCGTGTAAGAACTACCATGGCTTTAATTTCACAAACATATTCCCCCTTAGGCTTAATAAGGCATGCTACAACAGCTACTGCTAAGCCATATGCACTATGTGCAAACTTTTATAAAGAGCTTTTTGTGCTTTCACACCGACGAGAGTACAACATTCACAACAAAAACACAACAGACAGCAATGCTTGCTCTTACTTTGCAAAGAAACAAGAACAAATTTAAGAGCTTTCGAAGCTGTTTACCTCAAATGCAAATATCTGTGCCATAATTGGCGAGTCACCCATAATCTAATACAGTGTTGCCAATAAGTTTGGTTCGAACAGTTTGTTCTTCTATGGTTATGGTTATCCTTTATGGTTGATCCTTTATCGTGATTGGCGTATTTCGATTCTTACTACGACGTGTTTGTAATAGACAAAAGAATTTCACAACATTTGTTTGTTAATCTGGGACGAAACTGTCGTAATCGAAGTCCAAATACTCCAACCAAAATATAAATCTCATGAACAAAATTTTGCTGCGATTGGTGCCGAATCGATAATTCACGGTCATCAATACACAATACAGCTGCAATATTTTCCTTCAACCGCCCTCTACATATGCGTGTTGGTAGTTTAATGTTCAATTATGTGATTTTGGTGCGAAGTTTAATCACAAGATTCCAAATATCCGCTTCAGAAGGTCGTCCAAACTTACTACAAAATGGAAGGAATGCACGGATGCACTTTCTAAATTATAAACCAAACTGGATATGTTTAACAGTGACATGATATACAATAACAAAAATTAAAAATTTTAAAAACCCCCGACTTTTTTCAGAAAAGATGTTATATCTTCTAAACGGCTGGACCGATTTTTTTCAAACATAGCTAAGAACCCTCTCGATCAAGTCATCTTTCAAACAGAAAAAAAACTAAATGAAAATCGGTCCAGCCGTTTGGCCTGTACGTGGACACAGACAGACACACAGGTACACAGATACACAGACACACAGGCACACACTATAAACTTATAACACCCCTTTTTTAGTCGGGAGTTAAAAACAGATGAGTTGCCAAAAAGAAACTTGCTAAAAAAAACACCCGTTACTTCTTAAATGCACAATGGATTGTAATTCAAAACTTATTAAGCGTTTTAAGGTTAATTTGCAATCATCGAAAATTGGTACTAAAAAGTCCCAAATATTCAGATTTTAATGGTTTAATTCTAATTTCTAGTAATTTGTAATATAATTTTAAGATGAGTACTTTTCCAGCTTTCTGGTATACTTTTTGCAAAAGGTATACAAAAACAATTTTAAATTGCTAAACACATTCTATGATGGCAATTTAAAACAGCACTGAATCGCAACAGTAAGTGATATCACAACCTTATTTTCCCTACAAAAGTGCTTTTTAAGATTTGAGTGAATTGCTTCACTTCTACAGCCAAAGAAATTTCCATCAAACTCCAGGTTTCTTACTATTTATTTTTCCACATTTACCACTGTTCTCTGCATGATTGCATACACGAAATATTTTGTTTTGTAAAAGCAAACAAATGAACCAAATATTTTATTTTATTGTTCAAACAACAACCACCAATTCTATTTCTATTCGTTCAATTTTTTTTCTGTGGCATTCGAATACAAAAATCTACGTTACGTAAAACTTTATCCTTTCCCAATCAGACATGTATGAGTAGTAACTTCCCAGTTGACCACGGCTTTCGTTAATGATATCGAGTTCCGATATACCTCGAACATTTATCGTGTAAAACTATCGAGAGTGACACTCAAAAATGAATCGAAAAATGTTCACCCGTCGCTCAGTTTTGTCCCAAAATACCTTCGATCTCGGATTTCATTAGCAAAATCAAAAGTGAGAGATTATCGAATTAATTTCGATACCGCAAAAATGCAGCAGAAAAAGTAAAAGGTCACCTCTTTTTTATTTATTTATTTTAACTTACTTATTTTATTAATTTTATTTATTTGTTTAATTCCGTAACTTACGCTGCAGGCGTTGAACATGGTACCTCGACTTTAACAGACTAACACACATCCACTGGGCTATCGTGGCAAATTTTTTTTCATTCAATTATTGCACATATGTAAGTGTGTGTTCTTATCTGGGTATCTTTAGACTAACAGGCTGACACACTTCCATGCAGCTACCGTTACACATTCGAAAAACTATCGTGAGAAGTGCGAAGTTCGGAGCTTTAGCGAACATTCGAATTTTTTTTAGGTTTGCGAACAAATATCGAATAATTTTGTTTCGAAAATTCTTCAATTTAGTGAAGATTCTTTTTATGGAATCGCAGGTCAAGTGGGTTATGTAGACAAACACGTGTATACGTATAAGAGAATTGTGAACGTAAGTGAGTGGGTACGAATGTACGTAATATAAAAAAAACATAGCCAGCCAACCACGTGAAAATAAAAGTAAAAACGAAAGGACTTTCATTTTAAACTTAGCACAGCATATCGTCAACTTAAATGCAAGATCATAATTTTTTTAATATTTTAACATAAAGAAATAAAATAGTTGAAAAAATAATCCAACTGATGGTCCTTAACCAATGTTATATTACGTTTATATAATTAAGGGATTCAAACAATAGTCTTAAATATCATAGTGTTATAATGTTTTAAATTATTTTATTAATGTTTTTGCTTTTGTTTTTTTTTTCAACAAAAATTTTATAACATTGGGCCTGTGCCAAACGGTAGCAAAGTACTAATGTAAGTAAATTTTTGACACTTCTGAGGTGAATAAAATTTCACTAGCCCTGAGGGCTAGTATAAATTTTGACACAACAGGTAAATTTTTGACAAGCTGCAGTAAAAAGCATGGTATCATAAAGTTTAAATCCACCGCCGTCTCTTCGAGCCGTCGCCCAATACAAAGATTTTACGTCTTTTAAGTTTAATTAGACTGTGAAAAAATCATTGTTTATTTTAGTTTGCGAAAAATGTTGTATAATATATATATAATATTATATAATTTATTGCTACAAGATTATTGTTTTATATAAAAATGTCCTCTTAAATTTTGTTGGTAGCCGGCGGCTTGTAGTCAGGCGAAGCAAAACCGCCGCCGCAGCAATTGTTTCATCAGCTTCTTTCTATGCTCAAGCGAATTTGTCAAAATTTTACATTGTCAAAAAAGATATCAATTGGCACAGCAGAAAAATTAAATTTTTTCCCCACAGGCAAATATTTTTTTACCATAGTACTTTTCTACCGTTTGGCACACGCCCATTATGACACTTACACAGAAAAAAATATTCCTGCAATAAGCAATTTTAGTTGAAAATAAGACCAAAAATTAATTAAAAATTTATTTAATGGCATGTTTCTACATTACAAGTAACTCAAAAATTTTGTTCATATGAGTACAAAATTTGGCTTTGGGGTTTCATAAAACAAGTGTCAACTTTTTCTGAGTAAAATACGTAATACTTTTTTATTTTGTTGTTTCCACATAACAATTTCAATTGTATCTAATGTCAAATATAGGCAATCAAAATTTAGTACTTGTGTAGAAATTAAAATAGGTTTTTATTTATTAAAGAAGAAATCGAATGTCCACACAATCGTCTAATTGAACCATTATCGAACCTGTAAGCATAAATCCAAACATTCTTACATTATATCCCATAATTGTATGTATTTTCATCACAATTCTATTTTCAATTTTGTTCACATAAATTTGTTCAAGGAAAGTAATAATAGGTTTGTTCGATTACCTGAAACTTTTTACTGAGCTTCGCTGTATTATATTGAATTTCGTTTGTTTGTGATTTGAGACTGAGTAATTGCAAGCTCTTACTGAATAAATGGTTGCAGCAAATAGCGGTTGCACTTTTCTTTTTTGTGAATTTTATTTCTAAGTAAATTCTTCAATCATTTTCTTGTATGTTGTGTAGCATAGTTAAAAAAAAAAGAATATGCATCGGTTATATGTATATGAAATATATTTTTTATATCTGTAATACATTTTTACACATTTAAAATATATTGAAAGATATTAACCTCCTAACCACGATAAGGCATATTATTTTGATTCATATATAAACTCCTGTGCTTTGAACAACATTTCAATGTATTATTATTATCTTGGATCTAGCTGTATTCAAAGCAAGAAGATTGGGAGTATTTCCATTAAATGAGGCAAATTAGTAACCATCTGACGATATATGTATGTACATATCGTATATGATGGATGAAATCCATTCATGAAGCATGAAAGCTTTCTGACTTGTTTCAGCAAAATCTTAATGCTTTTATAATTGTGAAAAAATCATAAAATACCGTAAATGAAAAAAAGTATGTCACTATTGATGTTATTAATTAAGAATCTATGATGCAGCCTTTTTAATATATCCAAACATTCTTTAATGCTTAATAGCAAAAATACTCAAGATTTATTCAGTTACTCGATTTTGCTTGAAAAAATAAATGAACTGATCTAATATTGCATTGTAATTTAAAAGCAACTGTTTTTTATTTTGCTCGATTTTCTTCCAGGGCTGCCATTAAGTAATGCTTCTAGTATGGAAAAAAATTAACTCAAATACCAAATTGTATACCATGGCAATAATGAAATTAAATATACAAAAAGTGATACCAAATGCAACGTAAGCTAGACAAGTGTACTATAAAAACTCATTTTGTTACGTACTCGCCTGTGTACCGGTTGCTTGCTTGAGAGCTTACTTGTTATGTAGAAATAGGCCATAAGTCAATTAAACTTTTGCTTAAGAATATTTTTGCAATAAATTTTAATTGAAAATAATACCAAAAATCAATAAAAAATGTAATGGAGTCAATTAAACTTTGTAATGAATAAAATTTTTAAACAAATATTCAATTGACTTAAATACATTTTTTATTGATTTTCAGTTTTATTTTCAATTAAAATTGTTTATTGCAGGAATATTTTTTTCTGTGTACGACTACCATATGAATATCCCAAATGCAACAAAAAATCCTTAATATATATATATATATACATATATATATATATACATACATATATAATATATATTTTTTTTTTACTAATTGCATATTATTTTACGTTTGAGCCAACGATATTAACTAAATATCCTTATTTACATACAAATGATATTCGCAAATTGTGCAGTTACATATATACTGAGTTACTACAATACATTCCCAGCCACACAATTCAATGTTGTAAAACGAATATGTTTCCTTAATTTGCTATTCCATTCATAATAAATAATATAAAAAAAGTATAATACCCGGGTCATACTTATACGCGCACACACAGCCACACTCACATAAATACACATACATACATCTTACAACCGTAGATACTTATATAAATAATATAAAAAAGTACCCCTGGGGAGCTTTTAACAATAGCATAATGACGATATGCTTTAAATGCACACAAAACCCGTCATATCAGTCGAGTCAGTCGAAACGGGCCGGCAACAAACCAATAACAATCGTCTGTCGTTACTAGTTTCTGGCATCAATGCCACCACCGTCATCGCTGTTTTCACTTTTGTTGACTGCGTCCTTGTTAATGTTCCTGATATTATTGTTATTTGAACAATCGTCCTGTGTTTAATGAGGTAAGCGGAAGTAAAAGGAAGGCAAAAGGAGGCAAATGCTGCTAAGACCGTATGCTTGTCCTTTTTTTCTCATTCTATTTAACCTGACTGCATACTATCAGCATATTAAATGTTTAAATTTAATATTTTTTTTATCAAGTGGCATCCTTTTATAATTCAAATTCATGGAAAGGGTAGTGGGAAAGCAAAATAAATAAAACGTGCAAATAGAAAATGTGTAAGGGTAAACAAAATAGTTGAGCTTTTAACCGAAAAATTTATTTTTCACCCAAATTAATTTAGAGTTAAATAATCGAATTGTACGGAATCAGGCATTTTATTTTCAATTGCCCGCTTTTTTAACAGTTGTCAGGACCCAAGCTGTAACTATTTTACAGATGACAAGTAAGAACTAGAACTGAAAAATGAAAATAAATTCAATAAACTGCACCTTTCAGTGTTTTCGCACTGAGAGTCTGAACACAATGTAACGAGAGTTCATTGCGGTGCGGGTTTCCATACGATTTTGAAGTAAAAACCCGCAGTGCGGAACGGCATAAATTTAAAATGTATTTTATTTTCATTGCGGACTTTTTTATTCTCTCAATTTTTGATACTCTCTCTTTCTGATGTTGCCATAGTTTTTGAATAATTGGCGGTGTTCACAACATTATTGTAAACAAAAATCATGATTTTGAAGTTCAAAAATGTTTGTCATTAAATAAACAGGTTTAAAAATATATCAAATATAAGTTTAAAATTTTTTAAACGCACTAATAATCCCAAATTAATATTTTACTTATTAAGTAAAATATTTTTTTTATTAAAAATACATTGTAATTGATTATTGAGGGGTTTAGCTGGATCCTATGCGCATTTCACTGTGGCTAATGTAGATCATCAGGGAACCTTTACCCAAAGCTTCTTAGACCAACTAGAGTTATTATATTATAAACTTTCATTTAAACAAATGAGAAGCTCAATAACAAATAACAAACTCAATAATCAACATGTTTTTTTTATTTTCTTACTTTACCATTGCTACATTGGCTGACTTTTTCCAACTTCAAATTGTAGTTGTAAGAGTATGTAAAAAAAAATAAATGTAAATAACAACAACAGCTATTTAAGAATAGAGTGTTGCCACACAAGTATTTTTTGACCGAGTGCAGTCAAGTTAATAATTAGTCTTTTTTTATGGGAATGGTTACAACTGAAGTTTAAAATTTTTTAAACGCACTAATAATCCCAAATTAATATTTTACTTGTTAAGTAAAATATTTTTTTATTAAAAATATATTGTAATTGATTATTGAGGGGTTTAGCTGGATCCTATGCGCATTTCACTGTTCACTGAACAATTCCCATAAAAAAAGACTAATTATATCAAATATATCTGCGAATGTATAAAATGTTAATAATTTCCTGTGTTTAGTTACTGCCATTACAAAATATTTAACGCAAGGAGTAAATTTTTTATAAAAATATATGCAGACAAAAATTAATAAAAATTTAAACAAACAATGACAAGTATTGCCGTCGCCATCTTCCGTTGTATTATGTTTATTTTTCTCTCCCGCAACGAGAAATTGCACCGCACCGCAAACATTGTGTTTAGACTCTGACATGGTTTTACTAAAAGATGGTTTTAACGTTAAAACCAACTGTTAAGACCTAATTTTACTTACAAAAATTTTTTTTTTTGTTAAAACCAACTTAAAACCATTTTTTAATTGGTTTTAAGTTGGTTTTATGAAATGCTAATAATATTTGCTGATAATATTTATGCCAGTGAATAGCAATAGATGTCGCTTTAAAGATTTTCAACTTAAAAATTGATGCAGCAGCAACAATAACCTTAAATTTATGAAAAAACAGAATTTTTTGGAGGGAAAACAACGGAAATATTTTCATTTTCATTCTGCAAATAGACGATATGACTGACATCGATACGCCGATAAAAAAATTTTATTTTATGATGTTTTTTTGTGCATTTTTTATATACAATAACTTGATTTGCAAGCACTTCTTCACTTTGTATTACTAGTTCCATAATTTAAAATATTTATTTACAAAATATAAAATAATTTCCATTTTACAATGCTTTGAAAAATTTCCGAGTTTTTCATACAAAAAAAAAAAAAAAAAAAAAAAAAAAAAAAAAAAAAAAAGTACAGTTTGTCAAATAAGTGTTAGAAAAAGCAAACAATAACAACAACAGCAAATATATGTATTTCTGCAGGAGACTTATTTTATTTTTGAGCAATGTTATTAGACAGTCTGTGAGTTAAAACCAGAATTTAACAAAGTTGCAGTGTGAATGCAAAATCAGCTGTTTATGGCCTTAACGTTAAAACCAAGTATTAACCTTCAGTGTGAAAACACTATGTGACTTGCACACGAAGGTTTTGGTACTAAAAATCTTACCTGATGTAGAAATTATTTAAAAAAAACCTATATAAGTTTTTTTTTGCAATTTTTTATGTGATTTTTTTTTTTTTGGTGTTTGGCGTTTTTTTTTAGTTTTGGCTTTTTCTTATTTTCTGGCAATTTTTTCGGTGTTTGTCGGTTTAATTTAGTTTTACCATTTTAATTTATATTGGCGCTTTTTTTTTAATTTAACTATTTTTTCGATTTTTGGCGATTTTTTTAGCTTTGAAGATTTTTTTTGTTTTGGAATTTTTAAGTTTTAGCGTTTTTGAAAATTTTAACAATTTGCCTCTCTTAAAACTACATTCACTGATAGAATACCCTTTAATTTAGATTTCTTTAAATTAATTTATTGTCTGTTACGTGGTTTGCTTTAGAACACCCCCGAACTCTTAACTGTCACATATATTCGTTGTTGTAGCGGACAAACGGACATCGTAGCGAAAGAAATAGAGTTCATTTTCACCTTTGTTTTACAAAAAAATCCTGTCTTAATAATTATATCGAACATATTTGGGAGTTATATTAAAACGATGGGCACTAATTTAACAAACATATCGTTACCTTAATATAGAAAGGCCCTGAGTCGTTATATTTTTTTTTTTTTTTTTTTTGAAATCGAGTTTCTTGTATCGAAAATATGCAAAAAAATCGATTTCTACATTAAGGTAACGATAGTATGTACGTTTTTTAATTGCCTTTATATATGTATGTATGTTTACAAATTATTTGCTATTAATTTTCATTTTGCAGTCTCTAAATTTAATTCGTATTCGTTGACATACTTTCATTTCCACTTACAAATATAACAACCAACTCTCAAATTTCTTTTTACTATTTGTCAATACCATTCAACCATTTTTTGCCCCATCTAAGTTTTTCTTATCTTTTTTTCTCATACTTGCTAAATTCATTGGGAACATTTGAAAAATATTGATACAATTTTTTTGGTATTGCTGAAAATAACAAATTTTATTTATGTTTTGTTTGCCTTCACTTATTTTATTGCGGAAGTCATAAAATTTTTTTTAAATATTTTCCTCTTGAATTTATTGAGATTTTCCTTTGGTTATAAAAAAATAAACGTAATTTGCTTTAAAACCTTTTAAGAACAATCGTTGTTGTATTGAAAAGCAAACGTTGTTTATGCAAAAAAAAAATTAAATAAAAAAATTTCTATGAAATAACAAGACGAGATGAAAATATGATTTCCTTTTTTAAAATCAACAGGAATTCTGTATTAAATTATTTTTTAAAATTTCAAATGCAAAAATAACAAAAATTACTTTCGAATTGAGAGTGAATTCACACATTTGTTTCAGACAAAATCTTTTCTAAGTATTTTTTTTTATAAATGCAAAAACTTGTAAAAATATTTTGTCCGTCTATGCAATAATTTTATCTGAAACAAATGATTGAATTAAGCTTAAAAATTGCTTCGATATTTTTAAAAATATTTTCTTTTAATCAAAGTATCATTAGTACTGTAACAAATATTTGAAAACTTTTCCAAGATATTTTGGCAAATTTATGAATATATTAATCACCATATTTTAGCGGATTTCAGCACCTTTAGCCTTTCATAAAAATTAAACAGGCTGTTGAATCTAGAAGGCGACGCACAGGGCCTTGTCCCATAGGCAAAATTAAAATAAAATAAAGTGCTTAGAATATTTAAGTAATATATATTTTTGTAAAGCTAACAAAGTACCTTAAATAAATTCGTAAATAGAATTTATTATCTCGTCTTTTTGTTAACAGTAGAGGGCGCTAAAATCAGAAAACGTTGAACGGAAAAACGGTTTTTACTGTGTTACAAAATTTTTTTTAAAATTTCATTTTTTATTGTATTGCTTTGAAACTTAACAGTTTTGTTTATAACTATAGGTACAAAAAAACAAAAATAATCTTTTGTAAATATTTTGTATAGAAAAGTTGTTTGTGCCATCGAAAACTTTTGCTATTTTTTATTTGGAATTCCCAAAATGCAAAAGTTTGATAGAGTGAAATTTTTTTTTTTTTAAGAATAGGTAATTTTTTATTTGTGATTTTAGTACATTTTAAAGGGCTTAAATAGAATATGTAAACAAATTTTAGATTTTTCACCCGGAAATGTAAAAATGATATGAATTTTTTAAGACATATTTCCTAAGTTTCAGAAAAAGTTGCAAAGACCTAAGTTTATGGTACTGCCAAAATTTAAAAAAAATACGTTTATAAAAAAAATTTTTTTATTACTATAAAAAATTAATCAAATTTTGATGTAGTGTATAATTTTTATTAAATAGTGACAAAAATTTACCAAAAATTGAAATAATTTTTTTTTGTTAAAAAAAATATATAAATTAAAAGTAGGCGATTTTTTATTTTTCATTTGTATACTTTGTTAACAAATCTAACCACTAGTAAAACAAAAGTTTAAGATTTTTAACCGGAAATTTGAAATTTTGTATTTTTGTAAAACATCTATATTTTTTAGTTTTACAAAGACCAAATATATGATTATATAATTTTTTCCAAGGAAAGGGCTCCAGCGACGTTCAATGTTCAATTCAATTTTTGCAAGCTGTGCAATTTTATTGACTGTAGGTCTGTTTGAGAACTTTTCGAGTAAAAAATATCAAGTAACTTTTACTGGGAGAGTAAGAATGATTTTACTCTCTCAATAAATAATATCACAAAAAGTAAACGAACGACATCTAGTAAAAAGTATCAAGTAATCAACATTTGTTTGTAAACAGCTGATTCATGTTTTCCTTTTTGCTTTTCGTTTCATTGTTTTCCCTATGTTTCAACTCACTTACTCCGTGAACACACTGCACTTTGTTGTTGTCTGTGCTAATAATAAGCTGGACTATATGACTTGTTATTTACATTTTGCTATTTTCTGTTATTTTTTATATTTGAGCAAGAGATGAGAGCGTGTTTATTTCAGTTTAACGTAATCATTTTCTAATAGTTTGCGATTGTTTTGAGGTTTTCACCATTTTTTTTTATCAATAATATTTGAATTAATTGTGGAATTACAACTAAAACATTAAAATTATTTGCATTTTGATCACAAATGTAGCAAAAATTTAGTTTATGAGAAAAAGGATATATGGGAGATGGTCATGTCCTTGTATCGAACGAAGCGAAATTTCCCAGAGAGCCCAAAAATATAGTTTTATAAGTTGTTATAAGTTTTCAGTGCATTTTGTTCACAAATGTAGCAAAAATTTAGTTTATGAGAAAAAGGATATATGGGAGATGGTCATGTCCTTGTATCGAACGAAGCGAAATTTCCCAGAGAGCCCAAAAATATAGTTTTATAAGTTGTTATAAGTTGTCAGTGCATTCTGATCACTAATGTAGTTACAATTTAGTTTTTGAGAAAAATTATATATGGGAGGTAGTCAGGTCCTTGCACCGAATGAAACAAAATTAACCACTAAGCTAAAAGACATATTTTAACAAATAGTTACCAACTTTCGATTTATTTATTATACAATCATAGCTAAAATTAAACTTTTAAGTTTAAAGATGTATGGGAGTTAGTCATGTCCTTGCACCGATTTTTCCGAAACTTCGAATTTATCTTAATTAACATATTTTGAACCAGCACACCAAATTTAATTTTTCTGCGATAACTTCTCTAACTTTGCCTATTCACTATATGGGGACAAAGCACTGTGCGACGTATCAATGATTCACTCAACAATGACATTAAGCAAATGACCTTGCAAATGAGGTTGAGTTCAATGCTCGAGAGATTATATAATTTACATACACCACCAAAGTCCACAGGTGTAATAAACAAATTATAAAAGACAGTAGTTTTGTAAGAAAATCCAACAAACTTTTATTGGATTAGGTGGCAAAGTTACTTATAAAATATATTTAAAACTTGCGGCTGATGTCAACAGAGAACTCTCAGTCGATTGCTTATACTGAAAACAAAAGAATATTTTATTATTTAAGTTGTCGATCGAACATTTTCTGTACACAATGTGGGAAAGGCTTTAAGATAATGAATATGTCACAACTTTTTTAAATTTTAATAAATTCTCACTCATTTGGCTGAAAGCAATAATTTTTTGCGTATTCTGGCAAATAAATTTATATGAAATATTTTTGCTGAAACATAATTTGCTTGAAAAATTTTGTAAATTTTTTAACTCACGGTTTTCAAATGTTTAATACATACCTGAAACGAGAGAAAGAAAAGAAAAATTATTTTACTTTCAATGATTCAACAAAAAATATTTAATTTGAAATTTATTTGCTGGTGGATCAGCTATGTTTATATGCATTTCATTGTTGCTGTAACAAATCGTGATTAGACTTTAACGACACATTTTGAATAATCACAAACCTTTTATCTTCTGCAGAGACTTTCAAGAACTATTTGAGAATTCACAAATAATAGTATTTTTGAAAATCACAAAAGAAAAATAAGCGTAGTAGGCTTAGAAATTTATACAAGAGAATATTTAAATAACAAAAATTAACCATTTTAAGAACCCCCAAACGTACAGATCAACTACAGGCGAAAAGGTATTAGATCAGGACACCTTTCAAATGAAAAAAAAACCCAAATTAAAATCTGTCTAGCCGTTCGTATAAAATAAAATAAATGAGACATTTCTAGATTTAAATGTTAGTTTAACATTGTAATACAGTGTAAGCTCGTTAATCCGAATTAATGATTGCATGCCCCGATTCGGATTATCGAAATATTCGGATTGCTGGATAGGCTGTTATAATAAATAAAAATAAATTGTTGAAGCTCCAACACCAAGCTTCTAAGATATTAAGCTTATCAGCTAAGGAAAGCGTTTTATGTGCACGTTTTTTTGCCATATTGAATTGATGTTTTCGCGAACAATGCTATCTGATAACAAGACACTCAACACATTCATCAAAATACACATTCCAATTATGTCCCGTTAGTTTTCACATACGATACGATAACAAACAACACACGAATAAGAAGAAGAAAAACAAATTCGGTTTAGCGAGCTGCAATCAATGCGGACTATAAGATATGCGATAAGATAACGATAACAAACAACACAAGAATAAGAAAATAAAACAAATTCGGTTTAGCGAGCTGCAATCAATGCGGACTAGAAGATATGTAATGCTAAATATTTTCAATTCGGATTACTGGATAATTTGGATTACACACCGTTCGGATTAACGAGCTTACACTGTATAATAAAAAATTTTATAGGAATCCCTCAAGCATTTGAGTGTTTATCAAACATATTTTCTAGACAAGTCGCTTGCTTGCATTGTGGAAACAAGACGATTTGTTTGGCTTTGGCGTTTTTTTTATATTTTTTCAGAGTTTGGATTTTTGTTTGTTTTTATACAATAAATATTTTTAGTTTCAGCGATTTTTTTAAATCTTTCGTTTTTAATTTTGCAATTCTTTTCGTTTAAGCGTTTTTGAAAATTTCAAGAGCTTGCCTCTTACGGTTGCGAAGATATACAAATTGTCAAAATTACATTAACGGATAATTTTGATTTTTTTTTTAAATTTCAGTGTTAATTAAAACTTTCAAGTGTCTATATATATAATAAAATAAAGTATCTCAACACTTTTCTTTAATTTTTAACTGTCATTTTCTCTGAAAATTTCTCTTAAGGTACACGAGAAAACAGCCCGTGGCAGACAAACTGATGGACGGGCATGGTAGAGAAAACAATAGCGTCTATTTTCAGCTTCGGTGTACTTAGGGTTCCATAAGAAAGTTATATTGAAAAAATTCTATAGCAGCAGACATAAAAAATACGAGAATCGAAAGAAAGTAAATAAACATAAAAATCCAAATACGTTCTAAATAATATTGAAGTTTAGCGGGAAAAAATTATTCACATATTTATTTTTATTTTTTTACGCCGGCGAACGATGAAAAAATCGATTCTCTCTCTCCCTCTCTCCCTCTCTCACTCTCTCTCTCTCCCTCTCTCTCTCTCATTACTCAAGCAATAACCAGCTTTATTAATGATAAAAGCTGAATTCGCTGAGTAAATATGTCGATGTTGCGCTTCGACGAATTTGTTGCTGTGGACGAAATTCGTTGTTCATCCCAGTTGTATTCCTAGCATAAAGTAAAAGATAAAAAGAGAGAGAAAGTGAGAGATCTATGGATTAGGGTAGTGTCTATCATCCCATTGCCCTGAAGCTTAAATTAGACGTGACATAGCCATAACGCCATAACCATAACCAAACCAAAATTCAATTGGTTTCTATGGTGAGAGTTATGGCGTTATGGCGAGTCACGTATAATCGAATACAGTGTTGCCCATTAGTTTGGTTCGAACGGCTGCTCTCTATGGCTATAGTTATGTCACGTCTGATTGAGCCTTGAGGGCTCTGCTAGCATTCTCCTCTGTAGACGTATACAGCACAACTACTACCAAAAATCTAAAGCAAGAGCATTAAACACACAAAAAGAGCAGATTTCTTTCACATGTTTTATGGAAAAAATACACCGAGAGTACACTGAAAAAACTGTTTTACATAAATTCAACGAACTCGCATTAATTGATTTAAATTCATTAAAATTCAACGCACTATACGTTGGTTCAAAAAAAAATATTCCTTGAAATTCGACGTAAAATTTTATGTAGATATGAACTGAACGTTGAAACCATTCTTTGATATTATTTGTTGAATTTAACAACGAACTAGTTTATTAATTTAACGTATAATACGTTCAATTTAAGGAACACGTTCTTTTTTATATAAATAAAGGAAAAAAGTTTAATAATTTTCAAGAAAGTGTACTTTGATTCAAGGAACCCGTTCATTGACTTTAAGTAATATACGTTGAATTTGACTTCAAGAGCAAGAAGAAGATGTTTTATTCAATGAACGAGTACTTTTATTCAAGAAACCACCATTTGAATTTTTCTTATACTTGGCTCAATTCAACTTACAAGTTCCTTATTTTATAACGGGGAAAAACGTACTAAAAAGAAAAAATAAACACAAAGCAATCAGTTGTTGTTCTTCGTTTAACAAATAAGTTTGTGGGCAAATTAAAGAAGAAAGTTTGAAATAAAAAAGTGCCAAAAAGTAAGTTAATAATTAAGAAGTGATTATGATTAATTTTCATTGCAAAAAGAAATATAGTTATATAATATCCCGAATATCAAGAAAACATTCTTCTGACATTATTGGTTCCAGTTCTCAAGTTTTATATAAGTAATTATTATGGATGCTATTTAGATAGTATACTTTTATACATATACATACTATACATATTTATTTATGTTAATTTTGAAGATTCGGAACCAACGCATTGATTTGTATTAGAAACCTCAGATATGACAATTCGAGTGCAGAGGAATTCAATAGAACTTGGCAGGCATGCAGCAATTTCATAATTAAAGAAGTAAACCAAGCTTAAACATTAGTCGAAGTAATAAGAAACCGGGTAATAAGAAACCGAGTAGATTGCGATATGTGAGTATACAAATCTGTAGTGTTTTATACTTTAGTATTATTGCAAAATAAATATTTATAAGTATATTTCAGATTAACAAGGACTTTGGCGTTGCTTTTGGGAAACGTGAAGGAGTTTTTTTTTAACTGGCTGATATTAACCCTTTATAAACCTTTAATAATTTTTATAAGGCAGTAATAATTTAGTAGACTATGATACTATCATAAGCAAATTTTTTTTGTAAATACATACTTACATATGTACATATACAAATGTAAATTACTTCTTATTATAGGAAATTTTAAATAAAATACTCAATTTAATATAAACTTGTCTATTATTATATTTATTAAAATGAAATTTTGAATCTATAGGTGCATTGGGTCAAGGAATGAATTCATATAAATCAATGAATGTGTTCATTGGATCAATGAATAGGTTCCTTAAATTCAAGGAACTATTTCATTAAATTCAAAGTATGTGTACGTTGATTCAAGGAATATATTCATAAAAATAAATGAATTCATTCATTGGGTCAAGGAATAGGTTCCTTAAATTCAAGGAACTATTTCATTAAATTCAAAGTATAAATATATAGTTTTAATGAATTTACGTAATATTTCAACGTATGGATTCTTAACTTCAACAAACTGGTACGTTGAACTCAACAAGCCAATGATTGGCATACGTTGAATTCAATGAACATGTTCCTTAGGTGATAAATAAGGAATAAATTCGTTGACTCAACGAATTTTTCCGTTGAATTTATGTACCTTTTTGGTTCAGTGTATTCAAACAGCACCAAAATGATTTAATTTATTTTTTATATTATTTATATAAACAAGTTGTATAATTAAAATCTTTTTGTAACAGCACTTTTTATGGCTTTAAAAAAGTTTAAGTTTAAAGTTTTCATTTGGCTTATATATTTTTGCAGATGCTGAGTGTCTGGCATGTATCCAGAAATTTAAAAAAAAAAACTAGTTCCTACAGTCTTAGGAACCACTAAATACAAACAATCATTCATATAAAATTAACCCATAAAAATATTTTTCATATGCCCAATTAAACATTTACAAGAGCAATCTTTTTCAGTGGAACAGCACTAAACATGTATTAGTGCTGTTCTGCTTTTAATCATTTTCTCTTCTTGATGACCATTGGATTAGACTCGTAATCATTAGAGCCAAATATTCTAAACTACTTCAAAAATTTTTAAGATCTAATAATTCTTTTTTTTTACTTAAAACTGCTCGCTTGCTGTTTGAGTGGCTTTATCTTGGTGCTTAAAATTCAGCACAAAATTTTTTCGAAAACGAATTCCTTTCAATAATAGTAAAAATATTTCAGTGGTTTACAATTCTTTGCAGAATTCTTTTTTTTCAAATCAGCTGCACAGTAAAACTGTGTCAAATTTTTTATATCAGCTTTAAAATGCAAATCCTGCTCGCATTCACATTCTATTCGAATTCTTTTTTTTTTGTGCACAATAAAAATAAACTGGGTTAAAAAAATTTAATTGAAAATCGATTGTTTGATAAAAGTTGTTCACAAAGACATAAAACGAATGGAAGAGACGGCAAACCTGTGTATTTAAATTTTATATTTTCCATATATTTGCATTCATTGTCTAATGAAATTCATGCTACGTACGAGAAACACTTTTGGCTTATTTGCTTGCATAGTTAGTAAAAATTTTATTGTTATAATTTTATTTTGTGCTTTAGTTTCTGTTTCAGTTTTCATTTCAATTCGATAGTTTTTAAGGTCATTTAAGTTTGGTGTGTGTGTGTGAATATGTAAGTGTGTGTGTGTGATAGTATTTATGTTTGCTTTATATAACTGGGTTATAATTACTCGTACTATTTTTTTGTGTGCATAGACAAAAACTAGCTTAAAACATTTGATTAAACACCAGATAATTAAAGTTTAGCCAACTTCTCTTTTAATGGCGTTTAACACGAAAGTTTTTAATACGTGCTTGCATAATTATAGTTATTTTTGGTTTCATAAGTAGATTATAGTATTTGAGGTAATAAAATGCTATTAATTTGGGGGAATTACAATTTGTTTAATTGTATTGAATATAAAACGCACACGTGCATATCTCGTGTTGTAAAAGCCATAAAATTAAATATGTTTAAACAAGTTTATTTCTAATGCAATATAAATATAAGCAATTTATAAGTTTTGAGTGTTGTTAAACAAGAGCCTTCGAAATTTTGCCAAAAAAAAAACCAAAACAATAAAATCATTCCGCACGCAACAGAAATAAAAATTATTTCACCAAAAATTGATAACGAATTTTTGCAATTTATTTTACTCATAAAACTGTATAGCTAAGAAAACCTCATTATGCATGTGCTAAATTTGATAAGAATCAGTTAAATAAAATTAATTGAAAATACTGTGTTAGTAGAGATGGGTTTCTGTTCACTCTACTTATTGCCAAGACAATATTAAAGAAAACCTAGGTATGTGTGCAAAATGTTACAATAATTAACTTAGTTAAAAAGATATACATATTTACATATATATGTATATATAATATCTGTGGCGAATAGGAAAATTCGCTTAAGTCGAGACGTGCTGTTTTTGGATTAATGATATCCCTATAATTTCCATATTTGAAAATACACCTGAGCAAAATTTCATTTATTTTGTGCGCTTTTTCAGGAAGCTATAGCGCAATGACTTGCTTCTTATCTTTTTTCGTTTTATAATCTCATATAATTTATCTTATACTTTTATATATTTAAAATAGGGTTTCGAATTTTCGGGACTTTTCCAATTCCCGGGAATTGAGAAAATTAATGTTCTATTTCCGGGAATTTCGAAACCATATGAATTTAATTAAATGACCCCAATAATGAATATAATTTTATGCAAAAAAAAAAAAAAAACATACAACATTTGACATTGAAGAAATTTATTATTTGACATATGGTCATAAGTTTATTTTAATTGTAATTTAAATGCTGGTGGCTAAACATTGTCTTTGATTTTCAAAAATATTATTAATTGTGAATTCTCAAATAGTTCTTAAAAGCCTTTGCATAACATAAGAGGTTTGTGACTGTTGAAAATATCTGGTTGAAGTCTACTGATGATTTGGCTAAGCCAATGAAATGCTAGCTTAACAAACAGCAAATAAATTTCAATTAAAATACAATTAAAAATTAAAAACAAAACAACTTCATTCGTTAATTTCAAGAACAACAATATTACAAAAACAAAACAGAAACAAATAAATTCATAAGCTGTGAGTTATAGCATGGATGAAAATTCCATCTACATCTGCCAATCTAAATACTGTTTCCCATAAAGAGTTTCCAAGTTGAAAATATTTCGTACAAAATTGTATTTTTTGAGTAATAAAACAACGAACAGCAATGTAAAAAAAGTAAATTCCAAAAACGTAAATATTAAATTCCCGTTGAAAATTTCCTGGGATTTTTAAAAAAATAGTACCCGGGATTTTTTCCCGCGTAGAAACTCTAATTTTAAATCAAATGTATTATATATAGTATGGAAAAAGAAATTTCAAAAAAAAAAAAATTAAGTAAATAACGAATTTCCTAACTTAACGGTAAAAGAAATAGATTTCCGAAAATCGACTTGAAAGTTTAAAAGTGCTCTACTGCAAAACAGCAAAATATGACTTATGCACTTTTTCCTTATTGCCATAGATATACTGCTGAATTTTTTGAATACAAATTTTTCCTATGAAAAGCATATCGACAATAATTAGAACAATTCAGATACTATTAGAATAACATAGTACATAAACATCCAAATCATAACATTAACTGTAATGTTACTCGTATACCTTTCGCTGTTAAGAAACAACAACAACTACAATGCTTCTAAGCACCTGCTTAATTGTCAATGTAACACATAAACACAAACCAATAACAGGAATTGTAACACAAACATCTCGATCAAAATCTACTGTTGAGAGTCTGTTGAATGTGCTAAGAATTTCTTCATGTTGTAAACATTCTTTTGTAATATTTACATTAATTATAAAATTGCGGATGTATTAACCAAATGGTCATTATTCTGCTAATAACATCGAGGCTTACAGTGTGGTAATTATCTTAATAACAGTGTTGAGTATGTTAATAAAGTGTTCTGCTTAAACAAAAATTGCAGACTTTAACTGCAATTTTAGCCCACAAATATAAAGTTTTTAAAAACTAGATATATAGCAATATGTTATTATTTTATATGAGCAGGGTACTTTGCACTTTTCTAATACTAAAATATATCGAACCATACTCGGCAAAAAAGCTTAAGCGACTTTATTTTCGACGAAAAAATTTTAAAGAAAAAATTTGGTGTCAGCGAAAATTTTACTAAACGAATCAGTATATAAAAGAGTGCACTCAATGGATGTGTGTCAGATATCATTTAATATTTATAAACTGTGTATCTTTAAGTAAAAATTTCAATAAACATAAGAATTAATATTTAAAATGTAAATTTAGTTTCCTTTTGGAAAAGAAACTCAAATTTAAAAGAACCTTTTTTACAGGGAAGATTCTTGTATCTCTGAATAAAAGAAAAGGCAAATTATATTCTTAGTGAAAAGAACTTGAAATTTTTGTAATCGCTAAGAGTTGACTCAATCTTTAATATAACAGTATTAAATAAAATATTTCCATTTTAAATAGGGCGCCTTGCTTTAAGTTTTAACTCTAAGGGCCATTATTACAATTTAAAGTTAGTTAAAAGTAGGATTTTATTGGACGTATAAAAACTTTATTATCATTTGCAAAATTTTACTTTAACTTAAAGTGAGCGATAAATTACGGACAAGTTTATCTTATCTGGTAAGTTAAATCCAATTTGCAATAATGGAAAGCTTTTTATACGTCCGATAAAATCCTATTTTTAACTAACTTTAAGTTGTAATAATGACCCCAAATGACCTTTGTTGCATTCGTAATATATGAGAATTTGTAAAAAAAATGTTTTTAGTAATTAAAATTTTGAAGCCTTTTTCTCATTTGCATTTTTATAAAACAATTTGAGGTTGGTTTAAATTACAGCAAATTGTATCCTCAAGGCTGCTGAAATTATAAATGTTATAACACTGCAATTTAATCTAATGCTTAAAATATTAATATGACCCAATATTTTAGAGCAAGTGAAATTGAAAAGACCAAAAGTCGCACAAAACCACATAAACACGCACTTACATACACAATCATATGTATACACTATTCATATAAACACACAGTTACACTAAATAAAAAAAATTATGACCAGCAATTTTCTAATGCACAGCAATTTAAAATTCAGTGTGACCCATGAAAAGGCATTTGATTAAAGACAAGAGATGGGAGTTGTAATAGTGATATATAAAGAAAATTTATTATTTGACATATTATCAGAAGTGTACATAAAATAATTGAAATTTATTTGCTGGTAGTTTAGCATGTCCATATACGTATTTCATTAGCGCTTGAACCAAATCATCAGTAAACTTTAACCACAAATATTAAACAGTCACAAAAAAAATTTCAATTCGTGATATATAAAAATAAATTAAAAAAAAATTATTATTGCATACTTTTTAAAACTTTTATTTACTTAAATTAATTTTTTTTATACTAGTTTTATAGAAATTATTTCAAGTTAGCAACTTTCCTGGTATAAGCTTACCTACATAGCTTCAACTAAAAACTTTCACACCTTTTTTTCTTTTCCTAAAAGTATTTGAGTTTTTTTTTAATTTTTCTTTTCCTGCAGTGTTAGAAAATTATAGACTTAAGAAGAATGAAGCAAAACACTCGTACGTGTTTATTTAAAGTTATGTCTGATTATGCGATTATTATAAATGGGAGCCAATTTATTCTAAATAAAGCAAGCAAGAGTGTTTCTCCATTTCATGTTTATTTTATTATCTTTATATATTCTTGGAAATATTAGGTTAAAGGAATAAGTTAAAGAAATAAGTTCACAAGTCTTTATAAACTCATTTAAATAAGGAGACTTTCATTGTTTGTTATTTATAGAATTATGTAATAAATTAATAGTGTTTATTAAAGAAAATAAGAGCAGGGGTAGTATTGAAAAAATTAACTGGCGTAACGGAAATTAAAGGCCCTAAAATATGCAATACTTTTTGTAAAGAAAATCATTTCAACGCAAATTAAGTGGTCTTAAGCTGAGAAGGGAAAATGTGACAATTCCACCCTTGAACGCATAATTGAAACTGCAAAGTAAACTTACTGTTAAGTATCGACATCATGTAAATTAGATCTATACGATGCACTATATTAAATTGTATCCATTTTATAGGCATAATGCCTAATTGCAGCCAAATTGCAGAACCGATTGAATTAATTTTTCGGAATCAAATTCCGGAAGCCTGCCTCTTTACGATCTAATTTTTTATCACTTAATCTAATGAAGAAAGAAATTTTCGGTCACGCTCACGTCACGTATAAAAAAATAATAATTATAATAATAATAACACTAAAAAAATTAAGGAAATGAAATAAATTAAATTTGCAATTGATTGAAATTACTATATTTTAAACAAGTAAAACCAATTTTTTTTTATATAACAAGTTGTATTGTAATAGATATCCTATACTTTTTTTTGACATCACAAGTTGTTTATTGTAATAAATACTTTGCAAAATGAAATACTGCCATCTGCACAAAATGTAATTTCCCAGACATCTTGTCTCGCTTTTTGTTCGTTTATTTCTCTTAAGCAGCAGATATTTTTCTATTATCTAATAAAGTTTTGAATATTTTGCTACTGCTGTTATTGACTTGTTTACCATCAATATAATAAATGCTATGCTCAGATCGAAAATAATATTAAAACATATTTTGCTATTATTGTGTATATTTTTATTTTTACATTTCATTGATTCGGCAGCTTTTTATGTTTATTATGTTTGCTTTTTGCGATTTTAACAAATACACAAAAGAAATCTAACACAAGGACAATCTATTGGTTGTTTTGTGTTCGTTAAAGTAAAAACGACAGCGAAAACCTAAGAAAGTATTAGTAATAATTGGAAAATATTAATCATACGCTTCCATACTTTACAATACAAAGTTTTCTTTGGGAAGAGTTTATTTATACTCTTCTCCACTTTAGTTCAACCTATCATCAATGTACTTTTGATTTGCTCTTTTGTGTTATTAAGAAATATGTTAAGTTTTACCCCAAGTGCAGAGAAACTTTTTTTATTTACTAAAACCCTCAATTGTAGTGAGATGAGTGAGTTGCGTGAATTGCCTTACAATTTTTAACTAAAAATTTCAATGGCACTAAAATGTGATAACTATAATTTTTAGCTTTCTTAGGCTTATTTAATAAATTCACAAATTCTAAAAAAAAAATAAATAAAATAAAAAATTAATTTATTCGTAAACAATTTAAATCGTTATAAGATATTTCATCTTTTTAATCTCTATACTAATTTCTATTAAAATTTGAAATGTGGAAAAAAAAGATTTCACTGTGAAGCGATTATTATTAAGAAAAATCAT
Source organism: Tachina grossa (assembly GCA_949987645.1). NCBI lineage: Eukaryota > Metazoa > Arthropoda > Insecta > Diptera > Tachinidae > Tachina > Tachina grossa. The sequence goes on from OX465275.1 coordinate 31,172,552, forward strand.
TGGATTCTTGTTTAGATTCCAATACGACGATATTCCATTAATAATGGAGTTTGACTTTCCTCAGATGCTTAAGAGACCCTCAAGATCTCTTTATAGATTATTTTCACACTCATCAGGTTATATTTTTTTTACAACTATACATTTCTTTGTCACGAACTGCAATAGATCTCATTTGTTCTATCAAAAAATGTCAGCTTTCTTTTACACTTTCCTTATTTTAATCAAGTACAATTTATCTATCAAAACTCTTACCAAAATCGTGAAAATTACATTGATTTCAATTCATTTTTCCTTTTTTTTTATTACATTAGCCAAAACATGTTTGTAAATCAAATAAATTTATAACAATCGCTTATGTTTCTAAGAGAAAAATTGCTTAAAATTCAATAAAAGTGCAGCAATTTTACATGAAAACTTAGAAAGCGAACGAAAAAAGAAGACATATTTAAAAAAAAAAAGGTGAAGTATTAAAAGTAAATTTGCAAAAGGATCACTCTAAAGCACGGCAGAGTAAATTTACTGCTTCGAAAACCAACAGTGGTGTGAGAAAAAATAGTAAAAAATTTCTAAAATATTGTCGGTCGCACTCAGACTTTGATGTAAGAATAGTTATTTATTGCAAAAAAAAAAAAAAGGTTACATTATCTAATGTGTTACTTAAAAATTTTTTATTTTCGCAAGTCCTGAGCGTTTATTAAAAAAACCATTGGTACAATAAATTCCACGCTAAAAGGACTATTGCTGTCTAGTCGCAATTCGCTAGGTATTTAGGCAACTCTTCCTATGAACATTGAGGAAATAATGTTTGGTAGAACAATAAACAAAAAATAGTTTTTAGCCGACTTCAAAAAAGGAAGAGGTTAAAAATTCGTCTCTATTTTTTTTTTGTGTTACTACATTTTAGACCGATTATAAAAATTCTTTTTTTGTCTGAGAACCCTCTCAGACACGCGGTTCTACTTAACTAATTTTTGCAAAACTTACCACACACCTTGAACCCTAGAATAGACATAATATTCCATTAAAAAATAAATAAAATATTAATTTTAATGGGCAGAGTCAGCCCATTAAAATTTAATATTTTATTTTAAGTGGTTCTACTTTAACGATTTTTTGAAGAATTATTAACGCACATTCTATGCTCTGAAAAAAAACACAATATTACATTTAAAAAATGGGAGAAGGTACGCCCATTAAAATTTAATTTTATATTTCATGTACTTCTTCTTATCTTCTTCTATCAGATCTTTGCATTGGTTTATTATTTAAGATAAAGATATATGATTTGACGCCTTTTTATATCAGAATGTTGATACTAATCCTAATGTAACATGAGAGTGCCCTGCTTAGTTGGTTTTGTGTAGCAGAATCATTGGCGAAGTAAAATACCAATTAAAAATGGCTGCTAAGCACAGCTTCAAAAATTTAATATGCCTTTCTGACACCAGAGGCTCTGAAACTCTGCTTTATAACGTGCATAACGCAGAGTTGTAAGAGAATGAAGCAATCCTCTAGCTCTTCCTTCACCACCTGCCTTCTCTATCATTTTCCATTTCCTAAGGAAGGTAACAGCTACAAGCATTCATTGCCTGAGTGTTACTTCTTTTTAAGAAGAAAACAATAAAACTTTTTTCAGTACTATTGTACCGAAAGTTGTTTATTTTTATTTTTTCAATCCTCTTTTTTATTTATTTTTAATTAAAGCCTGGTACGGAGCTTATACGGGATTTCAGGTTCTCATACAAACTGTATGTATATGTTTCATAGAGAAATTTCCATTTGCTAGTACGGACTTTCAAAAGGAAAATACACGGAATTTTTGAAATTTATTACCTATCTTAGGGAGCTAGAAATTTAAATGGAGACTTTTTCAGCCAACTGAAACAAAAATTAATGTTCAAACAATTGTTTGGTTACGGAATTTTTGACATTTCTAATTTTCATTAATTTGTGATTAATTTTAATTGTTTTTGTAAGTTTTAGATTAAAAAATAAATGAATTTGTGTGTATGCAAACAAAGCCTATACGAACATTTTTCCGTGTAGAAATAAATTTAAGTTTACAAAATTGAAATTCCGTAAGAACTCCATACTAGGCTTATCTAAAAAACTCACAGTAAATTCATTTGTACGTAATGTATGTATTTAAAAACTTAAAAATTGTTAAATTATTAATTTTTACTGTTAATTAATACTAATTTCAGAATGACACAAAAGACTATCCCTCATATTCATAAAAAAATAAAATTAATTTGAAATTCATTTTAGGAAAATTTTGTATTAAAAATTTGAAATAAAATACATTTCAAATTCGTTTCAAATTTTATGGATATGGGGGTATGAGTTGTTAAGATCTGAATATAAAATATTTGGGATATATTTTTCCATTCTTTATTTTAATTCGATTAGAGACAGTCGATGTATTTCTCTCTTTATTACGAAAATACCATTTATTTATACCCTTCTTCAAAAATGGAAGATTTGTCATTTATTTATACCTTTCACCAAAAATGGAAGATTTGTCATTATGTGTGTAATTTTCACATTATTCATTTGTGACCCCATAAAGCGTAAATGTGTATATCTGCTGCGTTTATAAATAGAGAAGTCGAATAAGCATTGTCCGTCTTTCTGATTGTCTGCATATAAAATTCGTTTTTTGAAGCCCCAAAAAAAAACTAGAGACTTCAGTCTATGAATGATGTATCCTAAATAGTTTGGTATGGAAATTCAGCAAAATCAATGCCTGACGTAACGTTAATTAATTTTTTAGTTATTACTTAGACAAAAAAGTAAATTGTTATTGAAAATAAAAATAAAAAAATAAGGAGATGACTCCAGCGCTGGAAAATGTAAACATTATTTGCTATATATACATATAAAGGGCTTATTGCAAAAACTCAATAAGCCACAAAATGAAAATACTGAGAAAATCGCCTTTGAAGTTTAAAATAAATGCAGAAAATAGGGATTTGATGAAATCATGATACAGATACTTTTATTTAGTGCTTAAGGAAGACTACTATCACATACCCGTCGCTGTACACCAAGAAATCTTCGGAAATCACTAAAATCGCAAAAAGTTGTGGCTTATCCAGTTATTGCATGAAATTTATTCATATTTTTTTTTTTTTTTTTTTTTTTTGGAATATCAAAAGTTTTATTATTTTGGTTGAAATAAAATGGCATATCGTGTTTTTGCAGTTTAAAATTTATTATTTTTTCTATTTATTTTTAATTGCTGTGGCTTAGCGAGTTTTTGGGACAAATAATTCTGAATAAAATCAAAATGTAAAAATTGATACTTGCGGCTAAGGCGGAAATTAAACGGAATATAGGTACAATATTTTAAGAGGACGTTCCGATGCTGTAAAATAATTGAATGGACTGATAAAACCACTTTCTGAAATCGTGTGGCTTATCGTGTTTTTACAATAAACCCTTCATATGCACTCGTATAAGACTAACTATCAAGAACTAATTTTGTTTCTTTATTAATTCATATATTGAAAAGAAAAATATTGGTATTAAAAATAATAAAGATCACCAAAAATACCAGGCTTGGTTAATTGATTTTTTTTCTAAATAAAAGTAATAATCTCTACTTAAATTAACTTTAAGGTCTCTTGTTCTTACATAAAGAATTTTGTGTGGCTTCTTCTAAATAAAATAAAAGTATGTAACTAAAACTAATTTATGATTCGATTAAGCTTAAAATTATATCGCTGTATAAGCCAGATTACAAGTGATAATTTTTAAGGGACAAATAACACCAAAGTTAGCTTAAATAGTAAAGAGCTGAAATTTGCATTAACTGATACCACACACAATAACGCTAATGACAAAGTTATGGTGGATTTTGCTAGTATTTTTTAGAATATATACAATCTAACTTTGATGCTATTTATTCCTTAAAAATTATTGCATTTAATTTGGCTTACAGAGTTATATCGCAAACCAGCAAACCTTTTTATTGAAAACATAATTTGAAATTACTTTCAGTTTTAAAGCTATTGCATTCTATAGCTTATTTATGGACGAATTTTACACAAATTTTATATAATTGATAAAAAAAAATTATTATGCATATTTATTTTGTTTCTAAAAACCCCAAGTTTAATATTTTTTTATATTATTTTGGAGGTGGAAAGTAGCCAATATTTACTAACAAGCGTCTCGTAAAATAAAAACTTTTCATTATATGAATTTTTTATCTTTGGAAAAAAAATCCATATTCAATAGCGGAAGTCAGCAGAGTTGCTATGGTTTCTGTTGGTTGTTATCAAAAAAAAAAAGAATTTTTATAAGGGAACAAAAAATTCTGTTGCACTTATAAGCAAAAATAAGCGAAAAAAAACTTCAACAACTTCAAACAAGTAGCCAAAAAGATTAATGAAAAAATTACAAAAAAAAAAAAACGAGAATTTGTTAAAACTTTAGCAGTGCAGAGTCGCTGCCACTACATGTGGAATGGGGGAGGAGGGCGGTTTGTGGCTGAAAAAAAGTACATTTTATTAGTTTCTCAAATTTTTTGTAATAAACATTTTATTCTCCATTTTTGTTCTCCCTTTCTTTCTCTCTAAATACACATTTTGTTTTACATTGAACTTTTAACCACGAAACTGTGGGAATGTTGGTTGGTCGTATGCAATTTTAGTTTATTTTTTTACACACATATACATTGTTTGGACTAAAATATGTCTACAGCTTGAAAATGCACACAGTTTTGGATTTTTGTAAATTTTGGCAGTTCCTTTTCACTATTTATATTTACTTAGTTAAATTCATTTGAATTTTAGACTCATACTTTCACACATAGTACATAGATACTACAAATTTTTTGGGTTATGTCAACACTTTTTGATTAGATTGACAGAAGAAACCACTAACATTGATTTTCAATTGCTGTGTTCTAGCTTCAACTTATCTATTGAGAGGATTTTATAATTTAAATGGCAGACTGTGACAATAATTTTAAAATATGACAGTTTATTTGGCATATTTTTTTAAATTTTATTTGAATGTTTTTACTCTTTTTTTAATTCGATTGAGTTTTTGTGATTAAAAATTATTTGAATCAAACTGGCTGCACTTCAGTGGTATTGAAGAAAATAAATTTTATGCGTTTCATGACTGAAATTTGTGTCAATAATGTAACTTCTTAAAGGGTATTGCCTTTGTTTTAAAATGATTACATGGATTCATGCTAGCAGAATTCACAAAGTTCTGAAAAAATTATTGAAGACACCATGTATCTAAAATGAATCCCTATACCGTGCCTCACGACATGAAAATGTATTTCCTCTTCTTTAGAAAAATCATTTTTTTTTACATACATTTTTTTCAAATAGGAAAATGTACATATGTACTGAAATAAATGCTACTAACTTCGATTATTATTCTTCCTCCCACGTACTTAATAATTAATAATATTGAAAAACGTTGAAAATTGAATTGTTTGTTCAAAACAGCTCTAAAAAAACTCAAGCAGTATCGTCGTATCGACAGTAAAATATCGCCGATAACGATACACCGGCAAATCAGAAGTATCACCGATATATCGGAATCGGTATCGATTACAGCCATAATAAAAACATCTAATGTGTTGTAAAATGAAAAAAATCTTGATTTCCCAAATATAGCGGCTTGGGTCCTTTCTATATTAAGGTAACGATATGTAATACTGGGTACTGTTAATAACAAAAAAAAACAAATATTTGACTTAAAAATTTGTTTTAAAACTCAAAATAAGTATGTGAATTTTGTATTTTATTATAATAAAAAGCAGTTACTTTTTTTATTCACTCTACCCACTGTATGAACTATATAATGGCGAGTATACACGATACTACAAATCGTACGATAAATCGTACAAGTATGAAATTAGTAACGTGTATCATGCTGTCGTACTTAGGAAGTATACTTTGTAGTATGAAAATCAAAAATTTTTGATTTTTGTGGGCGGAGCTTCGATAAGTACGATAATAAGTATTGTGTATCATGCTGTTGTACAGCAAAATTAGTTTTATGAGGAAATGATTTAGAAAACGAAGTGTTTCTGCGACTCAATTTTAAAATAAGCTTAATGTAGCGGATATTTTATTTAAAAAAAAAGAAGATAAAACATTATTATAACCATTCTCTAGAAAATGTCAATTTTCTATTTGCATTATTTTTTTTATTATTTATAACTGCAGTTCACTTGTTATTAATAAATCTTCCACATTGTTCATTTATCCGCGTATGTATTGCCTTTAAAATTTTTCTTTCAAATGAATTAGTACTATTTGTAGTAACGTGTATCTCAAATCGAACCGTACTACAACTCATACTACGCTAAGTACGAAATTAAGTAAGGTGTTTACACTGCATAACAAATGTAGATATTTTTTAAATAGTTTTTTGTCTTAGCTTTTTTTTAGTTATAGCTTTTTTTTGGCTTTTTTCGGTTTTGGGCCATTTTTTAATTTTAGCGCTTTTTTAGTTTTGTCACTTTTTTCAGCTTTTAACAATTTTTTCAGTTCTATTTTGCCGATTTTTTATTTTTTTTTTTTTTGTTCTTGGAGATTTTTTTTAGTTTTGGAAATTTTTTTATTTTGACGTTTTTTTTCGTTTTTGGCGACTTTTTTGGCTTCGGGCAATCTTGTCGGTTGTTTTAGTTTAAGCTTATTTTTTTTTGATTTTTGGCGCTTTTTTAGCTTTTTAGCGACTCTTTTTTAGTCTTAGTGATTATTTTGCAGTTTAGCGATTTATTTTATTTTTGGAGATATTTTTTCATCTAGGCGTTTTTTTCATTTTGGTGATTTTTCGTTTCAGCGTTGTTTATTTAAAGATATAAATACTATGAGAGCTTAGTTTTTTCTCACCAAACGAAGTCAATATATTATTCAATAAAATTAGTAAAGTGCGACTTTAACTGGCACGTAAGGAGTTACGCACAGTTACTTCTTCAATAGTACTATACGCGCTTTATTTAGCCTATGTAAACGAATATCTTAACTGACGTAGAAATTTTTTATAATTTTTTTTTTGTTTTGGCATTTTTTTTTTTTTAATTTTGGGGCTGTTTTCGTTTTGCCAAATTGTTTTTGCTTTGGACGATTTTCTTAGTTTAAGCGATTTTTTTCAGGTTTGATGTTTTTGTTTTTTTTTTAGCGATTTTTTCGATTGCTTTTCGTTTTGGAGATTTTTTTTAGGTTTTTGGTGATTTTGTAAAGTTTTTACTCCTGGCGTTTTTTGTATACATTTTAGCGATTAATTTCATTTTTGATGATATTTTTCTTTAAGCGATTTTTTTCATTTTTATGATTTTCGATTTTGGCGATTTTTATATTATTATTTTGGTACTTATTTCGTTTTGGCGATATTTTTGGTGATTTTTTATATTTTTGGCAACCTTTTTACTTTTGGTATTTTTTTTCATTTTAGCAATTTATTTTATTTTTGATAATTTTTTTTTTTGATTTAAGCCATTTTCTAATATTGGCGATACTGCTTCCATTTAGGGACTGTCCATATATTACGTAACGCTGTTTTCCCCCGATTTTTGACCCCCCCCCCCCCTCCCCCCTAGGAATAACGTAACATTTAGATAAAAAAAAATTAAATAGTTAAGTTTTTATTAAAAAAATTAAATTTAATTCATTGTTAGACTAGCACAGTGCGTAAATAAGTTTACATATGAATGTACCCCATATATTGACGAAACTATTTTTTAGATTTCTTCCCAAGTGTCCACAAACTCCAAAAATTATAGTTTTATAGAGAGCTTATTTCTAAACTTATGTATGCATTAGTGATGTGTATTGGAATTCCAAAACATTCGGCCATTTCTGGATATTCGTATTCGTTTAAAAAAAAGAAATTCATAAATCCAAAACGAAATTTAAATGTAATAATTAAAAAAAAAATAATTTTTTTTTGCTATGCGTTTTTTGCCAAATAATCTGCTATAGTTTTCCGTATTGATGACTGAGGAGTATTTCAAACATCAAGACGAGAATTGGCATTAGCCTTGCGGTCGCTTTCACTAGTTTCTATAAGTGAAGTCGTCGGATATTTCAGAGAGCTTAAAGATTACTGCGTTTGGCCATCTTCAAATCAATCTAAAATGTGCGTGAAACAAAAAAGAAAATTATATCTAGCATCAGTAAAGGTTGTCATGGTGAATTACATTCTACAACATTGCATTTTCAATAGATATTTGCGCATTAAAAAAATATACCTTAAAAATACCTTAAAATTAGAGGACACACAATCTAGATGCATTTCACTGTTGTTTTCATATTTTTTTAAAAGTTCTGTTGCATAAAAAATTAAAATAATATCCTTATGCAAATACGTCTATGTATGCAAGTTTCCATTAACACATCTCTCAAAACTTAAATAATGTAGCCTTAAGTTGACCAACAAAAATGTTAAAACTAAATAATTTGATGTTGTCATGTAATTACATATATGGAAGAATATATTGTTTGAAAGGACGCTTTTTTGTCCATGAGAATTGCAAGAAACCTTTTCCTAAACTTTTGCAAATACCATTTCCTTCTATGTATTTGGTGGATTTAATGTTAAAATATGTTGCAGTTTTATATAAAAAGAAGTTTTTATGTACATACATATATTAAGAATATTTAAGAATGTAAATGGATAAAGAAAGATAAGGAATTCAGAACCAGTTTAATTCAGTTTGCTTACAATTTATTTAATTTATTATAAAAAGTTTGTATAATTTTCAAATGTTATTTAACAACTATTAAATTTGGATAGTTTTCATAAACTTTAACCTTCATAGGGCCTTTAGGTAAATTTTGACCCATTTCAGGAAAAAACTTTGATTTTTTTCTGAAAATAAGTGCTTAATCTATGTCATATTTTCTGACTTTTATTTAATTTTATATCTTAACAGATATAGTAGGTTTGCGGATATATAAACTTGCCAAATAAATTGTATGCAAGATTTTACACTAGAGATCTTCGGGTCAAATTTTACCCGTTTTAAAATTTGGTAGTGTTGTGTCTGGTATTTCTTGTAATATAATGAAAGATAGTGAAATAGAAAATGGCCTGCATACATTATCAGACGATTTCAAAAATCTAACACGACTACAGATAATTTTTTTACATCTTATCCGTTGGAACAATAAATACTGAGATCACAAATCATTTTAGTTCAAACTACACCTAAAAATATAAATGAGTTACTACCAGAGATAGTACATGTGTTATTACCATACGTATTTATCATTATTTTTGTTTTGTTTTGTTTTGTTGTACTCGTACCCTTCTTATATATATTCCGATAAAAAAAAGTCTGTCAATCTTCTTAGTATAATATGGTCACTTCTGGCTGCAAATGGGAGGATAAATATTACTTTTTTGGGCAACAGAAGGGAATCACAATGGACCCAATTGGGTCTCCAAGTAGAGGTGTGGTAAATCACCACCCTTTCTAACCTAACCTAGCCTTCTTAGTACTTTGCATCATATCTCTAAAGTTAGTAATCGCCAAGACAAAAAACTGCAAATATTATTAGATTACAATAAATAAAATGGAAGGGTTTATTTGCTGGATAAAGTTAGATCATGTTTTACTTGCAAAAGAAAGACTAATCAATGTTGTCAAGTGGTGGTGAGTAACATGCTAGATATATAAGCTCACAATGCTTTTGTGATATTTACATCAGCTAATATCGGCTGGAAATATATTGTTTTGCAAAACGTAGACACTTCTATATATAAAGCACCAAAAGACGTTATCAATAACAGTATTTTCACAGAAAGTTGCACTAAAACTACGTGAGGTAAATGAGTAGCCATAAACTTCAACTTAATCCAAAGAAAAATACTTGAACAGGGTAAAAACAGAGCCAAAAAAGTCATTGCCAATTATTCCTCAACACCGAAAATAAAACATCATTAGATACTATTATAACTTGCAGCAACTTTATATGAAAACTGCACTCTGAAACAATTGCTTTATGTACAATTAATATTAATATCGATTTAATATTACGTTTTATGTATCATGTATTAATCGAATTAAATCTATGAAATAATGTTTTCGTTCATTGGCAAATAAATGAAACCAATGCATAATTTTCAATTTGGGTCAAATTTGACCCGAAGATCGTTAACGTCAACGATTTTAAGGACCGTATGAGGTTGTAAATATTCGAATTCGCGAATATCAAAAGTTGACATTCAACAGATGTATGTAGTACACTTACTCGTACATAATATATGCAGGCAACACGTATGATCAATTAAATAAATAAATGAGAAAAACATACGTATTTTTGTACAAAATTAGTAATTTTTTCTGTTACTTAACATTTTCAAAGACTCCCTTCCCCCTACCCCCAACATAACGAATTGTAACAAAACTCGAACCCCCTTCTCCCCCTAGAGCGTTACGTAATATATGAACAGGCCCCTATGGTATTTTTTTAGTTTGGGCAATTTTTTTTGGGTTTGCTGGTTTTTTTTTAGTTTTTTGGTGACCTTTTTAGTTTTGGTGCTTTTATGCATTTTAGTGATTTATTTTATTTTTGGTGATATTTTTCATTTAAGCGCTTTTTTCATTTTTGTGATTCTTTGTTTCGGAACTTGATTAATTTTTGGTTTTTTTAGTTTTAACGTTTTTGGAAATTTCTAAGAGTTTGTCTCTTACGGCTTCCAAGATACAGCGCGTTGTCAAAATTACATAGTCAAAATTGCATTAACTGTTAGAATACTCTTTCATTTTGATTCATTAAATTTCAGTGTCTGTAGTCTGCACAAAAATACACCAACTTTGCAAATTTCAAGAGTCTATATACAATTGTCAGAAATTTTCTTTTTTCAAAAATATTTCGTTGCTGGCTGTTGAACACCCTTTAATTTTTAACTGTCATATATTCATATATATTCTGTGATAATTTCAGGTCCGTCGCTATTACGGTTCCCGCAAAAACAGCCTGTAACAGACAAACGGACAGATAGACGGACACTGTAGTGAAAATAATAGAGTTCCTTTTCACCTTTCTTTGGTGTAGTTAAGTTTTGAGTTAATGGTACCAGTGTAGTATTCATATTCAAAAGTACTGCTGAGCAAAATCTCAATTTTTTGTGTGATTTTTTAGGAAGTTATAGTCCAATGACTTGCTGCTTAGTTTTTTGAGACTTATGAAATTCACATGTAATAAAAGCTGGATTGAAATTTCTTTTTAGTATATGTACATACATATATCATATCTAATGTATTATTTATAGTGCGTAAAACCAAACTTTAAAAATAGTAAGTATTGATTATCACAATTTAACTCTAACAAAAATAAATTTCTGAAAATTTAAATGTGCTCTATTACACAAAAGTAAAATATGTATGACTGAATCACTTTTTAGGGTTCCGTACACCAAAGGTGAAAAGGAACCATATTGTTTTCGCTACGCTGTCCGTCTGTCCGTAAGAGCTACGGACCTGAAATTTGGACACAGTATGTAGAACCTTGGCCGCTACAACAACAAATACATGAGAATTAAAAATTAAAGGGTGTTCCAAAACGAGCAACGAAAAATGTTAAAATCCCATGTAATATACATACAATTGTATTAAAATATGTATATTGAAACTTGAAATTTGTAAAATAAGTGTATTTTTATACAAACTACAACAATTAACACTAAAATTTAAAAATATTAAAATTAAAGGGTGGTCCATCAGTTAATGCAATTTTGACTATGTAATTTTGACAATTTGCTATATCTTGGAAACCGTAAGAGGCAAACACTTGTAATTTTTAAAAACGGTAAATCTAAAAAAACCGAAAATTACAAAATCGCCAAACCAAAAAAAAATTGCCAAAATTAAAAAAAAATTTCTAACACTAAAATAAATCGCCAAATTCGAAAAAATAGCTTATATGAAAAAAAAAACGCCAAAATGAAAAAAAACGCCAAAAATCTAAAAAAAATCGCCAAAACGCGAAAATGTCGCCAAAACTAAAAAAATTTAAATAAAAAAAATCCCAAAAGTGAAAAAAATCGCCAAAAATAAAAAAAATCGCCAAAATGAAAAAACGCCATAAACCGAAAAAATCGCCAAAACAAGAAAATAAAGTGTCAAAACTAAAAAAAGAGCCAAAACTTAAAAAAATCGCCAAAACCGAAAAAAACGCAAAAACCGCCAAAACAAAAAAAAAACCGAAAAGACCCCAAAAACGAAAAAAAAGTCAAAACTATATATATATTATATAGGATAAAGTTTGTATTAAATTACATATCTAGTGTTCGCGAGTCAGAGTCGCACTTTACTGAATTTATTCTTATTTGCCACAGATATAAAAAATGAAAATGTAATAAATATATGACACACAGCAACTAAGAGAGAGAAAAGTTTTAACACTCACATATCGTCACCTTAAAGACCAAACGACCTATCAGCAGTTTTCAAAAGCTTACAGGAGAGAGAAAAAACGTTATAAAATTGGAACTATTTGCAATATTGAAACGAAAATTAAATATTCAGATTAAAATGAAACCAGAAGTATATATCAGTTGAGAAAGCTCGGTTTTTCTAAACACAGCCTATGATATGGAGCTTAGGTTATTTGGAATTGTAAAAATCTGAAACCAAACAACTTATCAGCAATACTAATTAGTATGAATAATTAAGCATTCCTTTAAACACATGAATATTATTTAAATTAAATATTAACAGTTATAGTTTATTTTACTTGTTTAAACAAAAAAGTGCCTAATGTTTGCTTAAATTACACTATGCAACAAAATTAAAATTTTATCATGATTTTTGATGATTTATTTTGCTCTTTTTTAGTACGTCACGGCCTTCTTAAGTATACATTTTTTATTTTTCCTAAAATTTTTAATTTTTAAATAAAGTTATTAAAGTTAATTTTTCGGAAAAAATAGAACAATGTCGATTTGAAGCTTTTTCACAACATTTTGATGTGCACCCAGGTTCCATTTCTCTTGCCTTTCTGTAAACGATTTTGCCTTTTGAAAAATCTTCATACTCCTTACCATTCATACGATTTTTATTTTTTTTCTTCTTTTTTGTTGACTTTTTTAGGAACTTCCATATTTGCCCGTTTTCAGTCAGTCAAAAAGCGAAAAAAAATTTTTAGCCCCAAACTAAAAAAGGCGCATACCTAGCATTTTTTTACAGTAATCTTTTAGCCCCTTTTTAGTTTTTGCTCGATATGGCTACATTTAAACTTTTGCGAACTTTTTCTTCCTTTAATCTAGCAAAATAAAATGAGTAAAAAGTCGATATTGCTTTACCAATTTAAAAAAGAAGAATAACATAGAGTAATCTTTTATTTTTTCCAAATTTTTTATGCCTTGAAAGTTATTCAGTACAGCCTAAAACAGATAATGTATGTTTTTAGAAGAGCGAGAAATCGAAATTTTATTTAATAACGGCCAATTTTAAATGTATCTACTTATGTAAACATACATATGTATATATATTTCTATTATATATATATGCTAACTATTTAATCTACGTATGTATGAAATATGTAAAATATTGAAGCTCTCAAGCTATGTATGTGTTGATCTCATGATAGTTATTTTTATTCTCATAAATTACTTTAAAAAAATTGATTTGATGTTCTTATTTTCAACAGAAACATTTTAATACTAGCCCCTTTTCGCGCTTTTTCGAAAAATTTTACTATTTTTTTTATTTTTTAATATTTTTTTCAATTTAGCCCTTTCTAGCCCTTTTTTCAAAAATTTGTTCGCGTTTTGAGTCTCAAAATTTGGCATTACTGCATTTTATTGCGTTTTAAAACTTTTTTATTTTCTTTTCACTTCTAACAATAAATAAAATGTAATAAAAAACAAAGAACAACAAATCAAAAGTAACTGTTTCTCAAAAAGAAAAAATTCAAATAGTTACTCTGATTTTTTCTTTAGCATGAGTGCTGATAGGTTATTTGGTTTCAGAAAATTGTACACTTGCTGATAAGGTATTTGGAAATTTGGTAATAGCTCGTTTATTTGTAATATTAGGCGTTCAAAATTTTGCATATATATGCGTTATGATATACGGAATAATATTAAATAAAAACTCAATTTTGAAATTTTTGCTGATAGGTTGTTTGGTCTTTAAGGTGACGATATATAGCTTAAAAATTTTTAAATATATTTCCCAAACTTCCTTAACTCTTACTTTTTACATACAAGTAGCGAATCTCTGTCATATCACAATATCTGCTTACCTTACTCTATTCACCTGTGGTGTTCACACACATACATACTGTTATTTAAAACATTATAACAAGAAACAAATAATTTATTTATTAATCAAAACCAACAATCCAACATGATTTTACACCTTTTTGTTTGTATGCGAACAACACAAGCAGGATGGGGATGTATAGAAATAATAAATGATTTATGGCTGGAATTTTATGTATGACTGCACATATGAAACACATTCATGTGAGTTTCTTCTTCTTTTTTATAAATGTAGTTTTTCTCTACATTTATATTATATTTTATGCTATTGTCTTGGTATTGTTTTAGTGTTATTGACATTAATGTTTGTACACTCTCAAGGAAATCGAAAATAAGTCAAAGAGAAGCGACCATAGTAAAAATGTGATTGGGAGGGGTAGGGATTGGTAAGAGAGAAAATTCTAAGCATTTGCTAAATATACAAAGTTCAAGTGTGCCTGTTTGGTAAATGGCAGTAAAATAATATTATGCCGACACAACCTTTCACAACAATATGTCAAAAGCTATAAAACATTATATTAGTGAAGCGTTTGCATACAAACGTAAATAAATTCAAGTTAACCCACATCAAGGAAGTGCAGGTAAGAAATTGTAATGGAAAAATAATTAAGGTACTTATATAAATAAAAGCATTAGTTAAATTGAAATTGAAACTTGGCTTATATATACACATGCTAAGTTTTATTTTTGTTACTGCTTGTGGCTGTTGGCAAATGATATATTTCATTACTGAATTTGGCTTATTTGGTGATATTTTAACTTGGAAACTATTTTTGTTTTATATTCAACACCAGGCTTGCTTCTTGTTTCGTTCATACCTTATAATTTTAGTAGGAGTTTTCCTTTTTTTATTATTACAGCTGGAGTAAGGGGTGTGATAACTTGTCACGTAAACTTGTTTAACAACATTGTATTAATAGTGACAGTTCTAGTTTGATTTAGTTGAACGATTATATTAGTTTTCTTTTACTTTGATTAAATGTGTTTTCTTGTCGTCGCACACGGAAAGCAAGGGAAACTCTGCTTTGGGCATAAACAACAAAAAAACTTTAATCTTAGAAGATTTTTTTTATTATTATTTTTTTTTTTTTAGAAATAAATATAATTAAAATTGATCCTGGCTTTTATTAACCATGCACGTATTTTTTTTTTTTTTTTTTGCAATTTAGTATACAATTGTTATATTCGAGTACTTTGACATTGTGAGTAATTTTTTTTTTTTTTTTTTTTTTTTGTGAATGCTTGATTGCATTTTATTTATTCTTATTGCAGTTATTTCAGCAATTTGTCGAAATCACAATAGGTTGTTGGGTAATTTTTGCAATTAAAAATTTTACTAGTAATAATATGTAAGAATTTTTTAATCTCTAAATTTTTTTTCTCTTTTGACACTACCACCCCTGCAAACTTTTTGAGTTAATGAACGCTTTTCAGTAACAATTATTAGAAATTTGTAATAGTTTTTAGTAAATGAACAAACACATATTTGTATATAAAATATTTAAACGCACTAATAATCCCAAATTAATCAGGTATGTGATGGAAAACGATCGTTTTGAAAAGGTGTGATGAACTCCGATAGATTTTGAGTATAATTTTTGAGCTTATCTTGACTTCTAAAAAGCTCACTGGAGATAAAGAAAAATAAATCATATATTGGAGCTGTGAAAAGAAATTTATCAAAAATGTATGGAAAGACTATAAAAAAGAAGTTTTAAAATTATTAACAAAACGACTATAAGAAAAATATCACACCTGTTATCGTCAGTTCTCGTTGAACGTTCATAGTGAAGAGACATTAGAGCGGATTTTTTTTTACATACATACAAACGAAACGAATATAAAAAACAACAAAATCAAAAATCATACAAAAAATATTCGTAATACATATTGACCTTGATAAATAAGCTTATTGGCTTTACTAGTATTTTTTACATAGCAAGAAATAGCAAAAACAAAAAAAAACCATAAACACAAACAAAGCTCCCTTGAGGAATAATACTCTGTATGAGTACCTCAAAGGAAAAAAATTTTGAAGTGAGTTCTAACGGCAGAAATGCTTATTTTACTGTGAGTTCTGAAACTCTTAATGAAAAAAATATAAATAATAAATCTGATGAAAATCTTTTTTTAACGGCAAAGCCAATTTTTCTTCAGCGATCAACTTCGCTTTGTCCAATGCCAACTAGTGAATCGTTAACATTACCATTGCCTAGTACTTCTTCATTTAAGTCTGCGATATCATCCACATCGGGCTCGCCTTCATCACTAAACCAAGTTATCACTACAGATAACAGTAGCTCAAAACCCGAGGTACAAGTGGGAATGGACAGATATATAACAGTGGTAAAGCGTGGGCGAAGCCCAAATTCTTCAAAAATTTCATCTGCTCCAAAGATGTCTAGGGATAACAGCGCATTATCTACCAATCGTCAAAATCGTTTTTCATTACTGCAAGACACCGACGACAAGCCCTCTACATCATCGCAAAAGTCTTTTAAGCCACCACCTATTTATCTGAGAGAAAAAAATTCTAACGCGCTTATAAAAAAACTACTGTCGACCATTGGTGAAAATACTTTTCACATCATTCCAATTAAACGAGGTAATATTGATGAAACTAAAATACAAATATATAATGAAAAAGATTTCCGAAAAATTGTTAGTGAATTCGAAAAAAATAAAACAAATTTTTACACATACCAACTTAAGAGTGCTAAAGGCCTACAGATAGTATTAAAGGGCATAGATGCATATGTTGAACCCGAAGAAGTAAAATGTGCACTTGTCGACCAAGGATTCAAGGTAAAAAATGTTACCAACATATTTAATAGAGAAAAGGTCCCCCAACCCCTATTCCGGGTTGAACTGGAGCCGAACGACATACAATTGAAAAAAAATGAAGCCCATCCAGTTTATAACGTAAAGTATCTCTTACATCGAAAAATCACAGTTGAAGAGCCACGTAAGCGTTCAGGTCCCGTACAGTGCCATAATTGCCAAGAATATGGCCATACGAAAACTTACTGCAAGTTACCTACAGTGTGTGTTATCTGCGGTGAATTGCATGGTACTGCTAGCTGCACTAAGCCAAAAGATCAAGCAGAAAAAAAATGTAGTAATTGTGGAGGTAATCACACAGCTAACTATAGAGGGTGCCCTGTATTTTCTTTCATTAAACAGGCTATGGGTCAAAAACCCAAGCTAACTCCAGCTCTACAAGTAAACGCGAACTCCGACACTTTTGCTCAAATCAGCCAACCAGTTACTTCACGTGTATCGTATGCTGATGCTGCTAAGACTAGTTCAATTCCCACGCAAAATATTCCACCGCCAAATAATTCAACGAATTCAAACTCAAGCTTTAACTTTAGTCGCCTTGAAGCTACTATTGAGAATCTGGTGCTAACTATAAACAACTTTACTACAAATATGACAAGTATGATGCAAGAAATGCTGCGAATGCAGAATACACTGCCTCAAGCATTAGTTAATAAGCCATGAACACGTTAAAAATATGTTTCTGGAACGCAAACGGCATTCGCCAACATAAAAATGAACTTGAGCACTTCCTCATGGAAAAAAAATATTGATATAATGTTGGTTTCTGAGACTCATTTGACCTTAAGAAGCTTATTTAAAATAAATGGTTACACTTTATATGATACAAAGGACCCGAGAGAGAGAGCATGTGGTGGATTAGCAATTCTGATTAAGTCAAGACTCAAGCACTATATCCTTGACAACGTTAGTGAAGAATATTTGCAAGCAACGAATATTTTCGTAGAAAATTTTTGTGCGAATTTCTTGATATCATCAATTTACTCACCTCCCAGATTTTCAGTTACCGAAGATCAGTATGAGAAGTTCTACAAATCGCTTGGATCTTGTTTCGTGGCAGCTGGTGACTACAATGCAAAACATACGTACTGGGGATCGCCTAGAGGTCGAGCCTTGTTCAATACCATTTCAAAAATGGGCTTAGATGTCATTTCGAGCGGGGAGCCTACTTACTGGCCTACTGACGTAAGAAAAATTTCAGGTGTTATAGATTTTGCCGTCACGAAAAATATTCATAGGGACTTAATTCATGTAGAGGCCTCTCTAGATCTGTCCTCCGATCACTCTCCAACAATAGTTACAATTTTCAACCCACTAAGGAGTGATTTAACTAACTCATATGTGAAGATGATTAATGGAATCAACTGGCTGGTATTCAAAAAATATCTTAGTAGTCACTGCGTAGAAAACATTCAGCTTAGATCATGCGATGATATTGAATTTAATATTGCCAATCTTAACGAAAACAGCCTGCTGAACACGCCACTACCTCCTATCCGCAGACCGGCTTTAACAGAATTTATTCTACGGAAATTGAATGTCTTGTATGTGAAAAACGTCTTGTATGCTAGAAGAGAATGGCAACAACACAGATCACCCCTAAATAAAATCAGACTTAAAGAATGTACTAAACGACTCAAAGAGCTGCTATCGTCGGAAAAAACTGCACTACTGGAAAATTATTTAGAAGGTCTTGATGTAACGTCCGCATCTAATTACTCTTTATGGCGCGCTACTAGAAATCTTAAACGACCCGTTGATCTTAAATCACCATTACGTACTGCGACCGGAGGCTGGGCAAGAAGTGATAGTGAGAAAGGTAACTTATTTTCTGAGCATTTAAAATCTGTATTCACTCCCAATTCATGTACGGGTGCTGCTGATTTACCGAGTGTAGTTTCTCTACCCCCTCGTCCCTTAAGGTTTAAGATGCGTGAAGTACAAAAAGTAATTGCTGAACTCTACCCGAAGAAAGCTCCAGGTATTGATGGCAGTAGTAACAAAATGCTCATGAACTTGCCTCATATTGCAATAAGAATCCTGCTATTTACTTTTAATGCTATTTTAAGAATGCAGTATTTTCCACATAACTGGAAACTGGCCAAGATCAAAATGATTCCAAAGGCGGGCAAAGATCTTACCAAGACTGAGTCATATAGGCCTATAAGCTTACTATCTATAATCTCAAAGCTTTTCGAAAAGCTGCTCATGACTAAATTGTCCAAAATTTTAACTGGTAATGGGTGCATCCCGGGCCATAAATTTGGCTTTAGAAGTCAGCACAGCACGATTGAACAAACGCATAGACCGGTCCAAGTTGTAAGAAGAACATTTGAAGAAAAGAAGTATTGTTCTGCTCTCTTTATTGATGTTTCTCAGGCGTTTGATAAAGTATGGCACGAAGGCCTAGTTTTAAAATTGAAGACATATCTGCCAATAAACATTCAAAAGCTTTTGGCAAGTTATATTATTGATAGGAAGTTCACTGTTGTGGAAGGAGAGTTCACGAGTGTGCCCGAATCTATATCTTCTGGTGTGCCCCAGGGTAGTATCCTGGTCCTGTCTTGTATTTAATATATACTTGTGATATGCCTGTGAGCAATAATATCCATATTTCTACTTTTGCCGATGATACAGCCTGTATGAGTGTGCACGAAAACCCTTATGAGGCATCCCGCAATCTCCAGGAACATATCACTCAGCTGGAAATATGGTTGAACTTATGGAGAATTAAAGTCAATGAACAAAAGTGTGTCCATATAACGTTTACCCTAAGAAGAGATACTTGCTCCCCCATTCGAATCAACAATCAAAATATTCCTCAACATTCCCAAGTGAAATACCTTGGTACACACCTTGATCGAAGACTTACATGGAAACATCATATTGACTCTAAATTAACTCAGATGAAACTTAAGTTAACTCAAATATATTGGTTGATTTGCAGAAACTCAACACTCAGCCTAGACTGCAAACTTTTATTATACAAGTCGCTTTTGAAGCCAATATGGCGCTACGGAATTCAGTTATGGGGCACTGCTTCAGCTTCCAATGTCGAGAGAATCCAACGAAGGCAAAACAAAATTTTACGGTTAATAACATCGGCTCCATGGTGCATCCAAAATTCTATTATACATCGTGATTTAAATATGCCACTAGTAACTGAAGAAATTGCAAAATACGCAGGAAAATATTTAACAAAACTCGAATCACATCCTAATCCGCTTGCTCGTAATATTTTAAACTTTACTGGACACCTCCGCTTAAAAAAGAGGGACACACGGGCTCTTATACCTAACACTCCAGATGGGACTACTTGAAAATACTTTCCCCCCCCCCCCCTTTTTTTTGATTATCACTACTAATGTATTATTTATAACTACCACTAAGTTTATGTCCGACACTGGTCGGGCCTAATAATTTCTTTTATAGATTTAAGATTTGAATACTTATTGTTAGTTCATATATGAAGATACAATAAATAAATACATGCATT
Organism: Tachina grossa; assembly: GCA_949987645.1. Classification (NCBI taxonomy): domain Eukaryota; kingdom Metazoa; phylum Arthropoda; class Insecta; order Diptera; family Tachinidae; genus Tachina; species Tachina grossa. The sequence goes on from OX465275.1 coordinate 31,193,136, forward strand.
ACAAAAGAAAAAAAAAAAAAAAAAAAACCTTTTATCGTTTTCAAATTGTTTTTGTGTCTAAATCGTTTTCCATCACATACCTGAATATTTTACTTATTAAGTAAAATATTTTTTTTTATTAAAAATACATTTAAATTTATTATTGAGGGGTTTAGCTGGATCCTATGCGTATTTCACTGTTGCTCTTGCAGATCATAAGGGAACGTTTACCCAAAGCTTCTTAGAACAACTGGAGTTATTACCCTGCAGAAAATTTGGTGACAATTGATCCAAACGTACTCGTCCTATGACTTGAGAAAATGCGAGTTTTATTAAAAGTACGGAGAAGTGTATGATGACATATCGTGTAAATGGTTACATAATCAGCATTTTCGTAATGTATCGTCTTGATCTTGAGCCAATTTAATTTGGACTCGATGCAATATTGTAGTAAACGGCACTAAACATGTTCGATATGGTTGAATACATGGACCTTTAAACTAGTGTCAATATAATGTTAATTGCTTCCTCCAATGTGACTCTGGAACCAGTCCCGTAACTATACTGAGATAAGCTTAACTGGTATTTTTACTTTTGAAATAAGAGTGGCCCTGTGGTGGAGTGAGTAGTGTGCAAGCGCTAGGTTGTCCGTTCGAATCGCAAAAAATTTTCTGCTTAAAAATAAATTATAATTTCATTTGTAACAATAAAAAAAAAATTATAAGTTAACATTGTTACAGTTAAATGTCGGAATGCAATTTATATATAATTTATATCATTCTACAACGAATAGGTCCCTATGAGATAGTTCATTGAAAAGTCACAAGGTGCATATAAAGTATCAATTAACCCCATCCTAGGCCATTCCCATGTAAAAGTAACTGGCCCACTCGGACTAGTCCCTATCACTTGGGCACCGGTCACGTGACTAATATTGTGACAGTTCAATTTCCTGTCGGGTATGTTATAAACTTTCATTTAAACAAATGAGAGGCTCAACAACAAATAACAAAATTGAAACAAGAACTCAATAATCAACATGTTGTTATTTACATTTATTTTCTTTTACATACTCTTACGACTACAATTTGAAGCTGAAAAAAAATTCAGCCAATGTAGCAGTGGTAAAGTAACAAAATAAGAAAGTTTGGGTAAATTTTCCCTGATGATCTGCATTAGCAACAGTGAAATGCGCATAGGATCCAGCTAAACCCCTCAATAATAAATTTCAATGTATTTTTAATTAAAAAAAAATATTTTACTTAATAAGTAAAATATTAATTTGGGATTATTAGTGCGTTTAAAAATTTTAAACTTAAATTGTAACAATTCCCATAAAAAATACTAAATATATACAGCCTTATTTATAAAACTTAAACTAAATTTTCATAAAAAATTTTTCTTAAAAAGACTTTATAAAGCCTTTTTAAGTTTTATAAATAATGCCATTAGATATTTCTATAATAACAAAAATTAAAAATTTTAAAAACCCCCCGACTTTTTTCAAAAAAGATGTTATATCTTCTAAACGGCTGTATCCATTTTTTTCAAACATAGCTAAGAACCCTCTCGATCAAGTCATCTTTAAAACAGAAAGAACTAAATGAAAATCGGTCCAGCCGTTTGGCCTATACGTGGACACGGACAGACACACAGACACACACTACAATTTTATAACAACCCTTTTTTAGTCGGGAGTTAAAAATACAAAAGTGTGTGTGTATGTGTCTAAAAATTCCTAAAAAACACAAAAAAAAATCAAGAAGTTGATTTTTTACAAAAATTATTGAGCCAATTTAACAGGTTTGTGCAAGTAAATTTCTATAAAATTTTTCAATTTTAGATTTATGAGAGTGTAGAAATGCACCACTGCACAGTTGGCGAGACTTTTACTGATACACAGATAAAACTAAATTTCGTTTTCAGTAACCAAATTCACTGAATCAGTAAATTTTTTGTGGGAATGCTGACCTACAAAGAAATTTGTAGATTCTGATAACAATTTTGTAAAAATTTAACTGAAAAAAAAAATATTATATTTAGTTAACTTATTATGGCATTAGCGAAAAAAAATAACTGAAACTCAAAATATTTTCAATCAAATTTATTAATAGGAACAGACAAATTTTTTGCAGATTTTTTTGTATTATTCAGCAAATTTTTTTTTATAATTTACAAACACATTCACTAAGATTTTTCGTATTATCAGAAAATAAATTAACTGAATCAATAACAATTCTTAATTTTTTTTTTTTTAATTAGTAAAAGTCTTATTTGAAACAAATAACTGAATCAAATGAAAGTTTCAACTATTTTTTTTTACTTTAAAAAATTGGCTTGTTTGTTAACAAACTCCGTATGTTTATAGTAAGACTCTTAATACTATATGGAGAATCGTAATATACAAACATAATAAGTTTGAAAACCGCAAACAAAAATCTTTAATAACAAAAGTTAAAAATTTTAAAAACCCCCGACTTTTTTCAGAAAAGATATTATATCTTCTAAACGGCTAGACCGATTTTTTTTCAAACATAGCTAAGAACCCTCTCGATCAAGTCATCTTTCAAACAGAAAAAACTAAATGAAAGCCGTTTGGCCTGTACGTGGACACAGACAGACACACAGACACACAGACACACACTACAACTTTTAACACACCTTTTTTTAGTCGGGGGTTAAAAAACATAAAATTTTTTTTATATCTATAAAATAATTTGTAGAAAAAATTAAAAAAATCACACAAATTTTTTTACAGTAAAGGTATTCACATCAGTTTTTTTCTTGTTGGAAAAATGGAAAAATGTAATTTTTTACAACAAATACAGTGAAAAAAATTCACCCAAAGTTGAATTTAAAAACTCAACTTTAGGTAGAATTTTTTTTTCTGTGTTTGTTGTAAAAAATTTACATTTTTCCCTTTTCCAACATGAAAAAAAAACTGATGTGAATACCTTTAGTATATAAAAATAAATTTAACTAAAAAAAAAAATGAAGAAAAGTCAGACAAATTTTTTTACAGTATATCTGCCTTATTCATAAAAAATATTTCAGGTTTATTAAGCGCTTATTTGACATATTTCTATGGGAAATTTGTCAAATAAACCTGTAATAAACCTGAAATATTTTTTATGAATTAGACCGTATAAAAATAAATTTAACTGAAAATAACAAATTTAAATATAAAATAAATAAATCTAAAAATTTTTTTTACAAATTTTACTTTATATGGATAATTTTCATTCTATACAGTTTTTTTACATAACATTGCCGGATTAAAGGTAGCACAGGTTTCCAAGAAGTAAGGGCATATATGCTTGAATCGTCACTGGAACTAAATTATATTTAAAAACACACGTTTGCTTGAAAATTTTTTGGGAATAATTTTTCCTGTGTATTTTAAATTAAATATTATTTTAAGCATAGAAAAACTAAAGTCATCTTTCAGTACATCCCCTCACAAAAACACTCACTTTTACAATCCACAACAGCACACACATTTACTAAAAAAAATACCCCTTTACTTTACAATGAATATTTGTTGACATTTTAGATAGAAAAAAATTCTCGTACTTATAAACACAATTTACCACCTGTTGAGAGGGATATAAATTTAGCTTTAAATTAAATTGATTAGAAAATAGCAGCTTCATTTCCCCATTTTTGCAGCAAAAAATAAAAACTTTTTTACCTCAAAATAAATGAGTTTATTAAACTAAGATAGCAAGCAACAACGTGTTGATCATGATTCACTTTCAACGCATAAAATTACTACTGCCATTCGTTTTTATAAGTTCAACCATGAGTGTGCATTATAATTCCTCTCGTCCCCTCTACTTAAAATAGACTCATACAAAGAATATATATTAAATTTTCCCGCATTATACACAAAAAAAAGAAGCAGAAGAAGGAGAAAAAAAATAATGAAAATCAACAAATAATAAAATTAGTAAATTGTTATGAGCGTTGCACACAAAAGAAACCCCGGAAACAGGATAACATGCAGCCATTTATAAACACTTGCACACACACACACATATACACACAACTCATACATTCCCAACCCTAATATGCTGATGAAAGTTTTAAGAGCCTGAGAGAGGGGTTTGAAAAGATAATCTTCTTCTTTTTGTTTTTTTTTTTAGTAAGAGAGCAGACAATGAAAAAACTTTTTTTTATCCAATTACAACAACCTTAACAACAACTATTACAACAACAGATAAATAGTTTTTTTGCTTGTTTGTTTGTATAAAGATGAAAATTACTTACTTTTCCTTCAGACAACTGCTAAACTCATGCTGGGAATCATTTTCATCGTATGGCTGGGAGGATGTTGTTGTTGGCGACAATGGTGCAGACAGCGATTGCTGTTGTTGCTGCTGCTGCTGCTGTTGCGTGGTATGGTCCTGCTGCTGCTGCTGACGTTGCTGAAACAATTCGTGTTGTTTTTGTTGCTGCAGGCATTCTTGGGGCGAAAGTGACGAGGGCGAGAGCGGTGTCGTCGGTGGTGTCGATGATGCTGGATACGTTGCCAACTTTTGCAAGCTGCCGTTGCTGAGGTGAGCATTTGTATGGTTGTTAGTGCTGCTGTTGCTGCAGCTGTGACTGTGACCGTAGCTGTGGCTGTGGCTGTGGCTGAGGTTGGGTGAGTTCGTTTGTTTGTGATATGGATGTACGGAATTGTGAGTGATGTGACATAATTTGTTTCCATTGCTATCCAAGCCAACATTATAAAGATTACCGTTCAAACGTACCGAATGAGTTGTTTGTTGCTGATGAAGCTGTTGCTGCTGCTGCTGCTGATGATGATATTGTTTTTGATTGTCTTGCAAGAGAGATGTTTGCGAGCACTGTTTTTGACTTGAATGTTGCTGGGACGGATACTTGTTTCCTGAGCCAGGTGATATTTTGCTAGCTAATGCATCGAGCGAACTTAACATTATGTTAACTTCTTAAACTATGCAAATTTTGTTTTGCTTTTCGTGCTCTTTTCTGCTTTAAATTTAAGAGATTTGAGTTATTTTTATTGTTAGAATTTTTATTCAATTTAAATGATTCTTTTACAGTTTTTTTTTTAGTTTAAATTTTTTGCAGTTTAGTTTTTAAAATTTAATAGTGGATGTTTTAAATTTATTTGTGGTTTTTTAATCACTTTATTGATTTAGTTTTCACTTTTTTGATTTTTTTTAAATTTTCTCTAAAGTTTGCTGTTGCCTGAAGGAAAAAGTATGAAGGGAGAGAGAGAGAGAGAGAGAAAAAAAAATGTTGTAAAAAATGGTGATTAGTAAAACAATGAATTTTTATGATACAGTTATAAAATGCTGGTTACATACGAATTTATTTTAAATTGCATTAAAGGCTTATACATGAACTGCTTGTACAATAAATGTTTTGATCTAAAATACTAAAATATTTAAATAACATCAACTTTGCTAAAAACTATTTTAAAGCAAAAAATTCGAGTTGTTTAATAGACTAAAAATTTTTTGTACTATTTATTATTTCTGATAAATTTTTGGTTTTCTATGAAAAGAACAGCGCAGTCCCAAGGACAGTAAGTCAAAAATTACAAAATTGTAGTGGAGCAAAAATAGTTTTTCTTAACAAAGTCTTATATTGCAAAAGAGGATATAATTGGGAGCTGCTCTGTAATCTGAAATGGAAGAAAATGCTTTCAAGCTTGCACACAATTTTATTATATCGTTACCTTAATATAAATAGAAGGGTACTAGCTCATTCCTTTTTTGAAATCAATTTTTTTGTAAAAGGCTAAAATCTCGATTTAAAAAAAATAGTCGAGGCCTTTTGATATTAAGGTAACTATATACATATAAGTATTGTTACCGTTATATAGAAAGGCCCTAAGTCATTATTTTTTTTTTAATTCAGATTATTGCATTTTTCGATACATTAGATGTTCTTTTATCGAAATATGTATACAAAAACTCAATTTCCAAAAAGTAATGAGTTAGGGTTTTTGTATATTGTTGGTACTTTATAGAAGACCAGACCTCTGGACCGATCTTTTGAATTTTTAAAAAAAAAATTTGGGACTCTGAAATAAATTTTAGGCTCTTTTTTTCTACCACGCCGTCATTTTAAAATTATATTATTCCTTCCATAAATATTTTAATAGATTTTATAACATAAAAGAGTATTACTTCGCTATTTGTGGACCAATTTTCAAAATTATTTTTTAAAATGGAAGGAGTCTACATTTTTTTTAATGAAAGGTGAGGACGAGGGCGAAATGCTCAATCCAAAAAAATTATTTATTAAAATTTTTTGTTATTTGTAGTCCAAATATTAAAAATAATTTTTAAAACATTCCTCTAATTTTTTTTTTTTTTTTTTTTTTTGAAATTGTGTGGGGTGCAAAGTCAAAAATCAATTATCAAATAACTTTGTCATTTGTGGACCAATTAAAAAAAATTTCATATGGAAAAGGTTGACGAAAATTGCTTGCTTTTGATATTGGGTGGGGGTGTAAAGTGCCCCCCTTCCCAAAAAAAATAATTATCATATAATTTTGTTATTTGTTGACCAATTATCAAAATTATTTTTACATATGAAAGAGGTTCACTAAAACTGCTTGGTGTAGAAATTCGAAGGGAGTTGAAAAATGACCATCCCCAAAAAAATTATTATCAAATATTCTTGTCATTTATGAAAGAATTTTCAAAAATCTTTTTGCATATGAAAAAGTTCACGAATTTTATTTTCGAAATTTTGGGAAGGACGGGGCCTTCGTACCCCCCCTTAAAAAATTTTATGTCAAATAACTTTGTTGCTTGTTGAACAATTTCTAGGAGGATGTTATAAATTGTTCGCCCCAAATAATCGATTATCAAATAACTTTGTCATTTGTGGAGCAATTTTCAAAAAGAAGATTTACTAGAAATGCTTTTTTAAAAATTGGGTGTGAGGGATGTCGAAAACTGCCCGACTCAAAAAATTTATTGTCAAATATTGTTGTCACTTGTAGACCAATTTTCGAAATTCTCTTTGCATATAAAAAATTCTACTAAGTTTTTTTTTCGAAACTTGGGGTGGGATGGATGCTTAGTGATCGCTTTTAAAAGGAGATTAGCAAATAATTTCGTCGTTTGTGAGCTAATTTTCAAAGAAACTATTTTTTAAGCTTTAGGTCGGTAAATTTTATATATTTTTAGTTTTATATCGATATTTCGTTAACCTTTGGTTAACTTCTTCAGGATTATATAAATTTTATTTTTTGGTAATTAGTTTTTGTCTTTTTCCTTTTAATCAGAAAAAATTTTTTGTTGATAGTTATAAATAACAATGTGTGTCATTGAACATATAAAAAAGGTCGAAAAATTAGATAAACAAGCTAATTTTCAAAAAAAAAGTTAACTACGTTAACACTTCTTATATCACTTTATAATGATGAAGGTAGCAAAACACACAGGGTTAATCAAGTTATTATAAAAATTACAATTTTTTTTTCTTTTTTTTTAATTATATGGTGGATCCCTTATATATATGTATCTGTATATTTTTTTTTCAAAGAATAATGAAAAAATGATAAATTTTATTGATGACCACTGGATATTTTTTTATTGACAAAATTTAAAATTGCAACATTTTGAGTTGAGGGACAAGTGCTATATATGTATATAGATTTTTTTAGGAAAATTTTAAATTAAATTAACATCCATCCTAGGCTAATATAAAAGCTTTGAAAAAGAAAACACATGTATGTCAGACGCTGCATGACCCATTGATTTCTTAGTATAGTATAATTTTATAAAAAAAAGTTTATGCTGAAAAAATTCATAACTAAACAACTTCAAAAATGTTTCGCTTCAAATCTATTAATGAATTCTTCAAGTAGAGACCAAATGCACATAAACATTGCATAACCCACAAGCGAGCAAAAATTCCTAACATATTAAAAACTAAATGACAAATAAATATCCTGCGGTTTTGTTATAAAAATGTATCGTAGATATTTAGAACAAGCCTTTCTCTATACTTTAGATTTATGTTGTGATGAAATTTGATAAGATTTACTTTTTATCACTCAAGCCATTCTTATAAAGCTTTTCACAATGAGTGTAACACATGCAAAATTCTACCTTGTCGATTTTTGGAAACTTCCTGCTTAGACTTAAGTTTACCAATTGGAGAATAGTTGAAATTTTATAATGTGCTACACCAAATTAATTATATTAAGCAATTTCTATACAATATGGATATTATGATATAAATTTATGAAAACTGTCTAAATAATAAAAAAGATTTTAGTTCCACTTAATTTAATGCAGAAAAGTGGGCTGGCTAATTGAATTAATTTAAGTTTATAAAAGGAAATATTACACTAAATAAAATATTTAAACTATTTCCTGGTAAATAAGCTGCTAAACTCTTAATTAAAAGTTTAAGCAGACAAAAGTAAAAACTATTTACAAAATATATAATTCAAAGCAAAAGCATTTAATAAATAACCAGACCGATTTAGACAACTTTCTACTTTATAACTATCTACTTAATTTTATGCCGTTTTGCAAACTAATTCAATTGACACGTTTCTTAGAACATCCTTGCTAGCAGTGTAGTGAAAGCTTATATCCTTCAGTGTACACAAACAAACACCAATTGCAACTATAAAGATAAATAAAAGAATTCTCTTAAAGTATTCGTTTAAATGCTAGTGCAACTAACAGAATAGTAGGATTTCTCAACAAGATACTGAAGAGGACTTTTAAATATTATTTTTTTTGTGTTTGTATAAAAAAAATGTTCTTCTGCTAGGTAAAGAAAACTAAAAAACTGAGCAAGTTTATTTGTACACAACAACTCCAGCAGTAGCGCCTTTTTAATTTACAACAAAATCTCTTCATCTACTCAGTTAAGTGTTTTTTATTATTTTATTCATTTTTGTTTATCCCTAAGCACTTCTCTACTTGGTTTTTTTCTTTTACGAATAATGGTAAATATGGTAGCTTTTTTTATTTTAAATGTATATAAAAATACAAAATAACACAAGTATATAAAAAATATATATGGAAAATTTTAAAAATATTTAATACCAACACAGAGAAATTGTTATGAACGCAAGTGGCGTGAGAGCTTAAAGAGTAAATGTACACACACAAAAACAAACACATACACACAAACATGATACATAAAAACTATTTTAAGTCGCCAAGTAAACACGTACAGGAACACGAACTGCACCTATAAATTTCAAATTTAATATCTTGGTCCGATAAAACAGTCGCTGCGAAAAGAAAATTAACTTGGAAACTCCAATTTATGTCCCAGTAAAATTTTTTTAGAATAAGAAGGAAAATTAGGTTTTTTGTCGATGGGCCATTAATTATTTTAAAATTGTTAAAAAATTTCACTACATTTGTTGAACGAAATTTTTAAAATTTTTTAACTGCTGCACTATAGATAAGAGAGTCTCATTTCTGTAAAATTTTAAAATTATTCTTACTTAGCCTGATTTTCTGCGCCTTCTAATTATCAATAAACTAATGGCAGATAATTTCAGGAGCAACTTTAATGTTAATTTAGTTTTAAGAACTTTATTATTTTATTTTAACCGTGAAAAGGTTTAAACTAAATTAGATATACTTGCGGTTAGGTTTTCCTTAATATTCCTTAATACTCTCTCTCTCTCTCTCTCTCTCTCTCTTGTCTAAAAGTGCCACCAAAATCTAAGTCTATAGCATATATTGCTGCTGTCAAATAAATTTTATCTCTCACTGTTCACTAGCGTTAAGCAAATAAAAAGCAGACAAGCTTTAAGGCTTTAGCAATGAAATGTAAGCAAAAGATACAGGAGCAATGGAGCATGTGTCATACAATTTAGTTTATATTTTCTCTAGCAGACACATCTATTTTTTCTTTTATAACTTCTTCTTGTTGCTTATACAAGCAAAGCTAGTGAAAAAGCAAATATTTTGTATTTTCTACATACATATGTATGTACATATATACATAAATTTTTTATATTTTCTATATAAAACAAAACTAGTCAACTTAACATACAATATAATACCTTCTTAGAAACGATTGCGAGTAAAAGTATGTAGCAACACATAAATGTTTACAGCTGGGCAGGAGCAAATAGATACTGAGTTTAAAATCCTTACAAAATTGCTACTCTTAAAACTTCCTTTTTTGCAGCCATTTTTATTCTAGCTGGTATTAAAGTAAGAAAATGTAGCTTTACTTTAGTTTTAGTTGATTTAACAAAAAGCTTATGTGAAATGTAGCTGACCTAAGCTCTAAACTAAACATACATAGTAAAGAGTATTAACATAAATGTATTGTTTCGAACTAGTATGTGTGTATATGAGAAACGAAATGATCAAGAAACTAAGCAAACTTTTAAATACCAGATGTATGCACAAACACACATACGAATACATATGTATGTATTTCTCTAAATTTATAGACAATAGTATGTATTTGTTTGTGATAATGTATATACATAGCTATTGAAAAATATAACATATGTACATATATGAACTTATTATGAAGACTTTTTTATCTTGTTAAAAAAGATTTCCTACGAGGCTCGACCCATAAAATAATTTAAAAATATAATTAAAATTAAAAGAATTATTTATGAATTTTTGTCAGCAATAAAGTTTTTTTAAGTAACAAGCAACAGGTTTTATGGTTTATATGTTAATAATATGTCTGCGGATTTTAGTGCAAAAGGTATTATAGTAACATATCTCTCATTTCAATAACCTCATATGTAGTTGAAAATAAAAAATTGTTGATTTAATAATGCGGAATTAATGAAAAATACTAATTCCTTTCCCATTAAGTTTTGTCTAAATTGAAAACTTCAAACTCGTTTTCTGTTAAACAAGTTTTTTAATTATAACATTATTTAAGCTGTGAAAACTATAAAAAATAACCATAATTTAATTGAGTATATGTACATGTCAGCTTTTATCTGATCACATGTACAATATAAATACATATTTTAATCGAAATACCTCTTAACTATCATTGGCGGTTTCCAAATCAGTAAACATCAAAACACAAATGCACCTTCTGTATGCACTTAGTCCTTCAAGGTTCTTTAATATAAAAATCAGTTTTTCGCCTCTATTGAGAATTTGTAGATTTTTAGTTGATCTCTTTAGTTAGAGAAACAAACAAAAAATTTTAAATTTTAATGCTACAAGACGTACAAAAATATAAAAAAATTACAGTAGTTGAATTTAGTGCGTATGAACAATATCAGCCTATTAATTAAGAAGCGTTCGATTATTTTGAATAAAACGCTAGCATACTTTTGTGCATATACAACTGTTCTATAAAAAACATAAATGTCATTCAGTACGTATGAGTAACTTTTAACTATAGTTGAATATTAAGCATTCGATACTATTAGTGAATAAAATGTAGCATACTTTTCTGGACATTAGTGCTTTTTGTGTTATTTTGAATTATTTAGTGGTGAATACGATTAATCTACCTTTCACATCAGTGATACATTTTGATTTGTTTGCTTTAGGGCCAAATTTATGATTTAAAAGGGCCAAAATACCCTTGATAGAGCCAAACAAATTTAATGTACTTGATTACAATATTTTTATTTAAATAAAAATAAAATTTAATTAATTGTAATATAATACAAGAGTCTGATTTAATTTTGAACAAGAAGCAAAAATTTATAAATTTTATTTTGTAAATACATATTTAAAAAAACATTTGCTGCGTTATTTATAAAAAATCTGTTTTATAAAAGCTAAATAAAAATTTTATTATGGAAATTAAAAAAAAAAAATTTTTTATGAGTGTGGCCTTTAGTTTAAAACATGTTATTTATGTAAGTCCTACCTTGCCGACCTTTTCAAACATTCACCCACTTATAATTGAAAACTTAGGAATTAAGGCATATGAGCTCAAAACTGTCTATAATTGAGCCCTTAAATATTTGTAAAGCTATAGTCTACACTTAATTATATCATAATGAGTGTCAAAATCTATATTAAAAAAACCAACACATAAATTATACTTGGCTTATCATATTGTATTTAACAATCATCATAATACAAATTTATCAGGTTGTAGAAACTATGTGATGCTTTAACATTAAAATACAAAAAAAAAAAAAAAAATGATTTCAGACAGACCTCCTGTAACTACCCACATACATATTTAAACACAGGTACATATACCATATATATTTTTTGACAAACATGTACAAAATACACAACATAAATTTCTTCGTATTAAAGTGCAACAATATTATTCATGTAAATTTCACATTTTTCATCTTTTTTCTCTGGCACATTTTTTGTGTGTGTCATTTCCTTTGAAAGCTTAAGCTTTAAAGCTTGTGAAAGTATTGTATGCATCTGTTGGGATATATTTATATTATGCATATAAGTAAGTGCATGAGTTTAGTTCTTTTAAAACTATATTTTAAGAAAAATATTATGTTAGTTTATTTTGTTTATTTATATAAAGTTATTCTTTTACATCTTGTCGCTTTTTGTTTATTTTGTGTTATTTCAAGGGTGTGGGTTAAATGTGTTTATTTACATGAGCTAAAGCAACCTGTCACATCTTTAAGTCTATAAAGATCAAAACAATAAATGTTTATTTTATTCCGTTATTTTCTTTCTTTTTTGTCTTTAGAAATATGTTTTTATTTCTTTTATTTTACTTGTGTTTTTCTAAGGATGTCTGCATATTTATTTATTTATTTATGTGTGAGTATGTGTTTTTTTATTTTGCAAAAATTCATGGAAAAATTAGAAATTTATAAAAGTATTCTTATATATTGGTTTAAAATATATGTTCAGATATACGAGTGAAGAAAAGATATAAGATATACATACATCATGTGACTTAACACACTTTCAGAACAGTTTACAAATATTTAAAAGATATATGTATATAAAAGGCCTTTTTATTGGATTCTCTTAAAAACACGTGAAAAAAACTTATAAAAAAACTAATTTTTTTTCATTATTTATTAAAAACACTATGCACAAACCACGCACAAAAACCTACTGGAACCCAAACACATCTAAGCACTCAAACATTTAAAAAAAAGCACTTAAAGCTTTTAATGATTCCATAAGTATTTAATCACACCTTCGTAGGTTAACAACCTACTTAGAAAGTATTAAAACTCTACAGCATATCTTATTTTGCTTCATTTTCAAACTACAACAAGCAGTTGTTGGAAATAAAACACACACACATTCAAACAAATCTTACTTCTCGCTAGTTTTATGAATGGAAAAGACCCAGCCGCAAATGCAATCACATAATGCTTAAAAAAAACATTAAAGTCTGAGAGCTGGAGTTGAAAATTAAAAGGAAATAAAACCAGTCAGCACAAAAACACGTTTAATGTTTTAACCGTTTTCTTTTTTTCTCTAACTAAAGTATTTAAAAAAAAAAAGTATGATGAATGATGCTAGAGAGGATTATAACGATTAATGTAAACGTACAGTTATGTACATTTCTTCTTTTTTTTGTATTTCAATGGAAAAAACCAGGAAGTTTATAAAATAAGATGACATCACATAAACCCATTGAAGTGAAAAACGCACACAAAACACCGGAATAGCAAAATACTCGTAATAAGAGAAGCGAGAAGAAAAAAAATCTTTTTTAAAAACAAAAACTGTGGATTCAACAATATTTAGCAAACAAGTGGTTGCTGAATTTACAGGTTAGCAAAAAAGAAACAATTTTAATATGAAGAAGAAATACATATAAACCTTTTAGTTTATGTTTCATTTTATGTTTGACTTTTATGTTTGTATACATACTTGTACAGCATACCGGGCCATAAACAGAGGACTAACACATGAAAGAAGAATAAAGGTAAAATACATACAAATCTAAAAGTTGTAGCAGGAAAGTAGAGGACATATTCACTTAAAGGGACATTGAAAACAGAGTAAACCAATAAAACTGAGACAATGAAAATGACAAGGACAATGGGCCTAATTATGAATGTTGTATTTTGACTTCCTTTGCGACGATTTTGTACTAGACTAAAGAACAAAAATTTAAATGCAAAATGTTTTCTTCTATCTAATAGAAAATTGTCGTAGTCGTAGTCGAAATATGACACTCGTAATTAAGCCTAATGACACTGTCAATGACAATGACAATGACAATTGCAATGACAACGACAATGACAATGACAATGACAATGACAATGACAATGACAATGAAAATGACAATGACAATTGCAATGACAATGACAATTGCAATGACAACGATAATGACAATGACAATGTCAATGAAAATGACAATGAAAATGAAAATGACAATGACAATGACAATGACAACGGCTAAGACAATGACAATGACAATGGCAATGACAATGACAACAATGATGAAATATGATTTCCAAATTACATAATATGTATGTGTGAATTATTTCTTGTTAGACTTTGAAAAATATGTACATATATATTAGAGGCCTGCGTTAACAGTCTTGAAATGTAAGGGTATAATGCAAAAAAATGCAAAAAATATATCTGTGACAATAAGGAAAAAGGGTCTTATGCAAAAAACTTAATAAAGCTTTGCCAAGCAATGTTAAGTAAAGTTGTATTCTAAAAAAATTATTCTATAAAAATTCTAAAGTAGGCACCCACGTTTGTTAAGACTACGTTAAGTTGATATTTCCAAAATGTGTATTTTGTACCTCAAATATTTTTACTAATATAGCACATATTGATTCATGTTACATCTGAAAATGAAGCTAGAAGTGCCTGCTCTTATCTTAAATTTATTATTTCTGTCATGTAATGGGAAACATCACCAAATTATCCAACTGATTCGAAATACATAGCAAAATCCATAAAAAATATATTAAAATAAATACAATTATACAAAAATGTTTTAGTGATGTACATACAATCAAAAGAAATCGAAAAAAGCTGGATATTCAAATACTCGTTTCATTCGAATAAAACAAATTGTGATAATTTTTCACATTTTTTTACTTTTACTTCATGGTTGTGTTTATTTGTTTTCCTATTAAGTCAGAAGCTTATATTTTTTAAATTAGGTTGCTTTGCTTCAAGATAATAAAAATTTATTTAATAAAATAAAAAAAAAATATTTGAATACCCGAATGAAATTGTATTCAATTTTGTACATCATAAGCTGTGAAGTGGTTGTTGAAAACGGTGGTGTTACCAGTATTTATTATTAAATCACAAAATATTTAAAGTTGTCTTTTGCATATGATTTTTTAATAAAGCTATGTTAGCCTTAAAGTGCTTATCAACTACTATGAACTTTAAAGCTAAATTAAAATATTTTTTTGCATAAGGGGGTAAATATGTACATCTGGTTTCTTAAATGTATTCTCGTGGAATCTATTATACTAAACCAATAATAATTGCTGTCGTCTAATAAGCGAAGCACGATGTTTGTGTATATAATTTTTTATGTCATGGAAATATAACCACATGCGGACAACACTATTTGATAAAATACCAAAGAAAGACCCGTTGGTAACAAACCGTTCAAGATTCAAGGAAACAATCAACAACAAAAATATACCTAAGATCTCAGTAAACAATTTTCTAGAACATATAAAATTCCTAGAAATGATTCTCAACAGTGTTCAGGTAGTGCTTAGGTAGCGCTTAGGTACACGCAAAAGTGAAAAATTTACAAACAAATAAAATTAAAAAATTTTTGGAAAAAGTGCTACCTAAATCATCATTTCTAGGAAGGTCATATGTTCTAAAAAGTTATTTATTTAGATCTAAAATACATTTCTGTAGTTACTTGGAGGCTACGTTAAATTTTTGTTTCATATGAATACATTCATATTTTTTTGTTACCACGCTCATATATTTTGGAATTGAATACCAGGTGGACTTCAATTTTTCTCTCAATTTAATCAAAAATTGAATAAAGAATTTTTGATTAAATTTAACAGCTGTTTTAAAATAATTTTTGTGTTTGTAAAAAATTTAATACAGAAGTAATTTTCTTTGCTGAAATAAAATATATATAAAAGCAATAAAAATTGTTTCCTCGACGAAGGCATTTTGAGCATAAAATTTGAAATCAAAGTGTTTTCAGCCTACGTCAACTTCAATTTTAGCAAATATTGACAAACCATATGTGTGAAAAAATTTAAAGAAATTTATTGAACGTGTAGCCGCAAGATTAATTGTTTCCTTGAATTTCAAACGGTTTGCTATACATAGACCTGAACAGGGGGAAAAAAGGTAAAATAAGAAAAATTAAAAATTTTAAAAACCCCTGCATTTTTCAGAAAAGATGTTATATCTTCTAAACGGCTGGACTGGATTTTCTTCAAACATAGCTAATAACCCTATCGAACAAGTCATCTTTCAAACAAAAAAAAAAGTAAATTAAAATCGGTACAGCCGCTTGGAATGTGCGTGGACAGGGACAGACACACAGGTACACAGACACACAGACACACAGACACACACTACAAACTTATAACGCCCCTTTTTTTAGTCGGGGGTTAAAAAATCAAATTTGTTAAAATTTTTTTCGCTTTTGATCTTGAAGATGAAGTTTTTAATAAAAAAAACAATAACTAAAAACAAATGCCTTGCAAAGTGTTGTTTAGCATTTGTTTTAGAAGGCTTCGCTGTGGTAAAACATTCGAAAAATTCCTCATGTCTTGAAAGTTCTTTTAAATGGTCTTTTGCAGGGTTCTAATACATATCGCTCATTTTCTTAAACAATGTCATAACTCAAAAAATTAAATTTTAAAATTAATGATGCAGAATTAGTTCTCATCCCGTTCTTCATATTGTGTAAAAATTTCATACAAATAAAATTTTCTTTTTCCATTGAGCTGTGTGTAAACTGAAAACTTTTAACTCATTTTCTGGCAAACAACTTTTTTTTTAGTTATGACGTTGTTTGACTAAATTAGAGATATACATATACTGACTAAAGTCAGTTAAAAATAATGCACATAAAGAAAGCATTACATAGGTAACGCAAAATTGTGGCTTTTCTTAACACCAAGAAATACACTTGCAATAAAATCTCTTACATTTACAGATTTTTAAAGTACATACATACTCGTATATATAATAAATTTTAAAAAGTTAGAATGTTTAAAAGTTGTTTTTATCTAAATATTGTTTACATTTCCCTTCCCTTTCTAACTTTCTTATTTATATTCCTTTGACTGGAGTATTTTCTTAACACATTTTGTGGCATGTATTTCAAGTGTTTACATGTCTAAAATTCACAAGATAATTGCAATAATGAAAAAGGATACATTGACACGAGAGCAGCCACAAAGTATGCAATTCAAAATGTTTAAATATTTGTCTATATAAATACAAATATGTTTGTATATTTATGAAGTTTAGTGTATGTGTGTGTGTGTGTGTGAGTAAATTAAAATTTTTGCACTTGAATGGCTTGTCGGTAGTTATTGAAGAACAACAACTACAACGAGTTTATTTTAAAATAAAATAAATATAAAACCATATTTAAGATCTGTTTCTGTTGTAGAATAGTTTTCATAGAGAGATAGATTTTGTGCGAGACATTTAAATCATTCGTATTGTCCAAAAGCTTTCACATCATTAGGCATGATCCAACAATCAATTATTGTTAATAAGAAAAATTTTGTTTGCCATACGTTACGTGTCTGGCAAATTTTAAATTTAAAAAATCTTTTTAACTATAATTTACATTTTAAATTGAAAATTTCATCATTACTTAAATGCTGCTTTTTAAACAGTCTTATATTAGTGCAAACGCTTTGTTATTAACCTTCATAAGTCTGGCCTTATAAATTATTCAACACTATAGTGTGAATTCATGTAATTAAAAAAAAATATTTATAATTAAATATTTAACTCCAAGTATGAACGGTTATGAGTTTTGAGAAGTTTTTTATAACTTCAGCTTTATTTTTTTATTTATTTTTTACAATTTTGCCAACTGTCTGCAAAATATATTTAATCCTGAACTCATTTCATATTCATTGTTCATGCTCTGCAGTCATTTTTATTAAAGGATTTTAAATTTTTAATTTGGTTGGCAAGAGGAGAAAAAAAGAACAGAACTGCACTGCTACGTGGTATAAAAACTAAAGAACAATAGTGTTTTTTTAAGGATCAAAGAATTGAAGCTAAAGTTGCTAGGGAGCAGTTTAAGATGGTGAAAATTTTGCTTTATAAGAATTAATTTGAATAATTTGAAGATATGCAGTAAAAATATGATTTAATAAACAAAAGTAATTCCTATTAAATTAAAAGTAGATCTTGCAATTTTTAATTAATGTAAAATCTACTCATGTCTTGGAGCAGTCAGAGAAACCAAAGCAGGGTGCGAAAGCTGTTAATTAAATAATTAAAATCCAATCCTTAACAATAATTTCTAAAAAAAAAAAACTTGAATAAATCGCTGTAGCTATACAAAATATGTATGCAATAAAAAATAAGTTACCACAAATGGAAGTAAAAACAAAAATTTATTAAAAATAGCTAAAGCTTTAATAATAGTGGGGAGTTGAAATGTGAAAAGCTTTTGTAATCAAATGCCACATTTATACAACCCTGCAAGTACATCTTTAATTAATAAGTTTGTTTTAAGGTGCGACTACAGCTGTGTCTCTTACTGTATACATATATTTTATTGTCTTATCCTTTCTTTATTATCATTTTATTTCATTTCTGCTAATTAAACTAAATATTGTGCTTCCTACAAAAATTCACTCATGCTTTGTTAACAATTTTGAAAGTCATTCATTCTAGGAAATAAATTTTGTATGGGTACGTTGTTTTTGATTTTGTTTAATATTTTACATAACAATATATATATATATATGTATATATATATATATATATATATATATATATATAAGTTTATTTTCCGTTTCACTTTATTTTTTCTGTAATTATTTCTTTATTATTTGCGTGTCTGAATGTTGATTATCCTGCTAAGTTTATATATCTATTAGTTTTTATACAAGTTACGAGGGTTCAATGTGAAGTTCATATAACATTCAAGGATTAGTTCAGGAGGCACAAGCTAAATTTTTTCTTTACTAAGAGAAATTTTGCGATTAGATTTTATATAATAAAAAATATTAAAGACAATAAAGTTTAACGCAAAAGATAACAAAATATAAGAGAAATACGTGGCTCCTACTAACCTAATAGTTTTGTCTCCTTGTTTGGTTTTGATGAAATTAGAGATGTTCGAATTGAGCTGTCATTACAAAAAAGATTTTAGTAAGATACATCGAAACAATTCACATATTCTATTTGCATTGAAATATATGTATACAAAATTAACATTTGTATCAATTGACACCACACAGTGGGCTAAATACAAGAACGCTGATGATGAAGGTGTGATGACCTTTCTTAAAACTGATGACATGTTATTTGGATTCCTCAAAATATTAACTTTAGCGTAATCAAAACCAAACAATAATAATAATATTTCTAGTGCAAAATAATTGTGTGCATACGAGTGCATATGACGTCTTTTCTTTTGAGGGCGAGTTGAGTCTTAAAACAACATGATAAGTATTCAGCAATTTTAGTCCTAGTGATTGGGAATTATAAAAATTTTTAGTTTCGTTTAGTTTAAATATACTAAAAAAAAAACAAACTTAAACTTTGGCAAATTTTCTAAATTTGAGAAAAAAAAGATGTCATATAGCGCCTAAGCTGTTTTTTACTTGAAACCAATAAAATATTTACTTAGTTACTATATTACTTTAGTTTAGATCATTAATGAAATAGTTTGTTTATAGTTATCAAAAATGGTAAAATGGTATATATAGGTTTGTTATACCCTTTACCAAAAAATGGTAAAAGGGTATATATAGGTTTGTCATTCCGTTTGTAATTTACAGAATATTAATAAGCGAGCTATAAAGTATATATATTCTGGATCTTTATGCATAGGGAAGACGAATAAGCGATGTCCGTCTGTCCGTCTGTCCGTCTGTCTGTACGTGAAATCGGTTTTCCAAAGCTCCCAGGAAAGCTAGAGACTTCGTTCTTAGATTTGTGTATCAGATATGGTCGAAGTAAGATTGGTATTGAAAATCAGTAAAATCGAGCAGACGGTTTCAGAGCTGGGAAGCTTAAACTTCATTTTGCCATACAAAATAGCTACCTAAAACTAGTTTTTAATAATTTTTTATTAAATAAACTTATTTTATTCTTCAGAATGAATAAAATTAATATTTCTTAATAAAAATAAATAAAAAAAATTAAAAAAAAAATTAAATAGACGTTTCCAGGGTTGGAAAACTTTAACTTTTTTATACAAAATTATACAAAATTAATTTACTAAAAGAAATTTTTCCTGTTTTCTATAAATTAAATATATCTTATATTCTAAGAAGAAAGAGATTGGGTTAAAATATCAGAAAAATCAAAAAGGATAATTCCAGGGTTGGGAAACTTAAAATTTTTGTAATATAAAAAATTAACTACCGTAAACTAATTTTTATATTTTTTTTATTAAATTAACTTATTTTATTCTTGAGTACAAATTAAATTGGTATTTCAAATCAAAAAAGAAAGTTAAAAAAATTAAAAAGGCGTTTCCAGGGTTGGAAAACTTTAATTTTTTTTTTCTTATACAAAAGTAACTTACTAAAACAAATTTTTTCATTTTCTATATATATTAAACGTAGCTTTCTATTCTTAAAAGGAACATATTGGTGTATGAAATCTGAAAAATCAAAAAGAACGGTTCCAGGGCTGGAAAAATTACACTTTTTGTGATATATAAATTAACTACTGAAAACTAATTTTTATTTTTATTTTTAATAAAATAAACTTATTTTTTACTTCAATAAGAATGAATTCGGTATTTCAGATTTAAAAAAAATTAAAACGAAGTTTCCAGGGTTGGAAAACCTTATTTTTATACAAAAGTAACTTACTAAAACAAATTTTTCCTTTTTTTACTATAAATTAAACATATCTTGCATTCTTAAAAAAAATTGTTTTTAAGAATACAGAAAAATCAAAAAGGAGGATTCCAGGCTTGGGAAACTTACAATCTTTGTGATATAAAAAATTAACTACCGAAAATAAATTTTATTTTTTTTTTGTATTAAATAAACTTATTTTATGCTTGAGTACGAATGAATTTTGCATTTCAAAATGAAAAAAAATAAAAAAATTAAAACGTTTCCAGGGTTGGAAAACCTTATTTTTCATACAAAAGTAACTTACTAAAATAAATTTTCCTTTTTTACTATAAATTAAACACATCTAACATTCTTAAAAAAAGATTGGCATAAGAAATCAGAAAAATGAAAAAGGAGGATTTCAGGGTGGAGAAACTTACACTCTTTGTGATATAAAAAATTAACTACTGAAAACTATTTTTTATTGCTTTTTATTAAATAAAATGATTTTATGATTGACTACGAATAAAATTAGTATTTCAAATAAAAAAAAAAAAAACAATTAAAAAATTAAAAACACGATTACAGGGTTGGAAAACTTTAATTTTTTTTGGACAAAAGTAACTTACTAAAATAAATTTTTCCCTTTCTTTATAAATTAAACATATCTTATATTCTTAAAAGAAAAATATTGGTGCACGAAATCAGAAAAATCAAAAAGGATGATTTCAGGGTTGGAAAAGTTAGACTTTTTTGATATATAAAAGTAACTAAGTCTAATTAATTTTTATCTTTTCCTTTATATTTATCCAGAAAAAAATCATAGTTTCCAGCTCTGGAGCTGTGGTTTTTATTTTTATAATTTTCTATACCAAACTTTTCTTTCCAATATATATATTTTATTTTACGTTTTGGAAAGAAAAGTTTGGTATAGAAAATTATAAAAATAAAAACCACAGCTCCAGAGCTGGAAACTATGATTTTTTTCTGGACATTAAAGTAACTAAATAAAACATTTTTTTTTTTTGAATTTCCTTTTTTTCACTTAACACACTTTCAATATTTTTTTAAGAACTACTAGGTTGATATAAGGAATCAGAAAAATCTAATTTAATGATTCTAGGGTTTGTAAATTTAATTTTTTGTACATAAAAGTAACTAGGTCAAATTATTTTTTTTTTTTTATACTTTATGTATGTGCTTATGTAGGTATCTCTATACTACATAAAAACACTTTGGTAAAGGGTATATAAGATTCGGCACCGCCGAACATAGCACTCTTACTTGTTATATTTAAATAAAATTTTTCTAAAATTAAGTAAAATATTCCCATAAAATCAGAGCTTTGCAAAATAAATTTTTTTATCTTTGATCTCAAATTTGGTAAATTTTTCAAAGTTTTTAATGTCTTTAATTTTGTTACTTACATATAATTAATTCTAACTAAATTCTATACCACATGGTATGTTTTTTATTATATTTTCATATTAGATTCTTAATTAATTCACCATACATACAATATTATTTCCTTGAGAGGAGACAAGCATTGAACCAACGGTCTTCTGACTGATAGCCAAGCATTTTTTGAGTTTCAAAATTTTATTTTATTTACAAAAAATTTATTTTAGTTAAAGTTCAAATATTCCTCGGAAATATGAAAAATTTAAATAAAATTTTTGTTTAATGCAAAGAAAAGATATATTCTATAATTCAAAGAAAAAATACTTAAAACTGGTAAATATTTTTCTAAAATAAAGAATACCTTTTTATATCTTTCAAGTAAGTCAAATTTGATGAACTAAGCAGGAGTAAGTCATTTCCTAAAATTAATTTTTTAATTTAAAACGAGATGGACTAGTTTTTAGAATACAATTTCCCTTAAGTTTTAAACTATTTTCCAATTTTTGATAAATATTTTTTTAACCCAATAAACTTGTCCTTAAATGTGAGAATTTTTGTGTGTATTTCTATGAACTATTTTTAAGGATATAAACCTTTAATTTTTATTCAAATTAAGTAATTCTTACTAGGTTTTTGTAAAACTTTACTTAGGCCCAATTCATACGATGATTTAAAAATCTTGATTTATTTTTGATTCTCATTAAAAGTTGCTTCCAAAAACATTTTACATTTATACGATGATTTTTTCCATGTTTCTAGTTTTTTCTTCCAAAAATTGTTTTAGTGTTGCCAGTAGATTTTTAAAAAATCCATTTTTTTTTTCTTTCCCAACATGTTAAAAAATTCCCCCCAATACGAAAATCTACAAATTTTAGTAATTTAATGTAAAGAAAGATAAATTAAAAACATTTAAGGCCTTAAAGATCAAACAGAATTACGGCATAAATACATTTTCCATACAAATTGACACAAAATAGTAGCGCCAGAAAGCAGTCGAGAGATCTATTTTATTTTGACAGCTTTTTTTCTTATCCTCTCACATGTAAATAAATATTCTCTCAGCAATATTACCAAAGACAGGCACTGCGACACCAAAATAATATGATAAAATTCTATGTAATTTCGAGCAAAAACAAATTTTGAAACCGTTTATGAGCAAAAAATATATTTTAGTATAGTTATGCCCGTTTATGAGCAAAAAATATATTTTAGTATAGTTATGCACAAAAATTGCAAATTTTGTTCAAAATAAAATATTTTTCCGATATTCCCTATACTCATATAATTATAAGTGACAAAAATACCTACATGTAACACTGTTTTGTATTGAAAAAAGCTGTTGTCACATGCAATGAAAAAATAAAATAAGGCAACATAAAAACAATTAAAATATTACCTGATTTACATTAAGCGTTTTTTCATGAAATTTCATGAATTTTGTTGCACGCAACTTTTTCTATTTGCTAATTGCAGCGCTATAAAAGAGAATTTTATATAAAAAAGGGCCTAGATTGAATCTCTGATGCATTTTTGACAACTTTTTTGATATAAGTTGCTCCTCGAGGCCTCCTATTGACAAATAAAAAATTTTCATGCAACTAATTTCATGAAAAAAATGCTTAATGTAAATTAGGTATATGTGTTAAGAAAATTTGAGAAAAAACCTCGCCTACAAACTCTAAAAACCGTGTTTCAAAAAATGATTGAAAAATCAACGTGCGAATTACGTGTTAAACTTAGAAAAAATTATTTAAATAATAAATTAAATAATTTTAATAGCATATGTCCTTTTTTTGAGTGTTGTTGCCAATTTAATTACTTTTAACTGTAGCCACCAACAATCTAATAGCCTACCTATAGAATATTCTGACACAATGGCAGACAGAGAAATGCTTTTAAACTGTCATTAGCTAATTATTGGCACGGTCATTAACTTTTTGTCTCCCACAATATTGGATTTTCTTTATATATAATAAACATGTTTGCTATTTTTCTATTACTCATACAAACTTACTTTTTTTAATATTTTCAATATTATAGACAATCACTGACACTGTTGACAATGATTGTTTTTTTAACACAATATCATTCGTACATGTACATACATCTATCTATCCTAGTGAATTCGTGCTTTAGTATCTAAAGATTTGCTGGCGTGTGTGTATTTGTGCCATTAGAACATTAGAGTTTGTCGTGTTCATTCTCTTTTAATTGACTTCCATCAGCTATATCAATTAGATTACTATTTTTCTTTTTTTTTTTTTTTTGCTTTTTATTATTATGATTTATTATAAATATGTTATTTATATTACTTTAAAGGTTGTTTTCCTCTTTTTTTTCTTTCTTTCCTTACTATTTCATTTTATGGCTCGTAGTCACAAATGCTTTGGAATGGTTTTAAATAAATTTTTTTTTTTTATAGAAACATAATTACAGCTTATTTTATTTTAACGTTTTGTTTTATTTATTTATTTAATTTACTTTTTTTATGGCAATTTAATTTTTATGAATCATTAACTTGATGTTTTGTGTTCTTTGTTTTCCTTCTCTCTTTTTTTTGTTAGATCCTGTTTGTTTATTATTAGTGTGGTTTTGATTTCTGTGGTTATTGATTTATTAACATTTAATGGTATGAAATAATTGAAAATAAAATTAAACATAAAGAAGAGAGAGAGAGAGGGAAATGGAATTAAGAAAGGCATAAGTATTATGTGTTACACCTAGAAAATAAAGAGGGCAATAAACTTAATTAGTTTTAAACGTAAAGTCTGTGTAATGTCATAAAAAAAAGCATGGTAATAAAATGTAGGTTCATGGTGGAAATGAGCTTGTAAAAGCAAAATGCATTGCATTGATCTAGTCAGTTCAATAAATAAAAGGTATAAAAAAAGATAATTAAAATTATATTTACTAGCATTTTGTTTTAAGGTTTTTGGATCGGTCTCCTAATTCCCAGCTCAACAGCTTTAACATACTTGCCCACTTGTTGCTGGATGATCAAGACTAAGGATTACGATTTCCATGCTTTAACACACAATATGCATTCAAGGTGGTCGTTTAACTCATAATCTGATGTGATAAGAGTTGTCTTATCAACATTCTACTATATCACACAAATCAATGAATATTGTACCGCACTCAAACAAAAAAGACATATGGGCGTTTCCTTGGGTCACGAACGTACGTTCGTATGCTTTTGATGTACAAAAAATATAGAAAACAAAACTTTTTCAAGCATTTTTTTGCGATTTGATAGCATTTTGGAAGCTCTATGTTTAGTGCAAAAGATGGATTTCATCGAGTTTAAATTTTCATATTAATAGTTATAAACATGCGGTGACGAACGTATTCAAAATAGAAGTCAACTTTGGCTGACAGTAGTGAAATGTAAAAATCTGCGAAATGGAACAGAATAATGAAGAGTGATTAATTTATTTTAAAAGTGTATTAATGTAGGCCTCTATCCGGTATTTACACAATAAAATATCTCTATTGATTTTTGTTTAATTAGCTTAATTACCGGTCGCGAACGTACGGTCACGAACGTACGATTTTTCCACATGTTTTTTTTTATTATTATTACCATGCCTCCTTCCCATTTTCGAACTTTTTTTATGTTCTCCTTACACTTTTCTCTTCTAACTTGATTGTTATAGAGAGATATTTGAAGAAAGAGTGCAATCATATCATATTTTTTCCATGTAAAATAATTATATATAAAAACATCTTTAGAAGTAGCTTAAAAAGAATATATATAAAATTTTCCAGCTTCCAGCCCAATTTTCTCAAGTAAAACAGCTGAGATATGCTATTAAACTATTCTTTTATACAAACATAGACTTTTTTTATAATTAAAAACAATAAGGCATGATGATAATCAACATTTAATTTTTCCAGCCTGGTAGACCATTCGGGGGAAATGCCCATGTACTATTATTAAGCAAAAACAAATTCTAAATTTAAGTAAAAAATTTTTCTAAATTTAAGTAATTTTTTCAAGTTTAGGTAAATTTTTACAAAAATCTAAAAAAATACTTAATATGAGAAAAAAAAAGAAAAAGTTCATATCCTTAAAAGTAGTTCATAAAAATACACACAAGGAAAACTTTACTGGCTTAGAGGAAATATTTAGTAAAAATTGGAAAATGGTTTAAAAGTTTAGCGAATTTGTATCCTTAGAACTAGTCAATCTCGTTTTAAATCAAATAAAAATAAATTTAAGGAAATGACTTATTCCTGACTAGTTCATCAAATTTGACTTACTTGAAAGATATAAAAAGGTATTCTTAATTTTAGAAAAATATTTACCAGTTTTAAGTTTTTTTCTTTAAATTATAGAATATATTTTTAACCCCCGACTAAAAAAAGGGGTATAACACCCCTTTTGTGTAGTGTTTGTCTGTGTATCTGTGTGTCTGTCTGTGTCCACGTACAGGCAAAACGGCTGGACCGATTTTCATTTAGTTTTTTCTGTTTGAAAGATGACTTAATCGAGAGGGTTCTTAGCTATGTTTGAAAAAAATCAGTCTAGCCGTTTAGAAGATATAATATCTTTTCTGAAAAAAGTCGGGGGTTTTTAAAATTTTTAATTTTTGTTATTTAATTTGCATTAAGAAAAAATTAAAGCAAATTTTTTCATATTTCCGAAGAACATTTGCCCCATATCTATAAAAAAAAATAAAACGAATTTGAAATTCATTTTAAGAAAATTTTGTAAGGAAAATTTGAACTAAAATACATTTCAAATTCGTTTAAAATTTTATGAATATGGGGCAAATGAAATATATTGAAATATATTTTTTGTAAATAAAATAATAGTTTAAGGGCCAATCCCACGATGTCGACAACGTTCGACTTGTCGCACACTTACATTCAAAGCAAACACAAATTTTAATATTTTGTGCTTTTTTTTCAAATGTAAGTGTGCGTCAATTCGAACGTTGTCGACATCATGGGATTGGCCTTAAAACTCAAAAATTTCAATGCTTATATAGGCTGCCTTGTAATGCAACTGGTTAGAGTTCAGAAGGTTGTTGGTTCAATACTTGTCTCCTCTCAAGGAATTAATATGTATGTATGGTGAATTAATTAAGAATATTATATGAAGATATAATAAAAAACATACTACGTAGTATAGATTTTAATTAAAAATAAAAATAAGCATAAATAGTGACACTTACATATGTATTTACCAAAGGTAAATCCATAATTGTACACAACAATCATTTCTCACATTCTGTTTCATTAGAATTTACGTTAAATAGCTGATGTTAATAACAATCTCTACCCAAGTAGATAGACTAGGGTGCTGATGAAGTGCATTGCTGCACAGAAAAATATCGGTATTTCCCCCAGCTTAAAAGTCTTATTTAATTTTTCTTCTCTTCTTTAGAAACTCACATTAATTAATAAAATATTTCATTCAATAAAAAGAATTGAAATTACTGAACTCAAGCCTGACTAAAAAATTATTTCTGATTAAAAATTCACTATAGTTCAATTAAAAATCTAAAAATAAGCAAATTTACTGATTTCAGATCAAAGATGAAAAAAAATTTTTTGCAAAGCTTCGAATGATATTGGAAAATTTTACTTAATTTTAGAAAAATTTTACTTAAATATAAAAATATAATTAGTATAAACCAGTTCATTAATGAAATAAAAATTTTGTAAATATTTTATTAAATTTAAGTTATAAACAGATTTCGCACCATACGACATCTTTTTTTACTCAAATTTAGAAAATTTTCCAAATTTTTTAACTCAAATTTTGTAAATAGAAACGTTTTTATCGTTTTGAAATTTGTATGGAAAAAATATTTTTTCAAACTAATTTCCGTTATTTTTCATACAAATTTGATACGTTTAGAAACGAAATTTTTTACAAAATCTGCCTATTAATTAGTTTTATTTTTGAGTGTGTTTGTAAAAAAATATAAATGTATTATTAAATTTTTTATTTAAAGTATTATACATTAAATAAATTGGTGTTTTAGTTAACTATAGTTTATTGCCAAATTTATTGGAACTTTCACAGAATGATTAAGTATGTATTTTTTTAATTATTCTTTTAAGCTCTAAAAAAGCTTGCTATAAACGGAACTAAAACAACCTCCTATATATCCCTAACCTCCTAATTCATAACAAAATAAAATGCATTTGAAATCCATTTTAAGAGAATTTTGTATGAAAAATTTGAAATAAAATACATTTCAAACTCATTTTAAATTTTATGAATATGGGGGCTAATATTTAAAATTTTATTTTAATTTAATTTATAATCAGAACTAACTATTACACGCAGCTCCGCTCGCATTGGCCTGATATTTTGGAAACTATACTTAAAATTTATGAATGGTTTGTTATTTTTTACTCACTGATGTTACAAAAAAAAACAATAAAAACCAACAAAAAGGTGATAAAAAATTAAAAAAAAAACAGAACAAAAACTGGTTTTATACCAAGTTAAACAATCAAACCCGTAACGTAAATTTCCCTAACCAACCCGAAAATGTTTTATTCAGATAAAAATTCGTTCAAATGTAAAAACCGGTTCCGAACAGGATTAAAAATTGTCGAGGTTTGACACTGGTAATGTAGCTTTATATTGGTGAAAGAATTTTTTCAATTGGTTTCGCGGTTTGAATATCTGTACCAAATATAAGAAAAACCCGGTTTCAAATCGGTTACTAAATAAAATATGCTTGATGCTGGTATTGTGGCTTTCTGTTGGTGAACAAATTTTTAAAATCAGTTAAGTCGCTTGTTAGTGAAAGCGTAGCAAACAAACAAGCTGACTTTCACATTTATACTAATAGGAAAGAAGTAAGGATACAAAAAAAAACTCAAGCAAAAACAACAAAAATAAATAAATTTTTTAAATCAATTTTGCAAGGATATTCTTGATGAAACAAAAATTATTTTCATTATAACTTTGAACAGGGTTAAGCGAATATTTTTAATTAGTTTTATTATTATTGTTCGAATTTCATTCGCTTCTATATTTTATGATTTGATTAGGCTTAAGTTCGTATCGCTTTGTATGCCAAATTACATGTAATAATTATTAATGAACAAATAACACAAAAGTTAATTGTAAATATTATGACAAACACTTAGTAGAACGGAACAACTAGCTATTTTCGAAGGGCACTACACCTTTATCATCAGTGTTCTTTTGTGTCCTGTTTCTATTTTACTGTCAAGAAAAATATGATTTCATAATATTAATTTTTTTTTTTTTGTTTATATAACGTCATGTAAAAAATCTAGAAGTTTAAGATTTTTATTAAAAGCACCATATATGATTTGAAAAACTCTCACAGAGACTTGAAAAATAAGTAAAAAAATACTTAAACTGAATGTACCCAAAAATTTTTTCCTTGAATAAAATTCAATACACTAAAAAATATTTGTTATTTATAGTTTTTGTGTGTTATATATTAAATAAATAAAATAAAAATTTAATTTAAAATCCTTATTATTAAAATTAAAATTGTTTGATTTTCAAACCGTACAAATCTTCTTCGCGGTTTCATTACATGATTCAATGTAAATGAAACGCCAAGAAGATTTGTAAGGTTTAAAAATCAAACAATTTTAATTTTAATAATAAGGATTTTAAATTAAATTTTTATACACAAAAACTATAAATAACAAAGATTTTGTAATTTGTAGATAGAACTTAATAATAAAAACTTCTCCTGAAGACGTCGGAAAAAAGCTGACGAAACGTTGAGGAAAAAGATGAAATAGATTTGTTTTATTTGCATCTTAATAATTAAGAAAACTGACCAAAAATAGCCTACGTAAAAAATATAAATATTCACTAACGAAATTAGTCATAAAATATAAAAATAATAACAAAAATTAAAAATTTTAAAAACCCCCGACTTTTTTCAGAAAAGACGTTATATCTTCTAAACGGCTGAACCGATTTTCTTCAAACATAGCTAAGAACCTTTTCGATCAAGTCATCTTTCAAACAGAAAAAACTAAATGAAAATCGGTTTAGCCGTTTGGCCTGTACGTGGACACGACAGACACACAGATACACAGATACTCAGACACACAGACACACAGACACACACTACAAACTTATAGCACCCCTTTTTTTAGTCGGGGGTTAAAAAGGAAATAAAAGTTCTAATAAATTTTTTTCAGTGTAAATAATATCTTAATTTAGGCTAATGAGTATGTAGTTAGAAAAAAATCTAATTTAATAATTTAATTAAAATGAGCAACAACGAAAAAAATAAAATATAAAAAAAAAATATGTCACCCTAAACAAAATACATCAACTACATGAAACTTGCGTGGTTTTTAATTGAATTTTACAGTAAAAAAATATAATAAAATACATGTTTTTTTTTTTGTTATTAAAAATTAAATTAATTAAAACTCATATTATAATGAATAGTTGCTCTGCAGGTGAAGTACATTCTACATTGGCGTAGCCAGACATTTTTTCTGGGGGGGGGGGGGCAAACACAATTTTTTTTAATTAGTGATTTTTATGGGAATTGTTAAAATTTAAGCTTAAAATTTTTTAAACGCACTAATAATCCCAAATTAATATTTTACTTATTAAATTAAATATATATTTTTTATTAAAAATACATTGAAATTGGAAATTAAAAAAATATATTTTACTTAATAAGTAAAATATTAATAAGTAAAATATTGGTTTAGGATTATTAGTGCGTTTGAAAAATTTTATACAGATTTTTTTTGATTTAACATTTTTTTTATTTAAGTTAAAACATAAATTAACAGTCCAGTTTCAATAACAAAAATCAAGTTATAATTAAAACTAAAAAAACAAAACATTCAAAACAAAACCAATATATAGACAAAAAGTAAAGTATGTATTAGAAAAAAACTAAATAATAATAATAATAATAAACTACATAATAATAAAATAAATATTCGTTTCCAACAAGTTTATATGTTCATATGGAAAAATTATTTATGTATATACTATATTTGAATACAATATTTAGAAAAGATACAAGCAAGAAATGATTTCATAAAAAGTTTAAAATTCTTGAGAAGTGTTAATATGATATGTATTGAGTTTTTCGAACTTGCACTTGCATGTGTAAACCCGAAGTAAAATTGACGATTTTTCAATAGTCTAAAAAGGGCAGCTATTTATGAAAAATCTGCTGTTAGAATTCATATATGCATAAAAATAAAAGATTTTGGTGAAGTTTTGCAGACTCTTTCTTAATAATTTATTATTTAATTTAAAAAGATTTATCTGTTGGTGCATAACTAAAAATAGAAAATTGCCATTTATTATTTAGTTACCCTTCCAATGTTGATGTTCTAAATCAATACTATATTGTTGCGATGAATGAACATACATTCATAAATAAGTACAAACATATGTATGCAAGTATGTATGTATACGTGTTCAATTGAAAAAAATTTTATGTGCATATATATACATGCATACATATCGATAGTTGAGTTTTTCAGTGATTTCAATAAATTTCACACTAATACACCTCATCACAAAAATTTATTGCAATAGTGTAAAAAATAGTGCTTTTACAAGCAGTTGTACAAAAAAGTTACATTTTGAATATTACACTTTCTATTATGTTTTACTTTCCCCTGTAAAGTTACAATTATTTGCGTTAGGGCCTTTCCATTTGAGACCAACGATATATTGACCTGTGTAAGTTGATATCCTATCAAAAATTTCGGTCATCAAAAGTACTGATACCAAAATTTGGACCTAGGAATATTTTTCACAAGTTTTCCACTAGTCTAACAAAGTTGTATATGAACATGAATTGTTTTGTTTTGTTTTCTAATAAAAATAAAACAGATGTATACATGTTTAAAGAGGAAATTTTGATTTGTTCGATTTTCTGACGATTTTTCGGACATGAAATGACGATTATTTTATATTTTATCGGGATTTCGGCGATTTTTCCATCATTTTATCTGGCAGCCCTGGATTGAACCATAAATATGCATACATACATACACACATGTGTGTGTACGAGTATATTTAGTATATGAATATATACAAGGTATTTGCAGATCATAATTTTTAGCTATTTTTTTAATTTTACTCTAAATAAAAATTGGTGGCTATTGTTACAAACAATTTGACAGTAGAAAATCTTAAGAACACCTTAAAACAACTTGCCTTGCTACTAACTACGTACACTAATACAATTTTATTAAGAATTTGTTGAAAGCTACATACACACATACATATCTACACACATGCATTATAAATTCGCATGGAGTTTACTATTTGTGATGTTTTGAAGTGCTGTAAACTTATAGTTTTTTGGGTATTTGTTATCTAATAAAAGTATGCATAATATAATAATCGCTAAATTATTCGAAAATTTTGTATAAAAATTACTAGTGATTTTCATGAGTAATTTTAAAATAAATAAAAAATAGAATTTTTTAATATTACAGACAAAAGAATATGTTTTAAAAAGAATTTGTAATAAATCCTGGGGGGGGGGGGCAAAATCAAGTCTCAGAAATGCCTAGCTACGCCTATGTCATTCTATTAAACTTCAAAATACTAAAAAATGCAATAATTTTAAATTTACTTACAGTAAAATAAGAAGAATTAATTTTAGCATAATAAATTAAAATAGTTTTAATGGCTTTATACTCGTATTATAAAAAAGCTTTATTAAATTATCTGCGATATAAACTCTTCTCTTATAACTTACTTTTATGTACAAAATTTGTAATTTGTGTTTGCAAGAAGTATAAACGAATACACAAATAACAAAAAAAAAGTTTTTTACAAACATTTTCGACTTTTTAATAACTTCAAGAGAAATTATGTTAAGAAAACGGTAACATGCATCATGATTAATTTATTTTTGCTTTTATGCTGTACAAAAAACTTTTTAAATTTCTTACTTTTGACATGCAAAAAAAAAGTTGAAATTTATAAATTAGACATATCAACAAGGCGCAAGTAATGGAATTTCTGTGTTAAATGTGAAAAAAAAACTTTTACATTTCGTTGTTAATTTTTTTTTTGGAGATTTTTTTTAAACTTGATTTATTTATTTATTTTTTTTTTTGCAAAAAAATTTCTGATATATTTTCCTTTTGAATTGATTTGGAAGTTTAAAAATTTTTGCTTAAAAATTTTTATGGAAGATTTAACCCTAGAATATCATACTTATTTTTATATCGCAAACGTCATACTTCGTCGAATCGACTACGACCTATTTCAAGAGCCAATAAAAAACGTCTTGAGCAAAAATAAGTACGAAAATAGATTTATTATTGATATTTAGCTAGTTTTTAATTATCATATAACGAAATTCATATATTTCTTTTAATCGTTTAACGTAAAATTAACATTTCACAGACTTCTATCAATTGGCATTATTTCTTAAAACATAGAATTTTTTCCATTAAGTCTTGTAGTTTCTTATAATAAATTTATTAAACTAAAAAAGCAACATTAGTTTCGATTAACGCTAAACGAAAAACGAAACAAAAACAATCACAAAAAATATGTTTTAAATCGAAAATAAAATCGCGCGTCGTCATTTCGACGAAGTATGATAGTGCAGGGTTAAAGAAAATTAGTGCAGAAAGCTGGCAAAATAATGCTAATTGGCGTGGTTATAAGTAAAACTTGTTCATGAATCGAGAGATGTTGTTTCAAAAATATCACCAATTCTAAATGACAAACTGCGGAAGTCCTTATTGGATGACCCCATAATTATATTAAAGTTCTACATCCTTATTTATAAAATTTATTAAGGCTTTATAAAGGATTTTTAACAAATATTTTCATACAAAATTTTTCTTAAAAATCCTTTGTAAAAACTTTATAATTTTTTTAAAAATTAGGCTGTTAAATTTTAAGGTCGATATTAAAAAATTCTTAAGCATAATACATAGATATATACATATTCTGTACAATGTATGCCAGTATATTTATAATAAACTAGATATACCAAACGGAGGACACACTCGTCCGTATTCTAGAATCAAAATGTAAATAATTTAAGATTCAAAGAAAATGTATCTAAACTTCATGAAAAATTCATTAAAACACACAAACTTACATACATATCGTTAACTTAATACAAAAAGGCCCTATCTCATTTTTTAATATTTTACAGGAGTAGGAAAAAACTAAATAAAAAAAATGCAATATTGATACAAAATTTTTTTAAACGCAATATTATGTGCTTATGTAAAGTGTTTTAAATAAAAATTGCGTTTAAAAATATTTTGTATCAATATTGCACCTTTTTTTTAGTTTTTTCCTCCTCCTGTAATATATTAAAAAATGAGTTAGGGCCTTTTAGTATTAATTTAACGATATGCAAGCATAATTAAATAATACATGAAATTAAAAAAAAACATAGATAAAATCCCTTAAACCAAGTCAATTCAATTTATTCAACTCTCTTCCTTTAAGTATTATGGCTTTCATACAACAACAAACAAGAGAAAAAAATTGTTAGATCAAGAGAAATGCTACAAACCCACACACACACTCATGTTTTGTTTATTTTTTACTTTAGCTCCCAAAATACTAAACCGATTTCAATAAAATATAGATTCTGCACATCTGTATAAAAAAATCCTTTAAAACCATATAAATCTTTTTAAAATCGGTGCAGTGGTACCAGCGTAAAAGGGATTACAAAAAACATGTTTGCCTATTAATTATATAGATAAAAAAAATATTTGTGTAAACATATAAAATGCGCAACATAAATCCTCATGAACAGCATCATAATTTTTTTTTATAACTTTCTGACATGATAACAAAATCGACAGCTGCGTGGTAAATTTTTTAAACTTAAACGAATATAAAAATATTAACTTGTCTTGCAATGGCTGAAAACCCTTTTGGCAATCTAAAAGTATCATTGTAATATTTGCGTAATTGTAGCCTGTCACTCAATCCACGATTTTCTTCTTTTTTTTGTATCAGCCATCATACGAAAGAAGATATTTTATCATCATCATAGTCGCTTAATATCGACAGACATGCAACCAAAAATTTATGCTGAGCACCTGCATTTACCTGCTTGAAATGACTTGTATTCATTCATGTTCTTTTACAATAATAATATTTGCCATTCAAGTTGTTCTTTATATTATTTGCCATGTATCATTTTCGATTTTCATACACTTTTTCCACTTCCTGCATGCTCTTTTCTAGGGATATTTATTTTAACAAAATCCTATTTTACTGCTGCTTTATTTCATAGCAATTGTTTGATATTCATATTTCGCGTTAAATATATATTTGAGATTCATTTCTCTATATTGCATAAAGGTACATGTGCTTGATATAGATAGAGGGAGAGAGAAAGATGCTTTTAGACTTGACTTACACTAGACCACATGAATTTTATATTTGTTTGTTTTCTCATTTCATTTTATTGAACAGATTTTGCTTGCTTGCTTTATAAGTATATCTATTTGTATGCTTACCACAGCACACAGAGTCCAACAGCATTTGATGTGAGTATTTTATAGTGAGAGAGGCCAATAAGGCGGTACGAGGCCGTCTATTTGCATTGTATAAATGTGTTTACTTTATTGTGGTAATTGATATTGAAAACAGGTTAAATGAACAATACAAAGTTATCAATTTAATGAAAATTGTTTAAGCAAATAAACATGTATAATTTTAATAAAAAAATAAAATTATGCAGATGCTTAAACTGTTTAAAGCCTTTGTTAAACAACGAATGAAATGACAGTTGGGACAGGCCACTTGCCGTAGAATCTATAAAAGTAAACGCTGCGGTTAAAGATGCAAAACACTCAGTGCTCATTTCCATTGAACAGGCAGTAAAAGTAAATCGAGAAGTCATGTGTGAAAATATTTTAAACGTTGAAACTTTCAACAAAACCAGAAACCATCCAACAAAGCCTTCAACATTTTTCTAAAGGAAATTTACTGTCCTTCTCCATGATCCTTATAGGATATTAAAAATTCTTCGAGGATCTAAAGGATCTTTAGGGGATCGAAGAGAAATATTATTAATAAGAACAACAATCAGAGCTATAATCTCAAAATTTGCCATATAATGCATTCTGCAGCCAAAAATATCAACTTGAAAATTTAAGAAGGCCAAGGTTATTTGAAAGCAGTGGAAAAATACCAACACTCTAAACGCCTGTTTCTCTAAATGCGAATAATACGTTCGATCGAATATTAATATTGAAAACAAAAAAAATTTAATTTATTTTTATTGTTTGAACTTTATTTGTTTCTATATTTATGATTTTGATCAGGCTAAAGTTCGTATCGCTTTGTAAGCCAAATTACATGTGATAACTATTAATAAACAACTAACGCCAAAGTTAGTTGTAAATATATTGACAAACATGTAGTAAAACGGAACAACTAGCTCTTTTCGAAGGCCACTATACCTTCATCATCAGCGTTCTTTGTGTTTGATCCAGTGTGTGTGTGTGTGCTGTCAGTTGATGCAGATATCTGTTTTATGTACTCAGCATTTATTGCAAATGGGATATGTATTACAGTTTGCTAAAAGCTTTTTTGTAATAAAAGCTCAATTTTATCATCTCTAAATTTACAACAGTCTTACCATTGTCCTTTGTTCTTTTACTAATTATGCATATGTTAATTAATTTGCTTATTTTTGTTCTAATTACTTGAGATAAATGTTTTGGTTTGTTACTATTAAGTAATATATATAATTAAATTTTGTGTTATTTGTTCATTAATAATTATCAGAAATTGAATTTTTTGTTTTTGCTTTTTTTATAAATGTTCTGTCGAATCTGTCGTTCGCATTTAGTGAAATAGCCCCTAAATTTTATGCAGCATGTGAAGTCTTAAGGTACGGTCACACTTTTCAAATATATGCCCAAAAAAGCATAATCAAGAAGCACTAATGAAAAAAGTTTTGATCCAGACACTTGTTTATAAAATTAAACAATTTCGAACTCACTAATACACAATGTCATAGAATCGAACATTATTGGCTACTTTTTAACTTGACAAACTTTTATCTGAATTGAAAGATTTTTCATTGCGATTTATTGGCAAATGTTTGACAAGTGTGACCATACCTTTAGATTGACAAATCAATACAAGCCAAGCGTACCTACAAAGAATATTAAAAATATATATACTTTTTAATTTTTTTTACATATCGCTGATTGACTTAAATAACGTTATAATAAAAATAAAAAAAAAGAGAGAGAGATAAATGAACTTAAATCTTAAGCTTATTTTATTTAAAACTAGTTTTTTGAAAGAGCTGTTGTAGTGAAAATGATATTAACAGATGGTGCAAAATTAAAAACCCGAAATGAAAATCAAAACTGGCAAGAATTTAACTATTTTTAGTTATCGTTAATAGATAATTTATAAAAAAAAGAAAACGAGAAGTACAATGCTTTATTTATTTTTTAAGGGGATGCATAAGAATATTGCAAATTATTCAAATAATAATAAAAATGCTAATTAATCGTATTGTCATTGTTCTTATTGTAGATGAATTTCACACAAATATCTTAAAGACTTTACTTTAAAATTACACATAACTGAACTCAAAGCCTAAGCTCATTTTAGGTAAAATTAGTTTGTTTTTAAGATTTCTTGTGGTGAATATGAGACGGTAAAAAATTAAAAACGCGAAATAAAAATCAAAACTAAATGGCAAGAATTTAACCATTTTTAGTAATCGTTAATTAATAATTAAAAAAAGAAAACGAGAAGTATAACGTTTTATTTATTTTTTTTTTTAATGGGGATACAGATGAATATTGCCACTTTTTCAAAGTCGGGGCAGGAGTTTAGATCTTATTTATATTTTTACTGAACATATTAAGACATATATATTAAACAGCTGACGGACAGTTCTTCAAAATGCAGCTAACTCAATTTTATATATATACATACATAAACAAAAGACTTCAAGCGTAAAATATAAATAGATTATTGTAATACTATATTGTCTTGTATTTAAAATCAAATGTCTAATAATGCCAGTTTATAAATATTATATATAGGCCCAACTCTTTCCTAGCATTTAGGCCACATTCCAATAATAAGTTCAATTTTCCTCTTGCAGCAATTAAAGTATTTACTTTATCAGTTTTTAACGTTGAGCTTATAGAGTATATTCTCCAGCGCACTATTTACATTTGTTGAGTTTTGGAAAATTTTATTTTATTTTGTATTGCCTATCTCTATTATTTTGTACTATTTTTTTATATTAGCATGTTATTCTCATTTTATTTTTGAATTAGTATAACCTGATGAATTTTCCATTTCAGGGCTTAATAAAGTTCTAGTTTTTATTTATTTTTCTTTTCTACACTTCAGTTCAGTTTTTTATGGTGGTAATTTGTGGAAATTGTTTGATTTTCGGTTGTAAATGTGAAAATAACTGAAAACAAACAAGTACGAAATAAATAATAATAAAATAAACATTGCTTTAAAATTAAATTACATTTTCCGGTTAGAAATTTATTTCTTTTTATTAACTACTTTACGTCGATGTACGAAATTAAAGTTTAAACCTTAGATACATACAGTTTGCATACACACCCTCTAGTCAGCCTAGAACCGTATGTCTCTATGTCAATACTCTTTCTCCAGACAATTGCACTAGTTAAAATGCCGACAACTTTCCTTTTTTGCGCGAGTAGAGATACGTTGGATACAACAGTTCTAGTGTATATCTGGTGCTATTGTCAATGAACGCGTCAATAGTTTGTTTTTCTTTCTTATCATTTTGTGCAAACATATTAAATAAATATATGTAGACGAGGGTTGCTAAAATCTACTAGTAAAGCTTTGGTTCAAATATCTCCATATGGTCGTAAAAGAACTACCTTCTCAATAGCGCTAAAGTCTACTGGTAGATTTTCAATGACAACCCTATGTTATATGTCAATAGGCGATTACATTGGCTGGGGTTCACCTAGTCAGTAACACTATTGACAATGTCATTAAAAAATCACTATAATTTTACTACTGACAACTAGCGAGGAAATATCGATATTTTAGACTATAGCCCCTAAAATTTACTAGTGAATCTTTGGTGTCAATGTCTCCATGTGGTCCCAAAAGAACTATAGTCAGTAGTGGTACAGTCTAGTGGTGGATTTTCAATGACAAGCTAATGTTAAATGTCAATAGATGATTACATTGGCTGGGGTACACCTGGTCAGTAGTACTACTGACAATGTCACAAGTAAATCACTACAATTTCACTATTCGCACTTTCTGCAGGGCAATTATACAAAATACATTCACACAAGCACTCACTCACTCACTCACTCCCTCACTCACTCATTCATTCGTTCTTTCATTTCTTCACACAATCACAAATATTCGTTCATTCATTCATTTAAAGTTACACAAATACAGATGTAATTTCTAGAGTGTATAAAAACTACTGGTGTAGTGAGAGATAAAGAGGAAAAAACATTTGCGGTTTTGAAAAAATCTACTTTTTACGAGTAGTTGGGGTGAACAGACCAAATGTTTTATTCATTCGTGGGCAGCTGCTGCTAGTCATTTCATAAAATAAAACTTAAATGATAGAAATATAGATGTATATAAATATTTTATTAAATAATTGCGTTTGTGAAATTGTTTCGTTATTTTTAAAGCATATTATTTATAAAAGTACAATTTTTATTGGATTTATATAAGTCAGCTACGTGTAAGCACACATATCCTTATATTTGCATTTAAGGTAAAAATCTTTGAAAGCTCTTTCAATTTTTTCCTGTTGCTTTGAAAAGTGAGCACAAGCATTGTTCTGCAGATATTGAATTGGTTGTTGTGCTCTCATCGTTGTGAAAGCATAAAGCTCTGTTGTAAAAGCTTGCACACTGTGCATATAAGTAACTTAGACGTAGTTGATATAAAATTAATATTACACAGAAAAAAGTATTCACCAATTAATGCTTTCAATTAAAACTTTAATTGATTCAATTAAATTTTTAATTGCATTAATTTTAGTAAGGAAACTTAATTGATATTATCAATATGTTTATAGGTGAATATTTAATTAATTTTTTAATTAATATTACAAATATTTTAACTGATATTACAAAATCATTCATATTAATTTTTTGTGTATAAATCAAAACAAAATTCTGTAAGTAGATAGTGCTTAGTTTGCTTCTCATAACCTCCCCTTAAATACATTTTTCTCCACATATACATACATACATACGCATACAGCATTCCCTTGCTGGTGACAGTCTGTGGCAGTTTCAGTCATGTTATTTTATTGCTTTCTAAGGGTATGGCAAATCCAGTAACATTTGAAGCTCCTGATTTTAATCAAGATTGGAGCTTGACTCGTTCTGCTCCAAATCACATGACTGAATATAATTCTCGGCCAGAATATACGTCCGCAAAGGCAGGTTTGGAGTAGCTGGGTTCAATGTTTCTCAGCCATACCAAAATGTACATTTTAAATTCCTTTTGAAGATTTTAAATTTCGTATGCGAAGATATGGACGGAAAACTGCAAATGTCTTTCAGAAGGCCCTTTGTAAA
Organism: Tachina grossa; assembly: GCA_949987645.1. Lineage (NCBI taxonomy): Eukaryota > Metazoa > Arthropoda > Insecta > Diptera > Tachinidae > Tachina > Tachina grossa. The sequence continues at coordinate 31,233,931 of OX465275.1, forward strand.
CCATGATTAATATCCTTGCAAAATCCTTCATTTATGGTTAAAAATACTTTCTTTAGCACAGAGATGGCCAACATCCTGTATCTCAAAATTATAATTATCAAATGCAAATTAAATTAAGCCTATTCATTAAAAACTTCTACAAGAAAGCTTAAATTGGTTAACTTTTTTCAGTGAGACTCTGACAATTGAAGTTGCATAGTTAATTCCCCTCCCTACAAGAACAATGACGGTCATTTGATGCATCATCTGATGGCCATTTCTGATGGGTATATACATCAGAAGTTTCCATCATTTTGTTAAGGACAATATAAAAAAATTTATGTAAACATTTGTTTCTCTCTCACACTTGTGAGCTTCATGAACTAGTTAAACGTATATCTGAAGTGCTCACTTCACAGTATTGTACTAATCAGTACTAATGTAAGAATCGTCAGAGCTGACTGATCAGTACTGATGTAAAATTCATAAGATCTGAAAAAACGAATGCATACATATATACATATGTATGTATATTTTAAATTAAACTTTATAAAATTTCTTTTGTAAATTATTGTTCTTATCATATTTTTTCACAAACATCACACTTTTATCACTTTTATACATTTTAAATTTTACAAACCGAACAAACTATAAATTATTTTCATTAACTGCCTGTTGTCACTCATTTTCGTTCGCAAGCATTTTAAGCGAAAAACAGCTGTTTTGCGTTCCACTAAAAGCATTTAGCACGACAAGTCGAAAGCAGACGATAACGTAAGCATTTAAATACAAATATGAGGCCCAATAAATTTTTGTTCAGTCATTTGTTTCGTACAAATTACTGAAAAAAATGCCAAAAACAGGCATCTGAGACAAAATACAACAAATTATTTTTATTTACATGAAAAAAATATTTTGCTTTGCCAATGAGCAAATATAATACCGGCTTTGCTGGCAATCTTTTGTTGCGTAACCCGTCATTGGCGGCCTCCTCACGTCTGAGGTTGTAAGTAAGCGTACTTTGGCTGGTCTTTGTGTACTCTTCTCTAGGTATGTATGCATGTGTATTCGACAACAGCTTTGACGAGTAAAGATTTTCCACCCACTACCACTTGCTCTAGTTTTAATGAAAGTTGGTTAGAAACTATCAGTCTTATGTTTTAGAAAAAACAGCCAAGAAGTTAGCATAGATCAAGCTGGCTCTTAATAGTGGGTTAAAACTACATTATGCGTCCAATTTTTAATGCTGAGCACCTAGTTCAATGTCGTCACTTACTTCATGCCAGTTTTCTGTTATACAGAAGGCCATATTTATTCATCTATGGAGTTGTTCTACATACACAGAGGTGAAAATTCTTGAGCCATCCGGGTACACAGAAAACTCTTATACATAAATGCAATATTAATATATGTATATGTATTTACATATATTCATACCTAGAGGAGAGAGTCATTAGGATCGGACGAAAGCCAGCTAAACAAAAAATATACTTCTATTCTACGAAGTCACCGATAGATATACATGTATGCATAGAAGAAAAAATTATTGCATCCGTCCAAAGGCCTGCAAGGTAGAACCCTTTTTCTGGATCTGTGGGTGTTTTTGAAAGACCTAAAGATAATGACAATCACCCAAATAACAATGAATAATGACCTTAATAAATGAAATGTTGGTCATTTTTCCATTTGGGTGATTCTTAACAAAATTTTGCATAGCTTGTGGGTTTTTCTATCTATATTTATCATAAATAAAGACGCTTGATTAATTATGTACACTTGTTTATTATTAACAAAAATTGTTTTGTCAAATTTCTTTATTTTAATTTATTTTTTGGTGCCACTTCTTGCAGGTTAAATTAAAACAGAGTTTCATTTTTTAAAGCACAATTCACACATTTGGAAAATTTTTTATTCCCATTTGACGATGAATGTGTGAAATTGATTATATGGCTTACGCTAGAAACGTAAATCCAATCGAACGACAAGTCGAAAGATAGTGGAACACTTTTATTGAAGACTTACTTTCGTTCTCTTTCGACATCGTGGTTAAGGCAGTAAAATTTAATATTTTAAAATGTTTGACATATGTACATTAGATGTTCCACTCTAGCATATATGTTGGAGTAGAGCATCTATAATCGATATTAAAATGAATGTAAAATTGTTGCAAATGTATTCGTAAAAAATGTTGTTTGTGTTAGTTTCAGTCATTCATTTTTTGTAGGGCTTTTTATATGTTTTCAAACATTATTTTTAAAAAGTTTTTAACCTTTTTGTATTACAGTTACCGGCTAGTCACAAGCTTAAAAAGTAGTCTTAAATAATATTGCTTAAATGATATATTATATATAGTGCCTATTCCGTTTCTCTATAGGAATAACTTTAATTCCATACCATTAGAGTTTTCTTTCTTTGGTAAAAATTCCAACTGCTTTCATTTATTTATTACTTCCTAATGTAGGGTATGATAAGCATCCTTATACATTTCACTGACATTCTCTAAAATGTTGGTTCTGTTTACTTTATTTGTTAATGTTTATTTTAGCATCTTTTGATTTTTATTTAAATGGTTACGTGATTTTGTAATTATGGTTTTGGACTTTTTAGATACAATGAAAAAAAAAAGAAACGAAACAAAAACCAAAAAGTTCTATACTACAAAACTTTTACACAAATTTTCTGTGTTTGTTTATTTGCATTTATGTAAGTAAGCCAACGCACATAAGCAAATACGAGTATGTATACACACATACTACTCCAGGAACCTAAAGAGAGATTGAAGGAAGGCAAGCAAGCAAGCAAGTAACATTAAAACTTTTACAATTGCATTTAACTGTCTATTTTCCTAACAGAGAAAATTTTTGTACAAGTCGTTTGTGAAGTCCAACTAACACTATGGCAAATGAAACAACGTTTTCCATAACAACTGAAATTACATTTCTTTTTAGCTAACCAAGAGAGACAGCTACACAGAGAAAACAGATTCGTTGTAACAACCGAATTTGTTGCCAATTGAATTTTGGCGGTTGCAGCAACTATAATAGAATTCTGCTATAGTGACTGAAATTATATGAAATTATAACCCTAAACCCAATAGTGGCAGCAACAGAAAAAATTGGTCAACAGTATGGAATTTAAAATAAATCTTATTCTTGCTACCGAAAATTTGGTTAATATAATTAAAACAATATCATAATTGGTAGCTGTAAAAGAAAAATTGGGCTTCCTTGCTGAAATAAAAATAAACAATAAACGCAAATAAAAATACACAATTTAAGAAATTTATTATTTGACATATTGTCATAAGTTTATTTTAATTGAAATTTATTTCCTAATGGTGAAGCATGTCTATATACATTTCTTCAACCACACATTTTGAAAAGCCACAAACCTGTTATCTTATGCACAGACTTTCAAAAACCATTTGAGAATTCACAAATCATAATAGCTTTGAAAGTCACAAAAGTTAATTTTTTAATTTGCTGCTATAAACTATGATAGGAAACTCAACCTCTAGTTAGTTGCAGCAACTGATTGAAAGTTTTTATTTTAATTTTAATACAGAACGACAATTTATTAGTTGCTAATACCAAAAGTTGGTAGTAAAATTCAATTTGTAATATTTTATTCGGTTGGGTTAACCAATCCGTTAATTAGTCATGACAAAAGCATATGCTGGGTTGATGCAATCAATTTAAGTATTTTCGCAATCATATCTTTGTTATAATTATGCCCTTATGGCAATGAACATGGATTGTTTTTTGGATTAACAGAAAATTGATAGCGTGAACTGAAATACAGTTAATGCAAATAATATTTTATTGGACTAACCGTTTTCCAACCAATCTTTTTTCTGGGTGTAGGATTTATGTTGTGATATCGACCCGCCATTCACTTTTTTATTTCAGGTGCGAATGGTGGGCCAAAAGATCGCTGAATACTTATATTGTCTGCAAATGCGGCACTCATTATTCGCACAGCTTTAGCTTTATATTTCTTTAAGAATTTTCTTATGCAATTGCAGGCAGTTTTACGTAAGTTTGGCTAGTTAGTTTTGAGAACGTCCTTGTATTTCGCAGTGATTCAAGCAAATGGAATACGGTCCTGAATGGATATCTTTGCTTATTATATCATGTTTTCCATAAATCAGTAATGGATGTCTATTTCACTCAACTCGGTAGATAAGGATTTAGGATTTCAGTTGGAATTTTGTTTTTGAGGCTCTACGCTTTTTATTATAATGAAGGTAACTGACTGATATAAATCAGCATTACACTACCTCTAATTCAAATTGCAGCTGATCGGCTAAATTGTGCATATTTTTATTTATTTATTTATTTTATAATCTCTTAAGACTTCTTATAATCCATTTGGCTTTGAACAAAAAAATTTACGTGACCTCATCACATGTAGGCTAAAACGAGTCATCTTCTATAAAGCAACAAAAGGGAAATAATGAATAAAAGAAAACCAAAGCCAAAAGCTATACTTTGCTTTTCAAAAGCATTTTATACCTAATTCAAAGAAGAAAATGATGCCAAGAATACTCAAGAAACAAATTACGCCGCCACTGCTAAGAGAAAAAAAACGAAGAAAATGCTATCTTCTTTAAAAGTGTAAATGTCTTTATTAGTTTATTAAACTACAAGCAAATATTGTATTTTCCTTAAATCTTTATTATCTTCATTAAAGACAATAATGGGATATTCAATGACAATAAAATATTTGATATAAATTTAAGCTGTCAAAACAGGCAGACCAAAGGAAAAAAACAAGAACAGTGTTCAATTTATGGCGTTTAATGCGGCCATGTAACAGAAATCTCTTTACTTAAATGAGGTCTTAGTAACTGTTGATTGTTTAAAGTTTCTTGCCATGTTTCGAGTTTGTGTGTGTTTTTGTGTTTACATTTGGAAAATGAGCCAAGGAAAATTTGTCCTTTGCTATCAAGATTTTAGTTCTATTTGCTTTGTTTGTTTGTTTGTGTGTATGTATATGTAAGTGTGCTTAAAAGACATTAATTTTATTAAAAGAGATAGAGAGAATTAGATATTTTGTTTTAGTTGTTTCTTATATTAGGGACACATTTCCTGGTTGGCTAAAAGATAAGAGAAGGCATACAAAAGAATACAATTTGATAATTAAATTACTTATAATTATGGCTTAAAGTATAATTGCTTAAGCATTTCCGTAAAGTAGTTCATCGGCCGAATTTTGCAAAGGGCGAAATTTTTTATAAAAGCGTATTTTAAAATCTACTTTAGACCGTTTTCGTATAAAACTTGTAATCAAAATAATGTGCAGAAATTCGTACATATCTGGAAGTTTCTCAAGTAAATTTTTGCTTCAGAGCACTGAATTGAAAAAGAATTGGATCATTAAGAATATTAGAATCGAATTTCCTATCATTATGATAATCACGTATGTGATGAAAAACGATTTAGACACAAAAATAATTTGAAAACCATCAAAGGTGTGATATGTTTCTTATAGTCGTTTTGTCAATAATTTTAAAACTTGTTTTTAATAGTCTTTCCAGACATTTTTGATAAATTTATTTTCACAGCTCCAATATGTGATTTATTTTTTATATCTACAGTGAGCTTTTTAGAAGTCAGGAGTTTAAGATAAGCTCAAAAATGATACTCAAAATCTATTGGAGCTCATCACACCTTTTCAAAACGATTGTTTTGAAATTGTTTTGAAAACGATCGTTTTCCATCACATACCTGAATGTTATATTATTGAAAGAAACGCTCGGTTTATTAAGCTGTCTACTAGAGATGAGCAATACTGTGTTTATTAATAATGTATTTCTTTGTAGAAGTTCTGTTTTTTTTAGAAAATCGAATAGGAAGAGCATCAGTGAAATTAAACATAACTGTGATCACTATTTAACCTACTTTAGCTCTTTTGCTTTAAATGCATTTATGATTCTTGGTATTTTGATAAATACTAATAAGAACGACAAGAACAACCTATTGGCCATTAACCATATTCCAATATTGAGAAATGTCTCATTGGAGGCAGAGAGCCAGAATATACAATTTCACAAGATTTGACGGATTTTCCTCGACAAAAGCTTAAGGGGAAAAAAGCTAACGTGACAGCTTTGTTTGCTGTAAAGAAATTATACAAGAACATTCACAGTTTGTATGAAAAAACTATAGGCCCTATTATGAGTTGCATTCGATTTTCGATCTTCGGTGGGTATCGAACATCGAATGTTGGATTCATATTATGATCATCGAAAATTTCGTTGAGCAACGAATTTTCTATTGAACAGAATTTAGCTTTCGATGAAGTATTTTGATATGAAAATTTTTCAAAAAATCTTAGTCTTAAACAACGTTTATTTTTAAGTACATAAATACAAATTTTAAGCTATTTTTTGTCGATTTTATTCACAATAACGACCTTTTTTTTTGTCATAATAACAAATGAAAATTCGTTCGATCAGTACTTTCGTCTACAGTCGAAGATCGAAAGTTGCTCATAATAGGGGCCTATATTTTCCAAACTTGTTAATTGATAAATTGAGTCACATTATTGATTTTTCAATCACTGTGGAAAAGTAACAGGTTTCGAAATATGGCTCATCTCTATTGGATACTAATAAGCAATGATTAAGTATGAGTATTATTTACGTATGAGTGATATTAATTTATTTTGTGGACCAAATAATAATCATACGCCCTCGATGTTGTGTGAATTGAGTTAATTTAGAGCTTATCTCGATGATTGAGACATTTTAGGAGAGTTTTTGTATAAAATATTCATTAATAACACATTAGTCTTGTGAAAGATTTTTAGATATGAATATTTAATACATTTAAAGTTTTTTCAAGTTCAATTAGGTGGTTTGCTAATAAATAATAATAAAAATGTTGGTATAGTTAACACCTTAAGGTGTATCTTTGTTTGTTTTGAGGTTTGCAACATTTTTCAAGAAAAATCACTATTGCTCCAGTGCAGGGTGTCTACTCTCTATTTTGAAATTAAAGAAAATGCTTTTGAATTTGTATGTTATTAAATAAATGTACAATTTGAAAGCATTTGCTTTCGTTTCCAATTACAGGGTAGAATCCCACATCCTTAAGTGAGATTTATGTGAACTTCTGCTTTAAAATTAGCTTCCGTCTGATATAGTTTTCTTTCTTCTATGTGACACAAAACTAAGGTTCTTTAAAAAATCAAATATATATGTGCGTTAGTACTCCATTTCAACTGAGTGCTGTTCAGGACTTATGACAAAATAGACTAAATGATTAAGCAAATAATACATGCAAGGAAATATAAAATTTATAGTTCGACCCCTTAAAACATTGCAGAAAGATTTTCAGATTAAAAATATAAAAAAAACAACATTTTCTGTCACTACTGCAGTTTTGGAGCCTTACGACGTAAAATCTTCAAAGGAAGAAAATTCATAGATGATATCTGTATCAGTCATATTAGTCTGTACAACAATTTAAATTTTGTTAATCAAGTTGGGTAAATGGTGAACAGAAAGAGTCCAAACAATTGGAAATTGATATATCCAATTACGATATGCTATAGAAAAAATCATATAAAATACAGTCTGGAATCTTTTAAAGTTACCACAGTTACCTAAATTACGTAGATATTGCATTATCAGTTTGAACAAGTATAGTATAATTTTTTCGCGCATATCCTCATATTTTCTTCCTTTATTTAGTTTTCTTAAAGCTGACACAAAGTAAGACATAAATAATTGAATTTGTCGAATCTGTCATATAATCAAACATAATGAATTTGTCACTTTTGCTGTTGGCTTAATATTTCTAAAAAAAAAAAGGCAATTCTCCCTTTACCTTTTCAATTTTTCAATAATACAATAATACAAGTGTTACTTTACATAATTAACTTAAAAAAAAAAGCGTAAGAAAATTAAATTGTATACATCCCAGTCAGCATTTTATGAAATTAATGATCATATTCGAGTCTTTTTCGACTCCTCCGCACGATTAAAATAAGCATTTATGCGCTCGTTTTCGAGTCGAAAATGACTGTTCATTCGGGAGAAAATGGTACCCTAGCTGCGAGTCTTCTAAAAGAGTCTTTTATGACTCGCATTTTTGATCAATTTCGATTCACTTTCGAGACATTTTGTGAGTATTTACATTCAGTTTTTTTTTTTTTTTTTTTTAAATTTTTATATTTTTATATATTCTTGATTTTATTGCACGAGCTTGCTGTTTGTTTTTGTTTTTTAAACAAATCACTTTCTAAGTGTTTCTGGGATTCATTTTCGAATCATGTTTTAAGCGCAGAACTGATTAATCAGTTTTTGATCATTTAAGGCAGTCGAAAGAGACTCAGTGTGGTGAAACAATCTTCCACATGGTGACCGGGATATAACAAAATTTTGTATCTTAAAATACAACCACAATAGAAACATACATACACACACACTAAATTATGAAAATAAACAAGCCCTACGTACATGCATGTAAATATTGCTTAAGTAATCATTGATGAACCTTTTATAAAATAAATTAAGGATATGTAGAGGATTCTCTTTATAAAGGAAAAAGTATTGAAATTGAATGTGTATGCACATATAAAAGTTAAGATAAATAAAGGGAAAAATTTTACGCTTCAATAATGAATAAATTAGATATTAAAAGAATTGTTTGTGTAACAAGTTTATCATAAGTATTATTTAATAAATAATGCTACATAAAAGGGTCTACAAGAATTCTTTTAGAATGAATTAATCTGCTTGATTTCTTCCAATAACAAGACAAGCCTAAGCTGTGCCTTTAACCAGACCCAAGAATAATAAATAAATAAAGATAAATAAATAACAAGCCGAGTGTGTTATTATTAATAAAGAATAAACACATTGCCAAATGAAATTAATAAATTTAATGGACTGCTTAAAGACATCGTTGACTGAGACGTTGATGGAATATAAAAATGATTGCGAACACAATTACACTTGCTTTTATGTATAAGCATAGTATATGTTAGCACAATGGCTGGAAGACATACTTACATATATACATTCACCTTATTGCAGCGTAAAAAAATTGTATAAAACCACCATTTCATTGTAGTGAAATGGAGCAAACAAAATGTTAACACAAGTATAAAAGTTGTTTAAGAAAATGTTTTTCTTATATGAATTACAATAGGTTCTGTTTCCTTTTTAATATTCTTACTTCGCATACACAATATGTCAGCTTGAAGAAATGCATTACATCATATTCATCATACGTTAGTATACAATTTGAAAAAGCACACACACACACACACACACGCATACATACATAAAAATATACATTAATAAATGTAGTCAAGTCATACGCATGTTGAAGTTCATATTTTACAAATATACGTGCTGTGTATTGAAGTGATATAAAAATGCACATGTATAAGATATTTTCACGGATGTAAAGGGTGTTTTTTTTCTAGGTTGTCATTTGAAGTTTGTCAATCTGTGGAGAGAAACTTGCAGATTTCGTAGTACCTCGAAATTATATTTCTTCGCGGATCAAAGAAAATATGGAATGGATTATTAAATTATTAGGCTATTTAACTGATTGGTTTAGTATATTAATGCTAATTACATGATTTTTTCCATTGTAAGGGTTGCCGAAGCATTTGATATTTAAAGCTCACATAAAAAACTTTTGTACTATTGCTTTATTTGCTTGATAAATCTCTTTCACATTTAGAAATATAATTAATACATACAGAGGTAAGATGTCAAATCATGTATTTTGCTATCTATTATTCTGCAATTATCTCTCCTGTCGATTATTTTTTTGTTAATGCAAATTACAGAATAGTGTTTGCATTCTAATAAAGTCCTAATATAACATGAATTATACAGCCAGTATTTCCGAAAACGAATAAGTTTATACGTTATTTCAAATAACGAATGGAACCATGTTTATGTTTTTGCAACACTAAATCATTTTTATTTAAGTGAAAACAAAAGAGCTTTGAGTTTTTCTACACTCACATAAATCTGTACGTTAAATTAGCTAAAATTGTAATTTAATAAATGTTTTAATAAATGAAAACTCTCTTGAAAACCGGTCAACTAATTTTTTATTTGAGTTTAACAAAAATTTCATATTAATCCTATGGGAAAAACTTAGTTCTTATAAACAAAGGAATTTCTAAATACCATGAAAATATGTAGTAATTTGCACTTAGTTTTCTTAATTAATGCTGGAATTAATTAAAAATTAAATTCGCTAGCGTCGTTTATAAAATTTAAAATTAAAAATTTTAAATTTATTTTTTTTATATGCACGCAAAGACAAGATCTGGTTGTAGAATGTTTGAGAAAACAATATTATGTTCTCTGAAACAAATGTGTGTTCGTCGAAAACTAGTTATTGTTATTTTAAACATTTATTTCGTTACGATAAACAGAGTAATGTTTGAATTTAATAATTACATTATCACATCCATAAAAAAGTGTGGTATGGTTAGAGTTTAACAATATAGTTTTGTTAAAAACGTATTACTACATCATAATTTGTATTATTATTTAAAAATAATATGATGTAAATAACAATTATGAAAAAAAAATATTTTTCAGAAACATATGTCAGATCAGTATTTCTTTTTTGAGCTATCGGTAGTGCGCCAGTGGTGTTAAATAAATGAATAAATGAATAAAGTATGAACAAAAGGGTAGACCAATAAAAATATATAAACATTTGTGTATCTCTTTATACAGACATGTCTGTATGTCGTGTAAGTATACATTTCTATATATGTATACATTTTATTTCAATAACATTAATTTATTTTTATTTCAAATTTAACGCACAGCTGGTTCTACAATAAATATATGATTAAAAAATAAAATAGTATTATTATATTAAATAATACTGTGGTCGTATTTAACAATATTAATATATAGGGTGTTTTTTTTAGAGGTATAGAACTTTGAATTGAAATAAAACACAAGAAAATCGTTTTAATGTCCATCAATTTGGCTTTATTGGAAGAATAATTTTATGCCATTAATGCTTAAATATGACTTCGGGCATGTGGCCGCCGCGGCTGGCTCGAATAAAGCCAATTCTACAGGTCCAATTTTCAACCACTTTTTCGAGCATATGGGGCCGTATGTTGGCAATAACGCCACGAATGTTGGCTTCCAAGTCCCCTAACGTTTCTGGTTTGTTGGCGTAGACGAGCGACTTCACATATCCCCAAAGAAAATAATCCAATGGTGTCAAATCACACGATCTTGGTGGCCAATTGACAGGTCCATTCCGCGAAATTATGCGCTCATCGAATGTTTCATTCAATAAATCAATTGTAACGTGCGCTGTGTGGCATGTAGCGCCGTCTTGTTGGAACCACAACTCATCCACATTCATGCCATCCAATTCGGGAACAAAATAGTCGGTTAGTCGGCTCCAATTGCTGTGCACGGTGGCGAATCGATTCATTCGGGTCCTCTTCAACACTTTGCTCTACAGCGGCAATTGTTTCTTCGGTGCGCACTGTTCGACGTCTCTGCGGATGCGTATTATCACATAGAGTAAACGTAGTGCGAAAACGATCCATGGTTAACCGAATTAATTGCTCTGATGGACGATTATGTCGACCATAAAATGGACGGTAAACTTCGCGAACTGAACCATTATTTTCGAAATAAATTTGCACGATTTGCAAGCGTTGTTCTTTTGTCACCCTGTTTATGATGAAATGGCAAACCAAACTAAATATTAATCACTTGACAGCTGACAAAACGGCCGCCAGTTAAAAAAGTGATGCCAACTTAAGGTTCTATACCTCAATAAAAAACACCCTTTAATATAAGAACATGGCATGGTGAGTCTCAATTATATTTTAGTCACATCTAACAATAGTGTTGTCATATTTACAATACTAAGATTAGGTGTAACAAAGTTCATTGTTTTTGTAGATTATATTATTATTAACTCAGATAATAGTATTATTAAAGTTTGTTTTTCTATTAACAATAATATGATTTGACTGCAACCATATAATTCAATCATAGTATGTTGCTGCTTGATTATGGTTACCTCAACCATAGTTTTTCTTAGCGTGTGTGAGTGTATGTGTCTTTGGTTGTGTCAGAAAAGCTCTCTTGTTTATGTCAAAATGATTTAAATGAGAAAGCTTTAGAATATGTTTTAAAATAACCAATTTGTAAATATTTTTGTTCTTAAAAAAAAATTAAAAACTTAAAAAACCCCCGAACATATCTAGAAAAGATGCGATATCTTTTAAGTGGCTAAGCCGATTTTTTTCAAACAAAGCTAAGAACACTCTCGCTCAAGTAACCTTTCAAACAACTAAATCAAAATCGGTGCAGCCGTTTGGTCTACAGGTGGACTCGTACAGACACACAGATACACAGACAAACACTACAAATTTATAACACCCATTTTCTTAGTCGGGGGTTAATAAAAGAAACATAAAAATGAAAAAACTTATAATCAGGAATAATTTTGTAAGACTTATGTTTAAAAAAAATCAGCTGATAATATCAAAAATTCAATCCAAGCCTATCCAAAAGGGATATCAAATTTTATAAAATATTTTTACAAAGTGCACATATTTTATATTGGAATACTAAAAAATATTAAAATCATGTTCTTTATATTATAAAAAAGTCTTTTGGTAAAGATGTACAAGTTATTTTTTAAATATTGCTTTATATTACTTCAAAATATGAAACTTGGGCTCAATGTTTCATTAACTTACATCAGGTTAGGAAGTACAGTGCCTAATTACTTTTATCCTTGGACCTTAAGAACCATCGTCCACCTTTTAGACTTTACAATTGTTACAAATAGTTTTAATGACAAAAATTACCATTTAATTTACATTTAATTCAATAATTTCTTGTTTTTAATATCAAATTCCGATTAACATTCTCTTATTAAAAGACCCTTTATTTACATTTGTAAGCATATATAAGGACAATATGTGAACAACAGCCTATATAAATCTGTTTAAAAATTAAAACTTAAAGGAACTGATTCATATAAAAATATAAGTGTTCACATTATTGATGTATTTCATTTGAAAAAGGAAAAACTAGTCCTTATTTTTTATATTTCATGCTTAGAAATTTCATCTGTTGCATTCTTCTTTAGCATATGATATCCTTAATATTATTATTTTTCTCCAATATGGGTTGCGTTTTAATTTTGCTTTTTAGAAAAGTTCCTTCATTTTTGTTTAAGATTTAATTACTTTGCAAACTATTCATTTATCAAAGAATCTCCTTTTGGTGAAATATGTCAACGCTACCGCATTATTATAATTATGATGGTTACTTCATATGTGTTGTATATACTCGTACATATGTATGTACACACATATCTTTTTTTATTTTTAATACTTATTTCCCTTTCCCTTTTGTGCAAGCGTATGTCTACTACACTCTATAATATTGAGTTCATTTCCGTTACTTGTTCACTTTTCTTCTTGCATTGTGTATAGCTGTTTCCTTTCCTTTGGGACACAAGGAATGCTTCGTATGTAGAATTGCAAGCGGAAAGTGAGTTCTTAGTAAATTGTCGTTTTGTTCTTCTTTTAAATACAAAAAATATTTTTATGTGTACTTCAAAATACGTATGTATAAATTTTTATTTGTGTAAAGAAAAGTTTTGAAAAGATGTATGAAATTATGAGCAAATTGAAAATTGTTTTCGTTATTGTATTTATTCTGTGGCCAGAAGGAAAAAGTGCTTAAGTCATAGTTTACAGTTTTGCAGGAGAGCACTTTTAAGAGTTCAAGTCGATTTTCAGAAATTTATTTCTTTTACAGTTAAATTGGGAAATTATCTGTTCACCTTTATTTTTTTAAGCAAACATCGTTCTACACACCATAAATAATACATTTAAGATTAAATATACCAAAGGATAACCTTAATTAAGCTATTATAATGTAATTTAATATAACTTCCTGAAAAATCACACAAATTAATTGAGATTTTGACCAGGGGTACTTACGAATGTGCAGATTACGTAGCTACCATTAACTCAAAATCATCAGCTTATCTCGACTTAAGCACTTTTTCCTTTTTGCAACAGAATTTTGCATGCATATAAAACGTTTATGTATATTTGTGAGTATTTTATTTCCAGCTGTCAAAAATTTTGCGAGCGTTTTGTGATTTTGACACCAAAGCAACTGACAGCTGATCATCATTTGTGGACACAAGGTCGCCTGGTATAAATTCTACTTGATATCGAACATCAAGAAAACTTATTTTAATCAGTTTTTTTCATGCATAACCGCAATGTGGACTTTTTTAAAAGAAAATATTTTATTATATTGAATACAAACATCCTTACTAATATTATAAATGTGAAAGAAAGTTTGTTTGTTTGTCCCTGTCCAGACTTGCAATTATAGTTGCAGTAATTATTGAGTTTATTGGTGAGAGGGGTGAGAAGATTGGGAAGGGGTACACAGTTTCATGTGCCCTGCAATTCTCTTTTGATTTGAAATTCGTAATTGTAAATTTTAAGCTGTATTTTCGTTTTTTATAATTTTATTTCTTTACTTGTATGAAAAACAAAAAATATATTAAAAAGTAAATAGAATTGCTAATTTTTCATAGAAATTTGAAGTAAAATAGAATTTTTAGAAATTGCAGCAACAAAAATTGCAAGTCTGAACAAAGACTTTGCTACGCTTGCACGCCCAAATCACTTAACTGATTTTTAAAATTCTTTCATTAATTTAAAGCTACATTACCAGCGTCAAATTTGGGAAAAATTTTATTCGGTTCAGCATCGGTTCTTTATATTTGATACGGATTTTCTTACATTTATCAGAGAAACTAAAAATTAATTAAGAAATTATTTCTATTAGTATTTTTTTAAAATCTCATTTATTATCTCTTGGCCCTCGTATATTTTGAGATGTTCAGTAATATTTCTATATGTCTTATATGTCATTTTTCCCTATTTTCATATTTATATAAGATTATTGTTCATTTTTCTATATTCTTACCTAAACTGGCAGACAAACACTGCTACTTAAGTAAGCATACCTACATACATATTTATATACTTAAAAGCTTTTGGAATCATTTTATATTTGTGTACACAGAAAAAAATGATTTTGATATTTGAATACGAAAATCGTTGATTCAATAAAAAAATCTTTCGAATTTTCTGTGATGACGATTTTTGCATTATTGATAAATAAAATTATATGCACGTTTATTGAATATATTTTTTTACAGCCAATAAAGAAATTTAATGAATCAAAGAAAAAAGTTGTTGACTGAAATTTTATTTTCAGTGATAATTGTTATTGTGTGGTGTGTGTGTGTGGATGAATGTCACATTTTTCAATCCCTTTTTGTTTGCTTTTGCTTGGCTGCTACTAAAACTAAATGTGTTTGGGATGAGTCGAACCGGCAATCTCTTGACTAATAAACTAACGTACTTACCACTCAGCTAAAGAGCAAATCGTTTTTGCATACGCAAATAATGAATACACGCAAAACATGATTTCTTTTGTTCTTCTAATCTAAAAATAACTTTGTTGAGTAAAAAAACAAGCCACGACGTTTTTCGGCTTCTTGTCCGAATGCACACGAATACAACACCAACAATCAAAATAAACAACAACATCAGCACATGACCAGGTTTAGTCAATCAAAAAGCAAGGAAAACACCAACACAAATAAATGACATTAAATGATATTTTAAAATGTGTGGAATTAATAAATATAATGATCAAGTTAATGACAAATATTATTGAAACTAAAATTTTATTCAATAACATGGTTTTATTGAAAATAATTCTTGTCTATTTTTTTCTGTGTAGTTAGTTATACGTTGGCATATGTTTTGACTTATGATTGATGTTTTTGTTGTTTTTGTTTCCATTTTACTTTTGTTCTATTTTGGTTCTTTTTTATAATTTTTTTTTCAACTTGCTGGCAGTGGTTTTCTTTTCATTTTTGTATGTATGTGTGTATGTATATATTTCGTAATAAAATTTCTTCAACCGCTGTTATTTATGTCGGCTCAAGTAAAAATTTTTGGGTGATAATGCAAAGTCAATTGCAAATTAGGGCCCATCCCACGATGTCGACAACGTCCGACTTGTAGCACAGTTACATTGGAAACAACAACAAAATTCGAAAATTTGTTTTTATTTTGAATGTAAGTGGGCGACAAGTCGAACGTTGTCGACATAGTCGGGCAGGCCCTTATTGTGGGCTTAAGTATTTTTTCTATAATTTTTCCTTAAAATAATTTTAATAAGCATTAAGTGGGTGTCGAAGACAAAAAATAAAGCTGAATTGATCTTGTTACTTATGTATATTTGCACTAAGAATGAGAATTTAATATGTTTTGTTAAATCAAATATTTAAATTGAACTTATGGTTGATTGATCTTGTTTGAATTCTCAGACCAGATCTAAAAGGATTTATAATTTTGTATTATATAAATATATTTTATTTATACATATTTAGTTATAAATCAAAAATATAACATTTATATTCACCCTTATTCCAATTGTCGTCATCGACGTCACACAATACCAAAAAAGGCTGGCTTGTTTACACGCTCTCGAGAACAATTCCGTGCAACTGACAATCTATTTCCGTTCCCTACCGTCTATAAAATAGCATTAACACGCCAACATGAGTCAGTTGTTTTCGACAACGGATATACGAGCGACAACTGTAATAAGGGTGATTAATCAAAAATAATTTTTTAATCTGGCTAAGGGCTTTAACGGAAAGTTTTGTATGAAGAAATGTCAGTTTAAGTTCAAGTTAACTCCTAATCATACGTTGTGAAAAGGTTAATTCAGTATTTTAAGTTCTTACAATACAAAATGAAATACTTTTCAAAATTAACGTGAATTTTAACCAGACTTCAGCAGTGAAAAATACCAGCAGTTTTCTGTGCCGCCACGCACTTCTTTAGGACAGATTAATTGTTAACGTCAGCTATTTAACATAAACTTTCAATAGAATGAAATATGAGAAATGTTTTTATTGATTTACCATTTGTAAATGCACTTTCTGTTTCGATTTTTTTTTATATTCAGGTTAGCACGAAAGATATTTAAATATGTATCTTACAAAATATACATTTAAAAAATGTGCAGTTCCCAAGGCTGTTAATCTGAGATACATCTAATAGTAAATAGGGAGGCACTGAAACAATATGATTTTTACTAAAAATGGCTATTGGAAAGTTGTGACGGATGTGAGCTTACAGAATTATTATTTTAAGCATATGTGTATTCAGTAAAATCTTCAGTACATCGTATTCATTAAATTAGTATAGACACTATAGTAAACTGTTCAAAGTCGACGGTATTAAATACTTGTTCTCTCACTTTTGAACCAAGCAAGACCCCTCTTATCGAAAAAAAAACATATATTTTATTTTAATAAAAACAAACCCAACTATATGGAACATTTTTATCATAAAAACTTTTTTTTTTAAACTATTTAAAAAGCTTTGAGTGGTGCACATTTGCATACCGGGAATTCAAGCAATAATATTTTTCTTCTCAAGTCTCTTTTGTTTTTAAACTTCTATAAATTTATGCAAATGGTAAATATGAATAAGAAAATAATTTTCTTCATTTACATGCAACTTCTATGATATTTGTCGTTCCTGGTCGTTGCCCGTTCAATGTCCTTGACAGAAGTTTATTTTTGCTTGCATATCTTTTCGTTTTATTATAATATTTTTCTTTGCCACATTTCATTTACTACTGGCACTAGAAAAAATTTTCAAATTGTTGCAAGTAAATGCAAAACAAAAGCTGCAAGTGCCATAACAATAAATATAAAAGTAACAAAATGCAGCAAAAAAAATATTTAAAAGAAATCAACATTGAAATTATTTGCAACAGTTACAAGAGTGAAGCATTAAAAAAATAGCATTATGCAAAAATTATATGGTCACATACTTCTTGCAGTCTAAAGAGGTATTTACGAGTTTTATAGAGAAAAAAAAAGATCCTTAAATGCCAAAGATAAAAGCACGAAGCATAAAAGTAAAGTTGGCAGCACTTTCAAGTTTAAGTGCTAGTATTTAAATGTTTGAAGTGGTCAGCAGTTTGATGTGAAAGCTGTTTAATAAAGCTTTAAAAAAATGGAGTATACTTTATAGCAGGAGCCAGAAAAAAAGTACTCAAATTCCTCATTATATTTTATGATTTTTGAGAGACTTAAATAATAAGACCTCTAAGCGGGAGTAGAGTGGCCAGCATTCTGCTGCGAAATACACTTTCATAAAACAAAATTTTTTATTCAAAATTTCTCACATTTTTCCATAGAAATTCAATGTTCTAATATTAAGTCTGTGCAAATTCATTTTATTACATTCAAAACACTCTACTGTGAAAGCAAATTAACATAAGTAAATATATATATATAAAAAAATACCAACTAAAGCCTCAAATTATTATATGAATTTTATACATTTCCAACAAATAAATTAGATGGCCTCTCTATGATTAAAAAAAGGCAAATGACAAACAAGTGAAACATAATTTAAACCTTTTTGGTCAAATATTGCCACAGAAAACAAAAACAACAACTATTAAAGTTAAATAAAGGAGCAGGGGAGCACTTTTAAACGCCAGCGATGCCACAAACAGCCACAACATGGTGGAAAAAATAACTTTTCTTATAAAAAAAAAATATGTATATGAAAACTGCATAAAAAATATTTATATAAAAGCTACAACTAAATATGATGCTTAATAAAATAAAAAATAACATAAAAAATATTGTGTGAAAAAAATATGAAATATTAAATTAACTCTCGACCCAACAAAGTTTATTTTAATAAGCAAAAAATTCACAATTTTTTATATCTGTTTTTTTTTATTAAAAATCATATCTAAATGTTGATTCACAGCAGCACGAACTGTTTGTTTTTTTATGCTTTTGTTGTGGTTCAGAGTAACTGCGATTTTTTTTTTTAATAATGTACACATTGTTTTTGTGCGTGATAAATCAAGCTTCACTAATGCGGGATTTACACGATGACTTTTTCCCCTGCCTTTTTATTGAATTCTCTTTTATGTTGCTACCCCATTGATCGCCTTTGTACCCCGTTTGTCAATAAACTCTAGAAAAGTCACAGTAAAAAGGCATAGTGTAAATCCCGTATAATATTACATTCCAATATTGGGTCTGTTCATTTAACTTTCCCAGCAGGAACTAGCAACGAGAGGGTAAAGCAGAAATTTACAAAATTAATCTCCCATATACAAAAAAGGAAATGAACACCTTACTTGTAAAAACTTGCAAGAAAATTTTTTTTATTAGAACCATAGATTGAAGTCATGATAAAATTTATACGGCGGTCTTAAAGCTTAAGACCACGTTCTTGAATTGAAGATTACGATTTTAAAATTAAGATAACTTTCTGGATTTTTAGAATTCATTCTAAAAATTAATAACTTTAGTGACTGGCTTTTCCAATTAAAGCTGTGATTTAAAACTACCAATTTAAGATGCATTTCACGTAGCCTTTTCCGTTGCCTGCTTCTTTTATTTCTCCCATTTTCTTCCTCGTTCATATATTTAGTTTTCTTCCAATGATTCTTTATCCATTATAATATATTTTTAGCAATTCTTCTTTTCCTATCTTCTTCTATCGCTAAAAATACGTACAGTTTATATTTTAAAGTATTTCCTGTGAGTTTCTATTTTTCTTCCCATCTGATTTTTTTAATATGCATTGAAAAATTACAATTCAGTGTTTGCATGACGGGTGTGACCAAATATTTCCCATTAGTTATTGCACGTATATTAAAATGAAGGATCACAAAACTATATTACAATATTAATTGCGCTTACTTTTTTTATTGAAAACTGTCAATTATTTATCATGTTCAGAAAAATGTTATCAATCAGTTAAAGTTTTTAGTGTGACGGGTGTGACCAAAAGTTTAAATATTTCAATTAATCCACAAAACTAACATTATCACATATACAAAGAGGAGGATATACTGCACCACATTATTCTAAAAAAAAAATTACCTTAAATGTATTTTATTTCAAGTTTTTCATACAAAATTTTACTAAAATAAATTTTAAATTCGTTTTATTTTTAATGAATAAGGTGTAAAAATTTGTACTTAAATTTTAGAATATCAATCACACTGACGGAATTTCAAAACTGAAATTTGAAGATTTCTGCAATCTAAATTCCTGAATTTTGTTTTTAAATTTAGATTTCTTTTTTTTTTCTCTTAGTGTATGAAGTGAACAAACACTCACAAAACTTCGGGCGATTATTCATTTTACACCTTTGGGTTACTCCTCATTTTTGTTACGTTTCTTTATTGAGCACCTTCGGGCAATTAGCACTTGGGCGACAATTCGTATATTGATCAATTATTTATATAATTCCAGGAATATTTTTTCTTAATCAAGTCTTGTAGTTCATTATTTTCTATTGTTTTTTTTTTATCGGATATGAAGATCTTTTTTTTTTTTCTTAATTAATGTGAAAAGTTAAAACTATTTATAAATATTTTCATAACAATTTCCTAAATAGTTTACACAAAAAAAGAAATAAATAGTGTGACAGACCAGTGTCCTGACAACACAGTCACGTTTTTCAATTAAAATGATACTTTCTTGTTTTGGCTTGATTTTCTTGATATAAAAAGAGATGTTTGAACTTTTTACTCAAGTCATTTGGTACAAGTTTTTTCTTTACTTCCCATTTTTAATTGTACATTCTTTTCCCCATTTTTGGTTTAAAAACTCACAAATTTTTTAGACGTTTCTTGTATACTTGTTTCTTGCTTATGTTCCACCCTTCACTTGTGATATAAACAAAATCTGTGCACAAACTGTTTTGTTTTCGACCTGTTTAAGTTTCTGGTTATTTCACTCTTTCAAGAAGAACAAATAATAAAAAAGAAACCAAGTAATAAAAATAAAAACAAAATGAAAAACAACATTTATACCACATGGCGTCAAACGTGATTTTGGGATTCTTGTTTTGCTTTTATGTTATTTAATTTTAAAAACAATAGTGTTTAAGTTAAAGCAGCAGAAATGATTTTAAAGGAAGTTTACGCTAACTATTAACTGGTATGCTTAAGAAAGAGTCAAACGCCTGGGGGCCAATTCAGAATTTCAATCCTTTAACAGCATAGAGATCACTAGGTTTGCAGGGGATTTTACTCTGTAATTTCTTTAGGAGAGAAAGTGTTTCATAATTGTATTTTAACGATTTAATTCCAAAGTATTTTACTTCGATTCAAATCACGAAATAAACCCCCAGGACATGGTACTATTTTCGTAAGTAGTAAAGATATGACGGATCAACGCCGGAGTTTGACTCACAACCAAACTTTTCTACATTTTGCTGCTACTAAATGTATATCGAATTAATTTACAATAGCGGTCTTGTAGGCATAAAATTCAATTTCAAAATTTTTATATGTGTGTTTATGTAAATACCACCTCCTCTGGACCTCTTGGCTAAAAGTCAGTGAACTAGTCTGTTAATGAATCGCACTCAGAGGGTCGTAAGTTCAATTCCTGCCTGAAAATGTGAGTATTTCTATACAAAAGCTAAACTACCTTCACACTCTGTGTTTCTTAAAAAAAAATTAAAATTAAGACTTAAAATTTATTATTTAAGTTTCATAAGATATATAGGAAAATAATTTTTTTAACTGAACTCTGCTTAAACTAAATCAAAAAAGAGAATTATTCACCACCGTGTTCCTGCTTAATCTTAATAACCTCCTGTTTTCATTTATTTTTGTTTTTTATTATTATAGTTTTGAAAACTTTTTAATATTTTTATTTTATTGATTCCTTTCTTTTCCTTTTGTTTTCTTGCAATTGCTTATAAAATCTTGTTTTACAACTTCTACGAGCATTAAAAATCATTAAGAATAAAAAACAAATTTTATTGGCAATTCCTTTTTTTGTGGATGTTTTGATTAATATAAAATACAAAAATTAATAATATTTCATTTTTAAGTTATGCAATTAGCTTCCTAAAAGGAGAAAAATAAAAATCTTTAAGAAAAAAAATAGTCTTAAATTTTTAATATTTCATTCATCATTCATAATAATTTGAATATTTTTTCTTCTTCTTATTTTAAGTTCTATATTTATAATTTTATCTTACATATAATTTTATTGTTATTTTTAGAATACATTTTCATTTTAATTTCCATTTTACCATTCATGCTTTTTACACAAAGTGACTGTGTGGGATTATATGGAAATCCTGACAGATAAAAATTCAAACATATTTTTCCAATTCATGAAATTTAATATTTAATTGGCACATAACACAAACAGAAAATATATATAATATAAATGTATGTATGTTTACATTTTAAAAGAACATAAATGTGCAAAAATTGTAAATGTGATTTTTAGCAAAACATTTATTGAAATTTTTAAGCCAAATGGCAGGAGCACAGACGATTGCATGGATGATACTTTTTAATAATATTGTGTGCATGGTAGCGAGGAAAAAGCTTAAAATGTTTCGCATCTGAGCACTGCTTTGATTACAAAAAATTAAAGTGTAAATGATCCCTGGCAATAGCCACGAATGCTGTTATTCTGGGTTTTTAACAAAATTTTCTGATAGCTAAAGCTGGAGTCAAATCCTATTTTTCAGTATTTTTAACTGAAAGTTACTAAGAATCTTTGCAAAATTTAGTCTACTTAAGTAAGCGAATAAGCTATTGAATTAGATAAATAGTTCTTTCTGCCAAAAAAAAACCGACTTCAATGCAAAGATCTGATAGAAGAAGATTAGAAGAAGTACGTGAAATATAAAATTAAATTTTAATGGGCGTGCCTCTGCCCATTTTTGAAATGCAAGATTGTGTTTCTTTTTTCAGAACACGGGGTGCATATTAAGTCTTGTAAAAATCGGTAAAGTAGAAACACTTAAAATAAAATAATCAGAATTAATGTCTCATTTAAAATAAAATATTAAATTTTAATGGGCGTGACTCCTCCCATTTTTTTAAAGGAGGATTATGTCTCTTCTAGAGCTCAAGGTGTGTGGTAAGTTTCGTAAAAATCGGTTAAGTAGAACCACGTAACATATTATAATAAATTTTAATGGGCGTAACCCCGCCCATTTTTTCAACTTTAGAATTGTGCAGTTACAAGAATCAAAGGTATTTTATAGGTTTCACAGCAACCAAATAGAATATCATAAAATTATAACAAAAACAATTGAGGGCGTGTCCCCGCCCACTTTTTTAGAATGGGACCAATGGGAAGCTATACCCTCTCAAACAACAAACAAAATTAAATTTTACAATCGGTCCAAAATGTACTCAGTTATGAAGGTACAAACCTAATAAAAAAAAGAGACGAATAGTTAACCTCCTCCTTTTTTTGAAGTGATTTGTGTATCGAAAAGTTCTTTAATATAAAAATGACGAGCATAACCTCAAAGTTAACATAAAATAGCTCTGCAAATGAGAGTTTAGTAGTCTGCTGTGATGTTTCACTAAAGACGTCTCCTTTTGGTGAAAAACTGTTCGTCTTTATTTAAACAAAAATTGAGTTTTATTATGAGTGTCGTGTTTCGACTACGACTACGACGATTTTGTACTAGATTAAAGAAAATATATAGCAGTGTTCTTTAGTGTGATACAAAATCATCGCAGTTGAAGTCGAAATACGACACTTAAAATTAGACCCATTAAAAATAAAATAATATATTAATTTCATATTAAAAAATAAAAGCTATCAAAAATAAACAACTTTCAACACTAGTAAGCATAAAATTTCAATATGCCTTTAATTTTAAACGCAAACATGTCTTAATTACTTCCACAACCGTAACCCGCACCCAAGTTTTTACCAGCCTATTGACCCCAATTCGCATATTTTATGCTTCTACTCACAATAAGGCCAATAAAACAAAATAAATAAATATATTGTCTTACAACACTCCCCCCTCCCCGTTGTCATATATGTAATTAAAAATGTTCACTGGTATTTACAAGAAGAAAAAATAAATAAAAAAAATAAATAAAATTCTACAATTTAAAAAAAGACAAAAATGCAATTCGTATTTTAACCTTTTAACAATGAAAAGTTAAGTGGCAACCAGTAAAAGATCTCTGTGGAAAAAAATTTGGAATTAAAAACTAAACTGCGATATTTATGTATATGAATGTGTAAAGCTTTAACAACAATAAGAAATGGCAACGGTGGCAACATGCAAGTATTTATAATAAATAACCAAAAGCAACAACAACAATAACAACAACAACATACAGAATTTCACACTTCCGGTATGTTAATGACGTTTGGTATGTTTAAAAAATATTTACATGCTAGCATACTTTTATTACACTCGCCCTGTCTCGCTCTCACACGCACACAAACACTTTTACAAGCGTTACTGCTGCAGCGAGCATTTACCATGTGCAAAATACAATTGTAAATATTTTCATGTTTTACGTTTCGTTGCCAGTAGGAGTGTGAAAACGTAAAAATGTTGTTTGTGTGTGTATGTATGTATAATAATAAATACAATACAATACTTTTGCATTTTTTTTTTTTTGTTCTTCGTTTGCGTGTGTGCTTACATGTGTAGATGGCGGTTATTTAACGCATGCACATTCATACATAAGCATGCACAAGTGTGTGTGTGTTTGTGTGTATGTGTGTATTTGTGTGTGTGTGTGTGTGTGTATATGTGTGTGTGTGTGTGTGTGTGTGTGTGTATGTGTGTGTGTTTGCTAGCAGCGATATACAAGCCAGGCACTTGTGTGTAAGCCAGTAGATGTGGCTTTTTAAAGTCATTTGCTGTGGAATTTACACGCACGAAAATGTACAAGTATTTAAATCACTAAATAAAAGACCGGTAAAACACGATACTTATTTGGTACAATTTTGAGAAAAAAATGTACTCTCATGTGTTGTGCAATTAAAATCTTGAGTTATAAAGGGTCTGCCCACACAAACTTACGAACTTTGACGCTTGATACCGGTCATATTTTTAAGGCTTCATCTGTCGAGTTGGCAGTCATTTATTTAATAGTTTGCGAAATCGCAGTTGACGGATAAAGCTTTCAATAACACGTGCTAATGAGAAAATTATTTAATCAAAATGGATGGCCTGTTCGAGCAACATTCCATGCACTTCCCCTACCTATGGTTAACACAATCGTCCTTTTGAGAGGACTGTTTCTAGTGTGGTTGATAGATTCGACTCGACATATTAAGTAAACAATCAACCAATCAGCCGTGCATGAACGAAATGAAAGATCTGCCAGAAAAATATTAAAAAAAAATCGTCAGCAGGCGATTTCGCGTGGCTCACAAGAACTCTGCTTTTTGTTACGAAAAATCTGGCAAATTTCACATTGTGATTTAAGACGGCACCCGTAAAATATTCAAATGATCCATAAGCTGAAGTTAAGCAACCACAGGCAAAGATATATATTCCCTTAAGGTCCCTATGTCAGATGACCCTCACTTTCCCTAATATTAAAAGAAGAGTTTATTTTTTTCATGAATGGCTGTACCTCAGTAAACAACATTGTAAATTTTTGGACGATACCAATCTCCATAAGGTCCAAAATAATCAGCCTTATCATAAATAAAAAATATCATACGATTGCGAAATATTTTGACAATTTAAGAAGAAAATTATTCACAAAGATTTGTGTGTCGAAAAGTTGGAAATTTATGAAAATTTTTTTTAAAAAATCAAAATAATTTTGATTTTGAAATGAACTCATACTGCTGACAGTTTTTTAAGTGAAGAAAAAATTAATTTATTCATTAACCCCCGGCTAAAAAAGGGGTGTTATAAGTTTGTAGTGTGTGTCTGTGTATCTGTGTATCCGTGTATCAGTGTGTCTGTCCGTGTCCATGTACAGCCCAAACGGCTGGACCCATTTTCATTTAGGTTTTTCTGTTTGAAAGATGACTTGATCGAGAGGGTTATTAGCTACGTTTGAAGAAAATCGGTCCAGCCGTTTAGAAGATATAACATCTTTTCTGAAAAAGGTCGGGGATTTTTAAAATTTTTAATTTTTAATGAGTAATTTTTAGATTTTAATTGAACTATAGTGAATTTTTAATCAGAAATAATTTTTAGTCAGGCTTAAGTTCAGTAATTTCAATTCTTTTTATTGAATGAAAAAATTTTTATTAATTAATGTGAGTTTCTAAAGAAGGGAATAAAAATTAAATTAGACTTTTTAGCTAGGGGAAGTACCGATATTTTTCTGTGCAGCAACGCACTTCATCATTGACATCAGCTATTTAACGTAAATTCTAATGAAACGGAATGTGAGAAATGATTTTAATTTTTTAATTTTTGTTATTTTTAAATTTGATGCTTTACCGAAAAAAGAAAGAAAAAGAAACAAAAAATAAGTTTTCAAAATAGAAATGTGCAAAGAAAATACATTTCTTATTAATTTCTTGCATTTTACCAATAACTTGTTTAGTACTCAAACTCATGTTTATTGTATATATTTTTATTTTAAATGCTCATTGATAAGTTTGTGGTAAAATATCAGTTACGCACGTATACCATGGCTGCATCGGCAGTAGCTGAAAACAGTATGTGTCTGTGAGCCCCTTAAAGCCTTCATAATTTTAATCAGGAATAATTTTTTTATCTAGCTTAAGTTCATTATTTTCTACGTGAGAAACCAAATAGAAAAATCTAAAAACCCGAAAATTTTAGTTAGAGGGGCGGGGTTGCGCCCATAAAACTTAAAAATTAAAAGTTGCGCTAAAGAGCTGAAATTTGATATAGAAGTAGGTCTAAGTGAGAAACAAACTAGAAAAATTTGAAAACCCAAAAAATTTTACCAGAATGGGCGGGGCCACGCTAATATTGTTTTGAACTAAATACTTAATATACAGCTTTTAATTCAAGCCAATTTAATGAAATCTTGCATCACCTTAAAAATTGGGCGTGATCACTCCCATAAAATGTTAGCCTTGTATTTAATCTACATCGGTCTAGCATATTTTAGAAGAAAATTAGCATGAATTATAAGCGCTGCTCACAACAAAATATTGAGTTAGGAATAGAGGGGAGAGGTAATGCTGATAAAATCTAAAGATATAATTCACGCTAGAGAGCTGACATTTTATACACTAGTAAGTGTAGCTGCGTAAGTCAATGGGAAAATCTTAAAACCAAAAATTTTTACCCGGTATGCGGGGCCACGACGATCTCTAGATAAGAGGTCACTAAGAAAAATCTGAAAACCCAGAATTTGCTATTAGAGGGCGGAAACAAGCACTTCAAAATTAATATACATTTTATTAAAACTTTTCATACACATTGCACTTATTCAAAATAAAAATTCTCTATTTTGAAAAGTAGCCGTGACTTCACCCATAAATCTTAGCTTTTTCATTCAGATACTTCGGCTTAGCAGTTTTCAGTTTAAACTCAGGTATTTCTTATTAACTTTTTAATAAAATTTAATATGTAGCCTTCATAATTTTTACAAAAAGGCTTTAAGTTCTAACAACTGCGTGTTACATAAAAATACACTGATTTTGCGCTTTCCTGTGCTTTAGCAAAACTTTTTTAACCCTTTTCAAAATATATGAATAAATTTATCTCTGTTTGTGTTTTAAGGTGTGAATGTCTTTTTTTATTACCTTCATACCTACAGAAAAATATTAATCTAAGCACATCATAGATTTTAAATTTCGTGAATTTATATTTTTCACTACAGCAACGCTTAATGATGTATCTAATATGGCTCCATGAAAAATCGTCCAAAACTAAATCGCCCAAAAATTAAAATAAAAAATCACCTAAATTTTGTATGGAAAAAATTTTAGGGAATTTTTATTTATTTTTGTGTTTTTTCATTTTGAAAAAAATCAGGCTCCATGAAAAATCGCCCAAAGCCAAATCGCCCAAAAATAAAAATGAAGTATCTATCACCCAAAATTTTCAAAATGAAAATTCACCCAAAAAATTAAATATCAGCCAAAATTTTCAAAATGAAAAATCATCAAAAAATGACAAATCGCCAAAAAAAAAAAATGAATAATTGCCCAAAATTAAGAAGCAGAAAAAAATTCAAAATTATAGTAATTTCATTTTTATATTCACAAGAATAAAGGAAAGTTATAGAGAAGTGTAAATAATATTATTTCGTTACCAAATTTTCTACACTATGACGTTCCCAAGACGGCGCTGCCTAATAAAAATTTTCTGCCTTGCAAAGTTTTCCTGTGAAAGAACGTTTTCTTGCACTGCCGGTCTTCGTCCGGGCTTAAGGATTTTCTCCACTATGGTGTTTCCCGACACGGCGCTGAATAATAAATATATTCTGCTTTGCAAAGTTTTTCTGTTTAATAACATTTTCCTGCACTGCCTGCCTCAAGAATTTTCGCCCCCATGGTGTTTGAGAGTATTTTTCCCTTTAATTTTTAAATGTTTGAAAAATTTTGGGCGATTTTTCATATGAAAAATCACTTACGGCCAATTTCACCAACTCCATTTAAATATCAATTCATATTTAAATATTGATTTTCATTAATTTTTGTATGGAAAAGTGACTTTTAAATATGAATTGATATTTAAATAAGTTGGTGAAATTGGCCCTTAAAATTTGTATTAAAAAATTTTTGGGTGATTCCTCATTTTTATTTTTGGGCGCTTTGGTTTTGGGTGACTTTTCATGGAAACATTTTTCATATGAAAAATCGCCCAAAATTTCAAAATGAAAAATTACACAAAAAAAATTTTAAATTGTCCAAAATTTTGTATGGCAAATGAATGAGTTAAATCAATAATTGTGTACAAAATAATCATTTCTCATATTCCACTTCATTAAAAATTCACGTTAAAAATCTGATATTAATAACAATCTCTGCTCAAGTAAATAGACATGGGTACTGATGAAGTACATGGCTGCACAGAAAAATTTTCATTTCCCACAGCTAAAAAATCAAGTATAATTCTTCTTCTCTTAAGAAAATTATATTTTTATTAATTTTTATTAAAAATATTTCATTCAATAAAAATTTAATATACTGTACTTAAGCCCGATTAAGAAATTATTCCTGATAAATATTTTTGAAATATTTTTTTTCACAAATTCTTGCGAATTCTTAACAATATAACAGTTTGCCAGATATTTATTCGCCTCATTTTTAAATATTTTTGTGGAAGCAACATGCCTTTTTGAATAAAATAATTATGTATAATTTCATTAATTAATATTAATGAAATTTCTTTGCTAGTGGTTAAGCATTATCTAAATGCATTTCAGCGTCGCTTTTAAAAGATCGTCAGTAGATATCAATCACACATTTTGAACAGTCACAAACCTTTTTTCTTAGAGCCAATTTCACCAACTTATTTAAATATCAATTCATATTTAAAAGCAATTTTTCCATACAAAAATTAATGAAAATCAACATTTAAATATGAATTGATATTTAAATAGAGTTGGTGAAATTGGCCCTTATTCACAGAGTTTCAAAAATTATTTGAGACTTCACAAAATATGTGGTTGAAATCTATGGGCAATTTGTTAAAAGCGTCAGTGAAATGCATATAGACAATGCTTAACCACTACCAAATAAGTTTCACTTATAATAAAAATATGACAATAAATCATATAATAAATTTTTAGAAATTAATATTAATACTATTTTTTGAAATAAAAACTCAATTTTAATATTTGTTATGCATCCGCTTGGCAATACGTTAGTTAACGTTCATGTAAGTTTTAATTGGAATAAACAATTCCCTACAATACCGATTTATTGAAAATCTTCTCGTTGATATTTAATTCATTTATTAAAAATACCAAATGTAAAATTAAGGCCCTCATTTTAATTGTTGTAATTTAAATGGTTTCTAGTTTTAAAACCTTTGGCGTTGCGTCTTACAAAATAGGGCTCTACATTTTTGTAAAAAGAATACAAATATGAGTTTCGCTTGACCTTGCTGATCATTTCTGAAACTGTAACCAAAGTGGTATAAAATTATCTACTGATATTTTTCTTAAGCTAAAATTTATAAATTATCAGAAAACATTAAAATAGCATGATGTATTTGTTCAGCTTGCCTGCCTGAAAAGGGAATTATTTCGAGAAAAACAAAATATAATCACGACTGGAATGACAGTTTTTAATTTTTCAAATTAAAGTAGAATAAAAGATGCCTGTAGAATATTTTTTTTATTAAATATATGTCAAGTATTAATATAATTTTTTATATTAATTTTAAATTATAACAGTTATACTTGCCTAACCAGTTGTGGTCAGAACTTTATGATCCCAAAAACTTTAAACATGCACTTGCATGTAGTAAAAAAATACAATTACATATGAGCAACATTTGTTGGGAGCTTCTGACTTTTAATTTTCGCCTGGAAATCAGAATTATATGACCTATATACACAAATATATTATGGCTTTACAATATCTCCCAAGACGTGTATAAGCATATATTCCTTTTTAAGTTTATCCGGCTTAAGAATTTTAATCTTCATTAAAAAATATTACTGCACGGAAATTCAATTCTGCTTAATTAACACACACATGAACTCTAATTAAAGCAAAGTATACTTCCTGTTTTAAATTAAAAACAATTGCCTAACAGTATGCTACACTAAAAGGGAAAATCTTTTTTAAAAAAAAAAGCAGTCTGAAAATTACTTTTGATAATTTCATGTAAAAGCTTTAATGCACTGCACAGTAATAAATTTTTGCTTGATACTAAGATAATTACTTTAAATTCAGAGAGTCAAATAAAACATACTTTTTTCGTTGAAAAATTACTGCTGTTGACATGAAATGAAGATGTTGCTGCTGCTGCCACTTATTTATACAACTTTTATTTTCTTAATTTTGCTTTACTCTTTATTTTCAGCAGAGTTTCTTTTTTATACTACATATTTCTTTCTTTATTAATTGAGCACTTAAACACTTTTTTGATGTTCTACTTGACATTTAAGCAATATATATTATTTTATTATTTTTTATTATGCAAAGACACAGAGCACAAAAGGAGCAAGAGATTTAAAAAGTATATAATGATTAAAGCGTAAATACATTTAAGTCTAAAGTAAGCAATATAACAGCAATTTTTTAAATAAATGAGGAAAAATAAAAAAATAATAACTTGTTGACTTATCTAAGCTCAATTTTAGAGAAGGCTTAAGCGGCCTCAAACAGCAAACATTTACAAAAAGTTCTTCTACTACTGACATATATGTATCTTATAAATACTTATGTATTAATTAACGAAAAGTAATATAAATTTCTTTTACTGCAAGTTATAATAAAAACACGTCAACTCAAGAATTCCTATTAGCAATTTAAACTAACAATGCTATAACTTTTCTTTTCCCCTTTTTTATATTTAAATATTTTTAAAATTGTCTATCAATGCCAATTCTTATTTTTAATTTAATTTATTCCACATAAAACTTTCACACGGGAAATTTCATTTTGAATTAGTTATATTTTTTGCACCGGATATTTATTTATTTTTTGCGCCTTTAAGCAAGAAAAAAAACTGCGTTTTATACATCCGTACGTTTTGATAGCAAAATTTGTACTAAACTTATTATGGATTTCGAAAATTTGTATAACACCTTGGTCTGGTACAGCAGCAAGAAAGAATACATATCTGCTAAAAACAAAACCCCTTAGGTAGCAAGTGTTATTACTCCAAAATAATTTCTCTGTATTAAAATGTTTAGTTGAATTTCTAACAGTCAGATGTTATTACAGGAAGAAATCTAAAAATCCCTTAAATTTCACTTTACTTTTGCTTTACAATGTAAACCTGAAAGTATGTTAAGTATTTTGTATGCAAAAACTCTCTCTTTGCTCTCACCTAACTGACTAATATATCTCTTAAATCTAGGAGTAGTGTATTAATTTGCATTAGTCATTTCTCCAACAGCTGTTTGCCTTAATTTCTCTGTTTACAACATAAAATTTAAAATTTGTATCCCTGTGTGCATGATTTGTTTGACATCTGTTTCACGCCTACTCTCCCTCCGTATTTCTCTCTCTCTCTCGGTATTGCACTCTGGAAATTTTTAGTACCTTTTTACTAAACAACAGGCACCTGTTAGTTCATTTTGATTCTTTTTCGGCTTTGAGCATAACAAAAACATTTATTAATGATAATTAAGTAAATTCATTATGATGTTTCTTGCCCATGTTTGTGTATTGTAAACAACACGTGCCAGTCACAAAACAGAAAATTGAACACTCACACTTACATTTGCGGATTAAGGGTTTTAAAACAAAATAATTTTTTTTTATGTTTAAAAAAAAGTTGGAAGATTTTATTTCTATTAAAAAAATAGCAATCAGCCTTCCATTTTGTAAGCTGAAACAAAGAATCTCCATTTCCAATGAATTTCTTGAAGTTCCGAGTATTGGGAAGAAAATTGTATTATTATTTCATTTCCTTAGAAATCATTGAACAAATATTAAATATTTTTAATGCTAGTTATAAATTAAATAAAGTGTGGGCAAGATTTTAAGCACTTCAAACAAATTAAAAGCTTTTGACGCAGTATTTGTTTAAAAATTTGCTCACTTGCAATTAGGTACGCAAAGTAATCGAAGTGTTGTAGTGCAAATATTTTAATCTCTATACAAAATTTCTATAATGGCTAAAGACCTAAAAAAAATTTGATGTTTTACCATTAAATAAATATTATTTTATAAACCTTTTATAAAACACAAATATTTTTAGTAAATAAAACAGGGGATATCGAGCCTTATTTTCGATTTTATCGTAAGCGACATGTTATCGAAAATAGACTTTTTTAATTTGTCGTAAACGACAATTTACGTACAAAAACATATTTGAATATTTAAAATAAGCCTTCTCCTGAACAATTTAATTTTTATCGCTTATGATAAAATCGAAAAAAAGGCTCGATATATTACAAAAAAAGTACATTAAGGTAACGATGTTCAGGTACTTGCACAATGTACCCACTGCATAATCACTCGAAATGTGGACAGTGCCTTGTCGGCAGCACTTAAGCAGTTCTCGTATACAGATTAAAAAAGATTTAAACTTAAAAATCGATGCAAGGACATCGCTAGCTTCCTTCCACACATCCTTAATTTAAAAAAGTTTTTATCAAAATTATGAAAAACAGGAACAAAAAATTAGTAACTATTTCCAAAATTAACGTTTTTAATATTGAATGAAGTCTGCCATATAACCTTACTTTAAAAAACTATGTTTCAGTTTTATTTATAATCAGAACGCTGTAAGACTTAACAATTTATAAAATTAATTATTTTATGTTTTTTAGCTCCCATATATCCTTTTTTGAAAAATTTAATTTGGGCTACAATTATGATCAAACTGAGGCAGGAATTGGTTAATTTTTTAAGACATATTTTTAATAAGTCCAAGGACATGCTCCCCATATATACATACATATCCTTAGTTCAAAAAATTATCTTCTATTTACATTGTACATTTACAGCCTTAAAACTTAAAAAGGTTTTATAAAGGTTTTTTGAAAGAAACTTTCAAATATTGAAAACAAAAACAAATTTACCTATTTTGTTTTTGTTTTCAATAGAAATAAGCGAAAGAAAAATTTTTTTGGACATCTTGAGCCAGGCAGAAAGTCTTTTTAAGTTTTATACATAAGGCTATTAGTTATTATAAGGCACTAAAAAAACTACTGTATTCAAATTAATTTGTTTAATTTAAAAAAAAAAAATACTTGTATCTGCTTCATATCCATTAGTTGAAAAATTTAATATCTATCCCATACATTATGACAATATTGAATCAAAAATTATAAGATGAGTATATAAGATTGTACTTTTAACTCTACTACAACCTCTAAAATTATTTATTTTAGATTTGTAAATAATTTTATGGTATTCAGTGCAAGGATATGTATATATATATGTATATGATCAAAATTAGGCAGGAATTTATAAATTTTCTAAATTTTCTGACTTCAAGGAAAATATGGTTTTAATAGGTGCAAGCATATGCACAGTACCTATGTATATCTCTAGTTTATGAAAATCTGTTTTAGCTACATTTATAACAAGAAGGTAGTTTTAGTATCACCATCTCTAAAATTAATTATTTAAAATGTTTACAAAAAATTAATAGTGTCCGAATTATATCGTTTATTCGAAAAAATTAATATCCTTTACAATATACCTTGGATCAAAAATTGGTACCTACGCCTAAAATTTTATTTTTAACTCTTCTAAAAATTTTAAAATTAATTGTTTCATGTCTGTTAAAAAATTGTGTGACATTCGGTGCAAGGGTATGCCCAGCTCCCATGTATTCTTTATTACGGCAAGTTTAACAAAGGCTACAACTTTGATCAAAATTAGGTAGGAATTGATTAATTTTCTAAGACATTTTGTTATTTTAGGGAAATTTTTATTTTAATAGGTGCAAGGACATGCTCAATAAATATAAAGATATGTACATATATCCTACATTTAAAAATAAACGCTTGAGCTACAATTACTACAAAAATATATTTTAAGTACCTCTATCTCGCAAATTAATTGTTTAACTCATATGATTTAGTTGAAAAACTTTAAATCCTCTACATTACACATTAGACTGAAAAATTGGTTACTAAGCTTAAAATTTTATTTTTAACTCCACTACAGCTTTTAAAATTAATTATTTTAATTCTTTAAAAAATTTTGTGATGTTTGCTGCAAGGATATTGATAGCTCCCATATAGGCTTTATTTTTATATTTTAATTTGCGATACAATTATAATAAAAATGAGACAGGAATTGATTAAATTTCTAACAATTTTTGTGAATTTAGGGGACAGGACATGTTCACCTCCTATGTAACCTGAGTTAAAAAAAATTCGTTTTAGCCACATTTATTATAAGGTACGACTTTGCTGACTACTTAACTCTGGAAAAAAATTTCTTGTATTCGTTTCATATCATTTAGTTGAAAAATTGAATATCCTTTACATAATGACTAAATTAAATGGAAAATTGTTGGCTACGTCTAAGATTGTGCTTTTAACTTTACTACAACTTTTAAAATGAATTATTTTAGGTATGTTAAAAATTTCATAATATTAGGTGCAAGGATATGGGTAGCTCCCATATATCCTTTATTTTTGAAAATTTAATTTCTTAAATTTTCATCAAACAGAGGTGATAGTTGCTAACTTGCACAAAACTTGCTTTATAATCAGAGCAAGGATATGATTCCTTCCACACATCCTTAATAAGAAATTCTGGTCTTGCTATATTTATTGCAATAAAGTACTGAAATCCAATTTATTTAATTGTTTTGGCTCGACGAACAATTTTTCATATTCTGTTCAAGGATATGCATATCTTCCACATTCTTTTAGGGAAAAAATAATTGTTTCCTTACAATTATCATATATTGCATAAAAAAGTTATAATTACTTCCAATATTATAGTTTTTAACTCTCAGGAAAATTTCACTTTAAAAAATGTCCTTAATTTCAAAAACTGTGTTTGTGCAAACCTTATGACCACAAATTAATCAATTTGTAGCTCGGTATCTTATGCTTAATCCTTTTAGTTAAAAGAACTTAGTTTCCGCCCAATTACGGAACATAATTAGGCTTAAGTTGGTAACTCTTCCCAAAACTCTTTAAAGTTTAAATGAAAACCATCATTTAATCATTCTACGTTTGTAAAAACTAATATCTTTTAAATCTTTCAAACATTAAAAAGTTCAGACTTTAAATTTCACTTGAACAGTTTTTAAATATTTGCGCACAAAACCCAATTTTATCCTTTGTTTAAATGCAAACAAATATTTTATTCACTCGAAAATAACACCTCTTTTTCGAATTTTGAATTATTATTTCTTTTATTTATTTTAACTAAAAAGTAAAAAAGTATTATAGGTTAGTTGACCTGAAAATTCATGAAATTTAGGAGGTTATAAAATATGATAGTTTCAGCAAAAACAGACATTCAAATATCAATAAGGATATTAAATAATTCGATAAAAATATCCAACCTTCATACATACATACATATAAATACATTTAAATCACTTTAGCACCTTTTTTCTCGCAGCAAAATTATAAAATTAAATTTTTTTAAGAAATAAATCAGGAGCTTAAGCGTTAACAATTAAGAGAATAAAATTTAAGAGAGTACAAACAATCAGACTTGCGCAGTAATACGAAACGGTTTAAAATATTGGTTTAAAATAATGGTTTTTACTTAACAAAAGGATAATCATGATGAATGATAGAATACAGATGACTTTAGTCCTGAAGAGCAGATGCTGATGAGCAGAGTCAACTAAAGAAATAGAAAATGAAAATTGTCTACTTGTACGTTATAATTAGGTATAGTGTTTTATTTAATTCTTTATTATCTTCCTAAGCTATGACCTCAAAAATTATTATGAAAATTGTGGTCTGTGTGTCTGAAATTCTACTTGAAAATTAAATTTAAATTTATGTAAAATATTAAAATTTTAAATGACCTATACTAATTTTTGCAGGTGTAGGATATTTTCTGATTTTATTTACTTCAATTTCACTTTCCTCAAAAATATATATTTTTTTTTTTTAATTTTTAATATAAAAAATATATTTAATTACTTAGTGAAAAAATTGGAAGTTATTATTCAGGAACTACTTTTTCTCTACTAAAAATAGCAAAATATTTGTATATTTGACTCTTCAGTCAGCGATTATTAACAACAACCAGAAGAAGAAGGAGAAGAAGAAGAAGAAGAAAAATAAGCAGAAGAAAAAAAGAAGAATAAAATAGAATAAATACATTGTTTCACTCACGCAAAATTGAAGGTCATTTGTAGATTTCGCAAATAATTACGATATGTCTTAATATTTTAGGAAAATGAACTCGATGTCATAAATTATTAAATTAAGATTAGAAGACTAAGAGTAGATTTACTCAAAATCATGAAATTTACTTCGTATATTCAGTAGAAGTAGGCTTTAAAAAAGAGGACTTCTTCCAATGACAACTTTATGTAAAAATCATTAGTACAGTCAAATCCCGATAATTCGTAACCCGATAAATCGTAATTCCCGATAATTCGTAATAAACTGTCGGTCCCTTGAAAAAATCTCGTTAATTCGTAAAATTTCCATACATTTTGGTCCCCTCGCTAATTCGTAATATTTTCTGCAAATAAAATCTTCTTTTCCTCTTATAAATCGAAATTGTTTGCTAACCACCAATTATAATTCGTAATAAAAACAACAGAAACATGGAAAGAATGATTTTTTGTTTACCGCCATTTTTTTTTTTTTTTTTTTTTTTTTTTTTTTGCCTGGGTTTTTGCGTCTGCTTGTGTATGTGTGCGCACGCATAAGACTCTGTCGGTGTTACAAAAACAACAAATTTTTATTTTGTATTTTATTTTTAACAAATTTTTATGTTTTTTTTTATCGTTTTAGTAAATAAATTTAAAAAACTCCGCTAATTCGTATTTATTTTACTTTAACCCCGTTAAATCGTAACCCCGTTAAATCGTAACCCCGCTAAATCTAAAACCCCTATAATTCGTAAGACATGGCCGGTCCCTTGCGATTACGAATTATCGGGATTTGACTGTAATTATCAAAATTTCCATTGCGCTTCCGGAGCACAAGTTAAGGATCTTATTGATTTCCTTGAAAGCTCTTGTTTTACCGGATTTTGAATTAAGTACTGATTCCTAAACAACACCTCGCAATTATCTAATAATGCTCAACACTGCGAAAGCTAAGGTTTAAAAACCAATTACGGCAAACGATGTCGATCGAAATTCTAAAGTATTTATATTTTATTTATAGACTCCCTTGATTTATTTTAAAATTTCATTCGATGTCTAGTGCCGTTTCTTGTCCTTTCAAATTAAACTAATTCAATACTATCTTCAAACTACTTCGTTATCATTAATGCCACAACCTCAAGCTATAATTAAATAAGCAAAATCCTGTGGCATATATTAAAGCATCAAAAGAATAAAATATTTTGTGAGATTTCTTTTTCCAAGAACTATAAGTGTTCTTATTAAAAATCTCACTTACAAAAATTCTTTCTTCATTAATATTCGTTATACAACGTGCAAGAGAATTAAATAAATTTTTTTGGCAATTTTCCGCCGCCTCAAATGGGGCCAAGTAAAATGACAAAATTTTAACTTAATCCCTCCTACCACCTGACCAGAAATTATATCATAAAGCAAAAGGCATTAACTATTGCCTTACGATATTAAAACCCGGCTAACAGCCGTTTGCAATTTGTTCCCTGATTTTCTTTTTTTTTTATTAAAAAAGGTAGAAGGAACAAAGCAAAAAATTAAGAAAAATATGCTGAAACAAACAAGTTTATTTTATGAGGTTTTAGTTGTTGTGCTCCAAGAAAAAAAGAGAAATGTAAATTTTTCCGCAGGATTATCATAATTTACAATTTGTTTTTAAGCGTGGAAATAAAAAATGTTAAAACGAATAAGACCCCAAAAACCATTTGCATTGAGCCCATGAAAATATGTCTTTGCTTAAAAAAAAATTTAAATATGAATATGAAACAAAATGTACATGAAGCATAAAATATTAAAGGTTTTTTGCTGCATTTAATGCTTTACGCTTCATCTAGGTACTCGTAGTTGCCATATTAAAAAAAAACAAGAACCAAACAAAAAGGCTGCCATCAAATCGCAAGGCAGTGTGTGTTGATGTTTACAAATCCTTCGCCTTGGAAATGGCGAAAATTAACAAACAACAACTTCGTCACAACCTTTTAGCAATAAACTAAAAGTGCAATATGCTGGTGTTGGTGTTGTTGAGAGACCACCGATGAAAATAAAATGAAAAAAACGAAAGCAACAAACATTTGTTAATACCAACAACCAAATGTTTTTTTTGTTTCGAAAATAACTGGCCAAATATTAATACTTTGGAGAAACAAATGTAAAATATGCAAAAAAAAAAAATAGGAGAAGGTGGAAGCATGTAATGTATGTACATATGTATGTATGCGTATGTGTAAGTTTATTTAAGAGAACAAATACAGCAGCCAGTACAGTTTCCAATAGTGCACATTGGGACAAATACTTACTTCGGTATTCGGTAAAGTTAATATTATTTTAACATATGTATTTTGTTAAGAGAAACCCGCTTAAAAGAATGAATTAACTTTAACAATCGTTCATGAATATTTGGGTTATATAGTATAATTTCATGATGAATATTTTTGTGAAATATTTTATTTCATCATATCATATACCTTTTCACAGCCATATGCGATAATTAGAAAAGGACACAAACTGAGAAGAGTTAGAGGATTAAAATGTTCAATAAATAAAATTGCTCATAAGATTTAGCATAAACCTGACAAACTCTAATTTGCAAAATTTATGTGTAAACATTCAAAATGCCGACACATTTATATAAATACTAGTGTCCTGCACAAGATCATTTATAAGACCTTTCTAGACATGAGAGATTTTCCAAATGCTTTACTACAGCGAAATATTCTAAAACAAACGCTAAACAACACTGTTGGCAAGACATTTGTTTCGGTTGTTTGTCTTGCCAACAGTGTTGTTTAGCGTTTGTTTTAGAATATTTCGCTGCAGTAAGGCATTTGAAAAATTTCTCATGTCTTGAAATGGTCTTGTGCAGGACACTAATTCATACGTTCATATGTATGTAAATCGAGCCCTATTTTCAATTTAGTCTTAAGCGACATGCAGTAAAAAATTAATTTATTTTTATTGAAACTAAAGTTTTATGGGCCTACCGATAGTTTCAAAGTATCAAAATATTATAATTATTGGTGTTTAAAATACTGGCTGTAAAATTCTATTGTAAGCGATAATTCACGTGTGTAAAACATATTTGAATATTAAGAGAAAAAAACTTCTACTCAAAACTTTTTTGTGTCGCTTACGATTACAATTTTATAGAATCCAACATGATTTGAAACTGTTTAAATCAATAAATATATGTCTGTATCAGTAAGTGGTTACGCTTTTTTCAATCACATGGCACACAGATGCATATCCATATCGTCACCTAAAATCCAAAAGGCCGTAACAAACAAAAAATTCAAAATAGAATTTTTGATTGATTATAATGTAATTTTGGTTAATCACATCATAATAAATCAAAAAATATATTTTTAATTTTTTGGTTGTTAGGGCTTTTGGATTTTAGGTGACGATATACATGTATACATATTTATTTTTTATATCTTTTGGTGAACTAAGTTTAAAAAAAAAATTATCCAGTATACTCGTATTAAATAAACTAGAAGTATCCTAAATTTTTGCGATTAATCCCATTGTGCATCATCAGCGGTAGAAAAAACAACACCAGCAGTAACTGTAGTTACCAAAAAAAGTACAACCTCAAAAAAAAAGTGAACATTATCATCAACAACAAAAACAGCAGCAACAACTTTTAGCTTAAGGTAGAGAAAACAATGTTGCCAGCTTATTATTTCAAATGCCAAAGTTTTTATAATTTCTTTGATTTTCCATTTGGACTTTAAACACTCCTTTATTTTAGTTTGAATATTGAGTTGGACAATTTCTTTTACATCCATTTCTATCACAAATATATAGAATTTTAATTGAAAAATTTCAATTGCAATAAAATAATCAATTCCAGTTCCATTTTAATTCAATTCAGTTAATTGAAAAAAAAAATAATTACAAAATTTAATTGTAACTGAAAGCGTTCCAGCACGATTGCTTGTAAGTTTCTAAAACAACTTAATTTACATTAAGCATTTTTCCATAAAGTTTCATTAATTTTGACGTACAAAACATTTTCTATTTGCTAATTGCAGCGCTTTAGAAGAAAATTTCATATAAAAATGGACGTAGAATGAATCTCTGATGCATTTTTGGCACCTCCTTTTTTGATATGAGTTGCTTCTTCAGTCCTTTTTTTTTTTTGACAAATAAAAAATTTTCATGCAACTAATTTCATGAAAAAAAATGCTTAGCTTTTTACATCAATTTGATGTCACCCAGAATACTTTTTCCATCCAGCTTTCGGCAACACTGGTTCTAACCATCAGCGATGATTTAGAAGTTTGGCCAGCCAAATACATATATAAATAAATATATGGTTCTATTTACCAGCAATACAACATTTTTTGTGTGCCTTTTTCCACTGTTTATTTTACTTTTTTTAAAACGTATTGAAGAACGAAGAGTTTGGGATTGGCTTTGGTAAGCAAAATAATTAAATCAAAAATGCTATGAGAAAATCCAAATGAAATTCCCTAAAAGGACTTAAAACATAGATTTTAAAAAAAATTAAAAACATACAATATGTTAAAAGTAAAAGAAGAGATAAAAAAAAGATTTGAGTATTAAAATAAGTAGCAAAAGTTTGCAAAGTTTGCAGTTCTTTCCTTTAAGTTAAATCAGCAAAGGACTTAATTGTTATTGTACATTTTTTTTTTGTCGCATATATGTAAGTTATTTTATAAGGATTGGTGAAAAAACAAATAAAATCAATGCTTACAAACGAATTATTTTTTTGAACACAATGCATTAGAAATCAATTAAGTCTGCATTTGGAAGCTCAACAACTACCTTTGTCAAGTTTTTTTCCTGTATTTTAGGATAAAAAACTTTAATTCTTGATATAATAAAAACTAGGGTTTGCCAAAAACCGTGAAAATTAGAAAACCGCGGTTTCCGGTTTTAAGCTACTAAAACCGGTCGGTTTCGGTTCGGTTTCGGTTTTAAAAATATGCATGTATATAAAAATAATCATCTCTATCGTGAAAAACAAATGGAATTTTTCTTCATGTAAAATTTTCATTCCCCTCAAAGAGAAAAATGCTATCTTGAATATCCCGTGAATGTAAAAAAGGGAAGAATTTTTGTAAAGCTTAAAAATTAATTGAAAATCGAATAAATTTAAGTTGAATAAAAAAATCACACATATTTTAGGTTATAAACGAAACTTATTTACTTTAAAGTTGTATTCATGGAGGTGCTTCTGTTGATTTAGCTATTTTTTCATTAAGTATACCACCGTGGTGCACCACCATGAAATTTACTGTCTATGAACCAAAGAGATTCATACTCTATGAAAAATGTGTTGTAGGGAATTATTGTCCTAAAAATAAATAATTATAACTTTCAATATATAATTCGAAGAAAAATATCGAAATTATTCGGTGTAATAATTCAGTTGGCCTGCAAAAATAAAGTAAACAAAACCAAGGAAAGTGAAAAAATTCACGTGAAAAATATTCTGCCTTACCCCCCGTTGTCACATGCCAGTAGTTACTTGCAAGTAGTGTATACGTATTACTGACGAAAATCAGGAGAAATATAAAAAACACAACAATATTTTGAGTGGCTACACAGGACAGTGCAAGTTAAAAT
Source organism: Tachina grossa (assembly GCA_949987645.1). NCBI lineage: Eukaryota > Metazoa > Arthropoda > Insecta > Diptera > Tachinidae > Tachina > Tachina grossa. The sequence continues at coordinate 31,276,279 of OX465275.1, forward strand.
TTCGTCAACAAGTAAAGTTCTAGATAACAGCTTTGCTTCAACTTTTAGTGCAGTGTTGCCAAGAAGTCAATATTGAACTTTAATTGCATTGTTAATATATTTCATTTAATAAAACATAAAATTTATGTTCAAACTTAGCTCTAAAATGAGTCTATGCCATTTCTCAATATCCTTTTTATATAAATAAAAAATTAGCTATAATACTAACCAAATTAATGAAATAACTCTCTACTCGGCAACACTCTTTTTCGTTTTGTCAGTTTACTTGCGACAAGTGTGAAAATTTACTTGCTTCAAAATTGCATTGCAAGCTGACTCGCAAGTGGCAAAAGTGTGACTGTGTTAGTAAAAAAATGTGAGTGTATTGAGTTTTTTTCACTTGCACTTGCATGTGGCAACGGAGGGTTATTCATGTTAACGGGAACCAAAAAAGGGAAAATATTTCTGGGAAAAAATTTTCGAGGGAAAAAATTGTTACTACAGAGGTGATAGAGTTTCTCTGGTTTGTATTCAATTCAGGTACTTATATTAGAAAAGGAACATTTAGTATGTGAGTATGTGTATAAAAAGCTTAAGAATAAAAAATTTATATTTAATTATTCAAGTAATAAAATTTCAGAAACGTTCAAGCGTTCAATGTAGAGTCGTTTAAACGAAATCTTATTTTTGTGCAGAAGTTACCAGAAAACACTCTTTCGCATTCAGTTGAAGAGGGGTTTATTGTGTTATTGGTTGGTTGGTTGTTTTGTTGTTCGTTTTTTTTTATAAATTACTAATTCTTGTCGAAGAACGTTAAAATTATCGTCTTTTTGCTTTACATCTGCTAGAGCTTTTTTGATAACAAATTACAATTCTTCCTACAAAGAATTGTTATAATTTTCTTAAAATTTCACAATTTTCTTACCTTTCATTATTACAGAATGCTTAGTAATGTGTAAAAGTCTTCAATGTAAAGTATTTGCTGTATTTTTAAACAATATAATCATGTTAAAGTAAAACTTAAAAACCGACGGTTTTTTTGACGGTTTCGGTTTCGGTTTTTATGGGCTAAAAACCGCGGTTTCGGTTTCGGTTAAAACCGAACGGCAATCCCTACTAAAAACTATCTAAGGGACTCTGCTATTTGCATAATTTGTTTTAAGCATTTAATGTCCCTTTTCCGGAATAAAAAAAGCAGACCATTTTGTAACAAAAACAAGTAAATATTTTTGTTTGCCAATCAGGCACAGTCAGTTTTTAAATGCATTAGTACCATTTTGGGCTTGGAACATTTTCCAAGTAGTAAATTTGGTAATTGCTAAAAACATGGCTTTTCAAGATGAACTTACCTTTTCAATTTACTGTACTTTCCCTTGAATATTTCTTGCTATTCTTCTAAATTTTTCAATTTTCTCCTTAAGAGTTTCAATAAATTTTTATTTTTGTTAAAAAAAATTCTAGTTATTTTTACAATTAACATTGATATACTATAAAATTTTGCATTACTTCAATAATTTGCAGTTTCCACTCATAAATTTGTTGTTACAATTTAACGCAATTAATAACAAATATTTACACTTAAAATTTTATTAAAAAATTATCTTACAGCTAATTTTCTTTTTTTTTAAATAATTTTAAATAATTTATAAAACGTAAATAAATAAATTCAAAGTTTTTATTTTTGTTTATAATTTTGAATCAATGTTTACTATATGAATTCAAATATTTAACCCTAGAAAAGCTGGGGGCAAATTACGGCACTCGATACGATTCGTAATTTTAAAATATTTCCATATAAACTCTATTGAAATATTCCGTAATTTCGTTCGATAACGAGTGCCGTAATTTGCCCCCTGCTCTAAGAGTAAGAATATAATGGTAGGTACAGACTTAGCAACGTGTATATGCAACCAATGGATTGAAGGTTACAGATTTGGGTCAAACGAAGAGGTCATAATAAAAACAAATTTTTTTTTTTTGAGGACCTTAATAAGTCTTTTTTTAGAGTATAAAAAAACTAGAACGAATCTGATCTTAATGTATCGACCTTAGGGGAAGACCATTACTTTTTATATTACTCATGATATTGTGGTGCGTGTGTGTGGTGCACTTCAATTTTATTTAAAGGAAAATAATTTATTATTTAACCTTAAATAAATTTCTCAAAAGACTATTTAGTTTGCCATGAATAAAAAAAATTTTGTAAAAGACATGTTCATATTTTTTTCAATCACTTTGAGCGAACCAGTGCTTCTCGGTGACAATCCTTGAGCAAAATAATGTTGCTGGGAAAATAACAATGAATTCAAATAAATAAAAAGTTAAATTGTGTTAAATAGAAATATACTACGGGGCCAGGAGATTTATGTAGATCAGATAAAAAAAAATTACCAGAAATTCTTCAGAGATTCATGCCTGCTACTCCAGTTTGTATATATCACTTTCTTCCATAACACAGCAGTCAGCATATAGATAAAGTTTCGTGCAACAAACTTTGTTAATTTTTACAAAAAAAAAATTCATAATGTAAATTATGCACAACTCAAAAAAAAACTAGTTTTGCAGAAAACGCGTTTAAAATTTTCAATTTACATACAACGCAATGAAGACATGAAAAAAAATTTCTTCTCTTACGAGCTGGAAATACAAGCAAGATCGCCTGATTTGACCGCTGCAGACTTCTTTTTGTGGGGCTTTTTGAAGTCGCGGGTTTATGTCAACAAGCCTCAGACTCTTTCAGCTCTTAAAGACAATATCCGTCAAGAATGTGCGGACCTATCGCCGGAAGTTTTGGCCAAAGTGATGGAAAATGCCATAAAAAGGGCTCAAATGACAATCAACTGTGGCGGCGGCCATTTACATGATATCATATTCTCGACTTGATGTAAAAAAATTAAAAGACCAAACAAAAATAATACACCAGAAGAATCAAAGTTTTTCATTTTTTTTTAATTACCACCACCTTGTACAAGCTATTTATTATTATTATATTATTAATTATTTATTTGAACACAATATATTATTAGCTCAAAAAACGAATTTTTTGAGTTATGATACTATTGAAGTAAATGAGCGATATGTATATGAATTTATATTATGTGTTAAAATTTTTATAACCGATGAACGGATTTTGCCGACCACCTTTGAATCTTGTGAAACTTAGTTGACTTTTTGCACGTTACTTAACTTAGATAAATATAAAATTTTGGACTTCCAGCTTCTGTTTTTCCTGAGATATGGCGCGTGAAAAAAATTAAAAAATCATTAAAAACACATATAAGTGGTCCGCCATTATTGCTCATATCTTCAAAAGTTATTAAGATGCAGGGTCGAAATTAGTCTCATTTAATAAGTATTGAGAAGAGCTTTAAAACTGCATTTAGTTTAACTTTTTTTCTGAAAGTTCAAAGATCACTGTCACATGATTTAAAGTTTGGGGAACTATATCTCAAAAAATTAAGTTTTTAAAATTCTAAAAAAATATATGTTAATCCTGGCAGTCTATTCTGCATTTTTTGTCAAAAGATTTGAGTGAGCTCTTATTAGTTCCTGAGATATAGACAATAACTTGAAATAATTAGGGAAATTTGTATACTATTTTTTTAGTATTTTTATTCCTAGTGCACGTAGGAAAAATATTCAACATTTGTTTAATGTCTGTTTAATGAATATAGTTTTCTATTAAATCGAAAGCAGCAATATCACATCGTTATCAATATCTCAGGAACTAATAAGAGCTCACTCAAATTTTTTGACGCAAAATGCAGAAGAGACTGCCAGAATTGACATATATTTTTTTTAGAATTTTTAAAATTTCAGTTTTTGAGATATACACCTAATTCACACGAGGACTTTTATGAAGTGTATTTTTCGACGTCACTTTTTGTTTGTTAGCGAACGGTGTAGAGAAGAAAGAGGGTTAGAAAAAATTACTCGATTTCTATTTTCCATGGTTTTTTTCATATTTCTCATTACATTGGTCTTGTTGTTATTGTTGTTACGTTTTAATGTTACTCTTCTATCTTATTGTATTTTATTATTCTTGCTCTTCTAACTTATTGGCTATATGGGTGAAGAGAAGTAAAATAAGACGTCCAAAAAAAAAACATCGTATGAATGCAAGGAATTTTTGGTAGCAACTTCAAAAGAGAATTAAGAAAAATAGACGTCCTAAAATTCACCGTGTGAATTAGCACATAGTTCCCCAAACTTTAAATCATGTGACAGTGATCTTTGACCTTTCAGAAAAAAAGTTAAACTAAATGCAGTTTAAAAGCTATTCTCAGTACCTATTAAATGGGACCAATTTCGACCCTGTATCTTAAAAACTTTTGAAGATATGAGCAATAATGGCAGACTACTTATATGTGTTGTTAATGAATTCCCTACTTTTTGAAGCGCCATATTTCGGGAACCACAAAAGCTAGATATCCAAAATTTTGGAATTTATATTATTTTAGTACTATAGAACATTCGTGCAAATTTTTGTACAATTCTGAGAGGGTTAGATAAAAAATTACGTTTTTTTTTTGTTGATTTAAAATGGAATTACCCTTATGTAAAAATTAACCCCCTGTTTGTGTACGACGTTTGAGTTAGAAATCTTAGCGTTTCTGTAATAGATTAAAGAAAAGTTGTACAAGTTTCCTTAAATCTATTACAGAAACGCCAAGATTTCTAACTCAAGCGTCTTACACAAACAGGGGGTAAAAAATTCAAGAGAAGTATCATAATGCTATTTTTGAAAAAAATTTATGAAGAATTTAGCGAAATAATCAATATGCCGTCGTGTTATATAATTCTATTAGAACTCTTTATAAAAAAAAATAATGAGACAGTCAGACAACTAATAATTCAATAAATTAAATAATTAAAAGCCTTTTAAAACTTTAAATTAAGAAGAAAAATAGTTAAAAGTTTTGTCTCAGAAATGTTTGGGTTCTTCTTCATGATTTGTACATTGAGACACTATTGCCTTAAAAGTTTTCGCGTGTTGTTCTTTGAAGTTGAAACGTGCGAAATTTTTATTACCCTCTGTTTGTGTAAAACGTTTGAGTTAAAAATCTTGGCGTTTTTGTAATAGACTAAAGGCAAATTGTAAAACTTTTCTTTAATCTATTACAGAAACGCTAAGATTTCTAACTCAAACGTCTTAAACAAACAGTGGGTTAAATTTTTGTGGGAAATATGTTTGGAATACAGGACGTACCCTCATAATTTTAATGCAAACAGCAATAGGATTGATCGCATCCCCTCTCCACTGGCAAAAGCATCCCTTTTACTCTCCTAAACTATATTGAATGAATTTCTCTCTTTTTTTCGCTTGATTAAAAATCACGCCAAAAATTAATGCATTTTTTGCAATTAAAACTTAAAAACAAAAATAAAAAAAAAAATAATTAAACTAATTACAAAATCAAGTATTCTTTTGGCAAAATAAATCAAAAGAAAGTACTTGTGACATTTAGTAGAATGACATGAAACTAAAAATAAAAGATTAATCATTAGACAATTTAATGGGTCAATAAGAATTAGAATTAAAAAGAGAAATAAATAGAAATGAATAGCCCAGCCAATTAGATTTATAGACATAAAAATGTCTTCATCATCATTAACATCATTATTATGTGCAGCATACAAATTCAATTGGAAAATTACATAATTAAGTATTGAGAGTTTAATGTCTTGTCTAAGCAACAGTTAACACAAACTTCATGTAACATATTAGAGGAAAATAAAAGAAAAGACAAATAAACACTTTAAGTTAAATTAAGGGTCACAAATAACATTGAAAAGGCAAAAATGTATGGAACAAGAGATAAGAAAAACAAATGAAGAACAACATGCATTCAAACAAATACAAAAAATAAACCAGAATTAATATAACCATAGCTCTGTTCTATAATAATACTCACATATATTTATACCAACACCTAAGAAATATGTTTTCTATAAGTCGATGAGATTTTTTTTTTTTTTTCAATAAAAAAATTACTCACGATAGATGATAGAAAGACACGGCATGAGTTATATATAAAGCTGACTGACAAAATGACACAGTAAGTTAAATATGAATATATTATTATATTATTTGCTTAAGATTTTAACATTTAGATTTCCAAAAGCACCAAGAGACTCAAACACACAGTTCCAAAAGTTTACAAAATGTTGTATGATTTATTAAATTTTAGATTACTAAACACAATTAAGAGTACAAAATTGATAGGAAAACCCGCTTAGTATTTTAAATTTAACGATCACGTTAAACCACAAAAACACCACAATATTGTTTTTATTTTATATAATAACTTTAAGAAAGTTATAACGTTTTTTTTATCATAAAACGTACATTAAATAAAACAAATTTTGACGTTTCATAAGACCACCACCACAATATTGACGAGGATTCAAAAACAACGTTAGAAATGAGAAGAACGAACAAAAACGTTTAGAAACCTTATCAAGACAAGAGACTCTGACAAACTGAAAAAAATGGTCAAATAAAAGTGATCTGTATTTTTTTTCTGTTCGATTTTATTTCATTTTTTAATCATCTGAATGAGCATTAAGGAAAAAATGTGGTGTATTAATTGTTAAGAGAGGTTTGTAACGAGTAAAAATAACATTAACTGAATATATAAAAAAATTCATTTAATATAGGGATATGACAGAAATTCATGGAACAATAAAAAAGCACATGCATGTCTTTTTTCTTATTGCTAATAAGCAGAATGTCATAAATCACAAATTAGTAAATGTAGAAAAAAGTTTTCCCAGTTTCTGATTCGATTGTACTAAAATTCTTATCGCTCTATAACGCTGCAGCCATACGTTCAATAAATCGCTTTCAATTTCATCACAAAAACCGTGTGTCAAAATTCCTTGAAATTGATAGCTGTGACACAAACGAAGAAACAACTCAAATTTGTAGCTTCCAAGGCACATTCACCAGGTAGTAGCGGAAACGCAGCTGAGCTATTTTTTTTTAAATTATAGTTCATTCGAAGCTTCAAAAATTGTTTACGAATGAGAAATTAAAAAAAATGTTAAAAAATGTTCAATGTGAAAAATATTTTATTAAAAAAAATTATTTTGAAACAAATTTAAAAATATGAAAAAACTAAACTAAAACTAAAAAATTGTGAAAAGTGCCTAAACGTTGCAAATTTTGTGAGTGATAGCTGCCGTGAATTGTATTTTTGATATTTTGGATCAACTAAAAGCCATGTTAAAGTTCGTATCGCTTTTTAAGCCAAATTACATGTGATAATTATTAATGAACAAATAACACCAAAGTTAGTTGTAACAGCCAGCCGTTTTCGAAGGCCACTAAACCTTCATCATCAGCGTTCTTTTGTGTTTGGTCCACTGTGTGTGGTGTCAGTAGATGTAGATTTCTACTTTATATACTTACTGCCTTATTCATAAAAAATATTTTAGGTTTATTGCAGGTTTATTTGACAAATTTCCCATAGAAATACGTCAAATAAGAGCTTAATAAACCTGAAATATTTTTTATGAATAAGGCAGTTAGCATTTTATTGCAAATGGAATATGTGAATTGTTTTGATTCATTGTATTTCAATTTGCTGAAAGCTTTTTTGTATTGTAAACTCAATTTTACCATCTCTATATTTACAACAGTCTTACCAATGTCGTTTTGTTCTTTTACTAATTATACACATGTGAGTTAATTTGCTTTTTTTACGAACTTTAGCCTTTTAAAAATCATAAATATAGAAACAAATGGAGTTCGAATAATAATTAAAATTAACTAAAAGCCAAGTTGTTTTTTTCATTGTTGTATTTTTTCATTGTTCTTGTAATTCTGATATTACCTGGAAATAAATGTGCCTTGGTAGCAGTAATGCTTATTTAACCATTTTCTGGCTAAATTTAGCTATTTTTCATCCCATTTAGCCGGAAGAAAAGTGAGTTTAGCTATTAGCTATTTTTTTAGCCATATTTGTTTTATTCTACCTATTTTTTAGCTATTTTTCCAAACATTAAATTTGTTTGTGCCTTTTCACAAAAAATTTAAACTCGGAACATGGGAACATTAATTAATTACCAAGAAAAAAACACAACAGAGTAATATGTTATTTTTTTCGCATTAATATCTATAAATCCCGGTTCAAACTTGCCATTTTTGTTGCAGCAGTCTAAAAGCGCTTATATGAAAGAGATGGCTCAATTGGTAACAATAAGATTTGCTACTGCATTCTGTAATCGTTGCAAGGTGCTTATAAGCTGTCGGGTCTACAGTGAAACCTCTTATAACGGACACCTCCTACAACCGGACACCTCTAATAACCAGACAATTTTTGTAGATCCAACACGTTCATTAGTTTTTCCATACAAAATGCACTCCCATAACCGGACACTCTCATAAAAGCATAGAAGCGGTGAAACACGGCAACAATAGTTGCATTTAAATAGTACGTGTTTCTCTATTCAACTCTGATTCATATTTATATTAGTGTCAATGATATTGCTGGTTCGCTGGTTAACGCATATGTAAATACTGATTCGTTGGAGACGCAAAGAAATTGCTGTTTATATGAAGAAGTTGTTTGCTTAGCTGGTGTCCCAAAATGGCAGTGAAAAAATTGTTTTTATCAATTATAGAAAAAAAAAATATATTTTAAACGAGTTTGAAAAAGGAAAATTATTCGGTGCACGAACTTGTGAAGATATAAAGTTTCTTGTGTATTTTAACAATTCATATTGCTACATTTCTTATACAAACTGCCTTTTCAAAGCATTTTCCTAGAGACGAATTTGCTGTATTCCAACATATAAAATCATTGAAAGTCATTTGAAACCCAACAGCTGAAATTATACCAATCTAATTTGAAGACTACTATTAAAATAATTTTTCAGCTCATAAGCGGACACCTCTAATAAACAGACAAAAACAGGGCCACCGTGAGTGTCCGGTTATGAGAGATTTCACTGTAATTGGTGGTTTATGATATCAATCAAACAAGGGTCATATTTGTTTTACACGAGTGAAAATATCAAGAAAAATCAAAGTTTAATGAAAGTTTAAAAAATAGAAAGTTCATAAAAAGCATAAACAAAATTGTCGCAAGGAATGGATTAGTATTCCAAAAATTTAAAGACTTACCACCTTATGCAAAAAAATATTTTACTTTAGCTTTAAAGTTCATATTAGTTGCCAAGCACTTTAAGGCTAACAAAGCTTTGTTAAAAAATCATATGCAAAAGACAACTTTAATTATTTTGTTATCTAATAATGAATACTGGTAACACCACCGTGTTCAACAACCACTTCACTGCTTATGATGTACAAAATCGAATACAATTTCATTCGGGTATTCAAATAATTTTTTATTTTATTAAATAAATTTTCATTATCTTGAAGTAAAGCAACCTAATTTAAAAAATATGAGCTTCTGACATGGTAATAAAACAGATAAACACAACTATGAAGTAAAAGTAAAAAAATGTGAAAAATTATCACAATTTGTTTATTCGAATGAAACGAGTATTTGAATATCCAGCTTTTTCGATTTGTTTTGATTGTATGTATATCACTAAAACATTTTTGTATAATTGTATTTATTTTAATATTTTTTTATTGATTTTGCTATGTATTTCGAATCAGTTGGATAATTTGGTGATGTTTCCCATTACATTACAGAAATAATTACTTAAGAATTTTTATAATTACAATAATTTTCTTAGAATACAACTTTACTTAACATTGCTTGGCAAAGCTTTATTAAGTTTTTTGCATAAGACCCTTAATAGCAGAATGTACAAATGAATAGAAGGCGTAATGCAAGTATTGTAAGTTTGCACTATATGCGAAGATTTTTTTATTACCTGAAGAAAAATTATTACTTCAATTTTTTGTTTTTATTTACTTTAAAAAAGTTTCCGATTTGGCTTAAATAAACAATATATGAAATACCTTCTCGTTTTTGCTAAAGTTCATGATTTTTGCATTCGATATTGGTTAGCCATTTTTCAGCTAGTTTTTAGCCAATTTTTAGCCATTTTTTTGTCTACATTTAGCCATTTTTGGTGGAGGAACTCTGGCATCACAATCAATGTGTACTGTGACTAGATGTTCAAATTTAAAATTAAATTTCCATATAAATGGATAAGTGAATTTGCAAGCAATCTAGTTTTCAATGTAAGCAGTTTTATTATGTAAGTGAAAAAGGTGTGAGTGTATTGCAAATTTAATGAAATTAAAAGACAAACATTTAACGAAAATTGAACCAAGTAAGCCAAATTACAAGTGATAATTTCTAAGCAACAAATAACAAGAAAGTTAATTGTAAATATTCTTACCAAACACTAGCAGAACGAGACAACTAGCTGATTTCAACCACAACACTGTCAACTTTTCTCATGCAATATTATACGATTATAAGAACTCAATAAGGTTACAAAGTAGAATGAAAATATCGTTTAATTGAAGAGTCCAGTACCTGGATTCTGTAACTTTTTGCGAATCGAAAATCGAAATATTTATAGACATATTTATTTGTTTGAAGTAACGATAATGACATTCCGTAATTAATTTTTTATGATAGTATCCAGCTTTATCTTACTCATCATTTAATTCAATTTTATGTGGTATCCCTGTATAGAAAATGTGAAAAGCACAAAGAATGAAAAGAAAAACTCAATGAATTTGAGCTTGTGCCTTTATTTTATTTTCCTCCAACTGACAGCGAATATCCTTAAAATATGTTACTGAATAGCAAAGTCGACAACAATTTCGTTATATTTGTTATAGCGATATGATTATCGCAATAACGATTATCGAATCCAGGTACATACAGGGTGTGTGCAAAGTTTCGTAGAGCAAATTTTTTTTTAAATTTTGTAATAATTTTGGAGGTCACGTACACTTTTTCAAACACAATATTGTGCCATTGAAAGCTTTCAGTGCAAGTTTGGTGTTAATCATTTTGGCAGAATTACATTTTAAGTTGTGGCAAGGCATATATTTTTTTCTTTTCAAGACTAAGGTATGTCAAAAGTTTCTCAGAAAAAAATTTGCTAAAACTTGAAAAAACTTCATAATATCAAATAATATTCTCTGACCAAATAGGAATTGGTATAAGCGGCTAATAAATAAAATTACAAGCATAAAAAAACATTTGAGAACATCTTCCTTCTCTGAATTTTGTCAAAAAAAAAAAAAAAAAAAAAAACATGCAATTCAATTACATTTATTCGTTTAACGAGCTCATTCGTATGGCTTATGATTTAAAATAACAAAAATTAAAAATTTTAAAAACCCCCGACTTTTTTCAGAAAAGATGTTATATCTTCTAAACGGCAGGACCGATTTTCTTCAATCATAGCTAAGAACCCTCTCGATCAAATAATCTTTCAAACAGAAAAAAGTAAATGAAAATCGGTCTAGCCGTTTGGCTTGTACGTGGACACGGACAGACACACAGATACACAGATACACAGATACACAGACACACAGACACACACTACAAACTTATAACACCCCTTTTTTTAGTCGGGGGTTAATAAATTCAGTCAAGTTCGACTTTTACTCACATACAAAAGGTTCCGTTCGGACACTATATATGTAATACTTACTATACGAACTTTAGCTTACATAATATAATATTTTTAATTTTTTGTTTTAACGATTTTTTTTACTTTTTGTGCTTTATCGTTTTGCCTTTTTTGTTTTTGCCGATTTTTTCAGTTTTGGCTTTTTTTTTTATGGCAACTTTTTCTGTTTTTGTCGACTTCGTCGTAGTATTTTTTTTTTTTTTTTTTGTTTTGGCGATTCGGCGATTTTGGTTATTATTTTTTTTTTTGCATTTGAGTGATTAATTTTATTTTGGGTGATATTACTCGTATTCATTTAAGCGTTTTTATTTTGCCGATTTTTCGTTTGGGCATTTATGCAATTTTGAAATTTTGTAGTTTAAGAGTATCCTTTAATTTTGGTTTTTTTTTTTAATTTGAAAAATGCAAGTGTCTATATATAATTGTTTGTATATTATATTAGGATTTCAAAATTTTTGGTTGGTTGCCTTAGAACACCCATTAACTTTTAACTGTCATATATTTTTTGTTGTAGACGCTAAAGATTTATATATTCTGTGAAAATACCATGTCCTTAGCTCTTACGGCTCTCGAGATAACTGACAGGACGGACATCGTATGGGACCCTAAATCTGATACTGGTTAATGTATTTGTGAACTGCTTAGTTAATTTTATTGTTATTTTACTGTATTTTTAAATGTCAGAAATTAAAATTGACATTCACTTCATTTTGAGGAAATGAAATTTAATGACACACATATATGCCCTTAATTATGAAAGTGGCCTGAGTCACATGCATTTTTGCTTCGAAATATTAAATAAATATTGAAAAAAATTTCAATAAATATTAAACAAATATTAAATAAATTTATATTAATCGAGATCGGAACAACTCTAAATTAAAATGTTGTATAGTAAAAAAATATTTTTTGATTTGTTTAAATGTAATCTACTAAATATCTCGAGAAAAGAAATGTATGACTTAGAACACTTTCATGATTAAGGGCACATATGGCAACTTTAATATGATGCTAAAAGTTACAAGTTTTTCGCTATAATTAATTCTGATTACAATAGTTTGAAAATAAATTAAATATTTAGCTGATGGCTTAAACAGCCAGTGCTGTCAATGTATATATTAATGTTATATATTATATAAAAGTAAATAAATAAATCATGTAAATAAATAAATAAATTAATATCCTTATTTATAAAGATTGTAAAGGCTTTATAAAAGGTTTTTTAGAAAAATTTTCATAAAAAATTTTTCTTATTAAGCCTTTATAAAGCCTTAATAAGTTCTATATACATAAGGCCGTACGTATATATTTTTGAATTAGAAAAATATGTTTTTTGATGCTAGGTATCACATAGTTAAAAGATTTTTACAAATGAACCTAACATATAGAATATTCCCAGACCTGGTCTCAATATAGCTATTGGGAAAATGTCAAACTCAATCGTATTAGGACACACCTTTGCCTGAAAATTACTAAAAAAAATATATATTTATGTAGTTATAATTAGACAAGCAGAGAACTCATACGACGTTGAGTTCTGTGATTTAAACAATAATTGTTTTTTTTTTTGTTTTTCATATAAGACAACAAAAAAACCTATTTTACCAACCTGCACGTAGTGCTTAGTGAAAGTCGCCTACGACCGCTTCTTACATTACTGCAACTTATTATTGCCCGTGTATGCAATACCCTAGAGAAGAAAAAAATAAATAAATAAAATAAAAAGAATTTAAAGGCGGTGTTGGTGTTTTTGATACAAAATGATTATTTTCAAAATAAAAAAACAAAATCGATTAATCTGTTCAAAGCGAGCACAAGAAAAACAACAGCAACAACATCAACACTGGTGACACAGCAGCATTCAATGACATTTGAATTGTTCAGTCACATGAAATAAAATGAATTGATAAGGCAGATTCTTTTTTATACTCTTCAAATTATTTTGAATTCACTTTAGTTGTTGTTTTAGTTCTAAAAAAAAAACTACAAATAAACTGCCTTTGTATTGTAAGTACGCCTCTGTTTTTAAGAATCTTTTTTATTGGCATCTATTTTAGTTTAGTTGAGTGTCAATGGAAAACTTATTTCCTTATCAGTATTTGATGATTGGAAGAGAGAGTTTTGAATGAGAGAGATTTTATTTGTTTGTTGAATTTGGAAGATATATATTCGTACATTCTAGTTTATATTTAAGTTCTTAAACATTTGTTGCTTTCAAATGAAATTCAGAAAAAGAATTGCCAAGTTGTCGATAGGAAGAGGATTTCGAATATAAAATATAAGCAATAATTGTTCTTAAGAGTGAAAGTTTTGAAATAATAAGATATGTATTGGGTGAGAGTGTAAACAATTCTGTGGCAATAAGGAAAAAGTGCTAAAAGAAGTCTAAAAAATATAAGTCGCAGGTCATAGTGTTATAACTTCCTGAAAAATCACACAAATCAATTGAGATTTTGAACAGGGGTACCTTCAAATATGCAGATTGACTCGAAATCAGCTTATCTCGACTTAAGCACTTTTTCCTTTTAACCACAAAATTTATTATAAAGAGTTTTACATTAAACGCGTTCTGTCTTTTTAATTATAAATTGATAGTGGGTTTGTTTGTTTGTTTGTTTGTGAAGCTTTCACGCTCATACTATTAAGCCGATTTTGAAAATTTCTTAGTCAGCGTCAAATATACGATGTTTATTTTTTTCCTGTTTATAACCGATTTTTATATTTGGTACAGATTGGTACACATTTTCAAGCTAGTTGGGGTAAATTTCGTTTCGAATTTGATTGTTTAACCTATTTTAAAACCAGTTGTTACATGTATATTTTTTAAAGAGATCAAAACAATAGGAGCCCCAGGTAAAAGCTAGTGTTAAATATTATTAATTGTTTTAAAGGTATATCGATGCCATTATGTATGAAATAGAATATCTTTGAAATGTTTGTTGCGTGGCACGCATTAGAAATATGCAAGTAGTGCCATTCGTTTTAAACCACATATCTTTGGAGTGATCAAAGAAGTATGAATTGATGACGCCGCCAGCCTCAAGTTCACTTCGAACAGTGACCTTTTTGGTTTGCAGTAGACACTCCTTGATCTCATATGGCTGGGTAACGTTCTAAGCCTAATAAATGTATTTATTGATGCACGAATTCATCCAAAAATGGTGTTAATCGCTGAAAATAATTTAGCGATTAAAATATAGTTCAGTTTCCTACAAAACAAGCAACAAAACAATTTTTTCATTTCTACATGCTGTCGAAGGCCCTATCTGTCTACTCTAGTTTGGCAAACCCTTTTGAATAAATCACAGTCATTTAGACAGGTGTAGCTTTAACAAGTAAGAGTGCTATATTCGGCTGTGCCGAATCTTATACACCCTTAACCAAAGTGCGTTTATGTAGTATAGAGATACATACTAAAGCACATACTTACTTTTATGTACAAAGAAAAAAATAATAATTTTCAAACCCTAGAATCAATATTTTAGATTTTTCTGATTACTTATACCAATCTAGTAGTTCTTAAAAAATATAAAAAGTGTGTTAAGTGAAAAAAAGGAAATTCAAAAAAAAAATGTTTTAATTACTTACTTTAATGTCTAGAAAAAAAATTATAGTTTCCAGCTCTGGAGCTGTGGCTTTTATTTTTATAATTTTCTATACCAAGCTTTTCTTTCCAAAACGTAAAATATATATAATTTATAAAGGAAAAGATAGAAATTAATTGGACTAAGTTACGTTTATATATCAAAAAGGTTAAGTTTCCCCACCCTTAATTAATCCTTTTTGATTTTTCTGATTTCTTACACCAATCTCTTTCTTTTAAGAATTTAAGAAATGTTTAATTTATAGAAAAAAAGGAAAAATTTGTTTTAGTAACTTACTTTTGTAGAAAAAGTAGAAGTTTTCCAACCCTGGAATCATCTTTTTAATTTTTTTAATTGTTTTTTTTTTATTTGAAATACCAATTTTATTTGTTATCAAGCATAAAATAATTCTATGTAATAAAAATAGATAAAAATTAGTTTCGGTAGTTAATTTTTTATATCACAAAGAATCCTCCTTTTTGGTTTTTTTTATTTCTTACACCATCTTTTTTTTAAGAATATATGATATGTTTAATTTATAGTAAAAAAGAAAAAATTGGTTTTAGTAAGTTACTTTTGTATAAAAAATAAGATTTTCCAACCCTGGAAACGTCGTTTTAATTTTTTTATTTTGTTTTTATTTTGAAATACTGAAGTGTAAAATAAGTTCATTTTATAAAAAAAAAAATAGTTTTCGTTAGCTAATTTTTTATGTCACAAAAAGTGTGGATTTTCCAACCCTGAAATCAAACTTTTTAATTTTTCTGATTTCTTATACTAATCTATTTCTTTTAAAAATATAAGATATCTTTAATTTATAGACAAAAAGGAATATTTTGCTTTAGTAAGTTACTTTTGTATAAAAAAAATTTAAGGTTTTCCAACCCTGGAAACATCTTTTTAATTCTAGAAGGTTAATCTTTAATTTGAAATACCAATTTTATTCGTACTAAAGTAAAAAATAAGTTCATTTAATAAAAAAAAATAAAAATTAATTTTCGGTAGTTAATTTTTTATATCACAAAAAGTTTCAGTTTCCCAACCCTGAAGTCATCCTTTTTGATTTTTCTGATTTCTAACATCAATTTCTTTCTTTTAAAAACATTAGATATGTTTAATTCAAAGAAAAAAGAAGAAAAAAAGGAAAAATTTGTTTTAGTAAGTTACTTTTGTAAAAGAAAAAAAGTTAAAGTTTTCCAACCATGGAAACATCTTATTAATTTTTTGAAGTTTAATTTTTTATTTGAAATACCAATTTTATTCGTGGTGAAGTATAAAATAAGTTTATTTAATAAAAATAATTAAAAAATTAGTTTACGGTAGTTAATTGTATATATCACAAAAATCGTAGGTTTTCCAACCCTGGAATCATCCTTTTTGTTTTTCTGATTATTTACATCAATCTCTTCCTTTGAAGAACATTAGATATGTTTAACTTATAGAAAAAAAGGAAAAATTTGTTTTAGTAAGTTACTTTTGTAAAAGAAAAAAAGTTAAAGTTTTCCAACCATGGAAACATCTTATTAATTTTTTGAAGTTTAATTTTTTATTTGAAATAATAATTTTATTCATGGTGAAGTATAAAATAAGTTTGTTTAATAAAAATAATTAAAAAATTAGATTACGGTAGTTAATTGTATATATCACAAAAATCGTAGGTTTTCCAACCCTGAAATCATCCTTTTTGTTTTTCTGATTTCTTACATCAATCTCCTTCTTTTAAGAGCATTACATATGTTTAGTTTATAGAAAAAAAGGAAAAATTTGCTTTAGTAAGTTACTTTTGCATAACAAAAAAAGTTAAGGTTTTCCAACCCTGAAAACGTATTTTTAATTTTTTTAATTTTTTTTAATATTTTTTTAGTTAGAAATACCAATTTTATTCATACTGAAGTATAAAATAAGTTTATTTAATAAAAAATTATTAAAAACTAGTTTTCGGTAGTTATTTTGTATGGCAAAATGAAGTTTAAGTCTCCCAGCTCTGAAACCGTCTGCTAGATTTTGCTGATTTTCAATACCAATCTTATTTTGACAATTTCTGATCCACCAATCCAAGAACAAAGTCTCTAGCTTTTCTGGGAGCTTCGGAAAACCGATTTCACGTACAGACAGACGGACAGGCGGACATCGCTTATTCGTATTCCCTATACATAAGGATCCAGAATATATATACCTTATAGCTCGCTTATTAATATTCTAGAAATTACAAACGGAATGACAAACCTATATATACCCTTTTACCATTTTTTGGTAAAGGGTATAACAAAATGGCTGCTATCAACTATCAAAATTCAAAAGTCTCTATTGGAAGTTCCTATAAAAGGCTTCACCACAAAAATTTTCTTCATGTGAAAGCAAATGCAAGTTGAAAGAATTGAAAATTTTTTCCTAGAAAGCATTCATCATATAAAGTGGGACTTAGCTGCATGGGACTCTGTTTTTGTGTGTTAATAAAAGGCATGGAGAAGCAGTTCAGATCAGAAAAGTTAAAAAAAATGCTTAAGGGACTCATGCACGTCATTTTTTCTTTATCACTCTTTTCTTCTAGAACCAAAGAGCAAAAGCATCGTATAAATAACTTTAAGAAATTTTCTGAAAAATTTCGCTATATAATTTAGACATTTTTTAAAGGTACTTTTTGAGATATTTCTTGAAAATATCTCTAATATCTATCTTGGTCCTTAAAAAATATGTATCCTCCCAAATCACTGTAATAAAAAAAGGTCACCATAAAATTAAATGTTTTATGATCCTTGCAGTCATTTAAAACGTGACGTAATCGCTGAAGGTTAATATTTTTGAAATGTGAATTACTTATTCTGATGCCAAGCACACATGCACGCATTTAATCTTGCCATATGTAAAATAAAATCTATTTAAAAGCTCCCCCCTCCCCCCCCCCCCCCACACACACAAAAAAGAGAAGTAACAATTAACATTTACACATGTGGGCAAATTAAACCAACAACGACAGCTCGAAAACATGCATACATACATAAATACATACATACACGCGTTCACACATTAGACACACTAAACAATTTTTATTGTTTTATGAATCATCATCTATTGTCATAATCACCACGCATACCCACTCGCTCTTGCTCGGCTGCTTCTTTGTTATTTATTGAAATTTGTCACGCATCTATCCAGGGATTTGCAAGCAACCGCTTACAACTACACACAGAAACATGCTGACTGTGATGACTGACAATACTTTTTTCGTTTTAATTTCATTTCCTGTCATCTAGTTGAGGACATGCATACACACATAATATGTACGTATGTGTGTATTAAAATACAATAAACTAATACATGAATAAGCAATACTAAAAATGCCCGAATGCAAAAAAAAAATCAAGGCAACAGAGAAAAAAAATTAAATAGTAGAATGAAATGGAATGGAATTAACAAGTGGTTGGTAAAAATGTTAATACCCCAAACATGACAGTAAGATTTGCACATTTAATTCAAATGAATAAATGAACAAAATGACAAATAAATAAATAAGTGTGCAAGGAAATGACTGAATGCTTGTTGCCTGGATGCTTAAACCGACAAAAAAAAAATAAGGGGAAAATTAAAACCAAAGCAAATGAGATGTGGATAACTAGAATTTTGTTAAGTAAAAGTTAAACACATTTTGCGGTTTATTATATTTAAGTCTGACAAATAGTAAACATTAATTCAGTCTCATTTATGCGCTATAGCAAAGAGCAACTAACACACCAGCACAAAAGCACACACACACACACACACATGCAAACAAACTCTCATCCGCTATTCAACCACAAAAACCAACAGTAATTTAGGAGAAAACAATATTAACTGCATCATGATTCTAATAGAAACATCAGCAAGATAAATATACACAAAAAAAATTAACTCTTTAGGGTAAAAATCCAATATATCTTTTCTTGCCAGTTAAGAGTTTCAAATTAATATATATATATATATATATATATATATATATCTTCTATAAAGGGAGTGAGTTCTTAAGTGAACTAGAACTAAAAATTGTAAAAACTAATACGAAAAATTAAACTTTGACTCAAAAAATAATTTTATTTGAAAGAGCAATACATGATTTAAGGATTATGGCCATCGCTCTTTATACTATACAATCATACGACTTTTGAAAAAAAAAATCCTGTTATTATGGAGTTTATAAAAATTTTTCAAAAATCAATAAGAATTCATTAGATCAGGATTCTATTTTATCCTAAGTCGTAAGATTGTGTAGGATAGTGAGTACCGGCCTTAAGACTGGTCTTTACTCGTATATTTGGAAATTCACAATTTTTAATACAGAAACAAATTTTATCACAGTGGACCCAATTGGATCTCCTAGTAGAGGTGCGGTATAGCACCACCCTTCCTAACCTAATAAAAAAAATTTTAAACTTTTTCTTTTAGCAAAAGAAAATATCGTGTAAAAATTTCAAATCTTTATTTTAATATATTAATACGTGCAGCATTGAGGTGATAGTTCGGAATAAAAATACACGAAAAGTCTCAGAAAGGTAAAATTTAAGACCAACCCCTAGTAATTTTTTATCTCCAATATTTTTTTAAAACGTACTATCGTCTTAAATCCCTTCGTTAAGAGCGTTCCCATACAAAAATATTTTTATAAAATTTTCCCCACCGTCCTAATAAGGGCCAGGTTACCCCTAGAAGAAACAAATGTATGATAAACCCAAATTTTTTTGCTAGTCTATACCCAAAAATCAGCGACTTTACATGGCCGCACAGTAAATAACCGAGAGGTGTCGAATAACATGTTCTTAGAAGTCAATTAAAAGGTCCATTACTCGAAATCAAGATATCGATGTATGGCACGTAGGGCCATTTTGTTGAAACCTGGTTCAATGTCGCCTATAGTTTTAAATAAACAATCTTAGATCGGTAACAATCTCAATTGGCCGGCTTCATTTTTGAAGAAATTAAATACAATGTGGGCACCAGCGTGTAAACCGCATCAAACCTTTTATTTATCTGGATGTAATGGCCAAGATTTTTGTGCAAAACTTTTCACGTAGAGGACGAATTCCTGCAATTGACAAGGAATCGATAAATTTTGATCTTCTTTAAAAAGATTATTTACGCTGCAGCCACACTATCAATAAATCGCTTTCAATTTCATCACGTTAGTGCTAATTCACACGGTGAAACTTAGGACGTCTATTTTTCTTAATTCTCTTTTGAAGTTGCTACCAAAAACTGCTTGCATTCATACGATGTTTTTTTTGGACGTCTAATTTTACTTCTCTTCACCCATATAGCCAATAAGTTAGATGAGCAAGAATAAAAAAATACAATAAGATAGAAGAGTAACATTAAAACGTAACAACAATAACAACAAGAGCAATGTAATGAGAAATATTGAAAAAAAACCATGGAAAACAGAAACCGAGTCATTTTTTCTACCCCTTTTTCTTCTCTACACCGCTCGCTAACAAACAAAAAGTGACGTCGAAAAATAGGCTTCATAAAAGTCTTCGTGTGAATTAGGTGTTAAAATTCCTTGAAATTGATAGCTGTGACACAAACTGACAATCAATTTCATTTTTTAAATGCCCCCGGCGAAGAAACAACTCAAATTTGTAGCTTCAATCAATGTGTGCTGTGACCAGCTGAAATTGAAAATTAAATTTGCCATATAAATGATAGGTGAATTTAAAAGCCAGATATAGTTTTCAATTTAAAAATTTTGATCGTGTGAGTGTGTTACATATTGAATGGAATCGAAAGTGAAAAATTGAACGTGTGGCCCCCAAATGGCAACTTTTTTTTTTTTTTTTTTTTTTTTGTACCTGAGAGATTAGTGCTAATGAAGACTTGTATGGGCGCTAACAAACCAAATTAAAATAAAATAAATATCAGACAAATGAGAAAAGCTTAAAATGACATTAGCTGCAGCTTCCAAATTAGAACCTGGTACGGAGTTCTTACAGAATTTTTAGTTTGTAACTTTACATTTATTTCTACACGGAAAAGTAATCGTCTAGCCTTTTGTGTGAAATTATGTTTGCATTCACAAAAATTCATTTATTTTTTAATTTACAACACACAAAAACAAAACAGAAAATTAATTACATTTTGCTAAAAATACGAAATGACAAAAATTCCATGACCAAACAATTATATGAATATAATTCTTTGTTTTAGTTGAGTGAAAAAAGTCTCCAGTTATATATTTATGATTTGATTAGGCTAAAATTCGTATCACTTTGTAATCCCAATTACATGTAATAGTTAGTTAGTTGCAAATATTTTGACAAAGACGTAGTAGAACGGAACAGCTAGCTGTTTTCGAAGGCCACTACACCATCATCATCAGCGTTCTTTATGTTTGGTCCACTGTGCGTGGTGTCAGTTAATGTAGATTTCTGCTTTATACACTCAGCTTTTATTGCAAAAACATCCTTAGGATAGGCAATAAATTTTAAAAACTCCGCGTAACTTTCTTTGGAAAGTCCGTACGAAAATTTTTATTAAATCTACTAAGCCAAGTTTCCATAAGTTTTTTTACGTACAGTTCATATGGGAATCTGAATTTTCGTAAGAACTTCGTACAAGCCTTAAGGAATGACAGTTGACTAAATGTGTGAAATGTGAACATAATTTTCGGCGTGACTGTTTTTTTTTTTTTTTGGTTTTGCTAATTTGCACATAAGAAACGGAGATATTTAAGGACGTTAACAACTAATTTTAGTCCACCCTAATTATTAAATTATACATATCCTGTCAAACATCTCTGAATTAATAACTTTTCAAAATAAATATGCAAAACCTAACAACTCTTGCATGTGTATATAAAATCATCTATTATCCATTATATTCTATTCCAAAAAAGGTCATTTCCTGCCAACATTTAAAAATTATCAAACTCGTTTTCTTTTTGTTGCCCTCCTCTTTTCCATTAAAATGATTCATTTCTTTTACAGATTCAACCACAAAAATTTCATACATTTCGGTTGTTATGTGATGATATGAATGAAGTTGAATGGGTTAAAAATCATAATGCAAAAGTTGAATTACTTACGAATATTAACTTGTACGTGTGTGGGAAATAAGCGCTCACATACATACAAATCGTTATATAAAGTCAAATGACAAAAAGTTTCGTAAAGAAGATAGGGAAAAACCAAAAATAAAAAAAATTTTGTTGTTTGAATGGATGAAATTTTTTGAAAAGTTTATGTAAACATTTATGTGTGCGTGAATCTGTATTAGTGTTTAAGTAGATGTTGGCTCAAAAATTTGTTTTGTAGTACCATTTTTTACTTCTATAATATGGGAAAAGCCGTCAGTTGAAAATATATTTGTTTTGATGGGCTAAATAATTATGCTGCAGTTGGTGAATCTCTAAAGAGTGGAGAAGAGCAATACTAATATGATAAATATTAAATATACATGATCGTGCCTTCCCTACAGGAGAGTAGGCGATAATTGTGTTAAAGCTACTAGTATAATTACTAGAACACCAAGAACCAGTGCAAAAAGTGTTAAAGTTGTTGTTTAAAATTACTAGCGCTGATGAATACTATTATATGAGGTAGTTTCAAAGCACCACATTGAAAAATAAGTTTTCACTATCTAACAGAGCCCTGCACTGTATGAAAATTGGTTTCATACAATTATTAAAATTTTAGGTTAATCTACAAATAATAATAATTAAATAATTATAATTAAAATAACTGGAAATAAACTAGTACCAATGGTATAGTAGGTTTCGTAACACACTCAATGCTAATTTGAGCATTAAGAATGTATAGGAAAGTTTAGAGTTGGGAGCTAAAATACCAGTTAAACACTAGTTCGATCTCCTGCAGGGTTATTACACAGTACTTTCGGCTATCTCGAGCAGGAACCTAATACGAATTTGGCCATTTCAATTAGATTTCTTTGAAAGCCTTATTACACGATTCCTGACATCTTATGGCTAGTAACGTTAGCCGTCGCCAAGTTTTAGGGAGCAGTCCGAATTTCAGTGCTTCCTATGAAGCCGACCAGTCAGTTTTACATCGGGTTGGCCTAAGATGGGATTAATTTATACTGTAAATATGGTGCAGTTTTAATTTATTAAATTTTTGTATATTTTGACTATTTTGTAGAATATATTTTTTAAGTAATTTTATTTTATAAATAAATAAATATAAATATATATATATATATATATATATATATATATGTTTGGATATAAAATAAATTGAAATTAAATAATTTACCGTTTTCCCATTCGCAAAATTCAATTATAAATTCGCTTATTTGTTTTAGGTCATGCTTGGTTTAATGTTAAACACAACACTTATGAAAATGTCAATATTATCGAAAAATAAACAACAATCTGTCAAAGTTAACGACTTTTACTGACAAATCTGTAGCGCAACAGGCACTAAATGGTATGCTCAATTATAAAAAAAAATCATAATATGCAGTAAAGAGCAAAACAAATTTTCTTTCCGTTGATAACTCAAAAAATATCCTTAGTAGTCAAAATTATTTAAATCTTTATTTTATTATATTGCAGACTCTTAAAGGATTTATAAAACAGTTTTCAATACAAAATCTCTCAATAGAACATTAATATTTGTTTTATTAATAAAACCGCAAAATGTCACAATACGGAACAAAAAAATTGCATATCATACCCAAAGTTTTTTCTTTTTTTTTTTTTGGAATAATAAAAAAAGTCCCGACGGTTAACCCAACCAATTTACAGTTATTACAAATTCTGTGAAAATAAGAGAAGAGTATCTATATTACAGTTTTTTTACTTTTAAACTTTCAAGTCGATTCTAAATTTTTTTAAGAATAAGTTATAGTGATAGCAAAGACAGATGGTGAAGGAAAAGATGGAAGAAAGCTTCATTCTTCTACAACTCGGCTTTTTTGCACGTTTTAAATAAGGCAGTGTTTCAGTGCCTCTGGTGTCAATTAAGTGTATTAAATTGTTGAAGCTTTGATTATTGGCCACTTTGTTTTTGTTTTTTATTTTTATTTCGTCGATACTACTGCTACTCACTACCGACAAAGGAGGGTGCTCTGATGGTATATTAGTATTAATATCCACTGAAGCCAAAGTACTTTAGTAACTTTTTTCGTTGCTCGCTCTAGAACACCTTTTAATTTTTTAACTGTCATATATTTGTTGTTTTAGCGGCGAAAAATTTACATATTATGAGAAAATTTCATGTTCGTAATTTTTACAGCTCCTAAGAATACAGCCTGTGACAGACAGACAGATGGGCAGATAGTCATCGTAGCGAAAAAAAAAGTGAAACGCTACATACAAACTGCAACCAAGCAATGAAATTATTCAAATTCCCTACGAAAATAGTGAAAATGGAAATGATTACAGTGCTCAAAACTAAAGTATTTTTAGGTCGACGGAGGCTTTGTTTAAGCGAACAATTGTTGCATTTCTGGGTCAGAGTTTTTGCTGAATAGATGTGACTGTTTTTTGCGCTATACGGTTGGGTGGTGAGGTCATTGGGGCTTAGTTTTTTTTAATGAAACTAGATCAAATTTTACAAATGATTAATGGATTTATATGGCGGAAATTTCAATTTATTGATAGTTTTGGTTTACTTTACGTGGCTACTTGCTACTTAAAAGCAATAAAATAGAAGCTTGAGATTCAATTCTGATAGCTTATTTCACAGATATTAAATTTTAAGATTTAAATAAACGTACCAGAAAATTCTTCCCTTGAAACTAATTTAATTTTTGAATTTTTTTGATCAACATTGTTTAAACGATGCCACAAAAATGCAAACGACATGAAGTTTTTACCAGATGTATTAGAGTTTTAAGTAGTTGCTGTATGCCATGGACATTTGCATATGACTGCTTAATATCTTTTCTCATTGTGGGCAAAAGTTTATGTTAAAAAAAAATTATGTTTCAGCATTAATTTGGAGAGGAAGCGGAAATGTCAGAAAATTAGTTTATGGTTTCAAATATGACAATACGCTTGAATGTCTCATATTAAGTACGTGGAGAATAAATTTAAAACAACTACATGGTTCGTTATAAAAGCGGAAGCACATAGACTTGACTATGAAGATTTTATGGGTTTTTTTTCATTGCGTACAAAAAAAGTACACAAAATCCGGATGAATATTTAAGCAAATTTCCGCTATTGTTGCGCATTTAAAAAATATTTTGCACCACAACACTTGATAATTTATATGTTTTATAAAGATCGTGGTAAGTTTGATGCTAGAAACTTGGCAAATTAAATTAAATAAACATATTATTTGGAGCACATCCACAAACATGTTTCTCATCATTCACACAACACATCGTCGTCTAACTACACGTAATCGCAGTCATAAAAGAACAAACATTACAAAGAAAAACTCGCTTAAATTATATTAAGTATTATGGCGTTAAAATAACACATGGTACGTTAAAACATGACAACATGCCCCTCCCTTCACATACATATCTACATACATGCATTCATTTATCCATTAAATAAAACACATTGCATTTAAGCCATGAACAAATGAACAATCCTTTAGGCGAAAATTGCTGCACTGTCACCTTCATACATCGCTCATACCCTCTGTTGCAGTAGGCAAAATTTAAAGTCAAATGAAATCTTAGTTATAAACTTTCACATTACGCCTCTTTTACACTTTTTCGTTGGCGTAGATTGTGTTTTTGTTACATTTACAAAAGGACTGCCATCCTTTTTAGTTGAAAGAGCAACATGCATATATGCAAGCATACAAAAGCGCACTCACACACACAGACACATATACACACATGCTTAGATACACTTTTATACAAAGCATTATGGCTTGAAATGAAAACGAATGCATCCTTTGGGTTAAACATACACAAAGCCAGAAAAAACAACCAGCAACATGGATATAAATTCAATTTCCGACAATCTCTAAGTGGCGGGTAAATGTAATAACGTTTTCATTTAACCTGCGATGCATTAAAATATGCAATATTTTATGCCCTAATACTATACATTGGCAAATGGGATATTATGGGTTTTGTGATTTAACTTGCGATGCTTCAAATGTAAACGACTATGAAAGCATAAATATTTAAAGTTTTAATATGCTTTTGTTTCGTTTTTAATTCGGAGAAATTGTGTCTTCAGCATTTTTCTATAATAAGGAAAATAGATGTAGCTCTCAATTTAGGAAATTTATTATTCGACATGTTGTCCGAAGTTTAGTTTAATTTTAAATTTATTTGCTGGCGGTTCAGCGTTGTCTATAACTTTCTAATGCCCGTTATTTCTACAAACAGGTAATTTACCTAAGGTTTTTACCTACGAGTTTGCCTTATAAAATTTTACTTACACGATAGATATCTGTACACCAATGGATATCTATGGCTAGAAATAACGCGCATAAGCCAAGTACGCTTATTTTTCTTTTGTCATTTTCAAAAATATTATTATTTGTGAATTCTCAAATAGTTGTTGAAAGTTTTGTGACTATTCAACATGTGTGGTTGAAGTCTACTGATGATTTGTTATAGCAACAGTGAAATGCATATAGACAACGCTGAACCGCCAGCAAATAAATTTCAAATTAAAATGTATCTCTGAGGGCCATTATTACAACTTAAAGTTAGTTAAAAGTAGGATTTTATCGGACGTATAAAAAGCTTTCCATTATTGCAAATTGGATTTAACTTACCAGGTAGGATAAACTTGCCTATAATTTATCGCTCACTTTAGATTAAAGTAAAATTTTGCAAATGATAAAGTTTTTATACGTCCGATAAAATCCTACTTTTAACTAACTTTAAGTTGTAATAATGGCCCTAAATTTTATAAAAATTTACAATACAAGAACTTAGTTTGGAAAATAGTAAATACAATGGCGAGTAAATAAGTCAATGACTTTTTGTATAAAAAACGTCAGGCAAATTTCGGCATTCGTTATCGAACAAATATTCATACAATTTTAATTGTGGTTGTATAGAAATTTTGATCAATATCAAATGCCGCAACTCTCCCCAAGCTTTTGAATAAAAATAAACTATTTTATTTTTCAAATCAGACTTGTTTAAACTAGGCACCGATAAATCTACTGCTTTAACTTCTATCTTAAGTGGATTGTGTTGAATTCGTGTTTCGTCCAAGGTTCCAAAATGGCATTAAACTAGTCTATAATGTGGCTGAATGACTTCAAACGCTATTGCAAAATTGTCACATGATTACGTTTCTATTCGAGTGAGAGCAAACAGATAGCTTTCTCATTCCAAAATTATCAAATGTAAATCATTGATTCAAGTGAGATGCCTAGGGCCTCCACAACTCTCAATATTCGATCGGCTAACTCCATATGAAAAAACAAATACATATATAATCTGCATATAATTGTAATTGTGGCGCAAAAAATTTTATAGCTCACATATTTTTCTCCAGCAACTAGAACTATAGCCAATTCCAACATACAAGGGCATCTCTACCCCGCTTAAGCAGAAAATATTAAACAATAACTTAAAATGAAGAGCCACTTGCGTACCAAACGAAGTGAGTCTCTCTCATACTCACAGTCTGATTATGTGTATACCAAGGTTTTGGATATTTATTCAGACAAAAAAAAAAAAAAAATACACTGATATTCGAGATATTTAGTTATTATTCGCCATCTTAAACGTACATTTGTGTATATAAAATGGAATGGGAAATATGTTTTTCATGTTGTAAAACATGCTTATGTATGTGTGTAAATAAAATAGCCCTATATATACGCATTTATAGCCCATTAATAGTCAGAGTATTTTGATACTTATGCGTATGATTGTAGCTCATGCGGTCTATAAATTATAGTTATAGTTGTCTGCGGTGTAATACTTAGAAAATACTAGAAAACTCACATAAACAGAAAAGTACTTAAAAACATAAATTTGTCATTTTCGTGTTTGGCCGACCACAACAAAATTTACTAAAACATTTTTTTGCCATTGAAATTGATGGTGAAGAGTAATCATATTATATATCAGACTCAGCCTTGTTTTAACTGATGTTTTTTTTTTTTTTTTTGACCAAAACTCAATGAGCACACAAAACTTAATTTTTTTAATTTTCTTCTTAAGTCACGCAGTTATTTGCTATCAAACTGTCAAGTACAAATTAAATTATATATTTGGTTCAAGTTTTAACAGGAACCAATTCATAATTGGTAATTCATAACAGGGTAAGTGCTGCCCTTTTAGTTACCAAATTTGACAGTATCTTACTTATTTATCCGCCTGCTAGTAAAATATTCTTGGCGAAAACTCAATGAAATAAAATAAAAGCTTTCTTAAATCTATCAGAAATGTCCTTTAAAGGGTGTGATTTGCAATAACATGACTTGAATGATTTTTCTTGCTTTTTATGATGGCACAAATGTAAACGGTTTGATCTTTGTGATGAGTGCTCGTGGGAATTTAAAAAAAAAAAATTTGTTCATCAAGTTTTAAAATATTATTGGCTTGAGTATAAAAATTATATTGAATCCCCCATTTTTTAGTGGTTTTCATACAAGTTTTTTAGACAAGTGGAAACTACGCATACATATATTACCGATATCTTTAGAATTTAATATTTTAAAAAAACTTTACACACCACAAAACTATCTACTCAGAAAAAACTAAAATTATCATTTTAAGAATATTTTTCTTTAATCACTCAATCAGCCTGGCCAAAGATGTTGGAAGAAAAGGATCTTTCGACAATTTATAATGACAAAAACAATAAAATATAAAACTATGTTTTTGTTTTCAATATAAGCTGCCAAGCAAATGGTTTTTTTTTTGAAATATTAGCATAGACTGAGTGTTGAAAAAAAATTGTTCACGATATTTGTTGTTCAAAAATTAAGGATATTTTTTTCACAAAATACGTGTAAAATACTCGTCAGTAAAAAATTTTAAAAACAAAAGTGTTAATTTTATGTTTACTTTCGATCCAGCAACTTAGTGAAGGACAACGGGAAGTGTTGAAGAATTTTAAACTTCTGTTTTGAAACTCATATATTTACTTATCTGATCTATTTATCGTTCGATTTCTTCGATTTTCCTGGCTTTCACTTACATACTTATTAACTAATATATTTTATTAATATAGACTTTTTTCCAAATACATATTTGATGTCAAATTCTTCAAAATTCTTCATTCCACTCATTTCCATTTAATATTTTCCTTGTTTGTTTTTTTAACGACTAAAAATTTTTTAACACTGCCTGTTTTTCATTGTTTTAGAATCGAATGTACTTTGTGTAAATATAGTTTGCTAATATGTATTTAACAGCTGTTTTTGCAGCGTTGCCAACTAAACGCTCTTACTCTCTCACTCCATGTCAAGGTTCACACGCGGCAATTTCAGTTGAAAAACTTTTGAATTGATAGAAGATTTTGTCTCTCGCCCATCAACGAAAAAAACAGCTGAACGGAAATTAACGTGTGTAAACCTAGTTTATGTGCATTAACAAATTTTAAGCTTGATGAAAATAAACATGTACATATGCACATAATTTCAGAGAACAAATATTATTATTATTATTTTTTTTTTCATTTAAACAAATTTTTAATTTCATACGATTTTACAGCAACGTGATTCTATTATGGTTTTTCTTCCACAAACATATTTTTCTAAAATTACTTTCTGCACAGTGATTCTGACAAGTGATTCCCCGAGGGTACATACTCGTACCTCCACACAAGTACATTTTACTTAATGTGATTTTAATTTTGTAATGAAAACGTGCCATAATTTAATTTTATAAAATTGTGTTAGAAATGTAAATGATTATGTGTTAATAAAATAAGACTAAAAATCGTCCAATTAATTCATAATTTGTTGCTAGAAATTTAAATAAGAGATTTTGTCCTTAAACAATAATGCTAATAATTATTTCAAATATGATTTACTCTTTTAACAGAAACTTTAAAGACAAATAAATTTTAAGGCATTAAGAAAAAACTTTCATTAAAACCCATAATTTCTTGGAAGTGAATTTCTTTAAAACAAATTCTTATCATTTGGCAGAAGTAATAAAAACACAAGCCAAGGTTGGTGGTGTCCTTCTTTGCTTATGCCAACACATAAATACACCTGTAAGTGCATAAACACACACACAAACATGCACCTAACATTTTACACGGCATAACGAGAGTTAATTGTAACCCAGTAAACAAATTGATTGTGTCTTTGGTCAGTTTCATGGTTGTTACTATTTAGTGTTGATCTTGAATTAAAAAACCAATATTGTTCATTGCGCAGTTCCATTATTTTATTGTCTGCTTGTGTGACGTAGACATAGAATATGTATTGTAACAAAAGTATCCCTGTCGGAAATTACGTTAACTTTAAACTAACTTTAAGCTAACTATTTTGCAACTAGTACTGACTTATACTTGGATTATTTTTAATGTAATCAACTTACTATTTTGACATTGCGAAATCCTAGCAGGTAAACAATTGTCTCACCCTACATTACTTTCAGATAACTTAAAGTTTATTTTATTTTAAATCACCTGTTAATCAGTAAATTAAAAACAAAAAGATTCTGGGGTTCGAACATGTATATATGTGTTGTGTATTCAACGCGCTACCACTCATCGAATGTACCATCTAAAATAACAACAGCAAAATGTTTATATAAAACTGAAATAAGTTTCAAAGTAGCTGATAATAAATTTGTTCGCTCGCATCAAATTCGATTACGTAGTCATCTTAGGAATTAATTTTAGATTTTTTCTGGATAACATTGTAGTTAGCTTTTAGTCAGCCTAAGAAAAATTAGCTATAAGTTAACTATTTTTGCAGTCAACCATGCATTCGAATCGGATATTATTGAATGG
Organism: Tachina grossa; assembly: GCA_949987645.1. Taxonomy (NCBI): domain Eukaryota; kingdom Metazoa; phylum Arthropoda; class Insecta; order Diptera; family Tachinidae; genus Tachina; species Tachina grossa. Next base: position 31,307,263 of record OX465275.1, read on the forward strand.
AAAGTGCTCTCTTCCTCTATCTTCCACACATTTTGCAACAAACACTCAGTTGTATTCTGTGATGACGTAAATGCCAGTAGAATTTTTTTTGCACGGCTGAGTGCGCAATATCGTTTTTTTTAATCATGATTATGGATTTTGGAGCCGAAGAAAATTATGACAATTCGATATTTGAATTTTAAGCCCTAATTTAAATTCTAATTAATAGTGCACACTGAGTTTTGTTTTATTTGAAAATAAAGCCGTAGTGTCGTGAAGAAAAAAATCAATAAGAAAAATCAAGTTTTTTTATTTTATTCATGGACTGAAGGATAAAAGAGGCTGCTCAAGTAACTCATCACTAGATCTCAACTATAATTTAAAAATGCAACCAGATGTGCTTAACCATAACAAATAAATTTTATAATTTTGTATTCATTTTGACATGTATTACATAAAAATAATATATGAAATTTTTTAGTTTTTAAAATGAAATATGTCCAACATCATCATGATTCCCCGTAATAATTTTCTCTTAACTTGTTATTACTTTATAGCCTCACAACAAACAACTAATAATCAGCATAAAATTATTTTCTGGGTAAAAATGTTGTAGTAATAACATGCAACATACAATACCTGCAGCTGCAGTTAAATTTTCAGTTTTATGCTGCTGCCATAGTTAATATGTGCCAAGAATAAGGAGCGAAAATAAAGTAATACAGAAATGTAAAGGGGAAACAGGAAACTCATTATATGATGAACGATACCAGAAGTGGTCTTTAATTACAGAGGCTGTAATTTATTAAGAACTTAGAAAAGTCAAGGTATGCACGAGTATATGAGCAAACAAGTACTACTCCCTGCTTTTTTCAACAATCCGTACAAAACTGTTAAGAAATTTTATATATTTTTTTATGCACAAGGGCAACAGACTTAAAGCAAAAATGTAAAAAAAAAATCAAGAAGAAAATATATGTATAAGTAGAAAATGTTATAATTAAAGACTAGCAGAGTAATAAGACTTGCTGGCTGGCGTATAGTAAAAAGCATTAATCCTTTAAGAGTTAAAGGATTTTATGTACAGAAATAAAACGAAATTAAGGTTTTAATATTGTTAATTGAGAAATACAATTAACTTGATGATAATTTAATTTTGTTGGAAGCCTTTTCTCTTTTTATTATTAGTATATTTTTTTAACGATTCAACTAATTTGCTGGCTTGTCACAGACTCTGTTATTTTGGGGAAAAATCAATTGGATGGATTAAATTAAAAGCTCTGTTGAAGACTTATTATTTGTTTTAAATGTTGAAGGAAATATTTTTTTTAACACAAATAATGACTTGGAATTTGTAGTTGATTTCTTTTCTGCAAAAAAAAAATTGTTTAATTTGCTAAGCTCTAATTTTTAGTTAAGTAACTTTTTGCTTTACTATGGTTTCTACAAGCATTTTAAAAAGTTTTCCAATAGGGAATTGTGAACATTGACAGTGGTGAGTAGCTGGAGCTGGAAGTAAAAAACCAATGAAAATATTGCATGTTTGCTGAAAGGGCCCTGGAACATTTGGAAACTTGCTCCAATTTTCATCTGCAGCAATGGCGCTTATTTTTTAATGAATAAATGGCTTATTCAAATTATCTGATGGCACACAGTCCACATAAGATCCAAGAGCTTCTAAAGCATATCGTAAAGTTTGCTGTATGGTGTGCATTTTAGGGATGAGAACGACAATGATTAGTACATCACCGTTAACGCCGCATAGTGGGGCCACACCCTCTCTTTTAGCAACTATAATAGTAAGAATTACTAAATTTGATGTGGAAAACTCTTAAAACTAATTACATAAATTATGAAAATCTTGGCGGTATATGAGAGGGGATTCGGGTACCCCTCATACAAAGCGATTATTAATTAATTATTGTCAGTGATTGTTTTTGTATAAAAAATACCAAAGCAGCAACAAAATGCATATAAACGGTGCTTTAGCAACAAAACAAGCAAAAACTCATAATTTTTTAATTCACCTACGCTGCTGATGATTTGACTGCCATATAGAGGGAGTTTCAATATATATATATACATATATATATATATATATATATATATATATATATATATATATATATATATATATATATATATATATATATAGAGAGAGAGAGAGAGAGAGAGAGAGAGAGAGAGAGAGGGAGTTTCAATAAGACCATTCATTTCGAATAGCCTGTAAATATTTGATAGATGACAGGTAGTTAAAAACTAAACCAAATGCCATTATTTCACATGCACTAGTTCGCTTAAGTCGCGCATGAGTCACGCATGATCCTGGTTATATTTAGATATAATAATGATTAAAAAAAATAATGCGTGTGATATTAGATAACTTGTTAGCTAAAATGCAAAAAGGCATAACAAACTAACGTAACGACTTTCACTCCTTTAAAACAAACACACAAAAATAAAAGAAAGGTTTTTATAATTTTACAACTAATCACAAATATAACTAATTATTTATATGGGCATTCCCGTCTTTGCATTTATTGTGAATATGTAAATTAACTTTTGAATTCGTCGCTTTTTTGTTCCTTCATATTTCCTTTTTGCGATTAGTCATTACTTTTCCAAATCCTGCCACGAGAGAAAGAAGAGGTCGTGCGGCTCCTACATTTCATTTTTTATATAAGTCTTCTGAGCAATATAACTTGTTATTAATTTGAATTCAATAAAACCCAAACTATGTAAATACTGAATTGAAAGAATAAAAGTCGTGTTCAGTGTTATTGCAAAGTGATCCAGGTATATCGTCCTGCCCTGTATTCAAGTGTGCCTGCTTATGAGAGCGGCAACATAAACCCTCATATCCTCAGAAATCCACTCTTGTTTCTTCTCTCCTTGAAACACACGGTTCCGTGTATTTTTCCATTTCTTTAACGACTAAATTCTCTGTTTGAATTTATTTCCCAAAGTCCTTAAGTATTTATACAGGCAGTTTTTTATTGCTCCACGTATAAACATGGTCCTTCGAGCATGTCTAGACAAACTTTTACACTTTTGCGATCAAAAATTACGTTCTTATTAACAAAAACTAAGGGAATTTAGCTAAAACTTTGCTTACCCAGCTAAAAAAAAATATGTATGGAGTATATATGATATCCCATATATGGTTCGGATACGAAAAATGAGGGTATATGGCCATATATGATTATATATATTCATACATTTTCATATATGTATGTGTATATATTCCCTCTACAGTATGCAAAGTTCATATTCATACTCCCTAGATTCACAAAAGCGCACTGCTGTGCAATAAATTAAATTACTAAAATTACTTTTTTTTTTGATTTTGAAAAGGAAGGTTGTATTTAATGAAACATTTGTTTTGACAAATAATGAAAATCGAACTAAAAGTCATTTCATTCATCATTTTAAGTCAAAAGTTGAATCAATTATTTAAAAAACACTAAACTCATATTCGTACACAAAATTTAATTTAATAAATCAGATTAAAACCTAATGCAATTTTCAATATAATTTTTTGCAGTAATATGAATTTTGTTATTTTCTATAAAATTAATGACTGGATTATCCTTTTGATTATTTGATATATTAAATGGGCCCACAATGTATCAAATCATACAAGAATGTTTTTTTTTTTTTTTTTGTTGTAACAAAAGTTTTTCTTTTCTAAACGTTGAGGGTACGCATGTAAACTTTGCATACCGTATGTATTTTCTAATGGATTTCCAATTCACCAGTGATAAAATTCCAACCGTTTTTGATTGCAAAAACGATCTTATGTGAGATATCATGTGTGCATACATTCTTATATGGCTCCATATATTAGTTATATCTTATATCTATATATGGATCCACATATGAAGAGCTTCATAATTAAATTTCCATATATGAGCTCGTGTATTATAATACGATTCATAAATGAGTCCATGTATTAGTTCATATATAATAGTTTTGCCATGTATAATCCCATACATTTCCATACATGAATTAATACATATTCATATATAGTTATATACATTCATATATTAAAAATATATGGACCATATATAATTTTTTTAGCTGGGTAGTTTAATTTTTAGTTTTTTGCTTCACTAGTAAAATAATATTTTTGTAAGTTACGCCTTTTTGCATTTTAGCTAACGATGTGTATAAAGGTATGTGTAAAAAAAATGGATGGTATATTCAAAATCAGTTTGTGTTTTTTTTATCGTTTAAAATGTAATACAAAAAAAAAACTTTTGTTGCAAGTACTTTTACAGGGGATTGGTTTATTTAAAAGTTAAGGGTATGTGTTAAATTAAAGTAAAACCCCTTGAAACCTTTGTGAAGATTATGAAAATAACTTTACAACTTTGCTAATTTTTTGGAAATTATTTTACTATTAGCTTCTGAAGCATATTGATAAACTTTTACAAAAGTCAATAAATCTTTACTTAATTAATTAAACCAAAAATTGTTGGTTTGAAATTGCTTGACTTGTTAGAACATTTAGATTGAACTTGTTATAAAATAAAGCCACCACAAACTTCAATTCAATATATATCAATAAATCTATTAATTACAGAAATAAAAAAGACTCCTCAGGCTTTTAAGTAAAATATATATATTTTTTTTTTCTAATGTCATTCTAAGCAATAATGAAATTGTGTGATTTGTAGTTCTATATTTAACGTGTGGCGTGTTTGGCAAACATTTGTTAAAAGTAAAAAAGAAAAATACCTTCAATGAAGAAATATCGATAAACTTTTTCAATAACGGCGATAAAAATAACTAATGAATTTATTTGCTTGCCAATTACACTCCCCTCTGTGGCAGTTACAAGTATATTAGAGAAAATAAAATTGAATAACTTGTTAAATGTCCTTGTGTAGTCGTTAGCAAAAGCAATAAACCATTAACCATCATAATTATTTAAGTTTTACGTTAACGTTTTATTGCCGCGCACATTGAACTGAAGAGTCGTTATTTTTGTTAAATGAAATTCCTTTTTAGCTGATGACTATTTTCAACACACAAAAAAAACGATAACTTATCGCTTGTATTTAGAGCAAAGTAATTAGAGATTTTTGTTGTGATAGTGAGTAAAATAAAGTAAATTTTAATTAAACCAGTAAATACATTATAAAAAGTACCAGCCTTATACATAAAACTTATTAAAGCTTTTTAAAGGATTTTAAAACAATTTACAAAATTTTCCCTAAAAAGCCTTTATAAAGACTTAATAATTTTATAAATAAGACTGTACCTTTTTACATTTAAGCTTACAACAATTTTTCCTATATTTTTATCAATAAATGATTTAAGAAAAATTTATAAAATAAACAAGTAAGAGTGCTATATTCGGCTGTGCCAAATCTTATATACATTTACCAAAGTGTTTTTATGTAGTATAGAGATACATATATAAGCTCATACATAAAGTATAAACAAAAAGAAAAAAATAATTTGACCTAGTTACTTTTATGTACAAAAAAATAAATTTACAAACCCTAGAATCATTAAATTAGATTTTTCTGATTCCTTATATCAATCTAGTAGTTCTTAAAAATATATAAAAAGTGTGTTAAGTAAAAAAAGAAAAATGGAAATTAAAAAAAATGTTTCATTTAGTTACTTTAATATCCAGAAAAAAAGGTCAAAGTTTCCAGCTCTTCAGCTATGGTTTTTATTTTTATAATTTTCTACACCAAACTTTTCTTTCCAAAATATAAAATATGTATAATCTATAAAGGAAATGATAAAAATTAATTAGACTTAGTTACTTTTATATATCACAAAAAGTGTAAGTTTCCCAACCCTGAGATCATTTTTTTTTATTTTTCTAATTTCTTACACCAATCTCTTTCTTTTAAGAATTTAAGATATGTTTAATTTATAGAAAAAAGGAAAAATTTGTTTAAGTAAGTTACTTTTGTACAAAAAAAGTTAAAGTTTTCCAACCCTGGAATCGTCTTTTTAATTTTTTTAATGGTTTTTTTTACTTTAAATACCATTTTTATCGTACTCAAGCATAAAATAAGTTTATTTAATAAAAAAAAAATAAAAGTTAATTTTCGGTAGTTAATTTTTTATATCACAAAGAGTGTAAGTTTCCCAACCCTGGAATCCCCCTTTTTGATTTTTCTGTATTCTTAAAAACATTTTTTTAAGAATGTAAGATACGTTTAATTTATAGTAAAAAAAGGAAAATTTTGTTTTAGTAAGTTACTTTTGTATGAAAAAATAAGGTTTTCCAACCCTGGAAACTTCGCTTTAATTTTTTTAATCTGAAATACCGAATTCATTCTTACTGAAGTCAAAATAAGTTTATTTTATTTAAAAATAAAAAATAAAAATTAGTTTTCGGTAGTTAATTTATATATCACAAAAAGTGTAAGTTTTCCAGCCCTGGAACCGTTCTTTTTGATTTTTCAGATTTCGTACACCAATATGTTCCTTTTAGGAATATAGGCTATGCTTAATATATATAGAAAACTAAAAAATTTGTTTTCGTAAATTACTTTTGTATTTATAAGAAAAAAGTTAAAGTTTTCCAATCCTGGAAATGTCTTTTTCATGTATTAAACTTTTTTTTAATTTTTAATATCAATTTAATGTGTACTGCAGTATAAAATAATAATAATAATAATAACAAAATAATAATAATAAAAAAATAAAAAAATAGTAAGACCTAGTTACTTTTATATATAACAAAAAGTGTAAGTTTCCCAACCCTGGAATCATCCTTTTTGATTTTTCTGATTTGTTACACCAATCTCTTTCTTTTAAGAGTCTAAGATATGTTTAATTTATAGAGAAAAAGAAAAAAAATTGTTTTAGTAAGTTACTTTTGTATATGAAAAAAAATTAAAGTTTTCCAACCCTGGAAACGTCTTTTTAATTTTTTTAACTTTCTTTTTTGATTTGAAATACCAATTTAATTTGTACTGAAGTATAAAATAAGTTAGTTTAATAAAAAAATATAAAAATTTGTTTACGGTTGTTAAATTTTTAATCACAAAAATTTTAAGTTTGCCAAACCTGGAATTATCCTTTTTGATTTTTCTGATTTTTTAACCCAATCTCTTTCTTCTTAGAATATAAGATATATTTAATTTATAGAAAAAAGGAAAAATTTCTTTTAGTAAATTAGTAAATTTTGTATAAAAAAGTTAAAGTTTTCCAACCCTGGAAACGTCTATTTAATTTTTTTAATTTTTTTTATTTTTTTTTATTAAGAAATATTAATTTTGTTCATACTGAAGCATAAAATAAGTTTATTTAATAAAAAAAAAATAATAACTAGTTTTCGGTAGTTATTTTGTATGGCAAAATGAAGTTTAAGCTTCCCAGCTCTGAAACCGTCTGCTCGATTTTGCTGATTGTCAATACAAATCTTATCTCGACCATTTCTGACACACCAGTCCAAGAACGAAGTCCCTAGCTTTTCTGGGAGCTTCGGAAAACCGATTTCACGTACAGACAGACGGACATCGCTTATTCGTCTTCCCTATGCATAAGGATCCAGAATATATATATACTTTATGACTCGCTTGTATCAGTTATTTTCACCAAACTCTAGTACTCCAAAAAGTGTTTTCTTTTTTTTATTATATCCATTTTCATCCATCAGTTTTTCATTACTTGAGGCTTTCTGTCTAACTTTTTTACTCCTTCTCTCACTTTTTTGACTTATTTTGTTGACTTGGGTAAACAACATCTTTAGTTTTACTCTACAATACTTTGTAACCAGATTTTCCTAAGAAAAACAACCCATTTCTCTAAACTTCCTTGTAATGAAAGTTTGACTGGCTCTGACTTGGCTTTTACTTTTTTTACTTATTAAAAGTGTTTTCCATACAACAGTTTAAGACTTGAAGATGTGGCATCATGAACAATTTTATTATTTAGATTTACACACAAGTATTTTATACAAACAATTAACTGCACAAACACAATTTGGGGAAAATTTAAATGAATTATTTATAATTTTTGCTAAGAAGTATTTATTGCTTAGAGAACACAGTATCTTGAGCAAACACTTGTTTGTGTTCATTGAGTCAAATATTTATTTACGTTTAAGGGATAAAAAGTGAAATGAGGAAAATTAGTTATAATTCATGGTAAGCCAATAATATTTCTTAATTCAGTATTATATGAGTAGTTTATTTTGAAAAAGTCATAAGTCATTTAATTCGGTCATACGCTAGAATTATTTATAGCTTAAATATGTAAGTGTTTTGGTAATAAATATTATAGCTTTGCTCCAAAAAAATATGTAAAAAAATTTGAGAGAATTGAAGTCATCAATGAGGTTTTTTAGTTTTGTGTCCCTTAGGTTTTTTTAAAGCTCTTTTTTACCAGTCTGTAGTTTCTCTAAAAGGTCTGTACTCAAACTTCTTTAGTTGTAAACCTAAAAATAGAGATGTAATAATATACACCTTTTCGTCTATTTCCACAAGCATCTGATTTATTTAGTGAATTCGTTTTCATTCCATTTCAAGCAATTAAAAACTTTTCAACGCCACATTACTTTAGCCTTAACAAAAAAAAACGAAATGTATATTGTACAAAATAAAATTAAAAAAAAAACATCTTACCCTATGGCAATTTTTGGCAATACAATATTGTATTGAATTTTCATTAACAACTTGAGTTCGCAGCAACAACGTAAAAAACACTTTCAGCCCGGGTAAAAGATGTGCTCTCATGCCATGTGCTGCTGTCTGCCTTGAAAGTGTTGTGAGTACAGTAATCCATTAATTAATGTTGCATTCAATGGAAATTTATGAGAAAAACTTTAACGAAATTTGTTGCGGGCTTGTTTTATTGTTGTTGAACATCTGTAGGTTGGTTGTTCCTACAAATGGAGGAAAGAAGCAGAAGCTGTTTGGGATGCCTGGTTGATTGTTAAGTGAGTAAGTTAAAGGCACTTTGGCTGATGGTTTTTGGCTGGTAACCAGGCGAAAATATTATAAAAGGTACAATATATGAGTTTACTATAGATGGATGGATGGATGGATGGATGTAAGGATGTAAGTTTATTCAATAGATGACTATAATTATTGTTATTACACACTTTCTACTTGTCGTTCGACATTGTTGCAGCTAAGTTAAACAAGCTCATACGTAACATCACAGACATTTCCTATTTCCTTTTTATGTTCATGTTTAAGTTTAACATTTATTAATTACTTCCTCTACTCTATGCTCTCTCGTCTATTCTAAATGCTTCAATTTCTCTATATAATTGTTGTTGCTGTCGTTATGTGTTGCTGTTGTGTTGTTTTAATTTTTTTCTTTTCATGTTTATGCAGCTCTAATGGCGGTATAAAAACATCGTTTAGTATCTATAGAAAACTAAAACACAAATAGTTGTTAAAGTTATCGTGTGTGTGTGTGTGTGTGTGAATTTCTGTTCGTTAAACAATAGTGATCTTAGTGTGTGCGTGTGTGTGTATCTAAGCTTATACGTATGTGTTTGTATGTTTTATGAATGAAATTGTATAGAATGAATATACCTTTAGGTAGGGCAACAACCTACTACTCTTTTTGCAATAATTCATCTACACAGCAACAATTTGGTTATTGTTAAAAACAAAAAAAAAAACAAAGTCAATATTACTATTGAAATTACTGTGGTTTGTGAAGAATATTACAGATATTATTTAAAATTTTCTGTGTGTATATTAACAATATTTGATATCATTAAAATTAAGGGCCAATCCCACGATGTCGACAACGTTCGACTTGTATCACACTTACATTTAAAACAAACAAAAAATTTTGGTATTTTGTTGTTGTTTCAAACGTTTTCGACATCGTGGAAGTGGCCCTAATTATTAGCTAAAAACCAGGGGGCAAATTACGGCACTCGTTATCTAACGAAATTACGAAGCATTTCAATAGAGTTTATATGGAAATATTTCGCAATTTCGTTCGATAACGAGTGCCGTAATTTGCCACCAGACTTTTATTTTTTGACGTGAAAGTTTACCAAAGGAATTGGGAGAGAGAAAGAGAGAGAAAGCAAGCAATGTACAAAGTTGCTAAAACCAAAATACAAATAACTACAATATATATACATAATTTAATTGAAATTTATTTGCTGGTAGTTTAGCACGTCTATATACGTATTTCATTGGCGCTTGAACCAAATCATCAGTAGACTTTAACCACAAATTTTAAACAGTCACAAACCTCTTACTTTATGCATAGACTTTCAAAAACCATGTGAGAATCCATAAAACAACAGTACTTTTGAAAATCACAAAAGAAAAAATAAGCTTAGCAGGCTTTGAAACTGATACAAAACCCAGCAAATAATGTATATCCAGGTGAACCCATTTTATTTTTCTATGCATAAAGTAAGAGGTTTGTGACTGTTTAAAATTTGTGGTTAAAGTCTACTGATGATTTGGTTCAAGCGCCAATGAAATACGTATATAGACGTGCTAAACTACCAGCAAATAAATTTCAATTATTTTATGTACACTTCTGACAATATGTCAAATAATGGATTTTCTTTATATACATAATTGTAAATTGTGCCCTTAATTATGAAAGTGGTCTAAGTCATGTGCATTTTTGCTTCGAAATATCAAATAAATCTTTGAAAATTTTCAATAAATATATAAAAATTACTAAATGAATTTATATAAATTGAGACTGATACAAATCTAGATTAAAATGCTGCATAATATAAAAATAGTTTTTTGTTTGTTCATATGTAATCTACTAAATATCTCGAACAGTGAAATATATGACTTAGACCACTTTCAAAATTAAGGGCACAATTATGATGGGTTGCTCACAGCCGTTGTATTTTTTCATTTTATTACTTTAAAACGTGTTAATTTATTAGTACCATTTGAATGCCCCAATTGTATTTTAAAATTTTATTTGATATCAAATATTCCTCAAATATATGAAAAATTTACTTACATATATTTTTTTCTAAATGCAAATATATAATATATCTCACTACATTTTAAGAAAAATGCTTAAAACTGGTTAATATTTTTTTAAATTTTGCATACCTATTCACATCTTTTAAATAAGTCAAATTTAATAAACTTATCGGGAAAAGTCATTTCCTAAAGCTTATTTTATGATTTAAAACGAAATTAACTTGTTCTTATGTTTTAATTTCCCTATACTTTTGCACCATTTTCCTATTTTTGGAAAATTTTCCCTAAGTCAGTAAATAATTCCGTTTATTTTATTTTCCGTTGTGGCTTTTTATAAAAACACAATACCCTGCTTTAAAACCCACACCCTTGAAGGTTTCATAATATATTTGGGGTGCTTCTACTTGACCGATCCTTACAAAAGCAAAGAAATTGATCTTATCAATAATCAATGATTGATAATATCAGATAATCAGATATTGATTATTGTATTGACCAATTGTTTAGAAGTATCATGCTAAGGCAAAGAAAAACTGAACCGATCCAAATTAAATCCATGTATTTCTGGGTGCTTCGATCGCTATAATTTGTAACAAGTAATAAAAAGATTTCAAAAATTTATTATTGGCATCAAAGTTATATTTTAAATACATTGCAAGACTAGTGAGGCTTTTTTAGACTATTAAACCTCAGCATACTCTGTGGTTCACAAGGACGTTTGCAGTAAATTTTAACAATAATCATACCTTTTATTTGTTTTGAGTTAAAGTAGATCTTAATCTATGAAAATTTGCATATGCTTTTATAAATTAATTAAATTAAAAATCTCCCGTATATGTATATTTTATCATTTAGACCACTGTTCAATTTCAAAACTTTTTTAAAAAAAAATATTGATTTGTCCTGAACCTGAATGAAGTTTAGTCATTGTCTTCTTGTCATTGTCAGCAAGCACTTACCATTTTGTTGTTTTCATGTGCTTACGGTCAACGTTGTCATCGACATAAGCAAAAAGAGACACGCCGTCATCGTTATTGTCATCCAGATGTTAAAGCTAAAAGTGTGATTGCATATCTGAATAGTGAAGAAATATCTCTAACAGAAGCCTGAAGTGGTTTTGTCTCTGGTTTTAGGCTAACAATAACAATAGAACAAGAGATTTTTTTTTTCATTCTACTCTTCAGTGTTGAGAAATTTTTACTTGTTGTCGTGTTGAGATATAAAGTTGTTAAAAGGAATCCAAAAAAAAATAAATTTAAAAAAAAATTGAACTTTCGCAATAGGAAGCTAAAAGCAAAGTAATTGTGGCAATAAATCATCAGTGGTTGCTTAAAATATAACTAAATTTTTAGGAAATTTTTGTGTAAAATTTCTAAGAGTAAATGGAGTTTTCATTAATTGTAAAATGAATTCGGGATTTTATGTTAGTTTACATATCTTGAAGTGAAAAATATATGTAGGCTTTCAATTTAATTTAATTCTACAACATTTTAAATACAGACTTGAATGAAAATTTTAGAAGAAAGAAATGAGTTATTAAGCTATAGATAGAAAAGATGTATCAGCAGAAATTAAAGTAGTAGAATATTTATGATTTATCATTTTTGCACTAAAAATTTTTAAATAGTGTTAAGAAGAAGAAAATAATCTTTGATAAACAATCTATAATCGACCAACCATTCAGAAAATGTGATGAAAAATAATACAATAAGCAATAAGAGGAAAAATAAATCAAATTCTTAATTTTTGCATCTATGTTGCAATTTCTTGTGCAAAATACAATTTATTGTATGGAAAGCAACAAATTCTAGAGTTATTAAAACCGTTAAAAATGTATGGTAATTTTTTTTTTTTTTTGAAGTACATTCAAGAGAAGCATATGGATTGCAAAGACATGTTGAAGAAGTATTGGCGATACACATTATATTTATTTTTACTTTCTTTATTTATGCAAAAAAGCTTAATGTAAATTAGGTAAAAGTAAAAAAAAAAATTTTTTTGCAGGTGTGCGTTATTCGTAGAGCGGACAAGGCAAAATTTTGTTTGTAATTTTTTTTTTATATATAATTTAATAATAAATAGATCAGACGATTTATTTATTAGAAGCAGATATTTAATTATTTTTATATTATTTTTAAGTTAAGAAAACTAAATTTCGAAAATGGCAACATTTTAGCACCTCATAACTCGAATGGTAAATGATATCAAACCATATTTAGGGTGCGAACAGAGTGAGCGCTGATGCCGAACGGAGCCGAGCCGAGCTTATTGACGCTTATTTTCATGCGAGAATAAAATTTATATATAACACAGTGAATGCGAGAATCAGCGCTGAAATTCTGTTTATTCCATGTGTTTTGTTTTTATGTCATTTAGTCTTGTTGTTCATTTGTGTTTATAAAATTGCTGTACACGGTAATGGATTCATCTGATGAAGAGTATTTTGCTTCTCCTAGTGTGATTAATGCAATTATTAACACAAAAGAATTTGGAAAATTTCCAATTACACTAAAAAGGAATGAATTTGGTGAATTTCATAATTTTTCATCGATATCCATTTTTCGTTATTTTTAAACCATTAAAAAACACGACTGCACGCTAAAAAGTAAACATAAAAAATGTTTTCAGCGCTGAAAAACGCTTTGAAACTGTTTTCTCGCACTCATCGGCTTTGCTCTCTGCTCTTGTCGGCGTTCACTGTGTTATACACAAGCTTATTTGTATTGACTTGTATGTAATCAGTTTTAACGCACTGACAATCTTTATCGCACTGACAATCTCGGCTCGGCTTTCAGCGTTCACTCTGTTCGCACGCTTAGCATACCCACTCATATCTACTAGAAGTATTGTTATGTCAAATATCAAGGAATTTCGACAAAGGTCACATAATTATGTACAAGCTCATTAAATATATCACTCATACGTAAGTATAGTAATTAAAAGTATAGCATACTTCTGTGAGCGTACGTTACAGTTACCATGTACGTATGAGTAATATATAAAAATTAGGATTTTATTACTGGCCGACCTAAGCAAAGAGGAGTATTTAAGCCAAAAAGCTGGCCAAAGAGGCAAAAACTAATTTAAAGAAATCCTAAGAACTAAGTACATAGCTCGATACACAACCAAATTTTACATCATATTTAGGTAGCCGAAAAGTGAAAAAATCCCAAATAAATGTTATTAAAAAATTTACGGAAAATTTGTCACTTTTGCAACTACCTAAGCGCTATCTAAACTGTATTAAAAATCATTCCTATGAGGTTAATATGTTCTCAAAAGTTTTTTTTAGATCTTAGGTACATTTTTATAGTTCATTATTTCCTTGAATTTTGAACGGAAAAAAGTAAAAAAATCTAATTTTTTTTGCGATTTTGATCTTGAAGATAAAGTTTTTTGATTTAGTATGAACTATATGCCTGGAGCTAAAACTTTAGTTCACAAATTATACCAAAACTCCGAACGGTTTGCTTGATATGAGCCTGAGAAAATGCAAAAATGACATCGAGGCCCAATTCTTTGGGAGCCTACAAACAAAAGTAAATGACTTGGGCAAAACTGGGAGATACGGGACTTTTTTTATTTTTTATTACGAAGTCATGTCCATATATAGATATATTTTTTCGTTTTGCACTGATTAATAAACCAGTAGCTCGTTTCTGTATTTCTCGAATCGTAAAATTTCCCGCATGAAACGAGGGAATTGTAACAAAAACAAAAACAAAATGGCTTTTCGCACATAGGTATGCCTGTATCTTTGCTTTGCGAGAACTATTTGTCATTTAAATAAATTTCCAGCAATTATTGGAAGAATGTGAGAAAAAGTGTTTCTGTAACAATATTTAGTTACAAGTTCCTAGCAAGAACTGTCAAAACAACTCGCATTTTAAATTGGTGCGAGAACAACCAAATTTGTACAAAAGCATATCAATTTTTGAGTTTGTGTGTAAAAATATAAGAAACTAGTTAAAAAGATATCCAACGAGTTATTGGACTGAAATATAACTAAAAAATCGATATGTTTACATTTATTTAGAATTTTTATTTTTTGCAATTATCTTATGTAGAGACAGTAGATGGAAAAAACTTCTTTTGAAGATTTATATTCATTTTTAATTTTTGCTCATATTTAATTTCGTTTTTCTTATTAATTATTTCTTTTTTTATTGAAATAATATTTTTGCGACATTTTGTTTTCGTTTTATACTTGATTACTGGAAATATTCCAGTAAGAACAGACTCAGTGTTGTCAGTTTTCGCATTCAAATACAGAAACAGTTTTTTCTCACAAATCGAGAAACGATGGAATTTTGTTTTTCACACTTCATGTGAGAAATTTTACGATGCGAGAAATACAGAAACAAGCCTCAATTAATTCCGGAATAAGTCCATATGGCTTTATTACCAATTGCAGTATGGTGCGATCATGTCCTCATTAATTGAGAAATAAGGCCAAGTTAGCTTATTACTTATGACTTTATTTTAGTAAGCCGACAACAAAGTTTCTGCTCTTCACTATTTTTACTGCTTAAATTCTTGTTATTTACTATTATATTTGTTATTATATTTCGTTTAAATATTTTCACTTAATTTAACAAATAATGTGAAGAAAATTTTATTAATATTTAATGCATAAATTTTAACTTAAAAAAAAAAGAAAAGTAAGGACATTTGTATTACACAATAAAATTAAATTTCATTTTAATTTGGCTATAAAATATAATATTTATGAAAATATTTTGTATTACACATATACACTCAAAAATTGAATGGGAAATCATATATATGTATGCACATATTTGCATATTTTAAACATTATGTGCACATGTATACATTTATTTATAGTTTACACACATATGCAAACACGCTCTCTCATTTACACTGTCATAAAAATATATTTACAACTGCAAAGCACACACACATATATACAATATAAAATTGCACAAATATAAATCTACATAAAATACGTGTAAATTGTATCACAGTTTTTGGTGTGAATACATCTGTAAAAATGTAAACAAGCACACATACATATGTATGTATGTATGTAAAAATGGATTTTTAAAAATGTTTTATATTGTTATTTTGTTAAATTGTTGACTATTTTATATATGTATCTACCTCATTTGTCATATAGTTTAATAAGTGAGTAAGTGAAATTTATTTATTTCATAATAAACTCTTCCTTCCCTCTTCAGTTAGCCTGCACTACACTTGCGAGTCTTTATTTAAGTGTCTTTTGGTGTCACTTGTGCAAATGTATCATTTTTATGAAAGTGTACAAGGGCTTCTGAATATCCATAGTTGGATTGTGTGGATCAAATATATGCACAAACGAGTTAAAAATAATATTTAGAATAAAAAATTTTCTGACCCAAGTATATAGACTAGTGTAGTTTTGGAAGCTTCAAATTTAATTGAAAATTAATTACTGGTAAATATTTATAGGCTTACTTGGTATTTTTTGGAAATATTTTTTAATATTAACTAAAAACAATTTTTTTGGAAATATTAAATTTAAAAATTATATAACAAAAAATAAGAAATTTATTATTCGACATATTGTCAGAAGTTTATTTTAATCTGAAATTTATCTGCTAGTGGTTCAGCGTTGACTATATATTTCATTGTTGGTGTAACAAACCATCATTAGACTTCAACCACACATTTTGAATAGTCACAAACCTCTTATCTTATGCACAGACTTTCAAGAACTATTTGAGAATTCACAAATAATAATATTTTTTGAAAATCACAAAAGAAAGATAAACGTAGTAGGCTTAGAAACTTATACAAAAAACCAGCAAATAATTTATATTCGATTTGAATCTATTTTACTTTTCTACACCTTTATACAATTTGAAATCCATCGGATAACAATAAAAGTAATTAGAAAGCAAAATGAAAAATAAAATCTAAATTTAACATTTGTTATGTGCGAACAGTAACTGCAACTAGAATAAGTACCAGCTTTAAAACAATATGTTGCAATTATTCCAAAAACTATAGAAATCGTTTATTATAGCTGCTTAATCCTTTATGGGTAAATATTAATTTTGACCGAACGTCTTTAACGCATTTCACTATGGGTTCGCATACAGAAAAGACATAAGCAATATTTTAGTGAAATAAGATCTACCACAGAATTCGTTAGAATAAATATCAAAACTCGTAAAATATTTAATAGATTGAAAAACGCCAAATTAGATTATAGTTCTGAAACAATAAAAAATGAAGTGAACACTCACTAAGAATGTTTTATTAGAAAGATCCTTGCTATTGGTTGTTGTGTCAAACTTCATTATAACAATTCTGATTTTGTAAGAGATTTTTTTTTGACAAGTTTTCCTTATGACTGTGTTACTAATAGTTTTTTTTTCTTCCGATTATTTAATTTAATTACTGTAATACCTTAAAATACAATCGCATAACACTGTATCTTAATGGCTTACAAGACCATTTTTGTTTGGCAGCTCACCACATTACATTGATTACTGATAGCAGCATGTTAATAAAGGCTATTGTATAATATTACAGCTGAATATTTTAAATTTACTTTTTATTAAATGTTACATTTTATGTCGTGTGTCAATATTATTTTAATATCATGTTGTGCTCATACGAAAATGTCATTTTTTTATAATACATATATATGACTTATTTGGTTTTAATATTTCTTGCTGCCTTTTATATTTTAACTCAATAATGTTCATTGCACAAACATCAAATTGTTGTAAGGAGTAAAAAAATCTGATTAAACAAATTGTGAATTTTATGGCAATTTTTTTCACACAACTACCGAATTGACATAAACCACTACTGACATATATTTTATAAATTCATTATTTTAAATAAATTATAAATAAATTCCCATAAACTGAGGCAAAAATAAAAATGATATGTTGTGTCCTGGTTTATGTGCAAGTCAAATATCATGTTAAATGAAAATAACAATCGTTTTTATTTACTGTAAATTAAACAGACAAAAAATTGGAGTTTTTCTGACAGAGAAAAAAAATTTTTTTTGTTTCTTTTGGAAAAAGACAACTCAAATTACAGAATCTTTTTTAAAATTCATAAAATGATATGTATGTAAGATATAAAAGAGACATAAATTAATAAAGATCTTTTTGTTTTAATTAAGTGACAATACAGTGCTTTTAAATCATTCCGGAAATTGTACATCGAAATTGTACATCCTTTGTGAACTCTTCTTTTTGCGAGGTGTGTATTCATAATCAAAATTAAGCAAATAAGATTAAAAGCAAATGTAAGAATGGTAGGAGGATTAATTTTCAGTATGAAATTTATTTGCTGGTGGTTCGGCGTTGTCTGTAAGAAATCATCAGTATATTTCAACCACACATTTTGAATAGTCACAAACCTCTTATCTTATGCACAGACTTTCAAGAACTATTTGAGAATTCACAAATAATAATATTTTTTGAAAATCACAAGAGAAAAATAAGCGTAGTAGGCTTAGAAACTAATACAAAAAAACCAGCAACTTAACTTAACTTATATTCGATTTGAATCTATTTTATTTTTCTACACCTTTATACAATTCGAAATCCCTTGGATAACAATAAAAGTAACTATAAGGCAAAATGAAAAATAAAATCTAAATTTAACATTTAAGAAATTTATTATTCGAGATATTGTCAGAAGTTTATTTTAATTTGAAATTTATTTGCTGGTGGTTTAGCGTTGTCTATATATTTCATTGTTGCTGTAACAAATCATCAGTAGACTTCAACCACACATTTTGTATAAAGGTGTAGAAAAACAAAATAGATTCAAATCGAATATAAATTATTTGCTGGTTTTTTGTATTAGTTTCTAACTTGCTACGCTTATTTTTCTTTTGTGATTTTCAAAAAATATTATTATTTGTGAATTCTCAAATAGTTCTTGAAAGTCTGTGCATAAGATAAGAGGTTTGTGACTATTCAAAATGTGTGGTTGAAGTCTACTGATGATTTGTTACAGCAACAATGAAATATATAGACAACGCTGAACCACCAGCAAATAACTTTCAAATTAAAATAAACTTCTGACAATATGTCGAATAATAAATTTCTTAAATATTAATTTTCAGTACAAAAATTTGTAGAAGGTCTTATTAAGGGAAATTTATTTTTATGGAAGAGATAGCAAGACATTAGCCAGTCATCCTGTAAATGGGATCATTGACATGTAACCTCACTAAATTTAAACTTATACCTGATTTACATTAAGCATTTTTGTAATGAAATTTCATGAATTTTAGTGCACAAAACTCTTTCTATTTACTAATTTCATATAAAAAATTACGTAAAATGAATCTCTGATGCATTTTTGGCAACTTTTTTGATATTAGTTGCTCCTCCAGGCCTCCCATTGGCAAATAAAAATTTTTAATGCAAGTTATTTCATATAAAAAATCTTTAATGTAAATCAGGTATTAAAAAACAAATAATGCGATACAGCAAAATATTTTTTTATTTCATATACATATTTATTTATTGTATCTTCAAAAATTAATTTAAAACAAGTATTCAAGTCTTAAATATAAATATATATAATGATTAGGCCTGATCAGTGTCGGACATAAACTTAGGGATAGTAATTATTAGCACATTAGAGTCGTACTAAGCAAACATAATGGAATTATTAAAATCCTTCTCGAAAAAGTAAAAAGACAATCTCACATAAACTACAACAGCAAGGAATGTGAAATAGAGCCCACCTTTACTTAGACCAGATATGAAGAAAAGATTAATATGCGTTAAGCCTTCCTCGATTTCAATGAGGAAACTTTATAGTCATCATTGCCTGTTCGGAGTACACATCCAAAGATTTAAGCTATATACTGACGGTTATCAGATCTCTCAATTATACCGGTAAAATATGTTTAAAATTGTTTGCATCAGTATTATGTCCTTATATCTCAATTAATTCGGAAATAAGCCTATAAGTATTTATAACCATGAGGGTGGCGTTGGCTAAAGTAGTTAGCATATTGACTACAAAACCTTTGTATCAGTTGTTGTAGGAAAGTTCAAATGATGAAGGCATAGTCACTGGTCACTTGAACAATACCGACTTCAGCAGAAACTCATCCTTATGTAACATCAAAGCGCCCTCCTTCGTCGGTATTGCGTAGCAGAATTATCGTCAAAGTAAAATAACTAATAAAATGGCTAATATGCGCAGTTAAAAAAAAATTAATATGTCTCATTTAATTAACACCAGAGGCGCTGCAATACTGCATTATTAAAAACGTGCAAAAAGCAGAGTTGTTAAAGAATAAAGATTTTCTCTGTCTCTTCCTTCACCGCCTATGTTCTTTATGACTATACCTATGCTGAAAAAAGGTAACACTTAAAAATAGTAGTAGTAGGAGGCATTCCTTGCATGAGTGTTTCTTTTCTTAAAAAAAAATTACCGGAAAATCTAAAATTTTCGAAGAAAAAAAATAATGAATTAGGGCCTTTCTATAATAAGGTAACGATATACTCCCGGAGAGTTTATCTCGCTTTCTCAATAAAAATCCAATTTTTTGAAACTTTTTGAAACTTTCTATATGAAAGTTTCCAATAGAAAGTTAACACTACAGTATTTTAGTAGACGATACAATGACACAACTAGCTTGTGAATTGAACAATAGTATAGAAAATTAAATAATTGTTCCATAGATTTTATAAAATAAACAGCTGAGCACGGCAAACGATATCGTACCCTCAATAATTAATTTTTTTAACACCAAATTACTCCACCCTGTGGTCACTTGTTGGGTTAAAAACAAACCAAAAACCTACCGGTTGTTGACTCGAACATGTGTTGAAAATTTCAGCTCCACAGCTCTGATAAAGTTTCAGAGATCATAAGTTAGGAACAGACACTCACTACGATTTTATATATATATAGAAGATATTAAAAAAAAGCTGTTTATATAAATTACTGAATGTAAGCTCTGTGTTAGTTTTAATTTTTAAGCAGCAGCACATTATTTTACTTCACTCAATTTATTTAATGTACGCCAAATTAAGCTGTTTTTGCCATTGAAAATCAAGCAAACTAAACAAAAACCTATAAACAAATTTCAACAGTAGAGAAAAAACTAATCTTTAAACTTTAACAGTTTGCAAAATGAATACCCTTAACCCATACTAAATAAAACTCCATACTACTCCATGCTACTTTCCATTTGCAAACAAAAACTTAACATATATCTCTCAAAAAACAAGTGTCAAAAGTTCAAAGTTTTCTTTTCATTTTCATCAACTTTTTTGCTGAATGCAAAAGTAAAAATGCCTTTATTTTCCTTCCACTATAGTGCAGGTTTTTTTTCTGTTTAGCAAAAACGAAAAACTTTAATGAAATGTGTTTAATTAATTAGCCAAAAGTCTAACAATCACAGTCTCAATTCAAGTCCCAGTTGTTGTTGAACTTTATATTGCCACAATCTGATTAGGGGCAAAATGTCTACAAAAAGTAAGTAAGTACTAAAGAAGAAAAAAATCACATGCACACACACATACACAAACAAAGTCAAAAACTTTTTGTCTGTGCATGTTAATATGTATTGGTAGAACTACAAATTTCAGTCTGTATTTCTATGGTAACTTTTCTATTTTTTTTTCTTTAATCTTTTTTTTCTTTTTTTAGATCTTATAGTTTGTCTTGCAGTTTCAACTTTTCTTCATTATTTTGGTTAAATTGAAGTTTTGTGTGTGAAAAAAAATTAGTTTTTGATAAAAATTTTATTTCTGGCTTACAAATGAAATTTGTGGCATTCAGTATTATTTCTAATTGTGTTTAAAGCAAATATCGAGCCTTATTTTCGATTTAATCGTAAGCGACAATTTACGTACAAAAACAATTTGAATATTAAAAAAAAACCGTTTCCTGAAAAATTTTATTTTATGTCGCTTACGACTAAATCGAAAATAAGGCTCGATATGTAGAGAAAAACTAATTCTTAAGCCTACAGTACACGGCATGTAAAAAACCACATGCGTATGTGGTTCTGACGTAATTTTGACGTCATCACGATGCTACATTTGCTACATGCCGTGTACTAGCAACATATGTACATGTATATATTAACATGTTTACAGACAAGCTGCCCCAGAAAATGTCTTCGATCCGGCTTCATGTGCCACATCTGTATTTCGGAACAAAAATACTATAAGAATTTTACGGCATCTAGCCACTACTAGCAATTTTAGAAAATGCAACTAAAATGCTGAAAATTCTCGTGACGTCATCGCTACATACGCATGTGGCTTTTTACATGCCGTGTACTGTAGGCTTTAGTTATTTGAAATACAAATTCGTGTATAAGTTTTCCACAGCAATACCTAATTTAAACTACACAGAAAAAAATATCATCGAATTGTAACCAACAAAACAAATTGTTAATATTTAATTTAATAATTAACAATGATCATTGTTGATATAACAAATTTTAATTTTTGTAGTCAATTAAATTACTTAACAAAATTATTTGTTCAATTATATCATAACGGAATGCGCACATGTAGAAGAAACAAGAAATCATATTTTGTGTGTATTCATTATTAGCGTATCTAATAAAGTGTTGCTCTCTAGTTGAGAAGTAAGTAAGTTGGTTTATTCGTTTTGAGGTTGCCGGTTCAACTCCGCCCAAAGACATTTAGTGTTTTTCGCAGACAAGCAAAAAATCGTTTCGAGGATTGTGATTGTGTATAAGAAAAGAAACATTGTTAATATAACAATTATGATAATCGAAATTTTGTACAAAAAATAAACAATTCGCATTGTTAATATAACAATAACTTTAATTAAAATAATTTTGAAATCTAACAAAAATTAATGTTGAAAAAATAAATAAATTTCAACAAAATATTTGTTGATAAATTTAATTGAAAATATTTTCCAGATTTTCCTTTAACTTACAATTTCGTTAATTGTATTTACAAAAATTGTTGTAGGTTCAAAATCAATTAATTATTTAATTGATATAACATAAAAATTAATTGTATTTACAAATCATTTTTTTCTGTGTAAGTAATCTCTACACTATGTTATACAAAAATATTTTGATTTGTGCATTATAGCTGCGGGATTTGTAAAAACTAGGCCTGAGATGGCCATTTAATTGTTAATAAAATAAAATTTTAACGTGGTCATGTACATAAGCACTATCAAATTCACTCTACTAAAAATAGAAAGATGCTGTTTAAGTTAAAGTTTTCATAAGATTTCCTAGTTTTGAGGTCGTGGAAATCTAGTCTGACTATTTTTACGGTGATTTTCGATAATCGAGTTTTCATCAGCTATCCTTCCCCCTTATTGTGAATGGCGTCGTCGACGTCACATTAAGACGACAGTAAAAATGCTCACTTGGCTACTCTTTGTCGACAGCAATTGACTACTATTAACATGCTACATCAATTTACAAAGCATCCGAGATTAGTAAGAGATTGTCAATAAGGGCCAATTGTTGCCGATAGAGAGTAAAAAAGTTACAATATTTACTGTCGTCTTGATGCGACGTCAACGACGCCATTCGCAATAAGAGGGCTTGTTTTAAGGTTGTGCGAATCTGCTTTGACAATTTTTATTTAATGCGTGTTTGAGGATGTGTGCATGCGAGGGTGTGTATGTGTTTAAACCTTTTTTGATTCAAGAATGGCTATACCGCTTGGAATCAAATTGATGGCGTTCTAAAGGCATGGAACTTCACTTAGATTTTGTAATACAATAGACTTATGCTAGAAATCAACCGGGACGAACAATGAATTTCGTCTACGTCGACGAATTCGTCGATAAGAGTTTGCTGCGTAAATTCGTTGTGTGATACACAACAGCGACGAATTTATGCTAGGAACATAACTGAGACGAATAACGAATTCGTCGATAAGAATTCGATGCTTAAGTTCGTCGTGTGAAGCACAATAACGACAAATTTACTCAGGGAATTCCTCTCTTATATATAATAAAGTTGGTTGAGGTGTGTACAAAGACAGAGAGTCAGCGTACAAAATAGAAATAAATATATCTCAGAGTTCTTCACGCATGAACAATTTCTTTCGACGGCGGTTTTGAGAATATTAGAAAATAAACTTTTGAAATAAAAAGGTTTTTTAATAAATTGTAAACTATTAAGCTGATTGAATTTAAAATCTAATCTGCTATTAAACTTAACAAGCCACGATGATTTCTTAAAAATTTTATTAAAAAGTATTGACTCAGGAAAAATTTCGGAAAAGGCGCTTTCTTTCAATAACTTTTAAGTTGTTCTCTAATCGATTTTTAGGACTCAAAAAATTTTTTTTGTTTTCTAGTCGAATATCGCAAATTCAATCTTAAATAGTTAGATAATTCTGAGAGACATTGTTGTCGAAGATTTAAAAATTTTGTATGCAGTTTTTAGCATTTTGAGCTTAGGATGAACTGCAGTATCATCCGTATCCCATATTTTTACGTTTATTTTTAATTGTTATTTTTATTGTGCGTTCGGTGATCAATAAATGAGAACTTATATAAATCGTAGAAGAAAGAGTTTATCCAAGACCAGCCCACAAAAAATTATCTTATTTAAACGATATTAGCTAGCGCTCATAATAGTCTGAAGGTTGGGTGTAGAGGTTAGGTGTAGAATTCTATCATCAAATCAAAGTAACTGTTAAAAAAGAAAAATCAAAGCCGGCGATTTCGCATGTCAAACTTGGGCAATCAATGAACTACATCATCCCTTCGAAAATGCAAGTGTACAATGATTTTTCTTATAGATAACTCATTTAATGTCCACCAAGCACACATCATTTATTTATTTCTTCATCAAAAAACGAAATGTATAACTAAACGTCAATCATGAAAAAATTTTACCAGACAAAAAGATTGTTCCACTTAATTTCTCTCATTATGTATTCATGCATTTGCATGACTTTAATAGCTTAAAACTCGAATATCGTATATATTCATTTGCAACCACATTTCATGCACAGAAATTAGGTCAACCTAGTAAAGAAGGATTTGGACTGATTCTTTAAAATTTAATCACTATTGAATGCTGCAAAAAATTTATCGCAAACTATGACACAAATACTTAAAAAACAACAAAAATAACAAACTTATAAATAGGAGATAAAATACTCTAATCTGCTACCAACACACTGACAGCATGACTTTTATATAAACAGCATAATAAGCACAGAGTATTTTTTTTTCTTTGGGTCACATGCTTTTGAGCTGTTTATACCGGCCGGATGTTAAGCTGCAACAGCAGCTATTTTTTGAGCTGCTAGATCAAAATAAATATACACATGTACATATATAGATTTTTAAATCCATAATCAATTGATTTAGAGAGGCAGTTTGTGTGTGGCAGAGTCTGAGTTTCTGAGTCGGCAATTGTGGGTTTTATGTGTTTGTGATTTTGTTTTCTTTTTTTTTTTTGTGTGTGTGCCTTTGGCATTTAGTTTTCTTTATTGTTGTTTGCCAGTAACACACAAAATAAAAATGAAAAAATAAAATAAAAAAATCTATATTGGAGAAAACAAATGCTTTAAAGCCGTAGAGGTTAAATGAAAATGTTATTTGATTTGCCACCCCCTCTAAATGGAACGGAAATTGAAATTTATAACTGCAATGCTCACCAGATTAAAGTGTGCTTATGGGTATATATGTGTTTGTGTGTGTGTGTGTGTGTGTGTGTGAGAGTGTGTGCACTGCTGCGCATAGTTTGTGTGGCATTTTCTTATTACAGATTGTATTGCAGCATAAACAGAAGATTTTTATTCTTTATTGGTTTGTTTTTAGCTGCTTTATGGGATTTTAGTATCTGGTATACACGTTAGTTTTTAATATGGCATTTTCTTAGAACAGAAAAGGCAAACAATTTTGAAAATGTTTGGGACTTAGGTCATCATGTTTACAAAGTTGAAGCTTATGGGAAACATGCATCTCAAAATCACTACTTGAAATTGTTGGCGCCTGAAGAAATTATTTTCAAATGATTAGATAAAAAAAATTAATTCTCAAGGAAAATCTAGTCAAAACTTTGATACTGTAAGACAGAGTATGTCCCATGGTGTGGCCAGCAAAAATAAAAAACGATATAAAATACATTCTCTCAACGGATATCATCCAAAAATTAAATTTACCATAGAAGTTGAAACCAGGGGTGAAATCGCATATCTTGACACAAAATTATACAGGAATAATAATAAAATAGCATTCGACTGGTATTAACAAAATATTTCATCGGGAAGAATTAATTACCAATTTTAACGCTACTCAACCCAAAAGACAGATAATAAATACCGCAAAAAATTTTATCCAAAGAGTACTTTACATTAGTGACCATCAATTCCACACACAGAATTTAAAAAAGATCACTAACATATTAATAGCTAACAGTTTCCCTAATAATCTAATTAAATTCCTAATTAAATCATACAAAAGGAAAAACTACGGAGAGCGTGGCAACCCCAAGGAAGATGATAAATGCTTTTACAGTGTAAAGTACATACCTGGTCTCACTGATTCGAAGAAGATGAGAAAAATAATAAATAAAAATAATATAAGCTTTGCGTACACAGAAAAAAATATCATCGAAATCCGACCAACAAAACAAATTGTTAATATTTAATTTAAAAATCAACAACCATCATTATTGATATAATAAATTTAAATTTTTGTAGTCAATTTAATTACTCAACAAAATTATTTGTTAAATTATATCATAATGGAATGCGCACATGTAGAAGAAACAAGAAATCATATTTTGTGTGTATTCATCATTTGCGTATTTAATAAAGTGTTGTCCTTTAGCTGAGAGGTAACTGAGTCAGTTTATGAGTGTTAATGTTGCCGGTTCAACTCCGCCAAAAGACGTTTAGTGTTTTTCGCAGACAAGCAAAAAATCGTTTCGAGGATCATGATTGTGTATAAAAAGCTTAATAATATAACAATTATGATATAGAAATTGAACAATTCACATTGCTAATATAACAATAACTTTAATTGAAATAACTTTGAAATCTAACAAAAATAAATGTTGAAAAAAAAATAAATTTCAACAAATTATTTGTTGATATATTTAATTGAAAATATTTTTAAGATTTTCCTTCAACTTACAATTTCATTAATTGTATTTACAAAAATCGTTGTAGGTTCAAAATCAATTAATTATTTAATTGATATAACAAAAACAAATTTATTGTATTTACAAATAATTTTTTTCTGTGTATAAACCCAACAAAACATTGAGCGAAATATTTACTAATACTAAAACAGCCATACCAAAGCTACAACAAAACAACCTTGTTTACTAAATTCCTTGTAAAGGGAATGACAACAACAACTGCAACTTAGTTTAAATTAGAACCACAAAAAGTTGATATAAATAAAAAGAAAGAGAGCACAAGGTTATCACAACACATATTACAAATTTATCATAAACCTGATTTCGAAAATGTAAAAATAGTTAATAAAGAAAACAATGTGAGAAAGAGACTTATAACTGAAAGCTTAAGAATACAACAAAGAAATTAACAAAACAATGAACAAAAAAGAAGATACCGACAATTTAAGCGCAAACTACAAAATTATCATAGAGAACAGCTGATCAGTTTGACAAAAAGCTTTTAATCGTTTGTGTTAGATACTTTTGTTTTGCTTTATTTAAAATAACAATCCTTACAATATGCATACGTATATATGTATGTATGTAACTTTTAATTTGTTTAAAAAAGTTTTAAGCATGTATATAAATGTTCTCATGAATATAAATTAATAATTTTTATTTGTAAGTAAACATTATGATTTTGTTACATATTGTTATAAATTTTTAAACTTACTTATAATTTTTAATGTTTTTAATTTATGAAATAAATAGATGAATCCCTGGAAAAAGTGAACAAAACACTCACGAAACGTCGGCAAATATGAAATTAAATTGTTTTTTATTGTCATAGAAACATGTTAGGCCTAATTAGCTAAAGGAAATAGTCTTCAACTTAAAATACGAAAATTTGCTTTTTTTTCAATGTAAGTAATCAATCTTAAGCCTTCCGTCAACATCGTGGTCAAATTGTTAATGTTTTCTAATGTTTCGTCTGGGGCTGTGATATATTTTTAGGTGATCAGAGAAAAAGCCATGAAAAAGCATTGTCTTGAAAGTTACAGTCTGTTTGTAGAAGACGACAAAATTAAAACTCGATGAGCCGATACATAGACGACTACGTAAGAAGTACCGTTCATTGAACACGCCACTATATTGTCGTGCCACTTACTTTGTGTCGCCTGTATATCCACCCTGCGGCAAACGTTATGTTGCCAACATATCCAAAAATAGTTTTTGTTTATCTCTTTTTCATAGAAAATTATAAATAAAAATCCAAATAAATTGACAGTTTTTACGTTTTTTAATTTAAATCGTCAACAGTCGTCAGCTAAAAACCAAAAAAATAAAAATGCTTACATGCTAGCGCTTATTATCGATGAGTCGTATTCTACAAACAGGCTATTAATTACTCTTATATTTATAATTTTCATTCGACATACTTCTTTTTCTACTAAAATATTTTTATTTTTTATTTCTAGATCTCCGCAAACAGTTCCCCAGAAGGAAAATACCTAATACATAGATATTGGTGGTGCCAGACTTATTACTATTACTAGCAATTAGCAGCTGATTTTATTTTAATTGATGCTTCATTTACAAGGTGGCGCAAAAGTAAGCATATTATTTGAACTGGCGGCCAACCTCCCGTTTTACAGCTTTTTGATATCTTTCTCTGTACGTTTTCAGTGTTGCTGTGGTGATGTTCAGGGAATCTGCGAGATTTTGGAGACTTGCAGCCCTTTCAGACCTGACGCTTAACTCCTGGAAATTTTTTCAATACATTTGGAATATATGGTCTCTATATCGTATTCAACTATAACGAATGTTTAGGTTTTATAATTTTTCTATTCTTCAAAAATTTTCAGAACCAGCACAATTAATGAATTCGTTCAAATGTTTTGGCTCAAATTGATTTTTATGAGACATTAAAATTTATAATTATGTTAAATTAAAATATATCTACTTCACTATTTGTTAATGGTAATTTTAATTGAAAATGAAATTTATTTATGCGGCTCATTTTGGCAATAATTCAAGCAATGGTAAGTCTAATAACGAACAAGTGCAATAAAGTACGAACAAGTGCAACACTGTTGTTAAAAAGTCATACATTATGCTTACAACAAAAAAATGTGCTGTTAATTTTACTGTACTATCACTTATACAAAAAACTAAAAATGCAGAATAATGTGTTAATTTAATATTGGTCAAATAATTATTTAGAAGCGAAAATATACGGTATGTAAGGAGTTGAATAAAAAATAAATTCTTTGTACTCGTATCTACAGAAAAATATATTTTAAGTCTTTATGGTACTTTTAGGTCTTCGGTGTTGTCGTGGTGGTGTTTGGGGAATTTTGGGGATTTTATGAATTTTTTTGAGGATTTGTAAACAAAAAAAAAAGGATATGCAGATATTACAAATGGTTTACAAAACAAATTTTGTATGGAAATTTGTTTGTTAAACGTTTTGTAAACATAAATTATTTTCTTCTGAATAAGGCCTATGGTGTTTAACTACAGAAAAATATATTTGAGATTATTTATCGAGTATTTTTATATTATATGATATCTTAAAATGATAAAAAAAAGATAGAAATATTGTTAGAATGAATTTTTTATTATTTCAATCTGGAATATAATTTCATGTCATTTATTTCATATATGTATAATTATATGCCATAGTTACGAGTTTTATTGTTTATTTTCCATTTTTGGCCATTTGTTGCCAATTGGCTTCTAATGCTTCAAGAGTTACTGGTTTGTCGTCATAAACCAATAAATTAACAAGGCTCCATAACAAATAGTCTAGAGGCATAAAATCGTAAAAGCAAGGTGGCCAGTGAACATACCGACTACTGGAAATAAAGCTGTCACGAAATTGATTTTACAATAAATCAGTTATTAAGTGTACTGAATTGTAAGTTTTTTTGTTGGAACTAAATATCGTTGATGTTTAGTCGGTTAGTTCTTGGAAAAAAAGGCATGACGTGAATGCTCTTGCCATTCAAGTAGGTCCTTGCACATTTTGAACAAATAAACTAAGGCCAGTAGCAATATTTTATGCGATACGCGAATTTCTTTGTTTTAGTTTAGAATCCATGAGAGCAAAATTAGTGCACAAATTGCTTGCTCACTAGGCCGATTATGTTAACCATAAAATATACGAAGAGTTCTATGAACTTCGCAAACAGATTTATTTGCTTAAAATAAATTTCCACAATTTGGAAATGTTACTCTGGCATGACACGATTTATGATGACTTTGCCAAATCTCACTGAATACAAATGTCAAAATAGTTTGGCATTTTCAGCTGTCAAACTAGAATTATCGGTTTCTCATACAGATAAAAAAAACATACAAAAGATGGTAGAATTTGGTCTATGCTAATTTCAGTAGATATGTATATAGTCTTGTATCAACTAAAATTCTGACTAGTTCAATCAAGCAGTGTTAAATAATTAAGCTTAAAAAAACTTCTCCGAAAAGCATTCGGTTACAGTTTTATTGAACAAAAATTATTATGAAAAAAATTCTATTGATTTCTTTTGTATAATTAATATATGCTTCCAAATTTTATGATCAGGCTGAATTGATTCCCTTGATATTAATTTATCAATGAACTTTTGACTACCAAAACTAAAAAAAAATATTTATGTCTTCCCCACCCCTGCATATTATAACTCAACTCGAAATATATATGTTTTTTTTTCGAAGCGACATCCTTGTAACGATACGTATTGTGGTTTATTGGTTTCACTAGTGTGAGAGTTGTAGCTGCCGTTGCATAAGTATGCTGCAGCTATTTTCGAATTGCTTTTTATGCGATTCTATAAATTGTATCTTGTTTTTGCAAGTTCATTGCACATACACATACAATTTAATACATGAGTGTGCGAGTACAAGTTCCAGTAGTATCGATGACTACTGACTTAGATTTTGCAGTTGTAAAGTATTTTTTCAATTGCTTTTTTTCTTGTTCGTACTCATCTTAAAAAGCCATAGAGAATTTTGTTGTCACTCCCACTTGAATTTATATTTTATCCCACTCGATATCTTTTATGGAGATACAATCAAGGCTTGCATATGCAAGCATATGTATCTATGTATGTATTGAAAGCATCGTTTTGCTGGTATTGAAAATTTTTCTAGAAAAATTGCACGGTTGCAGTGCAAAATGGCAGGCATCAGAATACTACACACATCCTTCACGAAAAGGAATAAGCTAAGATATATTTAGATACTTATCGTTAGGATTTTTATGTTACTTTTTGTCATTGGCTTAGATGTAAATGAGCATGATCTTAATATTAAAGTAACACAATATTACATAAAATGTATTAAAGTGTGAATGCTAAGAATATAATAATGGTAGTCTCAGCACGGATTTTTAAATAAAAATTAATTTTAGCCTCTGCTCTAAGAACTAACACATTGGACATAACTATTACTATTGGTATTTACTTAAGAGCCCTTAAGAATCATAAGGAACTGCAGATGTTCTACGAAAGTTTTAAACCTACAATGGGCGCACAAAATGCTATAAAAGTATAAATTTAATCCGAAACGTATTGCGTCTATATGGATTGCCCCTATTTTCAACCTAAATATTTCTTATATTACAAGCTTTGCTGAGTTACACGCAGCTTTTAGTTTGTAGATTTTGTTAAAACCACAATTTAAATTTATTGTCAATTTTCCTTGTAATAATTTTCGTCTACTTTCAAACTTTTTGTATGTGCTGCTTATAAAAATTCACATGTGTGTAAAGATAAATTCATCGAGTTAAATACATTTTTAAAAAATATCTCATACAATATATTTTTCCTTCTTTTATGTGCACAGTAGTAACCAATTTTCCATGCAAAATATTAAATGGACTAAAGGTGCAAAAAAAAAATTTGTAATTTAATTTACTATACATCTTATATTTTTCATGCCAAATATTGCAATTAAATGGAATATACATCGTTAATTTTTCATTAAAAAAATCTTTTATGAAAAAAATTTAATGGACTATACATCGTCCAATTTATTTAATAATATTTAATGGATTGTACATCGCCCATTTTAAATGTTTAATGAAACAGTTAATTGGACTATACATCGTCCATTTTTCATGCAAAAAAATTAAATGGACTATAAATCGTCCATTTTTCATTTAAAATATTAAATGGACTATACATCGTCCAGTTTTCATGGAAAAAAATTTTATGAAAAAATTCGTTCATTTTGTTCAAACATCGTTCATTTTTCATGCAAAACAAAAATTTGTGAAAGAGTTTAAATGGACTATACATCGTTCATCTTTCGTGGAAAAAAATATTTATGAAAAAAATTTAATGGACTAAACATCGTCCATTTTGCAAGTTTTTATGAAAGAATTAAATGGACTATACATCGTCAATTTTTCATGCATAATATTTAGTGGACTATAGATCGTCCATTTTTCATGCAAAATATTAAATGAACTATATATACGTCGTCCATTTTTCAAGAAAAAAAATTTTTTATGAAAAAATTTAATAGACTGTACATCGTCCATTCTGCAAATTTTTATGAAATTTTTAAATGTACTATATATCGGTAATTTTTCATGCAAAAAAAAATTTTTATGAAAAAAATTTAATGGACTATACATCTTTCATTTTGCAATTATTTATGAAAAAATTTAATGGACTATAATTTCCATAATGGACTAGGTTAGGTTAAGTTAGGTTAGGTTAGGTTAGGTTGGGTAGGGGTGGCAGTCAGAAAGCCGGACTCAGTTAGACCGTTTTGGTCCATTGTGATTCCACGGAGACTCTGCTTATGCGGAGTCCCCACCGTCGAACCATCCAGAGCTCAGTATTAAGCTACTAATACGTTGAAGTTCAACACTAGCAACGTCAGAAAGTTCCCTGAATTCAAGAGCGCCCATTGTGACCATTCTCTTTCCTGCAAGTCTAGAAAATATACATCGTCCATTTTGCAAGTTTTTATCAAAAAATTAAATGGACTATACATTGTCCATTTTTCATGCAAAAAAAATTTTTATGAAAAAAATTAAATGGACTATACATCTTTCATTTTTCAATAATTTATGAAAAAATTAAATGGACTATACATCGTCAATTTTTTATAAAAAAATTTAATGGATTATACATGGTCCATTTTTCATGCAAAATATTAAATGTACTCTATATACATCATCTATTTTTCATGCAAAAAATTAAATGGAAAATACATCGTCCATTTTTCATGCAAAAAAATTTTTTATGAAAAAAATTTATTGGACTATACACCGTCCATTTTGCAAGCTTTTATGAAAAAATTAAATGGACTTTACATCGTCTATTTTTCATGCAAAATATTAAAAGGACTATACAGCGTCCATTTTTCATGCAAAAAAATAAATGGTTTACACATCGTTCATATTTTAAGCAAAAAAAATTTTTATGAATAAAATTTAATGTACTATTAAATTTTTTTGTGAAAAAATTAAATGGACAATACATCGTCCATTTTTCTTGCAAAATATTAAATGGACTATACATCATTAATTTTTTATTCAGAAGATTAAATGGACTTTACATCGTTCATATTTTAAGCAAAAAAATTTTTTATGAAAAAATTTAATGGACTATACATCTTCCATTTTTTATACAAAAGATTAAATGGACTATATATACATTGTTAATTTTTCATGCAGAAAATTAAATGGACTAATCATCGTCCATGTTTTAAGCAAAAAAAATTTTTATGACAAAATTTAATGGACTTTTCTTTCATTTTGCAAGTTTTTATGAAAAAATTAAATGGACTATACATCGTCTATTTTTCATGCAAAATATTAAAAGGACTATACATTTTTTATGAAAAAAATTTAATGGACTATACATCTTCCATTTTGCAATTTTTTATGAAAAAATTAAATGGACTATACATCGTCCTTTTTTTATGCAAAAAATTAAATGGACTATACATACATCTTTTATTCTGCAATTTTTTATGAAAAAATTAAATGGACTATATATCGTCAATTTGTCATGCAAAATATTAAGTTCATGCAAAAAGTAAAATGGACTATACATCGTCCATTTTCCAAGCAGAAATTTTTTTATGAAAGAAATTTAATGGACATCGTCCATTTGGCAAGATATTAAATGGACTATATATCGTTCATTTTTCATGCAAAAAATTAAATGGGTATACATCGTCATTTTCCATGCAAAAAATTTTTCATGAAAAAAATTTAATGTACTATTAATACATCATCCATTTTGCAAATTTTTATGAAAAAATTAAATGTACTATACATCGTCCATTTTTCATACAAAAAATTAAATGGACCATACATCGTCCATTTTTCATGTAAAAAATTTTTTATGAAAAATTTTTAATATTATACATCGTCCATTTTGCAATTTTTTAACAAAAAATTAAATGGACTATACGTCGAACATTTTTTATGCAGAAAGTTAAATTGACTATATATATTGTCCATTTTTGATGCAAAAAATTAAATAGACTATTCATCGCCCTTTTCCATGCAAAAAAAAATATTTCTTGAAAAATAATTTAATGGACTGTACATTTAAATTTTTAAGAAAAAAATTTGTTGTTTATGCAAAATATTAAATGGACTATACATCGTTCATTTTTCAAGCAAAAAATTATTTATAAAAAAAATTTAATAGACTATATATTTGCATCGATTATTTCGATTTTTATGAAAAATTTTAAGGGACTACAAATCGTCCATTTGTTATGCAAAAAATTAAATGGACTACACATCGTCCATTTTCCATGCAAAAAAAATTAAAAAAAAAATAAATGGACTATATACATATATGCATCGTCCATTTTTCGATTTTTTATGAAAATATTAAATAGACCTTACATAAATTATATTAACTATACATCCTCCGTCTTTCATGCAAAATATTTGTTATGAAAAAAAATTAAAGACGCGCATTTTTCATGCAAAATAATTTGTAATGAATAAAATTTCATGGACTTTGTATCGAGCCAAAATTCAAGATTTGAATACTTATTGCTACTTAGAGCTTATGTAGCATGATTTGTGGTCTTTATTTTCCTGTTTGTTTTATTCGTTGAGGGTAAAGGGTTTGGTTATAATAAAAATATGTATTATAAAAAAATCGTAACATTCAGTGTGATATCGAGCCATACCTACAAAAAAAGCTTAAACGACACATTTTTTAGACTTCGTTTTTTTTTTTAAATCGATTTTTTACGATCATAAATGACCGAATCTGGTCAAAAAATCAAGCTCGAATATTATGTCGCTTAAGCTTTTTTGGCGGTTATGGCATGATATATGCGATATTTTTGAAAAACGTATTTAACTCGATGATTTTATCTTCAGACACATACATAAAAGGCACTTGTTTCGATTTCTGTGTTTTTTTCTGTACTTCTTTCATGCTCTATACAATTTACGATTACCACAACGAAATAGTCTTATTATAATGAAATATTGTTTGTTTAGCAATTTTTATTTGGTTACACATACACAAACGCACTCTCTGTTTCTCTCATAGACATAAATATCAACAAATACCAGCATAGATTTCGAAATGTTGACATTTATGTAGTACATGCACACACAAATACGCATATATATACCCAGTCGGATTTTTATTAGCTAGCTCAAATTATGGGTAACTTTTTGATAACTTATTTACAACTAGCTTCTGAACTAATTAATAAATGATACAGATGTGAGTCAGTTGTTTTTTGCACTACTGTCTTCTTCCCGATAAGTATTGAACTAACTTTAAGCTAACTCAAAACTGATGCAGAGGTTAGTGAGTTGGTTTTGTACAACTAACTTCTTCGATAAGTTTTGAACTAACTTTTAGCTAACTCAAAGCTGATACAGTCAAAGTTCAGAGAGAAGATGTCAGCATAAAATTCATGTTTATAATAACTCTGTGCCGTTTATATTTCATATGGCGCGATGGCAAAGTGTTAAGTATGATGGCTGGCAAACAAAGTGATCACGGTTCGACACACGTTCTCGTTTCTTAAAAAAATTATTTAAAATTGTTTAAACTTTAAGCTGATTAAAAAATTTTAATTAATAATGAGCTAAATTAAATCATAATTAACTCAATATGTATAACACTTTCCTTTTATTTATTTTTTTATTCGGCACAAGCTAACTCATAATGAGCTAACTCATGGTTAGTTCAAAACTGATTCAAAACTGATGCACTCGTCCTGCGGCCACTCAATGTTAAATCAGATCACTTTTAACATGCAGTATGAGTGCTGATTTTAAACACGTCTGACTAATTTTTGGCTGATAATTAACTAGCTCTGAGTTAACTCAAATTCACACTGGGTAATCAGAAGCACTCATACTTGAGTGTATACAACTTTTTACACACTTAATAAAAACCAATAAAATGTGGTTGTTACCAAACATGCATTGTGTTCGTAACTTATTTTATTGCCGAGATAATTGACCAGTAGTATTAAAAAGACATATGGGACTTATTGTTTCAGGACTATAGTATGAGTAATAATAAAATAATGTTATTTTAGTGATAATTTAAGCTATAAAGTAAAATATTTTATATAAATTCAGGAACTATTTGTGAGGATAAAATCCAGAAATGAGATTATTGTAACTTATGTAGTGATTTTGTTTATTTACTTTCATGCTTTATTGAAGAGAATGTCAAGGGTATAAACAGGATTAGCAGGTCTAGCAGGAGATTTCATACTTTGAGTTTGTGTGTTTGGAGCCACTCGTTCTAAGTTACTATCAACTTCCTCTAAAGCTCTATTTATTATACATAATTGATTACCAGCAGATGTTCTGGCTAAAGAAGTGGAAGCAAATACCGAACTACATCTGAAAGTCATTAAATCGTGGTAAAATGGAAATAATGGTAAAGCAAAGTTTACAAGTACTCTTGATAGTACGATATAGTTTAAAACTTTGAAGCCAGCATACACAATCATTCAGTATTTCGAGCCTTACTCTCGATTTAATCGTAAGCGACAAGAAATTAATTAATTAATTAATGTCCTTATATGGCATTTACACCTTCACAAAATCTACCATATTTTAATTAAAATCTTTACGAAAATCTATACCGTTTACACCATGTTTTTTGAAATTTATCAAGATTTTTTATCGAAAACAAAACCCATTAACCGAAAAATTTCCTAAGCTACAAGCAAACAACTGCAATGTAGCCAATTCACACACCTTTTTAAGCAGACCGTAGCTAATTCAAACATCTTTTATATAAATATGTTGTACAGGGTAGTAAATATAAAATAAAAATATTAGATTTTGAATAGATTGCCTACAAATCTACTCACAAACTAGATTTTGTTTTGTATGGGAAATCAAGTAAAACAGAGTTAGATTTAGCTCAAAATCTTGTAAGTACTAGATTTTAAGATAATGTAAATGCATTATTAGCCTAAAAAAATTTTATCGAGAAAATCTTCTTGATTCTATTAGGCAGTTTTTTCTCTGTGTAGGAATTTTGTGCAAATCTTACATAATTTTAGTGAAATCTTACTAAAGCATAAACTTGAAATTCCTTCCTTCTTCTTCCTTTTTGACGCCATACGATAACTTTTTCAATCTAATTTAGAAAATTTTCCTAAGTTTGTATGTGTGATTAGATGGGACCCTTATATTAAGCAGTATTGCCAACTTAAAGTTCTCTCTAAAGCTTCAATAAAACATGCATTACTAACGGTATGTACTCAATATAATAAACTATAATACGCTGACATTTTGTTTTTGCCTCTGCAATGCTGCCAACTTGTTCTCTTAACTTTATACATCAGATCAGTCTGTGAGATAATGCCACACAACGAAAAATATCGGAAATGACAAAAGTTGCCGCTAGTTCATACTTTTATTTTCGCTTACGATATTACAAAATGTCATAGTGTGTACTCGAAATAATATTGTCTCTTGTAATTTTGGATACTTTATTAAATTTATCTCTGATAAAAACACTTTTTTGCTTTCTAAAAATTTAATTAAAAAAAGGAAAACAAGCAAAATTCCATTTCTTTCAGCATATTCATACAAAGAATAATAATTGTAAAGGACATTTTTACAAAATATATTTTGACTAAATACCTACATAAATACTTCTTTATGTGTATGTATGTATATGCACTAGTGTCCTGCACAAGATATCTTATAAGAACTTTCAAGACATGAGGGATTTTTCAAATGCTTTACTACAGCGAAATCTTATAAAACAAACGTTAACAACACTGTTTGTATGAAATTTGTTTGAGTATTGCATGTATAAGAGTAAAGAAGAAAACACTTCGTGTCGGAAGAATTTGTGATACTTTCTTCTTTCTACGCATGAGCGCGTGTACAAACGTCATGCATGTATGTGTGTATAATATTTTATTTTTCCGAGCACATGCAAAGGCACACACATGCATTAACATTAGTTTTATGCGGTTAATCACATAATAGCTTACCATCTACATATTACACATACACTCAAACGTACAATATGAAAAATAACAAGCATACACTAATCAACAGTACTTCTTTTGAGTGTTTGGTGTAAACAAGCTGTCTTGCGACATCGCTTGTTAACACTGATATACACGTACACCAAAACATCCATCGTGCTTCGCTTATAGTACGGCAGCATTTATTATTGGTTTAGTATAATACATGCGACGTGAATTTATTTAAAAATCA
The DNA here is from genome assembly GCA_949987645.1 of Tachina grossa. NCBI lineage: Eukaryota > Metazoa > Arthropoda > Insecta > Diptera > Tachinidae > Tachina > Tachina grossa. Next base: position 31,345,964 of record OX465275.1, read on the forward strand.
TGACGTATTTACATTTAAAGACTGTTTACGCAGGTCTCTAATATGTACATGTGTATATTGCAAATTCATTTCTTTACTTTGCTGTTCAAAATATAAAGAGGAACTTCTAGCTTCTAATAACTCAGATAAAGTGTTATATTAAATTTTCTTGCTTATTGCAAATTTTAATATTATTACATATTAAAAAAATTAAATGAATTTAAATTTTATTTGCCTTTCTTTTTTTAGTTTGGCTTTGTTGTAACACGTTATATTTATGAAGTCCGTGTCTTTGGTGTATTCTAGTTATTATTTTTTTCTTAACTTTTTTCCTTTTTCCTCTGCTCTTTTATTATCAAACATTTGCTAAGGATCAGCACTTATTTTGTAATGCTTGAGAAAATACATGAAAATACAAAAACTTTTTGACTTATTTTCGCCTCAGGTGCAAATTAATCTTTGTTCTCTTTACACTTGAATACTATTTTTCATTTATCATCTTGCCAAAGCTGCGAATTGCATAGAAAAAATTAAAGGAAAAGTAATACAAATATAGAAAAAAATAAAATAAAAGAAAGCGTTAGCAGTTGCATAAGAAACACTTGGCAATGCAAAAGGCAACAAAAGAAGAAAAATAATAAGTACGAGTAGTAAGTGAAGTGTTTCTTATACTCGTATGCAAGTAGAAGTTCGAATACAAATTTTTCCACTATTTGTAAATTTAACGTAGGTTGTAACATGCATTTAATTTTGAATTGTATAATTTATTAGAAAAAGTAAGGAATTCAAATAAACTTTCCTTTTTGGTGCAAAACAATTTTATTACTTTCCGTTATAAAATACCTAAACTTCCTGATTTTTTGAGGATTTTCTAGTCCATATTTCTTCACTGAATAAGAAAGACACATTTCAGTAAAACAAAATCTCGATAATACTTACAGAACAAAGAATTTGTTGATATCATTTTGTGTGTGAAAAAATATTTATCATGATACAGGTCAATAGAAAATAACAGCTTCAGTCCACCTAAGAAAATATACTTTTAAAATAGTTTGTTAGCTACCAGATCAAAGTTGCATATACAAAGAAAGGATCATTCGAAAGTGTAATCATGCATTATGGCCATTCAATTTAGAGATGGCATCCAAGCTTCCGAAAATCTTTGCTTCACTTAAGTTGACTTAAACATATATTTTTTATTGACCAAGATATTATCTAGGCGCACGGTAGTGCGCCAGGCCAAGTTCTGGCCAATGCACGCAGTGTTTATATTTACACGAAGCCATTCGAGCTGTTTTTACCCCCCTCATAACTTTGCTATCCGCTTTCGTAAAATTATGATATTTAAACCATAATTAGAATAAATTTGTATAACCTCATAAACGAAGTTTGAAAGTTTTACAATGAAAGCTTCCGGAGATATGAAGGTGCAAAAAGTGCATATTTTAAGACATACTCACTGACACACTGACTCACTCACCGATATTATGAAGCACTTCCGCTATAGCTAGAGAGCTAAGATTTGGTACACAAGAAGATCTAGGTGAGCAATGAACCAGAAAAATCTGAAAACCCGAAAATTTTAATCAGGAGGGCGGGGCTGCGCCCATACAAATTTAAATTTGTGCTATCGAGCTAACATCCGATACAGAGCTAGGTCTAGGTGAGAAATAAAATAAAAAATCTGAAAACTTGAAAACTTTAGCCAGGAGGGCGGGGCTACGCCCATAAAGGTCAGAATTAAAAATGCTAATATAAGGCGCTTCATGGAAGCTATTTTATTGAAATTCGGCATATATACTGCGGTAATGCAGGGCTATAAATTTTTTATTAAAAAAGTGGGCGTTGACACGCCCATACAATTGAAACCTCATTGTAATGCCCTGCGGCTCAGAATATTTAGATATACTATTTATCTAGCTATTATTATCCGTTTATAACGAAACTAGACACCAATAATAAGCACTGACGCAAAAAAAAATTTGACTTTGGAAAAGTGGGCGGGAATACGCCCATAAAACTTAAAAGTTAAAAGTTGCGCTAAGGAGCTGAAATTTGATATACAAGTAGGTCTACGTGAGAAACCAACTAGAAAAATCTAGAAACCCGAAAATTTTAGTTAGAGGGGCGGGGCTGCGCCCATAAAAGTTAGAGATTAGAAGTTGCGCTAAAGAGCTGAAATTTGATATACAAGTAGGTCTAAGTGAGAAACAAACTAGAAAAATTTGAAAACCCAAAAAATTTCACCAGAATGGGCGGGGCCACGCTAATATTGCTTTGAAATAAATACTTAATATACAGCCTTTAATTCAAGCCAATTTAGTGAAATCTTGCATCACCTTAAAAATTGGGCGTGATCACTCCCATAAAATGTTAGCTTTGTGTTTAATCTACATCGGTCTAGCATATTTTAAAAGAAAATTAGCATGAATTATAAGCGCTGCTCACAACAAAATTTTGAGTTAGGAATAGTGGGGAGAGGTAATGCTGATAAAATCTAAAGATATAATTCACGCTAGAGAGCTGACATTTTATACACTAGTAAGTGTAGTTGCGTAAGCCAATGGGAAAATCTTAAAACTAGAAAGTTTTACCCGGTATGCGGGGCCACTACGATCTCTAGATAAGAGGTCACTAAGAAAAATCTGAAAACCCAGAAGTTGCTATCAGAGGGCGGAAACAAGCACTTCAAAGTTAATATACATTTTATTAAAACTTTTCATACATATTGCACTTATCCAAAATAAAAATTCTCTATTTTGAAAAGTAGCCGTGACTTCACCCATAAATTTTAGCTTTTTCGTTCAGATACTTCGGCTTAGCAGTTTTTAATATAAACTCAGGTATTTCTTATTAAGTTTTTAATACCAAACTTTGCATGAACCATAAGCACTAGCAGATATAAAAGTCGGTGGGGCCAGGCCTATAAAAATTTTACGTAATATTATACTATAGAGAGCTGACATTTTGTAGACAAATAGTAATTGATTTACTCAATCGGAAAATCCAAAAGTTAAAAGCACCAGCTACCCTATTGAAACTTTGCATACACATTGGGCATATCTTTTTGATTTATGTACTTCGGCTAAGCAGACTTTAATATGCAAATATATTGAGAAATTAGGCGGGGTCATGCCCGGTAAAATTTACGCTGTCTTTTACATGTTTCTTCCAGTCGACTCTTACCAAATTGCATACACACTGGCGACCCGTTGCAATGACACAATAGTTCATTTTTAAGGTCAACAATTCAACACCCATCACACTCTAACCCATTATTTTATGTAACTCTGCAATTTTCAACTGGCACAGTGGTCATAAATAGAAATAAAATACACTAGAAATTTTAAGTTTAATAAGTGTTATTATAGAAATCTTTTCAAAAAGTAATAAGATCCTCACTAAAACATAAATGTGAAAAACGGCCAAGTTCCTAACCAAAATTTCGGCCATTAAAAGTTGTGAGATATAAATTTTGACCAAGTTCTTCTTTTCCACAATACCTAACACAGAAATATATTATGTATGATATAAATTTATAATCGTAAGGGTGTCATATAATTTCTAGATAATCTGATAACTTGGCAATATTTTTACCTTTCCAAAGAAGGAGAAAATAATGTATAAATGTTAATTTCTTTATATTGGTAAAAATCTTGTCAAGTTGGCAGATTATCTAGAAATTATATGACACCCTTACGATTACAAATTTATATCATACATAATATATTTCTGTGTTAGGTATTGTGGCAAAAAAGAACTTGGTCAAAATTTATATCTCACAACTTTTAATGGCCGAAATTTTGGTTAGGAACTTGGCCGTTTTTCACATTTATGTGATTTATGTGAGGATTTTTATTTCACACGGAAAAATTTCAACTTAAAATATACATAAACAAGGTTAATTTAGTTAATTTAATTATTATTTTTCGAACTTCATTTGTTTCTATATTTATGATTTGAATAGGCTAAAGTTCGTATCGCTTTTTAAGCCAAATTACATGTGATAATTATTAATGAACAAATAACACCAAAGTTAGTTGTAATTTTGTTTGTTTGGCAATATTTTGCTTCATATCTCTTTCATATTAATCTAACATTATTTCCAGAAACATTCAAAGAAAATTATTCCTTTTGAAATAACTTTATTTGGTGTTGATTTAACTTTTTCGTACTTTTAAATCAAAATGAAGAATTATGTTGAATCGAAGTTATTTCAACTTGAAACAACATGAATTTAACTTAACGTGATAAGCCCAGTACGGAGTTTTTATGGAATTTCTCGTTTTTTAAATATTCGTTTTTTTGTGTAGAATTATGTTTGCATACATACAAATTCATTTATTTTTCGATTTAAAACACACAAAAGCACTAAAAATTAATCACATATTGATGAAAACGAGACATGTCAAAAATTCCATGACCAAACAATTGTTTGGACATTAATTTTTGTTTCAGTGCACTGAAAACTCCTCCACTTATATTTATAACATCCCTAAGATAGGTAATGAACTTCAAACAAATAAGTGTTATTTGTTAAATTTTTAACATCAGAGAAATATTTGTATGTATATATAATTGGCTTCCCCGATCAAGATTTGTACTAAAAACTCATCCCGTAGTAGTTAACACGCTTACCGCTGCAGCCACAGCGTATGAAATTTTAATTCAATATTATTTTTTTGGTCATTGATCATAAATTTTTTTTAAAAAGTTGTTGTAAAAAAAATACAAACTGCGAAGCTACTTTGACTTGTCTCCAGGATTTGAAGATACAACCCTCCGACTACAAGACAAGTACGCTTCCCACTAGCCAGCAGCTGAAAGTTTCCGCTGGTAATGCGAAGTTTGTTTGCTATTTTCAAACATAAAGATAAGCAACAACAACAAGACACAAAAAGTCACACAACTAAGCAAAACAGTATATTGCAACTATAAACAAAGCAAATAAACACCAACACACTAAAACAACATATTTGGGGTATTCAAATGGTACTCATAAATTAACACGTTTTAAAGTTGTAAAACGAAAATATATGACTGCTGTGAGCAACCCCTTATAATTTACAATTATAAATATTGTACTTATTTGTATTTTGGTTTTAACACCTTGTACATTTTTTACTCTCTCTCTCTTCCTTTGGTAAACTCTCACGCATTTCTACATGTAGTTATGACAAACAACAAACATAGCTGAGAAAGTCTTATTACTTTATGACCGTTTTGTTTGAGCCACAACAACATTTTTTTTAAACTATGTTAAAATGTTAAGACATTATGACACTTAGGACACTTAAGACACCCTTGTGAATACCGCAATTATTTCTTATAAATTTAATATGATTTGAAATCAAAATTTTTGTATGATGATTTTACATCGATATTTTTTCTGTGTGCTTGCATTTGAGGTAGTCATAGTGCAAAAGAGAAAATCATAAATGCCGTTACCTAAAATACTCGTACCACAATCTTGAAAAAAAATTGGTATAGTTTTTGTGCAGTGTTGCTAACACATCATTACTGTTACTTCAGTCCACAAGAGAATAGTCGCATCCAATACACTTCGCTTTACACAGTTGCATAATATGTGTATGCGGCACTTTAGCATTGTATTTTTCTAATAATATTATAATTAGTTGATTATTCTATATTACCTTTATTATTTTTAGTAAAGATGATTAAAAGCCGTGAACTTCTCGCACTTCACTCGTAAGAGTGGTGCATACAAAATCGTAGTTTTTTTTCTTTAGCACTAAAGCATTAGTGGTTTTTGCATTGAAAAATAGAACTCGTTTTTTTTTGTATTGATAATTTTTTCCTGGTAAAAATTTTAAAGGAAGCAAAAAGAAATCTGTTATTTGTTCTTCCTTGTTGTTGGTTTTATAACATTTTAATTTTCGCACATATTTTAAGCATTTGAAAATAAGAAGTCATACTTGTAATTTCCCCTGATTATGCAACAATTATTTACAAAATATGAAAATCCAACATATAAAGTTATTATATTTTAAAAACTCCCCAAATTTTTTTGTAAAATATTTTTGCTTTGAATTTTTTTTTTGGAATTACCTTTTCAAATGCAACTTAAAACGATACAACAAGGCTTAAGAACTGGGAAATCGTATCAATAAAGGTCTTAATTATTTTCAATTAAATTCACTAAATATGAATTTCCTTTTGAGATATACTGTTTAAAAAAAAATTACTTGTGGGACTTATTTCAATTAAACCAAATTAAAGCATGTAGTGTCATTCAAAATGCAACTGATCTAACAATAAAATGCAAGCTTAAAAAGGAAATTGCTTTCCATAACTCAAAAAAGAAACAGCTGATGTTTTTGGGAAAAATATTAAATATTAGTCTATTACAACTTACCTCGTAAATATTTATCCCATATAAGCCAAAGAGGAAAAATTTCTATCACAACAATCGTTTAAAATTTGCAAGCATTTTTTACTCTTTATACATAAGAAAAAAAATATTACAAAAAATACTAGCAGTCTTTAAAAATTACTCCTTGTCAGCCTGTGAAACGTCATGTACTTTAACAAATTGGTGGAGCAGCCATAGGAATTTTTTATTTACAAGCGTAATGAACAGTGGATCGTGTTTGAAAAAAATATGTTTAAAAAAATGTTAATGTTAAAAATATTTATGGCCTGGCCCATGATGTCGACAAGAAACTATCTATCGCTTACTTATATTGAAAGCAAAAATAAATTTTCTTATTTTGTTTTTGCTTTCAATATAACTAAGCGACAGATAATTTCTTATCGACGTCGTGGGTCAGGCCGTTATTTTTCGGCTGGGAGTAAATGTGGAATGATGAGTCCCATATTTGAAAATATTTAAAAATTATTTAAAAATACTTTTTAATTCGAAATCAATAAGATTTAGGAAAGTAATTAGTAATTGTTTTTAAAATATTGGCCCAAACCGCAACATAAGTTAAGAAATTCTGCAAGAAATCGGATACTTCTAAAAACCAGTTTAATATTTCTTATCCTTCGATAGAGGTTCTGTCATATGTTTAACTGACAACAACAGATTCCAAACTTTAATTTTAATCATCCTAGCCAGTTTATTTATTTTTAGATTGCAGTAAATATGTTGCTTCAGTTTCAATGTTTTTCAGATTACCAAGTGATTCCTCTGGTTTTGGATGAAACTTTTGCCATAACACTAATCACGTTCAACAAGGGGCGAAATGTGGAACACTTGCATTTATACTTATTGGACATTTCACAGATCCTTCGTTTAGTTCCTGTTCCACATTTACATTGAAAAATATAAATAATTAAAGTTTAAAATTTTGTTCTTGTTTACAATATAAAAAGCAGGTCATACATTTCCTTTCGAGATCGTTTAACAGGCACTTAGAATTTTCATAGAGGGCCTCACGAAGTATATATATATATATATATATATATAAAGTGGTGAATATAAGATAAAGTGGTGAATGCCATTCTACCGATTCATATGATCGATGCAGTATTTATTAAGGTGAAACCCGGCCTTTTCATACAGGATGTCAGGTGTTAACTCATCTGAAAGTCGTTTATTTACTATCGGCTTATTGAAATTTCTGATTTCAAGTCAGTGCGATTAATCGGCTTAGATGATCGATGAAGACGAAATAAAATTTTTTTCAAAGAAAAAAATTACAACGAATTAAATGCAATAAATTTAGTAAACAAGTAAATGATTCATTTAAAAAAGATCCTAAAAATTCCCTCTATTTTAGAAAGAAACCAGTTTCTATCAAAATTTTCTCTCAACTTCTTGGAAAAGTATTTCATTTTTAAAATATATGTACATATCTTTACCTATATATAGAAAGGCCCTAACGCATAATATTTTTTTTAATCGAACTTTTTGTTTATTTCGACACAAGAACAACTAATGCATCGAAAAATCAAAAATCTCGATTTCAAAAAAGTAATGAGTTAGGGCCTTTCTATATTAAAGTAACAATGTGTGTCCATAATTATGAAAGTGATCTAAGTCATATGCATTTTGGCTTCGGAATATTAAATAAATCTTGAAAAAACTTCAATAAAAATAAAAAAATAAATTTATATTAATACAATTCTAAATTTAAGTTATCCGTAATATAAAAAATTTTTTGAATTATTTATATGTCATCTACTTAATATTTTGAAATAATAAATAGAGATGACTTAGACCACTTTTATAATTATGGGCACATATCGAGCCTTTTTTCGACTTTATCGTAAGCGACATGTTATCGAAAATAAACTTTTTTATTGAAATTAAATTCGAATGTCAAAATTGTTCATAACTTTTAAGATACTGGCTGTAAAATTTTAGCGTAAGCCACAAGTTACGTACAAAAACATATTTGAATATTTAAAAAAAAAAAACCTTTGGTCACATAAGGCTCGATATATACGTGGAAAACTAATTTCAGAATTAAAATAAAATCATTCATTCATTCATTTCTTAAATTTCATAATTTTATTCCAAAACTTTTCTATTTTCTGCCACTGTGCACACATAATTTCAGCAAAGAAATACACACACACATGCACACTTACAATACATATGTATATGCCGACTCAATCAAACAGACTTAGAAGCGTTTTGATTAAAATTTTCTGATTACTCGCGTAAAGCATAAAGAGAAAACAAATAAAGTTTTTATGCTTATGCAAAGAAATGAACATAAAAGACAAAGGAAATCAAAAACTTGCAAGAAAATACTCAAAACCAAAAAATCCTCATCAGCAGAATAACGAAATGTAAAATAGAGGAATTTGCAAATGTAAAATAAAAGGACCAAGAAGAGGACCAGGTAGAGTTAGAGTTTAAGTTGAACTGAAGAGCGTTGATGATTAACTAAAACAAAACAAACAAAAAACTTTATTTAAACAAGCACAACTGAACAAAATTTCGATTTAGGTGTTTGATTTTAATTAGAGCTACATTTCAATAACTGATTTCTTTCTCACTGCTCCTGACCTGGTCCCAGCCGGCAAGAGGTTGATGATAGTTTCAATTTGATATTTCATGTTTATTGATTCAATAATATAGTGGCTCTATGTACAGAGATAAAGAACAAGCATGCTTTAGTTAAGTTAGTTTAGAGTGTTGATTTTTTAGTGCTCTACAAAAACGTATGTGTGTGTGTGTGTTTGTGTGTGCTGTTTTTTCTATTCATTTACCGCGCCATAGAATGAATGTTAATGCCAAAAATGTTACAAAAAATTTACATCGAAAATACTTGCTAATTTTGCATAGACAAGCGCACACACACATTCGAACATTTATTTAAGTATATGTGCTTAGCTGTGTTAATTTGTATGTTTTTGTGTTGAAGTATTTGAAGGCTCTCTGTCTCTGTCAAATTTCCGCTCATTTAAATCATGTTATATGAATAATGTGTACATTTCATCAATATGAAATAAATGAAATTTGCCTACTGACTTTTCGTGCAGCTAAAATTATTTAGGGTTTTCAAACTCATTATTTTCTGGTTGTAGGGTAAGATTTAAACTAATAGATGGAGACCCCATGTTCACAATTTTGCGGAATAATAACAGCATCTTGGGCTAATTTTGCTAAGAAAATAAAACATAAAAAGCGGATTAAGGTTCGAATAACTTTAATGTTAATATGTTTATCATTTCCAATTTTTTATAGTATTATAAAAACATCTTGACCTAGCTTTAACAGAAAAAAATATTAAAAAAATAAATATGGCGAAGTTAGAAATATTTTAATGTGGACGCCATTTTCGGTTTTGCACATGGAAAAATTTTTTCTTTAACTATATTTTTTTTAAAGATCAGTAATTTTTGCATAAGGATGACATATACAATTGTTTTTTTTTTAATTAAATAATTTAGTTTAAAATAATATGTAAAAAAATTATTTTACAAAAACGGCAACACCTTACCAGACCGTAACACTACGAGTATAAACAGAATTGGTACGAACGAAAAATTTCACATAGTTTGACGGACTTAGCTTCAAGAATTCGTTACGGAAATTTGTCTTTTGAAACACAATTAAATTTGACGAACGAATAGTAGTTCTACTCAAATTCTCTATCGTGCTATGAATATTTTTATAGCCCATGGATTCAAAATTATTCAAATATTCACTGCTGGAAAAAAATAACTTGCATATACATACATACATAAATATTTATATTCACACCAAAAAAAATTATGATTGAATAATTGCAATAAAAATAAATATAAAAATCCATATCAAGCCTTAAAATTAATAAATTAAATTAATAATAATTGAAAATTTGCAATATTGGAAACTAGCCCTAAACTAAAATTTATTAAACTCGCTATAACTGTAAGGTAAGTAATTATCAGGAGAAGGCGCAAGCCATTATGAAAATTCACAAAATCTTGTAAAAATTTAATATATTAAATTCCTAAATAAAATAAATAAAGAAATACAAAACCTTGCAAATATTGGGAAATATAAGTAAACCTATAGCAAGCTCGTTACGCACGGCAACTTTCGTCCAACGTACTGATTGTGTGTAGTTTCAAATACACAAATTTGTTTTATTTCCTACGATGAATATTCATAACGAAAAATTCATCGTTCGCCCAAGTTTAAAAAATAAAAATTAAAAGGTATTTCGGGAACTGCAGGAGGAAAACTCTTGAAATTTTACAAAAACGCTAAAACTAAAAACTCCCAAAAATAAATGAAAAATGTCGAAAAGAAAAATCGCGAAATAGAAAAAAGTGCTTAAATGAAAAATATTACTTAAAATAAAATAAGTGACTAAAATCTAAAAAAAATCATCACAAGTAGAAGGCTGCAAAATAAAAATAAAAAATATTGCCAAGAACCGAAAAAGGTCGTCAAAACGAAAGAAGTACCATAACAAAGTAAACCGCTAAAATAACAAAAAAAAAACAACAAAAAAATTGCCAAAACCGAAAAAAGTTACTCAAAACAAAAAAAAAAAAGAACTAAAACTAAAAAATCGACAAAACGAAAAAAAAGCTAAAACTAAAAAAATCACCAAAAACACCAAAAAAAAAATAAGAAAATGTCTACATTAAGTAGGATATTCTATTATATAGGCTATTATATTGGTATATTATTACTTATCGCTCATTTAATCTAAGTCATAAATGAAAACAACTTCTTTGCAAAATAAATAATAATAATAAGTTTTCAATTTACACACAACTTAATGAAAAAAAGAAAATTTTATTTTGCTCTCAAGATTGAATTGATTGAACTTTAAAATATTGTTCTTTTTTAAACTTAATTTTACTAAAATATTTTTTTTTTTTATATTATTTTTAATTATTTTTGTTAAAATAATTGTCGGCAGCCAGAAAAAAGGCTACCGAACCGTTTTCACAAATTTTCTTATGAGTTGGGATGTCAAAGCATATGCTACACCTGCTTAAGTTCAAATTTAGAATATAAAAATAAATAGCATGTGCTCTTGCATCCGAATTCAGAAGAAAAATAATTTGGAAAAGGACGAGTTCGCATTTTTTGATTTTCTCCTAGCGTTTTAATTTCGCCACTCTGTTTTCAAGTGAGAGAATATGAGTATCATTATTCAAAAGTGAAAATTTTGTAAATGTCGATTTTTACATTTGAACAATGAAAATAAATGCGGAATGAAATTACTACTCGTAAAACTGGGGATATTCATTATATATACTAAGTTAACCATTTGTGTACTATTGTACTTTTCGAGTTTGAATAATACCAAAAAAAAAAGTACAACTGTACCAATTTGCCATCCCTGATTTGAACATAGTACCTCCATTCTAACAGACTAGCACACCATCCACTAGGCAGTGGCAATTTTTTTCTGTTCAATTATTTCTTATATGTAAGTATGTGTTCTTATTTAATTTTTACTCACAGTGCTGTCATGCTTTGATCTTGCTACCTCTTGACTAACAGACTAGCACACATCCACACTTGGCTACCGTTACACATTCGAAAAATTATCGAGAGTAGTTCGAAGTTCAAAGCCTTAGCAAACATTCGAATTGTTTCGAAATTTCTTTGCTTTAGTGAGCATTCGTTTTTCTCGAATCTCAGATCAAGTATAGTATTGTCGGTACAGATTCCTTAGTGAACTAGTTAAAGTCGCATTATACTAAATTTATTTATTTTAGTTTAAATTCCCATTTCTGGAAAATCTCTTTAAATAACAAATTTTTACTAATTAATTGCGAACTCTAACAAAATCCATATACTTTGTAATTTAAGTAAGTCATACTCTTCTCATCATGACTGCAGCCAATGCGAACATAAATATTTTATAACGCCAATTAATATTTTTATGCTGTCACAGCAAGTTATGCAGTAATTAATCACGTAACTGATACATAAGTTGGCATGTTGGCAATGTTGGCATGTGTGGGTTTTTGTATAAAGGTGTGCCTGTGTGTGTGTGTGTCTGTGTAAAGTGAAAAGCGAACCCACCGACGGTTTCATTTGTTTGCAACTATAGTTCTTAATGATGTGGCATTATTGGAATTTGGACTACATTCAATTATAAATTTTTTGGTGCACTTTGATTAAACATTTGTTAATATCCTGCCATGTTTATTATATAACTTGATTGTAATGAAAAATTTTGGTTAAGAACTAAAATTTATATGCAATAATCAATATTAAAAAAATTTGGAGGAAATCTAGCACATTTCGAGTAGATTCCCATACAAAATAAAATCTACTTCGTCACTATGTTTTGTCAAAATATACTAAAAATCTAGTAAAACTTACACAAAAAAAATTAAATTTCGTTTTCAGTAACCAAATTCATTGAATCAGTAAATATTTTGTATGAATGCGGACCTACAAAGAAATTTGTAGATTCTGATAACAATTTTGTAAAAATTTAACTGGAAAAAAAAATTATTTTTAGTTAACTTATTATGGCATTAGAGAAAACAGTTAACTGAAACTAAAAATATTTTCAGTCAAATGTATTAATAGGAACAGAAAAACATTTTTGCAGATTTTTTTTGTATTATTCAGCAATTTTTTTTTATAATTTACAAACACATTCACTAAAATTTTTCGTATTATCAGAAAATAAATTAACTGAATCAATAACAATTCTTACCAATTTTTATTAAAAAAAATTAGTAAAAGTTTTAATTGAAAAAAATAACTGAATCAAATAAAAGGATCAACTATTTTTTTTTACATTCAAAAATGGACTTGTTTTTATGGTTAAGCATTTCGTTCCCTTTTTTGAAACTATTCAGTAGACTTTAACCCAAAAAATTTTTGAATTTAGCTAACAAACTCCGTATGTTTATAGTAAGACTCTTAATACAATATACACACATAACAAGTTTGAAAACCGCAACCAAAAATCTTTAAAAAAAAATAAAATGTTTTTTATATCTATAAAATAATTTGAAGAAAAATTAAAAAAAAATCAGACAAATTGTTTTACAATGTGTAAAAATAAATTTAACTGAAAATAACAAATTTAAATATAAAAAAAAATAAATATAAATTTTTTTTTTACAAATTTTACTTTATATAGATAATTTCCATTTTATACAGTTTTTTTTTACATAAAATTAAATTGGAACAAATAATTTACTGGAACAGTAAAAAATATTTACTAAAACTAAATTATATTTCAAAACACATGTTTGTTTGAAAATTTTTTGGGAATAATTTTTTCTGTGTAGTGAGGCAAGTATGGCACTTTTCAAGTTTGTACTAAAAATCCAGCCTGTGTATATAAGTATAAAGGTGTGTGAATTGGCTACATTTCCATTGTGTGGTTGTAGTTCAGGAAAATTTTCAGTTAAATTTTATTTTTGTGTAAACGGTAAAGATTTTTGTAGTTTTTAATAGAAATTTAGTAGATTTTGAGCAGTTTAATTGGATTAGTACACTATGCAAGAAACGAAGACTTTTGGAAAAACACACAGACTGTCTAGTATGGGTTCGATGGTACTACGAAATGGTAGTAAGATTTTTATAGTTTGGCGATTTTTGTGCCGTCGAAAGATTTCGAAATTCTGGCATCCGTCGAAAGATTTCGAAATATTGGGTGTTCTTGGAAACCGTGGGAAATTTTGAAATTTTCAAAAACGCTAAACCACAAAATCCTAAAATTATAAAATTGCCAAACCGAAAAAAAGCACGAAATTAAAAAAATTCTAAAACTAAAATAAATCTCAAAAAAACGAAAAAATCGCCAAAACGAAAAAATCGCGAAAATTAAAAAAAAATTGCTAATATGAAAAAAATCACCAAAATGAAAAAAACCCAACACCGAAAAAATTGTCAAAACGAAAAAAAGGTACTGAAACTAAAAATCACTAAAACCGAAAAAACGCCAAAACGGAAAAAGCGCCAAAAAAAAATCTAAAACTAAATGTAAAACGAAAGAAATCGCCAAAACAAAAATAACCACCAAAACTAGAAAAAATCACCAAAATTAAAAAAATTGCCAGAATCAAAAAATATCACCAAAATGAAAAAACCCCAAAAACAGAAAAAAATCGCCGAAAACGCAAAAAAAAACATTGAAACTAAAAAAACGCCAAATTAAAAATAAAGCTTAAAACCGAAAAAATCCCAAAAACTAAAAAAAAAAATGTCAAAACTATATTACCTGATTTACATTAAGCATTTTTTCATGAATTTTCATGAATTTTGTTGCACGCAACTTTTTCTATTTGCTAATTGCAGCGCTATAAAATAGAATTTTATATAAAAAAGGGCGTAGAATGAATCTCTGATGCATTTTTGACAACTTTTTTGCTATGAGTTGCTCCTCCAAGCCTCCTATTGACAAATAAAAAAATTTCATGCAACTAATTTCATGAAAAAAAATGCTTAATGTAAATTAGGTATATATTATATAGGCTAAAGTTCGAATAGTTCGTGCGCGAGTCAAAGTCGCACTTTACTGAATTTATTTGAATTTTAAAATCACTTTGTGAAAAATAAATTTTTTCTCGCACTTCTTTTTTAAATAAAGGAAAGAATAAAGCAAAAAAAAATGCAATAAAATTATAGCCTTACCAGTAAAAAACGAAAATTTTTGAAGTAAAAAGTGGTCTTTATGAGCTATTAGGCTTCAAATTATATTGATATGTGCACAAAATGTGTCCAGCTTTACTGTAGTTACAACTTTGTCAAATGTTTTCCATAAATTTAAAAAAAAATTTCACGAAGAAATGATTTCTTTGTCATAAAAAACAAGACTTGTTTGGTACACTCTTAGCTACATCACTGCCATATATACGAGGGCAAATCATTTCGAACTTCCCTCGTAGTTATATGAAATACGACACTGTTCCCATCAAATACCACATCGTCATGTGAGAACTTAAGTGTCCAATACGCCATAATAAACTATTGGATATTGGACACTTAAGTTCTCATATGACGACATGTTAATAGACTACTGTCAAATTTTTATCAAGTGTCGTCATTTACTTTGCATTTAACAGCTGTTCAAAGCATACAACCTCGTGTATTTTTCTAAAATTGGAAAAAAAAAGTGAATTTCGTGTGCTCATTAAACATTATTTTTTGTGAAAAAAAAACCGTCAATCAGGCCAAGAAAAAGCTCGATAAATACTATAGGGACTCTGTTCCATTGATTTCAATGGTAAAAAAGTGGTTTACTGACTTTCGTTGTAGTCGCAAAAGTACAAATAACGCTGAACGTTCTAGACGTCCAATTGAGGTCAGTTCAAACGAAAATGTAGAAAAAGTCCACGATAGAAGAGTAAAAGTGCGTGAGATTGTTGATGCCATAGTCATTTTATATAGCAGTGTGGTTACGATTTTAAATGATCAGCTGGGTTTAAGAGAGTTGTCTGCAAGATAGGTGCTGCATTTGCTCACAATTGACCACAAACGCATGTGTAGTTTACATGGCAGAAATCCATGATTTGGGCTACAAATTTCTCCCTCATCCGTACTTTTTTTCAGATTTAGCCCCGAGTTAATATATCTTATTCCCAAACTTGAAGAAATGGCTCGTCGGAAAGAGTTTTGACTTCAACAACGAATCATTCCATAAATAAATACTTATTTTAAGGATCTCGAAAAATTCTATTTTTTGGAAGAGATACAAAAATTGTTGGACTAAGTGTATTAAGTTAAAAGGAGATTATTTTCAAAATTGCATTTTTGTTTTGCAAACAAAACTGTATTTCACTCCAAAAGCCACGGACTTATTGATCCATCCTCGTTTTTTAGAGCTATTACCAAGTCAGAATGAGCTGTTGGCCAAAAGCTGATGAGATCTGTGGAGGCCCATGAAAAAAAGTTGGTCACTAAAATCGCCAAGCTGATTATTGGGTTTTACTACCTTTGGTAGAACTATCGAAGCTTTACAGTTAAGACTTTGTGTACTCTTAGTTTTCACAGTTGCACAGTGTTATCATCTAACTTATTACAGCCTATTCAATAGAGGTTTTTTTACACAACCTTGTAGCAACGTTTATATCAAAAATAAATTAAAGCTTTCAGCAAATATTCCGAAAACAAATTAAAACAGCGCACTCTTCCAATAACCTATTCAAGTCATCTAATTTATTTAAAATTTATTTATGACCAGTTCTAAGGCCTATCGATTCCTTTTAAATTTTTTGTACTCTTCTGCATTTGCCGTAATTAAACAGGTTGCATTTAATAAAAAGTCACGTTTATGAATTTGTACATATCATAGTTTATATTGCATAAACATGAACTAAAAGCTAGCATAAACATACACAATTTTAAAAATGAGTTATAAATATTAAGCGACAGTAAAAGCAAACAACAATCGTACAGCAATTGTCAATTAATATACAGCCATTGTATGAAATAAACACAAATTGTAAGCAGAGTTGTGGGGCATAAAGCAATGCATGCCATACACTTTCATACGCTTAAATATAAATTATGGAATGATAATAAATTTATAAACAAAACATATAAGAACATAAAATGGCTTTTAAAGCCAGCCATAGTTCACAGGCCAATAGAAACAGCAACATAACGTCTGCTTTCAGTTTCAATTTAAATCAACAGGAAATAAAAAATAAAACAAAAACAAAAACACACAAGCAGTTATTGTTAATATGAGCACTAGAGGAAACGCAACGTATAATTATTTAGTAAAATAAATTGAACAACCTGGTTACTGTACTACACAATTATATTAATTATTTGTACTACTGTTTATTTACAAGTGTATTATTCTACAACTTGTGGGTAAATTACTAAGATAAAAAAAATTTTTCAAGGCGTTAGATTGATACTTTTGCAAAATAAAAATTATGGTCGATAATATTTTTTTCGCTGCTATCTTATTACAATTCCAATTGATAGCTGCTAGATATAACTACTAGAGCGTGGCATAAGCCCTAAAAAAAATGCTTACAAGCACTCTCATTAATTTCAAAATGTGTGTGTATATTGCTTCGTTATTTTAAAACAAAACTTTCAAAAGAGATGTGTTTTGCTTTACGATAAGAATAGTGCAGTACAGAACAAAACTGCAATAGAACAACGTTGAAGTAAAATCAAGCCTTTCAAAATAAAAATGAAATAGAAGATCAAAATTCACACAGAACATTCAAAACATATTTGAATGTTTTGATAGCAAAGATAATTTTCCATATAAAAGAAACATTGCGCTTCGTTAGGAATATGAAAGCTGAAAAGATGTTTTATTTACTATGAAATAATATCATACATACTTATGTACATTTATATATACATATGTAATAATTTGTTAATTTTTATTTTCAACACATGTATACATATATACATACATATACATACATAGTTTGCAAATTTGTGCTCATGTTCTAGTGCACTCGATGTTTCTGCTGTGATTTACTGTTGTTTTGTTTCATTCTCGCGCTTTGTTTTGATGTTCTACTTGTTTTGAGAACACAAGCACTAACAAAACTGCAGAGAAAAACTATTCGAATGATGCTTGATTGATTTTAGTGAGAGTGATGTTTTGTTAGTTTTGTTTTGTTATTTATGTTTGCACTAAACCAGACTGCTTGACAGTAGTGTGAAATAGAATACAAAACTTTTAGAACGATTTACGCAGCCCTTTAATAACTACATAAAATTTATTATTGTAACCCTATATTTAAAAAAAAATATGTCACATCTGTTATTGTATAATTCACGTTCTATATATATATTTTTTTTTTTTTTGTCTTTCATACAAATTAAAAATATTAAAATATTTTCATCTCAAATTCCATAAAAAGTATATTTATGAGAATGTCTGTCATTTTTATTTCATTGTCATAAAAATGTCATAAAATTTTTACTCTGCTGCGTGATAAAAAAGAGTTTTTTTTTATTGATTAAATATAAAAATAAAAATTCTTAATGATTATCTCTTCCGTTGGTTGGCCCGATGGTTGTATCATAATAATAAGTTCTACTATTTCTTATTTATTGCCTCTTTTGGCACTGAGTAAAACAAAAATGAAATTGTTTACAACATCGAAAAAATTTGCAGATGCTGATGGTAAAAAAAATATTCTTTAATTTGAACTTTTAGTGGTAAAATATTTCATAAGAATTCTCATTAGGCTACATTTCCACTTACTTATATATTTATAAACTCATCGATTCAAACTGGATAGTCCCCTTTTACAATTGAGAAATTGAAAGGCAGACAGATGAAGTTTGTAGGCGAGGAGTAGTACACGAACCTCTGTACCGGACATTTTTTGGTTCGGTTTTCTACTTTTCGTAATTTATTCTTGTTGCTTCACATGCTTTTTCTCCTTTCAGGGGTTGTATGCATACTTGATGTGTATCAAGGCATACATATGTGTGTATTTATGTGCACGTGTATATGAATAGCAAGCGCGAAGAAGAAAACAAACTATAAATTTTCTGTCAGTCTATTAATTTCCCAATTGTAAAAGGTTTAGGTAAGTGCAAAATAGAATGAAGAAAATGTCTGCCTCTCAATTTCCCAATTGTAAAAGCGGACATACAACTTAAAAGTTGTGGGTGTGGGACTCCCAGCTCGTGGTTTGTGTCTTTACTAACTTATATTGAGTATGGCTGAGTTTACATCTAATCACTAATGAAAAACTGTTTAATTCAGACATGTATTTATTGATTTAAACTGTTTCCAATCATGTTAGATTCTATAAAATTGTCTATTAGTTATGTCTGAAACCGTTTAACTTAATAAATACGTGTCTGAATCAAACTATTTTTCATAAGTAATAAGTGGTTACGCTTTTTTACGCTTGTGTGGCACATGGCACACAGATGTAAGCCCGGCCTATGTTAAAGAATGTCAAATTAACAAAATCTAGCAGGTGCTATTTTAAATCTTTATAAAAGTTTATACCATTCATACCAAGCTTTTTTCATTTATCTAAATTTTTATCCAAAACATAAACCCTGATGATCTGCATTAGCATTAGCATTAATAAGTTACAGCCTTATTTATAAAACTTATTAAGGCTTTATAAAAAGTTTTTAAAACAAATTTTCAAACAAAATTGTTCTTACGAAGCCTTTATAAAGCTTTAAAAATTTGTTCATATAAGGCTGCTAAATTATAATTTGTAATTATTTGTACGTTAACAAATAATAAACTTAAATTG
This sequence comes from Tachina grossa, assembly GCA_949987645.1. Lineage (NCBI taxonomy): Eukaryota > Metazoa > Arthropoda > Insecta > Diptera > Tachinidae > Tachina > Tachina grossa. The sequence continues at coordinate 31,365,551 of OX465275.1, forward strand.
TAACAATTCTCAAAAAAAAAACACTAATTACTAACTTGATTGCACCCGGTCAAAAATACTTGTGTGGCAACACTCTCTTCTTGAATAGCTGTTGTTGTTATTTTTTTACATACTTCTTACAACTACAATTCGAGCTAAAAAAAAAGTCAGGTAATGTAGCAATGGTAAAGTAAGAAAATAAAAAGCATGTGGATTATTGGCTTCTTGTTTCAACTTTGATATTTCTGTGGAAAAATGGAAAAAGTGCTTAAGTCGAGATAAGCTGATTTTGAGTTAATGGTACTTTCGTAATTTGTATATTTAAAAGCATGCCTGCTCAAAATCTCAATTATATTTTGTGATTTTTCAGGAAGTTGTAGCACTATGACTTGCGACTTACCTTTTTAGATTTCTAATCTCATTTGGAATAATAGCTTAATTAAGGTTATACTTTGGTATATTTCAACTTAAATGTATTACTTATAGTACGTAAAACGATGGTTACTTGAAAAAGTAAAAGATAACAGAATATTTTCCAATTTAACTGTAAAAGAAATAAATTTATGAAAATCGACTTGAACGCTTAAAAGTGTTCTCCTGCAAAACAGCAAAATACGACTTAAGCACTTTTTCTTTATTGCCACAGATTATTTGAGCTTCTTGTTTGCTTAAAAATTTTTTATTTAATAAAATAATTTTTGGGTAAAGGTTTCCTGATAATGTGCATTAGCAACAGTGAAATGCTCATAGGATCCAGCTAAACCCCTCAATCATCAATTTCAATGTATTTTTAATAAAAAAAAATATTTTACTGAATAAGTTAAAATAATAATTTGGGATTATTAATGCGATAACAAATATTAAACTTAAAATGTTAAACAAAAACCCATTAAATGAATTTTTTCCAAAACTGAAACCAAACAACTGCAATGTATCTAGGCGCACGGCGGTGCGCCAGGCCAAGTTCTGGCCAATGCACGTAGTGTGTATATTTACAGGAAGCCATTCGAGCTGTTTTACCCCCCTCATAACTTTGTTCCCCGCAATCGTAAAATTATAAAATTTAAACCATAATTAAAATAAAATCATGTAACCTCACACAAAAAGTTTGAAACTTTTACAATGAAAGATTCCGGAGATATAAAGGTGCAAAAAGTGCATATTTTAAGACATGCTCACTGACTCACTGACTCACTCATCAATATTATGAAGCACTTCCGCTATAGCTAGAGATCTGAAATTTGGTACACAAGTAGATCTTGGTAAGCAATGAACTAGAAAAATCTGAAAACCCGAAAATTTTAACCAAGGGGGTGGGGCTACGCCCATAAAAATTAAAATTTGTGCTAGTGAGCTGAAATTTGGTACAGAGCTAAATCTAGGTGGGAAATAAAAATTTAAAATCCAAAAATTTTGGCCAGGAGACCAGGGCTACGCCCATAAAAGCTAGAATTAAAAAAGCAAATCTAAGGCGTTTAATGGAAGCTATTTTATTGAAATTCGGCATACATACTGCGATAGGGCAAGCCTAAAAAGTTTCCATTAAAAAAATGGGCGTTGACACGGCCATACAATTTCAACCTCATTTTCGTGTACTACGGCTCAGCATATTTAGATATACTATTTCTGTATGTATTATCATCCGTTATTATCCGTTTGCAACGAAACTTGACACAAATAATAAACACTGGTCGAAAAAAATCTTAAGTTTGGAAAAGTGGGCATGGTTACGCCCATAAATATTAAAAATTAAAAGTTGAGCTAAGGAGCTGAAATTTGATAAACGAGTAGGTATAGGTGAGAAAACAACAAGAAAAACCTGAAAACCCAGAAATTTTAGTCAGAGGGGCGGGGCTGCGCCCATAAACATTAAAAGTTGCACTTTTGAGCTGAAATTTGATACACAAGTAAGTCTAGGTGAGAAACGAACTAGAAAAATCTGAAAAGCCAAAAAAAAATTCCCAGAATGGGCGGGGCCACGCTACTATTGTTTGAACCTGAAAACTTACAGCCATATTAATAAAACTTATTAAGGCTTACTAAGAAAAATTTCTTATGAAAATTTGTCTTAAAACCCCTTTCTTTATAAAGCCTTAAAAAGTTATATTAATAAGGCTGTTAATATACAGCTTTTAACTTAAGCCATTTTAGTGAAACTTTGCATATACGTTGCACGTATACAATACTTTAAACTATCACCTAAAAAGTGGGCGTAATAACTCCCATAAAATTTTAGAATTGTGTTTAATCTACTTCGGTCTAGCATATTTTAGAAGAAAATTAGCATGAATTATAAGCGCTGCTCACAACAATATTGTGAGTTTAAAATAGTGGGAGGGGTAATCCTCATAAAATTATAAGGTATAGTTCACGATAAACAGCTGAAATTTTATATACAAGCAATTGTAGATGAGTAAGCCAGTGGGAAAATCTTAAAACCAAGAAGTTTTATCCGCTAAATCTCTAATTTGCGCTATGGAGCTGAAATTTGGTACACAAATTAATCTAGATCAGAGATCACCAAAAAAAAATTTAAGAAACCAGAAGTTTCAATCAGGGGTTGGGAACCAGCACTGTAAACACAAAATTAAGTTAAATTTTATTGAAACTTTTCATACACATTGCACTTGTCCAAAGTAAAAATTTCGTTTCGAAATTGGCCTTGACTACTTCCATAAATCTTAGCTTTTTCTTTCATGTACTTCGGGTTATCAGTTTTTAGTCTATTACTCGTGTATTTCTCAATAGCTTTTTCCTACAAAACTTTACATGAATCATAAGCACTAACAGATATAAAAGTCGGTGGGGCAAGGCCCATAAAAATTTTAGGTAACAAATATTCCTAATTGATTTACTCAATCGGAAAATCCAAAAATTAAAGCACCACCTACCGTATTGAAACTTTTTATGCACATTGGGCATATCCTTTTGATTTATGTACTTCGGCTAAGCAGACTTTAATATGTAGATATATTGAGAAAATTGACGCTGTATTTTACATATTTCTTTTTAGACGACTCTTAACAAATTTCTTACACAGTGGCGACCCGTTGTAATAGCAAAATAATTAATTTTGAAGGTGTACAATCCAACACTCATCATGCTCTAACCCATTATTTTATGTAACTATACCATTGTTAACTGTCACAGTGATCATGAATAGAAATAAAATACCACAGAAACCTTAAGTTTAAAAAGTGTTAACATAGAAAATTTTTCAAAAAGTAGTCAGATCCTCACAAAAACATCAATGTGAAAAAGCCCTAGTTCCTATCAAAAATTTGGGCCAACAAAAGCAGTGAGATATAAATTTTGACCAAGTTCTTGTTTGGCACAACACCTATCACTGACATATGCTATGCATTATATACATTTGTAATCGTAAGGGTGTCATATAATTTTTAGATAATCTGCTAACTTGGCAATATTTTTACCCTTCTACAAAAAGAGAGAATAATGTTCATTTCTTTATATCGGTAAAAATGCTGTCAAGTTTGCAGACTATCTAAGGATTATATGACATCCTTACGATTTCAAATGTATATAATGTATAGCATATGTCAGCGATAGGTGTTTTGCCAAACAAGAACTTGGTCAAAATTTATATCTCACTGCTTTTGATGGCCGAAATTTTTGACAGGAACTTGGCCTTTTTTCACATTGATGTTTTTGTGAGGATATAATTTACATACCTTTTTAAGTAAACAATTTGGCTGGTTAGTACAAATTTGAAAAAAAAAATAGTTGTATTGGTAAATTCTAATAAATTTTAAGTAAATTTTGACAAAATTGTAGTAGATTTTTCAGTGAATTAAGAATATTTTTTTTCTTTCTGTGTATTATTAAAAGGCCCAAGATGGACACTTTCGACCGATGCTTTCACTTTATTGACTAGTGTTTTCTCTGCATATGCTTGAAACGAAAATTTTCAAAGGCTTACGAAAATTTTATCACAATGCAATTTATTTTTATGTTTCCAAAAAGTTATTGGCACCTCCTTTTTTTCAATATTGCAATTCAATATAGCAAAGGTCATCCTAACCCACACAATTTTATGAATATCTTTCTTGCATTCATTTCAACTTATGAATAAAATCTAATTAGAATTTTAGATATACGAGTAAATACATGAATATGTTGAAAGTCCAAAATATGAGTATATTATAAATGAAAGAAAAAATAATTTCAAACATGAGAACAAATACTGCAAACCAAATGAACTACTACATGTCTAAGTATATACATATAAGTAAAAAACCAAAGAAAAAGAACTCAAATTACATAAAATTGCTTAAAAATGCATTGGTTACACAGGCACTCATTTACTATTCGAAGATTATGAATGTATGAAGTTTGTAGGAAATGTTAATTTGGCTACAATATTTGTTTTTCTTTATTTTCGTTCTTCTATTTATTTTTACTTCTAGGGTAGAAAAGCAGGATGTATGTATATGCAAGGATTTTATTACTAAGTAAATGAGACAAATATTTTTCTTTTTTTGTGAAAGACTTTTAGCTCTTCAAAATGATATATTTGTTTGTTGTGTAAGTAGAATTTTGTGCTTTGTCGTTTTAAATTTAAATTTTCTAGTTCAAAAAATATGATTTGTATATAATAAGCAATAAATAGTAAAAATAATTTAAATTAATTTATGAAAAGGATATTCAAATAAATATGAATGCAACTTTTGGCATTTATTCATAAGCTTACAAATTAATATTTAAGAAAAGTAAGATATTCATAAATGTAGGTTTGTGTTCACAAACAATGTAAAAGGTTTGGAATTAGATACACATGCAAATATTTGAAGTTAAATTATGTTGGATTATATTTAAACCATGCTGGAAATAAGATTCAGCTACGAACTGTACAGTGATAAGGATCTGCAACATAGTAGAGTCCCGGCAATATAATTTTTTGGTCATAACAAATGCCAGAGTTAATCTGAAAAAGAGAAAACTTTAATTTAAAATTGTTTAAAAAATGTTCACTAACTCAAAAATTTTGCAAGGAGAGAGCGTCAAAAGAGAGAGAAAAATTGAGAGACGAAAAAATTCACACAAATTATTACTAGTAACATTTTTACTTGCAAGAATTATCCAACCACCTGTTGTGTGATTTGTTGTCAAATTAATTATTTCAAAAATATCTGAAAACGGAAAACTGAAAAATGTGCATTTCTTTGCTAAAAAAAACATGTTTTCTTAATTTATTGTTTTTCTTTCATTAAGCCACATAAATTCAGTTTTATTGACAAATAATTCTATTTGTTTTTCATATTTGACCAGAGATGGAAAGTCGCATTTTTATAGTAGTTATTAGAATAAAATTAAAAAATTATGACAAATGCATAAAAATAAATCAAAATGTGTAAAGAATTTATTAATAAATTTCAATTACTAAAAAAAATTGCAATTTAAAATATTATCAAACAAAATACATCAGAAAAAGTACAATTGGATCATGATTTCCATGCATGGTTCTGATATGAATGATATTATCTTGCAAGTTTTTACAAGTAAAGCGTTCATTTACTTCATATTTAGAATAGTAATTTTGTAAATTTCTGCCTTACTCTCTCGTTGCTAGTTTCTGCTGGGAAAGTAATTGAACGGACCTAATATTATTTCTTAATAATTAAAACACAAATGTCATACAAAACTATTGTAATAAATGTTTATATTATTATTATTAATGCAGCCTATAAGAATTTTATCCACAGACTTTAGAACTAAATAAATAAATAAATATTAAATTTTTTTTTTACTTTTTACGTGTATATTACTTTAATCTCACAGAGGCAAGCTGATTGCTGTTTAGTAAAATCATACTTGTTTCTTACAAAGTTATGATCTTTTAAGAATTAAATGGTTACAGTGGCATCTGTCGGGCACAGATAAAAATATTTGTCTAAGACTGTATAAATTTTTATATTTTACATTTTCATCGACTTACTTAAGGTACTTAGAAAATTTTAAATTCTCATAGAGAATATAATAAGATTGCCATAGAGAAATGAAAAAAAAGCTATAAAAGGCAATCAAAATAAAACTCATAAATGTTTGCCGTTTTTGTAGCCCCTGGCAACATTGTTTTCTTCAAACACACACGCACTAACTTGTGCAGAAATATTTACTTGAATACACACCCATTCACACACGTATGCCGACATGTTTGGCTAATTTGTTGCTGTTGTTTTTGTTGTTGTTTCAAAGAACTGGCATAGAACTGAGTTGTTATTGTCGTAGAAATTGAACACAGTAAATATTTCAATATGTCTGATCCGTTGATTTCCATGGGGAAATCAAAAATCTTGTGTATTATGTGTTACAATTTTTAATTTTCTTCGTTTTTTTATTGCTTTATTTCTCCAGCAGCTATTGTTATATTAAATAAATTTTCCGTAATGGTTTCTATTGGTTGTTTTGCTTGATGGTTTCTTAAAGTTTTTTATTATATTTAATTATTTTATTTCAATTGCAACACAGTTTTGTTTAAAGGAAAATAAATAATTTAAATATTATTGTAATTATTTGGGATTTGTTCGGAGTGTTTTTTTAATATTTCTTAGTAAATAAACAAATAGAAGAGAGTTATACACAAATAAATGAAGCCACTCTTACATTCCAGGTAAACGTAATAAGGAGTTTGCATACCAGATATTTCTGCAGAAGTGTCTTGTTTGTAAACTGAAGTTAGTTAAAGGATGCTTAGAGACTAAGGACCCAACATATTAACAGTGATTGAGAACATTATCTTGATTAATTTTCTTAGTGTTTTTCTAGTACTTATATATTCCTGCCATTTTTAATTTAATATTCAATTTAAAGTCCAGTTTTTATTAATATAAACTTTTTATTTTTTTAATAAAGCCGTTAAGCAGCTCTGGGCTGAAAAACAACTCTCGCGTCATCGCAATTATTTCTTCAGTGCGGTCAGGTTTGTGTGTGTTGTTTGGCCTTCGAGAGTCTTTTATCTCGCTTGCACTGGTTGACTGATCTGCAACGGATATGTATTTGCGGTTTTTTTTTTGTGGAATTTCATTGACAACCATTACTTTCTATGTAAAGGCAGAGGTCGTGTAAAGGCAGTCACAAAAATTTGGTAACATACTGTTAATAGCATCTTGGGCATATTCCACTCATATTTGTGCAATCATATTATGAAAATTTACTCTGTATTATATACATAAATAAATAAATAAAATCTTTTAATAAACGCATAACAGCTCATTAAGTGATTAAAATGTTCTCTTAAATACGCCTACCATTGCCCAGATAAACAATAAAAAATATTTTTTATACACTTCCCTTTCAAATGAATGAAAAAAAAATTTAATTAAACGAGGATTCCCAAGTGTAGTTTCTGTGGTATTTTTATGTGCATGACACTTCTTTGAATAAATGACCTGAGGCATAATACGGGTGCGTATTAAATTATGCTAACAAGCTTGTTTCTTCTACTGCTGAATAAAGCTTACACTCTTTATTGTGTTTATTCTTTTGTATCATTATTGTTGGTGCAAGGAAGGCACCAGCAGAAGTGACCTGCAAAATAAATAATACAATGTTTAACAAGCAATTGTAACAAGTTTGTAAAATGTATTATATAGCTTAAAGCAGAATTAAATTTAAATAACTTTACATAAGATTTTTTTTTAACAAGAGCGTATGAAGCACAAGGCGTAGATAATATCAGTTTAATTAAAAAAAAAATATAACCTTAATTGTTATTTTAATTTATTTATATTTCAAATACATATTTTTTGGGGCATATAAAATTAAAAATTAAGAAATTTTTGTCGTAATGCTCGCGAAAATTTAAAGTTGTAGCACGCTGTTTGTGCAGTTTTTTCTTATCCTTAAAGGTATTTACTCCATCTGATTTTATTGAAAACTTTAATAAAAACTGAAAAAACAGAATTTGTTTTAATGTTTTTTATACGCACAAAATTTGTTTGTGCTCTACTTTTTGGTGTTTCAATAGGAATAAAAGTCATGGTCACTCGATTATTTTTTACCGCCAGATCAAAAACGCATTTTTTAAGGAGAAAATTTGTCTCTATATTTGACATAATCTAGTCCACAAAACTTCGCAAAAGGTTATTTGTACAGTAAATGTTAGACACTCACTAAATTAAAGTCATTATTTAACAAAGAGACTGTGTACTTGAACATAAGACTGTAAGAGTTGCTGTGGATGCTACTGTAAATATATTTTATATTTGCGCTCCAATTGAAAATCCATAAAATTTGTTGAAATTTACAAAAATTACAAGTCTCGAAAATAATTTCTTCACCACAACCGGTTTTCAAATTTAACAGTCTCTGGAGCCACCTTTACCTTAATGGTTGTCTTCTTCTGTTAACGGCAATTTGTTTAATTAAATCGGTTGATTAGCATAGAAGTTTCACGTTTTATAGAACTTTCATTTATACATACATAACGCGCAGTTACTTAAACAACGAAGTAACTCAAAAATATTATATCGTGTTTAATATTGTATAAATACTTCATACAAACAGCTTGTTTACTTAACTCTTGAAAGCAATATAAGATTTTCTTTTTCCATGAAGTCGTGTGTACTCGTATATTGAGAACTTTAAACTCGTTTTCTGGCAAACAGTTATTTTTTTTTTCTTTTTTTGAGTTATTACGTTGTTTGAGTAAAGGAGCGCTATATTTCTATATTTAACCACTGTTCCTTGCGAAACCATCGTGTTCGGTTGCGTATGAGTATTAACAATTATTCAAATAGAAATTAATATTAATCATACGCTTCACTTTTATCTTCCAATAATAACACTGTGTGCCAAAAAAAAATACCTGTACCTGGGATTCAGTAACTTTTATTACTATAATCGTATCGAGATAATAAATATAACGAAAATTTTTTGTTTTTGATATTCAGTAAAATATTTTAATGATATTCGCTGCCGGTTGAAGTAAAAAAAGTAAATTCACAAGCCCAACAGAAAATGTTCAATAGAAACGTACACGTTGTACGACTATTGGAAACAACAATAAAATCGTAGAAATGTCCTTAGTTTTTTATTTTTTTGTGTGTTTTGCTTAGTTTAACATAGTGTATGCATGTCTGTAATATGATATAAAATTTTATGCTGAGCAAAACACAACCGGGCACTATCGTAAAAAGAAATAACAGAGTGACATTATCGTTACTGCAAATGAATGGACATATCAATAAATATTATGATTTTTGTTTTGCAGTAATTTATTGAATCCAGGTATTGAAATGTGATACTACTTTTCACTTTTCTATGTCGTGTTGTTGAGTACAAAAGCAATTTGTTTTTAAAATTTTTAAAACATCTCCAAATTTTGAGATACGTACAAAAACTGGGTTTAAGTACCCGTATGCACTTATCCACTTGTAACTCTGTTTAATATCCACGGATTTCAAACTCATCAACCACTTTTGAAAGCAAAACCTTAAACTAAAGGAGACGTGTCAAAAAATATATTATTTAAGTAAATTTCATATATATTGTCGCTTTTTTCACTAACCGACCTAACTGACATTAAAAAAAACGGGGCAAGTCTACTACAAGACTTTATGCAATTTATATGACTTTGTATTGAACCATCTTTAAATTTACAACATTCTTGCCGTTATCGTTTGTTCTTTACTAATTACGCACATGATAGTTAAATTGCTTGTTTTATTCTACCTAAGACAAACTTTTTTGGTTTGTTACTATTAAGTAAAACTAACATGTGCATAATTAATAAATAACAAACGACAATGGCAAGCCTGTTGTAAATTTAGAGATGGTAAAACTTTTATTACAAAAAAAACTTGCAGCAAATTGTAATACGATGAATAAAAAAAAAATGCACATATTCCATTTGCAATAAAAGCTGCGTATATAAAGCAAAAATCTACATCAACCCACACACAGTCTACCAAACACAAAAAAACTCTGATGATGAAGGTGTAGTGACCTTCTACTATTTGTTCCGTTCTTCTGGCTGACGGTTATTTAAACAAGCAGAACTATCATTTCGGAAGACAGTTTAGTCTTCATTAGACTCATGAGACTTCATTATAGCCCAAAAAAAATAGTAGTTGGTGCGGCATCATCGGTCCATTTGTCTTGAAATCCAAAACCGGTGCCACTTGTTATTTTTGATCATTTGGAAGAGAAGTGGCTGCAAAAACCAGCTAAAAATTCTATGCAGAATATGACACCATCGCTTTGCTGAGCTAAATGTTCGGTGACTGAATTAGCTCAATAAATTGACCTATGAATTAACCACTTCGTTAATGAGATTGTACACTCTTGGGCTATTTTTTGTGGGGATAGGTCAAATCTCTGCTATATGCTGATAAACCAGTAACGTTTGATCATTTATGTATTTATTTATCTCAAACGGCAAACGATGTCACTAATAAACACTAATGCAATATCAAAAAATACCATAGGGTGTACTCGGCATTAGTTGCGTAGACCATATGCCAGAAATTATTTTTAAATATTAAATGTCATATAATTTATAGACTAATAAAGCCAACATTTTTGCCAATTCACTGATTTTCTTTTGTTTTGTTTAAAAAAAAACAGTGTAAACCTCTTCAAAAGCACCCCTTATATATTTCAAAAGAATATACACATAGTGCGTAATCACAAAAAATTAAACTTTTTCTAACCCATGAGCCTAAGCTTCTTTAAGCTTAATCTTTTATTATGAAAGAATAAGTGATCTTTACAATTTTTTGTCTTTTTCAACCAGAAACTTATTTTTGACAAATATAAGCCTCATAAATATAATAAAATGCCTTAAATAATACCAAAATTCAAGAACTGAAAGCAATGTTGAATAATGCACCCCCTTCTGCTTTAATAAAAATATTTTATATGTCCCATTTTTTAAAGTAAAAGGTTTTTCATCTCCCTAAATGTAAAATAGTTTGTAATCTTTTTTTATTTATTGCCCTCGCAAGAAATATCACAAACAAATTTTTGTTTTAATATATGCATGAAAATTGTTAAAGGATTATTTAGAAAAGGACATTAACGGAATGTGTTAAATGTTAAATTATAAAGTGTCACTAACAGAGAGTCAACCCAAACTACAAAAGGATTATCATACACATTTGCCAGATAAGCACAAAAGCCTTAACAAAATCCTCTTTTATTATAACCCATTAAACAAACTTAATTTTTATTCGAGAAATGCTTATAAGCGTGAAAGAAGTATAAGCAATAATCATAAAGAATGTGTTTCTTAAGACATAAAAATGTCATCGATTAATGCCTTTTTTTCGTATGTGTTTATTGGGTTTGATTTTATTAATATAATATAATCCTTAAGAAGAATGCCATTATTGTTTAAATAATAAAATAGTAGTTGAACCTAAAATATGAAAAAGGGAAATGATTTTTAATAAAAAATTTTTATTTTGGAAAAAAATTAAATTTAGACTTTCAACTTTAAAGCGGTTCCATATAAAATAATGTTCTATACATATTGTAAAAATTAGAATGAAGAATTTAAAGCCATTTGAATTGCTGCCTTAAACATTCAAGCATAATTTTCCATAAATACTTAATTCGTCATCAAATTATATATACGAGAAAAATTACATACAATTTATAATTTTCATATTTCATTCAGAGAAAAAAGTATTATACAAGAACCAGTTGCTGGTTGAAAAAATATATCTAGAGAAAACGCAAGAAGATGCACTCTAAGTAAAAAATTTTATCCACAGCAGCGTACAAGTATACAGTAGAACCAAAAAAAAAACTATGTATATATTTTCTAAGGAAGTTTTTGGCTCAACCTTCTTTTCTTATAACGAAATTTTGTTAAAAAAAATTTTTAAAAACTAAATTCCAAAAAATTTTATTAAAAATGTGCTTTTAGTAAAATCTTTTTTTTTTTTTTTGATAAAAATTATTTTACATAAAACTTATACTGCCGTATTCAAAATAAAAAATTATTTTGGTAAACAAAAGGTTTGTAAAACAAATTTTGTATAGAAATTTGTTTGTTAAACGTTTTGTAAACATAAATTATTTTTTCTGAATAAGGCCTACAGTATAAAATTTTTTTTATAAAAAGCATTTTTATTGAAAATTGTAGTTTCACAATGAGTTCTTTTAATAAAAAGTACTATTAGTAAGAGTGATTCGGTTAAAGATTCCTTTAAAACAACACACTTTTATTTATAGGCTCTTCTGACAAATATATTTTTGATAATAAATACTTTTGAAAATACATATTGATGATAAAATATGAGTTTGGTATCTGATTATAACAATTATTTTAAAAAATTAATTTTGAAAAAGGAATGAACTTTTAAAGAAAAAAAAACTTTGATGCAAAGTACTTTTGATAAAAAGTACTTCTGATTAAAAGTACTCGTGATAAAAAATACTTCTGATAAAAAGTACTTTTAATAATAAGTATTTTTATGATATGATAAAAATCCTTTTGATGAAAGTACTTTTTATAAAATGTTAGTAAGTAAATTGGTACTTTTGATAAAGAGTGATTTCTATAAGAGGGTTTTCCACTAGAAGTGTTTTTGTAAAAAGTAATTTTGATAAAAAGTACTTTTGATAAAAAGTACCCTTGATTAAAAAATACTTTTGATAAAAAGCACTTCTTATAAAAAATACTTTTGATAAAAAGTACTCCTGATAAAAAGTTTTAATAAAAAGCACTTTTTATAAAAAGTACTTTTGATTTAAATGTTTGTATGTATATTGGTACGTATTTTCTATAAGAAGGCATTCTATTAGATGTGTTTTCTATAAAAGTTAATGCAAAAAACTCAGTAAAATTAAAAAGTACTTAGAAAAAAGTACTAATTTTTTTCAATTGTTTTTTTGGTAAAACGTACTTTATAGAAGAGGTTTTTTGTATTGATAAAAGGTACATTTATTTAAAGACACTTCTTTAAAGCAAAAATGTAGTTTTATCAATTTGGTAAAAAGTACCTTCGATAAAAATTTTTTTTTTTTTGATTTTGGTAAAATGTAATTTCGATAAAAAATTATTTTTGATTAAAAGATTTTGATAGAAGATGTCTTATATAAAAGGTACTTTTGTTAAAACCTAGATCCTTTTATTAAAATGTGCTTTTTATAAAATGTGCTCATGTTAAAAGGTACTTTTGTAAAAAAAATACTTTTGCTAAAAGGTACTTTTGTTAAAAGGTTATTTTGTTAAAAAGCAATTTTGTTAAAAGTTACTTTTGCTCAAAGGTACTTTTGCTAAAAGGTACTTTTGTTAAAAGGTACTTTTGTTAAAAGTTACTTTTGATAAAAGTTACTTTTGTTAAAAGGTACTTTTGTTAAAAGGTACTTTTGTTAAAAGGTACTTTTGTTAAAAGTTACTTTTGTTAAAAATTACTTTTGTTAAAAGGTACTTTTGTGAAAAGGAACTTTTTCTAAAAGTAAATTTTATTAAAGGTACTTTTGTTAAAATGTACTCTTGTAAAAAAATGCTTTTGCTAAAAAATAATTTTGCTAAAACGTACTTTTGCTTAAAGTTACTTTTTTGTTTTTGTTAAAGTAAACTTTTTTTAAAAGCTACTTTTAGTTAAAAGTATCTTTGATAAAAACAAATAGTTTTGATAATAAGTTCTTTTCATTAAATATAATTTTGATAGATTCTACTTTTAACAATAAGTATATTTTTGATACAAAGTAGCTTTGATGCAAATACTTAACTAAAAACCAATTTTGTTACAAAGCATTTTTGACAGAAATTAATTTTTTCAACAAGTTATTTTGTACTTTGGATTCAAGGTATCATTGCTAAGAAATATTTTGATTAAAATTTACCTTGATGGAAAGCTACTTTGCATCAAACGTATATTTTTATCAAAAGTTCTTTTAACACAAAATTAACTTGATACACAAGTATTTTTGATACAAAGGTACTTTGTATATAAATACTTTGCATAAAAATGTAGTTTTTATACAAGGTACTTTTGATAAATATATACTTTTGATGCAAATGTACTTTTTATAGAAAGGTACTTTTGCCATAAAAGTGCTTTTTATAGAAAATAAAATACTTTTACCAGTACTATTCATAAAAAGAAACTCTGATCAAAATAAACTTTTAATACAAAGATAAATTTTAATTAAAATGTACTTTTAATAAAAGTGTTTTTTTTATTGAAGGTACTTTTAACAGAAAACTACTTGTGATGATAAAAATTTGTATTTGATACTGGGGGACTTTGTATAAAAAGGTGCCATTAAAAAATGCATTTTTGATACAAAAATACTTTGAATAAAAAAGTAATTTTAATACAAAAAATATTACCATAGAAAGAAACTTAAGATAAAAAAATGCACTTTTCAATCAGAAATATTTTTGGTTAAAAATTATTTTAACAAAAAGATATTTATGTTATAAAGATAATTTGCTTAATACTAGTGATAGAAAGGCAAAGCGGACAAAGGAAATAAATGTTTTTTAAAAAGAACATTTGATATAAAATTTATTTCTTATACTTTTTGTTCATAGTAGTACTTTTCATAATAACGTACTGTTACTGAAAACGTTTTTTTTTTGTCAAGAGAAGAAAGAAGTACTTTTAATACAAAACAATTTTTTGTTACAGTAAAATATTTTTCAAATTAAAATTACAAATTTCACTGTCGAATCTTAATACTTCATCAGTTTGCAAGTAACAGTCAATTTATTCTTGTCACACTGTAAACCTAAACTCGTAAATATTCGAAAATACGAGTATGCATGCAATAGCTTGACTATGTATGTGCATTTGTATGTTTGCATAAACGTATGCTTAATATTGTTATTGCATACGAGTACGAGTAAAAAGTTTGCATAACTTATTGTACAATTGTGCATAGAGAGTGGAAGTAGAAAGAAAAACGTTGGAAAAGTTTTCTTTTATTGCCAAGAAATTGCAACTATTTTGTTAAAGTGCAAGTTTTACGATTGTAAAGTTTTTAACAATGCGTAATCTAGCAGTTAGCAATCTGAATTTGGAAGCAAAGATTTAAAGGAATGCTTTGATTTGATTTCATATATGGGCTAGAGAAAAGCTTTCAAAGATTTAAATGTCTTTATTTAACTTGAGTTGGCTGTAATTATTTTTAATTGGTAATTATTTTTAATTGGGCCTTGACATACGTTTTAAATCCTTAAGATTGTTTCCTTTATCATATAATTCTTTTGAGTCTCTGTTTTCCTACAAAATCAAGGTTTCTATGAATAACGTTACTGGTGAGAATTGTTTGAAGAAAAAACAAAATTACTTATTGTTTCTTCTTCCTTTAACAATTTCAAATATTAAGATGAAGGAATAAGTTTTGTATGCGATTATTGGTTTTGGTACCAATTGTGATTAAAAGTATTGCACAAAATTTATGTTTTATTATTTTTTTTGTTATGTATGAAAAACAAACTTAGAAACTCACAGAACAAGTGCAAGAAAAATGGTAAAAAGTTTCCATGGCTTTTTGCAAAAGCTGTAATAAATACAAACACTTATGAATCTAGATTCTAGAAGAGGAAAGGATATAAAAACTTATTAAAGTTTTAAGTGGTTATGGACGAATAAATTTTATGCACAAAATTCAATTTTAAATGTTGTTATTTAATTAATTTAATTAAATTATTGTTAATTTTAAACTATGTCAGCAATTTTTTTAGAGTTTCGTACACTAAAAGTGAAAGGAATCAAATCTACTGTTTGAGCTACGATGTCGGTATGTCCGTCACAGTCCTGACCATTAGAGCTACGAAGCTGAAATTTTCACAAAATATGTAAAATTTTGACCGCTAAAATAACAAATATGTGACAGTAAAAACTAAAGAGCATTCTAAAGCGAACAAAAAATGTTGAATTCCTAATATAATATACATACAATTATATATAGACACTTGAAATTTACAAAGTTATTGAATTTTTATGCAGACTACTCCAAGTAACACCGAAATTTATAAAATCATAAAGGATATTCATTCTATTAGATAAAAAATTTTTACTACGTTATTTTGACAGACCTGTTGTATCTTACAAACAGTAAAAAGGCAAATTTTTTAAATTTCCAGAAGCGCTAAATTAATCCAAAATAAAAAAATCACCAAAAAAAGCAAAACAATTACAAATCGCCAAAACCGAAAAAAATAAAACAAAAAACCAAAAACTTAAAAAATCACCAAACTAAAAACAAATCGCTAAAACTAAAAAAAAAAACCGAAAAACTCGCCAAATACCAAAAAATCGCCAAAACGATAAAATCCCCTATATTAAAAAATCGCTAGTACTAAAATAAATCACTGAAAACTTAAAAAATCGTCAAATCGAAAATAACGCTAAAACGAAAAAATTACAAAAACCGAAAAATCGACAAAAAGAATCAAAAGCACCAAAAGTTAAAATAAATCAATAAAACTAAAACAAATCTCCAAAAACCGAAAAAATCCCAGAAACGAAAAGGAGCATCGAAACTAAGAAAAAGCACCAAATCCTAAAAAACTGCCAAAAACCGTCAAAACGAAAAAACGCCAAAACTTAAAAAATCGCCTAAACCAAAAATATCGTCTAAGCTAAAAAAAATCACTTGAACTAAAAAAATCGCTAAAATGAAAATAACGCTAAAACTATAAAAAACGTCAAAAATCTAATAAAACGCTCATAAATAAAATAAATCGCCAAAAACCTACAAAGACGGCAAAACTAAAGAAAAACTTAGATATAATATCAAAAACAAAAAGCGCTAAAACTAAAAGCGCCACAACTAAAATAATCGCCAAGAACCGAAAAAAAAGTTTACCCCCAAAAAAGCACCAAATCTTAAAAAACTGCAAAAAAAAACGCAAAAACCGTCAAAACGAAAAAACGCCATAACTTAAAAAATCGTTTAAACCAAAAAATCGCCTAAACCAATAAAATCGCTTGAACTAATAAAATCGCTTGAACTAAATAAATCGCTTAGACTAAACTAAATCCCCAAAAACTGAAAAAATCACCAAAACGAAAATAACGCTAAAACTAGAAAAATATCAAAAATCTAAAAAAAAACTTAAATGAAGAAGAAGCGCCAAGACTAAAATAAATCGCCAAAAACAAAAAAAAACCACAAAACTAAAGAAAAACTAAGATATATTACCAAAAACGAAAATAAGCGCCAAAACTACTCAAAAGAGATAAAAAAAGCCCAAAAACAGAAAAAAGTTTACCCCGTATTTTTTTTTTTTTAATTTCGAAATAAAAAATATAATCTGCCTTATCGTGGTTGGCGTGTTTCAACGACTACGACTGTTTGGTAATAGATTAAAGAAAAACTGTTGAAGTCTTCTTTAATCTATTACCAAACAGTCGTAGTCGTATTTGAAATACGCCAACCACCATAAGGCAGAATATATTCGATTATTTGGGCTATAGTTCGTATACTATGACATTTGCAGTATTCGTGCGGGAACCCTTCGTTTACAAGTCAAAGCCCACTTTACTGCATTTATTTTTATACAAATAAAATATTTGCGTTTAATTAAAAATTATGGCCAATCCCACGATGTCGACAACGTTCGACTTGTCGCACATTTACATTCAAAACAAACAAAAATTTTAATATTTTGTTGTTGTTTCAAATGTAAGTGGGCAACAAGCCGAACGTTGTCGACATCGTGGGATTGGCCCTTAGGTTTCTGAAAAATTTAATTTTTAATTTTTTCTGAATCATATATGAAAAAACAAAGCAATAACACAATTTTAAGTTTTCAAAACATCTAAAACAAATATATTAACTTAAAAATATTATATATCTACAATCTTATCACAACGACTTACGCCATGCATTGTTAGCTGCTATTAAGAATTTCGTTATAATAATATTTTAATGACCGCCCTTCTTTGCAACCACGTCGCAAAATCGTTTTCTGACAACTGCAATTCTCATAAAAAAAATTTTACAAAATTAAAAATTTTGCTTTGCTTTTCAAATATGAAGCAGAGCAATAGGGCTCTCCAAACTTTATGTCCCCAAGCAAGTGCAACAACAATAACAACAACACCAGATGCAACCGCTTACATTAAGGAGTTTACGAGTACTTCATCTGTTGAATGAGAGTAAGCAAGTAGAATGAAACAAAATTTATAAGAGAGATGTCATTCATGTATTTATGCTTTGTTAAACAATTGATTTCAATTTCATTAACGCTTTTGTTGTTGATTTAGTGGCCATTGTGTACGCCAAAAGGATAGAGGATAGTAAAAACTCTCATTAAAAGTATTTTTTAGATGGACGATGACAAGATTTTGTTCTTGATGTTGCTGATGTTGATGCTGATGCTGAACGGAAACGTTTTCAAGCTGTTGAAGAGGTTGACTAACGTTGACGCTGCTAGATATCACTTGATGTTGCATAATGTTGTGTGTTTGTTTTAAAGTTATAGCCTCAAGGGTCTTTCTTCTTCGTTTGCTTTCTTTATCTATACATTTACTTGTCTTTCTGTACAAAACAATTTAACAATGCAACATGATGAGGTGTACTTAAACTAAATGTTGTAAAATTTCGTAAATCAAGAAAACAATGGATGATTTCAATATTTAAGTGAAATCAGTAGCAGAAATTAAAATTTTATTTAAATAAATTTTGCATTACATACACTCAGAAAATTTGAGAAGAACTATAATTTAATTCTTTTTGATAGTTTTGTCGTTTTTTCTGTGCACGAAACAAAAGTCGCAGTTGTGATTCTTTAAGACAATTGCTATTTATTGCCTAAGTTAGACCATTTGTGTATATGCTTAACGCTTTTGTTCCAAAGTATTATAACCAACACATATATTTTCATATATTTTTTAAACTATCGTCTGTACTTTAATTTAAGTTTTGTATTTTAAAAGCATTATCATAGACAACAAAATGTTTTCTTATTAGCTTATAATAATTTAAGTTTATTAAATGTATTCAAATATTTTTGTCAGTGTTTTCAAGGAAATAGCAATACCTTAAACTTTTTATTGCTAGATATCAAACATAAAATTCAATTATAGGCTTCTTGTCAATTTATGCCAAAGGCAAGTGTCTGTTTAAATATAACATTAAATGAAGCCTGTTATAGACAAGTCTAAATACAAAAATAAATATACAAATGTTTTGCATTAAGACTGTGAGAGTAATAATGTGATATCTGAATACTTTGTCTCAAAGCAACATCAACTCTTTAATGAATTTAATTCAGGGTAAAAAAAAATTTAAAATGATAATTATTTTTGTAAATAACAAACCGTATTTTTTTAATGACAAGATAAAATTTCAACATAATGGCAGCAGGAGGCTGCTAAGGCTCATGATGTATGCATATGAGAACAGAACTTCTTTTTACACCAAAAGTGAAAACGAACATATTGTTTCCGCTACGATGTCCGTCAGTGTGTCTGTCTATCGGTCTGTCTGTTTGTCTTTTTACCTGTGACATACTGTTTTCTTCAGAACCGCCAGAACTAAGGAACTGATATTTTCGACGAATATGTAAAACTTTGGTCGCTACAACAAAAAATATAGTTCAAAATTAGGGAGTGTTTTAAAGTGAGCCCCAAAACATATTGAAATCCTAATATAATATAAAAACAATTAAATATAGACACTTGAAATTTGCAAAGCCAGTGTATTTTTATGCGAACTTCACTAATTAATAACGAAATTTAAAAAAATCAAAATTAAAGGGTATTCTATGAGATAATGTAACTTGACTAAGTAATTTTGACAACATGCATCTTGAAAACCGTAATAGCTAAACTCTTCAAATTTCAAAAATTTAAGACGAAAAAAATCGCCAAAAAAAAACAAAAACAAATCGCAAAAACGGAAAAAGCGCAAAAGCTAAAAAACGCTAAAACTAAAATACATCGTCACAACCAAAACCAAAATAAAAAAAATTCCGAAGTTAAAAAAAACGCTCGCTAAAACGGAAAAAAACACAAAAGCTAAAAAAAATCGCTAAAACTAAAATATTTCGTCAGAACAAAAAAAAAATCGCCAAAATTAAAAAAAAAACCCTTCAAGTAAGAAAACCAAAATTAAAAATATGCCAAAGTAAGAAAACCGCTTAAATCAGAAACATCACCGAAAGCAAAATAAATTGCTATAATGCAAAAAAACAAAACTAACTCAAAATTAAAAAATATCGCCAAAACACTAAAAAGTTCTCCTAAAACTGAAAAAAATAGTCAAAATGAAAAAAAATCCTAAAACTAAAAAAACGCAAAAAATCGCCAAAAATCTAAAAAAAAATTATCAAAACGAAATAAAAATGCCTAAAACTAAGAAAACAGTTATATATAAAAAAGCCGCCAAAAACCGAAACAAATGCCCAAAACGAAAAAAAACGCTAAAAACCTAAAACAATCGCTAAAGCTAAAATAAATCATCAGAACAAATAATAATGGCCAAAACGAAATGAAAACTGTACAACTCAAAAATCTAAATATTAAAAAAATTCCGAAACGTAAAATCGTCAAAATAAAAAAAAAACAAAACGTAAAATAATTGCCAATACGAAAAAAATCACAAAATCCAAAAAAGCGCCAAGCTTAAAAAAAACGCTAAAACTACAAAGCAACCAAAAAATCGCCAAAAACTAAAGTAAAATAAAAGTGCGAAAACTAAAAAAAAACGTTAAAATCTAAAAAAATATACTAAACGAAAAAAGCTCCAAAATGAGAAAAATGCTAAAGCTAAAATACGACCGAAAATATCACCAAATCGAATAAAGCGCCAAGACGAAAGGAGCGCCAAATTTACAAAAAGTCACTTAACCACTTAAAAAAAATCGTTACGAACCGAAAAAAGCGCCAAACTAAAAACAATCGCAAAAACTAAATAACCAAAAAAAAAGCAAAAATTAAACATAAAAACAAATTACCAAGTGAAATAAAAGTGCCAAAAATTAAACAATCGCTAAAGTTTAAAGAAATCGCCACAAATTCAAAAAAATCGACTTAACAAAAAAAGCTCCAACACGAAAAAAAATGGCTAAAACTAAAGCACAAAATCAAAAATATCGCCAAAACAAAAAAATCGCCATCATTAAAAAAGTGCCAAATTAAAAAAATCATTAAACCAAAAAAAAAAAAAATCGTCAAGAACCGAAAAAAGCGCCAAAACTAAGAACAATCTCTAAAACTAAAAAGGTCACCATGAACCAAAAAAAAATCGGCAACACGAAAAAAATGCCATAATATTTTTTTTTTTAAATGTCTACATCAGTTAAAACATTCGATAATGTAGGATAAAGTTCATATAGTATTACATATCGACGCTCCCATTCCAAAACAAGCTAAGTCGACATAACATGTTATGCTGGGAATAGCATTTCTGAATTCATGGTTTATTAACTTAGATTCTGTTAAATTTTGATAGCAATCGCACTATTCTATCAAAACTTATGAGCAAAAATATACTTAGCATAATTTGTTTAAGAAAGCTCCTTTTTTAAATGTTTTAAGTACACTTAACATGATTTAGTTTGAAATTAAGTACTCAAAAAAAAATTAATTTAAATTTTTCTTCAAACTAAAACATGCTCTATGTACTTAGATGACCGATGTAGGTAAGAAAGGACGACCAGAAAGATGGCACTTTTAACTACGATCTACAACAAATTTATAAACTTCAAATAAAGTAGAAAAATTATATTGCAATTATTATATGATTACAAAAAGTCCAAATTTCTATCTCACAACATTCCCGGGATATCATCAATAAACTTTGAAGGCGTGTATCTCAAAACTATTTTTCTTTTTAATTAGCATGTTTTAGAATGGAGCCGTCGATAAGTAGTGTTCGTACGCAACCCTTCGTGTCCTAGTCAAAGTCGCACTTTACTGAATTTATTTAATATTGGCGTAATTGAGGATTGTCTTGTGTAGTATCTTAATGCCTTTGTGACATTTTTTCGTTATTAGTAAGTTTAGCCTACCTCCTTCAGATGCTACCTGGTGTGGAGTGAAGATTTATTGATGGTTGTTGCTTATAATTAGGATATATTTTGCTGATATTTTTTTTTTTTTTTTGCTTCGTTGATGTTTCAAGATTCTATATGATATTCTTATACGCCAGTTCTTCGCTCTTCTGAGACCGTTTATTTTTTTTTTTTAATGCATGTATTTATTTATTGTATCTTCAAATATGAACTAACAATAAGTATTCAAATCTTAAATCTAGAATATAATTATTAGGCCCGACCACTGTCGGACATAAACTTAGTGATAGTTATAAATAATACATAAGTAGTGAATCAAAAAGGAAAAAAAAATTATTTTCAAGTAGTCCCATCTGGAGTGTTAAGTATAAGAGCCCTTGTGTCCCTCTTTTTTAGGCGGATGTATCCAGTAAAGTTCAATATATTACGAGCAAGCGGATTAGGATGTGATTCGAGTTTTGTTAAATACTTGTCTGCGTATTTTGCAATTTCTTCAATCACTAGTGGCATATTCAAATCACGATGTATATTTGAATTTTTGATGTACCATGGAGCCGAAGTTATCATACGTAAAATTTTGTTTTGCCTTCGTTGGATTCTCTCGACATTGGAAGCTGAAGCAGTGCCCCATAGTTGAATTCCGTAGCACCATATAGATTTCAAAAGTGACTTGTAAGTATATCAAAAGTTTGCAATCTATACTGAGAGTTGAATTTCTACCAATCAGCCAATGTACCTGAGCTAATTTTAGTTTCATTTGTGTTAGCTTAGAATCAATGTGTTGTTTCCATGTAAGCCGTCGATCAAGGTGTATACCAAGGTATTTTACATGTGAATGTTGAGGAACAATTTGATTATTGATTCTAATGGGGGAACAAGTATCTTTTCGTAGAGTAAATGTTACCTGCGCACACTTCTGCTCATTTACTTTAATTCTCCATAACTTTAACCATAGTTCCAGTTGGGTAATATGTTCCTGAAGATATCGGGATACCTTGTGAGGGGTTTCATGCATGCTAAAGAAGGCTGTATCATCGGCAAAAGTAGATGTATGGATTTTAGTGTTAACAGGCATAGCACAAGTATAAATCAAATACAAAACTGGTCCCAGTATACTCCCCTGTGGCACACCGGCAGATATAGATTCGGGAAGGAGACTTCATTCCACAACAATGAATTTCCAGGATAGAATATAACTTTCCAATAGCTTTAGGAAATTTATTGGTAGATATGTCTTCAATTTTAAAATTAGGCCTTCATGCCATAATTTATCAAGTGCCTGAGAAACATCAATAAAGAGAGTAGAACAATACTTCTTTTCTTCAAATGTTCTTCTTATAACTTGAACCAATCTATGCGTTTGTTCAATGGTACTATGCTGACTTCTAAAACCAAATTGATGGTCCGGTATGCACCCACTATCACTTAGAATTGGGCATAATTTTGTCATGAGCAGCTTTTCGAAAAGCTTTGATATTGTTGATAGTAAACTTATTGGCCTGTGAGACTCAGTTTTAGTAAGATCTTTGCCCGGCTTTGGAATCATTTTGACCTTGGCAAGCTTCCAGCTGTGTGGATAATACTCTAGTCGTAATATGGCATTAAAAATAAATAGTAAGATTCTAGTTGCATCAATACCTGGAACTTTCTTCGGGTTGAGCTCAGCAATTAGTTTATGTACATCACGAATCTTAAACTTTAATGGTCGAGGGGGAAGAGCAACTAAACTCGGCAAATCAGCAACACCAGTACATGTATTTGGGCTAAATACGGATTTTAAATGCTCAACAAATATTTTACCTTTTTCAGAATCGCTTCTTGCCCAATCACCAGTCGAAGTCCGCAGAGGTGGTTTAAACTAAACGGGTCTTTTAAGCTTTTTAGCAGCGCGCCACAAAGATAAATTAGATGCTGGTGTGACATCAAGACCTTCCAGATAATTTTTAAAAGATGCAGTTTTCTCAGATGCAAGCAACTCTTGGAGTCGTTTCGTGCACTGTTTAAATCTAATTTTATTTCGGGGTGATCTATGCTGTTGCCATTCCCTTCTAGCTCTTCTTTTTTCACGTACGAGACGTTCAATGTCTGAAGAATAAATTTTATTAAACCCAGTCTGCGGATGAGAGGTAGTGGCATGTTCAGCAGCCTGCTTAATATTCTCGTTGAGATTGGCAATGTTAGATTCAATATCATTTGGTGTTCTTACTGAGGTATTTTTTGAACCCCAGCCAATTAACACGATTTATCATCTTCATATATGGATGAGGTAAATCACTTCGTAGTGGGCTACAGATTGTAACGATCGTGGGAGAGTGATCGGACGAGAGATCTAGGGAAGCTTCAACGTGAATTAATTCCCTAAAAATACTTTTTATGACGCCAAAGTCTATAACAACCGGAATTTTTCGTACGTCAGCAGGCCAGTAAGTGGGCTCCCCACTCGAAATAATATCCAAGCCCATTTTTGAAATTGTGTTGAACAACGCCCTACCTCTAGGCGTAATAAGACGCGAACCCCAGAACGTATGCTTAGCATTGTAGTCGCCAGCTGCTACGAAACAAGTTCCAAGAGATTTGTAGAATTTCTCGTATTGATCCTCAGTGATTGAAAATCTAGGAGGGGAGTAAATTGAAGATATCACGAAATTTGAACAAAAATTCTCAATGCAGATGTTTGTTGCTTGTAGATGCTCTTCACAAATGTTGTCAAGAACATTTTAAAAAAAATTATTTTAATACACAAGCAACATTATGAAATGTTTTATTAGCAATTCATCTGCAACCCTTATGACAGGACATCCAATGGCACTTCACTTAAATTATTTCACAGAACACTGAGAGAGAGTGTGTTAATGGATTATAAAGAAGCATAACAATACCTTAATAATTTTAATAAAATAAAATCCGAATACCTATACAACAAACAATATCCTTATTTTATTATAATAAAGATTATGCAAGAAAAAGTCCTTCAAATAAAAACAACATACTTTTAGATATTATAAAAATCTTTTATATTCAGATTTTATACTGAAAGTGGCCTCGTATTAAGGTTATTATACTAATAACATTTTCTTTTTAATAAAATGGACAAAAGCTGCTCAACTTCAATCCAATTTCAACCCTGTGCAAGAAGAGCATTCATTGTTTAGCAAAAAAAAAGACTTTTACCTGAATAACCACCTTTATTTTCTACCTTTTTTTAATACTCTAAAAAAAATTTCTGCAAAGTATTTGAAGTATTTGAAATTTAATAACACGAAAAAAAATTTTTTTGGCATGTCATCTTTATTGTCTTTCTGGGCTTTTGTTAAGGGAAAGGACAAAAGGTATAATAAAAAAAAATCGATAAAAATATGAAAAACTTTTAAAATACTCTTGTGAAATTGGCTTAGTAATATAAAAGTGAAATTGTCTGTAGAAAATCCACTTAAGTTTTGCCTACTTTTTGACAAAGTGGTCTTTACGTATTCAAACGAAGTTTTACATTTTAATGCCAAAGACTTCAAAATATGCTTGTAAGCACTTTAAAATTATTTTTAATACAACAAGGGCATTTTAATGCGAAAAAAAGCAGCTTTAGGTATTAATGTTTTTGGGTGCTATATCATTTATAAAAAGGCAAAGGATATTTGAAGCATTTATTAAATAGTTTTGTATGAAAGATATTGTATAATAAAACCTCAGAAATAAAACCACATAATTATTATTATTTTTTGAAATGTTTGCTCACAATTTGAAAAGTGAACATGCCAGTATCGTACATTTAATTTTCACCAACTCGAACAAGTTTGGAGCTTTAAAATTTTACCAACAGCTTCATCCAATAACTCTTCAATTAAACTCTTCTGCAATGCAGTAAATTAAAGCAAAAATGTCACTTTGGCCTCCATCCAATATTCCATTTGTTTAATTTGTCATTGTTAATAGTTTAAAAATTTATTTTGCTTAGTTGTTGTTTGCATTCTCTAACTCCTTGTTTCAACAATAAATCAGCAATTGATATTTTAGTGTAATTATTTCTAAAATATCCACACAAATATTAAAATGTAGTCAAATGAATGTGTCATAGGAAACAAAATAAAAAACTATTTTGCATACTTTAATTACCACTTGTCAGCATTAATTTGCAATGTTGGAGCAAAAAATATCCAAAAAATATTACAGGTAATTAATTATTTATTAGCTTTAAAAAAAAATCACAAAATTTTAAAATAAAATGAAATTTATTATTACACAGCAATTAGTAAGTAAATTTGCAGGTTTGAAATAGAATTTTTAATATTTAAATACTTTTAGTAGTGAAAAAATTACGAGTTATTTATATGGAAATGATTTTTTGTTAACAAAATTTTATTTGTCATTTTGCTTGAAGCAATTATGCAGCAAATATTATCATTTCTTTTTTTTTATTTAATTGCCTCCGTTATTTTAAGCCTGATAGAAATTTAAATTTTTACAAAATAACACCAAAACTAAAATTTTTATACAGAAAGTTGTTTGGTATTTCAATAAAATTTAATACATATTTTCAAACAAAATATCATTGATCATGGTACGTGCTCCGGTTTTAAGTGAACGATTATATATCCCATAAAAATCACAAAGCCGTCCATAAGATGCACGATCTGGTTACTGATTTTTAAAAATAAATTAAGATATATTTATTTATTAAGATTTATTTTTAAGATTTTTATTTTTATTTATTAAGATTTTTATTAAGATTTATTTTTTCAAACAACTTATTATTGATCTTTAATTCATATTCCATTAAAATATTAATTGATTTCATCAATCGATTAATTATAGCCAAGTATGTCAAAAATTTCATTTAATCTTTTCAATTTTCTAGGTCACGATATTTAGTAATTTTCAGTAACATTTTTGGAGTTTTAGGAGGGAGAAAATACTAAACAAAAATATTCAAGGGACTGGAGTAAAGTTATTTTATTTTCATTTGTAATTAGGCTGATTGCTATGATAAAGGTGTGAAAATTTATAGTGACATAACTAATGTTTAACCAAAAATAATATATGTTCAATTAAATACTTTTATTGAAATCACACATATTCTACATTTTTTTTATTATTCGAAAATAAGAATTCAATTAGTTTTTAAAATTTTGCTATTCGTTTTCGTAATATTTAGTTGCTTAAATTAAGAATATTTAAGAATTATCACAATACGAGTATTCAATATTTTCTGTTTACTGAGCACTGACTAATATTTTTTTTATTTATAATACATACATATTTTTATTTATTGTATTTTCAAATATGAACTAACAAGTATTCAAATCTAAAATGTAAATATAATTTTTAGGCCCGACCAGTGTCGGACATAAACTTAGTAAAAGTACTTAATAATAAATACATAAGAGTCGTGCTGACTAATAAATAAAAATTAATAAATAAGATATGAAATAAATTTAATGATATGAAATGAAATGAATGAAATACGAATATATAAAATGAATGAAACATGTCAAATGAATGAAATTAAATTAAATGAAATGAAATGAAATCTAATGAAATTAAATGTAATGAAATTAAATGAAATGAAACGAAGTGAAATGAAATGAAGTGAAATGAAATGAAATGAAATGAAATGAAATGAAATGAAATGAAATGAAATGAAATGAAATGAAATGAAATGAAATGAAATGAAATGAAATGAAATGAAATGAAATGAGATGAAATAAACTAAACTGAATTGAAGTGAATTAAAGTACTTTGAAATTAGTTGAAATGAATTGAAGTTAATTGTAATTAATTGAAATGAATTGAAATACATTGAAATAAAATAAATGAAATTAAATAAAATTAAAAGAAATGATATAGTATGAAATGAGATAAAATGAGATTAAATGAATTGAAATGTATAAGAAGGAATTGGAATGAATTAAAAGCAATTAAATAGAATTAAAATTAATTAAAATGAATTGAATTGAAATGAAATGAAAAAAAATAAATAATATGAATTGTAATAACATGAAATGAAATTGAATGATATGAAATGAAATAAAATGAAATAAGATAAAATGTGATGAATTGAGAAGCAGTGAGCTGAAATGAGACAAAATTAATGAAATGAATGACATGAATGAAATTAATAAAATCAATGAAATTAGTGAAATTAATCAAATTAATGAAATGAAATTAAATAAAATGATCCGAAATTAATGTAAAAAAATAATAAAAGAATGAAATTAAGAAAACTAAATAAATTAATGAAGCTAATGAAATGAAATAAAATCAATTGCAATCTCTGGGAAAAAGAGAAAAAAAGTGCATAAGTTGACTTAAGATAAAAATGGAGACTTAAGATAAAATTGCACGAGTAATTTGCTAAACTATAAACTATATTCTGTGCGACATATCAGTTTGCTTATATTAACTAACTCGAAAACGATAACTGCGAAAAACTAGCACATGACTTAATCTTTTAGGAAATCTATTTGTGAGCTTCCGTGTTAAATCTGAGGAATTCCGCCAAAAAACGAATTTTTTTTTTTTTTTTAAATGCTGAAGAATTTTTAAAAGTTTTTAAAGCAACTTTACGTCTACGTAATTAAATCTACAATTTTTGTCATATTGCTTAAGGTTAACTTGAAAAATGAATTCAAAATTAAATATTCGTAAGAGAAATTAGCTATTAAGTTTTTTATGCATTCTGTATTTTGAGTGGGATTTGATAGTAATGAATTTTTTA
This sequence comes from Tachina grossa, assembly GCA_949987645.1. Lineage (NCBI taxonomy): Eukaryota > Metazoa > Arthropoda > Insecta > Diptera > Tachinidae > Tachina > Tachina grossa. The sequence continues at coordinate 31,394,194 of OX465275.1, forward strand.
ATATTTTAGATACAACTTAAAACGATAAATGAAAAAATCACTTCAATTGCTGCATTAGATGTGTAATGCAAAACCTAAAACTACTGTTTCTTAATGGCATCATGCAGCATACTTTAATTACTTCAACCTTTTTTTTACAAATACAACTGCTCATACTAACAGCCGCTTATAATATTTTATTTGTGCCTCAGCAAATCGTATTTAGCCAGTATTCTTTCTCACACCATTCCACATAGCTTGTGGCAAAGACGCGGTAAGCCAGGATTAAAAACTTTTTATTATGTTGCTTTTAATGCCGAACTGCTGCGGTTGCTACTATAACTCCTGCTGCGTCATTACTTTGTTCAACCGCACTGAAAAGTAAAGTGCAAAATAAAGAAACCAACTTAACGAGAAGGTAATGAAAACAACTTAAAACAAAAGGCAACAAACAACTGCATTAAGGGCAAAACAGCAATTGGAAAAAAAATATAATGAAATAAAAACACAAACAAACACCAGCTATCTTCAAATAACAAGCAACAAAACTTATTGCAACAGCAGCAACGAAAATAGTCACATTTTACACTAACCACTTGCCACAACGAAACTTACGATGATTTTGATGATGATATTGTTGCTGATGATAATGATGATGTTGTTGTTTACCTAAGCAAAATTGTACAAGTGTATTTAGTACTGCTTAATCCCAACCAGTGATGGGAAAGTTGCTACGATCGTACTTTTTTTGATACTATTTGACATGAAAAAGTACCGTAGTACTCCCGCAACACGTTTGATACTCTCACGGCCTACTTAGAAATATAGTCGGAAGACGCGCGTATGCATATATTTTTGCGAAGAATTAAATTTCTTTTTCGACAACTGGCACGAAACTTTATTAGTAAAGACGTTTTAGAAAAGTGTACCAAACCAATCACAATTAAATATAAATGAAAACTATATTTGATTCAATGATATTTTCTGTGGCACAGAAGTTGATCTCTATGTAAACAGAAATCATGTTGAAACAACTGTTTTAGTTTAAAAAAAAATTGTAAAAAGTTTGTATTACATTCTGTCAAGTTCTTAGAGTAAAAGTGGACTTTGACAGTTTGGTTTAGTAAGTATCCCTTTGAAAATGTTTTATTTGGTAATTATACTACTTTTAAGTAAAGTGTTTCCCAGCGAAAAGCTAAATTTTTAAAATATCAACAACCAATATAGGTCATACTATGGCAGAACTAAGGCCATTAACAACAGAAAATATACATATGTATGCAGTTTCTGGACTTCCGTTGCTATAATTAAAAACGCATTGGACGAATACATGTTTCCTGGTAAATCGAGAGTAACTTACGGAATTTTGTCCATACCTCACTCCTCTGTTAATATCGAAAGGATTTTCTCTTACCACAATCTCATGAAAACAAAACAAAGGAACAGGCTTTATATTCTAACAGTATAGTCTTGTCCAGGCCAAAGATTTATTAAAGTCTAAAAACTGTTTTTCTTATAACTTTAATATTATACCCACTCAGACAGAAAACGACAGATGTGCGATTGCTTTACGTGAGTACCTGCCATTACGGCCTAATCTCACGTGTGCCAAAGCACTGGGTGTGGTTTAGACGCCAGACCAACGCCCCCATGCACCCTATTAGAATAAACCTATGACCCACTCCATAAGGCACATAGGTTGCAATCTTTGAATATAGTTATCCCTGTACTATATTCAATTACCTTGCTGAGGTAATTTGAGCTATCTAAACTCTGCTGCTATGTCCGTGCCCATAGCAGCTTCTGTTGAATGGCAACAGCACCTAGAATAGTGTCTGGCTGACCGCGTCAGACCAACCACTAGTATTGATTTCACACTGGGAAGCCAATAGTATTCTCCCAGCGATTTTGGTAGCAACCACAGCCACCACGATAATTCTGCGGCTTCCACGCCAAGGTGTTGTGTATACACCCATAGCGAGGTCCCCATGAGAATTCCTCAACCATTGCCGGCACAGCTCAACCACTCATCCGAAATGAACCCATGCCTGTGTCGCCAAATAACCAGTGCCTACTCCACACATACCAAAATCATCCTTTTAACCCCGTGAGGTAGGACGAACTCAGCATTTTAGCAAAGGAAACTGACGACCGCTACATGCACTCAACTCTAAGCAGCTCGGCTGTCGGGCCACCGGCACCCGTGGCACCAGAAGTAGCCTCTGGTTAGACCTCGAAGTTCCACCACAAGGGCTTCACCTCTATCGTCTTTTGAACTAAGGGACAGTTCTAGGTGACGCTGCACCTAATTGACATCAACAGGACCTGTCTTCCTTTTGTTATAAATATGTGCACATCCTTTGCTCTGTTTGTGTTCAGGGATCGGGTAGTAACACATAAGTTCTATGGGTAATGTACCAAAGGTACGTCAATGGAAAAAGCCACATCACCCCAGCTGGGGCCCCGGGGTTGCCACACCCATAGTCTATAATAGACTCCCCTGGGGGGACAGAAAACGACAATCAGCAGTATCTGTATAACATCTGTTTAATTTTAAGGAACGCATAACATTAAAATTGTAACGCCGAATGACCATCCTCCAACTCTTGTTTCTAATGTTCCCAGTAAAAAAAGACACTCCAAAGAAGTCATAAAAATGTAGAGTTTGCAGTCTGGAAGTAGTTCAAATTTCGATCCGATCTAATGATTTTTACATAGGGTTGTCATTGCAAGAAGTTCTCTTTTTCGATGCCTAGTCACCGAATTAGAAGCGATTTTAAGAAAAATTTCCTTTTTTGTGTTCTATGGTAATATTTTCATCTAGGAAAAACTTTAAAAAGTTACATATTTTAACAATTCGTTTCTTTTTATACGAATTTAAACGCGAAACAGTGTTTTCATGTAAATTTAAGCAAATAACTTCTAAATTTTAGGCCAAAATTAGTTCATAAATTTCTTTCAAAAAATCAATTTTTTGAACATTTTGGTGAGTATTGACTAAAACTATGGAAAAACTACAAGGTTTTGTGTGATTAAAATAAACTTTTACTTGGTTTTCTGCTAACTATCGGCAAATTAAAAATATCGATTTTTTGGAAGCAATGAAAATGTGGTTCCTTCAGAATGACGTCCATTTTTTTTACTGGGTTGGTGCAATACTCTAAATACAAACTTATAAGTTCGTCACAAGGGAAATTTTCAAACTTAAGTCAACTTTTTGTATTTGCGGTGTTGTAGTGGTATAGGATTACTAAGAACACGGTATTTGTAAACACAAAGTCATATTTTTGTGTTTGTAGTACTTTGGTGGTACAAAATTTTTGGAAGAGTCGTAATTTTGTATTTACAGTGTTGTGGAGGCACATAATTTTTGCGCAAAATCACAATTTCTGTCTGGTTATGTACATATTGTCATTCGTAAGTTATTGTGTTCTTTATGACAAAAATGTTTTTTTGGGAAATCGCTGTTAAAGTTTAGCTATCAGTTACAAAAAAATGAACCGAAAAAGTTGTCGCACCAGGAAAACTTCTAGAATTTCTGGGGTTTTCTGTAAAAAAATGTTCGTCCTTGGAAATGATTTTAAGAGTAAGACGCGTTTCAAAAAAAATTGCTTTGTTCTACATGCATTTATTTACGAAACTCTCATTGTCTTATAGCATATAGAACAAAATGTAGAAAAGTGTTGTGTTTTAAATACTTTAAGAATATGCTGGTTATTTAATTGCAGGAAATGGAACTAACACAAGACTAGTCACGTGATCAATCCCCAAGTGATAGGGACCAGTCCGAACTCTACCACTTCCTTTGATGCGGACCAGTCACTTTTACATGGGGATGGCCTAGGATGGGGTTAATTGATACTTTGTATGCATTTTGTAACTCATCACTGAACTAGCTCATGGGGACATAATCGGTGTGGAATAACATAAATTATTCAAAAATGTCATTCCGACACACCGTTACCATATGTAAAGATTTATCTGATTTTCGAAGTTATTCGGGGTGTTAACAATGCTTAAAGATTTCTTTGTTAAAAATAAGATTTTTAAGAATATGATATTTGGTACTTTTAGTATATTATTTAAGGTCCTTTTTACTAAAGTACTGACCTATTTTCTTCTTTCCTTCATCAAAAGTATGAATTATATGCATTCATGTATTTGTCGTATACATGTTCTATTCAGCAAATATTTTTTGTTAGTTCATTTGAAAGAAAATTAATTTTTCTTGAACTCTAATTCATTTAAATCAATGGATATTAATATATTTTGAATAAATAAAAAAAGATTTTTGTGTTCTACTTGAAGGTTTTTGAGAAAATAAGTATGGTATCGCTGTTCCGACACTTAGCAGTAACAAATTAAAACTTTTAACTTTATTTTTATTGTTAATCTTACAAATGCAATTTTAATTTATTTTTAAACAGATATTTTTTTAGCTTCGAGCTGACAACCTCCGGGATGACAGGCTTGCACACTACCCATCCGACTACAGAGGCACTCAAATTTCAAAAGTATAAACACCACTTAAGCTCAGGTTAATATCTAAGAATAGTTACGGGACTGGTTCCAGAGTGGCTTGGCGGTACCATTGGAGGGAACAGCGAACATTATGTTTATACTGCTTGATAGGTCCTGGACCCAACCACATCGAACTCAGCCTTTTACTATAATACTAGACCAAATTCCAATTAAATTGACAAAAGATCACGACTATAGATCAACACAATGGTGAATATATATAACCATTTACAGGATATGTCATTTTTTCACCATACACTACTCCTTACTTTTGGTAACACTCCCAATTTCTCAAGTCATAGGACGAATAAGTTTGGATCAATTGTCACCAAATTTTTTGAAGGGTATTATCATTTCAAGCATCTTTACGATGCATCCACAAGTGTTGAGAATGAATTACGAAAGGGCAAGCATGTTGAGCATGAGCCAGTACATGACGTCAGTATTTGGAGGAAGGGTTAACAATTAAAAGAATGTTTCGTTTTTTTCAACAGAAATTTTATATATATTTATATATATAAATAGCAATAACATTTCATTGATATAATCAATAAGAAAACACCCGGACCTAATTAAAAATTAACGGCTTTTGAATACTGATTGTTTGTCATTGTTTTTCTGATTTCTTTTTTTTGTTTCATTGCATTTTCCAAGTGCAATGTGAAGTCACAACAAATAAATAAAACAAAAACAAATAATGCAAAGAGATCCAAATTAGTACAAAAATTATTTATATAAAAAATTATTTTGTTTATTTAGTATTTTTGGTACGTTTTTGTTCTATATGCACGAGTTTTTGCATATAGAACACAATAGGTTACGAACCTTGTCACTAAAGAGTTGTATAGCACAAAGTCAATGTCTCATATTTCTAAAACTATAAATGATAGGAAAGAACTGATTACACAGATCGAGAGATCTCTAAAAGTTTTCCTAAATATCAATCTTATCTCAATTTTTTATATTTTGCGGTATAGAACACAATAACTTGCGAACGACGATATGTATATGCTTTGTGTTCATTTTCTTATTTATTTGTAATAAATTTTATATAACTTTTTGTTAATAAAATTTAAATAAAAAAATAGTTTTTGGTACTCTCGGGATCAAAAAAGTACTCAAAAAAATTCTTTTTGGAACCGAAATGCAAATCTCATTTGCCATCACTGATCCTAACACATGCCCCATTCTCTCACTCTCTCCCTCTTTCACTCTTTCTGTCCACAACAATGAAAAACATACACTGCTCTTAAAACTTTTTACACACCCGCAGTCCAGGTATTAGCGAAATAGTTAAATTTTTCTTTTTGTTGCAGTTGTAGCTAATGGCAGCAGCAAGTACCGGGAATTGTTTCAAGTATTTAGTGACTTGATGTTTTAGTTGCATGAATGAAGTTAAAGCAAACAAATTTCAAAGTTGCACAGCTTACATCTCGCAGTTAAAATTTTTGCTTAGATGGCATAAAATTTTATACGTCTTGCTGTGTATTTTATGTTTAAAAGTTTTTTTTTGTGCCCCTTTTTAACAATTGCTGAAACATTGTATAGTAAGAGGTGTAGTGTGTAGCAAAAATTTTGGGGAAAAAAGGAGTTTGTTCGGTCGAAAAACTACCCTATGAATTACCTTAAGCTTGATTAGAATTATTCCTCCCAAAAGTATGCACAAAATTTTATACGGATTCTTGTATATCATTGTCGACTTCGGGTGTTTAGACGCAATTTACACTGTGCCTTTTCTTCTTGCCTGTGCAGGCAGGCTTTTTTAGTTTATTGGTGAGAGGGGGTGAGAAGCTTGCGGGGTAAAACAAAAGGCACAAAATGAAAATTCGAGGGGATTTATGACATTTCTCTTTGCCTTTTTCGTACTCTCAGCATTAAACGAGTATGTAAATCAGTGGTGTCAAAAATAAAACTATAGTTGTATGTGTGAGCAAAGCTGTCTCATTCGTCTCTGAAGTACATCGAAAAAAAATAAATATTTGCAACAAATGCAGTTTAGTGAAGGAGCTCAAAATATATAAAAAGGAGTCTATATGGTAGAAAATTAAAAAATAAGGAATAAAAATTAAATAAAAAAGTTGCGGGCGACCCATATTTTCCGAGTTACGGCGCTGTAAACTTTTCATAGGAAACTGTGAAGAAATTCCAAAAATAAATTTTTAAATAGCTCATCTGATAGAAACTTGAAAAATAAAAAGAAAAAATTAAACAAAAAAATTGGCTGCGACCAATATTTTCCGAGTTATTGGTCTTTTAGGTTTTGATATTAAATGCAATTTAGTGAAGCTGCTCCAAAAAAAACCAAAATGTCTTTTTAATATATATTCATTTCTTTCCTTAAAAGTTTTGTAACATAAAATACATTGAATGTCGCAAAAAGCGTTACTGATCATAGAATATTTTTCGCATACCACTTTTTTTCTTTGACTGTATCTATAAAGAATTTAATACACCCGCTGCGCATGTGTTATCGTCGCTGTCTCATTGACGACTAAATGGAAGAGAATAAGAATGTGAGTGATTTTAGTTTGCACAATTGTGCCATGAAACTGACATCATTGATATAAATGCCAAAAAGGCATGAATAAAAAAGGCTTAATGTAAACGTGTGTGACTTTTCGTAGGGGGTTTAAAAGAAAATTGTCAATACAAGGCAGGCTAAAAAGGCATAGTGTGAAATGGCTCTTAGCTATTAGAAGCATGCGTAAACAATCTTCAAATGCAAATACGTCTGTTTTTTAAATGAATTCTCGTGGCACGTATTATTCTAAACTAATATTAAATACTGTCCAGCGATGCTGGATGAATGCATTGGCGTTCGTGTATATGAGTATTAACAAGCGATGTTGCGAAGACTTCTTGTTCGAAACAAACACTCAAAAGAAGTAGTGTTGATGCGTGTGTGCTTGTTATTTTGCATATTGCACGTTTAATTAAATGTGTAAGATGTAGATGTTAAGCTATTATGTGTTTGAGAGGGGTTTTTTAAAGCAAGCGCATACAGCTAATGTCAATGCATGTGTGCGTTTGTATGTGCACAGAAAAATAAAAGATCATACACACAACGTGTGTGCGTATTTACTTGCATGACGTTTGTATACGCGCCCATGCGTATGAAGAAGCTAGCATCACAAATTTTTCCGCCACGAAGTATTTTCTTCTTTACTGCTATACCTGCAACAAATGAAACAAACGTCTTGCCAACAGTGTTGTTTAGCGTTTGGTTTAGAAGATTTCGCTGTAGTAAAACATGTCTTAAAAGTTTTAGTAAGTTGTCTTTTGCAGGGATATATTAGATATTTGGCTCAATTTTGGGTAACTGGATTTGCTAATGAATTGAATTGTGAATGCGGAGTCCAGATTACCTTAAAGTCTCTATAAAATCCAGAAAAATTCATCCTTGGATACGGCTTATACGGCGCTGGTATCATTGGGTCTTATGTCTTAAAAACAATACCGCAGCTTGCGTTGTGGTCAACAAAGATCGTAACCGCATCATCAAAATATAGACAACAAATATCCGCAAGAGATGTCACGTCAAAAGTATGACGCTACAGCCCATACAGCGACCATAACCATGAACATTTTGAAATAAAAATTTGAGGTTAAGTTAATTTCAAGAAATAGAGTTAAGTTGGCCTTCAAGATCGTGCGACGTGATAGTTCACAATTATTTACTGTGGGATTACATGAAGTAGTGTTATTCAATACTCGAAAAAGTGGAAGAAAATTTCACGTCAAAAATTCGTTTGATCAAGAACAACTACGGTGGCCATATCCCTCACATCATTTTCAAGTTTTAATATCATATATTGATGTTTCGATTAAAAATATTCCATGGGTTAAAATTTAATTTGTTGTGCTATTTTTTAAGGCTAGGTCATACTATCAGCACAATTTATTAATTTTCGTCAGCTCACTGAAATAAAGTCATAGGTGAGTACTTGCAAGAAAAATATACAACTTACAAAACGCCTACTAAAAACTAATCGTAATCTAATAACATGTAGAGTGTTTTATTAAAAAGGAAACAAAAGACACAATTAAACACTTGCAGGAAAACAATGCATTAGTTGTCGTTTTAAAAGTGCCAGCTTAAGCTTAATTGCATTTTCTTTCTTTCATTTTCATTCACGTTCACATTAAAATTTCACGTTGAGTATATGACTCTAAATACAAAAATCGATGAAGTTTTTTTATGTCAAGCAGCAAAAAAGAAAGAATTTATTTGGTTATTTAAGAAAAGGAAAAAAAATTATAAGAAGTATGGGTAACTCGTTACTTAGTGATTTGGGAAAAAAAATAATAAATATAATATAATAGGAGATATAAAATTTTTTCTTGGTTGTAAGCATTTTAAATATGATAGAAAAAATAATTTAAATGCTGTTACTGAAGCAAGGAAAAAGCTAAAGGGGTGGCTTTTAATAATGCAATACAAGGTGCTAGATATAGAAAATAGGTTACAAGGAGGACAGTATGTAGTATTTTAATTTAAGTAACTCACTTTACAAACATCTTTGCTCTAAGTAATAGTTACGCACATTTGGAAAAAAACGCTACCTTGCATCAAAAAGACAGCTTCAAAGTGGAGGATGTCAGAGCAGGAGATTTCACAAACTTCGTCTCTATTTCCTTTCCGGACAAAGAAGTGAATTTTGAAGAGATGCCAAAGCCCATTAAGCAAAATCAAAAACTTTTCCAGAATCTGTAAATTCACTTGATATAAAACTCTAAACACATTGCCCACAGCATACTACATGGCTACATGACTACAACTGCCGATTTCAGTGGTACCACTTCCTAGTGTTTCACATTTTTAAAAATAAAATAGCTCATTATTTTTTTACACATTTTTTTGCGAATTTTACTATTTCTTCAATATATTTCGTAATTTTTCGTTAAGTTTTCGCGTTTTTTTTTTCAAACTTTTCATATCTTTAATAGCTTGCGTCTGATTTCGTAATTTCTCGCTATTTTTACCAAAGTAAAAATAAAATAAAATTTTGTAACTCAGTTTTGTATTTTCAAAAAAAAAATATTTCTTTGTAATAACTTTATTTACATATTTTGCTATATTGTCAACACTGTTTTTGTTTTTAAGCCGTCAAAAATATACAGCCTTATTTATAAATTATAAAAAGGCTTTATAAAGGATTTTTAAGAAAAATTTTGTATGAAAATTTGTTTTAAAAAATCTTTATAAAGACTTTTTAAGTTTTATACATAAGGCTGTTAAATTATAAATTAGTTACTGCCTATTTCTCAATGTCACCAGCAAACGTTCGATCGACAACTTAAGCATTAAACCCATTCACCGCTGCATGCTTCCGACTACAAATTGTCAAGGATAGAATACATATGTTTATATGAGAATGATTCTTTTGAAGACAGCAAGGCAATAGGGCGGCAGGTTGTTGTCTATGCTGATTTTGTCGTTATATTGAAAACAACAACAAATTTTGTTTCCAATAAACGCTGTTGATAGAACGTTTGCTGAGGACATCGACCTGTATTTGTTGTAGACAAACTAACGGGTGTTTTTTTAGAGGTATAGAACTTTGAATTGAAATAAAACACAAGAAAATCGTTTTAATGTCCATCAATTTGGCTTTATTGGAAGGATAATTTTATGCCATTAATTTTTAAATATGATTTCGGGCATGTGGCCGCCGCGGCTGGCTCGAATAAAGCCAATTCTACAGGTCCAATTTTCAACCACTTTTTCGAGCATATGGGGCCGTATGTTGGCAATAACGCCACGAATGTTGGCTTCCAAGTCCCCTAACGTTTCTGGTTTGTTGGCGTAGACGAGCGACTTCACATATCCCCAAAGAAAATAATCTAATGGTGTCAAATCACACGATCTTGGTGGCCAATTGACAGGTCCATTCCGCGAAATTATGCGCTCATCGAATGTTTCCTTCAATAAATCGATTGTGACGTGCGCTGTGTGACATGTAGCGCCGTGTTGTTGGAACCACAACTCATCCACATTCATGCCATCCAATTCGGGAACAAAATAGTCGGTTATCATGGCTCTATACCGGTCTCCATTAACGGTAACTGACTCTCCAGCATTATTTCGGAAGAAGTATGGCCCAATGACTCCACCAGCCCATAGAGCACACCAAACAGTCAGTTTTTGTAGATGTAATGGCGTCTCAAGGGTCTCATGTGGATTCTCTTCACTCCAAATGTGGCAATTTTGCTTGTTGACGTAGCCATTCAACCAAAAATGAGCCTCATCACTGAACAAAATTTTGCGATGAAAATCAGCATCGAGATCAATCTCATTTTCGGCCCATACACCAAAATCACGACGCATTGCATGGTCTCGCGGCTTTAATTCTTGCACAAGCTGGATCTTGTAAGGTCGCAAGCCAAGATCTTTGCGCAAAATCTTCCATAAAGTTGATGGACAAAGCTCCAATTGCTGTGCACGGTGGCGAATCGATTCATTCGGGTCCTCTTCAACACTTTGCTCTACAGCGGCAATTGTTTCTTCGGTGCGCACTGTTCGACGTCTCTGCGGATGCGTATTATCACATAGAGTAAACGTAGTGCGAAAACGATCCATGGTTAACCGAATTAATTGCTCTGATGGACGATTATGTCGACCATAAAATGGACGGAGCTTGCGGTAAACTTCGCGAACTGAACCATTATTTTCGAAATAAATTTGCACGATTTGCAACCGTTGTTCTTTTGTCAACCTGTTTATGATGAAATGGCAAACCAAACTAAATATTAATTACTTAACAGCTGACAAAATGGCCACCAGTTAAAAAAGTGATGCCAAACTAAAGTTCTATACCTCAATAAGAAACACCCATTACATAAATTTGTGTTTGGTATTTGCTTTCTCTCTCACACACACTTTCTACAACAAATACTCGTTAATGTTCTCTGATGATTCTGCGCAGCAGAATTTTTTTGTACGCCATCTTGTTTTCTTGATTCATGATCAAAATAATCATTCTCATATAAATATTTGTATTCTATCCTTGCCATTTTGTAGTCGGCACCTTTCGACGTTGAATGTGTTTAAAGTATAAGGGTCGTATGCAAATAAACTTAACAAAACTTTTGCCAATCAATGTTAAGTAAAGTTGTATTCTAAAAAAATTATTATATCAAAATTCTTATTATTAGTATTTTCAAAATGTGTATTTTGCACCTCAAATATTTTTGTTAATGTATCACATATTGATTCATGTTACATCTGAAAATGAAGTTAAAAGCGCTAGCTCTCATCATAAATTTATTCTTTCTGTTATGTGATGGAAAAAATCAACAAATTATCCAACTGATTCGAAATACATAGCAAAATCCATTAAAAAAATATTAAAATAAATACAATTATACAAAAATGTTTAACTGATGTACATACAACCAAAACGAATCGAAATAAGCTGGATATTCAAATACTGAATTCATTCGAATAAAACAAATTGTGATAATTTTTCATAATTTTTTATTGTTACTTCATAGAAATGTTTATCTGTTTTCCTACCATGTCAGAAGTTCATAGTTTTTAAATTAGGTTGCTTTACTTCAAGATAATAAAAATTTATTTAATAAAATAAAAAATTATTTGAACAACCGAATGAAATCGTATTCGATTTTGTACATCATAAGTTGTGAAGTGGTGTTTGAACAAGGTGGTGTTACCAGTATTTTTTATTAAATCACAAAATAATTAAAATTGTCTTTTGCAATAAGATTTTTTAATACAGCTATGTTAGCCTTAAAGTGCTTGGCAACTACTATGAACTTTAAAGCTAAAGTAAAATATATTTTTTTTGCATAAAGAGGTAGGTTAGGTTAGGTTAGGAAGGGTAATGCTTTACAGCACCTCCACTCGGAGACCCAATTGGGTCCATTGTGATTCCCTTCTGTTGCCCATAAAAAACTAATATTCACCATCCCATTTGCAGCTAGAAGTAAACTTATTAACCATCACTCAGCCGCCGAATTCCCATAATAAAGCCCCTGATGTCCCCTAGTTTATACTTCCCGACTTCAGTAATGCTTTCATGGAAAAATCTGCTCAGCCATCTAAGCCTATGACGTTGCAGCTTCGGGCAATGACAGATAATATGTTCAATGGTTTCTGGTTCCTCTTCATCCCAGCACATCCTACAAAAATCTGGAGTGCCAGTCTCCCAAATGCTGGTTTTTGCTCTGACTGAGCAGTGACCAGTCAGCACGCCTATCCTGATTCGCATCGCCTTCCTATTCATGTCCAGTAGTAGTTTAGATCTTCCTTAGTCTAGTTTTGGCCAAAAACCCCTCGAGACTCTACAATCCTCAATACTTCGCCATGAATTGTTAGTCCTGCTTTCTACCCAACCACTGAGTTGCTTATAGTAATGACCTATCGGTAATTTCACCGATCTGTCCGACAATCCCTCATCCAACACCAACCCTATTCTTGCCAGCTCATCGGCAATTTTATTTCCCTTAACACTGCTGTGGCCTGGAACCCAACATAGTCGGACACTATACTTTTCCATAAGCAAGTTGAGAGCCTTCCTCCAGTCACTAACAAGTTTCGATTTGACATTGTGTCGACGTAGAAGGTTACCTTCTCACCTTCAGCTACATTCCTGGCCACCAGCTTCGTGGCTCTAAGGATCGCCTAGATCTCAGCCTGGAAAACACTACATTCATTCGGCAGTCTGAAAGAACTACGAATGTTAGTTCCCAAGATATAGACACCAGCCCCTGTGCCTTCTCCCATTTTTGATCCGTCTCTAAAGAATGCACTACTCTCGCACAGCCTACCGGATTTGACCCAGCATTAAGAGGTAACTGTTGAAATTTTCAGAATATTTAGCCTTAATTTTTTACATGTTCTTGTTAACTATATATTCTTACAGATTAGTTTAAAATAATACAAGTAATTGTTTATATTAAACTATTGTTATTTTTATTACTTTTAAATACTCTGAAAGAACTTAAAACCTCTTTTTGATTCGCAGCATTATTACCCATTCCATACGTATACCCCCCACCCCCTTGCCCGGCAATATCAGCAAACCAAGCACAATAAATATCCCAGAATCTTTGCTTGAAGACTCCAAAAAGCAAACAACTTTACTAAGTACACACATAAAAATATGTGCTTAAGAAAAAAAAAAAACTACATTGTACCATATTTTCCTGTTGTTAAAAAGTTTTCAACATAAAATGCTTTTATCTTTTTTTTCTTTCTTATTTGTAATGCTTGCTGGTCTCTCTGTTATTGCTGTTGTTTAAAGTGCTTTTTATATGCGGTCCATATTAATTGAGTAAATCTTCCTGTTCGTGATTTTCCTCAAATCATGTTTGTCTTGACGCATTTTAAGCGTCAAAAAACATGACCACCACAAAATAAAACAACGACAACATCCAGCAGGCACAACAGGAAGCAACAACTAAATAAACGCCCACATTTCTAGCAACAAAAAGTAAAAGTTTTGTGTATGTTTTTTTTCAGCCATCAACGCCATCATCATACGTTTGTTTTTTTTTTTTTTTTTTAATCTTCTTAGTCAAACTGAAAAGTTTCCTTGAAAAGTTTTAAGCCTGATAAAATTGTGAACAACAACTGTTTTGCTAAATGACGGTGAAGGGATAAATAAAAGAATGAGTGAATGACAGCAGAAACAGAGTGGAAAGATTAGAGTTATAAAAAACATACGCACACATCCTCGAAACAGTCAATAAGAATACCTTAAATTAGCTACGGGCAGAAAAACGATGAGAATGTTTAATCAGGTGCATGTGAATGGAGAAAGTTTAAAATATTTGCGGTTATGCGAGCAAAAACAATGGCAGGAAGCAGATGCTTCCCTGTGCACGCACATCAATTGAAAGTTTTTCTTTTTAAGTAAATATAAGTTAAGAATATTTATACTTCTATTAGAGCAACCTCGTGTTTGGCATGCAGTGAAATTTACAAATTTTAAATTGCTAAAGAAAATAAAAAATAAAAAAAGTCGGAATTATTTGTGTCTAGAAATGGTGGGTCTACATACAACTAACGATAATATTATGTAATTTTATTTATTCAGCCCTAAAATCTTTAGGGCTTTCTTTATGTGATTTAAGTATGTTCAAACAATTTTTTGGGGTTTGCCAATATCACAAATTTTTCAAGAATTTGAATCATTTGGGAGAGCAGTTCTAAGAAGTTGAATGTATGGGCATTTCCAGCGAAAGGTCCACCGGCACCAAGCAACTAAAATACTTTATTTTACCATATTTTCATACAAAAAGATTTACACACGTTTCTCAGGGGAGTCATTATATATTGACTTCTTTGCTCTCTAAAACTTTTTCGAAATCGGATAGACAATAGAACCAGAGATTGACTATATAGACTGGTACTCCACTTGGGGTTATGTGCAGATAGATATTTTATGTTAGCTTCAAATACGATTTCATTAAAATGAACAAAGCGGGCTTTTAGTCTCTGCTGTCTTCAAAAAACAAAGTAGAAAAATATTTCGCTTGAGATTTTTTGGCGGTAATGGCTCAGTATATTATGAACGAATACATTCGCTGTAAAACTTCAAATAAGAAAATTTATTTTTCTATTTGATGTCGATGAAATTTTTCTTGCGATATCTTTGAACAGTCCATTAATTAATTCATCCCATGAATATATCTATTGCTACTCCCCAAAATACACACAAATCACAATAATAAAATAAATATCAATTGAAACCGCAATGCAAACTCTAATGACAGCTCATATACTACACACATACATACATACAATACAAAAACCAGTCTCCTTATTTCTGGATTGCCAATATTCTAACGCTTAGAAACCATTTCTGACATTTATCTCTGTTGTTGAATATGCAAGTGTTGCTTGACATTTATCAGACCAATTTAACTGATTGCATTTGTTGCATGCAACAACACATTTTATCTTCAAAACATACTCATGCAAATTCATGCATACACATATTTGTGCAAACTTTTAAAAACTACTGCATATTCATGCAGACTTGTGCATACAAATCAATGATGATTGTTTGTGTGGTATGCTTTTATGCAACAGCAGCAGCAAATGTATACTTTTCAAGACTGAATTGTCAATTTCATCACTTCAGTGTTTAGGTGAGAAATGTAGAAAAATGTATGAGTTCTGGGAGATTGTGGTTAGGAATGCACAGTGGCCTGAAAAGTAATAATTTATTGGGAAACTTTAAGTTGATATTCTTTAGCTTTAGCGACCGCAGCTGCATTCAAAGGCAATATTACCAATTTCATTCGTCAAACTTAGCTTGATTTATGTGCCAGAATTCTAAAAATGTTGACATTACAGAATCGCGCCACATAGCGAAGTCTTGGCGTTAATAATGCCATCGATTGGCTTTTCAAACGAATAACAAATTTTGCTCATAACTCACACATACGTAATTCTTCTATTTAAATATGTGGTCGGCAATCTATACCATTAGGTTTTACCATTTGTATGAGTTGTACTCTCACCACAAACCGGTGTTGCCAGTGAAATTTCGTCTCATTTCCCTAATTTTAAATTTAAAATCTCCAAAGGCAAACTTGACTTTATTATGCTCAGAATAAACACTGAGGTTTTGTTTATAAAGAAAGGCATCGTTTGTTGTTGATACGTCAATGTAATTGTGAGTAAAAAGATGGTTTTGTAGAAAATTTTCTAAAAATAATTTAAGTATGTACTCGTATATGCTTGAAAATGCCTTTACATGTTACATTTTTTCATTCATGACAACGCACGCTGACAAACCAAACCTTCTGGTTTGCCACAATAATTTTCAGAAAATAAAAAGTTTAGTAAATTCTTATCACAAATATTTTCTTACTGTTGGGGAAAAAATTTCTCTGGCAACGCTGGTTCTTAAGAGTATGAGATACACACAACTTGTTCTCAACAATGCGTGTGTACAAATGCGTATTGAAGAGTATCCCTGCTGATAATTTGGTGACAATCGATCCAAACGTACCCGTCCTATGAAAATTACGGAGTAGTGTAGGGTGAAAAAAGACATGTCGTGTAAATGATTACATATTCAACATTTTCGTGATGTATCTTCTTGATATTGAGCCAATTTAATTGAGACTAGGTCTAAAATTATAGTAAGCGGCACTGAACATGTCCCATGTGGTTGAAGACATGGACCCATGAAATAGTGTAAATATAATGTTAATGGCTCCCTCCAATGTGACTCAGGAACCAGTCCCGTAACTATGCTTAGATATTATATTAAATCTTACTTAGATATCATTGGCATTTATACTTTTGAAATATGAGCGGCCCTGTGGTTGAGTGGGTAGTGTGCAAGCCTGTCATGCACGAGGTTGTCGGTTCGAATCTCAAAAAAAATTTCAGACTCAAAGTAAAATTTCATTGCATTTGTAACAATAAAAAAAATTAATTTTTGCAGTGAAATGTTGAAATGACATTTATATATAATTTATCTAGGCGCACGGCAGTTCTGGCCAATGCACGTAGTGTGTATATTTACAGGAAGCCATTCGAGCTGTTTTTACCCCCCTCATAACTTTGTTCCCCGCAATCGTAAAATTATGAAATTTAAATCATAATTAGAATAAATTCATGTTACCTTACGTGTTTTACAATGAAAGGTCCCGGAGATATGAAGGTGCAAAAAGTGAATATTTTAAGACATACTCACTGACTCAGTGACTCACTCATCAATATTATGAAGCACTTCCGCTATAGCTAGAAATCTGAAATTTGGTACACAAGTAGATCTTGGTGAGCAATGAACTAGAAAAATCTGAAAACCCGAAAATTTTAACCAAGGGGGCGGGGCTACGCCCATAAAAATTAAAATGTGTGCTAGTGAGCTAAAATTTGCTACAGAACTAGGTCTGGGTGAAAAATAAACTAAAGAAATTTTAAAATCCGAAAATTTTGGCTAGGAGGGCAGGGCTACGCCCATAAAGGCTAGAATTAAAAAAGCAAATCTAAGGCGCTTAATGGAAGCTATTTTATTGAAATTCGGCATACATACTGCGATAGGGCAAGCCTAAAAATTGTCCATTAAAAAAATGGGCGTTAACACGCCCATACAATTTCAACCTCATTTTCGTGTACTACCGCTCAGCATATTTAGATATACTATTTCTGTATGTATTATTATCCGTTTGCAACCAAACTTGACACAGATAATAAACACTGGCGGAACAAATCTTAAGTTTGGAAAAGAGGGCATGGTTACGCCCATAAATATTACAAATTAAAAGTTGCGCTAAGGAGCTGAAATTTGATAAATGAGTAGGTATAGGTGAGAAAACAACAAGAAAAACCTGAAAACCCAGAAATTTTAGTCAGAGGGGCGGGGCTGCGCCCATTTATCTAAAAATTATATGACACCCTTACGATTACAAATGTATATAATGCATAGCATATGTCAGCGATAGGTGTTGTGCCAAACAAGAACTTGGTCAAAATTTATATCTCACTGCTTTTGATGGCCGAAATTTTTGATAAGAACTTGGCCTTTTTTCACATTGATGTTTTTGTGAGGATATTATTATACACTGAATAGGTCCCTACGCGATAGTTCAGTGACTAGTCACAAGGTGCATACAAAGTATCAGTTAACCTCATCCTAGGGCATCGTCATGTAAAAGTGACTGGTCCGCTTCATAGGAGGTGTTAGAACTCGGACTGATCGCCATCACTTGGGACCGTTCACGTGAATAGTCTTGTGTCAGTTCGATTTCCTGCAGGGATATTAAAAGGCGCGGCGCCCTTATTTTGCCAACCACGGATTTAAATTTAAAGGTACGAGAAAACACTTAGTAAAATTATGCTTGAGGGTGGCGTTTGCTGAATAAATTAGAACGTTGCCGACAAAACCTAAGGTGCTGGTTTCGAGCCGGGCATTTGACAGTCATTAAATAACAACACCGCACATTTTTATGATGAGAATTAGTGTATCTTTGTATGAGTTGATGTATAGAAGTTCAAGTGATGAAGGCATAGTCACTAGTCACTGAATTACATCGGTTTCAGGGGATACCAATCCTGCCCCCTCCTTCAACAGCATTGTGTAGCAGAATCATCGACGAAGTAAAATAACCAATAATACTGTTATTAAGCTCAACTTCAAAAATTTTGTACTCCCACAAACACCAGAGGCGCTGCAACTCTGCCTTAAAACAATTACGTGCAAAAAGCAGAGTTGTTAGATTTTGAAGCTTTTCTCTATCTCTTCCTTCACCACCTGTCTTCTCTCTCACTACACCTTTCCTAAGAAGATAATTCATAGTAATAGCAGCAGGCGTTCATTATCTGAGTGTTACTTCTCTTTAAAAAAATTATATTATTTAAGTTTAAAATTTCTTAAACGCACTAATAATCCCAAATTAATATTTTACTTATTAAGTAAAATATTTTTTTATTAAAAATATATTGAAACTGATTATTGAGGGGTTTAGCTGGATCCTATGCGCATTTCACTGTTGCTAATGCAGATCAGCAGGGAACCTTTACCCAAAGTTTCTTAGAACAACTAGAGTTATTATGTTATAAACTTTCATTTAAACAAATGAGAAGTTCAACAATAAATAACAAAGTTGAAACAAGAACTTAGTGATCAACATGTTTTTTTTATTTTCTTATTTTAACATGTTGATTATTAAGTTCTTGTTTCAACTTTGTTATTTGTTGTTGCCCAGGTAATACAAAAGAATTTTATTTAAAAAAATTCATAAATTTACACGAAACATCAAATTCCTTTAAGAAAATAATAGATATTCGAATAACGCTTCTTATTGAAGATGATGTGCATGATATGAATATTGTATTGAGTAATAAGTATTTGACTTTTTATCGCATCAATATTTTTCTTACATTTATTTCTCTCACCATTTGTTTGTGTAGCACAAAAAAAAGCTAAAGAAATCCGTGACCAGCAAATTTCATTGCTATACAATTCATTATTGCTTTTTGCTTAGCTTGGGAAAAAGAATACTTGAATGGAAGTTGGCAAGTAAATTCCTCAATGCCCAAATGCAATTACTGGCAGCTGTAATGGTTTATTCAATGTTGAGCACCGCAAAGCTGTTACTAGAGTAACATTGTTGGAGAAAAGAATTAATGACGAGAATTCTTAATAAAAAAATATTTTGCATATATATATTTCTCTAGCTAGAAAGACAGTTGTAAAAAAAACCTCAACAAGTGTCAAATTATGTGGAAACAACCGGATTTAAAAAAAATAAGTTTACCCGATCTTCAGAAATTTCATTTTGTAATTATTTCCAATTTGTTGGTTTAAAAGCGAAAATTTTTTAAAGGCGACTAGAGGATGCTCAAGAATTATAAAACAATTGGGGGATTCAAACGGCAGTCTGAAGTGTCATGGTGTCATAATATCTTAAATTATTTTTAACCCACATCAAAAAAAGGAAGAGGTTATCAATTCGTCTGTATTTTATTTTTAATTATTACTTCTTAACTCACTAGATATCAGACCGACTGTAAAAATAATTTTTTTTCTTAGAGGGTTTAGCTTCTAATTGGTCCTATTGTAAAAATGACACACCCACAAATTTTTTTATTCGATATTAAGATATTCTGCTTATTTGATTGCTGCGAAATTTAGCAAACACCTTTGGTTTTTATAATTATACAATTTTGAAATTGAAAAAATGAGCGGTGCCACGCCCACAAAAATTTATTATCATATTTTAAGTGGTTGTTGTTGACCGATTTCTACGAAACTTACCACACAACTTGAGCTTTAAAAAAGACACTATCTTCCATTAAAAAATATGGGCGGAGTCACTCCCTCAAAATATTATATTGCATTTTAAGTGCTAGTACTTTACCGACTTTTCCAAAGTTTAACACACACACTGAGTTCTGAAGAATCACACAATATTGCATTGAAAAGATGTATTTCACGTACTTCTTTTTAACCAGCAGATTCTAAAAAAGAAAATTTTAAGAGCTTACTTCCAATTTGGTCCTATAAATTTTTTTTCTTTGAAAATCTTCTATCAGGGGCCTAATCATGGCTTTGGATAACGAGTTGATTTTATGACTTTCTTTTATTTTGAGATTATGGCATTCGATATCGAAAAATAATATTACATCTCAAACTGAAGAAACGTGTACGAATCAGCTTGTTATCAAAAGCGACGATTAGTCACCAGATCATGGGCTTAATCGTCGCTTTGGATAACGAGCTAAGTCGATCACGTTTTCTTAGTATGAGATTATGGCATTCGATATCGAAAATATTATTACATTGTTCGATGGCGAATGCCGTAATCTCAAAGTGAAGAAACGTGTACGAATCAGCTTGTTATCAAAAGCCACGATTAGTCCCAAGATATTTTCATTGAAGGCGGTTTTTTTGCAGAATTATTTTGCATTTGTTTTTTTTTTTTTCAACAAAACTATTAAAATATTATAACACCTTGACACTTAAGACTGCCGTTTGAGTGTCCCAAATATATATTTTTACAAAAAGCGAAAAAAACCTTCTGGTAATCACTTTTGCATATTAAATTACTAAAAATTACCACAGCTAATGTAAGACAATATCATATGCTTATAAAATCATATCATTGGAATTAAAAAATATATGTATGCTAAACAACTCATAAAAACACACATACATACAACATATAAGTACCACACTTAACATCAGCTTAATATGCGAACAAAAAAATGTGCATAAAATTTCTATATGGCAAACAGCCACAGGTTTGTAATAAGATTTTTATCTTAATAATAGTGTCTTCGAAAGCAGCCAGTTGTTATTTTTAAGGGTAATATAAACAAAATTTATACTACGTACACACAATACCCTCTGACAAATGTACGCTTATTTTTGCCCAAAAGCAACTAAACTAAATATTTTGTATGCCAAGCCATAGAAAAGAAAATAATATAAATAATAAAGAAACCTCATCTAAAGGTGTAGAGTTCAACACATTTTTTTAAATAGATTGTCAACAAGATACACAAAATGATGTATCAAGACAAAAAAAAAGAAGAGAGGAAACATGTTAAAGGAAATTTTTGTTACATCCTTTATATTTAGTTAAATTGAAATTTTTTTTGGAGTTTTAAGGTAATAAACATAATCATTATATGAAATTTAAGGAATAAGAAAGAAATATAACATTAACTATTTCCTTTTATTAAGGTCGTTATGAGCGACTATAGAAAATTATGCAAATGTTGGAAATAAGGAACACTTTCTGGCTACAGATAAGTAAATAATGGGGGAACTTAAATGATTTTCACTATAATTTAATATTTAAATTAAGCCTAACGAACAAAATTATTTTTCAATAAGATAACAAAGCAAAATATCAAAAAAAAAAAAAAAACATTAAGGCGTTATAAAAAAATATTCGTAATAATAAGATCGAGACACGCAAGTTATGAAAAATACTGTGAATTTGACAATTTATTAAAAAGAATTATGATAAACGTATTGTTTTTTAATAACCACCATTTTTTGGTACATTTTAACTTAATTAAATCACTGATTGATCTAATCATTTGCTTAATTGGAATTGGTGAATTAGTTAGCATATTGAATACTAGGGTGATCGACTCGGTTTTACAACCGGTTTTAAAAACCGGTTTTTTTCCAATACGGTTGTCGGTTTTTTCAAAATGTTGATTTTTCGAATGTCGAATAGTCCGGTTTTTTTACAATTTAAAAACCGGCTGAGGCGAATACTTTTTGATTTGTACATTTTGCATTAAAATTAGTTTTTACTATGGTAAAACTTAAGCTACGGTCACACTTGTCAAATATTTGCCCAAAAATGCGTGACCAACAAACAATAATGAAAAAAGTTTTGATCCAGACACTTGTTTATCATACTAAACAGTTTCGAACACAACTACTAATGCATAATGTCTATGAAAACAACAATATTGGATACTCTTTAACTTGGCAAACTTTTGTCTGGATTGAAAGATTTTTCATTAGCATTTAGTGGTTACGCTTTTTTGGGCAAATGTTTGACAAGTGTGACCGTAGCTTTAGACCAACGTATTCTGTTGATTTTTCTTAGTATTTTTTTTTAGTGTAACCCTCATACCTAAATAAGAGCGGCAAGCGTTGCGTTAGCAGCAGGGTACGTATTTTTAGTACATTTAAATGTAAAAATATTTTTGGATTGTACTGAAAGTACGTACCCTGCTGCTAACGCAACGCTTTCCGCTCTTATTTATGTATGAGGGTAAAGGACTTTGGACACGATCAAAATGCTGGCTGTCAAGTTCGTGTACGTGTGCTTGTCGGCTTGATGTTACCATGCTTGATGCCCCACCAAGCATTCATTTTTATTTTGATTTTGTGCTATTCGTTTAGTTGAAAAAAAAATGTATAAAAATGTGTAAATAAAGAAATTCAATAACAATAATGGCAGCACTGCTTACAAAAAAAGAACAAAGCAAAATAAGAAAGTTCTAACACTTCTTTTTTCTTCACCAGTCAAATTTATGTTTTTTAATTCCGATATTTTGGACAACCGTTCGTAATGGAAATATAATTATAATGAAAATTTGTACGCGCTTCATGGGGTAACAATATACACGCATTAACAAGTGACAGCAAGCATGAAGAAAATCAAAATTTTTTTGATTTTCCAGCAAGCATCGTTGGTGTCACACATACTAACAAATTTTCACTCATACTATAACCAGTCTCAGCAAGCATTTTGACCGTGTCTAAACCCCTTAAAAGTTCTTAGAGCTTTTTGAGCATGGCCACATATACTGAAACATGAAATTTATGCGAAATTATTTAATGAGGTGGTATCAGAGGTGATTTATATATATTCTGCCTTATCGTGGTTGGCGTATTTCAAATATGACTACACCCAGAGAAAAAACAGCTTAAAATCAATAAAAACCATATTAAATTAATAAAAAACATTAACGAAAGTCTAGGTCATGTTGAAAGTTTTTATTTCAATATGGAAATATATTAATTTACAGTATTAATTTTTTAATTTTATTTATTTTTAAAGCTGGATTCACCCATTGTTTCCGAACAAAATTTTGGTCCGGACAAAATTTTTGTTATATGTTGTTTAAATTCTCTCTTCTTGAGAGAGAGAAAATATTTTTTACGAACAATTCTCAGTTTGAATTGGTTTAATTTTATATTTTGTCCGGACAAAATCGAATTGAGCTGCCAAGTATTTTAATTTTTCAGCCAAAGTTGAACTGAGTTGCCACATCATGCTATATGAATAATAAAAACACAGAATATACTTGTATTAATTACAATAG
The DNA here is from genome assembly GCA_949987645.1 of Tachina grossa. Lineage (NCBI taxonomy): Eukaryota > Metazoa > Arthropoda > Insecta > Diptera > Tachinidae > Tachina > Tachina grossa. Next base: position 31,417,982 of record OX465275.1, read on the forward strand.
AAATAAAGCAAAATTGTAAAATAAAACATATACATATGGATTTGAACGAAAGAATTGCATTGAACAATTAAAAAGACACAGCGAATTGTAATCATTTGCCGATGTGCTGCCACTTGTAAAATTAATACGCATCGTTTACACACGTATGTATTTCATATAGTAGCTTTGATTTTCCAGACATCGTTTACACACGTATGTATTTTATATAGTAGCTTTGATTTTCCAGACAAAATGTTCGAAATGGATGAATCGTGCTGCAGAAAACTCTCAGGAAAAAATTGTCTGTCTGGACAAAGATTTTGTTCAGAAACAATGGGTGAATCCAGCTTAAGTATCTCAACATACATTTTCTATTATATGGTAACTTATTGAATTAATGTGATGCGTTCTTATTTTTTAGTTGCAGATTTTCCCTGTGTACGACTTTTTGTTAATAGATTAAATAAGACTTCAACAGCTTTTCTTTGATCTATTACCAAACAGTCGAAGTCGTATTTGAAATACGCCAGCCGCGATAAGGGAGATTACATATACTGTATGTACTATATATAAGTATATGAAGTTAATTTTTATATTTTACCTTTAATTTTTGCATTGTTTTATAGTATTTACATAAACTTTTAACTCAATAATTTTCTTATTTAAAAAAACCGGTCGACCGGTTTTTTCTGAATTGTAAAAACCGAAACGGGGGTTTTCATAATTTCAAATATTCGAACTATTCGAAAACCGGTTTATGGAAAAAGTCGAATAATCGATCACCCTAATTGAATACAGAGCTCGGTCTCCGACAGTCATTAAATAACAACACTACGCATTTTTCTGATGTGCATTAGTGTCTCTTTGTGTCAGTTGTTGTAGGAAAGTTAAAGTGATGGAGGCATAAGCACTAGTCACTGAACCACACCGACTTTAGCGGATACTAATCCTAATGTAACATCAGAGCACCACCTCCCCCCCCCCCTTTAAAAAATGTTGTGAAGAAAAATCATCGGCGAAGGAATAACCAATAAAATGATTACTAAACACAGCCTTGAAGACTTAACACGCCTCATTGACACCAGAGGCGCTGCAACTATGGCTTTTTCTAATTTTTTTTCTTAAGAGAAGTAACACTACTAATATTATTAGGTGTTACCTTTTTTTGGAAAGCGATAGTGACAAAGGACAGGTGGTGAAGGAAGAGATAGAAGAAAGCTTTACTTTTACAACTCTGCTTTTATTTTTGCAACTTTTTTGGAATAATGCAGTATTGCAGCGCCTTCTGGTGTCAAATGAGGCGTATTAAATTTTTGAACTGTATTTAGTAGCCATTTTATTGGTTATTTTACTTTGCCGATGATTCTGCTACACAATACCCACGAAGGAGAGCGCTCTGATGTTATATTAGGATTAGCATCTGCTGAAGTCGTTATAGTTCGTTCAGTGACCAGCGACTATGCCTTCATCACTTGAACTTTCCTACAACAACTGATGCAAAGAGACACTAATGCACATCAGAAAAATTCGTTGTGTTGTTATTTAATGACTGTCGGATACAGGGATTGAACCCAGGATCTTCGGTTTTGTAGTCAACGTGCTAACTAATTCAGCCAACGCCACTTTTATCAAAAATAAAGCGCAAAACAGCAGAGTTGTAAAAGAATGAAGCTTTCCTCTATCTTTTCCTTCACCAATTATTTTCTCGATCGCTTTCCTAACGAAGGTAATATGTAGTTGTTATAGTTGTTGTAGTTGTACTAGGCATTGTTACTTCTCTTTATAAAAATAATGCCCGTCTGTCTATTCGATAATGTCATATCAATAAAGTATTAGCCATAATTTGTAATTTTTTTGTCTCACCTATAATGTGTTTTTCTTACATTTTAAGTACACAGAAAAAAATTTCTGCAATAAACAACTTTATTTGAAAATAAATCCAAAAATCAATTGTTTAAAAATAAAATATTCCTGCAATAAACAACTTTAATCGAAAGTAAAACGAAAAATCAATTTTATGTTATTGAGTCAATTAAACTTTTTTAAACAAAAGTTTAATTGACTTAAAAACATTTTTAATTAATTTTTGATTTTATTTTCAATGAAAGTTGTTTATTGCTTATATTTTATTTTGAAATAAAGGTTTAACTGACTCAAATACATTTTGAATTGATTTTTGGTTTTATTTTCAAATAAAGTTGTTTATTGCAGGAATTTTTTTTCTGTGTAACTTTTGTGAGTAATGCTTTTACTTCAAAATTAATCCAGTATAAACTATCATGTATACACACATGTTCGTTATATCTACATATTTAATTTTGTTCATACTCTAAAAAATGTTGCACCTTATAATTTAAACTAATAGATTACCCCTGCACTACTAAACAGCAACATGACATTTTTTAATATAATTTATTATCTGATAGTCAGTCAGTCGTTCCTGGTTTTATAAAATTATTTGTTTTATTTAATTTTCTAATTTTATTATGATTAATGACATTGTATTAATTTTTATTATGTTTCGCTGTTATTCAAAAAAATAAAAATAAAACAATGTGGCGAATTGCATGCAAAAAGTATTAAATGCCCAATAGGAAATTATAAGCATGATCGACAGCAAATATTATCATTTTTGCTGCCTGTGCTGTGAGATTGATGCAGATGAAGAATCCGACTTACAGCCCTTTTCACAATGTACGATTAAAAGCTAACAGGGACTTTAACAGCAAGTTTTGTATGAAGAACTGTCAGTTAAAGCTCACGTTAACTTTTAATCATACATTGCGAAAAGAGACGTTAGAAGTTGATGGCAGAATCAATAAGTCAAGAGCGGCGTATGGCATGTTAGCACGAGAATGGCGAAGCAATAAATTTAGTCTACGTAGCAAACTACGAGTTTTTGAAGCTAATGTAAAATCAGTGCTGGTAAATGGATGCACGACACGGAATGTCACCAGTAGCATCACACAACGCCTGCAAGCTTTCGTTAACCGCTGCCTTAGAAGAATACTTCATGTATTCTGGTAGGCCAAGTATACCATGGCGGCGCTTCACTGAAAGCGAAATGAACACACTTGGCGTTTCCGGGAATGAATTAAGATTAACCGTACAAAATTGGCTTCGATGGCAATCGGCTGCTATTGGCGACCTATGCTCCAATTGTAGTTCAAGGAAAATATATATTTTTAACAAAATTTATATATATTAATTACTCACGAAAATATTAACTTAAAAATATATTGAAATTAATTATTGAGATCATCCTTTAACCAACGCTTAACCAAAACATTCTTGGAACAACCAGAGATACTATTTCAAACTATCATTTAAACAAATCAAAACTTCAACTTATATCATGTAGAACTCTATAACCAAAAATTTTTTTTTATTTTCTTACTTTACCATTGCTATATTGGCTAACTTTTGTAAGAAGTATGTTATGAAAATAAATGTAAAAAACACCAACAACAGCTATTCATTTGCTTTCGTAAGAATAGAGTGTTGGCACACAAGTATTTTTACCGTGTGCAGTCAAGCTAATAGTTGGTTTTTTTGGAATTTTTAAAATTAATTTGAAGATTTTTTATTAGAAATACTTTGAAATTGATTATTAAGAGGCTTAGCTGGATCCTATGCGCAATTCACTCGTGCTAATGCAGATCATCAGGAAACCTTTACCCAAAAATTTCTTAGAACAGCTAGACTTATTATTTTAAACTTTCATTTAAACGAATGAGAAGTTCAACAAATATAAAAGTTGAAACAAAAACTCAATAATCAACATGTTTTTGATGTGTAAACATCTATACTCTAGGGGGTAAAAATCTTTTGACTTTGATTTCTTTGCTGAGATTTCTTTGCTGAGATTTCTTTGCTTTTCTTTCACAGCATTGTCAAATCGGTGTGAGTTATGTATGAGTGTATTAGTGTTTGAAAGAAGCAATACCAAGCAGAGAAACAAGTCGACCGGCTCGAAGCTGCCGGTGCGCCGCCGCCGGTTATTTTTCTGTATATTTCCGTAGACCAAAGGTGAAAATGAACCGTAAGAGCTACGGACTTGAAATTTGTACACAATGTGTAGACATTTGGCCACTACAACAACAAACACATGAGATTTAAAAATTAAAGGGTGTTCCAAAACGAGCAACGAAAAATGTTAAAATCCCATGTAATATACATACAATTGTATGTACATATATACACTTGAAATTTTAAAAGTTAGTGTATTTTTATACAGACTACAACAATTAACACTAAATTTAAAAAATTTAAATCAATGAGTGTTCCATCAGTTAATGCAATTTTGACTTTGTAATTTTGACAACTTGCTGTATCTTGGAAACCGTAAGAGCAAAACTTGAAATTTTCAAAAACGGTAAAACTAAAAAATCAATAAAATATAAAATCGCCAAAAACAAAAAAAAATCGCCAAAACGAAAAAAGCACCAAATTAAAAAAAAGTCTCTATGACTAAAATAAATCGCGAAAAACCGGAAAAATCGCCAAAATGAAAAAAAATCCTTAAATAAAAAAATCGCCAATATGAAAAAATCGCCAAAATGAAAAAATCGCCTAAATAAAAAAACCCCAAAAACAGAAAAAAATCTCCAAAATGAAAAAATCCCCAAAAAAACAGAAAAAAATCGCCAAAATGAAAAAATCGCCAAAATTAAAAAAATTTCGAAAATTAAAAAAACCCAAAAAGAGAAAAAAAACGCCAAAACGAGAAAAAAGCGAAAAAACTGAAAAAAAATCGTTTAAACTGAAAAAACTTAAAAAAGGAAGAAAGCTAAATAAAAAAATAAAAAAAAATATCAAAACCGATTGTGCGCGAGTCAAAGTCGCACTTTACTGAATTTATTTTAATTGCAATTCGTACACAACAACAAGAACAGCAACAACTAAACGATGAACAACAGGAATTAAAAATTAAAAAGTAAAAGTAAAGGCATTTACCATAGATGAGCACTGCAGTACCACTAAAGTTTCAGTAAAAACAATAAAAATTGTTTAACAAGTAAATTTTTACTGATTACTACAATTTTTTTCTACAATTTTTATAAATTGAGTAAATGATTTGTTATATGATGAGGTGCATTGAATTTTCAGTAATCAGTAATGCCCGTATTCATAATGAAATTCTACCAAGTGGCTAAATGTTTTTCATACAAAAGATTCAAAATTTTAATGAAAAAACTTTGCCACTTTCTACAATTTCATTATGATTACGGCCCTACGATTTTATTGGTAATGCAAATTAAATTTCATTAGCTTTTGAATGCAGTACATATACATACATATACTGCAATGTGCCCATTTACTAACCAAATAAGTTTAATAAAACAAACAAAAACCAACAAATTCATATGTATTTACAATATTGAAAGTTTTGATACTTTTAATTAATTAATTTAAAAAAAGATACTAAAAGCATAAGTATATACTTCCAACTTAAAAAAAATTTTCATTACGAGATGTTTACACATCTCCTCTGTGATCGGACTCACATTGCTTTTTTTTTTTTTGTTTTCTTAGTTTACCATTACTACAATAACAAATATATTTAAATAATTTAAAGCACTTGACAGTGTGACTTTTACGAATACTGTTTGAATTCCCTCAATATATTTTAAATAAAATGCAAATATCACTTAAAATAATCGTAAAATGGGAGAGTGAAACATTGAAGACCTTTTCGCAAATAGTTTCTCTAACAGCACTTTTCGATCAGATTGTATACAAGTTTGGAAATAATTAACAGATTTCAAAATATTTTCTTTTGCAGTATTTACTGTTCCTGATATATGCCATGACTTTTCCACCCAGTATTTTCGGTGAAAAAAGATCCACAGAAAAATTTTATATCAAAAAAATATTATCCAAAGCAAATTAGTTGATGAATGGTCCAAATCTAAGTGCAAATTTCTCTACGATTCTATAAGTTTTAGGAATGACTGAGTGATTTTTAACAAATCCTTCTGCGAGTAGATGTGAGTACATGCATATATACATACATATTTAAATAATCTTGGGATTATTATTAAAAAAATATCCCTATAGTTTCCGGCGGGGAAGGCATTTAAAGAAGGGATATTTTTAATTTTAATCACTCGATGGAAAATGATTATAATTATTCGGAAATTATTGGGGATAAGGGGGAGTATAAGAAACAAATTAGCAGATTTTATTTTATGTCCTAGAGTTTGATTGAGATGGGATGGATGCTCACCATGGGTTTTGTTTTTAATGATAACACTAGAAAAGCAATTTTTTCCACAATTAGAAACTTAAATTCCAATATGAGTTGTTTTCAGTTCAAGGGTAGAATATTAAGTAAGTTAAAATTCAAAAGAATTGATACAAGTAATATCATATACGTATAAAACTGCAGAAATATGTTTTTGTCGCGCACTTTATTATTGATGACAACTTATATTAATTTTTTCAATATAATTCAACATTTAAACGCAAAATGGCTACAATTCATAAATTCAAAGTTTATATAAAAAAAGACATGAAAAATAAAAGATACTTAATTTATATTACAACCTCGATTTCCACTTGGCTTTTATCATCCAAATTTTTATTATGCAGACATAGTACACTTGCAATATAATGTTCTTTTTTTAATGTTCATGTACTCGTATGTACTTTTCCTGATTAGTAGATCAAAAAACTCAGTGCGCTTAATTGCATGGCAACAGCATAATCTGACGTGCAAAACGCTTAAAACCGCATACAAATTTACAACTTGCAACACCACACACATACACACTCTATAATGTTGTTGCATGTTGCTTGTACTCTGCAATGTTGCTGTTGTTTGCCATTATTATAACTAAAATTATTTGCCAGCAATAAGCGACGGTAAGTAGTTGGGGAGAAAATGTTTTGTGCCAGACGGAGTGCTGGGGCGCTAGAGAATATAATAGATGAATGATATTTTCGAAAATGTTTTGTTACATGACAAGAGAGTATGTGTATATGTATGAATGTGGGTACATGTTTGTATAGTTAATTTTAAAATATTGTAAAACGTACTGACCAACTGACAGCTTATTTAGAAAATTAATCAAAATGTCAGCTTTTATGTTAAAATTGCGTGCAGTTTTGTATGTGTGTGTTTTTAAATGTGTAAATATGTATGTATGTGTGTATACATACATACATATGCAAGGTCCTGCCTTTTGTGCCAAGAATTGTGTAAGTATGCAAAAGCAGTTGAACTCATTGTGTCCGAGTTTTAGCTTCAATAATTAACAGCCTTAAATAATAGAAGAAATTAATTTTATGATTTTACTCATTTTGTTCAACAATTTAATTTTTAATTTTAATTTAAACTATTTCTGAGCAACTAGAATATCTTGCGTGAAAAAAGGAGAAATTTTCAACAAAAAATTTTATTGTGCACTTTTGCTTCGAAATATTAAATTAATCTCAAAAAAAATTTAATAAATATTAAATAAATTTATATTAATCGAGATGAGAACAACTCTAAATTAAAATTATGCATAATATAAAAGTATTTTTTATTTGTTTAAATATAATTTACTAAATATCGCCACCAGAAGAACTATATGACTTAGACCACTTTCACAATTTAGGGCACAAATATCGATGGTCTGAAGTAGAAGTAGTAGCCCTAGACACAAAAATGTACTGCAATAGTGTAAAAAATAAATTGTACAAACAGCTGTACAGTTTCTTTTATGTTTACATTTTCTCCTGTAGACTTACAATGTACACCCATGATATATTATATAATTTTTTATTATATACTGCCAATTTTTTTCACAAATAAAAACAAAAGATTGCGAATTGTGCAAGTTTCACAGCATATTTTAATTGTAAAAAAAAGTCGATTCTAGTGCTACAGCACACTCTCCTTGTAGAAAAGTAATGTCACGGCACACTTTGTCTATATAAAATTTAACTCTGTATGTGCAAGCACCATTTTCTTATAGAAAATTCGACTGTAGTGTCACAGCACTTTTGTTTATAGAAAATTCGAGTCTGGTGTCACAGCACACTTAATTTATAGAAAAATCTAAAGTGCCTTCACAGTATACTTTTCGAGTCGACTGTGGTACAACAACACAAGTTGCTTATAAAAAAATCGAATGTGGTGGCACAGCACACTTTTCTTACAGAAAAGTAGAGCGTGGCGTCATAGCACACTTTTCTTACAGAAAAGTCTATTGTGGTGTTTTAGAGCAATATTCTTATAGAAAAGTCGAGGGTAATGTCACAGCACACTTTTCTTCTGGAAAAGTTGAGTGTGGTGGCACAACAAACTTTCCTTATAGATATGTAAAATGTTGTGCCACAGCACACTTAATTTATAGAAAAATCTAAAGTGCCTTCACAGTATACTTTTCGAGTCGACTGTGGTACAACAACACAAGTTGCTTATAAAAAAATCGAATGTGGTGGCACAGCACACTTTTCTTACAGAAAAGTAGAGCGTGGCGTCATAGCACACTTTTCTTACAGAAAAGTCTATTGTGGTGTTTTAGAGCAATATTCTTATAGAAAAGTCGAGGGTAATGTAACAGCACACTTTTCTTCTAGAAAAGTTGAGTGTGGTGGCACAACAAACTTTCCTTATAGATATGTAAAATGTTGTGCCACAGCACACTTTTCTATTAGGAAAGTAGAGCATGGTATTACGGCACATTTATTATTTTCTTATAAATAATTCTACTGCGGATATCACAGTGCACTTTTTCTTATATCTGTCACAGCACACTGTTTTATATAAAATTCGACGGTTGATGTCATAGCAAAATATTTTCATAGAAAAGTCGTTTCGCTTGTTATAGAAAAGTTACAACAAATGTCGAGTAAGGTGCCACAGCACACTTTTCTTGTATAAAATTCGACTTTCAATGTCACAGCACACTTGCCTTGTGTGGAGTGAGAGCATTTTTTTCTTGTTTAAAATTCGACTGTCGATATCACAGTACACTTTTCTTGTGTCTGTAGCAGTACAATTTTTTTATATAAATTCGACGGTTTATCTCACAGTGCAATATTCTTATGTGTGTGTTTGGTATAGTAAAGTTAAAAGAAAAGTCGAGTGTGATGCCAAAGCACACTCTTCTTGCTTTAAATTCGACTTTGGATGTCACTGCACACTTGATCGCGATCCATTTTAATGGATTGATGGATCACGAGCGTATGCTACATGTTCAATATTTATCACGTCAGTATTTACGTTATTTTGTGCTGTGCGGATCGTTTATTAAAAAAATGTCGGCCAAAAATGTTGCAAAAAAATGTCCCACAACTCCAGCAATGCCTCCAAATTAAAAATAAAGTCTTTCAAACTAATTTTTTCGATCGTTAATTTGAATTCCATCGGAAGAACCCACTCGATTTCACTATCTTCTGTAATAAATTTTTTTATTAATATAAATAATATAATATAAATAATATAATATATATTAATATATTAGGCCATTCTGCGATATGGATCGCGATCCATCAATAAATTTTTTTACTTTTTATTTGTTAAATTTTTTGCACTGCGTCTTTTATTTTATTTTTCTTAATTCACTTCTTATTAACGTATCGTAATCTAATATCATGAAAATGCTACACGTTCAATATTTATCACGCGATCCGCGATCTGGATTCCATAATTTAGGCCATTCTGCGATATGGATCGCGATCCATCAATACTGCATGCTACACGTTCATTAAATATCGCGATACTGGATCTCGCGTAATAAATATTGAAAGTGCAGCACTGCCCATACAAAAACTATTGCTAATAATTAAAAAACCTCCTACAAAATTACTTTTGCATGTTCTTAAATTTTGTTCTCAAACTTTTTCCAAGCATTTTATATATAATATATATATTTTTTTTTGTGAATAATGACACTTAAATTTTACAGTCAATAAACTTTGACAACAATTGGTTTTTACTTTTTGCTTGCTTATCGATTGCCAGCAAATAAGATAAATTTTGTGTTTCTTAACCTTTGACATGACACATTTATCGCATGAATTTGTCATTTTGAATTTAACACACAGATTCTAGTTGTTGCAGCATGGCGACGACGATGACAATTGAACAAATAAAATAAAAGAGGTAAAAATGGAATACAAGTATGATATAAGGAGAAAAACAAAAAAAAAATTATTTAATTGAGCATTATAAAATTCTTTACTTACACAGAAATGGTTATAAGCAGTTGTTGGTGACAACCATTTGAGTCATAAAATCGAAAAATTTGCTTAAAGTTTTTTATTAAGTTTCTTATAAAATATTCCATAAAGAAATTTTTAGGAAACAAAACACTATTTTTTTGCATATTTACATAATATTTACAGATAATAATATTTTTTATTCTAAAATCTTTAGCAACTAAATTTTTTTTGTCAGTCAAAAACAAGTGTATTGCAAGCAATAATATTTTCTTTAAGAAAAAAAAGTCATGCATAAGTAATGCCACAATCTCAGAAAAAAAGGAATACGTTACAAAAATAAAATAAAATCAAGACAATAAAAATTATATTGTAGTTAAGTGTAACATGTCATTCGAAGGAGCACTATAACAAAAAAAAATATGTACTAAACTTTAAAAGAGTCAGAGTGGCAAAGCAGACAAAAAATGGGATAATATAAAATAGAAATTTTGTGAAAAAGACAAGACGACAACATGTCTTTAAGACCAACATCTGGATGATAAATGTAATTTCGTTATAATCACCACTTTTGCAGTATTTCTTACAACAGCAGCGGTTACAGCAGCAGAGCAGGGTTTTTTGTAAAAAAGTGTGCATTATGCATTTATTACACTCAAATAGTTTTTTGCAGATTTTGAATTGCTTATTTTGTATGTTTTTATGTTTTAAAAAGCTTGTATGGGTTAATACCCTATAATATTAAAATGAAACAAAATAAAGACTTTTTGAGATATGTGGATTGAGAAACGATTATTATGAATATTAAAGAAAAAAAAATTGAATTATTTTAAAAAAATATTTAAAAATCTTTGGAAATATACACATACATACATAAATAAATTATAAATATTCACACATCTTCAATTTTTCTACATGTTGCGATAAGCGTTCATATATTCTTAAATATTGAACACAATACAACTCTGCATTATAATCATAAGAATAACTCTTGTTACGTAAGGGATTCAATAAATAAATAAATGAAATATTTCTCTCTATTTGCTGAAATCAATAACACAGATAAAATCACTATTTTTTCTTCCCATAACAATACAGTTATTTTTATTTTCTATGCCAAATTTTTGTTTTTACTCTAATCAGTTGCCTTTCTTTTTTAGCGCTAGAATAGAGCTGCAATTTCTAGTTGAATATATAACTTTTTATGACAAAAATATAAAATAAAAAATATTTTTAACAATTCGAAAATATAAAATTTTCACAAAAATGTAGTATATACGAAGCAACGCAAAGGCCGAGTCACATAGAAACCGTCGCACGTTATACGCCGCACTGTGGGGTGAAAGCCTTCAAAATTGGCGATTAATTCAAAAGATGAACTTTAACTTTCACAACCGTATTTGGTACCATATGAAAGTAGATAAAATTCTACATGACCAACTGCAAAAATAAAAGTTCTTGGTAATTTACTTTATTTGCAGTGTGTGTTCAAAGTTCAATAATTTAATTATTTTTGCGCGCATTGAGAAAATTTTGATATTTCAAGTGATTATAGTTTTTGTTAAGACTTCTATAAGTAAAAGTTTTATAATAGAACCATTAACTTCAGGTATATGCGCATTAAAAAAAATTATTTTTTGTTTAGATAAATGTTTTAGAAATATTTAAAAAATTAAATTGCTCTGAAATATGGTATTTTTGATACATACATTGAGTTTCAACAAGTTTGAGGATGACTGCAGGGAAAAATGCTTTTATGCTCTTAAAATATAAGATTTTAGCTAATAAATCCCAGAATACCTATTATGAAGGTTTTTGTGAGAGAATTCCAGTTGTTAAAAGTCAATGTGAAAAATACATATTAAATATTTATTTTTTTGTTTATTTTAACAAAAAAAAATATTTTTTACAGGCACATAAGGTATGCTCTAATTTCCAATTTAATTTACTAATTTATCTTTCTTCATTCCAAGGTTACAGAAAAAATAGTCAAATAAGACCATTTTCTCCAAAATACAAAAAGCCTATAAAACGTTAAAAAAATTTTTTCAAAAGAAATTTTTTAAATGCTGGTTTTTTATGTATTTATTAATATTCATCAATAAAAAATAATAACACTTTAAAACTACGACTTCTATGAATTAATCGCCACTTTCTCTACCATTTACCCCACTCTGCGCTGCCTTTTTCAATATCAACCACAATGAGTACTTTACTTACATATTTCTTTTATTCTTTTTTCTGTCTCAAAACACAAAACCATATACCAAAATATATAAAACAAGTAAGAGTGCTATATTCGGATGTGCCGAATCTTATATACCCTTTACCAAAGTGTTTTTATGTAGTATAGAGATATATAAATAAGCACATACATAAAGTATAAACAAAAAGAAAAAAATAATTTGACCTAGTTACTTTTATGTACAAAAACATAAATTTACAAACCCTAGAATCATTATATTAGATTTTTCTGATTCCTTATATCAATCTAGTAGTTCTTAAAAAAATATAGAAAGTGTGTTAAGTAAAAAAAGAAAAAATGAAATTAAAAAAAAAAATGTTTTATTTAGTTACTTTCATATCCAGAAAAAAAGGTCAAAGTTTCCAGCTCTGGAGCTGTGGTTTTTATTTTTATAATTTTCTACACAAAACTTTTCTTTTCAAAACGTAAAATATGTATAATCTATAACGGAAAAGATAAAAATTAATTAGACTTAGTTACTTTTATATATTACAAAAAGTATAAGTTTCCCAACCCTGAGATCATTCTTTTTGAGTTTTCTGATTTCTTACACCAATCTCTTTCTTTTAAGAATTTAAGATATGTTTAATTTATAGAAAAAAGGAAAAATTTATTTTAGTAAGTTAATTTTGTACAAAAAAAGTTAAAGTTTTCCAACCCTGGAATCGTCTTTTTAATTTTTATAATTGTTTTTTTATTTTAAATACCAATTTTTTTCGTACTCAAGCATAAAATAAGTTTATTTAATACAAAAAAAATAAAAATTAATTTTCGGTAGTTAATTTTTTATATCGCAAGGAGTGTAAGTTTCCTAACCCTTTAATCCCCCTTTTTGATTTTTCTGTATTCTTAAAAACAATCTTTTTTTTAAGAATGCAAGATATGTTTAATTTATAGTAAAAAAAGGAAAAATTTGTTTTAGTAAGTTACTTTTGTATAAAAAATAAGGTTTCCAACCCTGGAAACGTCTTTTTATATTTTTTAATTTTTTTTTATTTGAAATACCAAATTTATTCGTGGTGAAGTATAAAATAAGTTTATTTAATAAAAAATAAATAAAAATTTAGCTTACGGTAGTTAATTTTATATATCAGAAAAATCGTAGGTTTTCCAACCCAGGAATCATCCTTTTTGTTTTTCTGATTTCTTACATCATTGTCTTTCTTTTAAGAACATTAGATATGTTTAATTTATAGAAAAAAGGAAAAATTTGTTTTAGTAAGTTACTTTTGTATAAGAAAAAAAAGTTAAAGTTTTCCAACCCTGGAAACGTCTTTTTAAATTTTTTAATTTTTTTATTTGAAATACCAAATTTATTCGTGGTGAAGTATAAAATAAGTTTATTTAATAAAAATAATTAAAAAATTAGTTTACGGTACTTAATTGTATATATCACAAAAATCGTAGGTTTTCCAACCCTGGAATCATCCTCTTTATTTTTCTGATTTTTTAAATCAATCTGCTTGTTTTAAGAACATTACATTTGTTTAGTTTATAGAAAAAAAGGAAAAATTTGTTTTAGTAAGTTACTTTTGCATGACAAAAAAAAATTAAGGTTTTCCAACCCTGGAAACGTCCTTCTAATTTTTAAAATTTTTTTTTAATTTTTTTAGTTAGAAATACCAATTTTATTCATACTGAAGTATAAAATAAGTCTATTTAATAAAAATTATTAAAAACTAGTTTTCGGTAGTTATATTTTATGGCAAAATGAAGTTTAAGTCTCGCAGCTCTGAAACCGTCTGCTCGATTTTGCTGATTTTCAACACCAATCTTATTTCGACCATTTCTGACCCACCAGTTGAAGAACGAAGTCTCTAGCTTTTCTGGGAGCTTCGGAAAACTGATTTCACGCACAGACAGACGGACAGACGTACAGACGGACATCGCTTATTCGTCTTCCCTATGCATAAGGATCCAGAATATATATACTTTATGGCTCGCTTATTAATATGCTAGAAATTACAAACGGAATCACAAACCTATATATACCCTTTTACCATTTTTGGTAAAGGGTATAAAAAAGAAAAGAGGTGTCTTAGGAAGCCCGGTTATAGCTCTGCTGCTTAGTTATATAAAACAAATTTCATGTGTGAAATAACAATGCAATAAAATTATATTATATGATGATGTCCAATTCTCTGCAAATATTTCAAAACGTTTCCATTTATTCATTCTTGTGTCCATTGACACATTCTTTGTGGTCGGCGGCGGCTGTTAGCCGGCTTACAGCTGATTGGCTGTGTTCTCTGGCTTATGCTCATGTGTAGACACAATAAAAAAACAAATTGAACAATCCTTCTCAATGTATTTATTTTTTTTTTTTTTTTTTTTTTTTTGTTTCACTCACTTCAAAAAAACGAAACAAAACAAAATCCAAAGATTTGTTTCATTTATTTTCTTACTCTGAAATAAATTTATAACTGTAAAAGTATCGATTATTTTTGTTAAAAAAATCACGTCCTAGCTCCTGTGTCATGAAATAAATATCGTAGCTATAAAAAACAACCAACTACTCAAGGTGCGCAAAAATTAAAAGTTGCCCAGCTTTGTACTTTGTCTTGATGGAGACGTACTGAATGTAACAGAGCTCATAAGAAAGCGTGTGTTTCAATTTACAAGTAGCTGTCAGTTGAGAAAGGCGTGCAACGTTCGATGGAATCTATGTGACTCGGCCTTAAGTCGCACGATAACAAAGCGGCGTGTGCTATTCATGCTATTTCTTACATGGCCGTCTATGTATCGGCTGATCGCGTTTAAGTTTTTTCCTTTTTTCAAACTGGCTGTTTTATGAAAAGAAAAAGTTTGAAATTTTATTCATTTTTTTAAATGGCCCTGCATGAAAAAATTAACACTATAAAACGTAAAACAAAAAGTCTTTTAGAATTAAAGTTCCTTTTTAACTACTTATACATGTAAAAGTTGATTTTTATCAGGTTTCTTTTTTGCAACACTGTTTTTTAAAACACTGGTGCAAGACAGTGTAATATATCAGATATCACGCGTACCAATGGCCCAATTGAGAGGCGAGTTCGGCGAACAGTTAATTTCACGTTTGGGGTCGGTCAATTGACCGCCTAGATCACGCAACTTAACACCTTTAGGCTCATGTCATGACAATCGCACAACGGTTTATGCACTGGAAGACAATATTGAAGAACTTATTCATGAGATACCGGGGATATGATGGAGAAATTATTCCAAAATTGGACCCATCGTTGCATTAGATAGATCGTCCTACCGACACAAAGAAGGATTTCATACATTTCTCTAATATTTATGTGTTTTTATTCAAATAAAATCCGAAAGGTCTTAAAAAATCACCCAATTGATATATATGTATATGTTTCCAAAAACAATTAGAAAAAAAACTGTTCTTGTTTAAACTTTTTAACCAATAACAACTGCAACTGCAAGAAATTGTTTTTTTTTTATCAAATGTTTCTTGTATAAAACTACTTACTACCAGAAAACTAGCAACACAGAATTACACACAACAAACATATAAAGGGAAACACATAAAACTAAGTTCATAATAAGAAAGTAATCACGTTTGCATAATGTTACTACAGGGCAAATAATAGCCTGATAGAAACTACCCCGTGGAGAGAAATATTGTGGTCACACGTACACTTGCAAACGTTAAAACTTTAATTTACATAAACGCTCACACATGAAAATATACGAGTATGTATGTAAAAAAAAAATTCTATGGATTATTTGAGTACATAAACTTGAGAAATTTTCTATTCAAGTTTTTCTTGAGTATCACAGTTTTTTATTTTTTTAATACTTCCTTCTAGTTGTGTTAAATTTAAGGTTGTTTATGTAAAACCTTAAATAAACTTTAAGGTGTGATGCAAGTATATTTGTTAAGCATTAAGGGCATACGTACATACGTGTGGTACTCAATAGTAATAAATGTATTTGTATATACTCATATAAAGTGGATACCAATGGTCTCCAGATACTGCACAGTGGCACAAAAATATTTTTTATTGAACTCCATGGTTTTTTAATATTATCGGTTTAGTCAAAGAATTACAATTGGAATATATGTATTTAAAATTTTACTCTAATAATTTTATTCGAAAATTTTTGTTTGAGTCACTAATTTTAAAAAATTTCAGCCCAAAATAACTGCTAAAATAATTTTTAATCGAGTAATTTTAATCAGTTTTTCGTTTCTATTTTTTATTCGATTTTTTATAAAAGAGCTTATCGAATATTTTTTCGAATTGTTTCATTTTAAGATTTCTTTTTTTTTTCAATTAAATATAGATATTTTAATTCGTATATTTATATTCGAATAATTTTATTTGCATAAATTTGATAGAACAACTTTATTAAAATAATTTCATTTCAATAGTTTTATTTGCATAATATAATTTGAATAACTTTCAATGCAAATTTACTGCTAAAAAACACTTTAAATTTCTTAAGGGAGTAACTTTATTCAAATTAATTTTTCATAAATAATTTTACTTGCAACATGAATTTGTTGCTGAAATATTTTCAAATCGAGTAACTTTAGCATTTTTTATTTTTTTTTTTTAATCGAAAAATTTGAGTTTGGAAAATTTTTTCGATTAGCGCCTTAGGATGATTTTTGAAAAATTTGGTCATCAACTTTATTGAAATAATTTCGTATAATTGGTTTTGGTTTTATTTAAGTAATTCATCGCAAATTTACTGCTAAATTGTTTCTAATCGTTTTTTTTTTTTGACATATTATCTTATTCGAATAATTTGTTAATTAGCTTTTTCGATAAGCACTTAATAATACATAATTTTTTAATATTTTTTTAAGAATTTTTTTTCGATATAAACTTTAATTGATATATGAGCATTTTACGGAGATTCCAGCATTTTTTCACGTTACTTAGCTTGGTGACTTAGTTTGTTTTTCAAACAAAAACTTAGGTTTTATAAAAATTTAGGCTTGTTGATGTACCATGTAATTAGTGCTACAGTTAGTAAAAGATAGAAGAAAACCATTCTAAAATACAAGCATGATTGCTTGTTAACGTAACATGACATAAAGTGGAATTTTCTGAGGAATAATTTCACTGGAATAATTTTTTTTAATGCAATAATTTCGTTTTAATAATTTGATCTGAATAATTTAATTTCAATATTTTTAGCACGAAATAACTGCTACAAATATTTATAATCGAATAATTTTGATGGAATTTTTTCTCTTATTTGTTTATTCGAATAATTTGCTTATATTTGTTCGAATAATTATTTTATATGAGCAGCCTTAGCAAATATAATTCAATTCGTTTATTTTTATTCGAATAAACCATTTTATTTCAATAATTTCATTTTAATAGTTTTCAACAAAAATTTACTGCTTAAATATTTTTAATCGAATAATTTTTGCCAAACTTTTTAATTCGAATAATTTATTTCAATAACCTTATCGATAACCAATTTGTGAAAACTTTTTTTGACTACTTTTGTTTTAAGAATTTTCTTTTTCCACAATATATTTTCATTCATATATTTTTATTCGAATAATTTTATTTGAAGATATTGTTTCAATAAATACCTTAAAGACTTATTGAAAATGCGATTTAAGCAACTTTATTGAAATAATTTCATTTCAATCATTTCATTTCAATAATTTAATTTGAATAAATTTAAAAGGAAATTTACTGCTAAAATATTTTTTGAATCGATTAATTTTCGTCGAACTTTTTGCTCGTCTTTTTTATTCGAATAATTTTTTTCAATAATTCTTTTTGATAAACACTTAATAATTTTTTTTTTCAAATAGTTATATGTTATAAATTTTCTTTTCCAATGCAAAGGGCCTTATTACGATTGTCGTATGTGTCGATTCGTCTTGTAAATTGAAGTACTAAATTGAAGATGAAGAATGCAAGATTTGTATTTAATTTAATGCAAAATGTCGCAGTCAAATCGAAAAATTTTACAACTAATTCTAATTTATTCGAATAATTTTATTCGATTAAATTCATTTAAATTACTTAATTTATATATAATAATTTTACTTATTTTTTAATTTAAAAACTATTTGGCAGTAAATATTAGCAAAAGATATGGTCTCTATAACTTTATTTATTTTATACGAATAATTTTATTTAAAAAAAATTTACAGGAACAACTTCGTTTGGATGAATTTTAAAGCAGCGATACGCCAAAGTATTCTTCATTAATATTTCTTCGAATGTTGCAAACAAATATACATTTTTTTTTTAATTATTTATAAGCATTTTTTTATGAAAAATGTTTAATATTATATTTTTTTTTTTTAATTTATTTGCATAATTATTTTAGGAATAGTTTAATAACTAACATACATAAACTCAAGGAAAAGCAGCAATTTATAAACAAGAACGCGTCACACTAATTGAATAATGTTCAATAGGGTGGTCCTAGTTTCTCCAGAGAAAGGGTTACACATTCCTTGATTGTAAAATCTGTGGAAGTAAAAATGTAATGGTAAATTGGTATGCGATTTGAAGAAAACTTAAGATTATGTTTGAGGTTGGATAGGCTCGTGAAAAGTTGTATAGAATGTATAGTTTCAGAGGCCAAAAAAGGACATAAAGAAGGTTACCTCAACCCAATAGACAAAGCCGACAGACCTTTAGTTACATACCATATAGACCATGTAGGCCCTATAGAATCTACACACAAACAGTATAATCATATCTTAGTGATAGTAGACGCTTTTTCCAAGTTCGTGTGGCTGTACCCCACAAAAAACACAGGAAGCAATGAAGTTGTAGACCGTCTCACCAAACAAGCCGCTGTGTTCGGGAACCCAGCCAGGGTAATTACAGACAGGGGCGTAGCTTTCACTTCAAACCAGTTTAGGGAATACTGCGAATCAGAAAACATTCTACATTTGCTAATAGCGACGGGAGTACCAAGGGGTAATGACCAGGTCGAACGAATGCACCGTACTATCATCCCAATGTTGACGAAACTTTGTGTGGAAAACCCAGCAAATTGGTACAAGCATGTCGACCGGGTGCAACAAATTATAAATAACACACCGCCTAGAGGCACAGGAACAGCCCCATTCAAGCTTTTGACCGGGTTAAATATGCGATATATTAGCGATCCTGATATAAGGAATTTATTGAACGAGTTCTGGGTTCATGACGAACAACGATATAAAAGCAGGGACGAGGCTATGGAAAATATCTTGCGCATCCAACGTGAAAATAAGAGAACATTCAATAAGGATAGAGTTCCCAACACAGAATATGACATTGGAGAGCCAGTCGCAATCAAGCGCACGCAATTTGGTGCAGGTATGAAGTTAAGGCCGAAATTCCTCGGTCCCTACAAAATAGTGAAAAAATTAAAACATGGTAGATATGAAGTAGAAAAAATCGGCACAGGAGAAGGAGCTAATAGAACAACCACAGTGAGCGAATTTATGAAAAGTTGGGAGCCGCATTCGAGGGCGGATGTTTAGTCAGGATGGCCGATTGTAGGGTGGGTGCAAAGGGACCATGCGGGCACACGGGGGTTAATGCACACAAGAGAACGTAGGTAGGATGAGAACAGACAAACAAACCCCAAGTCAGTCAGTGATTGAGCTTTGGAGTGCGCGGGTCTTAGCTACATACATAATATATAAATGTATTTCGGGTGTTGTTAATTAATTGTTTAAAATAATGAATAATTAAATGTTTAAAGCTAAGTGAACAAATACATAAATACTTAAACCTAGTTAACCATTATAAATAAACGAATGTTTAACGCTAAGTGAACAAATACTTAAACCTAGTTAACCATTATAAATAAACGAATGTTTAACGCTAAGTAAACAAATAAATACTTAAGCCTAGTTAACCATTATAAATAAACGAATGTTTAATTCTAAGTGAATCAACGCTTAAAACCTAGTTAACAAATATGTACTCAATGTAAAATAATGAACAAACTAATGGAAACTGAAATGTTTTAATAAAATTAATTGATACCTACTAAAAAAGAAGTAACCCATCCAGTGTCTGATATTTAATAAATTCGACGGGTAAGTCCTACAATTGGGGCTCGTCCATATTGAAATAAGAAATTTCAATATGACTAGAGTTTCGTTAAAATTTCTTATTAATTCAATATGGTTTTATCTATGTTTGTGATTTGAACGGGCTAAAGTTCGTATCGCTTTTTAAGCCAAAATTACATGTGATAATTATTAATGAACAAATAACACCAAAGTCTGTTGTAAATATTCTGACTAACAACACATAGTTGAACGGAACAGCCAGCCGTTTTCGAAGGCCACTAAACCTTCATCATCAGGGTTATTTTGTGTTTGGTCCACTGTGTGTGGTGTCAGTTGATGTAGATTTCTGCATTAGCATTTTATTGCAAATGGAATATGTGAATTGTTTTGATTCATCGTATTTCAATTTGCTGAAAGCTTTTTTGTATTGTAAGCTCAATTTTACCATCACTATATTTACAACAGTCTTACCATTGTCGTTTTCTTCTTTTTACTAATTATACACATGTTACTTAATTTGCTTATTTTTTGTTCTACTTAAGACAAACTTTTTTGGTTTGTTACTATTAAGTATATTTTTATTTAATTTTTGCCACAGGCCCATGGCTATTAATTTTTAGTTAATTTAATTATTAGTCGAACTCCATTTTTTTCTACATTTGTGATTTGAACGGGCTAAAGTTCGTATCGCTTTTTAAGCCAAAATTACATGTTATAATTAATAATGAACAAATAACACCAAAGTCTGTTGTAAATATTCTGACTAACAACACATAGTTGAACGGAACAGCCAGCCGTTTTCGAAGGCCACTAAACCTTCATCATCAGCGTTCTTTTGTGTTTGGTCCACTTTGTGTGGTGTCAGTTGATGTAGATTTCTGCTTTATATACTTAGCATTTTATTGCAAATGGAATATGTGAATTGTTTTGATTCATCGTATTTCAATTTGCTGAAAGCTTTTTTGTATTGCAAGCTCAATTTTACCATCACTATATGGTTTTTATTGATTTTAAGCTGTTCCTTTCTCTGCGTGTATATATGTATATAAAAAATACTCAAGAAATTTTATTTCAAGTATATATAATTTATTAGAATAAAATCAGGGTATACGTAAAATTATTCGTCTAAAAATCACCTAGTAAGGCTATGAGCATGAATATAATTTAAATTATTGTGACAGATATATTTCGAATGATAAGGATGGAATTAACATTACTTAGCCAACGTTTTTAAAAAGCTGTATTCACATCTCATAATTCGAATAAAACTATTCGAATAAAACTTTTGGCGCAAAACCCTTCTTATTAATCTTTTTCAACCACCTTTAAAACAATTTATTACCTTTTCTACCAAAAAATGCACACATATATATATGTATATAAAAACTGTGTTATTAGTTTCGTACAACATTAGCACTCTTCAACTAGTTTTATTAGTTATTGCTAAATTTTCACTCATTTATATATTTTTATTTCTTGTAATATTGCTTACCTCCAGGCCACTGTAAGAAAAACCACCTGAAATTTGTCTTGTACTCGTATTACTTTTCATTGTATTCAAAAGGTTTATTTTTCAAATCTAACAAAATAAAAATAGAAAATTGCTTAAGTAAGCTCAATTCAAATGTTGTATTTACGAGTAAAGCACTAAGACTTTTATATTTTACTCCTTTGCTTAAATTCTTTTCGTGATGGTCCTCTACATTTTATTGTTAGTATGCCCCAAAGCAATTTTTGCTCAAAATAAGCACTTTCAAAAGCAGAAATAATACTATAAAAAAATCACTCGTACACACCGTCATACACTCAAACACATTTTCTTTTTTTTTTCTTTTTTTGACAAAAATTTCCTCCTGCACCCAACAATACTCCCACGTATTCATGGTATTGAACAGATAAACAAAAATTCTTAGTAGGTATTAAAAAGAAACTAATTAAATTTTAAAATAAACCTTAAGTTGTTTTTTTTTCTTACTTATTCATTCATTGAATAGAGATCTATTAAAAATATAATCTTTTTGGGTTTTTCTTTCTGTAATAGCATTTTCGTTGTTGTGCTGCAAAAGAAAAAAAAGGAAAGAAAAAAATCTTCAATTAAGTGCTAAAACTGTTAGTCCAGATGTTAAGGAGTTACAACTCAGCAAATAGTATGGGAGTATCCTTCACTTTCTGCTAATGTTATTAAGAAAATGCTTATTTTTGAAGTAGAAAAAAACGACTACACTGTTCACCTCTTGAAAGTTTCTCAATTACACCACAAAATTTATATTCATTCATGTGCAGTTGGCATTTTTTTCATTAAGCTTGTTAAGGTTGCAAAAAAAAAGAGACAAACTAACTTAAAAGGCCAATAACTAAAAGCAATTAGCAAAATGAACAGTTGTTGAAATTATTGTTATTTTAGTCATTAGTTTGGCATTTTAATGAGATCTTAATAAAAAAAAAAATGAAGAAAAAGATAATAACAAAATAAGTGGGAAAAGTTTGTATCAAATAACAAATTGATTTGGGTATGGAAATTACTAAATTATTTGACATCCTGGAAATTGATATCAGACCAACTTAAAAAAATTAAGATTCTGCTCTAGAAAAAGTTTTAATTTGCAATCGAGGATCTTTATTTTAGACTAATAATTTAAATGGAATGTCTAGTGTATCAAAAATACGAGGGCGGATCAATAAGTCCGTGACTTTTTGAACTTCCCTCGTAGTTATATAAAATGCAACACTTTTCCCATCAAGTACCAGCTGTTAATAGACTACTGTCAAGCAAGTCGAGCAAGAGTCGTGTTATATTTTGCATTTAACAGCTGTTCGAGACACACAGCCTCGTGTATTTTTCTAAAAATGGAAAAAAACCGTCAATCAAGCCAAGGAAAAGCTCGATAAATACTATGGGGACTCTGCACCATAGATTGCAATGGTAAAAAGTGGTTTACTGACTTTCATTGTGGTCGCACAAGTACAAATGACGCTGAACGTTCTGGGCGGCCAGTTGAGGTCAGTACAGCCGAAAATTTTGAAAAAATCAACGATATGGTGTTGATCGATCGAAGAATTGAACTGCATGAGATTGTTGATGCCATAGACATTTCATATGGCAATGTGTGGCAAATGGGTGCAGCGTTTGCTTTCAATTGACCATAAACGTAAACGTGTGACAACTTCAAAGTATTATTTGGAGTTGTTTAACCGGAATCCAAATGAGTTTTTGTGGTGTTTTGCAATTGAGGATAAAAAATTGATCCATTACTATACTCCGGAAACCAAGCAGTAGTCTACACCTGCTCCGAAGAAGGCCAAGATGAGTTTGTCGGCCAATAAGTTCATGGCAACAGTTTTTGGGATACACGCGGGATAATCCGTATCGATGACCTTCAAAAGGGAAAAACAATAAACGGAGAATATTATGCCAACTTATTAGACCAATTTAATGAGGATTTAAAAAGAAAACAATCCCATATGGCCAAGAAAAAAGTTATTTTTCAACAAGACAATGCACAACTGCACACGTGTGCAGTCTCAATGGTAAAACTCTATGAATTGGGCTACGAATTGGTACCCCATCCAACATATTCCTCGAATTTAGCCCCTAGTGACTAATTCCTATTTCCAGACCTAAGGAAATTCCTATTTTAAGGAAAGAGAGTTAGCTCCAACAATGAAGCTATTGACCCAACAAATGCCTATTTTAAGGACCTCAACAAATCCTATTTTTTGGAAATGATACAAAAACTGGAGAAATGTTGGAGTAAAAGGGAGATTATGTTGAAAAATTAATTTTTGTTTTGCAAAAAAAAAACTGTTTCATTCAAAAAGTCACGGACTTATTGATCCACCCTAGTGCATATTTATCCAATATAAACACCAAACGTCATGCTTCGTATAAACAGATTGAATATCAATCACATTCGCATATCGTAAATAAACAAAACAAAACTTGTCTCCAACTAACGCCTTTGATTTTTGGTTTATTTTAATTGCAAAAAATATTTTTGGGCACATTTTTTTTATATACTCATAAGAATATTGTAGCATTTTTTAACATTTTCCTGTGGACTCGAAGATTTTCAAATTAATGAAAAACCCCAGTGTACTAATTAGGGTTGAGAATGACACTTTATTTACTAATTACGCTTATATTATTGAAATTAAGAGCTTAAATACACACACTTTAATATACACACTTAATACAAATAAATAAATAAATAAACTACAACTAGATACAACGACGTCCCTTTTTCTGTTGTACTTATATACACGTCTCACCACACTGACTGAGCTGGTCTTGAAGTAATAATCCTCTTAGTCACACAAGACCCTTTGTGCCAACGACCACTGTTTATACAACAATACTGACGCACTGACTTTACTTTTATACTCTTTTGCAAGATTATCAACTGCGTTGTTAACTTTAATATTCACAATAGACAACACACTATTAAGTGACTACAGACTAGAGATGATCGCGTGTCGAATTTTTCCAACACGACACGAACACGAACACCAAGATGCTCAACACGTACGAAACACGCACGCGAAAATGTTTGTCAACACGTTACTGCACAACACGCATAAAATATTATTGGTTAAGGGGGTTGCCTTCGGCTTAGGAAACATCAGCCTAAGGTAACCCCTAGTAATACTAAAAGAATTCATTGGTCAAAAACAAAAGCTAACACTCACTTATTATTGGTTAATTTAATTGATTTTTTCACCGAGTTGACACTGCCAGCTAATACTGTCTGCCAGCAGAGCTGATCAGAGAAACAAGCCGATCGGCTCACAGCTGGCTCAAGAGCCGCCGCCGACTTTCAATGCAACTTCAAGCCGCCGCCGATGCATGCGGCTAGCCTCGGCTCAAAATTGCAGCCGGCTAATTGGTTTTTGTAGTTCTACATCTTACAAATTAGATGGAATACATCAGATGTTTTAATTTTTTTATATAGAAATATGTTTAAAAAACTCATAAAAAACGGCCGTCAATGTCAGCCGGCTCCAGCTGGCTTATGAGCCGCCTCCGATTTTTTAAGACGGCTTGTTTCTCTGGAGCTGATACTATCGGCTTACGTACAGTACTTTAAGCTTCGGAGGCCCATACAATATCAACAAATATGCTGGCTGCTGGAAATTCTTTCATACATATTTTACATCTAAAATTTTTTCGTATTTTTCGTGTCAATTTTGCTCAACACGAAATCAGATTTTTTGTCACGAACAAGCTGAATAGTGCGTGTTCGTGTCACGAAAAAAAACACAGCACGCGACCATCTCTACTACAGACGTCGCCCTTTTTATGCTTCATAAAAGACTTCCAGAATATGACAGCAACGTCCAGACAAGTTTTCTGGCGCTTTCCATTTTAAATTTTTTGGTAAGAGTATTTAAATTAAATATTTTTCTTCCCCAGCATCAGTGCATCAATTACTTTCCTAATATTAGATTTTTTGTATGAAACTTTTCTCTTCCTGTCAGTAATTAATAAAAAAAAACTTTTGTTACATCAAATTTTCTTACAAAATTTAAGCCTACTTGGCAAAAAAAAAAGTTTTTCATGCTCTTCATTGGTCAAGAGCACTTTCTCATACTTGTTATAAGTAAAGTTCAGTATACACTCGTTTATATATTTTTATTTATTTCTTTCAATTTCTTAAGCAAAAATGGCAGCTACTCCATCATCAACAGCAACCACTTTTTCAAAGTAAAATGTATGTCAAAAATTAATTAAAATTATGATTTATACTGAAAACTTTTTATAATTTCGTTTCTTTTACATTCCTCTCAAATTTAAGTTTTAACTTTACCGTTAAAGAATCAAAATAGGGAAAGTTAATATGAACAAAATATTAAGTTACTTTTAATGTATGATTTAAGTAACTAGTCTCGAGTTTATTGGTCCAATTCATAAAAAATATTTTAGGTTTATTACAGGTTTATTTCCCAAAGAAATATGTCAAATAAGCGCTTTATAAACCTGAAATATTTTTTATGAATAAGGCAGTATATATGTACCAGAGAACGACAAAATCTGATTGAAAAAATATTCATACGTAATCAATATCCCAAAAGCATGCCTTTGTGTTCATACAATCAAACTGGTTCCAACATACATAATCGTTGCTGCTTTTTAATCATTCCAATCATACGGTTGTTGTTGGCTCTAGGACTTTAAACATGTGTCGCATCATACCAATCAATTCGGGTGTTTGCTCCTTTTTCCCATTCATGATTATTTTGATGAAAAATAAAATAATCGATCTGATTATCAACAAATATTTGTATGATGAATAAAATCAAAAAGCAAAAATGAGCGCGTATGAGCGTGTATGCATCAAGTGATGATGATTTTTTAGAAACAAGGGAATATTATGTACTTATGTATTTAGCAATTTATATACCGATGGTATCAAGTAGAAAAGCCATATTTCGTATTTTTTACGAAATTAAGTTTTTCAGTGATTCCAATACATTTCAGACAAATACACCTCGTCACAAAAATTTAATGCAATAGTGTAAAAAATAACGCTTTTACAAGCAATTGGACAAAAAAAGTTACATTGTGAACATTACAGTTTCTATTATACCTTCTCCTGTAAAGTTGCAATTACTTGTTATGGCCCTTCTACTTATATATTTATAAATATATATATATATATATAGGCGAATCCCGGTATAACGAACGATATAATGTCAGACCCATTCGTTATACCGAAAAATTCGTAATATCGCAAAGTGTTTTCAAGTGTTATTTTAATTATTATTATTGTAGACAAGATACAGGGTGGGCCAAAAGAAACCAAGGGGTTTTAAAATTTAATAACTTTTTTGTTTATTAACTTTTTTTATTTTTTCTTTCAGATTATATAATATACAAAATGGAAATTTTTTACACTAAGTATGAAAAATGATGTCTCTTAAATGACCACCGTTTTCAGCTTCGCACTGATGGGCTCTTTTTAGAGCATTTTCCATAACATCTTTCAAAACTTGTGGCTGTAGCGTTCGAATTTCTGCAACAATGTTTGGCTTGAGTTCAAGGATTGTCTCTGGCTTGTTCACATACACTCGCTCCTTCAAAAAACCCCAAAGAAAATAGTTGGGTGCTGTCAAATCTGGCGATCGCGCTAGCCAAATAATTTCCGAATTTCGAGAAATTATTCGCTCTTGAAATTTAACTGCAAAATTTAGACGTTGTCGATGATCTGCGGGTTTTAATTCTTGGACCAATTGTACCTTATATGGGTATAACTGTAAATCTTTTTTTAAAATGCTCCGTAGTGACGTACGAGACATTTCTAGCTGAGCAGAACGCCTTCTGCCAGATGTTTCTGATGCTTCGTTAACACTTTGCTGTACTCGTTCAATATTTTCCGCAGTGCGACTTAACCGTGGTCTACCGGTTCGAGGCAAATCTCTTACGCTGCCATGTTGGTGATGACGATTAACTAAGCAACGAATCATCGCTTCAGAGGGCGAAATTCTGACGTTAAAATGTCGACGATATGCTCTTTGCGTTAAAATAATTGATCTCTGGTTTAAATAATAAAATTCTATTGTTCTGGTTCTCTGTTCAGTTGTGAACCTCTCCATTATAAATTCTCCAAGTGCTGTCTATATAATCTGAAAGAAAAAATAAAAAAAAAATTAATAAACAAAAAAATTATTAAACTTTTACACCCCTTGGTTTCTTTTGGCCCACCCTGTACAATACAATAAAAATAATAAGGGTAATTTGTTTTCAAATAATCTACCAAATGCAAAGTAACGGCATCACATTTTTTTGCATTTTCATTGCGGCTGTCGATTTTGTTTAATATTTTTTGCCGTTCGTTATATAAACCACATATGTACTTATTTATCAAAACATTGGCTATATAAGGTAGAACTAAATGTTAGAGATATGTTCCTAGCAAGTTTTTGTGTTTTATTTTGCGATCTTTTCTTTATCATTCGTTATATTCAGTATAAAATTAGGATAATATTCGTAATATAAGGTAGTTAATGTAAAAAATTTGGACGTTGGTTATATCGGATTTTCGTTAAAGCGAGATTCGTTATACCGAGATTTGCCTGTATATATATTTATTTATTATTTATCCTTTTCGTCTCGGTGATAAAGTATAAACACTTTTAGAAATTTGGTCTAGCACAAAATCCTGGTCGTTTTCCATTTTTTCATTTTAAAGTGTTTGCTTACTGATTTGTATTAAAACAATAATATTTTTCATAACTCCTCTGTTTTGATTTTATTCAACATGAAAACCTGATTATATAAAAATTTTAATAAAACATGTATGAAATTACTTGCAACTAACCAAACGATACGTTCGTAAGTATGATTCTGATTTTATTCAACATTAAGTTTTGTTGCATGATTAAATGTGAACAAAAGTTTAATGTATGATGAACAGCGTTGTCAACTTTTAAATTTCAAAAAGCACTGAAACCTGGAAAAAACGCGTAATTTAAGTAAAAAAGCCCTAAATTAACATTTGTTTGTTTTATAACAAAAATTTTGTGTATAAAAAATATAGAAATCGGTTAACCTTGCATTTTATCCCTAAAACTTCAAATTTGAAGCATCCGATACACATTTTGATTCTATGAGAATCAGTGAATTCTAAAGTCAACCTTTTTAGGTTATTATAAAAAATTTAATTTTTTTCATCAACGAAGAAACAAGTCACCTGAAATTAGTCAAATTAGCAGCAATTGGCAAGTCTTTTTGACTTGCTGATTAGATTTTGAACTCGAAGGGATTAGTAGTTAATTTTTTTAAAGTCAAGACTTTCAAAATTTGATTTTTATTAAACAATGCTGTGGAAACATTCTTTCACAGCAAACGCAATATTAATAACAAAGTTACAAAACTAAAAAAAAAGTAATTTGCAAGTTAACCACGTTATATAAACTTAAATTATATGTACTATTCTTTTAGAAAAAAGGAACGAAGTAGGTTATAAATATGTAATCTAAAACGGCAGCTCTATTAGCAACACAATTTTCTCGTTTCAGACCGCTTTTATATAAAGCCAAGTGTAAAGATAATTTTTTACGTATTTGAGACTTAAATAAAGTAATAAAACGTAAAAACGTGATCAACTTCTGCGTTTAAACATTAAAGTTTGATGGGAATGCAATTTCGATAATGCGCCAAACGAGTTTATATCAAATGAATCGTTATAAGATTTTATTTCTATCTAAAACTCGATAGTGAACTCAAAGTTTCTCCATTGCATTAAGTGAATTATTCTCTATTTACAGTATATACTAGAAAATATCTCGCTATTAGACTATACTTCCCCCCTTTTTGTTTTTTTTTTTTTTGTTTTGATTATCACTACTAATGTATTATTTATAACTACCACTAAGTTTATGTCCGACACTGGTCGGGCCTAATAATTTTTTTTTTATAGATTTAAGATTTGAATACTTATTATTAGTTCATATATGAAGATACAATAAATAAATACATGCATTAAAAAAAAATTAGACTATACTTGCATTATGTCTTCTTTGTCGTGTTGCAAAACACTGTTTCCATTAATTATGCTTAAAATGTGAAAGTTTTGTACAATCTTATTAGAATATTTTGAAATGTTCTATTTAACTTCAGTGCTTATGTTTTTTTAAATGTTAGACTTCTTCAAAAAAAAAAAAAAAATATATATATATATATATATGTATATTATATAAGAAAAATTCTTTTTGAATTTTGGGTTTAGTGCCACCGCCAAGAAATAAAAAGTACCAAAAATTAGTTTAAAAAAGCACCGAGCACTAACTTCAAAATTTTTCGCGTCGAAAATTTCAAAAAGCACTAAAAACGGTGCGAAAAGCACCGAGTTGACAACGCTGATGATGAATGATGTGAATAAAACATGTTCGATCGCTGGACTCACATTTACTTAAATGAAGCGTTCACCATTACGATTATGATTATACTCAATGTTGATTTATTTTGCATGATTAAAAGTGAATAACAAATTTATAGTATGACTAAATCATGAAATACGTGATTTTTGTCGTTCTCTGATATGTACATATTTATTTATTTTATTTTTTGGTTCAATTGACGTAGAATGCTATTCAATTTTTAAATTTAAATAAAATTTTAATCATGGATAATTTTTTAACCCCCGACTAAAAAAAGGGGTGTTATAAGTTTGTAGTGTGTGTCTGTGTGTCTGTGTATCTGTGTATCTGTGTGTCTGTGTGCCTGTCTGTGTCCACGTACAGGCCAAACGGCTGGACCGATTTTCATGTTTGAAAGACGACTTGATCGAGAGGGTTCTTAGCTAAGTTTGAAAAAAACCGGTCCAGCCGTTTAGAAGATATAACATCTTTTCTGAAAAAAGTCGGGGGTTTTTAAAATTTTTAATTTTTGTTATATTTATTAATCGTCATTTTCAATTCTTATTGAATGAAATATTTTAATTAAACAATGTGATTGCCTATAGAAGACAAGAAAAATTAAATTCGTCTTTGGCTGCATTTTTAATGGCATTTTTCCATGCCACCACGCACTTTATCAGTCCCTATGTCTATCAACTTGGACAGAGATTGCTTGTTAACATCAGCTACAGTTGGCCAAAAGAAACCAAGGGGTGTAAAAGTTTAATAACTTTTTTGTTTATTAACTTTTTTTTATTTTTTCTTTCAGATTATATAATATACAAAATGGAAATTTTTTTACACTAAGTATGAAAAATGATGTCTCTTAAATGACCACCGTTTTCAGCTTCGCACTGATGGGCTCTTTTTAGAGCATTTTCCATAACATCTTTCAAAACTTGTGGCTGTAGCGTTCGAATTTCTGCAACAATGTTTGCGTTGAGTTCAAGGATTGTCTCTGGCTTGTTCACATACACTCGCTCCTTCAAAAAACCCCAAAGAAAATAGTCGGGTGCTGTCTAATCTGGCGATCGCGCTGGCCAAATAATTTCCGAATTTCGAGAAATTATTCGCTCTACAAAAATTTGACTTAAAAGTGCCATTGTGTCTCGGGCAGTATGGGCAGTGGCTCCGTCCTGCTGAAACCATATACCAGGTCTGTTTTCAAGAGCAGGACGTAAAAAATTTTCTATCATAAACCGATACCGCTCTCCATTTACGGTTACAGCACTTCCATCTTCATTCTCGAAGAAGTAGGGCCCAATGACATTTTCAGATGTGATCCCACACCATACTGTACACCTGATGGGGTGCAATTGGCGTTGATGAATGGCTCTTGGATTTTGAGAACCCCAGAACCTACAGTTCTGCTTATTAACAAAGCCATTCAAATGAAAATGAGCTTCATCACTCATAATCAAATTTTCAATAAAGTTGATTTCATTTCTGGCCAACTCTTGAAATTTAACTGCAAAATTTAGACGTTGCCGATGATCTGCGGGTTTTAATTCTTGGACCAATTGCACCTTATATGGGTATAACTGTAAATCTTTTTTTAAAATGCGCCGTAGTGACGTACGAGACATTTCTAGCTGAGCAGAACGCCTTCTGCCAGATGTTTCTGGTGCTTCGTTAACACTTTGCTGTACTCGTTCAATATTTTCCGCAGTGCGACTTAAACGTGGTCTACCGGTTCGAGGCAAATCTCTTACGCTGCCATGTTGGTGATGACGATTAACTAAGCAACGAATCATCGCTTCAGAGGGCGAAATTCTGACGTTAAAATATCGACGAAATGCTCTTTGCGTTAAAATAATTGATCCCTGGTTTAAATAATAAAATTCTATTGTTCTGTTTCTCTGTTCAGTTGTGAACCTCTCCATTATAAATTCTCCAAGTGTTGTCTATATAATCTGAAAGAAAAAATAAAAAGAAATTAATAAACAAAAAAGTTATTAAACTTTTACACCCCTTGGTTTCTTTTGGCCCACCCTGTATTTAACATGAATTTTTAATGAAATGTAATATGAGAAATTATTATATTGTATAGATAAGTTTAATAAAATTTTTTTTATATTGAGCGTTTATATTCGCTTGCTGTAATTTGCTTAAAGTGTTTTTAATTCCTTTGCCATTTTTTTTTCTTTGCTGTCAGAGAATTCTGAATTTCTGAATTCAAATGAATCCAAAACCGCACTCAGTCAAAAATTGAACTTTGTCTACAAAAAAAAAAAAACTTTGAGAGTGCGTGCTTTTTGCAAAAATGGCCGACGAATATTTTTCTTTTGCTAGCTAAACTAAAAATAAATTGTTAACATTTCTTTTGCAAGTCTTAAGGTTTTTCCAAATAATAATTTTTAGCCGAAAGTTTTGCTTAAGTTTATTTGTACAACTGTTACTTGGTGTTATAATTTCTATGCAAAATAACTTCAGACAACTACAGACAAGCACAACAAACACATATACAAACTCCAAAATGTAGAGAGAAGTATGTACCATGATGTTGATTCCTTGCGGAATAAGAAAAACAAGAACAAAATAACAAACGATAAAGAAATCTTTATCTATAAAACAAATATTTTTGGAAAAACTTTAACAACACATGCAAAATAAATCACAAATGCAACAAATCGAATCAACGTAAAACTTTTACTCGTATGTTTTTTTTTTCTCTCTTGATTTTATTTCACAACTTCAATTTAATGTGTTTTTAGCACAAAAGCTGAGAGGACACAGCTGACAATAAATAAAATGGTGGCAAGAAATGAAAATGATAAAAAGTTTTTTTTTTCGGGTTAAATGAAGTTTCTTAAGAGAGTATTTCATCTCAGTATTTGTGATTTTTTGCACTTTTCTGTACATTAGATGTTTTTCTATCGAAATATGCAAAAATCCCGATTTATATTAAGATAACGATATGTATGGTTTCTTAATACGCGAACAGCTTAACTCTTCTCTCACCCATTTCACATAAATGTTTACTACGCTTATACTATTTTTCTCTTGTATATATATTTTTTTAAATAATATTTTTCTTTTACGAATATTTATTACCTTCTTGAAAAATACCAAAGAAGTTTATTTAGATTTCTTGTGAAGAATGCAAAAAAGTTGGTAACTTAAACTTGAATTTCAAGCAGGAAGAATAAAAAGTTTTACACTGAGAAAAAACTGCCTCATAGAATCAATAAGATTTTCTCTATGAAAAGTTTTTAGGCTAAGGGGTATCCCAGCAGAAAGAAGCGAAGATTTTTTCATAGAGATTCCTTATTGTTTTTATGTGGTAAATCTTATTAATTTTATCAAGAAGAAAACCACATAAAATCAAGAAGAAATCTTATTATTCCCAACTTTTTTTACTCAATTTCCGTTATTTTTGGCACCAAAAAAAAACAATCCATAGAGAAAAACTTCTTGATTCTATTAGGTTTTCTTATAAATTGTAAATTGTATGAATTTCTTATTGATTTTATTAGGTTGCCCTATTGATTTTTTTTAAAAGGTTTTCTTCTTGATTTTATTAGGTTCCTATATGATTATGTGTAAAGCGTCTTATTGATTTTTTTAATACGGAAATCTTCTTGATTTTATGAGGTGTCTTGTTATTTCATATCTATAAATAGACACATACAATTTTTTTCGAGATCTTTTTCGTTTTTGTATAACCATGTTTGCAAAATTATTTCAATGGTTATTCAGACTGCTTGTTAGCATATTGGTTAGAGTGTTTGTCTATCAGTCAGAAGTTTGCTGGTTCAATACTTGTCTCCTTTCAAAGTATATGGTATAGAATTTCAATGAAAATATATAAGCAAAGCACAAAGAATAAAGAAAAACATAATTTTTTTTATTTTATGAGATCGCCTCATAAAATCAAGAAGAAAACCTTATTAAAAAAATCAATAAGATAACCTCATAAAAGCTACAAGATTTCTTCTTGATTTTTTCAAAAAGGTTTTCTCTATGAAATGAATGAGATTTCCTTATTGAAAAAAACCATAGAGATTTCTTATTAATTTTGTTCTATTTGATGAGGTAATTATTAGGCACTGTTTTCTCTGTGTACTATAACACAGCTGCTCTTACACTCTTAAAAATATGTAACCGGAAAAAAATTAAATATGTTCCAGTTAACAAAAAAATACTCTTTATGATAAGCGATATAAAATATATGCATATGTTTTATTATAAGATTGTAAGACATAACTATAACATGCTGAAATGAAAAAATTATATATTTTTTTATAAAAGATTGCCAATCAATATTCCATCATAATTGCATTAATATTGCATCACCAACCTAAACTAATTTTGCTGAGAAATTACCAAACATAGTTTCAGCTATATATAATATATTAATGTATTTCACACACTAATACTAAATAGATTTTTAACAAAGTGAGCTGGGCCACGCCCATTAAAGCTTAATATTATATTTTATGTAATTCCAAATATCCGATTTCCATAAAACTTTCCAAGCAGCTTTAGTTCTGGTAACGACATAATCTTGTGCTCAGAAAAGTATGCGAAGCCACTCCCATTACATTATATACTCGTAATATTCTTACACAAAACTATTCGAACAGAATCAATGCAAATGTTTTTATAAAGAAAACATTTGGTAAACAAGATGAATTATTCAGAATTCGTGCGTACATACAACTTCTGTTTCTTAATAAGATACACATACCCACACACACACACATGGTAATTCAGATGAAAAACAAATATACACCAGTAAACAACTACCACAAATTTCTTCTCTAACGATGTTCGAGTATGCATATATACACGTATGTACATAGTTAACCCATGAACTAGCATTGGAAATACTGCTGAAATTGTTTAGACGTTGCTGTCACATTCTGGAAGCCTTATGTGAAGTATAAGTGCTAATTCACACGGTGAAATTTATGACGTCTATTTTTCTTAATTCTCTTTTGAAGTTGCTACCAAAAATTCCTTGTATTCATGCGATGTTTTTTTAGGACGTCTAATTTTACTTCTCTTCACTCATATAGCCAATAAGCTAGAAGAGTAACAATAAAAAATAACAATAAGATAGAAGAGTAACATTGAAACGTTACAACAATAACAACAAGAGCAATGTAAAGAGAAATATGAAAAAAACATGGAAAACAGAAATCGAGTCATTTTTTCTACCCCTCTTTCTTCTCTACCCCGTTCGCTAACAAACAAAAAATGACGTCAAAAAATAGACTTCATAAAAGTCTTCGAGTGAATTAGGTGTAAAATGGGCGACGTATCTACTGGCAGATCAGTTTATGTTTTACGATTAGTCAATTAAGAGTTTACGATAAGGCAGTTCAGTCTAGCATTGAGTTTATTGTGAAGTCCATCGTGTCGTATGGAGTGAAGTGTAAAGTCAAAAAATGCAGCTGATAGCTTTTGAACTACTATCAGCTGTTAAAATAAAGAATCGAGTTTTTGTAGTTGTATCAACGGCGAGCGTCAGCAGAGTTAGTCTTGTATGCAGTGTGACCAAATTTTAAAATAAAGTTAAGCTAAAACACGTTTCAAAAAGAGCTAAAATAAGCTAAAAATTAAAATTTTAAGCCGTAAAATAAAGCTAAACTTTTTTCGGCTTCTTCCACGTTGCAATAGTTTCTTATTGCTAAAATAACTTTAAATATATACATACAAAAACATGTTTTTCTATTATTTGAAATAAAAAATATTGAATAATTTTTTAATTAAATTATTTATTCATTATTATATTTGAGTTTAAAAAAAAATAACACAAAAACTTTCCAAAAATTTAAAAACATTTATACTAAAATACGAAACCTTTTTTTAAATTAATTAGTCTTATTAACAGAAAACATATTTCCTAATTTTTGTTTTAAGTAAATTAATGCCGCTGAATACAAGTTCAACTCAACTCAAAGAAAATCTTTAAAAGTTTTACAGGCAGTATTAATTTAACTTTTTTAATTGTGACTCCAAAATTGCAATCAATGTCACTTATTTTTAAATTTGTCATTTCTCTTATAAATGCGCAATTTACATTTTGTATTTTAAAATTATTTTTCAATGAAAAAATTTTATATTTTTGAATGTTAACAAATTATAATTTTTAACCTTCCTTCGTCCAAAAAAGGGTGTTATAAGTTTGTACAGACCAAAGTGCTGCATCGATTTTGAATTAGTTTATGTTTTGTTCGCAAGGTGACTTGACCGAGAGTGTTCTTAGCTTTGTTTGAAGAAAATCTGTCCAGTTATTCAGAAGATTGATCTCGCATATAATTGAAGAAAATCTGTTCAGCCATTTAGTTGGTACGCTTGGGAGTTCTTAAAATTTTTAATTTTTGTCATTATAACTTTTTTATGTCTTTAACATATTTTTTGAGAACAGGCAATTTAAATGAAAAAAACGGCTAAAAAGCCAAACGAGTTTTTAAAAAAAAGCTAAAAAAATAAGCTAAGAACTAAATGGAAATTTTGCAGCTAAATTCCAAAAAAATAAGCTAAATTTAGCTCAAAATAAGCTAATATGGTCACGCTGCTTGTATGTGACAAACAGCAGAGAGAAAGGCAATTGCTTCATACCATATCCCCAAAAACTGATTATATAGACCGCAAAAAGGCAATAGCTCGAGAATAGGCTTACAACATATATGTAAATCCAGCTTGCAAAAATGTGAATATCTGTAAAAAAAAAAATATCCGTAGATTTTAAGAATCAAAAATAATCCAATGTGCAAAAAATTGCGAAAATTCGCAAAAACTTGGTAACATCAAAAATATATCCAAGTCTGATAAAAATAGTAAAACTGCAATAAAACAAAGAATTGTGAACAATCACTTTGACTGCAAAAATTGCCAAATAAAATAAAAATTCGCACTAAATTTCTAACATCAAATAGATAGATGGATTAAAAATCGGAAAAATGGCAAGATTTGGTTTAAAATCACTTTTATTGCGAAAATTGGCACAAAACTGCAAACAACCCCGAAATTGTTAAGTGAAATTATGAGGAATACCAAAAATTTGGCAAAATTATCCAAAATTTGCAATCATATTAAAATTAAAAAATTTAAGTTATGCACAAGAGCAATAAGTTTTATTTAAAATTACCTGATTCGCAAAACTTACTGAAATTCGCAAATAAATCCTGAAGCCCTAAAATTTAAAAAGGGCTCGAAAAAATTTTGTTTTACATATCGGATGCAGGTAGAAGTCGTTCAATAATTTTCTAAAATACCGTATTTTAGGTAGCAATAACCAAAAACTTTAAATTCTTTAAATAATTATTATTGGTAACCAAAAAACTTTTTTGGTTGCTATAATAGTTATTTGTAACAAAAAAAATATATTTCTCACTTTAATTGGTTACAATAACCAAAATGAAATATATCTTACGATAATCGTTGATTAAAACCATTATTTGAATTAATCAATTTTAATGGTTAAATATAACCTTTTTGTCATTTCTCTTATAACTGTTATGTCCCTGTAATTAAGTGTGTGTATTTAAGCTCTTGGTTACATTAGTTCTAGTGTATTTAATAAATAAAAATAGTGTCATTCTTAACCCTTATTATTACACTGGTGTCTTTTATTCATTTGCAAATCTTTGAGTCCACGGAAAAGCATTTTTAACAGGTAAAAAAACATAACAATTTAATATAGAATAGGCTTACATTTTGCAGTGCTCTTAAGCGCTTTGTTCGTTACATTTAATTCTTTATTTTAATTTCGTTGCAAAATACTATTAGACAGCCTTCCAAAGTACCTATTTAATATTTTGATGCTTACTAGAAGTAGCTGAAATGTATCTTTTACTTTCTACATGTTCCTCCTATTTTCTTGATTTATGTATCTACTAAAAAATCATTATATTGACTGCCAACAATTTTTAAATTATATTTAAATGTGCACATATTAATAATGCATGTATGTATGTTGACTCATCAGCTGATGACACTAATATATCTGTCACTTGATTTAGTTATCTTTTTCTAATAGAGAGGCATCTTTAGAATAAAATCAGAAGGGTGTGACAATGTTAAACTATGCACCATTAATAAAAAAAATAGCAATGATATATAAAAAAAAACTAAAATTAATGTTTAAAAAGTCAAGTTATTCATCAGTATTTTTTTCTTTTTTTTACATACTCCCATAACATTATAAGCACATGAGCACATTTATATCCATTCTGCTGAAGTACAGCAGGCCAAAATAAAAGGAAATTGCCAACACAAGATAAATGAATATGCTACAGAGTCTCTTTTTTATTTAACAAACATCAGCAAAAAAAAAAAGTCTGCCTTTGCTATTTTTTATCAAACATTACTTTACTGTACAAGGAACAATGATATTTTTTCATATACATTTACATATATTTTCATTTTCTTATTTTGAACCGCAACTGAGGCAACATTGAAAGAAATTGATTTACATATAAAGGATCTTCCAATATGGAACTACGAAATTTGACAATTGATGGCGGCTTTGGGTCGTATGCAAAAAAACTCAACAAAGCTTTGCCAAGCAATGTTAAGTAAAGTTATATTCTAAAAAAACTATTATATCAAAATTCTAAAGTAGGTGCCCACGTTTCTTAAGACCACTTTAAGTTGATATTTCTAAAATGTATCTTTTGTACACAGAAAATGAATAGTGATACTAACAAATGTATTTACCAAAGGTAAATCAGTAATTGTATATATAACAATGATTTCTGATTTTCCGTTTCATTAAAATTTACGTTAAATAGCTGATGTCAATAACAATCTCTACCCAAGTAGACTAGGGTGCTGATGAAATGCGTGGCTGCACAGAAAAATATCGGTATTTCCCCCAGCTAAAAAGTCTAGTTTAATTTATCTTCTCTTCTTTAGAAACTCACATTAATTAGTAAAAATATTTCATTCAATAAGAATTGAAACAAACCTATATATACCCTTTTACCATTTTTTGGTAAAGGGTATAATTACTGAACTTAAGCCCGAATAAGAAATTATTTCTGCAGTTCAACTAAATCTAAAAATGTCTCAAATAAATACAATTACACAAAAATGTTTTAGTAATGTACATACAATCAAAACAAATCGAAAAAAACTAGATATTCAAATACTCATTTCATTCGAATAAAAGAAATTTTTCATATTTCAAGTCATAGGACGAGTACGTTTGGATCAATTGTCACAAAATTTAATGTAGGGGGCTTAACGAAATACCCTCTATAAGCATGTGTAATTTAGGAAAATTATATGGTAAATAAATAAAAATTTGTATAAACTAAAGAGCAGTTTGTATGACTCATATAAATAGAGAAGAAAAATTTCTCCTATTTTTGCTTGAATTGTTCTTAAAATCATAACAAAAGTTTGGACAATATAAAACAGCATTGTTTGTTCCCCCTTTGTGGTCCCTCTATTTTGAAATAAAAAAATTATTACTAAGACTGCAGGCTAAGTAAAACATCACCAGATAAATCTTTGAAAACCCTGAGCACACTGCGCTAATTAAACGAACCGGAATATTTTATATACTTGATACATAAATACAATGTAACAGTTACCACAATATTCCTTACACGAAACGCAATGCATCTCATTTGCGTACTGTGAAGCTGAAGTCTTCACACTGTTAAGCACTCTTACGAATATGACAGCAATGGCTACAGTTGGTTGTTGATGTCATTTTAAAAGTTTTTTTTTATATACATACTATACTTGCAACAGTTACATATGGTGCGTATTTGGATGGTGAAATCAACGTAAATGGTGGTGACATAAGCCGCTTATGTAATACGCTGCAAAGGATATTGCATTTAAAAAAATGGAAGATTTGAGGTTAATGTGAGTTTCCATGACCTAGTAAAAGTCGTAATACAACACTCGTAATAAGGTCCATTATTTTGTAGCAAATAAATAATTTTAAAAAACCACTGAGAAGTTCTTTTACTTTTTAAAATATATAAGTCCTCTATTGAAATTTGAGTATTAAATTAAAGAAATTTTATGGCAAAGGGGCTGCCTATTTACGCTTTCTTATTTTAGTTACAAATGTTAAAAAGTATAAGCACCTGAAACTCTACCTTTCACTGTTGCCAATCGTTTGCATAAGCACATAAATTTCATTAAATTGTAGCGGCTCTCAAGCAAATAGTCCAACAAGAAGAACATAATCAAGTGGCATTAAAAATAAAAGTGTTCAAAGAGATTTGTATTTTTACCTGTCTGTCTGTTTATTATATGGTTGCTTGGCTGGCGGTTGTTGTTGAGTGCTGAACTGTT
This sequence comes from Tachina grossa, assembly GCA_949987645.1. Taxonomy (NCBI): domain Eukaryota; kingdom Metazoa; phylum Arthropoda; class Insecta; order Diptera; family Tachinidae; genus Tachina; species Tachina grossa. Next base: position 31,458,523 of record OX465275.1, read on the forward strand.
TGTATGAAAATGTTATACAAACACTATTTTACCTAAAGAAAAGCATAATACAAACAAAAGTAAAAATGGCCTTAACAGAAGGTCTCAGTAAAGTAGACAAGTCTCTGGTCCTGTTTCTCAAAAATTGCAAGTGATGTAATACAGGTAAATAAATTATTTAAATGTGTTTTTTATATCAAAATAGCACTTTTTAGTTTTGAGAAATATGCCTGAGATGGATTCTAAGGAGATCTTATAAACATTTTTATAAAATATTTATGTGATACAATTTAAATTTAATTGAACTAGAATAAATTTTAATCAAAAATAATTACTTAATTTTATTAACCCCTGACCAAAAAAATTGGTATTATAAGTTTGTTTGTACGATTTTGACGTGACGTGATCGAGAGTGTTCTTAGCTATGCTTGAAGAAAATCGGTTTAGCCGTTTAGAAGATATTAAATATTTTCTAGATATATTCTGTTGTTTTTGAAGGTTTTTAAAATTTTTAGTTTTTGTTATTTTCAGTTTTTATAGAAGGAAATATGTTAATTAGTTAAAGTGATTTTCTAAAAAACACAAGAAAAATTAAGCAGGCACTTTTCACGAAGTAAGAAATGGCTTCATTATCTATCTCAATTAAGGGCATTCACATTACTAAATAGTAATATTTCGTACATTTTCCAGCAGCTTACACATGCGGCAAAAACTCTTTTCCATACAGTGAACTTCGGATGCAACGAAGGAATAATGCAATAACGAGTATAACAAACAACTTCTTCAGTCGCAATAGTTTTGTATTAATATTTCAATAAAATTAAAACGAACTTAGTCACCTCGTCTTTAAGCAGTTTTCTTAGGGGCAGACTAAGTGAAACATTCACAGAAAAAAGTATTCACCAATTAATATTTTCAATTGAAAATTTAATTCATTTAATTTAATTTAATTTGAGTCGAAAAACTTAATTGATATTATCAAATTGTTTATAGGTGAAAATTTAATTAATTTTTTAATTGATATTACAAATATTTTAATTAATAAAATACTGAAGTATATTTATTTGACATAATGTCTTTATTTAATTTCAAAAAATTGGATTGTTTTTTTTTTTTTTTAATTAATATTACAAAATCATTTATATTACTTTTTTGTGTGTTGTAAAAAATTTGAATTTGTATATTAAAACAAAATATCTAGAAAAATTTTGAATAAAGCACACTTCACATACAAATAAATTCTTTTTGATATGGCCTTAATTTTCCTCAAATTTAATTAAACTATTTCAGAAAAAAATTAAGTACATAGTACACATGTATATTCTTTTAGAAAAAAGTTATTTTTTTATTTTGCTTTGAATAAGCAACACTTCCCAATAAGCACTTTTGCTGGAAATGTAAAACAACATTAGTTGTCATACATTTAGTTGTCAAGGGTTGAATTACGCTTAACTTACACTTTATTTCAATTGCATTCTCCAGTGAAAAGGAAACTTGAGTTCAATTGTATTACAGCTCAATTCAAGCCTTGACTTATACTTCAGACAAGCCATGCATTACAGTTTCAAGTTAAAAAAAAATGCTTTTAAAATAGAAAGGACATTAAATTTATTTGTTTTCTAAAAATAGTTTTCTGCATATTTTTTGTTTTTTAAAAATTCACTTTTTTATTTAACATTGACATTTTTCACAATTTCAGTTTAATATAAAATACTTCTTTGACAATGTTTGAACATACTTTTATGTTGTTTGTTCTTTTATTTCAAAATATTTCAAACTTGAAAATTACTTAAAACTTTTTTTCCAGTTAAATTTAAGGGTTGGCTTGAAATGAAAAAAAATACCCATCAATTCTTAGTTCGTTATAACCAAATTTCCCTGTATATACACACAGATAAAAGTGCTGTAGTAAAAAGTCATTATGAAAACTAAATTTATGATACCCAAAATGATGGAAATTTGTAAAATATTTATGAAACCCTTGAATCAGTAATTATTCACGTTCACATGTCTAGACTTAAAGAGTCTTAAACATACAATTGTTTTCATTATTAAAAATAATGTTTTTTATTTCCATTGTCCTCTTTGCAATATTTTGCACAAAAAGAAAAAGAGCAAAACTAACTAAGATAACAAAAATTCACAATAAAACATAAAATTGGTAAGAGAACGTGTATGTGCAGGCTTATGCAAGTACGTTTACTATATAAATTATCAAAAAAAAAAAAATATATATATATATACAAAAAAAAGACAACAAATATTATGGGCTTATAGAAACAAATTTTAGTTCCTGTGCCAGCGTTTCAAGAGCAAAAAAATAATAATAAGCAGTGTTGGTATCTCTACAAAGAGCAAAAGCACATTAAGCTGTTGCAAAAAGGGTAAAAAGCGCAAAAAAATACGAAAAAGAGGGTAAAAAAGCACCAAAATATTTTTTTTTAATTTTAATACATTAAGCCATTTAAAAAGGAGAGTTTAGAGTGTAAAAGCTCAAAATATAATTTAAAATTTTTGCTTCGAAATAAACAAAGTATTTGAGATGTAATAACAGAATTTATTAACATATTAATTAAAACAAAATCTTGTTTAATTTAATAAAAATAAGTATGTGAAAACAAATAATAAAAAAACATGAGTCAAATAATTGGGTATGTTCTGCATTCCACGTGAAATTAAAACGTGTGGAATTGCCGTAGAATTGTTGTTGGAATTATGTATTTACAAAAACAATGCTATGGCAATTCCGAACGATTTAATTCCACGTGAAATACAGAACATACCCGAATATAGTAGCATATACTTAGGCTTAGATTAAGATATGTATGTTACTGGAAAATCGTTTACACATAAAGAATGCATTAAAAGAGTCACTCTTTTCTTAAGTACTCTTAACTTAAAAGTTTTTGTTTTTGCGATATTCACCCTTATTATAGTTGTCAACATTGACAGCACGTCAATACGATATGAAAAAAAAAATTGGGGGTTGGCTACGCGTTGTATTACATAACCTCATGCTTTCAATCGAAATCGGCCCTTAAAATTTAACCACCCTATAGTATGACTAAATATTTGTGTAAGCTTTAACAAATGTGTTATTCCATACTACTTTCAATCAATTATTATGCAGAGAATTATGTGGCACTTTCCAGTTACTTTCGTTTTTTATTTTCAAAAAAAAAATTAAATTTTCTTAATCCCAATTATGAAAAGTTTTCTAGATTGTTTTTAACATAGTTTCCGTTATTGTCATTAAAACCAATTTAATAAGCCTCAGTTAAAAGATGCTGATATTAGCTCTTAAAAGTAGTTTAGTTTTGTAAATTAATATTTTTATTTAACAAAAAGCACCAAAAGCACTGTAAGAAATTGTTAAAAGCACTGTAAATACCCGCTTTTTAAAAATGGTATTAGCCAAAATTTCGCGTTTATGAAGAGGCAAAAAGCATCAAAAAATACCCGAAACGCACCAAATTACCATCACTGATAATAAGCAAGCACAGACAGACAAAGAGAAAGAGAGACAGACAGACGAATAGACACATGCGGAAAAATGCAATTTCCCAAATGAACCCTAATGAAATGTTTCTCATAAACAAAAATTGTCTTCAATGTCGTCGGCAACTGTTGGCATAATAGCACACAAAGTATAAAAAAATAACCTAAAATAAATAAACATATTTATATTTTATGGTGGCTGATGATGTCGTCGAAATTTAACAAAACAAAAAACAATGAAAGAAATGTTTGTAAAATGCAAAGTCCCTTTTCTCTCTCTTTCGTTCGTTTAAGGGTTTGCCAGATGGTGCATAAAATTGTTGCACCTGCGGTTAAACTATTTGACAAGGCTTGATAAACTATGCAGCAGTAGATATTTAAGAAGTTAAAATGTAAAAAATATATGTATGTTTTTACTATCATTCCCCCATTAATACATATTGGGCTAAAATATGTACAAATAGGTTGAAGTTATAATTTAAAAACCAATTAACTAAGAAAAAATTTTTTAAATTTTTTTTATTAAAAACAATTGCTACTGTCCTAAATTTTTGCTCAATAATGAGTTCGTATTGTTCCTAAACAAATAATTTAACTGTAGTTGTTTAAGTTTTAATTCAGTTGCTAAACTATCAGGTGAGAAACTTTCGCATAACAAACATCTCAGAACTTTGCCAGAATTTCACAAACTCTCGTTCGATTTCACTAGAATAGTTCTCCACTGAAATTTCATAAATATTAAGCCAATTGCTTAAGCCTTTGTAATGCATAAAAGTAATGGTTCGATTGTAGTTGGCAATCAAACTGAAGTTGTCGTGTCAGCTGGCAACGCAACTGAAACCAAAATTACGAGTATTATAAGGTATGGAAACTTTCTGCAGTTGCCTAGCAGTTATCGACTGGCAACTGAAAATAATGTAAAAATACTTCGAAAAGATATGAAGTACAGGGTGCCTAGTAGCAGATTTATATATTTAAATTTAAATAAAAAATGTTATAATTGACACAAAGTCTTATTAAGAGCATTGAACGATAGAATGAAAATGCAGATTGTATTTTTTAAAGAGTATGTCCATGATACAATTATACAGGTAACCGCGAAGCGCCAGCTGTTTTGCTTGTTTTGTGATTTGATCTGCCAAATTGTGCTTATGTTTTACCAACACACGCGCACAGTGCCTATTAAAACTGTACTAATACAAACATGCTTTGCAAAGCCAAGAGAAAACGCAAGTACATGTATATTGTTTTCCTCTCTTGTCAATCACAAAACAGCAATAAAAATCACTGTTGTTTTATTTATTGTGCATTTGTTGTAGATTCGCGGCTACCTGTATTATTGTATCATGAGTATGTCATTTAGATGTATTCCGTCGAGTTGAACATACTGTTCAAAACGGAGCCTTGTGTTCTGCGCCACACGCTGCAGTAAACTTGCTTCAGAGCTGATTTCTAGACAAATATTTTCCTTTAAAGCCACAAAAGATTGGGGATTGTCATTTCAAACCCTCTCTTTTAGGTAGCCTTTTTCCGAAGCTCTGGCTGTGTGTGCAGTCTCACCCATTGGGTAAAGTGAATAAAAAGTAGCATTTGCTTTTTACTTAAAAATTTGTTGTAAGACCTAAAAAATGTCATGTGTTTTTTGTTTTTTTTTAACAAATTTTTAGGTAAAAAGAAAATGCTTTTTTTTATTTACTTTACCCATTCTATTGAAACCACGCGTGTGCAGATTACGATGGATGAGCTCGCGGGTTTGGCAAAAAGAATTTTATAATCATTCTTCGAAATTTTTTACAGTTAACATTCGTCGCCTGACCTCGAGAATTTTCGAGAAAAAAAAATGGTCAAATTATCTCATGCGGGGCTAAGGCACAACAAACAGTTACCTTGCAATGTTTTTTTTTTTTGTTTCAATCGAGGGCTGCGGGTGCTTGGAGACCAGTAATGGCAGTTTTGCTTGTTGACGTGGCCGTTTGACAATGATCCTCGTCGCTCTAAAAACTGGGAATTTTCGCGCAAATAAAAGTCACTTTCTTCCAATTCTTAAACTATTTGAATTTTAATAAGATGGAACTTTAGATCCTTTTTTATAATTTCATGAATATTCACTCTTGGAAGTCTCAGTGAGGCTGCTCTTTTCCGTATTGAAAGTCGCTGAATTTCAATGTTTTCGGGAGTCCTTGATGATCGACTGGGCCCTAGCCGTGGGACATTCATAGCCGAAGCAATTGCGTGGAATCTCTACACACATAAACGAATTAAATTTACACTCGTTCCATCACGTATTCACCAAATACCAAGCTTTGAGCAAAATTGTCGACGAGCAATTGCGTAAGAATCATTACTCTTGACAAATTTCTCCATAGCGATGCTCACTCAACCACTGCGACAACATGATTCAAGAATCCGCATAATTGATAATTCCATTGGCGCCATCCTCCTCCTCCTCCACCTCGGTGCGGTTTTTCATACGATTTTGAAATAAAAACCCGCAGTGCGGAACGGCATAAATTTAAAATCTATTTTATTTTCATTGCGGACTTTCTTATTCTCTTAATTTTTGACTCTCTTTCTCTTTCTGATGTTGCCATAGTTTTTGAATAATTGGCTGTGTTCACAACAAAAAACATGATTTTGAAGTTCAAAAATGTTTGTCATAAAATATAAAAGCTTAAAAAATTTATCTAATATGTCTGCGAATGTATAAAATTTTAACTATTTTTTGTTTTTAGCTGCTGCCATTACAAAATATTTAATACAAAGAGTACATTTTTTATAATAATGTATGAACAAAAGATTTGAATAAAAATTTAAACAAACAATGACAAGTGTTGCCGTCGCCGTCTTCCGTTGTATTATGTTTATTTTTCTCTCCCGCAATGAGAAGTCGCACCGCACCGCAAACATTGTGTTTAGACTCTAAATTAGTTTATTTTGACAACAACGACAAAGGTAACACAGACAAGAACCTTGTCTGTTGCGTTGTTGCCACCAAAATAATCGTTCTCACTTAATTATGTGTGTGTTCTATATCTTTAACATTTTGTAGTCGGTAGCTTGCTGTGGTGAATATGTTTAATGTTTGAGGTAAAAAAAAATCTTAAGTAAAACTGCTAAAAAAAAAAGCAATGTGAGTCCGAGCACAGAGGAGATGTGTAAACATCTAGTAATGAAAATTTTTTTTGAAGTTGGAAGTACTTATGCTTTTAGCATATTTTTTTAAATTAATTAATTAAAAGTATCAAAACTCTCAATATTGTAAATACATAGGAATTTGTTGATTTTTGTTTGTTTTATTAAACTTATTTGGTTAGTAAATGGGAACACTGCAGTATATGTATATGTACTGCATTCAAAGTTGCAGTAAGCAGTAAATTTACTGATTACTAAAAAATTCAGTAAATTTTTACTGCTAATGAAATTTAAATTGTATTACCAATAAAATCGTAGGGCCGTAATCATAATAAAATTGTAGCAAGTGGCAAAGTTTTTTCATTAAAAAAAATTTTGAAACTTTTGTATGAAAAACATTTAGCCACTTGGTAGAATTTCATTATGAATACGGGCATTACTGATTACTGAAAATTTAATGCACCTCATCATATAACAAATCATTTAAGCAATTTATAAAAATTGTAGAAAAAAATTTTAGTAATCAGTAAAAATTTACTTGTTATACATTTGTTATTGTTTTTACTGAAACTTTAGTGGTACTGCAGTGCTCATCTATGGTAAATGCCTTTACTTTTGCTTTTTAATTTTTAATTCCTGTTATTCATCCTTTAGTTGTTGCTGTTCTTGTTGTTGTGTACGCATTGCAATTAAAATAAATTCAGTAAAGTGCGACTTTGACTCGCCCACATTTGGTTTTGAGCATTTTTTTTTTTGATTTAGCTTTCTTCCTTTTTTAAGTTTTTTTTCAGTTTAAACGATTTTTTCAGTTTTATCGCTTTTTTCTCGTTTTGGTTTTTTTTTAATTTTCGCATTTTTTCATTTTGGCGATATTTTTCATTTTGGCGATTTTTTTCAGTTTTTGGGGTTTTTTTCATTTTTGCGTTTTTTTTCATTTTAGCGATTTTTTCTGTTTTTGGGGTATTTTTATTTAGGCGATTTTTTTCATTTTGGCGATTTTTTTGTTTAAGGGTTTTTTTTCATTTTGGCGATTTTTCCGATTTTTCGCGTTTTTTTTTCCTAGAAATTTTTTTTAATTTGGTGCTTTTTTCGTTTTAGCAATTTTTTTTTGTTTTTGGCGATTTTTTTAGATTTGGCGATTTTATATTTTTTTGATTTTTTAGTTTTACCCTTTTTGAAAATTTCAAGAGTTTTGCTCTTACGGTTTCCAAGATACAGCAAGTTGTCAAAATTACAAAGTCAAAATTGCATTAACTGATGGAACACTCATTGATTTAAATTTTTTAAATTTAGTGTTAATTGTTGTAGTCGGTATAAAAATACACTAACTTTTAAAATTTCAAGTGTACATATGTACATACAATGGTATGTATATTACATGGGATTTTAACATTTTTCGTTGTTCGTTTTGGAACACCCTTTAATTTTTACGGTTCATTTTCACCTTTGGTGTACGGAACACTAATAAAGCAATTATCAAGTTAAATAAAACAAACAAAAACCACCAAATTCCTATGTATTTACAATATTTTAAATAAGTTTGTATTGCTTCTTTCAAACACTAATACACTCATACATATGTAGCTCACACCGATTTGACAACGCTGTGTGAATCTCATCAAAATTTGTCATTGTATTGTGAAAAAGAATTTTACCCCCTAGCGTATAGATGTTTACACATCAAAATTATTTAATATAAAAATTATTAGTTCACTGGAATTATTTTATTCTATTTCGATAAATAGACGGAAGTACAAAATGTTGAATCTATAAATTTATATTAGAGTGGGCCAAATTTTTTTGTCAACAAGCGTTTAGCAAAAATGAAATCTACACAAAATTATAAGTACATTACCCTGAGAAAGTAAGAGTCTGAGATCAAAACCTAGCTCCCGCCGAGAGGCATCAAAATTCAAGCTTTTCGTTGGGTAAAAGCATTTCTAGCTAAATAACAAAAGTAAAATTTTGAATATTTTGGCTTCCAATTTTCATGAAATTTTTCACAAATGGTTTTTCTGACGTAACTACCGATAGTGTAAAATCTTGAATCAGTAAACGTTCTGGTTTGCGAAATATAGCGAGTTTGTTAAATTTTCCCATTTTAAAGTCGCTATATTTCGCAAACTAGAACGTATAATATCAACACAGTAAAATAACAAATGATCTAAATCGAACTCTGGTACAGAGTGAGAAATTCTAATTCAGGCCATTAATATAAAGTAACATTTGTAACAAGATTGCTTAGAGCATAGCTGGCCAAAGTGGCACCAGAGTGCCGAACAGCAATCGGCCTCTTTTACAAATGAATACATATAAGCGAATACATTTTTCTCGGTGACCAACATTGGTTAAGAGAATAATTCAGTTCAAATATGGAAATTAAATAATGTACAGATACGTCATCCATTTGGTTTGTTCTTTAATTTCAGTAAAAAAAATTTCTTCGAATGAAAAAATTCGTTGATTAAGAAATCAGATTTTTTGTTCAAACAAATTATTACAAATGTTTGCATTTGAACTTACGAATTTCTTTGTAGGACCTAAATTTAACAAAATATAATAATATTTAATATCAAATAAAATCAGAGAATTTTGTGTTTGAATTCAAAAATGAGTTCTTTCATTCAGCATACATTTCCTTGAACTCTCGATTTTCAAAAATTGCTGATGAAATTTAAAATTGAAAGTGAAATATTCTAACTATAATCTGTAAAATACTTCGTAACTTTTTCAGTGCATAGTGTTAATTTTTGTTTCAATATGTAGTCCAATCCTTTTAACTCTTCTCAACTCAATGTCACAATATAACTTTACGAAATTTCTATCATTTTTATATGTTGTCAATTCATGCACTCAACTTTTATGTATTGCACAGAAAAAATAATAAAAATTTGACAGGTCAATATTGTAAACGTCAAGTCCAGGCTTATCGTTTTTTGACAAAATCAAGCGAGAACACAAACTCACTCAGACAGGCAGTCAATAAAGCGAAAACATTTTATGGTTACTTGCAGCAGGGAACAACTACAACATTAAGGAAAAAAAATCCAAAATTTTTATTTAAAAAACGGAACTTTAAACAAAAAAAATTAAACTTAGCGCATATAAATATTTTGAATTTAACAGACGGTATTTAAAAAGGCATAAAGTTATTTTAAAAAAATAAACAAACTTATTAAGTTCTAGAGCGCAAACGAAATCATGAGTAAATTTTAAGTAAAACAGTACATTCACTTAATAGAAAGAAAAAGCTACTGCAACATATTTTCAGCTTAAAAGCTTAAGACTAGACGCCATAAACCAAAATAAAAACAGAAATTATAAAACAAAAATAACAAAGATATTTGAAAGTTGTAAGAAATATTTATCTTGCCTTAAGTTAGTTTGTTTTAAGAGAAAAAGTTTTCTGGTGTTTACAAGAAAAAAAAACTTGAAGATTTTAACCAATAGTATAATTTCAATTACTGCTTATAAATCTGATTTTGAGGTAAATTTTAAATCATTTTGGGAAATGAATGCAATCTCTTAATAACCAATTATTGATTTTATTTTATGATTTTTGTCGCAAGGGAGGTGTCTTTCTGCTAATTGTGGCAGTGGTTGCTACCAAAATCGCTGGAGAAGGGCCTTTTTGAAGTCTAGTGTTTTTTGATTGCAGGAGGTCAGTCAGACACCTTTCTACATGTTTTAGAAATACATCAGATGCTGTTGCTTCACATTAAATGGTAGAACTCCCCTTTTTTGGAGAACAGATGCCTCACAACAAGTTAAACATATCAATTTTTATAGTCATAGAATAAGTATGATCAAACATTGCAACGCGAATGTACCAGAGAATGACAAAAGTATCGTTGTATGTAAACTTCGAGTATTGACCGCATATGCAAACACCCGCCTTTAACCTTAAAACAAATATTTAAAGCTATAGATATCCAATAGCTATGTTCATACACATTTCTTAAATTACGCAGCACAAACAACTATAACTGAAATTTATAGAGTTAATTGGCTATACATGCGCATATACAGGGATCCTTTATTTACACATAAACGTAAAGCATGTTTTTAAACAGCCACACACACCCATACATACATTTTTCATGCCATTTTATATGCGCAAATTTATGTATACGAATGTATAGGCGAATGATGAATAAATATCACGAGTACCAGCTAATTGTTTGCGATTAAATATTCATAGTCTAAGTATAAATATACTCAGACTGTAAGTATGAGAGAAATGAACGAAGTGTATATTAATTTTTCTCATTAACAAATTAGAGATGCTCTTGTATGTTGGAATCGGCTATGGTCATAGTTGTTTCAGAGAAAATATGTGAGCATATGAATTATTCGCGATGCAATTAAGATTATACGCGCTCATTAAAATTATGAGTATTTACTTACGTATATTGTTTTTTAGTACTCATTGTCATTTTTTGGCGTGTACCTTGCAAGTCACAAAGTGTTTTCTAGGTGCGTTGGTGATAAACGCTTAAACTAGTGCTAAGACAAACATGATTCAGATCATCATGACAGGTATCCATGTTGATCCTGGGCACATCTGTTCGTTGCAATATAACACAGAAAATTATTTACCTTGAGCTTGTTTTTTATCAAATTCCTAAAAATCATTATGTGCTCTTAATAATTATTACGGGTATTAGAAACGAAATCCCATATTTAATAAACTATTATCCCCCTTGTTAAAGTTTTAATATCATTCACGTGAATTCCATATACAAGGTCTAATGTTTCAAACAAAATATTATTTTGCCCAACTTTTCCTACTTTTTGCATTTGAATTGTAGCCATAATTTAATTGTCTAATATTCTCATGTTTACAAAAGTAATTTATGCCTCTCTTCAACTCCATTAGACAAACAAAAACTACACATAAAGAATAAACAAAATATACAAGATTTTTTTTTTTATAAAATAAAAGAAAAGTAAAGTTTCGGGTCAATAATTTTCACACATTCACATATTCAAAAAGTCATAAGTGAGCACCAAACATAAATTATTCTCAAGTCCTTAACGCCATATAAGTTTTGCGCCACCAAAGGGAACACAAAAACCAAACAACAACCAAAATTGTAACACAACTACAAACAAAACTAAAAAATAAAACACAAAATTAATCCCCGAAAGCACACTCACACAAAAAAACAACAACAACGATAACGGCTACAGTCTAGTGTAAATATGTGACACACAGGGAAACTGTAATATAGCCTTGTTTTTCTACTCTCTTTTTCTTACAGAATTTTTTATTTGATACTTATATTTTATGCACTCATTTTCTGTTACACTATTCTTTGCCATCCTTCTTTCTGCCTTCCGTTTTTTTTTTTCATTTATTTCACTTTTTTATGGTTATGATTTTGTGTGGGTCAGTATTGTGATCTCTTGTGAGAGTTTGGGTTAAAACGCTGAAACTAAAAAGGCATTTAAGCGTTACCGACAAACTTAAAACCAACAAAACTTAACGGATGATTAATAATTTTGGTTTTTGCGGTTAAGAGTGTGTTGTGGATTGGTTTCACTTGCTTCCTCCACTTGAGTTTGAGCTAAAAGAAAACTTGGCTCAATAAAAATAAGTATTCTTTTGGTAAACATATGTATATGTATATATATATATTATATTTTTATAGACATATTTTAAGGTGCTGTGTGAAATATAAGATAAATCTTATCAAGCCGCGCTGCACTATGGAAATTTGTTTTAATTTTTTTTTTAAACAAAACGAAAAAAACTTAACTTATATTTAAACACTTTCAATTATTTATGCTATACTACTACGTGTGATAATTTTTTGTTACGCTTCAGAATGCGTAAGCAGTCACTTAATCAAGTGACAAATAACGAGAAAATCAAATTCTTTAAATCCTGTTTAGAAAAAAGTTTCTTCAGTTCATGCTTAAATTAACTAAAAAACTCTAACACGTGTGATAATTTTTGTCACGCGTGAAAATGAGTGAGCATGCGTGAATAAAAATTATTCACTTAAGTATAAAACTAATAAAAAAGTGAGTGTAAACCAAAAATTTCTTAAACGCATGCTTTAACCATCTAAAAAGGTCTAACACGTTTGATAATTTTTTGTCACGCGTGGGACTAAGTAAAAGTGAGTAATTAATTTTTTTTTTTTTTTTTTTTTGCTTTAATGTAAAATTAAAAACAAAGTAAGCAGTTATTTTAAAGAATTTTCCGACGCCTTTCTTGCAGTCACTTAATCAAGTGACAAATAACGATTAAAGAAATAGAAAATCAATTTTCTTTTTAAATCCTGTCTAATACTAAAGTTTCTTAAATGAAAGCTTCGATCAACTAAAAAGGTCTACTACGTGTGGTAATTTTTTGTCACTCGTGAGAATGCGTGAGCGTAAGTGTAAAATGTTTTTTTTTTCTTTAATACAAAATTAATAATAAAGTCAACAACCCATCTTAAAATTTTTCGACACTTTTCTTGCAGTCACTTAATCAAGTGACAAATAATAATGAAAGAAATAGAAAATTGATTATTTTTAAGTCCTCTTTAGAACAAATTTTTTTTAAATACATGCTTAAATTACCTACAAAGGTCTATCGCGTGTAATGATTTTTTGCTATGCGTGAGAATGCGTGAGCGTGAATAAAAAATACTTATTATTTGCTTTATTATAAAATTGATAGCAAAGTAAGAAGGTCTGTTTAAAATTTTTCGACGACTTTAAGTCATCTAATCAAGTGACAAATAGCTATTGATTGTTATATAAGTATCCAAAATAAAATATTATAATTGTTGAAAATTAAATATGGAAAATAATGTCGAAGGTGAGTATTATACATATTACTATTAGACAAAAGATGTCACGCGTGAGAAGACGTCAGCTTGAGTGATAAAAAATTGTTTATTCGTGAGATTAAGTGATACAACCTTTAGCACGTTAAAAAGATGAAAAATAATGTCGAAGGTGAATATCATATATATTCATATTAGACTCGTGATATTAAGTGAAAAACATTTCTGAAATATATTTAAATCAGTCCTGCAGTTTGGTTTATTATTAATAATAAAAGTTTCCATAATAATAATTTATAATTTTTTTTCAGGAAATCAATGTCGAAGGTGAGTATAATATTAAGATCAGTGATAAGCTCGCACGCGTGAGAAGATGTAAAGACTGATGAAAAAAATGTCCTAATGATAAAAATTTAAAGGAAGTTATTAGGGAGACTTTCAAAGTTTGATTCCAAAACATCATTTAAATCAGTCCCACCGTTTAGCTGTAATTAATTATGATCACAAAAATGGGTACAAATTCCCATAGTGCGCTGGGGAAAATATTTGACAATTTGATTTTTTTTATAAATAATATTAAAAGCGAGGAAAACCTCTTCTAAAGTTTTAATACATGAAAGAACAAACTTGCATCAGTTTAAAAAACAAACGTTAACTGCTGCAAATGGAGTGAAGCGATCTATTGTTGTTGAAAAGAAACTTTGAAAAAAGCGATTTTTTATAATGTCTTTAAAAGCTCGTATCAAAACGATTTTCTTAGATTACTTGCACTTTTGAAATAGAAAACCTACATTGATTAGGGAACACACAAAACATAAGGCAATCTATGGCATTCGATGTCGATCGAAAAATCCTTACAAACACTATTGAATTTGTATGAAAATTTTTTCGATTTCGAATGCCATAATTTGGCAGCAGTATCTTGGTTTCGTGACTCTTAAAGTTGTTCTAAAATTGATTTTTTATTCATATAATTCTCTTGACTCCGCAAAAAGATAAAAATAATGTATGTATAAAAGTTTGATAGTTTTTAGGGGAATCTTAGCGAAACGTACCAAAATTTTAGGCAAGGTGAATAGTTCCCCATAAATTTTACTTTTATTTAAGCACGACAAACTAGAACTCCTTAAAGAAAGTATTTAGAAAACTTAAACATAAATATTTTTAAACGGTCACTTTATAACACCAGATTAAAGAAAAATGTTTATCCATACTGTTGAAAGAAATATTTAAAAATAAAAAAAACTTCATCATCAACATCTAAAAGCTTATTTCTCCTTATGATTTCTTTTTCAAAATGATTAAAAATTAAATACCCAAAATCCTTTCCTTTTTACAGAACTAAGCAAATAAATAAATATATTCTCAACAAATTCCCATAAAAATAGGAAAAAACAGAAAACTATTTTTCTTCTAAGGCCGAGTTTATATCTGGCATTTCTTGTATGTCGTTTGCCAAAAAAGGCGTGACCAACTAATTACTAATGAAAAACTGTTTGATTCAGACACATATTTATTGATTTAAACAGTTTCCAATCATGTTGGATTCTATAAAATTGTCTATTATTATTAGGGTATGAAACTGTTTAGCTTCATAAATACGTGTCTGAATGAAACTGTTTTTCATTAGCAATTAGTAGTTACGCTTTTTTACGCTTGTGTGGCACATGGCACACAGATGGAAACCCGGCCTAACAGAATAATGTATAGACCAAAAAACAAAAAAAAAAACAAAAAAAACTATCTTGCAAATGTTGACCCCAAAACTTACATTTTAGGCAGCAGCTACAAAGAGATAATAAAAAGGTAACGAAAAAAATCATATAATTTGACTTTTCATTTTCTCTGGGATTCACTCCACTGTAAGTGATTTCATAACGAAAGCTGGACAAAAACCAAATGCTAATGATGTTTTTGAATTTAAACGGAAAGTAAAGAGCAAAGTAAAATAGCACGAGCTATATTTTAGTCACAATATGCTGTCCTTTTTTGTGTGTGTTTGCAGTATAAATGTTTAAATTTCGTTAACTGAGAGTGTGACATCAACACAAGCACATACACAGTCACAATTACAGTCACAGTCATTTAGTCACCAGGTGGTTTTGGTATTGAATAAACAGCATAAAAGAAAAAAAATATCTAGTTCAGGTGCATAAATTACACATATACATAAGACCCATGCAAAAGGGTCAAACCATTTGCTAAAATACACAAACACCAACCAGCGTGTACCGATGAAACAACATGATTTTAGTTAAGAATTCATTTAGGGTTAAAAAAAGAAAAATTAATGATATTGGAGCAACTACAACAAACTGTGGAACGAACAGCCAAGGCTGCTACATTTTCGGTGACACAAACACCATGAAGCAGCGTACATTACCAGCGCTTTAGGAGTATAAAATTTCGTAACCAATTTTACCAGAAAAATATGAACAACTTTCTAATGAACAAATATACCATGATTTGGCTCACGTAAACACACAAATACATACATACATAAATATGAGACAGCAAAAATATTGAAAGTTCTAATATTGTGCACACAATAAAAGCGGGATTAACAATGGCTGGCTGGTATCAAACATACGTACGAGTATTTACCACATACACTAGCAAATTATGTGTAAGGCAGGCTTACTTATGATCATAGACATTTTGGTGGGGAGGAGTCCAAGTATTTAGCAACATTCAT
The DNA here is from genome assembly GCA_949987645.1 of Tachina grossa. NCBI lineage: Eukaryota > Metazoa > Arthropoda > Insecta > Diptera > Tachinidae > Tachina > Tachina grossa. The sequence continues at coordinate 31,474,612 of OX465275.1, forward strand.
AAGAATAAGAAACTGGGTGACGTATAATCAATATTTTTAATAGGAAAATACACATTACGTATACGCAAAAGCAACAGAGCACTGCACGCATACCAGAGAACTGCAAGAGTGCCTAAATTTGCCAGTTTTTCGAAAACATTATTAGCCTTTTCGTTTTTATGTTTCATTTATAAACAATAAGGTTAAAAATTAGCTTTTTATAAAACATATTCCAAAGCTGTCATTTTGACAAAAAAAAAAGAGATTTTTCGGTATAACCAAAAATACACACTCACAAAATTATTACAGTTACAATTAAATGTATTTGAAATCTATTAAAAACATTTTATATGACTAATATGATATCAGTGTCTATTATGAATTAGCATTGTTTTTGTATCAAAAACGAAGTATAATAAAATACTCGAGTACCAAAATATAAAATTTTAAATATATGGCTCATATCGATTGACAGAGAGAGAGAGAGAGAGAGAGAGAGATTTGCTGCTACCGGGTATTGCTCTCCTTACTTTTGTAGAGAAGAAATGTGTACGCAATACATGTTATGATCTCATGAAGCTCTCAGCAAATGAAGGACTACTCAAATCATCACCGCAGATTTTTGTTGCAGTGTTTAAAGCACTCAGATATGAAAAACGTGAATACATATCGTCACCTGATAACTGGTTTAGCACATACGCCAAAAAGTTGGAGTGAAAAAAACGATAAACAAGGTTAACATGAAGTCTTCCCAAAAAAAATATACCGGATGAATTTTTTTTTTTTTTTGTTTTTTCGGCACAAGTTTTGAAAAAATGTATAAATTTTTGTAAAATTTTATGAATGCATTTAGAAGTTTATATTACTTTGTCATAAGTGAAAACAAATGTTTCGTGACGCATACACAATTTATTTTTAGAAAGTAGCTATTTGTGCTCCATACATATACTTTACTGCTGTGTATTGAGAAATTTGTTGTTCAGACGAAAATAAATGCTTAAAATTTATTTTTCTTTCTGTCCAGAGAAATATATCGATTTTTTAACGCTGACTAAGAAGCTGCTATCGTAATCTTTTTAACTATCGATCTGCTTATACTAGAAAAACAAGTACTCGAAGTGTACTTAATATAAAAAATGAAATCAAATGATTTCTGTTATGCTATAACATGCATAGTTAAAATTTATTTTTATTTATTATTTATTTATTTATTATAATATTTAAAGACATAATAAATTATGAAATTAAATTTTAATAAGGTACTAACTACAGAGGTTTTCGACTAAGATTTATTTTATTTTATTTAAGTGTTTAATAAGTTTAAATTAAAATATATAACTGGCGGTTGTGTCTGAGTGATAATATTATTGCTTAACCGTAGCCGTTGAATTTTTCTTGTGGTACCCTTTTTATTTCTATGAGAAATGAAGCAAAACAAGAGTTAACTTTACTTTGTACGTTTTTGTATCAAGAATTTCAAGCGATCGCCAAAATAAAAATAGTTAATATGGAGCAAAATAAATTCTTAATATAAAGCATATTAAATTTCGTAAAACGCATTTTTTATTCAGACTCTGAGAGGAGTCTGATTCATATGAATGAGAAGGTGGGTGACGTGTACTTAATATTTTTTAAATACATATTGCGTATACGCATAAGAAACAATTTAAAGCACTAATCAGCATATATATACATAACTGCAGAAGTTGCTTTCTTGGTGACTGTTAAGTTTACTCGTCTTAGTAGCGGTCGCAGTGGCATTGCCATCCGTATGGACAACTATTTCGAATTAAATGCACCGAAAATGGAACGAGTTTCCTGAAATGAATCATTTGTATGCTTAAAAAAAATTATATGCTCACTCCTGATGACAAACGAAAATCAAATCATATTAAAAACGTCTTTTGCTGGTATGTACTCATATATTCACAGAAATTCAAGCTTATATACATATTCACAAACATAATTGTGCAGATATTTAAAAAGACATGAATAACACTAACATTCACTTTAACATGAGCAGAATTAATTTGTAATTTCTTTTTTTTACTAAGTAGAATGAATGTATTTGTATATATGTTCGTACGTGTGTGTATATATTTTACATTTACATATGTGAGCATAGAAAAGAATTTGTTTTTTATGTCAAGTATATTTTTAGAAATTCACAAACACTCAGGAAAAATAGTTTATTAATATCTACACACACACAAACACATATACATACATACATATGTGTGTATGCAAAAAAGTTAAAGATATTATTTCAACTAGAGAGATGAGTTCACTTTGTTTGCTTTGTATATACATATCTTCACTGGGCAAATAAACGAGTATGCATTGGAAACAAAAAAAAAAACTACAATTATCCTTATGTGTGTCAGTTTACAAAATTTTTAGCAACTATTTACTTACATAAACTCATATTAATTAACTAAGCAAGTCAGCAGATATACACGCATACATATGTATGTATATGCATATTTCTCTTTACATTAAGTAATTAATACTGGTATGTTGTTGAGATCATATGATACTCGTACATAATAAGGTTTAAAATAACCGAAAAATTAATAGAACATTTGTATGAATCAAATAAACAAATATTTTTTTATCGTAATATTTTCGGACACAAATTATTTTGAAAATTTTTCTAAAATAATAACAAGACAAAGCATGTTTTAGCTAATTTACATAATGAAATTTTTCATGAAATTTCTTTGATCAAACTGTATCTATTTGCCCATTGCAAAGCTATAGAGGAGAGTTTTAAAGTACTTTTTTTATTAAAAGCATCTCTTTGCTTTATTTCTTCTTATTTGTATATACCCGACCAATACACATAATATTTCAACTAAGGAGTTTTGAAATAGTTTGATTCATAACCGCGAAATTTTATGTCACTTTGTCCCATAAAATTTCTTCAAATAATAGCAAATTGTTGCTATTACAACTACAATCTTATGAACTCCATTTCATTTTCAATCCAGAGTTTTTAAAAGTTTTCACATACGTTTACAATTACATTAATATTCTTGCAACTCGCTGTAACTTCTTCTATTATACTGGTTGTCTGTTTGTCGTGCCGCAGCTAAAGTTGTGACAAAAACACTCAACATAATGAAATACGACCACTCATGTTAATTTACAATGTTTTGCTCATTCTTTTGTTGCTTCAACTATTGTTCATTTGTTTGTTGATTTTACACAAGAAAACACACAAGAGAATAAAAGGTTTGTTTAGGCTTTTGAGTGATTATTATTTACAATCTAGCAAAAAGAGCAGAAAATGTTGTGAGTATAAAATGAAATATCAATAGCAATATTAATTAACAGAAATAAATTAAAATTACCTGTTTCAATAAATATAAAAAGAAGTTGAATAATCATATGGGTAATTCCTTGTCAAATCGATTAAGGTTTAGACACGGCCCCTTTCGACTTAGAGATTCAGAGGGTCTCTTTCATCCTTTAACATACTTATACCAATGGAAAAAATTTTGAATCTTTTTTTAAAAATTTATGTCATTTAAGAAGTTAATTATTCGACATATTGTCATTAGTATATTCATTAATTTGAAATTTATTTGCTGGTGGTTCAGCACTGTCATATCGAATATAAATTATTTGCTGGTTTTTGTATAAGTTTCTAAGCCTACTATGCTTATTTTTCTTTTGTGATTTTCAAAAATATTATTATTTGTGAATTCTCAAATAGTTCTTGAAAGTATGTGCATATGTGACTATTCAAAATGTGTGGTTGAAGTCTACTGATAATTTGTTACAGCAACAATGAAATGCATATAGACAAAGCTGAACCACCAGCAAAAAAATTTCAAATTAAAAATATATTTATTATATTATATTTCACAAACAATAGAAATTATAAATTCACTCTCACTAAAAATAATTATTAAAAATTTTTCTTATGCAAACAATTATAAAAAATATCATAAACAAATGTCCTTGATATATTAAAAAATATCTTTTAATAATTATTTTTTAATTTAATTTAAAAAATCGATTTATTCAATTAAGCATACAAATTTTGAATTATTAATTTGATATAAAATTGGAAAATATTACCCTTTTAAATAGGTACAGAATTGTAAAGAACTTTTCAATTGATTAATAAAACTTTATAATTAATAATATGTTTTATGCAAATTTTGTAATTTCCGTACTGTGCTACTTTAAAATTTTCAATGTTAAGAGTTAATTTGTTTGTATAAAATTTTTACCGTTTTTAATTAAACAATTTCTGGCAATTTTTAATCAAGCTAACAAACAAATACTGACCGTATGGCTTTTGAAATTTATTTATTTATTTTTTTTTATCGTGCAGAAAACAAAACTTATCAATATCCCAACCAATCACTTTACCAAGCTAATGGTCACATTTAAAATAAAATCTAATTTCGTTTTTCGCATTCACTGTCAACCATAAAATAACAAAACAATAACATGCCATTTGCATGCCCTACATAGTCCAAATAACAAAACTATCTAAATGAAATAATACTCGTAAAGGAGAAAAAAGCAAAAAAAAAACTATTTAGCATTTAAAATCATTGAATGGATCTGCTGAAGTTCATTTTGGATAATTCCAAAAATGAAAATTTTATATAAAAAAAAATCAGCAATAATAATAGCAAAAAGTTTGCATGCAGATTTTAACGGTAAATGAAGTCTCACTTTAATAACACAAATGCACTTACTCATACATACAAACACACATACACATACGGGCTGGCAAGTAAGCAACAATAACAATCAGTGTTGCCAGTAGAGATTGAGAAGAAAAGTGTGACTAAATTAACTTTTTCTAAAAACTATAAAAATTTATATGGGGCGAAAAAAGCTAAAAAATTATGTTTTAAATTATTAATTAGATAATAAATCTATAAATTTTATATATATTTAGAATTCCAGAATAGTGAAAATCAGATTTCAGAAAACTTTAAAGTTGATTGATTAATTTTTGATGAATTTAACAAAAATCTTGCAATTCTCATTTAGGCATGCCACTCGCATACCGCTTATTTACCAAAAACAAAAAACTACTTTGCCAGAAAACAAGTTTAAAAAAATCGCAATATTAAAAAAAAATGCCCAAGGCGAAAAAATAAAAACGCTTAAATGAAAAATATTACCAAATATACAAAAAATTGCTAAAATATACAAAAATCACTAAAAGTAAAGAGGTCGTAGAAAAATTAAAAAAACTTGCCAAAAATCGAAAAAACAAACACCGTAATTAAAAAAATCGCTTAAACGATGTTTTACTAAAAATCGACGAAAAAATCCTTACAAACCGGAAAAATCGCCAAAATGAAACAAGCAATGTAGGAAACACTTCGTGTGCGAGTCAAAGTCGCACTTTAGTGAATTAATTTCTTTTTTTTTTTTTTTTTTGAAACTTAAAGAGTTCAAATCTTTCTTCACATTACTGAAAACTAAATACTATTGCTTATTAAAGCAACTAAAGAGATATGTATACTGCCGAATGAAAATCGATGAAGGCAACAACTTTTCCATTTAATTTTTTTTATGTAGTATTTGAACTTTCTTTAAATATATTTTTTACAAACTTATGCACGCAATATTGTTAATGTATAATGTCTATATTTGTTACATGAGCACTAAAGTTGAAGCCATGTTTGTCATTTCACATCACACAATAACTAACTGTCACAACAAATTAAGCAAAGTTAAAACTACTTTTTTGATTCTCCTCTTTTTTTAGTTTTTGTTTAGTTGTAAAGAGAAAAAAACCAAAAATGATGTGCATGCACTGTTCATTAAATTTTCAATAGCATGCAAAAATGTGCCCAATAAATGTTAAGCTAAATTTTGTGATTTAAAAGAAAACAAGTTGAATTGATAAAAAAATATATACATATACATAAAAGCTAACTATGATTGAAAGAGACTATTATTTTTTAAAACAGAAGGAGATATGGAGTTTACTTAAACTTTAGCATATTTTATGGTAAGAAACGGTTGTATTGTTTGGTATGAAATTTCAGTAATAGTTAATCAATATCAATAAGTTTACATACAGGGCAGATCAATAAGTCCGCGACTTTTTGAACTTCCCTCATAGTTACATGAAATGCAACACTGTTCCCATCAAGTATAACCTATTAGACTACTGTCAAATTTTGAGCAAGTGTCGTTATTTACTTTGCGTTTACCAGCTGTTAAGTGTATTGAGTTAAAAGGAGATTATGTTGAAAAATAAATGTTTGTTTTGCAAAAAAAAACTGCGTTTCATTCAAAAAGTCACGCAATTATTGATCCGCCCTCGTACGTTTCTTGTCAAGTAAGTACTGACGTGCTGTCACACAGCCAATCGTCTCTTCTATAAGAACCATGTGATGTTACAAGTCAGCCATAAGAGCAGTAAACTCTCACATAGTCAACCATCTTTTAAGAACGAAAACTGTGCTATCACGCAGTCAATCATCTTTAATATAAGGACATTGTGCTGTCAGATAGTCGACTGTCTTTTCTGTAGGCACAGTGTGCTATCACACAGTCAACCATCTTTCCTATACGAAAAGAGAGCGATTATATAAACAGCTATATTTTATATGAGAGCAGTATCTTGTCACATCTTTTCTATAAGGATATTGTGTCAGCCATCTTTTCTATAAGAACATTGTGCTGTCACACAGTAAACTATCTATCCTTAAAACAATTAATAATATTTTTTATAAGAACAGTGGGTTGTTACTTAATTTTAAATTTAAAAAAAATCTCAACTGTTAAAGTAATTTCGACTTGCTTGTTATGTTGCAATTATACAAAAAAAATTATATATTTTCAGTAGCTTTCCTATTCTCCTATTTTTATTTGCTATACATTGGACATACAACCAAATACATGCGTATCATGTAATAAATTCATATACAAATGTACATGCATGGCTACATACATACATACGTATGTAAATTACTAGTAAATATATAAGTATGTTGATAATCATAAGGATCTTATATATTTTATGGAAAAATTTTTGTTTGTATTGAAATGCATACAGATATCCTTTACTTGAGTTTTATGTATGCATTTGTTGGGAATAAACATTTCCTCTAATAGATGAATGTATACTAGAGATGCCAGTCGGGATAAATTTTTGGAAATCCCGTGATTCGGGATTTTGTAATCCCGATCCTGAAAATCCCGGGATTTTCGGGACCTCGGGATTTTCGGGATCCCGGGATTTTTCGGGATCACGGGATTTTCGAGATTTCGGGATCTAAATATTTTTCGTAAAATAAATTATTTTTTTAAATAAATATTACTTTAATAACAATTTAATGCATTTTAAATGGTTTTATGTTCATAATTTATCATTGCACAATTATCTCTAAAGTGAACAATTTTCTAATACGAGTATGAAATAAAAATTAAAAGAATTTTTCTCACCTATTTTTAAGTTGATTAATCACATTTGATGTTAGAGAATTTATAGTGAAAACAATAACTAAATATGAAAACTTTTGTTTTTTTTTCAATATAAATGTTTTTTGTTTTCAATATAAATGTTTTTCTATTATCTAAACCAAAACGAATATACATATCGGTGGACTTTTAGCACTACTGCTTAAGTTGACTTATGAAAATTTTTAGATTCGCTTTCATACAAATAAGTTGCAAAAACAATATTGTTTTGTTAAAAATATATCTACTAACGTATTTTTAATTGCGATTGATCAACAACAGTATAACGGTTGTTACATATGTATGTATACCAAGCATTATCTAATTTTTTATCGATTTCGTTACGACTAGTAAGGCTGAACATGTCGAAAAATTAAAAGAAATTAAAAGAAAATGTATAGACTATTCTAATCAAATTCGATTAATTACATCTAAAGATCACATTTTTATAGGCACATACATTAAAAGTTTGCCTGAGCACTTGAACAGTATTTTTGCTCTACTGAAAACTTTTAAATTGATACATAAGTTTTTTTCTACAAGTTCAACAGATATACATACATATGTATGTATGTATTCATACGTTCGCTAAGAGGAGTATGGTTTATTAGTGTCCTGGCCTTCTACTCTGCAAGTCGAATACAACTATAATTGAGTCAAACTCATTCAGTCGGTCGTTTTTGACTAAAACTATTTATCAAATCCATGTAATTTAAAATCTTCGGTTTGTATCAAAAACGATCTAAACGGTCAATATAAAAAACATATATACACATTCGAGCAGTTTTTTAGACAAAATACTCCGCATTATTCTGTAAATATTTCACGATTTTACGTCAACCCGACAACAAAAAGTTTTCACTTGCCTTGTATTCTACTCCAATTATAAGGAGGTGTCAATAGTACTCAATTGTTACCGAAAAGTAGATAAGTGCTATTATTTTTAGCGCTGGGGAGTCGACATTCAGATAGTTATACACTGCAATTGTGAACACATTTCCGCAAGAAATTTCTCCATTTTCCAATTAGATTTATTTGTTTTCCCTATTATTTGCTACTGTTTGAAATTATTCCCCTGGAAAAATTTCTCGTGGAATTTGAATTGTAATTGCCCTAATAATATAGAATAAGACGGAATAAATTTGTCAAACTTAAGAATTTTTCAAATGAAATTTCCCTTCCAAAGGTAATATGTTTCTTTTGTTTTAAAAATAATTCTAAAATGTACATATATTGTAGCACCTTTGATGAAAATAAGCCTAAGAAAGTAGTTTATATATTTTGCTCTTGTTGTTAATTTATAAGAAATATGTAACGAATAGTCATTAAATTGTTAAAACTGTACGTATAAAATTGTATGGGACTTTTAAATATTATAAAAAATGCCTTAAAATCAACAAAAAATTGAATTTATAAAGTTTTTATATAAAAATTGCTAAGAAATCCCGAAAATCAAATCCCGGGATTGAATTTTACGAATCCCGGGATTCGGGATTTGCCAAATCCCGAAAATCCTGGGATTTCCGGTTTCGGGATTTCCCGTTTGGCATCCCTAATGTATACTAATACAATTGTTCTCATCAAAATACTGAATAATACACAATAACAATATGTTATATTGAAGTAACAAATGGGAGCTCATAAAATAATTTCAGAAATGTCTTACAATCAATATGAATTGTGGGCCAGAAATAACATAAAATGAAATTTCAAATCTGGAAATTTAGCAGAATTGTTTTTATATTTGTGAAGTAAATTAAATATTTTTCTTAAGCGACACCAAAAAGTATGCTATAATTTTTTGTATAATTTATGTGTGGTAACTGAGTGTAATTAAGCCAGAGCTGCCCACAGAGAGAAAGCCGAGAGAAATGTATAAGCTTGTATGTGTATTCACTTGTATAAAAAGCCGATTGATGCTCGGCACTCTGGTGCCCGTTTGAACAACCTGGAATTACACAAACGCGCATTACTCATTCACTATGGATTGGTTTACTCTCTGGGAAAACGCAGAGAAGTAAGCAAGGCGAATTAATATCAGGTGGTCTCATCCGACGCTTGTTGTTTGAATATCATCACCAGGGTTCCATGCAATTGCATGTTTTTTCCTTAACCTTGATAATGGCAAGAACGAAATGTCTTGAGGAAACAATGAATTTACGTAAAAATTGCGTCGATTTGTTAGTGCATTGTTTGCTAAAAATTCATATTTTTGCGTAATTTGGTCATAAATGCATAGTTTTGCCTAATATTTTGCTATGAATGAATAGTTTTGTGTCATATTTTCTTAAAAATTCAAATTTCAAAAAATATTTTTGACAAATTGCCCTGTGCTAGTTCAAAAATATAACAAACGGGGGACCTGGTAGGTAAATCTAATTCGAGTACGCTGAATCAAATGGTGCTAACCATTTTTACATCCCTCACCAAAAATTGTAAAGGGTATATGTAGGTTTTTGGTTAGATTTTCAAAAATAACTGACACTGAAAAATTGGTTAAAAAAAGCACCTAAAAATTTCAATGTTTCCAGTTTTCTAACATTTATTCATTTTGCATCAATTAAAAGAACATATGATGCATAAACATGCATCATAAAGATACTTTTGAAAAAAAATTGCAAAATAAAAAATTAAAAAATGGTACAATGTTGTTTTTTTAATTTTTTTCAGAACGTAAGTTCATCAATATATGTCTTTTCAATCGATGTATATTGATATAAAGGTTGATAGATGGTAGAAAACTGGGAAAAAAAATTGCGATTTTTAGGTGCTTTTAACCAAGATTTCAATCTTATTTATTTTTTAAATAAGAGCTAATCTAAAACAGTGATTATTAGCACCATTGGACTTAGCGTACCCGAAATAGGTTTACCCATCAGGTCCCCGGTTTGTTACAAAAGAAGGTTTCAAATTCGAGTACAGTCTTTTTAATAAAAAAAAAATTTGCAAATGTATTCGTTTGAATTGTTGTAGAATTGTAGAGCAGTTGTAAAACCACATTTGCTGTATTTAATGGAAATTGTCATTTGTCATGATTTCAAGAAAAAAATTTCTGCTATTAAAGCCGAAAGTAGTGAAACTATTTTTCGCAAACTTGATATTCTTTTTATGAATTATAACATATATAAGAAGCAAATCTAATCGGTAGTATTCAATTCATTGTAATGCTCAATAAATATATATAGCATTATATAAAAAGAATCATTTAAATTTGAGCCGATTACATTTATAGACTTCACAAGGCTTTTTTCAATGCACTTCACATTCGAAAATGTGGAAAAGAATTTAGGAAATAAATCAAAAACAACACTTTTATTTTTCTACTTACGAATAGCTGCGTTACTGAAATATAAACAGATCTCGAAAAATGCATGTTTGGGATTAATAATGCAGAAAACATCAATATATCATACTAAATATGACATCAAAGGCGCAAAATATGCATTAAAAGCAATTAAATATGCACATATTTTGAATATTTTGTATTTTAACCCCCATAGTCATAAAAAATAAAATGAATTTGAAATTCATTTTAGGAAAATTTTGTATGAAAAATTTGAAATAAAATACATTTTAAATTCGTTTCAAATTTTATGAATATGGGGGTAAAAATTTTTCAATTTACATATGTACATACAACTAAATAAACACATAAAAATATTTATTTTTTTTAATATTTTATTTTATTGTCATTTTATTTTATTAGGCCTAATTAGCTAAAGTAAATAGTCTTAAACTCAATCAAAAATATTTTCTTTTCTCAAATTGAAAACTTTTCTTTTGAATAAAAAATTTTAAAATGTGTGCATATTTTATTGTTTTTAGTGCATATTTTGAGTTTTTGATGTAATATTTTAGGCGCCTAAAAACCTTTTCTAAATGCTTGAAGTCCTTGATCATCACACTAGCAATGTAAAATGTGTTGATGGTAACTAAATGCGTATGAGTGATATTTCACCACACAGCCGTGGTAAACATCATTCGACATGTATGCCAAAAATAAATTAATAAAAATGAGAAAAATAAATAATTTTTGTTACGTATGCTCTTTATTTTATTTATCATATACATATTGGGTGTTTTTTTTAGAGGTATAGAACTTTGAATTGAAATAAAACACAAGAAAATCGTTTTAATGTCCATTAATTTGACTTTATTGGAAGGACAATTTTATGCCATTAATGTTTAAATATGATTTCGGGCATGTGGCCGCCGCGGCTGGCTCGAGCATATGGGGCCGTATGTTGGCAATAACGCCACGAATGTTGGCTTCCAAGTCCCCTAACGTTTCTGGTTTGTTGGCGTAGACGAGCGACTTCACATATCCCCAAAGAAAATAATCCAATGGTGTCAAATCACACGATCTTGGTGGCCAATTGACAGGTCCATTCCTCGAAATTATGCGCTCATCGAATGTTTCCTTCAATAAATCGATTGTGACGTGCGCTGTGTGGCATGTAGCGCCGTCTTGTTGGAACCACAACTCATCCACATTCATGCCATCCAATTCGGGAACAAAATAGTCGGTTATCATGGCTCTATACCGGTCTCCATTAACGGTAACTGGCTCTCCAGCATTATTTCGGAAGAAGTATGGCCCAATGACTCCACCAGCCCATAGAGCACACCAAACAGTCAGTTTTTGTGGATGTAATGGCGTCTCAAGGGTCTCATGTGGATTCTCTTCACTCCAAATGCGGCAATTTTGCTTGTTGACGTAGCCATTCAACCAAAAATGAGCCTCATCACTGAACAAAATTTTGCGATGAAAATCAGCATCGAGATCAATCTCATTTTCGGCCCATACACCAAAATCACGATGCATTGCATGGTCTCGCGGCTTTAATTCTTGCACAAGCTGGATCTTGTAAGGTCGCAAGCCAAGATCTTTGCGCAAAATCTTCCATAAAGTTGATGGACAAAGCTCCAATTGCTGTGCACGGTGGCGAATCGATTCATTCGGGTCCTCTTCAACACTTTGCTCTACAGCGGCAATTGTTTCTTCGGTGCGCACTGTTCGACGTCTCTGCGGATGCGTATTATCACATAGAGTAAACGTAGTGCGAAAACGATCCATGGTTAACCGAATTAATTGCTCTGATGGACGATTATGTCGACCATAAAATGGACGGAGCTTGCGGTAAACTTCGCGAACTAAACCATTATTTTCGAAATAAATTTGCACGATTTGCAAGCGTTGTTCTTTTGTCAACCTGTTCATGATAAAATGGCAAACCAAACTAAATATTAATCACTTGACAGCTGACAAAATGGCCGCCACTTAAAAAAGTGATGCCATTTTAAAGTTCTATACCTCAATAAAAAACACCAATTATATCGCTCTTTATGGCGCAATACAGGACTTAGGACATGATTTTCGTAACAAAAATAATCTACGCACTTACAGTTATGAATTTATTTTGGTTGTGATTTCTTTGTACTTAAAAGCAGAGTACGAAAATAAACCAAAAAAATTGTTTGATTTTTTTTTTCTTTCGTTATCTGAAGTGAGTGACACAAAAACAACACAAAAATAATAATAACGATTGCACAATTTGTTTTTGTACTGTTTTTGCTTTGCACATGAGCAGCCGATCGCACATAAGCCGGCTTACGGTCGCCGCCTACCACAAACAATACATTAATCGTACGCAGATAGAAATGAAAATAATACGAAATAAATAGAAACATTTTGAAATATTTGCCACGAATTTGACATTACACACATAATATAATTTTATTGCATTTTTATTTCAAACATTAAATTAATTTTATATAGCTATGCAGCATAGCTCTAACCGGGTGTCCTAAGACACCTCTCTTATTCTTTTGAACTCATTTTCAAACGAATTTGTGCACTTTTGAATTTTTATGCCTGAACGGATATTTGTATATTTTTTTTTGTATAGTCATATATCTGCGCTTTAGCAGATATTTTTCGAACAAACATTTTATTTTTACTCACTTAATAATACAAAGCTTGAAAACCATATATGTGTATGTGACCATGATTAGCTTTTAACTTCAAAAAAAAAACCATCGAATAATTCTAATTAAAATCCCGCCCTATATATGTCACATTTCTGTTCCTTTTACTACTAAATAAGTTAATATTTGTGTTGATCAAATTATTATTATGCTGCATTTTAATCAATGGAATGAATCTTCAATAAAATACTGTTTGATTTGTGAAATGTCTTGTTAATAACCATACAATACATACAATGAAATGCTATAGCAACCCACTATTAATACAAACTTCAAAATAATTCGAAGAATTAATTCAAAATATCTATTATATTGATAATTTCTCAAACTTCATTGCTGCAATTAAATTCTGCACCTACTTCATCATCACGAAAAGCATCCAATACCAGTTACAAAGAACAATCAGCATCATCATCATCATCGTCATCATTATTTTTGATTTTAATAATTTATTAAATTAATGAACGAAAATTTAAATGAACTACAATTTGTTTGGCAAATTTACAACTGCAGTAATTGTACATGCATGTAAGTATGAATTTATGTTACTGTGTCTGTGGATTTTAGTTTGATTTGTATGCTTGTGTGTGTTTATTTATATTTATGTATATGTTAATATATAAACGGTCAATATTTCTCTAAATATTTACCTGTTAATTATGATAATGGCATCATTTGAATAATTTATAGTAACAGCAACAATGCATTTACAAAATTTAACTTGTATGATGAAACATGTTTAATCGACAAAATTTATTTTTTTTTACTAATGCCAGATGCAATATGGAGATGCCAGGCTGGAATTAATAAGAAAAGAATTTATTTTACTATAAAACCTTAATAGTGAACACTTGGTGAAATATATATACGCATACTAAGCTTAAAGCTTAAAATAAAATTCTGAAAGTTTGCAAAACAAAATGGTCACATCTGTTTGCATTAATTTAATTAAAAGCTAGCTTATATGTAGCATACATTCTAATAACAATAATAATTTAAATCAGTTTTTCGAATCCCTTTCTTCGTTAAATCTTCGTTAATAAGGATTTTCAAATGATTGTTAAGGAAAATTCCTTAAAATGTAGTCCAAAAATGATTTGTATTTTAAAACACTTTTGTATTAACGTTTGGTCACTTGAAATATTTTAAAGTTGAAATATAACTACTTTAAACTTACGAAAGGTTTAAGAAATTTATTATTTGACATATTGTCAGAAGTTTATTTTAATTTGAAATTTATTTGCTAGTGGTTCGGCGATGTCTATATATTTCATTGTTGCTGTAACAAATCATCAGTAGACCTCAACCACACATTTTGAATAGTCACAAACCTATTATCTTATGCACAGACTTTCAAAAATACTATTATTTGTGAATTCTCAAATAGTTCTTGAAAGTCTGTGCATAAGATAAGAGGTTTGTGACTATTCAAAATGTGTGGTTAAAGTCTACTGATGATTTGTTACATCAACAATGAAATATATAGACAACGCTGAACCACTAGCAAATAAATTTCAAATTACGAAAGGTTTGTAAAATTGCTAAAGGGCTAGAGAAAATGATGTAATAAACATTTTTTTAGAGTAGCGTACACTAAAGATGAAAATAAACCCTATTGTTTTCGCTACAATTTCCGTTTGTCTGTCTGAAATTTTCACAGAATATGTAAAAATTTGACCGCTACAACAGCAAGTATATCGCATATATATTGCTGTATCTTTAAAGCCCTAAGAGGCAAAGTCTTGAAATTTTCAAAAACATCCTAAAAGTAAAAAAAATCGCCAAAACGAAAAAAAATCGCCAAATCCGAAAAATTTTCCGAAACGTTAAATAAGCGCTAAAACTAAAAAAAATCTCCAGAACTAAAATAAATCGCCAGGAACCCCAAAAAAATCCCAAAACGAAAAACCAAAAAAATCGCAAGAACGAAAAATATATCAAAAATTAAAAAAAAAACGCTAAAGCAAAAATAAATCACAAAAAATCGACAAACGAAAAAACACGCCAAAATTAAAAAAATCGCCAAAACGAAAAAAATTGCCAAAAGCCGAAAAAATTGGCCGAAACGTGAAATAAATCGAAAAAAAAACCGACAAACGAAAAAACGCCAAAATTTAAAAATCGTCAAAATATAAAAAATCGCTAAAATAAAAAAAGTTCCCAAAAAACTGAAAAAATTGCCCAAACGAAAAAAATGCTTAAACTAAAAGAGAAAAAGCACCAAAATTAAAAAAATATCAAAAACCAAAAAAAAGTACTTGAAATTATTTTAAAATTGTCTACTTATGGTAAGATATTCGTTTATATAAGTTAAACTTCATTTACTCAAAGAACGCCATGACTCAAAAAATGGATTTTTTTTGAATTAATAATGCAGAATTAATCCTCATATCGTTATTCATTATGTAAAAATTTCACACAAATATCTTGTTTACTCATTTCTTGAGGAAAAATAAAATGTATTTTCCTTATTAACTTGTGTGTAAATTGAAAACCTTAAACTTGTTTTCTGGCGAACTAGTTATTTTTGAGTTATGACATTTTTTGAGTAAATTAGCAATATGTAGTGTCCGTGCGAAACCCTTCTGTGCACGAGTCATAATCGCACTTTACTGAATTTATTAAATAAAATAAAATTCACAATATCTTTTTATTAACAAAGACCCATGGAAATATTATTGATAAATAAATATTATTAATTTTATTTCAAAAAGACCTCAACCTTAATAAAAAAAAGTTATAATATAATAACAAAAGCTAAAAGAAAAGGATCATATTTTCTTTTTGTTATGCATGTTTTGTAAATCAAAATTATGAACATATAGCTAGCTAATTTACTCAAACAACGGCATAACTCAAAAAAATTTTTCTTCATAGTTAATCAACTCTTGAAAGTAAAATAAAATTTTCTTTTTTCATTAAGTTGCGTGTAAATTTGAAACTTCAAACTCGTTTTCTAGCAAAATGGTGTTTTTGGAGTTATGAACTTCTTTGAGTAAATGAGCTTATATCTCATGAATACAAGAATTGTAATCCATTTTAGATAATATAAAACATTTGGCAACCATCATATGGCCTTTGCAATAATAATGATTTAAATGCTGCAGATAATGATATTAATTAATAGTGAGAAAATATAAAATTTCGTTTACTGTTTTATAATAAATTCAGAAAATCATTGAATGATTTTCACACACACACACACACACATACACATACACATACACACATAAACCTCAGTCAGCATTTTATGAAATTAATGATCATATTCGAGTCTTTTTCGACTCCTCCGCACGATTAAAATAAGCATTTATGCGCTCGTTTTCGAGTCGAAAATGACTGTTCATTCGGGAGAAAATGGTACCCTAGCCGCGAGTCTTCTAAGAGAGTCTTCTATGACTCGCATTTCTGATCAATTTCGATTCACTTTCGAGACAGTTTGTGAGTATTTACATTCTGTTTTTTTTTAAATTTTTATATTTTTATATTTCCTTGATTTTATTGCACGAGCTTGCTGTTTGTTTCTGTTTTTTAAACAAATCACCTTCTAAGTGTTTCTGGGATTCATTTTCGAATCATATTTTTAGCGCGGAACGGATTAATCAGTTTTTGATCATTTAAGGCAGTCGAAAGAGACTCAGTTTGGTGAAACAATCTTCCACATGCTGACTGGGACAGAAACAATAGAAATCATTTACATATGTATATCGTCGGCTTCGAGTGTAAAACTGTTGAATCACTTTAAGCAAATTTGACAGGAGAGATAATATAATGTTAACATTTTCAATATATATATTTAGCTTAAGATACTATCATAACACCTTAAGTTTTTTCAACATATAGACTTTCAACTTAAAATAATATCTTTAATTACGATTACTAATAATGAAAAAGTTATCTGAATTACTTGAAATTACAACAAAATAATCAAAAAGAATCAAAAGTAATCAAATAATAATCCAATTATATATAAAGATTACTTTTGATTTGATTCTTTTATTTTGATTACTTTTGATTATTTTGTTGTAATGTCAAGTAATTCAGATTATTTTTCCATTATTAGTAATCGTAATCAATTATTTATCAGAAATTCTTTAAAAGGGAATTAGATAATCAGTACAGTTCTTTTTAAAATGTAATATAATTGATTACTAATCGTAATCGAAATTTAAGAGCTCTGGGGGCAAATTACGGCACTCGTTATCGAACGAAATTACGAAGTATTTCAATAGAGTTTATATGGAAATATTTAGTAATTTCGTTCGATAACGAGTGCCGTAATTTGCCCCCTGATTTAAACCATGCAACCATCAAGTTCAGGTATTTTTTCAAATGTTTTAACTGAATTTTTAATATTAATCATATGTGGAAGTGCATTTATTTTCAATGTCTATATTAAAAGTGTAATAAAATAAATGGATTTTTATCGGTTTAGGTGGACATAAGGTTATAACTTGGGCTAAATTAGGCAGAAATTTCAACTTTGTTTAAACAATTGAACAACTATACGTTATTTTAGAAAAAAAAATTATGCTGCGCATTGCGTGCGCCTCAGAAGTTAGGCACGAATTAGTAATAGCCTCAAGCGCTGACTTTACCAATAGCGACTTCTGCTAACACTTTTATTGCTGCTATTGTCATTGGCTTATGTATTTTTATAAGAGATGTGCAAATACCGTGAATCGCTATACATGAGTCACGCATGGGTCATGCCTGATCGTAGTTGTATTTGTATATAATAATGATTTAAAAAATAGCCTGTATGACTTAAATTAACTTTCTTGGCCTTGTTAAATAATCTTTTCTTGTATAATTTCTATTCGAAGTCAGTCATTGGCAGGTAATTCATTAGGAGCGTGAGTGAATAAAAAACTATTAAATATTGCTTGTTTTGTTGGTAAAGTAACGTTTATATGCATTTCGTTGCCGCTTTGGCATTTCTTATATAAAAAAACAATCATTAACAATAATTAATTAATAATCACTTTGAATGGGGCGTATGCGACCCCCTCCCCTCCTGTACCGACAATATTTTGTTGGAATATGGGGTTATTTTAGTAGTTATCTACCTATTATCTATCAATTTAATGCACCTCACTTTTCTTATTCGGCAGATATACGAAAAATAATAATTACTGTATATGCGGGCAACTCTTTCCCCCTTTCTATATCGCCAACATTTTGTCCGACTATGAACTTTGTTGTAAGAGTTATCCATATTAAATGGCCCTTACTGTTATAGTTGTAAAGATATGAATTAATCCTCGAAAAAATGGGGTTTGGCCCCACGGTGCAGCGTCTCTTTCTCTTTCAAACGGCAGGCATTAAAATTTAATTTGTTATAAAAAGTGGATTTGGCAGGTTTACACTCTAATTGCTCAGTTAGTCGACTGTAATGTAATGTAACTGCAACAGTAGGAAACAGCTGATCGATATTTTTATATTAAAAGTAGGTAACGTCACATTACAATTCTATAACCATTTCCATTACTTTTCACATAACAATATCGATCAGATGTTTCCTACTGTTGCAGTTACATTACAGTCGGCTAACCGAGCCTTTAGCCGACGATATGTGTATTCACACAACGTTACACATGCACAAATGTGCGCTATTTTATTTGCTTATGTGTGTGTGTGTGTGTATAATATTATTTCCAGGAAATCTAAAATGAATACGAATTCTATGTATTCGCATATACTTACATACATGCATAGATATCTTCATTCATTAGAAGACAATAGATTTCTAAGCAATTGTATTTAAGTTTATTGTGTATAATTTAAGAGTTTTACTTCCCCAGTTATGGCAACAAACATTCAATTGAATAGTAAAACATATTTATTGTTGTTTACTGTATTTAATATGATTTTCACTTAAATTTATGAATTTATAATCACTTTTAAATGTTTTCAAATAAACTTTCTCCCTTTTTCTCAATTTCTTGCTCTTTCTCTCTATGTAATTGTATTTTATTTACTGTTTACTGGTAGAAATATTTATTAATGAACTAAATTTATATGTTATTTATATTGAAAATAATTTATTCATTTAACTATATTAATTATAAGTACATACATATATTATTTATTGTACGGTTAAAAAAATTAATCATAACATTTTTAAGTATAAATTCATTTTACTTTAATTAAGCTTTTAGGAAGAAAATTAAATACTTCAATTTTTAATAAAAATAAAAAAAAATATTTTTAATTCTAGTCAGAGATGGAGAGTTTTTATGGAAAAATTTCAAACAAATGTGAAATACGTTTTAGCTTCAAAATATGTGTGTTTAAAAAAATCCTCAAATTCATTAAGAAAGCTAGCTGTGTGTGGAAGGCGCTAAAAAATATAACCAAATTGAGGAAATTAAAATTTAGAAAAATTTTCCAAACAGTCCGATTTGTCATGGAATGTCCCTTATAAAAATATTGCTTAACCATCTCTAATTAATTTATTTCTTATCAATATAAAATAATATATTTTTAATTCTAAACAATTTTTTTCTCACTTAAAGCAGTAATTTAAGAGAATTTAACTTTTGGTTGCATTTCTCAACAACAAAACAAAAAGTTGCTTTAGATTTAAAATCTTAAGTGTTTTGGTATGAAACAGTTAATGAAATCTTCCACTTCTCTTGAGGTGTTTCGTTATCAAATTTAAAAATTTTATTACATTACGAGGTAGTATAAATTTTATTAAAAATGTCATCTTGTCAAAAAGTTACTTTGCTTTTGTTTCTATAAATGTGTTTAGTTTTTTAGGAAAAACACAAACTGCAAAAAAAAGAAATTACCAGCATTTAAATGTCAGTGAATTTCTAACTTAACAATTTTCCCAAATAATTTCGTTGTGAACAAGTTATTAATAGCAAAAGTGAAATTAGTACTTTTTAATAGAATCAATGATGCACAAAGAAAAATGTTAGTAAATTAAAGAATATACCAAACCGCAAATTTTTTTTTAAGTTTTCACAGCAACATTTAAATTCATGGTGAAGCTACTTACTTTTATATATATAAAATAATCTTTAATATATATCTTTAAGAGGCAAACTCTTGAAATTTTCATAACCTCTAATGCTAAAAATCCCAAGATTAAAAAAAATCGTCGAAACGAAAAACATGGCCAAAAACTAAAAAAATTCGTCGAAATGAAAATTAAGCGCCAAGAACCGAAAAATCGCCAAAAACAAAAGAAAAAAATTCCAAAACTAAAAAAAACCAAAAACCGAAAAACCCTCAAAAAAAGCGCCAAAACTAATCAAAAGCGCCAAGAACCGAAAAAATCTCCAAAACGGAAAAAAACGCAAAACTAAGAAAAAACGCCAAAATTTAAAAAATATCCAAGAACCGAAAAAATCGCCAAAGCGTAAGAAAAAATCGCCAAACCAAAAACATCGCCAAAAAAAAAAATTAAAAAAATCGCCAAAACTAAAAAAGCTCCAAACCAAAAATAATATCTAAAACTAAAAAAAAATCGCCAAAATGTGAAAAAAATTACCAAAACGAAAAAAAGCAGCAAAATTAAGAAAAATCACCAAAATTTAAAAAAATGTCAAAATCCGAAGAAAAAAAATTTAACGGATATTTAAACTTTTTTAAAAAATGTCTACATCAGCTAAGATGTTATATTATATAGGCTAAATTTCGCATAGTATTACATATCGTCATATAAATTCAAAAAAGGTGTGACTTACATTTAAAATAGTTTATATTTTAAGTTTTAGTGAATTAAGTCCTCAGTAGTCTTCTGAATTTCGTTAATAATTTCGCTATTTTTGAGCATACTCGGATAAAAATATTGTGGGTAGATGGATTATATATAATTACATCATAATCAATCAAAAACGCGATTTCAGACTTTTAGTTAGATACGCCCTTTTTGAATTTATATGACGATATGTAATGTCCGTACGTCAGCCTTCGCGTGGGAGTTAAATTCAAACTTTACTGTATTTATTTCAGTTTTAGAAGATTAGATTCTTGTATTTCTTTCCATTTACATAAAAAATGAAGTTTCAAATATGAAAATATATTTTTAATAAACTAGTTAAATTAATGATTTTATTTCTGTAATAAAAAGCAAGTATACCCCACTATGAAACAACGCCTTTAGAGTCCACAAGGAAACGCAACGCTAACAAAACAAATTTTTAAAAATTTTGTATGAAAAGAACTTCAACGACACAAACAACATTAATTTTTTCCGTATAAAATTTGCCAACGATTAGCATTGCATTTTACAAAATGAGGCTCTTAAGATTTTAACAGCAGAAAGTGAATATCAATAAATGAGGAGAGATTTTCACAACAAGACAGTGCATCAACAATTGAAATTTTTATATTTCAATAATATTTGCTAAAACTAATTCATTTAACCAATAATAACAAAAATAAATAATTTTAACAACCCCAACGTAGTTGACGCTGATATGGACTGAAGAATGTTCTTAACTTCCAATGGCTTAACCAATTTTTGTTCAAACATATCTCAGAAATCATATTATCGATTCATCAACATGCAAATTCATAACAACTTCCAAATGGCTGGACCGATTTTGTTTAATTATTGACTAGAAGATAAGAGTTCAAGTTGCCTTTTGCAACAAACCAAATTAAAGTGTTTTGGGAGCTACGGCGTCAAAGATACACAGATTCAACAGAATATGGGCTGCAGCGATTTTCTTCAAACATAGCTTAGAACACTCTCAATGAAGTCACCTTTCAAACAAGAAAAAAAAACTAAATTAAAATCGGAGCAGCCGTTTGGCCTGTTCTCAGACTCGTACAGCAGACACAGATACATAGGCACACACTACAAACTAATAGCACCCCATTCTTTGGGCGGGTGTTAAAAATTGATTTTCGAAGCTCAGTGCAACAATAATTTTCGTTAACAGTAAAATTAATCCATTTTAATGGTTACATTAACTTCTGTTAATGTTATCGGTTTAAATATATCATTTGTGTATATTTATAATTAAACTTACGTTTAACCTCCTCTGGACAAGATAAAAATATTAATTATTTTACAATTCTGCAATAATGCATTTTTAATAGTGCTTAGATCAGTATTGGAGCACCTTTGGTTTAAAGTAGATGCACTAACCTTTTAGGATGTGTAGCTATATTTATAAATTTATATTTATGTAAATTTATTTAAAGATTTGTTTTATTTCTCCGATAATCATTTTGCTACAATACCCACGAAGGAGGGTTTTGTGATATACATTACTATGGATCATCAATATTAATTGCTGCGGGTAATATTCATAAGTATGCCTTCTTCACTCAAATACTTAAACAACAACTAACCCAACAGCATACTTATTCACAGTAGCAAAATTTATAATGTTAATGATGTCTTAACTAAAACTGGTCTCGAACTCACAATCTGACAACACTCATGATTTATTTAATAACCAACGCTTTGACTACTTCAGACCCGGAAAATGGTAAACTTTGTGGCAGTTTTTTTTTTTTCTTTTTTTCTTGACAATAAATTAACTTTTTCTAGAAAAAGTGCAAAATTTTTTAGCATTTTGCTAAGAAATCTTTAATTTAACGTTCGTTTAAAGTAAACATTTACACATGTAATATATATTTTTAAAACCATTTTATTGCGATTTTTCATTGAAAAGTGCAATAAATATAACACTTTTTTCTAGAAAAGAAAACGTCATGAGAATGTTTAAAGTCACCAGGCATATATGTATGTATGTATATGTATTTATAAAAATAACTTCTATTTGCAGTATAATTAATAACTGAAATTGATTTTAGCAGTTTGTTTAGAACAGTTAAATTAACCAAGAAAATTTTATAATTTAGTTAAATGAAAAAATTAACAAAGAAAGTAATGGAAAAAATAACAATGCAACTGACCATAAAAAAAAGATAAGAAGCTTGTGAATTGAACATTTACCATTCTGTTACTATAAGCTAAGTACTCGACTTGTCTAGAAAATTTTTACAAAAATCAGTCTAAAAAAATACTGCTTTTCAAAATAAATTTTTTTCTCAAATTGATTGTCTGGGTTGTGGAATCAGGTGATTACTTCGTCAAAAACTCTCTTCCAAATATGTATTACCAACTATTTACCGTGAGCGCAATAATTATAAACAACATTGACAGAAACGCAAAAGAAGACAAGAAACAGTCTACAGCACACACAATATTTTGTGCAAAAAACATGATAAAATTGAAAGAACTGATGCAACTTCTAACAACGCAACGAGTTTCATAAGTTTTTGCACTAATTGACATTGAAATGTTAAAAGAACTATAAAATTTCTGTTGCTACCCACAAATTCCACATCAACATGAGTCGGTACGATAAAATACGGAATACTTAGTCGAAATGTGTGAAGTCAAGGTTTCAACTAGACAGTTGTTGATATTGTAAAACTTTGTGTCTGTGTGCGTGACATTTACTTCAATATTGATAAACACCCACCTGTCGTATGTTTTCTGTAGAAAGAAAATAATTGACATTAAATTAATTAGAATCTTTGCAGTATGCAGTTGTTGTTCTTATTTCATTTGCGATTTTGACTATGTTGGTACTTTTGGAGCTTAATCTTTTTTTTTTCATTATTATTATCGTACTCCCCCACTTATATTGCTTATGCAGTCACATTTAGTCGTTGTTGATGGCGTACAAGTTTTAGTTGGTGTCTGTCAGCCAGTCTCTTTGTACGATGTCTGCAGTGTAGATGGCGTATATTTTTCGTCTATTACTGAAGTAAATTGCAGGCATAATTGCACATACATATATACACACTTGGCGGAAAAACTAAACTGCACATACTTACATATACTTAAGCCAACATAAACATAGATACTTTATTATCTTTACCACTTTTTTAAATTACAGACTTTGTTCAGACAAACTTGAGAGCATAAGGAATGAGGCACAAGAGGAGATAGATATTTATACACAAGTAAAAAGCAGGACTAAAGGGCGGCTTGCAGTATAAAGCAGAAGTACATGAGTTGTGAAGATTTTAGTTTAGGCTGTAGCAAACTTCAAAATACTCTACACTGTGGTCAATATAATGCCCTATGTTGTCACAATTTTGAACAACGCTAAATGTCACATTGCACACTAGGGATTGCCGTTCTATTCTAACCGAAACCGAAACCGCGGTTTTTAGCCCATAAAAACCGAAACCGAAACCGACAAAAAAACCCGTCGGGTTTTAAGTTTTACTTTAACATGATTATATTGTTTAAAAATACAGCAAATACTTTACATTGAAGACTTTTACACATTACTTAGCATGCTGCAACAATAAAAGGTAAGAAAATTGTAAAATTTTAAGAAAATTATAACAATTCTTTGTAGGAAGAATTGTAATTTGTTATCAAAAAAGCTCTAGCAGATGTAAAACAAAAAGACGATAATTTTAACGTTCTTCGACAAGAATTTGTAATTTATAAAAAAAACGAACAACAAAACAACCAACCAACCAATAACACAATAAACCCCTCTTCAACTGAATGCGAAAGAGTGTTTTCTGGTAACTTCTGCACAAAAATAAGATTTCGTTTAAACGACTCTACACTGAACGCTTTAACGTTTCTGAAATTTTATTACTTGAACAATTAAATATAAATTTTTTATTCTTAAGCTTTTTATACACATACTCACTACTAAATGTTCCTTTTCTAATATAAGTACCTGAATTGAATACAAAACAGAGAAACTCTATCACCCCTATAGTAAAAATTTTTCCCCTCAAAAAATTTTTCCCAGAAATATTTTCCCTTTTTTGGTTCCCGTTAACATGAATAAATCAGAATATTTTCCACGTGAATTTTTTCGCTTTTCCCTTGGTTTTGTTTACTTTATTTTTGCAGGCCAACTGAATTATTACATCGAATAATTTCGATATTTTTCTTCGAGTTATATATTGAAAGTTATAATTATTTAGTTTTAGGACAATAATTCCCTACAACACATTTTTTCATAGAGTATGAATCTCTTTGGTTCATAGACAGTAAATTTCATAGTGGTGCACCACGGTGGTATACTTAGTGAAAAAATAGCTAAATCAATCAAGTAAATAAGTTTCGTTTATAACCTAAAATGTGTGTGATTTTTTTATTCAACTTAAATTTATTCGATTTTCAATTAATTTTTAAGCTTTACAAAAATTCTTCCCTTTTTACTTTCACTGGATATTCAAGATAGCATTTTTCTCTTTGAGGGGAATGAAAATTTCACATGAAGAAAAATTCCATTTGTTTTTCACGATAGAGATGATTATTTTTAAATCATCATTTATGTTTCCAGCATACATACCTACTAATATACATGCATATTTTTAAAACCGAAACTGAACCGAAACCGACTGGTTTTAGTAGCTTAAAACCGGAAACCGCGGTTTTCTAATTTTCACGGTTTTTGGCAAACCCTATTGTATGAACTGGCAACGGTATGTTGTGAACTTTCGATTATTGACAACGCTGGTTATCAAATTTTACACATTAGTTGTCATTAATTCGTTATTAAATTGAGAACGACGTTTACACGCTTACGTGTTAATACAAACGTTGTTGATACACTTTTGAAAAAGAATGTGATAAATGTTCGAGCACGTACACGGGAAAAAATGTTCCATCAATAAGCACGTTTAATTGAAAAAAAAAACCAAAAATCAATTAAAAATTTTATTTATTTTTAATTAAATTGAACTTTTAAACAAAAGTTTAATTAACTCAATTACATTTTTAACTTATTTTTGTTTTTTTTCAGTTAAGCGAGTTTATTTCAGGAAATATTTTTTCTGGGTGTAAGAATAGCAGAATGCTGTAAATATTTTATCTAAAATAAATAAATTTCACTGTGTTACAAACGGAAATTCAAACTTATAATATTGACTCTTATTGCATTTTAGACTTAGAAAGACAATGTAAGTAATAGTTTACGGATATTGTCATGTTGCACTTATTTTTATTTGCTTGATATGTGTTGTTGTTGTCGTTGCTGCTGCTGTTTGAGTGCCAGCCAGTATTTGTATGATATTTGTTGCAACTGTTTTTCAATGCCAATAATTGCAAGTAAAACTCTTTTGTTTTCCTACACACAGTTACACATACAGCAATACGCTACTGTAGGTAGGCATAGTTGCAAGTACATAATTGTAAAATAGCAAAAGTTATTAAAATTATTGAATATATGAAACAAGAAGAAGAAGATATATATATATATATATATATATATATATATATATATATATATATATATAACAGGAGCATAGGGCCATAACAAATTGCTTCAATTTTGATTTTTCCGATGCCAAAGTTTTTATTTCGTTCCAGCTTTTGTTTTGTCTGGCAGCATCGAGCTCGATTTGGTGACGCCAGGTGTGTGATGGTCTGCCTCTTCTTCGGCTACCTTGTGGGTTCCATTCTATAGCGTTCCTTATGATATCATCACTGTGCTTTCGCAAAGTGTGCCCTATCCATTGCCATTTTTTTTCAATATTTCAACATTTATGGGATTCTGACCGGTTTCGTTCCATAATCTTACATTAGATATAGTAACTGGCCAAAATATTTTTAATACTCTTCGCAAACAGCGATTTATAAAAGGTCTTTGGAAACTGCATTCCGGGATTCGCAACCATAGAGAAGCGTGGATTTTATGCAGGAGTTGAATATATTTAACTTGGTTCTCCTTGAGATATGAGCAGATCACCATATTGGGTTAAGCTGGCCAAATGCTTGCTTACCATATTTAATTCGATTTTGAACATCATCACCAGATCCCCCTTTTGTAGTCAGTAAACTGCCGAGATAGCAAAACGTTTAGACATCTGCAAGTTCTAGGTGGTTTATCGTAAACGGTACGTTATTGGAGGCATTTATTCTCATAACCTTGGTTTTGGTAATGTTTATTTTTAGACCAGCTCTAGCTGCTTCGGCCTGAACTGCGTTAAGTTTAGCCTGCATGTCATTATGATTGTGCGATAAGAGACAGATGTCGTCTGCATAGTCTACTATTGAGTCCCCATGTTATCCCCCTCTGCGTTCGGGAAGCTTTTTTCTTTATATTGTCCAGGACAAGAGGAGGACAAGAGGAGGGGTGACAGCACACAACCTTGTCTTACTCCGACTTTGATTTCAAATTTGTCACTAACAGAGCCTTCATGGAGAATTCGGCAGCATGCATTGTGGTATAAACACTTTATGAGTTCAGCAATCTTGTCTGGGGTGCCGTTGCATGTTAGTGCACTCCATATAGTCGAATGTGATAGGATATCAAAGGCTTTTTCAAAATCAATGAAAACCAAATAAAGCAAAGATCTCCATTCAACAGACTGCTCAATGATGATGCGAACGCTGTTAGCATGATCTATGCATGATTTTCGTGGGCGAAAGCCAGCCTGCTCGTTACGAAGAAGCGGTTTGAATGCGGTTGTTAGCCTCTTATTTATAATTTGGGAGATAATCTTGTTTGCCATATTGATTAGGGTGATTCCACGCCAGTTTTTACATTGTGACAAGTCCCCCTTTTTGGGTATGTTGATAATGAGCCCTTCTTTTATTTCATCACATAGTGTGTTAGTTGACCAAAAGTATTCGATAACATAGCTCATAATCTTAGCACTAACTTCGGGAGATGCTTTAAGTAGTTCGGGCCTTGTGGCTTTTCAAACATTTTATGGCATCAATGATTTCAGTAATATCAGGGGGTTCCGTGGGTATATCATCTCTGACGTTGTGGTATTCGCAGTCACATAGGTTGTTGGCAGTGTTTGGAATGGTTGCTAATATAGATGCATAATGTTCCACCGATGCAAACATTTGGTCTTTTTTGGAAGTAATTAATTCTCCAGTAGATGATTTAAGAGGTCTGCCAGTGATAAACGTTCTTTGGGTAAGCGTTTTAGTAGCGGCTGCTGTTTCAGCTTGTCTTGCCAGATCGTTGACCCATTTGCGCTTATCTTGGCGTGAACTTTGTTTGACTCTTTTGTCAAGGGTGTTATAAATTGAGCGGAGTCTTGATTTATCGTTGAGGGTCTTTGCTGCATTTAAAAGAAGAGATGTTAAACTCTTCTTTCGTTTATAAGATTCCATGTATTGTCGGAAATGCATTGTTTTCTTCTTGTTTCTTTATGGCCTATGTGTTTATTGGCAGCGTCTATGAAACAATTTTTAATCAATGCCCAGTTATTCATTGTGTTAGGGAGGTTATGTAAAGAAGCGTTGAGGGATTCGATAAATTTGCTCTTAGTTGGAGGATTCAACAGTCTGTCAACGTAATATTTTCGTTGAGCTTTATCATCTTTTCTGATGGCCGAAACTTTCAGACGGATGGTACCAACTACCAAGTGGTGATCACTGGCGCAATCGGCGTCACGCTTATTACGTACATCCAATAGTGAACCTCTCCATTTCCTGCTAATAGCAATGGGGTCAATTTGATTTTCTGTTATATTGTCAGGAGAGATCCAGGTCACTTTGTGTATATTTCTGTGAGGGAATAGAGTTCCTCCGATGACCAGATCGTTGTTCAGACATGTGTCGACGAACAGCTCACCTTTTTCGGTCATTCTTCCTAACCCATGTCGACCCAGAAGGTTATATATTCCATACTTAATTTAATTACACCAATTTCTCCGACTTAATTTTATTGAAAAAGAAACATAATTTTTATTAAAACACTTAAAGTTTTCATTTTTCTAATTTTTTTTTTTTTTTTTTTTTTTTTTTTTTTTTGTCAATGTAAAGAGCTTTCTTAGTCTTCTCTTTCAGCCTCTTTAATATTTCATTGGTTTCTCCGACCATATATTGTATTTTTAATTTCACTGTTCGCATTTAAAATGCATAGATTCTATTTTTTTTCTCCTTTTACTTATTTTCGTTGACTGTGTGCTGCTTTCCTTATATTTTTTTTATTTACTTATTGCTTTATGTCTTCGCTTTTGTACAAAGTTGATTAATTTTTTTTTCAATTTCCTTTCAATTAATATTGATTTTAAAATCAGAAATTTAATTAAATTTATAATGCATGGCGTGCAGGAATAGAATACTGAAAATCGTGTTTTTACTACAGGGAGAAAAGAAGAAGAAGTTAACTATTTGGAAGCCACATTTAATAATTGTAAAGAAGTAAAGACACTTGACAGTTGTTCTGATATTTCACTATCTTTTAAATTAAGAACTGTCGCAGCAAATACATAATTAATTTAAAAGGAAATTAATAAAATTTTAGGGTTCATACAAATATTAAGCATTTATGGCGAAGATTTTGATAGCATATTTAGTTTTTTCTTATTAATGAAAAATTTTTAATTTTAACTCAAGGTGTTCACTTTTGCATGAAATATGTACTTACTAGTGATGCACGAATAATCTTATTCGAATTGCCAATTTTAATGCGGCCAATTTTAATGCGAATACGAAACATTCGTACGAATATTTTTCCAAAAAAATTAAATAAATAAATGCATAAATCCTAAACTACATTTAAATAAATTTATAAAAATATTAGTTTGTACGAATCCATTAAATTTTTTATAGAAATTTGTGCTTTTTATCATTTTCAAATATTATTTACTGACGATCATTAATATTTTGGATATTTTTTATTAACGTTAAAGTACGCCAACAGGAGTATGAAGTTCTTTTAGATAATAATTTTTTAATATTTCATATTGCAGGCGTAAATAGAGCCCTAATTTAATGTCTATAGATTTCACATGAAATATTCGTATTCGTATTATCGAATATCAAAAATTGACATTCGTTACACCACTAGTACTTACATACATATTTATATACATTTTTTGACATTACAATATAAATAAGTTGTCAGAGGGTAGTGTTAATTACACTCTTTTGATAATGAAAACAGATCACAGGCTCCACCTCGTCATTGTTGATAAATCTTTTACCACAGATCCTTTTTTTAAAGTTCGAATATATATCTTAAATCCAAGAGAGCTAAATCTGGAGCTATGAAGTAATTCCATTCAGTAAAATATTTTTATAGATTTGCTATTTATTGGGCGATACAGGAGTTAGGACGTGATTTTCGTTACAAAAATAATCTACACTATTGCAGTTATAAATTTATTTTTACTTTGATTTCTTTTTACTTAAAAGCAGAGTACGACAATAAACGAAACAATAGTTTGATTTTGTTTTGTTTCGTTATTTGATGTAAGTGAAACAAAAACAAAATAAAAACAATAAGAACGATTGCTCAATTTATTTTTACTTTGTTTTTGCACATGAGCACAAACCAGAGAACACAGCCGGTCGGCTGTAATTCGGCTAACAGCCGCCACTGGCCACAAACAATATTCATTTAATCCTGCACCACTAGAAAAGAAAATAATGGGAAATAAATGGAAACGTTTTGAAGTATTTGCAGAGAATTTGACATCATATCATATAACATAATTTTATTGCTTTTTTTTCTTACATGAAGTTTGTTTTATATAGCTAAGCAGCAAAGCTATAAGCGGGTGTCCTAAGACACCTCTCTTCTTATTTTACTACAAACACATTTAAATTGCGAGTTGAGGGGTTTAGCTGAATAAGTTTTGCATTTCACTATTGCTATTGCAGATCATCAGGGAATCTTTACCCAAAAGTTACATAGAACAACTAAAGTTATTATGTTATAAGCTTTCATTTAAACAAATGAGAATTTCAACTAATATCAAAGTTGAAACAAGAACTCAATAATCAACATGTTTTTTTTTACTTTATAGTATTTTCACACTGACATGGTTTTAATAAAAGTTGGTTTTAACGTTAAAACGTTAAACGTTAAAACCAACTGTTAAAACCTGGTTTTATCATACAAATTGTTTTTGTTAAAACCAAATCAAAACCATTTTTGAATTGGTTTTAAGTTGGTTTTATGAAATGCAACCTTGTTTTCGTTCTGATAAATTCAGTGCTGCCAAGTTGAAAGGACCGACAGCAGCTGATAATGTTATGCCAGTGAATAACAATAGATGGCGCTTGAAAATTTTTCAACATAAAAATGGATGCAGCAGCAACAATAATCAAAAAATTATGGAAAAAAATATAGCTTTTTGGAAGTAAAACAAATAAAATATTTTAAATTGAAGTCTGGAAAGTGGAAATAGACAATATGACTGACATGCGTCTGCCAATAAAAAAGGTTTATCTTATAATGTAATGTGCATTTTTATATTATTAACAATATTTCCAAGACCTTCTTCATTCTGTATAAGAAGTTCCATAATTTAAAAAAAAATTTATTTACAAAATATAAAATAATTTCCATTTTCCAAACAAAAACAGTTGAACAGTATGTCCAACAAGTGTTATTAAAAAGCAAAAAAAATGCAACAACAAATACACGCATTTCGACAGGAGATTTATTTTATTTTTGAACATTGTGATTAAAAACCTGAATTTAAAAAAACTTGCAGTGTGAATGCAAAATCAGCTGTTTATGGTTTTAACGTTAAAACTAGGTTTTAACTTTCTGTGTGAAAACACTATTACCATTAGTGCATTGACTAACTTTTTCCGAACTCGAATTGTTGTTGTAAGAAGTATGTAAAGAAAATAAATGTAAAAAACAATAACAGCTGTTCATTGCTTTAGCAAGAATAGAGTGTTGCCATACAAGTGTTTTAGACTAGGTGCAGCCAAGTTAATAATTATTGTTTTTTGGAATTGCTACAATTTAGGTTCAACATTTGTTAACGCACTCGTAATAATGATTATTAGTTATTCTGTAAAATGGTTTTTTGTATTAAAAATACATTGAATTTAGCCTTCGAAATAGTGGATGTGCGAGCTGGTGCATAAATTTTACGAAACAACACTTTCTTTTAAGCCAAATGAGGCATTTTTTCCTAAATTTCATCACTTGAGCACTGCAAAAAGTTACGAGTAACTTCTTTTCCCGATTTTAAGACAATAAGCAGATATACATAAATATGTATAATATTATAATAATTTATTCGACCTTTTAATTTAATATATACAGGGTGGGCCAAAAGAAACCAAGGGGTGTAAAAGTTTAATAACTTTTTTGTTTATTAATTTTTTTTATTTTTTCTTTCAGATTATATAGACAACACTTGGAGAATTTATAATGGAGAGGTTCACAACTGAACAGAGAACCAGAACAATAGAATTTTATTATTTAAACCAGAGATCAATTATTTTAAGCTCATTTTCATTTGAATGGCTTTGTTAATAAGCAGAACTGTAGGTTCTGGGGTTCTCAAAATTCAAGAGCCATTCATCAACGCCAATTGCACCCCATCAGGTGTACAGTATGGTGTGGGATCACATCTGAAAATGTCATTGGGCCCTACTTCTTCGAGAATGAAGATGGAAGTGCTGTAACCGTAAATGGAGAGCGGTATCGGTTTATGATAGAAAATTTTTTACGTCCTGCTCTTGAAAACAGACCTGGTATGTGGTTTCAGCAGGACGGAGCCACTGCCCATACTGCCCGAGACACAATGGCACTTTTAAGTCAAATTTTTGGAGAGCGAATAATTTCTCGAAATTCGGAAATTATTTGGTCAGCGCGATCGCCAGATTTGACAGCACCCGACTATTTTCTTTGGGGTTTTTTGAAGGAGCGAGTGTATGTGAACAAGCCAGAGACAATCCTTGAACTCAAGGCAAACATTGTTGCAGAAATTCGAACGCTAAAGCCACAAGTTTTGAAAAATGCTCTAAAAAGAGCCCATCAGTGCGAAGCTGAAAACGGTGGTCATTTAAGAGACATCATTTTTCATACTTAGTGTAAAAAAATTTCCATTTTGTATATTATATAATCTGAAAGAAAAAATAAAAAAAAGTTAATAAACAAAAAAGTTATTAAACTTTTACACCCCTTGGTTTCTTTTGGCCCACCCTGTACAAGTTTTATTTAAGATTTTGTAAATAATGTATAACAATTTTATTAGTTTATCGATATTTTACAGCAACGTTGTGTAGCTTCTTCAGAAAATAATAAAATTATTTTAAATTTACTAATACATATAAAAACATAATGAAAAATACATTTATGACATATTGAAAAATAATAAAATTGTCATATATTTTTTACAAAAGGACCTAAAGCTTAAATAAAACTTGTATATATCGTCATGTGAGAACTTAAGTGTCCAATACGATACTGTAAACTATTGGATGTTGGACACTTAAGTGCTCACATGACGATTTGTATAACATTATAACAATTGATTCGAAAAGACTTCATTTGGTGCAGCAAATGACATGTCAAGAAGATTTTTTGCATACATTTAAAGTTTTTAGACAATATCAACTTGCACAATATTTTATACTGCCAAATACTCGTAATAAAAAAAATATTTCCAAAAAAACTGAGTAAGCAGTTGCTTTATCTTTCTCTTAAATGCAAACCGGACCTGCGCAGTTTCATTGAGCGGTTGGAAATAGTGTTAATTACCGGTTTGAAAAGTAAGGCAGCAATTCAACTTTTGTTAAATTCTATTCTTAAGCTTTTCAACAATTCAGGTAAAATATTGTCAAAAGATTTAAGAAAAAAATGATGTCGAATTTCCTACAAAACATCCCATATATATATTATTTTTGTGATTGCCAAATTAATTCAGGCTCAGTGATGCCATCAGGATACGAAAGATACATATTTCGTATCTTTTGATAACTTGACGTACCATGTGTAATCCTGACATTTTTCGTATCTTTTTAATCTGTACGCAATATTTACAGAAATAAAATATTAAACTTTCCGTCTCTGACAAAGTTTGTTAAAGTTATCAATTTCGTTAACAGTGACAACTAAATACAAAAATAACATGTATTTTGTTGTTAATTTTTCTAAGTTCTTCTGTCGTCTGCTTATTCTTGTGTATGTATGTTAAGATGAAATTTTAGAAGAAAATAATAACAATCCTTATAGTGTTTTCACACCAAAAGTTAAAACCATAGACAGCTGATTTTACGTTCACACTGCAAGTTTGATAAATTCAGGTTTTAACTCACAGACTGTCTAATAACTTTGTTCCAAATAAAATAAATCTCTTGTAGAAATACGTGTATTTGTTGCTGTATTTTTTTTTTTTTTTTTTTTTTTGCTTTTTATAACATTTATTTAGGACACTTATTTTTTTCATATGAAAGACTCAGAAATTGCACAATACGCTTTAAAATAAAAATTATTTTGTATTTTGTAAATAAACATTTTAAAATTATGCAACTAGTTGTACAAAATGAAGAAGTGCTTGGAAATAAAGTTATAATATATAAAAAACGCATTAATACCTTACAAAGCTAAACGATTTTTATAGGCAGATAGATGCCAGTCATATCGTCTTTTTTCACTTTCCAGATGATACTTTTTTGGCGTAATTTTTTTGTTATTTTATTGTTGCTGCTGCATCAATATTTAAGTTAAAAATCTCTCAATCGGTATGTATTCTTATATACTAGCATAAACATTATCATCTGGTTCCGGCCATTTTAACTTGGTAGCACTGAGCTTAGCACAGCGAAAACAAGGTTGCGTTTTAACGTTATAACCAACTTTTATTAAAACCATATCAGTGTGAAAACAATATTAAAGATGTTTCAACATACGATCCACCTAAATCGATGATTACTAGTAGTGCGAATTTGTTCTAAGGAAATAGTAATATCGTTTTTATTATCGGAAAATTAAGACGAACTTTTTGATATAATCGTCTTAGTATAAACGCGCTTGTATTAATTTTTACAAAAATGAATTTGTTTTGATAATATCCAAAGATAGTTACATAGAATTAATTTTAAAGTTTGCTTACTGTATTTTTAAAAATTACATACCTACCTACATTCTATTATGAATACAATTTTAGCGAACTTTGCTTAAACAATATTTGAAACGCGGTTTAAAATTTTTATGAATACGGCTGCTAATATTTATGACTTAAATAAATATAAAAATTAATTTATAAGATATCATATTCTTTACAATATTCATTATACATGAAAGAAAAATGTTTTGTTTTATTTTATCCTCCACCAATGTTGTTCAAAGTTGTTCAAAATTCTGATCATAATAAAAGTGATAAAAAGTGATTTAAATTTGTTAAAAAATTACCATTTTGTTTTGTACACACATGTTTATAATAAATAGAGAACCACATACATATATATATACATGCCATGTGGTCTAAATTAGGCCACCGGGCTATCCTGGTGTTAGTAAATGTTAAACGTTAAAATTGGATTTTAACATTTTTTTCAAAATGTATCTTTTTGAGAAAAAATTTATCTTTCTCGAAATTTCACTGGCAACACTGTTCAGGCTATCAGGGCAGAAGTGGTGCAACCCACATTTATTTTTTCGTTGCTGTTCTGCTGATAAATACATTAACTAAACTATTTTTTTAGCTTTAGGTCTGCTTTTATTTGTATTTTATTTGGTCAATATTTCGTTCGGTTAACTTTTTCAGGATATATGTATATTGTTTTTAGTTTTTATATAGTATTTTCATTTTTCATTTCTCCTTTCAATTGTAAAGTTCAAAAAAATAGTTTAATTAAATATACATATATAAAAAAGTTCAAAAAATTAGATAAATGAATGAATTGGATAATAATTTACGTTACCAATTATCAAAAAAAAAAAAAAAAAAAAAAAAAAAAAAAAAAAAAAAAGGAGAGTAAACCACCTAATAATAATAAAAGGTGGAAAATGGAATTAGTTCGACTTTCTAGGAAGTATAAGATTCCTGAATTTCACAGCAATGCTTACACAACAAATATATATAAAACTATCTAATACCACTAAAATCCTAAGACTTAAAAATCCCAGAATTAAAAAAAGTGTAAGCAAAAATCACCAAAATGAAAAAAGAGCTTAAATGGAAAATATCACCAAAAACAAAATATCTAAATTTTCAAAAAACTCAACACAAGTAAAAAAAGTCGCCAAAAACCGAAAACATTCGCCGAAACGAAACAAATATCAAAACTTAAAAAAAAATCGCTAAAACTAAAAACCAACCGAAAATATCACCAAAAAAAAAAGGGAGTCGCTGACTAAACAAATCGCCAAGATGCAAAAAACGTTAAAACAAAAATTGTAAAATTAAAAATCAGTATTGTAAAAACACAAAAACAAATCGTCAAAACGAAAAAAGCCATAATAAAAAAAAGCGTCAATACAAAAAAAAATCGCCAAAAACTGCAAAAAATCGCCAAAAAAAAAAAGAAACAAGCACCGTGCGTAACCCTTCGTGTGCAAGTCAAAGTCGCACTTTACTGAATTTATTTTTATGTGTGCTTGAAGAGTTTGAAGCTAATCAGACGTCTGGAAGTTGGTGATAATTATTTAACCCCCATATTCATAAAAAAAAATTAAATTAATTTGAAATTCATTTTTGGAAAATTTGTATGCAAAATTGGAAATAAAATACATTTCAAAGTCGTTTAAAATTTTATGAGTATGGGGGTAAAAGTTTTGTATAAAATTAAGAGCTTTTGGAAATTTCTTACTACTTTGAAGTAACTGCCAGTTTATAGAAGACAAGTACAAATTCTCGTCTGTCGATTTATATTTAAAACAAAAACCAATTTGAGTGCTTTGTTTTTGTTTTCAATATAAATAGGCAGAAGAGAATTTTCAATTGTCTGCTATAAACTGGCAGTGAAGTTACAACTACGAAATAAATTTAAGCCACAATGACATTGCAAAGTTTCAGGTTTATATGATGCAATCAAACAACTCAATTAAATGGGATGAACAACCCTTGGTAAACAAAACATCGGGTCAATCCCACGATGTCGACAACGTTCGACTTGACGCACACTTACATTCAAAACAAAAACAAATTTTAATATTTTGTTGTTTTTTCAAATGTAAGTGTGCGACAAGTCGAACGTTGTCGATATCATGGGATTGGTCCATAAATTACTTCCTTATTTCTTTATTTTTATACCCTTTACCAAAAAATTGGTAAAAGGGTATATATAGGTGTGTCATTCCGTTTGTGATTTCTAGAATATTAATAAGCGAGCCATAAGGTATATATATTCTGGATCCTTATGCATAGGGAAGACGAATAAGCGATGTCCGTCTGTACGTCTGTCCGACTGTCTGTACGTCAAATCGGTTTTCCGAAGCTCCCAGAAAAGCTAGAGACTTCGTTTTTGGACTGGTTTGTCAGAAATGGTCGAAATAAGATTGGTATTGAAAATCAGCAAAATCGAGCAGACGGTTTCAGAGCTGGAAAGCTTAAACTTCATTTTGCCATACAAAATAACTACCGAAAACTAGTTATTATTTTTTTTTATTAAATAAACTTATTTTATACTTCAGAATGAATAAAATTAATATTTCTTAACAAAAAATAAAATAAATAAAAAATATTAAAAAAATTAAATAGGCGTTTCCAGGGTTGGAAAACTTTAACTTTTTTAATTTGAAATTTATTTGCTGGTGGTTCAGCGTTGTCTATATGCATTTACAAAATTATACAAAATTGATTTACTAAAAGAAATTTTTCCTTTTTTCTATAAATTAAATATATCTAATATTCTAAGAAGAAAGACATTGGGTTAAAAAATCACAAAAATCAAAAAGGATGATTCCAGGGTTGGGAAACTTACAGTTTTTGTAATATACAAAAGTAACTAGGTCTTACTATTTTTTTATTTTTTTAATAAATTAACTTATTTTATACTGCAGTACACATTAAATTGATATTAAAAATTAAAAAAAAAGTTTAATACATGAAAAAGATGTTTCCAGGGTTGGAAAACTTTAACTTTTTTCTTATACAAAATTAACTTACTAAAACAAATTTTTTCTTTTTCTCTATATGTTAAACATAGCTTATGTTCTTAAAAGGAACATATTGGTGTACGAAATCTGAAAATCGAAAAGAACGGTTCCAGGGTTGGAAAACTTACACTTTTTGTGATATATAAAATTAACTACCGAAAACTAATTTTTATTTTTTTTTATAAAATAAACTTATTTTATGCTTGAGTACGAAAAAATTGGTATTTAAAATAATTAAAAAAACATTTAAAAAAATTAAAAAGACGATTCCAGGGTTGGAAAGCTTTAACTTTTTTTGTACAAAAGTAACTTACTAAAGCAAATTTTTCCTTTTTTCTATAAATTAAACATATGTGAAATTCTTAAAAGAAAGAGATTGGTGTAAGAAATCAGAAAAACCAAAAAGAATGATCTCAGGGTTGGGAAACTTACACTTTTTGTGATATATAAAAGTAACTAAGTCTAATTAATTTTTATCTTTTCCTTTATAGATTATACATATTTTACGTTTTGGAAAGAAAATTTTGGTTTAGAAAATTATAAAAATAAAAACCACAGCTCCAGAACTGGAAACTATAATTTTTTTCTGGACATTAAAGTAACTAAATAAAACATTTTTTTTAATTTTCTTTTTTCATTTTT
The DNA here is from genome assembly GCA_949987645.1 of Tachina grossa. Lineage (NCBI taxonomy): Eukaryota > Metazoa > Arthropoda > Insecta > Diptera > Tachinidae > Tachina > Tachina grossa. The sequence continues at coordinate 31,513,449 of OX465275.1, forward strand.
TACTTAACACACTTTCTATATTTTTTAGGAACTGCTATATTGATATAAGGAATCAAAAAAATCTAATATAATGATTCTAGGGTTTGTAAATTTATTTTTTTGTACATAAAAGTAACTAGGTCAAATTATTTTTTTCTTTTTGTTTATACTTTATGTATGTGCTTATGTATGTATCTACATACTACATAAAAACACTTTGGTAAAGTGTATATAAGATTCGGCACAGCCGAATGTAGCACTCTTACTTGTTATGACTTAAATTAAACTTTAAACAAATTAAATTGAATAATGAAGCACTTGTATACTAATTTCTTTAATCCTTATAAAAATCTTAACATTCCACTTCCACTCCATAAACAACTTTAACTTTCATCGAAAAACTTTTGCAATAAACAGCAATATCTTTTTTTTCTCGCGCTTTAGAATCATTAAAAGACCCTTGACATTTATTATGAAGAGCTTATTTTATTTTCCTGCTACACTCTTTAAGGAATTTTCTTTATATCTTTTTGGGTTGGATTGTAAAACACAAAATGATTGTCATTTTACAGATTTTGTTTTTAATGTCACAATTATTTGTTGAATTTATTGGCTTTCTGTGTTTGTGTTTTGGGAGTAAATAATGATCTTAAAGTCATTCATAATACACTTATGTCTAATTGGAAAGATAATAATGTTATAACTTTTATTTGAGTGAAAAAGTTTAAGTAATAAACTCAATTGTTTGCAAGACATAAATCTCATACTTATTTTTGCAGAGCCAAGTACGTATTTAAATAAGTTTTAAGACTTGCTTGGAAGTAAATAAAAAAATATATTAAACTGACATCTAAAGGGTGGTTAAATTTTAAGGGCCGATGTTGAAAGTGAACCACATCTAAACAATAAGCTTTTTTCTGCATTTCATTTGACATTTCTCTATTTCTCAAATTGAAGCATGGAAAGATACACAATCTAGCATCGCGTTAAAGTTATTCAGGCTTATTATGAAAATAGGCGTTCAAATCAAAATGCATATCGTGCACTTCGTGATTTTTTCGGTCAGCACAATCGACCAAATGTTCGTACAATCGGAAAAATCGTGCAAAAATTCGAGCAAACCGTGTCTGTAGGAAATGTGAAAACACCAGTCCATGCTCGTACGGCTCGTACTGCAGAAAGTATCGTTGCTGTTCGTGATAGTGTGGCTGAAGAGCTGTCGTCGTGCCCAAAGATTGCACCTCTCACGCTCGTCGTTGGTGAATATTATGCATAAAGAGTTGCATTTACATGCTTACAAGGTGCAATTGCCTCAAGAACTAAAGCCACTTGACCATTCCAAATGTTGTCAATGGTCAGAATGGTGGCAAGAAATAGCAATAGTGGATGATAAATTTTTGAAGAAAATCATCTTCAGTGATGAGGCAAATTTTCACCTCAGTGGATTCGTCAATAATCAGAATTGCCGCATTTGGGTGAATGATAATCAAAGAGTGATTGTCGAAATACAAATGCACCCACAAAGAGTGACTGTTTAATTTTTTCCAAAATGAGGCCGGTCAAGCAGTTACTGTGAATGGTGTTTGCTATCGTGAGATGATAACGAACTTTTTATGGCCCGAATTGGAAGATATGGATGTGGTCGATATGTGGTTTCAAAAGAACTGTGCCACTTGTCTCACAGCTAACGAAACAGTGGCTCTTGTGCGCGACAAATTCAATGACCGTGTTATCTTACGTGGTGGCGATGTCAATTGGCCGCCAAGATCATGTGATTTGATAATGTTGGACTTCTTTATTTAGGGTTATTTGAAAGAAAATGTGTACATCGATAAGCCAGCAATAATGCAAGAGCTAAAGGATGAGATAAATCAGAACATTAGTGGCATAGAACCTCAATTATTCCTTAGCGTCATCGAAAATTTAGACCATCGGATAGAGGTGTCCCGCCGAAGTTGTGGCGGCCATTTGACCAATATTTTGCTCCATACATAATTGAACCATACCATATTATCAAAATAAAAAAATGGCAATAATTTCCTAAATAATTTGTGTTTTATTCAAAATCAACATCGGCCCTTAAAATTTAACCACCCTTTATGTCGAATCATAATTGCACTACGAAATGGCACCAATATAAGTAAGATGTGAACAATATTTTAATGAAGCTAGAAGCCATGACTCACTATCCTATACAATCGCACTTTTTACGAAAAAATACAACATTGGTCTGATTAATTGTTGTTTTCTTTTGAAAATTTTCATATACCACGTTCATACGCGTACTTAAACAACTAACTCACTGTTTATAAGGCACAGCAAAAGTACACAAACTTGATAGCACTTCTATAGAAAACTTACTTATGTTGACAAAAAATAGTGTAAATGAACAAAATATCAAATAATTATTTGTTTTAATTGTCATTATTTGCTTCTATCAATTCTATTTGTTGCAGTATTTAACTATTTATTGGATTTTGCTATCGAACATTTGTAAGTGTGGCAACCTCAAACATTTTATTTGTGAATTGATTTTGTGAGTTAGTTATTTCCAAATAAAAAATTAATTCACTGTTTATGCGGCAAAATTCTCTATTAACAATATTTTCATTTGCGAATAAGTCGCCTGTATAAACGTAGTAATATACTACGTTTATACGCACGTCTTATTTGCAAATAAAACTGTAAATTGTTGCCATATTATTGTTTTTATTGCGACTTACTAATTCAGATATCTATTCACGATTAACGCACTATTTGCAAATAAAATGCGTGAGGTTGCCACACTTACAAATGTTTGCTAATAAAAAACAATAAATTGATAGAATATTGCACAAAAAACATTGATAGAAGAAAATAATGATAATAAAAACAAATTATTGTTTGTTGTTTTATACATTTATACAGTTTTTTTGTAAACATAAGTAAATTTTCTATAGAAGTGCTACCAAGTTTTTATACATTTACAATGCAGTATAAACAGTGAGTTAATATATTTGCAAATATTTTTATTTGCAGATAGTGCGCGTATAAACGTAGTAATATACTCCATCATACCAGGGTTGTATATTTTCCAAAAGCACACGATTGTGTAGGATATTTTATCACTGCCTTAAGTATATACTATGGGCCTTATGTATAAGGAAAAACTGGCATGAAGTTGTCATAAGTGGCCAAATTGAACATGATCTTAAAGAGTTTTACCATAAATTTTCACATTAAAACTTACAATAGGACTTAGTAGTAGATTAAAAGTACGTAATGAACCCATTTTAATATCAATAATTCAAGTTCGCCACTTATGATAATTTCATGCCAATTTTTTCTTATACATAAGGCCGTATAAGTCCAACCATAGCCATAAACAAACCAAAATTTAATTGGTTTCTATGGTAATGGCTATGGCGAGTCACCTTTAATCAAATACAGTATTGCCCATTAGTTTTTTTCAAACAGCTGTTCTCTATGGTTATGGTTATGGCACGTCTGGTGGCACTTTAACATCAGCTGATAAATAAGTTCATTTTATACAGAATAGTTTCTGTCTATCTATCTGTCTGTGTTTCGTCTTACCTCTTAAAGATTTAACATATTTACAGCCTCTTTGAACCCAAATATTCCAACTATTACATTCTTGGGAGCGCTGCTTATGCTGCAAGTTAAGCCAGTGTGCTTGTTGGTATTTTATTATTGTTTTCTTTACACATAATTTGTTATTTGTTATTTACGCAAATGAAATTAAGTTTGTCCTTGTGTTAAACAACATAAAAACAACAAAAACAATTACTAAGAGAAAAACTCAAACCTATACACACTCTCAACAAATGACAAAAATAATATCATATAAAAAAAAACAAACTCAACTGTATTACAATAGAAAAGTTTATTTCAAACCTAATTTAGCAAAAATCAGATTAAAAATTTACAAAAGCAACAACTACACTATAAAAGCAATTATTGTTTTTTCTTTTCATCCTGTTGCTTGCTGAGCAAACAACATTACACTTCATTTCGAGAAACTAATCTAATATCTTGCTGAACGCAATGATTTGTCAGCAGAATACAAACAAACACCAGCAAAACTTGAGCAGAATACAACTATTCAAAGGGACCTTTTAACGAAAACAAAGTTAAAGTCATCATATTTAATACTAGACTCAACTAGGAAAAGTTTTATTTAAAAAAAAAGAAAGCAGGCAAACAAGCAAAAAGGTAAAATACCAACCAGCTCCAGATTAAATTGTTCAATGTTAATGAGTTTAATTCCTTTACTCACAACAGACAAACTCTTTTAAAAGTTCTGACTAGTTGAATTAATGACAGCAAGGATATCAAAGGATGCTGGGGAAAATTGTAGAAATTATATTAAACAACAAATTATGGAAAAATAACTTTGTAAATTTGGTAAATATTTTTAATCATTTAAAGTTTCGAAGACAACATCATACAAGAGGAAATCTATAGATTATGCAGCGATTATTATTTAAATTATAATTGGAGTTACAAATTAAAGGTTCAATCAAACGTGGCATATCATATTGCCTTTGCCAAAACCATTGCCTTAACATATGTTTGTGTTCTCATTTCTTTATCAACTTCAAAGGTGCAACAACAAATCCTAAAAACTTAAAATTTTTATACAAAAAAAATAGTTTTAGTTGTATTGAGAAAAAGAGTTTACTTAACAGCATTAATTACACAATAAATATTCACAAGGTCCTAGCAGCTGATGCTGCAAGAGAGCATCAAACAATATACGGGTTCCAGCCTTTAAAAATTCACATATGTGCCTTTCTTCAATAAGGTTGAATTTCGCTTCCTTTTAAGAGACTGTACCCCTGACACAGGATGTCATCAAGGGACTGCTCTGAGGAATGTTTTTGTCTAACATTGTAACCCTCCATTCCTTCTCTGAATGAGTATTTTTATCCCTTTCCTTAGAAGGATTAATATTTACTACTATTATACGGACGACTTATTCGCAATCAAAAATATTGCAAATAGAGAATTTGAATTAATTTCTTATTTGCAAATAGCTAACTGCTTCATAACAAAATACAATAAATGTATAAATATTGCACAAAAAACATTGATAGAAGCAAATAATGACGATTAAAACAAACAATTATTTGATATTTTGTACACTTACACTATTTTATTTTTTTTTTTTTTTTTTTTTTTTTTTGTCAACGTAAGTAAGTTTTCTATAGAAGTGCTACCAAGTTTGAGTACTTTTGCCTTGCCGTATAAACAGTGAGTTAATTTATTTGCAAATAGTGTGGGTATAAACGTAGTAATTGTTAAGTTTTTACTTTTTAATATTTTTTTTTAAATCCCTCTTGGCTAGTAGGCAGTAGTCAAAGCGTCGCAGGTTCGATTCCAGCCGGAGACTCTGGGTTTTTCTGCCGACAAGCCAATATAGCTATGCAGTTTGTTTGTTTAAAAAAATCTTACCCAATCAGAACATTTTATTCACTCACACACAGGAAAATTTCATATCATAAAATCTATCAAAGTTTAATTTAACATTTTTCGGTATTGATTTTAGTTAATAAGTGTTTCATATTAATTCAACATAATTTACAGTAATCTTCAAAGAAAATGCTTCCTTTTGAAATAACTTTATTTCCTTCTGATTTAACATTCTAGTACCGTTAAATCAAAATGAATAATCATGTTGCATCAAAGTTATTTCAGGTTGAAACAAAGTTAATCTAGTACTGAAACAACATAAGGAACCGTGGAGCAACTATAATTAATAAATAAATCCATCATCACTTTCGTTCAAATGACTAGTCAATTGACTGTCACTATTGAATTCTACATATGTAAAATTGCTGCAAATGTGTTAGTGAAAAAATTTTGTTTGTGTTAGTTTCAGTCATTTGTACTGTACCTCACTTACTGTAATACACTGTATCATAGTTTAATTGCATTGCAACACAGTTCATTGTAATAATTAACAAAAGGCTTACATTATAAAATTTAAATGACACACTTTTATTTTTATTATTAATTTATGTTGTTACAGCAAAATTAAAGACATAAAGAAACTCAAAAATTGAAGAATGTAAAATAGTGTATAAGCAGAGCTAAATGTTAAATAAAATCACATTTTAATTTTTGAACATAAACTAGCAACAACTTGCTTTGTTTCTTATTAACTTCTCAAAAAAATTTTGGCACCTCTTTCGAGTGCCTATTTTTTGAGTTGGACTCCCTGACAGCTGTATAAAATAACCAAGGGACTATAAGTCCACACATACACACTACCACAGGCTAGGACCACATTTATGTGATATCTTTAAAACATTAAATCCTGCACCTTCAACCTTTATATGGCGATCCTCCATTTAATCTTTACATGGCGATCCTGCCTTCTACACATTACTTGGCGATCCTCCATTTAACCTTTACACATTCATTTCTTGTAGAGAACAAACGTAAATAACACAAAATATTTACTGAATAGAACATGTATAAGATAAATATATGTATGCACATAATTCATACTTTTGATGAGAAAGAAGAAAATATGTCAATACTTTAGTCAAAAGGACATTACTAAAAGTATTAAATATCATGTTCTTAAAAATCTTATTTTTAACAAAGAAATCTTTTAGTCTTTTTAACATCCCGAAAAATTTCGAAAATAAGATAAATCTTCACATATGGTAACACCGATGATGGCAAACAGAAGGCAATTGTTTACAATTGTTTTCTTTTGAAACTAAAGCTATGTACAGATGATTGTCAGAACTTACAATATTGTCAAATCTGGCAATGTGCTGAAAATATACTGGCAATCGAAAATTGCCAGCACAATATTCCTTTTCAGTTCACACGGTTCTCAGAAAATCTTACAATTTATTGCCAGACGGTTGTATGACAATAAATTCATCTGACAAAATCGTCAGTAGAAAAATTGTCAGTTCACACGGTTGTCATATGTACAAATTGTTAGATCTGTTGTAATGCGTTGCCAGACTTAAAGCATTTGTTAGAATTTGTTAAATATTTATCGTTTGTTTTTGTGTTAAATGTGAAAAGTGAAAGTATAAATTATTATGGACCGTTAAGAAGCAATTGCAATGATTTTGTCTGCATATATTTTATTCTAAATTTTTTCTTTAAAATCATGCGTGTACAGTGTTGCCCATAGAAAGAATTATCTTACAATGACGCCATTGTCAGATGCATGAACTTCGCACATCTGACAATATTAAAATTTCTGACAAATATCTGGCAATAATTTTACAATTTCTTTACACGATTGTAAGATGTCTGACAATTTGTTGTCAGCTGCTAGTCTTGCAATGGACTGACAATGCTTTTTCTGGCAACGACGTCTGACAAAAATTGTCAGTTCACACGGTTGTAAGAAATTTTGAGCACATTTAACTGGCAATATTGTAATATCTGACAACCGTCTGTACATAGCTTAACTTCATTGTGAAACGCGTTGTCAAAATCGGATTTTCCGTTGCCGCTACATTGCCGCTGCGTTATTTCGGTATGCTCCATACAAAACATATGGACATGAGAATTTTTGACAGCTAAAAAACGCTTGCCGCTTTTGTTTAGGGATGGCTGTTATTCCTACCAATTTCAGAGCTGATAACAATTAAAAGTTAATTAACAATTAACAGCTGATCATCAGCTGTTTTTCGTTAAGTATCGAGGTCCATGCATAAAATTTAGATGACTGTTTTTGTGACATTTCAACAACTCCTTAAAATTCGATAAATTCGCGTTTAGAGTAATTTTCATATAAAATTTAATTAAACACATTTTGTTTTCATAAAAATTTTAGCTTTTAACTAAAAATGCATTTTTTAAATATTCAAATAATTTTCCAGCAAGTGCAAATTCCAACAGCCAGAATAACTGACGGACTAATTCGAAAAAAGTAGATTTTAGTTTAACTACTAAATTGAAATTGATTTACCAATTTATTTATCCTATATGATACGAGTACGATTTAAATTTCCAAATTCCTTTGCAAACAACAACAAAGAAAACTCGATTTAAAATTTATTTTATTTCTTAACAAATTTTCTTATTCCCGAGAAAATGTTTTAAATAAACGCGTTAAAGTTCACCACAAAACTTTGCTGAACCGCAAAAAGTTATGTGACAAGGATAGAATGGTCTCCCAAAAGGACTATGCCAGTTTCGTTTTCATATACGACTGGTAACAAACAACATTTTTGCATAGCACAACAACAACAACATCAACAATAATAATAGCACAAACAAAAAGAACATTTTACAAAAAAAAAAATTTTCGCAGCTTTCATTTGACACATGAATATATTTTATTGGAGTGGGCAATGGAGGAATAGGAATAGCAAGAAATTGCTATGGCAGTGACTGCTTGTTAGATGCTTTGAATACTTCTTGGGGGTACCAGTGATAATAATGTGTACATTAAAGAAAGAAAAAGAAAAAGGAAACCTAAAACAACTTAAGTTAGTTTGGTAATTCTTTGAAGTTGGTTGATATTGTCTTGAAATGAAGCTAAAACCTCATGCAGACAGATTACTGAGGATTGAGTGTGGAATTTTGAATATTGCCTCCTGCCTCATAAAGTGGAAACAAATAAAAGCGAGCGTTTGTCGGTATATTACTCGTAGTATGTAGATATGTAAGTATGTGAGTATGTGGGTGTTCATGTTTATCTATTTCTATTACTACGTTTATACACGCACTATTTGTAAATAAAAATATTCGCAAATAAATTAACTCACTGTTTATATGGAATAGCGAAAGTACACAAACTTGGTAGCACTTCTATAGAAAATTTACTTTTTTTGACAAAAAAAATAGTGTAAATGTGCAAAATATCAAATAATTATTTGTTTTAATTATCATTATTTGCTTCTGTTAATGTTTTTTGTGCAATATTAATCCATTTATTGTTTTTTGTTATCAAACATTTGTAAGCGTGGCAACCTCAAGCATTTTATTTGCAAATAGTGCGTTAAACGTGAATAGTTTTCTGAATTAGTAAGTCGCAATAAAAACAATAATATGGCAACAATTTACAGTTTTATTTGCAAATAAAGCCCCGTTCAGACTATTATACAAGTATTAATACTTTCATCACATTTTACGATACAGAAATCTAAATACATTCGTTGCGACTGTCAAAAAATCTAACGTAAAATCACATATTGTGTTCAGACTATCACACTTCAAATCAAATGTGTAATACAAGTAGAAAACAAAACAGCTATTCAATGAAAATGTCTGTGCTATTCATTTACTAGCGGCGGAAAAGCGGTTTCATGCAGTCGGGGACGTGCCGACACTTGAAAAAGTTCAGCAGTTAAAAATATTCTATGTAAATAACAGAAAAAAATTTAAGAAAAGATATTACTGAAACGTTAAAAAATTACGTCAACGAAATATACTTCCATACGATTCACTTATTCAAAATGTTGTGCCGATATATATATGACAAAACAATACATCAATGACGACACGCTATCGGCGGCGAAACAGCCGACTTGGAAGTTTGGTTTGTGTGAAAATGCAACCCTGATCTAATGAAAAGTATTATCGTTTAGAAAATTTTCTAAAAACTAAAAAGTCTTATGGGATGTCAAAAATTGTATCGTATTATTTGCCACTTTGATGACATTTTGCGTTCAGACTATCACACTTGCACGTATTATTTGAATTTTTGACAAGTATAAATACAAAGTATAATAGTCTGAACGCGGCTTAAGCCCTGCGTATAAACGTAGTATATGATTATGAATTTGTAAGCGGCCACAAAAGCAAAATTTGCTGGTGCTGCTGATGTTGTTAGTAGCAGTGGTCGTTGCTTTAGATTCATATAAACTGGTTTGGTTTTTAACAACACTTCTTGCTTATCTCCAAATCTTGGTATTTGTTATAGAGAACTAACTATATTATTAAGTTTGTGTAGTTAGTTTGGCGCATATCAAGTGATTTAAAGCTAAAAATTTATTTTTAGATTTTATTACAAGAGGATGCATTTCAATGAAGGGAAATAGACACTGCGGCAAATGTCACTTAAGAAATGCGCGTACAAATAAAATGTAATTTCTTTGGATGCTAAAACAAAAAAGGAACTCGAAATATTTTCCAAATTATTTTATTAACCCATGACAGGCCGTTCTATGAAAGGATCACTTGGCAAATTGCAGAAGAGAAATAAATGATTTATAACGTTAAAAAAACACATTTGCAAAAAAAAGGGATTTCTTAATTCGGCAAAATACTCTTCTTTTTATACAATTCACATAAAATGGTAAATAAAAACCACTCAAAAAAATTAGAGTTTTTGCATATAAATTTTATACTCAAGTCGTCCGTATTGTAGAAACTGGAGGTAAGACAAATTTTTGTTTTTTTCAATAAGGAAAAAACTGGTACTAAAAATAAAAATAAAACAAAAAAACAAATCCAGAGGTGGAAAATCAAAATTTTTTGCATATACAAGTAACGTCCTAAAAGTAATTTTACCTCGTTCTCTATTTTTATATTTTATGCTTCAAAAAGAAATAAATTGGTTAAATAAATCAAAAATATCTAGAAAGATAATTCCAGGGTTGGAAAATTTAGACTTTTTGTGGTATATAAAAGTAACTGGGTCTAATTAATTTCTATCTTTTTCTTTATAAATGAAATATATTTTATATTTTAGAAAGAAATGTTTGGTATAAAAAACAAACAAAAATAAAATCTACAGCTCTAGAGCTGGAAAATGTAAACCGTTTTTTTTTTTGGTATACAAAAGTAACTAAATAAAACAATTTTTTCCTATAAAGCTTATTTTTTCTTTGTTAATTATTATAAATATATTTTATATTGAGACATTTTTCGATTTAATTGAACTGTAGTGAATTTAAATCAGAAATAATTTCTTAATCGAGCTTAAGTTCAGTAATTTAAATTCTTATTGAATGACAGATTTTTATGTATATGTTTATGTTCTTATGTATGTACGTCGGTCAAGGGCATATAGGATTCGGCATGACCGAATATAGCGCTCTTACTAGTCTTAAATAATTTTTAATTTTTCAAAAGTTCGAAAATTATTTCAAAAATGCCACATAATCTGCTCTTTAGAGAGCCTTTAGATTATAAAGCTTACAACAAAGTCAGGCACACACACACACATATCTTTATATTATTTATGTATTAGTGATGATATGAAAGAGAGTAAAATGCATGCTGTGTGCAACGTTGCTATATTTTTTTCTTAATAACCTTCAAGGCGAACAAAAAAAATCTTTTTTCTCATTAAAACTCTTTTTTTAGTGATTCGAATTCAGGAAAAATTAATTTTTATATATATGTATTTGTATTTAATTACTCGACCTTATTTTTAATATGAATTAGTGTGGTTTTATAGATATTGTATCTATTCAGGCTTTCAAGGTCATTCAATTTCTTTAAAATGTAAATAAAAGACGTATTTTTATTTCATTTTTAATGTATCCGACGTTTCGTTGGGATTTTCCAACATCTTCTGGGATAATTATTTTTATTGAAATCTGGTAACATTGGTAATATATAAAAAGAGCGACTTTAATATATGCATATCAGTGTTACCATATGTGAAGATTTATCTTATTTGGCACTTTTAATATATTATTGGGGGATTTTTTGACTACACTACCTACAAATTTTCTGATTTGCTTCATAATGATCTTACACATATTCTACACAGTAAATATTTTGTGTTATTTGGCTTTACTTTTAATATTTCACAAGAAATTAGATAAATTTCAACTCATTTTTATTCAATCAAATAACAAAAAAGATTTTTGGTAACAAAAAAAGATTTTTTTTGCTCGACTTGAAGATTTTTGAAAAATAAATATGGCAACACTGATGCATATGTACTATGTAATTACAGTTAATGATAATAGAGCATAAGCATTGACTTACATATTTTATCTTTTATTCCAATTTACTTTTAAGTTCTTGCGATGTATTTTGAAGAGACATAAAATGTACAACATAAAGCACATAACGTAAAAAATAATTGCAAATATAAATAAAATAAAAATAAAATATCAGAACCCTATCACTAAAGTATAAACTAATACAATGCTATAGCTGGCATTGGTGTTGTCATTATCTGTTTTACTATTCATTGCTATGTCCATTTTTTGTTGCATACTTAAGCTTTCCAAAGTATAACGTTTATTGTGCCTTCTTTCTCTGTGAAGTATTTTGAAGTTTTCTAGGTCAGGTGTATGTAAGTTATCAATGCATTGTTGAGATAATGCAGTAGAATGTCGGCTCTTTTTGATATCTGTCTCGTGTTCAGCAATTCTTACTGCCAAATTTCTTTTTGTTGTCCCGATATACACCTGTTTACAGCATTCATTTGTCCCCCCATTACATTTAAATTCGTATACTACGTTGCTTTGATCCTTTTTGCTTATTTTTTATTTGTTTTCATTTTGTTTCCAATTAACTAAGAAACGTAAAAGTAAATAACACAAAATAATTACTGAATAGAACATGTATAAGATAAATATATGCATGCACATAATTCATACTTTTGATAAAGGAAAGAAAAAAATACGTCAGCACTTTAGTCAAAAGGACCATAAATAATATACTAAAAGTAGCAAATATCATATTATTAAAAATCTTATTTTTAACAAAGATATCTTTTAGTCTTGTTATCATCCCGAAAAACTTCGAAAATAATATAAATCTTCACATATGGTAACGCTGGCTGTGTCGAATACTTGTTAGAGATTAAGTAAATCTTCTTCCGTTGCCATATATTTTTCTCAAAATCTTCAAGTGGAACAAAAAAAATCTTTTTTTCTCATTAAAAATCTTTTTTTAGTGATTTTATTTTATTAATATGCATTGATTTTACTGAATTAAAATTCAGGAAAAATTTATTTTGTTTCAAATGATTTAGCAAACGTAAAGGTGAATGACACAAAATATTTACTGAATAGAACATGTATAAGATGAATATATGTATGCACATAATTCAGACTTTTGATAAAGCAAAGAAGAAAATATGTCACCATTTTAGTCGAAAGGACCTTAAATAATATACTAAAAGTAGCAAATATCATATTATTAAAAATCTTATTTTTAACAAAGAAATCTTTTAGTTTTATTAACATCCCAAAAAACTTCGAAAATAAGATAAATCGTCACATATGGTAACGCTGTCCGTACGTGTAAATGAGAGCATAACAAAGTTCCCACGGTGGTCTTTTGCTCGTCTCTTCTTTAGAATCACCATTTTTATATAGTGGGATGAATGTGAAATTCTAATATTTTCTACAGTGACTACTAACCTCCAGAAAATCTATCTAAAGTATGTTTTTTTTTGGAATAATTTTTCATATATCAAGAAATCCAAAATTATTTCACAAATGCCACTAAATCTGCTAAATTTTCACTCAAAAAACATCCGGAGCAGATTTCCAATAGTTATATAAAACTTTTCAAGATGTATATACGCTGTATATATCGTATATTAAAAGAAGGGTTTCTTTATGCCCTTTACTAAAGTTCAAAAATATCACGTCATCCATTTTGTTCGAGATTTATTCACTGGAATGCGAGTCCTTGAATCTTAAGGGTTAATAAATTTTGTAATTCATTGCTTGGCATCATGGCCTTTTGTTCTTTGGATGGCTGCATACTCGTATAAGTTTATGGCTAGAAGGAGACCAGAGAACGGAATCAGTTGTAAGTATCACAGTCAGTGTGTTGTGCGAGTAAAAGTTTTTGAATTAAAAAGAAATGAATGAACCACTAGAAAACTTTTCCTGTTTACCAACTTAACCAAATAACATTATTCGTGTTTTCCTTTGCGCGTTATTGCTGTAATGCTTCTTTTGGCAATCTTTATTTTTCCTCTTACTTGCTTGGAGCTAAAACTTAAGCACGCATCTTTAATGCAACTAACTCTGACTCAGGGCAAAATCAAAAGCGATAAAGGATGTGTTGTATGGTTACGTTTTTAAGCAAATTACTTTTGTTTTGCAACCAGGGATTGTAAAGCATAAACGGATGTGCAAGCAACTCCATTGTTAGTGCAAGTAAAGGGTACGCCAGAAAACTTTTTTTTTTTTGAAAATGCTATAAAAAAAACTACTGAAGCTTCGGCTGTGTGGCACGTAGTGCCGTCCTGATGAAACCAAATGTTGCCAATATCCTCCTCTTCAATTTTTGTGAACAAAAATTCGTTCAACATGGCCCGGTAACGATCGCCATTGACTGTAACGGCCACTCGTTGCTCAATGGCCCAATTATGCCTCTGGACCAAAATCCGCACCAAACAGTGACTCATTTTGGGTGCGTCGGCTTTTCAATGTATGCGTGCGGGTTTTCTGTGCCCCAAATGCAACAATTTTGCTTGTTTACATACCCGCCAAGATCAAAATGAGCTTCATCTGAAAAGATGATTTTTTTTTGGCAAAATCGGCATCTTCTGTAAGTCGATCGCAGGCCCACTTAGCGAAGCGAAAACGCATTGGATGGTCAGTTGGCTCGTTCAGCGGAAGGATAAAACTAATTATCTGTGAAGTCAGACATGAGCTTCACGAAATAAGCACTAGTTGAAAAAAAACGTTAGATGGCGGACCCTTTATATATGTGTGTGTATGTGTGTGTATGTAAGCGGTTAAGTGAGTATGAGCATAAAAATGCATTTCATTTTTGTAGTTTGCCTGAAAATTTTTTTTGACTCTTTGCATATATTTATTCACTTATGTCGTTTAAGGATTTCCATCACTAACAACAACATTCAACAATCAACAGCAAAGAGGCGAACAAGCAACATAAATGTTGCTGGCTTTTTATATCTACACACACACATCCAAGCAAACATAAACATGCAAACAGGCAACCAAAACAATTGCATAGGGAATGTGCTTTATATTTGTAATATTTATGCATGTGCGTGTAATATAAAGTGTATAATAAAATGTCCTTGCTATGGCGCCATTGTCAACATCATTTGTCGCTATTGTAAGGATTACATATGTGAAGTATTCATATCTACATGCAAGCATTATTTTTATTTTCTTTCGTTTTTTTTTTCTTAGCTCCACTAAACTTCCTAAACATCTTCGCTAGATTCTTTAGCAGCATTGTTTTTTTTTTTTTTTTTTTTTTTTTTTTTGTTAATTCAGCTCTGGGTAGTTTTAAGTATACGAAAACAAATTTTATATGTTTGAAATAGATTTCTTGTGGCAAGGAAGAGTTTTGACTCTTATTTTCTTGCATTTATGCAAACAGCCAGACAAGGTTCAATGTATTAATTTTGCATACTAACGAAAGTCAGCAAGCAGTTGTTTGTTATTGCAATTTTCTATATGAACTTTTTTATACACAATAGTTTTTCTTTTTCGCTTTGTTTGTTTCTGTTAAGTCTTGCAATTATGCGTTTCCTTTTAAGCTGGATATGTTAACAATTTGTAAACTTTATTACACATGTCAGCTCACTTTACTGTATTCGCTGTTACTTTAAACAAGTTAAGGAGAGTAAAGGGAAGTTGATTTTGCTTAAAAGTTTTTGTAAATGCGAAATTTCTACATTTTTTTATAGCTTAAACTAGTTTCTGCTTTTAATTATTTAGCAGGAATTGAAAATTAACATTGCTACAGTTGATATTTATAAATATTTTCAATAGGCTTTTTCTTATATGTTAACTTAAAGTGAAATTTTGCTCAAAAAAAATTCATTCCAAATAATCCCTTTTTGGGGTCCTAATTGTACCTTCTCACAGTCGTTTTTCAAGTAATGGGTGTTTTTTATTGAGGTATAGAACTTTAAGTTGGCATCACTTTTTTAACTGGCGGCCATTTTGTCAGCTGTCAAGTGATTAATATTTAGTTTGGTTTGCCATTTCATCATGAACAGGTTGACAAAAGAACAACGCTTGCAAATCGTGCAAATTTATTTCGAAAATAATGGTTCAGTTCGCGAAGTTTACCGCAAGCTCCGTTCATTTTATGGTCGACATAATCGTCCATCAGAGCAATTAATTCGGTTAACCATGGATCGTTTTCGCACTACGTTTACTCTATGTGATAATACGCATCCGCAGAGACGTCGAACAGTGCGCACCGAAGAAACAATTGCCGCTGTAGAGCAAAGTGTTGAAGAGGACCCGAATGAATCGATTCGCCACCGTGCACAGCAATTGGAGCTTTGTCCATCAACTTTATGGAAGATTTTGCGCAAAGATCTTGGCTTGCGACCTTACAAGATCCAGCTTGTGCAAGAATTAAAGCCGCGAGACCATGCAATGCGTCGTGATTTTGGTGTATGGGCCGAAAATGAGATTGATCTCGATGCTGATTTTCATCGCAAAATTTTGTTCAGTGATGAGGCTCATTTTTGGTTGAATGGCTACGTCAACAAGCAAAATTGCCGCATTTGGAGTGAAGAGAATCCACATGAGACCCTTGAGACGCCATTACATCCACAAAAACTGACTGTTTGGTGTGCTCTATGGGCTGGTGGAGTCATTGGGCCATACTTCTTCCGAAATAATGCTGGAGAGTCAGTTACCGTTAATGGAGACCGGTATAGAGCCATGATAACCGACTATTTTGTTCCCGAATTGGATGGCATGAATGTGGATGAGTTGTGGTTCCAACAAGACGGCGCTAGATGCCACACAGCGCACGTCACAATCGATTTATTGAAGGAAACATTCGATGAGCGCATAATTTCGCGGAATGGACCTGTCAATTGGCCACCAAGATCGTGTGATTTGACACCATTGGATTATTTTCTTTGGGGATATGTGAAGTCGCTCGTCTACGCCAACAAACCAGAAACGTTAGGGGACTTGGAAGCCAACATTCGTGGCGTTATTGCCAACATACGGCCCCATATGCTCGAAAAAGTGGTTGAAAATTGGACCTGTAGAATTGGCTTTATTCGAGCCAGCCGCGGCGGCCACATGCCCGAAATCATATTTAATGGCATAAAATTATCCTTCCAATAAAGCCAAATTGATGGACATTTAAACGATTTTCTTGTGTTTTATTTCATTTCGAAGTTCTATACCTTTAAAAAAAAACACCCTTTATAAAAAAGTGATGTCATTTTGTAACATCGTGTTGCTTGTTTTATTAAACTTTGCATTTCACTTTTGTCTTATTCGATTATTCGTTTAAGCTTTTATTAGTTATTCGTTCCAATAACAGAATTTATATAATATTTTCACGCAATTGTCAAATAACTTCGAACTCCAAATGTTTAATAGAATTTTTTTTAATAATCGCATAAATTTTAGATTTTATTTTATTTGATTATTCGTTTAAGCTTTTATTAGTTATTCGTTGCAATAACAAAATTAATATAATGTTTTCACTCCATTATCGAACAACTTAGAACTCAAAATATTTAATAGATTTTTTATAAATCGAAAAATTTTTATATTTTTTCTTATGCGATTATTCGAATAAGCTTTTATCAGTTATTCGTTCCAATAGCAGTATTTATATAATATTTTCAATCAGTGGTCGAATAACTTAGAACTCAAATTATTTAATCGATTTTTTTTAATAATCGAATAAATTTTATACTTTATATTATTCAATTATTTGATTATTCGAATAAGATTTTTTTAGTTATTCGTTCCAATAACAGAATTTATATAATATTTAAATTCCGCAAAATGAAAAACTTAATAGAATGAAGCAAAAACTAGAATTTAATCGGGCATTCGAATAAATATAAAGAATTTAATAACTTTTTATTTTCATTCGTAACATGAAAAACTTAAATTTCGATTATTTAACAATGCTGTCGAAATAAATAATCGAATAAAACTTTATAAACAAATACCCAATTACTCTAATAATACCTTTTTCAATTTTTTTAATCGAATAAATTTTAGATTTGTTCGATTAATCGAAAAAAAAATTCTTCTTCTGTCTCGAAATTCCGCAAAAAAAAATATACAATTTAATCAAATGGAGCAAAACCTAGAATTTAATTAAAAACTTTTATTTCCATTCATAACTTGAAAAATTTAGATTTCCATTGATTAACAATGTAAAAAATAAAATAAAGATTCGAATATAACTTTATATGCATATGTATGTATATCCTATTACTCGAATAATTAATTTTTTAGTTTCTATTCCAAACCTTTTTTAGTCCATTTTTGCATTGCATCTTTTGTAATGTTTCAAGCTATTTCTAAATCGAAGCAATCTAAAATTTATTCGATTAACCGATAAAGAAAATCATATTGTCATATTAAACCTAAAACTTAATCGACTATTCCAATAATTTTTTTATTTAATACGAAAAAGTTGTACTTCAGTTAACAGCCTTATCATGAATCTCACATGTGCACATTTTGGAATACAATTTTTCGTTCAGACAAATCTTTGTGACTAATTTTCTTCATAAATTGTCGATACATTTTACAATCGCATGAAGTTTTTTGACAGCCAGAAAATTCATAACTTATAAAATGTTAGCTTTAGAAAATTTTCACAACACATTTCATTCTTGATACAAAATGTTCACACCTTTGGAACTTTCTATGGAAATTTTATTTAAATTTTATTATAAGCCTTTCCAAACCCTTTTCCTCGAATAAGCCAAAGTAATTGATATAGTTATGCACACAAAAAAATTTCAATTTAAAATCTACGCAAATAAGATTAATTTAAACTTTTTCTGTAGTGATTTTGCTTCATATGTGTTTCATGTAAATCTCACATGATGTACAATAATCTACAAAGAAATTTTTTTCTTTTGAAATAACTTTATTTCGTGTATTTATTTTCCCGTACTGTTAAATCAAAATGTAGAATCATATTGAAACAAAGTTATTTCAAGTTGGAACAACATAGATTTTATAATGAAATAACAAAAATAATCATGTTGAATCAAAATTTATTTTAAGTGGAAACAACATGAATTTAAATTAATGTAGTCATTGTATTTTATTAATTATTTAACTAACCTGTGTATATTGGAACAGATATCAGAAAAATGCTTGTATGTATATAATTGGCTTCCAGAATTTGAACTCGGAACTCATCACATGGTAGTAAGCGAGCTTACCGCTGCAGTCACAACAAACTTAAACATTATTATATATAATATCATGATATAAATTTTAATTCAAACTGATTTAATATGATTTCAAATCAGTATTTTTGCATAATAATTTTACATTGGTATTTTTTTCGGTGTGATGGGTACATTGTTTTGGATTACTTTTTAATAACATTTCAATTCTTTTGTAAGTCTAAATATTTTCAAGAGAATGCAGTTAAGTAAAATTTAGAATTTATTAATTTAAAAGAAAAAAATCATCTTTTGCTCAAGAAGTTTAAGTTTCGTATAATGTCGTGTCGAATAAACCCTTAATAAATAAAAAAAAATTAATCGATTGCTCGTATAGATTTCAAATTATACTCTGAATAATTAAAGATATAAACAATATTTAATATTTAGGCCGGGTTTCCGTCTGTGTACCATGTGCCACACAAGCGTAAAAAAAGCGTAACCACTAATTACTAATGAAAAACTTTTAGATTCAGACATGTATTTATTAAGTTAAATAGTTTCATACATAACTAATAGACAATTTTATAAAATCCAGCATGATTGCAAACTTTTTAAATCAAAACAGTTTTTCATTACTAATTAGTTGGTTACGCTTTTTTGGGCAAATGACACACAAGAAATGCCAGATGTAAACTCAGCCTTACTCGCTGACTCGAATATATATAATTTTTATGCAAATGAACCGGATAAAATCTGAAAATTATTTGATTAATAAAACATTAATTTATTTATCTTCCGTTCGAACAATTTATACAGGGTGGGCCAAAAGAAACCAAGGGGTGTAAAAGTTTAATAACTTTTTTGTTTATTAACTTTTTTTATTTTTTCTTTCAGATTATATAATATACAAAATGGAAATTTTTTTACACTAAGTATGAAAAATGATGTCTCTTAAATTACCACCGTTTTCAACTTCGCACTGATGGGCTCTTTTTAGAGCATTTTCCATAACATCTTTCAAAACTTGTGGCTGTAGCGTTCGAATTTCTGCAACAATGTTTGCCTTGAGTTCAAGGATTGTCTTTGGCTTGTTCACATATACTTGCTCCTTCAAAAAACCCCAAAGAAAATAGTCGGGTGCTGTCAAATCTGCCGATCGCGCTGGCCAAATAATTTCCGAATTTCGAGAAATTATTCGCTCTCCAAAAATTTGACTTAAAAGTGCCATTGTGTCTCGGGCAGTATGGGCAGTGGCTCCGTCCTGCTGAAACCACATACCAGGTCTGTTTTCAAGAGCAGGACGTAAAAAATTTTCTATCATAAACCGATACCGCTCTCCATTTACGGTTACAGCACTTCCATCTTCATTCTCGAAGAAGTAGGGCCCAATGACATTTTCAGATGTGATCCCACACCATACTGTACACCTGATGGGGTGCAATTGGCGTTGATGAATGGCTCTTGGATTTTGAGAACCCCAGATCCTACAGTTCTGCTTATTAACAAAGCCATTCAAATGAAAATGAGCTTCATCACTCATAATCAAATTTTCAATAAAGTTGATTTCATTTCTGGCCAACTCTTGAAATTTAATTGCAAAATTTAGACGTTGCCGATGATCTGCGGGTTATAATTCTTGGACCAATTGCACCTTATATGGGTATAACTGTAAATCTTTTTTTTAAATGCACCGTAGTGACGTACGAGACATTTCTAGCTGAGCAAACGCCTTCTGCCAGATGTTTCTGGTGCTTCGTTAACACTTTGCTGTACTCGTTCAATATTTTCCGCAGTGCGACTTAAACGTGGTCTACCGGTTCGATGCAAATCTCTTACGCTGCCATGTTGGTGATGACGATTAACTAAGCAACGAATCATCGCTTCATAGGGCGAAATTCTGACGTTAAAATGTCGACGATATGCTCTTTGCGTTAAAATAATTGATCTCTGGTTTAAATAATAAAATTCTATTGTTCTGGTTCTCTGTTCAGTTGTGAACCTCTCCATTATAAATTCTCCAAGTGTTGTCTATATAATCTGAAAGAAAAAATAAAAAAAATTAATAAACAAAAAAATTTTATTAAACTTTTACACCCCTTGGTTTCTTTTGGCCCACCCTGTATATATAACCTAATCGATTCGAATAAAATTTAAAATGTATTTTATTATTCAAACTTATTTTTTTACAATGAACTTACAAAATAATTTGAAAAAGAGCTTCAAACAGATAAATTCGTGAAAAATGTCTTGCAGCAAGTGTTGCCTTTCTGGCGAGAGGGAAAAGAGTAATATTTAGAAAAAGTTAATTCGAAATTTGTCCCTTGGTTCGTTATTTCAATCCTGAAGCTAACGACGGGTATACATATCAAAAAAAAATCTGCGAAAAAATATTTTCGTGTGAACGCAAATGCAAATTTTAAACATGAAATGAAAAATTACTGCAAAAGAAATTCTTTCACTTCGTGACCAAAAGCCAAAATTTCATGCAACTAATTTTATGAGAAAGTTAATGAATGCATTATTACAACTTTGTTTTAGATTTTTGTAACAAATATGTTGAAGTACATCCCTTCATAGAGCTCCCATGGCCTTATTGTCTATCTGCAGCATTTAGCACAAATTAGTTTTACGAAAATTACGTCGTTTATTTATTATCAACTTTGAAAATACATATATATATTGAAAAAGAAAAAAAATCCTGACAAATTAACTAATCCAAAAGCCACCAACTGAACACAAAAGAACAAAATTTAGCTTAAAACAAATTGTTCAAAATCTATAGATGATGTAAAACAATCAAACAACGAGAACCAATGTGATGATGCACAACATTGTTTTATAAAACAATACGCCGGGCACTCCAACTATCAGGGCTGCGTAATGCAAAAATCAGAAGGAAGAAAAAATGATACAATGAAAATGTGGCAGGCTTTTAAATGCCAGCACACTTTTTACATATACATACATATATATTTACATGTGTATGTATGTATGTATGCACATTTGCACACACACTCATAAACGCGAAGGCCATTGAAAACCATCCTGAAAAATGCACATTCAGCACAATCGATGGCATGAAACATGACACAATTGTTCGATGCTGCTTAAGTTGTTCAAATGAAGATTAAACTGCAGTTTTGACTATTATGGCTGCTAATAGCAATGACGATGAAGATAATGATGGTGATGATGATGATGAGGTTGGGGCCATCAATCATTCCACAATCGCTTGGAATACATTACGCTCTTTTGCTTTCACACAAACATGGTGAGTAAACATTGTGGTTGTATTCGACTCACCCATACATTTTTAATGTCAGTTTCTAATTTAAACCATTTTGAAATGCTTCTGTTAATTTGTTCTTTCAAAAGAAAAAAAAAGCTACAACCAAAAAATAGTTAAAGTCTCCAAAAAAAAAGGACACATGTGTCATAAGTCGTTATGGGGAAGGTGGAGAATAGAATTGCACTTGTGGCAAGCATTTTTGGTTTTAAGCTAAAATTAAAACATTTTTAAGTTTAAAATTTTTGAGTTCTTGTTTCGACTTTGTTATTTGTTGTTGAGAGTTGTTTGTTTAAATGAAAGTTTATAACATAATAACTCTAGTTGTTCTAAGAAACTTTGGGTAAAGGTTCCCTGATGATTTTAAACTTAAATTTTATCAATTCCCATTAAAAAAACACTAATTATTCAAACATTTTTTTTAAGAGACAAGAAGGCCTGTAGATAAGTTTATTTACTCATTACATGCCACTCAGGATCAGATTCAGGTGAGGAAAATGTATAAATTTTGTTTTTTATTCTAGCAAAAGTATTCGTCTTTCGTCGTTTCCTTTCAGCAGGTTGGTAAGGAAGAGAAAGCACAACTCTCGCTTACCAATTTGCTTCGGAAACGCGTGATTTTTGTTCGTTATGTCACACTTGGTAGCTCTCCAGGTATGAGTTTCTGAATGCATAAGGCATGTGCAGAAAGAAGCCCATACCTCATGCCTTTTTCATATGTGTATAAGTATATACTTAAAAAATTTGGTCCTTAGATCAGAATTTTATCTACTGTTAAATTAATTTCTAATACTTTATTTTGTTTTTATTTTTATTATACATTAAATACAATTGAAAACTATCTATCAACAGTACAATGTACATTTATCAAATTATTTTTGGCTCGCGCATCGTGTTAGGCTAGAACACTACCCACTGACCTACCGAGCCACATAATCATTTTCGTACACAATTCAATTAAAAAATTAAAAATAAAAACAAGAAGTAAAAATTTCAGACGCATCCAAGTTTGTATCCACGCAAGTGAAAGCGGATACACTATAAAAAACTTTAAGTATTTGAGTTTAAACCGTCAAAGAACTTCGTAGTGTTTGTGTTAAATTGCGTCATTAGCTTACGTTTTTAAGGCAGAAGGGATGAACTGTGTGCTTTTTCGGGTTTCCGACGCACTGTGTGCTTTTCCGTGTTTACTTGTACCAAATGTATTTTTGCTGGGATAGATGTATAAAATTTTAAGTTGGCAACTCCTTTTTAACTGGCGGCCATTTCTTCAGTTGTCAAGTGATTTATGTTTAATTTGGCATGGCATTTCAACATGAATAGACTAACGCCTGAACACCGCTTCAAAATTCCGCAAATTTATTTTGAAAATCATGGTGCAACATAATCGTCCTTCAGAGCAATTACGAGTAATTCGATTAACTATGGAACGTTACGCATCCACAGAAATGTCATACAGGGCGTACAGAAGAAGTCATTGCTGCTCTAGAGCTTTGCATATAGGAAGACCCGAGCCAGTCTATAGAATCAATAATCAACCTACAGAGCCAGGATTACTTTTCATTCATCAATTGAACTTCAATTGAGGGTGGCGTTGGCTGAAGTAGTCAGTACGTTGACTACAAAACCGAAGGTCTTGGATTCGAGCCCAATTTCCAACAGTCATTTGGGTGCCCCTGTGGCTTCAATTTCCGCCATAGCCCCTTTCTGTTTTCCGCAGACAAGCTAATCGCTTCGCGGGTTGTGCTGTTTGTGTTTGTTGAAAAAAAATTAAATAACAACACCACTTATTTTTCTGATGTGCATTAGTGACCTTTGCATGACTTGTTGTGGGAAAAATTCTAGTGATGCAGGCATAGGCACTGGCCACTGAACTACGCCGTCTTCAGCTGATACTAATCCTAATGTAACATCAGAGCCCCCTCTTTCGTCGGTATTGTGTAGCAGAATCATCGGCGAAGTAAAATAACCAATAAAATGGCTACCAAATGGCTGCAGGCTTAAAAAATTTTAATACGCCTTATTGACACTAGAGGCACTGCAGCACGGCATTATTAGAAACGTGCAAAAAAACAGAATTGTAGAAGAATGAAGCTTACCTCTATCTCTTCCTACGTCACCTGTCTTCTCTTTAAAAAAAATCCAAGATGTGCTGGAGCAGAGCTCGTGCCACAATTGTCTTATTGAAAGAAATGTTTTGTAACCGCCGTGAATTGGCCTGAATCGCTACGCCGACAAGCCCGAAACGATTGAACACTTGGAGGGCAACATTCGCCGCGCTATTGCCAATATACTTCCATAAATATTGGAAAAAGTTATAAAAAATTGGACCTGCATATTAGACTACGCCCGTGCCAATCGTTGCGGCATATACCATAAATCATATTTGAATTATAATAGCAGAAGATAATCTTTCGAATAAGATAAATTTTTTTTAAATTTATCTTTAATTCAATTAATTTCAAAGAGCTATACCTCTATGAAAAAAACACCCTTTACATATCGTTAACTTAATATAGAAAGGCCTAACTCATTATTTTTTTGAAATCGAGTTTTTTTTATATTTCTAACTCATTAATATTTTGAAATCAAGTTTGCTATTTCGACAGCTGAACATCTAATATATCGAAAAATGCAAAACACTCGACTTAAAAAAACAATGCGTTAGGGACTATATTAAGGTAATGATATATTTATATTTTGCTCTAAAAAAATATAAAATAATAAAATTAAAAATTTTAAAAACCCTCAAATATTTCTAGATGTGATATCTTCTAAGCGGCTGGACCGATTTTTAAGACATAGCTTTGAACCTTATCGATCAAGTCACCTTTCAAACAGAAAAAACTAAATCAAAATCGGTCCAGCTTTTATTTTTCTCAAATTATTTAAAGCAAATTTTATAAAGAAGAGGCCAAATTACGGCATTCGATATCGACTAATAATCTAAAATATTTCAATAGAGTTAAATTGGAAATAGTTTTAAATTGCGCTTAATATACAATGCCGTCGTTTGGCTCCTTCTCTGTGCTTTCAAACATTTAAACAAAATTAAAGTTGAATGCATTAATACTAGATTTAGAGAATACATTACAAAACTACTAGTAGACTAAAAAAAAAATTAAAATGAAATTTGTATGTATGTATATACTTAGATATTAGTGTCCTGCACAAGATATCTTATAAGAACTTTTAAGACATGAGGGATTTTTCAAATGTTTTACTACAGCGAAATCTTCTAAAACAAATGTTAACAACACTGCTTGCAAAAAATTTGTTTCAGTATTGTAGGTATAGGAGTAAAGAAGAAAATACTTCGTGATGGAAGAATTTGTGATACTAGCTTCTTTCTACGCATAAGTATGATCTTTTATTTTTCTGCGCACATGCAAAGGCACACACATGCATTAACATTAGTTGTATGCGGTTAATCACATAAAAGCTTACCATCTACATATTACACACACACTCAAACGTACAATATGAAAAATAACAAGCATACACTAATCAACAGTACTTCTTTTGAGTGTTTGTTACAAACAAGCTGTCTTGGCGACATCGCTTGTTAACACTGATATACACGTACACCAATACATCCATCGTGCTTCGCTTATAGTACGACAGCATTTATTATTAGTTTAGGATAATACATGCGACGTGAATACATTTAAAAATCATGACGTATTTACATTCAAAAACTGTTTACGCAGGTCTATATTAGATATATTTATCCACAAGATTCAAAAAACAGAGTACTGGGTTCTTGTATTTAAAAAATACTGAAATTATTGTGAATTTTTGTATTTTTGTAGTCCATTGTTTTTAGTAAATTTTTTTAAACAAATAATTTCCCATTGAGTAGACAGTTGTTAAAACCATGAGTCTGAAATTTGTACATACAGTATTGAGTAGAAATTGAGCACTGCTTGGAAATAACAAAAAAAGAAACAACAGTGTTGAGCAAATAAAACGCTCTAATTAAATTAAACTGCATCAATATGATTTATTTTATTTACAATATTCCCACTTGAATAAATAACTATTTTCATTAATTGAACTTAAATTGACGTTGCAAAATTTTAATTGCTCCTATATAATAGCCCAATTCAAAATCTTGTGCAAATGGTCTTGCATCGTTGCATGTGCAAAGTGGTATAGTATATTGATACTCACCACTAAGAATTATTAGGGGGTGAGTATCAATATAATATACCATTTTGCACATGCAACGATGCAAGATCATTTGCACAAGATTGTGAATTGGGCTAATGTTTTATTTTAATTATTTTTCCTAATTCAATGTAAAGCGGCAAAGACATTATGCCAAATGTCTTAACATTTTCAAATTCAGACATTTTTGCCACATTTTCATCTATCGCTTTTTGACAAGTTTTTCGAAATGTTACAAAGTTTCATTTTATTTTTGAAATGTGTGCTACATTTTTTTTTTTTTTTTTGTTCATTTGTTTTTAGACAAGTTATTCTGAGTATGTATTTGTAAAATTTATTTTTACTAAAACACAAAAGATGCATTCATTCACTCATCGGATGTGATTGGTCATTTCGATGTGCAGCAACTACCGCCGCCACATCATTCTTTTAACAAAAGCATTTTTCCTCTTTTCTGCTTATTTACAAAATTTTCAAATCACATTTTCTAAATGGATTTGCTGATTTAAAATTGTATGTTCTGCGGTAATGTGGCGGGCATGTTCATTATATTATTAAAATAAAATTGAATAATAAGTGGGAAAATTAAATAGAACAAAAAGTAAAAATACTCTTACAAATAATTTGCTCTAATTGATACTAATTAATTAATTTAATTTTTTTTTGTGTGCACTTTAACAAAAATTATGATTGTCATGATGCAGCTTTTAAAAGCAATACAGTTTAAATGCAAAATTTAAGTGTAAAGGAAGCTCCTATTTGTTGACAAAGGACGATTTTAGTTCTGAACTTGTACGTTTAATTCACATCAAAGGCACTGAATGCTCTAAGCTTACTGTTTTAATTCAAAAAGGTTTTTCTAATAATCAAGTTATTTATTTATTCATATTATATTACATTAATCGAATAAAATTCATTATTCCACAAAATTAATAAGGCTGTAACTTTTATATTGCTTATCTATTGAATTAGACAAAAAAAAACAAAGTTGTTGTTATTAGCACATTATATATAAAGTATATTCTATTTTATTATTTTATAAATTTATTCCTTTAAATTGTTAAAATATTTTTTTATATTTCTTTTCACTATCATAAAATATGATAAATAAAATTATTTACTCGATTACTTAAATATATAGTTGTTGTCAATACAATTTTTATTTGCAGAATTTTAAAATCGTACATTAAAACACAGCATTTTTAACCGACTTCAAAAAATTCAATTCAATTCAATTCGTCTGAATTTTTTTTTTTTTTTTTTAAGTGTGTATCTTCACAACTCAGTACATTTTGGACCGATTGTAAATTTTTTTCGTTGTCTGAGAGGGTATAGATTCCCATTGGTTCCATTTCGAAAAAAGTGGTCGGGGACACGCCCACAATTTTTTATATAATTTTATGATATTCTACTTACTTTATTGCTGCGAAACCTATAAAGCACCTTTGGTTCTTGTAATTACACAATTTGAAAGTTGAAAAAATGGGCGGGGCTATGCCCATTAAAATATATTATAGTATTTTACGCAGTTCTACTTAACCGATTTTTACGATTTTTACACACCTTGAGCTATAAAATAAACAAAATCCTCCATTTAAAAAAATGGGCGGAATTACTCCCACTGAAATTTAATATTTTATTTTAAGTGGTTCTACTTTACCGATTTTTGCAAGGCTTAACATGCACCCTGAGCTCTGAAAAACACACAATCTTGCATTTAAAAAATGGGCGGAAGCCCGCCCCTTAAAATTTAATTTTATATTTCACGTACTTCTTATCTTCTTCTATCAGATCTATGCATTGAAGTCGGAAGAATTATTATTATTATTTAATATTTGTTTTTTAAGCAAAACTTTATGCAAATAAAATGCCAAAATAGTTTTAAGATGTTTATCTCGTTTTATTAAAAAACACACACACCCACATTTAAATCAATGATCTGTAATTATTATACTGAAAAAACTCTTTAATTAATTTAACAAAAACTTTGTTCGTCTTTCGACTCGAACGCTTCCATAATGTCACCAAAAAAAAAGAAAGGCATTGAGCAAATTTTCTTAGTCTGTTGCCCCACATGCACGTATCACTCATCAAACAATTTAATCATCATCATTACATGACTTTACAGAATGACTGCAAGGCTGATTGGTTGGTTGGTTGGTCCATTTCCTGGCTAACTGACGGAGTGACTGACTAACTGACTAATGGCATTGCATATGTATTGTCTTTTTTCCTGTTGGTGATTATTTTTCTTTTTTTTTCATTTTGTGCCCAGTAAACCCAGTAACAGTAACCACTTTAAATTGTTACAAATGCTTACCAACTTAACTAGCCACTAAAACTTTTTTATTATGCCATGAATGCTTCATTAAGCTTTTATTAAAACAACGATGAATTGAAATGGTATAGATTCGAGTGGAAGTGTAGTGAAGTGGAGTGGACTGGGGCGAAACAAAATAGAATACTAAACGAACGATGATGAAGGAACTGAATAAAAAGCACAAAAAACATTTAACTTACAAAAACTAGAACAAAAAAATCATTTTTCTCTTTCATTACTGGCTGATGAAGCCTGTTGAATAATATTTATAAACTGAAGAATATTGAAAGAGTTTGAGGATTTTCTAAAACGAAAACTAAAACGAACAAAAATGTCATTATAAACGTAGCAGCAATCTATTCATTTCTCTAGTAAAATGTGTGGCAAGCGTCAATTAATTGCGAAAAAAAAGGATAACGATTTCCGAAGACATTTAATGTCTCTTGTTTTCCTATTTGCCTTAATGAATTTCCGCTTAAAGCGAATAGTTGAGTTTGCAATTCTATTTAGTGTTCAACCAATATTCTATTTTAGTCAAATCAATACACAATAAAGGAATTTTTAAAGTATATATTTATTAATGAATGGCCATTAAAACTTTTATGCAAGTAAAGTATTTTTTCATTAAAAGCTAACAACACAAAGAATACACATTTTTGAAAATGATTATTGATAAAAGTTTGATTCGTTAATTTGTAGTCTTTAACTTTCTTTTGCTTTACAATTGTTTTAAGAAAATAAAAAAACATTTTTAAACAAAATCATAAGAATGAGCCACGTATGAATTGCTAAAGAACATAGTGCACAAGCACAAGTAATGTATAAAATATGTTCAGTTAAAAAAATAGTTTTATTTAGTTTCTAGTATACATCAAAAAAATTTCAACTTTCCAGCCCTGGAACTATTTTTTTTTAATTTTTTTTTTATTTTTAATACTAATTTCTTTCTTTAATATATAAAATATGTATTTAACAAAGCAAAAAATTAGTTTTATATTTAGTTACTTTTAGGTACCAAGAAAAAGTTAAGCTTTTCAGCTCTGGAGCTCCGCTTTTTATCTTTCTATTTCTTTTTTTACTAAACTTTTCTATAAATAAAAAACTTAAATTGGTCTGTTTACTTTAATATACAAAAAATAATAATTTTCCAACCCTGGAATCATCTTTTTTATTTATTTTGATTTTAATACCAATTTAATTCTAACTGAAACATTAAATAAGTTTCAATTAAGAAACACACAAAATTAGTTTTAGCTGGTTACTTTTATATTGCAAAAAAAAAAAGGTTTAAATTTTCCAGCTCGGAAAACGTATTTTCAATTTTGCTTATTATCAATACCAATATATTTAAGACAATTTCTGATACACCAGTTCAAGATTGAAATCTCTAGCTTTTCTGGGAGATTCGGAAAACCGAACCGGATCTTTCACCAAAAATGGTAAAGGGTTTATATGGTTTTGTTAATCCGTGTATAATTTCCATAATACGAGTATTAATATGCGACACACAAAGTATATTCATATATTCTTGGTCCGTATGAATAGGGAAGACGAATAAGCAATGTCCGTCTGTCCTTCTGTCTGTACGTGAAATCAGTTTTCCGAATATGCCAGAAAAGCTAGAGAATTAAACTAGTGTACCAGAAATGGTCCGAAATATTTTAGCAATAAGAATCAGCAAAAAAAAAAAGACTGTTCCATAGCTGGAAATTCCAAACCCTTTTTGCAATATAAAAGTAACTAGCTAAAACTTAGTTTTGTTCTTTTGTTAAATAAACATATATATATATATATATATATATATATATATATATATATATATATATATATATATATGTGTGTGTATGTATATATATATATATATCAGTAAGAAAAAATTGGTATAAAAAATATTAAAAACACGAATCCAGGGTTGGAAAATTTAATTTTTTCTTATAGAAAACTAATCTGCTAAAACTAATTTTACCTTTTTCTCTATAAATTAAACATATTTTATACTTTTAAAAGTAATAGTATAAGAAATGGTATAAGAAATCAGAAAAATCGAAAAGGATGATTCCAGGGTTGGAAAATTAAAATTTTTTTTCTGGTATGTAAAATTAACTAGGTCTAATTAATTATTTTCTTTTTCATAAATATAGAAACAAATGGAGTTCGCATAATAATTAAAATTAACTAAAATTAATAGCCATGGGCCTGTGGCAAAAATTAAATAAAAATATACTTAATAGTAACAAACCAAAAAAGTTTGTCTTAAGTAGAACAAAAAATAAGCAAATTAACTAACATGTGTATAATTAGTAAAAAGAACAAAACGACAATGGTAAGACTGTTGTAAATATAGTGATGGTAAAATTGAGCTTACAATACAAAAAAGCTTTCAGCAAATTGAAATACGATGAATCAAAACAATTCACAAAATCCATTTGCAATAAAATGCTAAGTATATAAAGCAGAAATCTACATCAACTGACACCACACAAAGTGGACCAAACACAAAAGAACGCTGATGATGAAGGCTTAGTGGCCTTCGAAAATGGCTAGCTGTTCCATTCAACTATGTGTTGTCAGAATATTTACAACTAACTTTGGTGTTATTTGTTCATTAATAATTATCACATGTAATTTGGCTTAAAAAGCGATACGAACTTTAGCCTGTTAAAATCATAAATATTTTCTTTTTCTTTATAAATTAAATATATTTTATGATTTAGAAAGAAACGTTTGGTATAAAGACTAGAAAAATTAAATATACAGCTCTAGAGTTGGCATATGTATGTAAATTTTTTTTTTGGTATATAAAAGTACCTAAATTAAACTAATTTGTTTTATTACCTTATTTTTTCTTTGTTGATTATCAAAAATATATTTTATATTTTAGCAAGAAAGATATTAGTATTTAAAATCAGCAAATTTAAAAATATCGTTCCTGGGTTGGAAAATTTAAAGTTTGTTTTTTTTTTTTGGTAAAAGAAAGTAACCAAATAAATTTTTTTCCATTTTATTTCCCTGAAACAAGGAACAAAATCGAAAAATTCATTGGGAATAAACATTTAGCATAGTAGGATGTTTGAATTGAGACAGTAAGCCGGAAAAACGAGGATTATTTCAGGATTTTCAAATACTAACGCTGTTTTTGAACATCATTTGTTATCAAAAAAAAAAAAAAAACTACGATTGTATCAACTTTTCCACCCTTGCTATAGTTTGCATTGCTTTTTGTTAAAACCATAGTTGATTTCTGTCAGATTTTACATGCATCAGTGTTTTTTGATAAGCATCAAAATGAAATGCATGTAAAATGGTGCACTATGAGTGAGCCGTTTCCGTAAATTGTTCTGCCAAAACATGGTGATCAATCCTTAAATACATACCACGGGACACGCAAATGCAGCTGTATAATTATCTTAGGTTGCTCGCAAATTTTTATACAGAAAGTTTTTTTGGAGCTATTATGGAGAATTATTTAACTTATATTTACATATGCAGATTCAAGTTGCCTTTGATGTGGGTAAATAAATCGCCCTTAGAAAGTGCTGGTCTCTGTTAAAGTAATCTCGGATTCATTTGTCGTCATTCATTTTTAAAAAGGCAAAATATTAATAATGGAAACAAATCTTAAATGCAGAGTGTAAAATAAATTATTCAACTATTGGTAATATCGAAAATAAAATTAATCTACCCCACTTTATTGTTTGTATTAACACTTATTAGTAAAACACTAAAATTAGAAATAGATCCACCAAATTATATTATATCCACATTTAAGCAAAGCTATTGTGTATACGTATTGACATAAGCTTTCAACAAAAGCTGCTACATTGTCAACACACACATCTTGAATGCAGTGCTTTCCCTCGAGTTTGTAATAAATAAGTGCACTTACTCGTGAAAGAAATGCTTCTTTACCAACAACCACATACGTTAAAAAAGGATTTAGAAATTTTACACAATAAAAACATACACATATTAAAATTAAATGCATGTCATTAAACGAATGTCATTTACCCTTCAACTAATAAGTAAATATATTTTTGGAAGGCAGAGTGTTTTACATTAAGAACACTTGTTTGTTTGACAGCAATCACAGGCACAAGTGAAAAACAGAATACTGTCAAGATGTTTTTTGATCTGTCTGCAGAATCACCTAGAGTTTGTGGCTGCAAGCGACCTGCAATCAAGTCTATTAGCAATAAACAGAAAAAAATATTTCTGCAATAAATAACTTTAATTGAAAATAAATCCAAACATCAATTAAAAATGTATTTAAGTCAGTTAAAATTTTGTTTAAACATTTAATTAATTACAAAGTTTAATTAACTCAATTACATTTTTAATTGATTGATGAAAAGAAAAACAACATTTTAAAAATGTTTAAATTGTTTGGGAAATTTATTATTCGACATATTGTCAGAAGTTTATTTTAATTTGAAATTTATTTGCTGGTGGTTCAGCGTTGTTGCTTATTTTTTTGTGATTTTCAAAAATAATATTATATTATATTACAACACTGAACCACCAGCAAATCAATTTGAAATTAAAATGTTTAAATTGTTATTTTTGCTTTTCATAAAAATTCTACACGAAAGAAAATCCAAAAAATCGGAATTTAATTTAAAAAATTTAAAACAAATCCCAAAATCCTCGTTATTATTGAAGTCCCACGAAAATACATGGAGCATTCCACGCCAAATCAGACGATTTGTCTTGCTTTAGACTTGGCAGTTTTTCTTGAAGCAGTTCTCTTCAATTCTCTTTCAAAATTGCTCGGTTGCTTACACACAGACGGTTTCTTGTTAAATTTTCCTAGTGTTTTAATGCTGCGAATGCATGAACAAAAGGGAATTAAAGTCACTTTTCCGTACCAGTGTTGCCAGCATTTCTAAGGATAAAATCTGCAAAATTTAACAATTTTTCACGAAAAAATCTTCAGAATCTTTATTTTATTTTTAAAATCTTCAAAAAATCTTTAAAGCAATTTTTAAAACAAATTTTTTATATTTTATTCAAAAAGTTTACATAAATATGGATGTACATGTGTAATATAAATATTTTTCATTAACCTATATTCATAAAATTTAAACTCAGTTTAAAATGTGTTTTATTTAAATTTTTTAGAAAAATTTTTCTTAAACTAACTTTCAGGCACATTTTATTTTTTTATTTTTAATGTGTGAAGAATGTGCATTTCGCTTCTGCTTAAGAAACTCATCAGCAGACTTCAACCAAAAATTTCTCTTTTTTCTTTTTTCCTCTGTCGCCCATAAACTCAGACGTGCTTCAAGAAAAACGGCCGAGTCTAAAACATGAGTTTGGAAATTTTATTGTTTTGATTTCACCAATTTTGATATTTCTTAGTGCCCCTCAAAAAAGCCTCCGTGGCAAATTTGGTTATTTTTTGGACCATTAGTAATTATGCGGACAAAAAGCTCAAAATAAAATGATTTTTTGAAAAGTTAATATCTTATGAACGAGTAATCACAAAAAAACTCCCTTATCCACCACGGAAGCCATTTTTTGTGGGATTAAAAAAAATACCAAATAATTATTTCTGCCAAAAAAACCGACTTCAATGCAAATATCTGATAGAAGATAAGAAGAAGTATGTACGTGAAACATAAAATTAAATTTTAATGGGCGTGCCTCCGCCCATTTTTTAAATGAAAGATTGTCTGTTTTTCAGAGCTCAGGGTGCGTGTTAAGTCTTGTAAAAATCGGTTAAGAACCATTTAAAATAAAATATTAAACTTTAATGGGCGTGGCTCAGTCCATTTTTTAATGAAGGATTGTGTTCATTTTAGAGCTCAAGGTTACCACACACCTTTCGTAAAAATCGGTTAAGAACCATTTAAAATAATATATTAAATTTTAATGGGCGTGGCTCAGCTCATTTTTTTAATGAAGGATTGTGTTCATTTTAGAGCTCAAGGTTACCACACACCTTTCGTAAAAATCGAACTTTCAAATTGTGTAGTTACAAGAACCAAAGGTGTTTTACATGTTTCGCAGCAATCGAATAAATAGAATATCATAAAATTAAGTAAAAAAAATTTATGGGCGTGTCCCCGCCAACTTTTTACAATGCGAAGCTATACCCTCTCAGACAAAAACAGAATTTTTACAATCGGTCTAAAATGTACCGAATTGTTAATCCCCTTGTTTTTTTTTTTTTTTTTGAAGTTGGTTAAAAATTGGGAAAATAAAAATAAAAAAATTTCCAAACAGTCCGATTTGGCGTGGAGCGCCCCATAATAAATCGAAGTTGCAGTTAAATCAACTAACACCCACAAGTATTGAAAAGGGAAGTACAAAATATATCATACTACAATTTTTATTTAAAGTAATATTAAATTACTTCCTGTGGCATTATAATTTTGTCGCAATGTTTTATCTTTCCTCTCCTGCATTAACTGTTCAAATTACAATTATCTGCAGCACAGACATTGTATACACAAGTACTTGTCCTCAAAAAAAATAAAAAATAAAATAAAAAAATAAGTTTCAATAGATTTCATTTTGAAGTTGTTGTTCGAAATGCACAGAAAGAAGTCCTTCTTATCGTATTCACTCGACACTCTACACTTTGTTGTTAATTTTATTGTATTTTTATAATTCCAATAGAATAGATAGATATTATCTTTTATTTTCTTGTTTATATTTATGCATGTATACATACAAACATATGTACATATATATATATATATATTATTTTCAACTTTTTATCGCATTGATACTCTTGTATCGAGTGTTGCACACAGCGTCTCCTCATAAGTGTTGGCGCTGAAACACACAAAGGCAGCCAACATGATAACAATGGATTGAAGATACTTTTGCAAGCAACTGCAATAGTATCTTTGCACTCATACTTTTGCCTGAATCGAAGAGTGTTTTTGCTGCACAACTTGAATTTCTAAACAAGATTTTTTAAGGATTTTATTTGTCATGTCGCAGTTGTTGAGTCCTTAAGGGTGACGAAAATTATTTCGTGTGTTGAGATTACTGTCATAATGATGTTTTGTGATGAATTTTAAGACTTTTTGAAGTGCTTACTTAGTTTTGAAATAGATTGAGAAGGAATTGAAAAACAAAACGAAAATGCTAAAGGGTATATGTAAATACATACATAGGTTTGTCATTCCATGTGTAATTTCCACAATATTAATATGCGACACAAAGTGTATATATTTTTGGCCCTTATGAATAGGGAAGACGAATAAGCAATGTCCGTCTGTCCGTCTGTCTGTATGTGAAATCGGTTTCCCTAAGCTCCCAGGAAAGCTAGAGAATTCGGTATTGGACTGGTGTATCAGAAATATATTGGTTTTGAAAATCAGCAAAATCGAAGAGACCGTTTCAGAGCTGAAAATTTTAAAATTTTTTTTTGGCATATAAAAGTAATCAGACTATTTTATATTTCAGTTAGAATTAAATTGGTATTAATAACAAAAATTAAAAATTTTTGAAACCCCCGACTTTTTCAGAAAAGATGTTATATCTTCTAAACGGCTGGACTACAAAATATTTAACACAAAGAGTAAAATTTTTATAAAAATGTATGCACAAAAAAATTAATAAAAATTTAAACAAACAATGACAAGTAGCCGTCTTCCGTTGTATTATGTTTATTTTTCTCTCCCGCAACGAGAAATCGCACCGCACCGCAAACATTGTGTTTAGACTCTTAAGCGACTGAAATGTTTTTAAATTATATTTCTATAGTTTGAATAAAATTTTATTTTATTTCATTTGAGTTTTTGAAATTCAAATAATTTTTTGTTAATAAGTCAAATTTATATTATTCAACAAACAATTTATTGATTATTTCAAATTCATAAAAAATAGTTTAAAATGCTTTTAAATTGTAAAAAGATATACAAATAAAAAAAATTTCTTTTATTATTGAAAATACTCCTTGTAAGATGATTTCTAGTAATGAAGATTTTTCCTGCGACGACCTCTACCTCAATTATCTATCACCTTGGATAATTGAGAAATACAGTTAGCGCCATATCCGTGTTTTGTCTACTTTTAACATTATTTCCATATAACAAAATATTTAGCTCAATAAAAATAATAAGATATTGGGTTTTTGCAAAACTTGGGCGAAATCATTATGTGTTAGCTCTAAATGAAATTCAAATTTTATTGCACACCTAAGGAAATTTCATAGTGAAAAATATAATGAATACCAGAGGCTCAGTAGTAAGACAAGAGATAAGAAAAACGCGTTCGCACAAAAAGTGCTCTTTTTTATTGCTGATACCATGAGTCCGTTAAAAAAAAAAAAAAGTACAACCATAGAACTGTCTGACCTAAATACATCATAAATGGTTGTTATATATTTTTAAGTCTAATAAATATTTCTATTTATTTTTCAGAAATAGTTTCTATTCAAGAAATAATAGCCTGATTTAATTAATTTATTGCTTTTTTTACAATTAAATTCTGAGAAAAACTATTTGATTTTTTCGTAGTCAAATAATATTGAAATGAATTTTATTCAAATTTTGAATATTTAAATTTAATAAACTTTCTTTTTAACCCCCGACTAAAAAAGGGGTGTTATAAGTTTGTAGTGTGTGTCTGTGTATCTGTGTATCTGTCCGTGTCCACGTACAGACCAAACGGCTGGACCGATTTTCATTTAGTTTCTGTTTGAAAG
The DNA here is from genome assembly GCA_949987645.1 of Tachina grossa. Lineage (NCBI taxonomy): Eukaryota > Metazoa > Arthropoda > Insecta > Diptera > Tachinidae > Tachina > Tachina grossa. The sequence goes on from OX465275.1 coordinate 31,550,884, forward strand.
ATGACTTGATCGAGAGGGTTCTTAGCTATGTTTGAAGAAAATCGGTCCAGCCGTTTAGAAGATATAACATCTTTTCTGAAAAAAGTCAGGGGATTTTAAAATTTTTAATTTTTGTTATGTTTTAAAAATACGAACAAAATTGTATTTCGAATATTGTAAATTGATTTAATACTGTAAAAAATGGATTTGAGCAATGTATAAATTTAAAAAATTTCAATCGTTTTAAAATAAATAAATTGTATTGAATTTTCACATAACAAATAATTGTTTGAATTTTTAATGTAGTTGATATTTTTGGCCAAGTCAATATTTGTGAAGAAGATATCTTTATTGAAATAAGCTAATGAAACAGTACTTTATGTTAATAAAAACGCATAGTTATTATTACATATTTTCCCAACGTTTCGTGAATTTTTTGTTCACTTTCTCAAGGGATTCGTCTATTTTTATTAAAAAAGAAAAACAAAACATTTTCAACACCTTTTAATAATTATTAACAAAATTATTATTGTATTATTATTATTAAAAAGTGTTGAAAATGTTTTGTTTGAATTTTTGTTATTTCTAATTTAAAATAAAAACTATAACTGAAATAAAAATATTTTTATTTTTCATTCCATTCACTTATTACAGCTATGATATATATAGGCATTTCCACGAGAAAGCTTACTTTTTTGTCGCGTGCGACAGCAAACAGTTGAGCTTGTATTTCAGAAGAATATGACTAGATTTTTCTTAAAATACCTAATATAGAGCTGCTGACGGCCTACACAAATATATAAAGAAGTAAACACAAGTTTCGTTTTCTTTGAAAATCTAAACTTTTTTTGGTGTCGCACGCTACAAAACGTTTACATTCCTGTGAAAATAACACATAACAATATGCAGATTCAAGTTACCTTAGATGTGCTAGAATAAATTCTCATTAGAAAGTGCTGATCTCTATTAAAACCATATCTAATTAATTTCTCCTGACGCATTTTGAAAAGGAAAAATGTTAATAATGTAAAAAAAATCTTAAATACAAAGTGCAGAATAAAATAATTAACTACTGGTCATGTCGAAAATAAAATCTTTGAAGCAAATTCTTTAGTCAAAAAATACCCATAGGTCAATATATTAAAAAGTTAATCATGTACCCTACGTACTTCGGTGAAGGGTATGTAAAACTCGACACAGCCGAATATACCACTGACATTTGCGTTTGAGGCAAACAGCTTTGAAAGTCCTTACATATGGTTTTGTTTCTTTGCAAAGTAAGAGTAAGCATTGTTGTCGCCGAAATCTGATTGGCTGTTGTGCTCTCTTGAGTTCTCGTCGTCGGTGTGAAAGCACAAAAGATCTTTTGTAAAAGTTAGCACATTGCCCATATGGCTTGGAGGTAGCTGCTATAAAGGATTGAGCATACCTTAGTACTGGAAGATATTTTCATTTACTATTTAGTAAAGTATTTGTAAATTAAACAATATGCATGAGTTTTTTCCAACTTCTATTTTATCCCTGGTTTGGGGTAAAAACGGTGAAACAACAACTCAAATAGAATATTAGTCATAGAGGAATATGTTGTAAGTGTCTTCCGTATGTATTATAGTGATCCCATACGAAAACAATTGTACAATTTGCAAGCTTGCATTAACGTCGTATGCTTTGTCTAAACTTCTAATTATATAAAATTTTATTTTTTGTGGGCAATTTTCACACAAAATCGTGTTCTAATTATATGCTGCGAGCATATCCTAAATGTTAGGTTAATTTGTATGAATCTTTTATAATTAACACCAAAAAATAAATTCATCTTAGTAATAATCTTAACGAAAAATTTATAACCATGATATTAAATGAAATGAATGGCCGTACATATATTACGCAAACACACTACTTGTTCCACAAATTTTAACTGTGCCTCCCCTAATAGCATCAATTTGGCCAATTTGCTACTACCAACAGTCAAATGGGTATTTCCACAGGGAAGCCTTTATTAATAACCCTTATTTAAAAATTATATAAATCACTCAATTTGTGTTATTACTTATGGGGCAGAACATAAGTATTTCTGTTTGTAGTAAACGCGAAATAATAAAATCATCGCTCTAAAAGATAACAACCAGTCAATAAAGGTAAAACAACTTTATTGAAAAGCACTTTTTTAAGGAAATGCTTATAAACATTTTCCTATATACCAATCACTGAGCACTTCATATACATTTATTGTGTTCAGTACAATTCTATTCAAAATAACAGCCAACAATCTTTGGGGTATTGCCAAAGCAATCACATTTAAAATGTTGCAAAATTGAAATGAAATCACAAAACGGAATTCCGTCAAGTTTAACAAATAAAATAAAATAAAAATGAACATAATAAAAAACGTATGTATGTATGGATGTGTAAAGTTTTGAGAATGTTTTAATTTTGCTAAGTAATTATTTTTCACCATACACTTCTCAAATCAAAAGCACACACACACGCGAACACACATGAAAATCTATGATTTTATTTTAAATAGAAGTGAGTTATGGCAGAAAATGTACACGCTTGAGAATATGTATAAATTTGCATGTTGGCGTGTGTTTTTGTTGTGTGTGGCTTTTTTTAGATCATAATTTTTAACGTTTTCTTTTGTTTTTAATATTTTCCATAGTAAAAACCTGTCATTTTATTTCGTATTCAACATAAATTGTAAATCACTTTCCGCTACAAATGCAATGCATGTTCATCAATAATCAGTATTTAGAATATAATTTTGGCAATAGAGTTATTGTAATCGGCAGAGAAACGATTAACCATAATAAATAATTCAACTTGAAAAAGTTTAATCAGTTTAAAAGCTTAAAAGCTTTAAATAAGACAGACATCTCTTTAAGCCAGCTACGTCCAAGCCATATGCACAATGTGCAAACTTTTATAAAGAGCTTTTTGTGCTTTCACACCGACGAGAGTGCAACATCTAAACATACAACAGCAATACAACAGACATCTTACTTTGCAAAGAAACAAGAACAAATTTAAGAGCTTTCAAAGCTATTTATCAATGTATGTGTGTTTGGATGTAGCTGCTTTAAGCCTAATTACTATCGAGTTAAAGCAGTTTATTAATTTAATTTCACTTTTCCCAGGAAATAATAAAAAAAAATAATCGACAACTTTACATTTAGAAAACAGTGCTTTCACCTTGGCATTTGTGAAAATTTTTTGCAATCAGTGGTTTTTCAAACAAATTTTAAATTTTTTTTGTTTTATTTTAACTTGTTGAAATCATTATTCTCTTTTTTCTTAATAGAAGCAAACGAAATTGTGTGTGTCGATGTGATTTTAAGGAAAAATTTACTGTTCTGTTTTCGGTTTCAAACCTCGAGTGCTGTTGTTGGAGGGTGGATCATTAACTCAGTGTCTTTTTGAATTTCCCGCCTCTTAATTGAAATAGCAACACTGCTCCTGTCAACAGGCAACTGTCAATTGACTACTGTCTAAATTTGAACAAGCTGCGTCATTTAGTTTGTGTTTGGCAGCATTAAGCATTATTTTTTGCATAAAAAATTTCCTTACTGAATTTCGTTGTGGCAGAAGAATGGGAATGTTCTTGATGACCAGTTGAGGTCTGTACATCCACAACAATTGATAAATTCAAGATATAGTTTTAGCCGATCAGAGATTGAAATTGATCGAGATTTTGGAAGCCATAGGAATCTCACATGACTCAGTGGTTTCAACTTTGAATGATCACTTGCATATGGGAAAAGTTTCCACAATATGGGATTCACGCTTGCTCAGAATCGACCACAAACGCATGTGCAGTTTCCATGACAGAAAACTCGGTGGAAGGAGATTTGACTCTAACGACGAATCATCTCACAAACAAAAGCCTATTTCGATGACGTCCACAAATCATATTTTTCGGAAGGGATGAAAAAATTGTAGAAACGTTGGATTAACTCAAAAAAGACTATGTTGAGAAATAAAACAACTTTTGATATAAAAACATGTGTTTCTTTAAAAAGTCACTGAGTTAATGACCCACCCTCGTTTTATTTATTTTATATTTCTTTTTATTTGCTTTTATGTTATGTTATGTTTATATTATTTCTATGGAGCGAAGTCCCGGGATATTTTTAAAAAAAATCCCATTTTCCCGGGAAATGAAAATGGGCGGGAAAAACTCTAATCTTGAACCACAAGCAGCCCATACAGACTTATGAAGAATTTATCATATATCTCCACCTCAGTCTCCTAGAAACCTATAAAGAACAAATTGTGCACACTCAACACATCCAAGAATAACCAGCTGGAGCTCTTTGATGAATAATATTCCAAAATGCTCGCATCATGGCCAGAAAATTATATTTTTATATGCTACAGCCGCAATGACAACAGCCAACTTGATGTAAGACTCTGGAAGTGACAATATTTCCCCGCAACTCCTCGAGCGCTAAACACATTATTATTGAAAATATCTGGGAAATGAAAATTGTACCAGAAGATCTTGAAGAAGGCATAATAGTAAAGATTCCAAATAAATTTAGTAAAAAGGGACTTTGACTCGCACACGAAGGGTTCCGTACACCTCTTATTATTATTACACCTCGATTTTGGAACGTAAGTTCTTTATGGCGCGCCATACATGTTAGCCAAGTTTTTGGTAATCTACAATATGGTTTATGTCTTTGCTAAAAGTTTCGTAGTAATGATAGCTGAAGGTGTGTCTGCTAACTAATATTATAAATGCGAAAGTAAAAGTATTGTTTGTTTGTTGCGATTTAACGTCTAAGCCACGGAATGATGAAATTTAAAACATAGATATATCTATGTCTATATGTACACATAGGTAGGGGACAATTTCTACCCGGTGTCCCATGACACCATGTGTTCTTTTTAGTGTTGTCACTTTGTTTTGTTTTTGGCATTTTTTATCGTTTTGGCAATTTTTTTCGGTTTTTGGCGATTTATTTTTTGTTTTTTATACAATGTGCACATATGTTTAGGCTTAGCGATTTTTTTAGTTTTGTAGCTTTTTACGTTTTGGCTATTTATTTTATTTTTGGTGATATTTTTACTTTTCGGAGTTTTTTTAATTTGGATTTTTTTTTGTAGCGGCTAAAAATTTCAGCTCCGTAGATCTTACGGTTCTCGAGAGCCTGTGAGAGACAAACAGACATACAGACAGACAAGCGGGCATCATAGCGAAAACAAAAGGGTTCCTGTTCGTCTTTGGTATATATAACCCTAAAAAATCCAATTTAATGCTTAAAAATAACTGGCGAGGAATCTCATGCAATCAACTGTTTACTAGAAACGTAGGGGTTAATATTTTAATTGGGTCGAATATACTTGAAATTCCCTAACACTTTTTTAAGCAAAACTTTTTATAGAAAGCTTTTGCATCTACAAAATCTCTATATCAGAGTTTCACTACAGTTTGTTTTGGGTATTTCAAAAATAAAACATATTTTATAGAATTAATCAATCATCAAATCGAATTATGAAAACTATCACGAATCGATTACTTTTTGTTACAACAATTTCCATAACACTCAATAAAAGATTTTAATGCTTAATCTAGATAAAAAGGATGTACAAACAATAGCGCACACTTTTCGTTCTCTAATCTCTCTATCATGTGCACGAAATCTAAAAACAAACAAAAAATATTGTATTCATAAATATTTACAAATCTCTTGAAAAAGTGCATGTTCATTCATACTTATGCTTGCTTAATCAGGACATGTTGTTTATTTGTTTGTTCGTCTACTTGCCACTGCTCAAAGCATACATTTTCTGGCATAAATATTGGTATTTATGCATGTGTGTGAGCCGAATATACAGTCTGCAACTAGCAAACTTACAAACACATCAGGGATGGGAAATGTAAGCAAGACAGTATAAGAATATAAGGACGGATCAAAATGTAGATAAATACTATTATATAATTCGAAATGAATTCTGGACTTGTGAGGTTTTGACTAAAATAAAATTTGCTGTCATTTTTAAAATTATAGAACTTTGTTTGGTATTCAGTTTCACATCCCTGCTTGGAAAAATATAATGTTGGTATTTTATACGTTTATGTAAAATTTTTATTTTTTATTTTCTTTTTTTTACTTTGTATTGTGCATTTGGCATATGATTTTTTTATTATTTGGATTTTTTTTTCTAACTATTTCTGCATCTCATTGGCAACTATATACTTGATGCGACAAATAAGTACTCGAACTCGGTCACAAGTTGATATTTGTCGCTAGTGTTGACTCTTTAATGATTTTGCACTTTTCTTTCAACCCTATTTAAGTGGTTTATGGTTAAAAGCTCATTTTAAAAATTTACAATAAAGGAAAAAATAAATTATTAAATTAAAACATTTTTGTTAAATTAAAATGAAGTGATTAGGTTGTTTGTGAAGCTGTATATACACATATATGTGAATAAAAAAATTAATAAAATAATAAAAGCACAGGAATGAAATATTTATAAAGTTATTTAAAAAAAACACTTTAAAAAAACTTTTTATATATATACTTTTCAAGAAGGTCTATCTAAGTACGAGCTTCCTATGAAATATACTTTTTTAAGTGATGTGTTTAAAAAAAAGTACTTTCTTATAAAGATGCTTTATGATAAAAACCTATTTTTTCAGGAAAGTACTATTTTAAGCAGATACTTTTTAATTTGAAAAAATATGTTTTAAAAAAACTACTTTTATACCATTGTTCTGTTTGATAAAAAACATGCCTTTTTGAAAAAAGTACATTTTTAAGAAGGTACTTTTTCGATTAAAAAAAAATTGTTGTTAAAAAAAATCTTTTCTAAAAAGATAATTAAGAAAAATACTTTTTTTGAATGGTACTTTTTTTAAGGGTACTTCTATACCATCATTACTCTTTGAAATAAAATACGCTATATTCAAAAAAGTAATTTTAATTTGGAAAAAAGATATTTTTTTAAAGTACTTTCTAAAAAAATAATGTAAATACTTACATATTTAGAATGGAAACTTTTCAAGGGTACTTTCATACCTTATATACTTTTATACTGTTTAAAAAAATATGCTTTTTTCAAAAAGGTACGTTTTTTAGCAGGTACTATTTGTAATTTTTTAAAAAAATACTTTATAAAAAATGTGTTTTTTTAGAAATAGTTAAAAATACTTTTTTCAGAAAGGTACTTTTTAAAAAAGGTACTTTTATGGCATCAATATGTTTTAAAGAAAAAACACATTTTTAAGAAGGAACTTTTTGAATTTAAAAAAAAGATATTTTAAATAAAAAGTACTTTCTAAAAAAATAGTTTGAAAACAAATACTTATTTGGAAAGCTGCTTTTTAGCAGTACCTTCATACCTTACGCTACATTTACACATGAAAGTACTTTCTTGAAATTTCTGTATACATATTATGAATAAAAAATTTAATGAAATAAATGACTTTCATGTAAATTTCTTGTTAATTTTCCTAGGAAAGTGAAAGTTCATTTTAAAAATGTCGTCGAAAAGTAAAGTTGAAAAAAATTGTTTTGTTCACTTCTTAATTAGAGTTACCGAGAACATCACCTACACAAGCTTATGAGGCAATAAATTGGGAATAAATACTATTGTTAATATTGTAATAATAGTATTGTTTTCAAAAGGCATGAAGTGTCTTCTCCATGTATATTTGAACATGAGATATCGTCCCTACCACGTCAAACTATCTAATATGCAAAATTAGTATTTTAGATTCGTTATCTTAGTACCCTAATTTTTACGATATGCCTCGTTTCAAAATGCTGAAATTCTCACGGACGATAGATAACTCAATAAGAAATTTTTCAAGCCTTTTAGGAATACGCTGACTTTAAATTTATAATTGATGGGTCTTCGCGCTCTTCTTAAGAGTTTAAATTTGCATATTAGATAGTTTGACGTGGTAGGGACGATATTATAATTCTTTAAATATTTATACAAAATAAGGATAATTTATAATAACTATTTACCACAATCCTGTATATTTGTAAAAATCTTTAAAGGTGGTAACACTGTTAACCTCTTTTCATTTTACTTTCTGAAAACATCAAAAATTTACTTTCTTGAAAAAATCGTTGAAAGCTGACAGGAAATTAAAAACAATGTGAGTGTGGTAGTGAAAAAATTTGATTGTATTGCTACTTTCTTGCAATTAGTTTCATGTGTAAATGGTAGGTTATTTATAGTGTTTGAAAAGAAATACGCTTTTTTCAAAGAGGTACTTTTTTGAGCAGGTGCTATTTTTAGTATTGTAAAAAAAATATTTAATAAAAAACGCGCTTTCTAAAAAGATATTTAAGAAAATTTTTTTTAAGAAAGGTACTTTTTAAAAAAGGTACTTTTACACCATCAATACTGTTTTATAAGAAATATGCTTGTTCAATAAAGTACTTTTATAATCAGGTACTTTGTTAATTTCAAAAAAAGTTACTTTAGAAAAAATTTACAGTTAAGAAAACTCTTGACTCTTTAAGTCCTTCACTTATGAATAAATTCCTTTCAATCCTTTAATAATGTTTATTGTTCGTGTTTTAAAATTTATTTAGTCATGCCACACCAATAAATTATGACCGTTCTGCTTAATAAAAATCCGAAAGCATGAAAAAGGCTTCGTTGTTATTACGCTTTATTGAACATTCTTTTATTTGTACAATTTAATGTTTCTTTCAATTATAACCATGCAAAAGCTTTGACTAATTTAATATCCTTTGACTGCGAAAAGATCTATCATCAGCACACATTCTTAACAAGTAGTTTATTCTTATTCTTATGCTGCCAAGGTGGTGAAAAACAATCGTGAAGGTGCATACAAAAATATCAGAAAATAGTTGCATATACACGTAAAAGTGTAATGTTTTTAATGATTTTGAAGCTTCTACACTTACAAAAGAAAAACAAATTTCTAAAATGTATATTGATTTATAAAAACTTTGCTTTGAAAGCAACATTTTGTTACTTAAGAACAATTTCCTTTTTTTCTAAGTACTTGCATTTTTCTTTTGCCATTAGCTCGTATCAATCATACTGTTTCTCTGAGTGTATGCCGGTTATTGTGTGTTATGTGCGTAAGTATTGAAACCAATTTATGTCTGGAATCTATGGAAAAAATATATTGCCTTTGCAAGTCTTTTTATGCGTATATGTTTTTTTTGTGCATGTTTTGTTTGTGCATGTGTGTGCATGTGTGTGCGTGTGCACGTCTGCAAGCGCATAAGTGTTGCGCCTGTGTGTATGCAGTAGCGATTGAATGTTATAAATTGGTATTTGTTTCCTGGTAACAACAACACAAAAAATAAGTATCAATAAATAAACCTGAGTATAAAATCTTAAGAGATGCAGCACCTGGTATACAAAAGAAATAAAACAAACACCAACATTTATTTTACTCTATGTATTTATGATGTTGTTGTAACTACTATTCATTTCCTTGAAGTGGCAGAATTACATTATTACAAATACAAAACTTTAAACTTTAAGGGCACTGCTAAACGTTCAATATATATTGAACGCGATCCAGTATCGCAATATTTATTGAACGTGTAGCATGCAGTATTGATTGATCGCGATCCATATCACAGAATGGCCTAAATTATAGAATCCAGGGGGCAAATCACCGCATTCGAAATCGAGTACTTTGTCATCGAAATGTTGCTAACGGGGATCACGGCAATCGTTTTCGAAACGTATCTACTCGAAGTTGCACTCGATTGGTAATCTACTATCGAAAACAAGTAAACTCTAGCTTTTTGCCCCGAAACAAACCAAAGAAACAAAACAAAGATACAAAATAAAGAAGTAATAATAATATACATAAGTATTTTTCTGATATTTTCGCACAATTAGTTTAGAAAATATAATTTTAATTGTTTTTAGGGAAAGTGAATATGAATACAAAAATTGCCCCATAGACAGTGCAAAAATAAATAAGGGAAAATCGCTTCCAGAACAAATACAAATAAAGTTAATGGGAAACAAAAAGAATTATTGAAGCTATTTATGATGGAACATCATGTTTCGTTTTGTTTTCCTTATTTTCACATGCTAACAGCAATATAAAAAATAATACTAGGTAACATACAATACGATCGAATACCGTGATCCAAAAAATTGCAGCCATCGAAATATTTCTCTACACGAACGTGCACTCGATTCCGAATGCCGTGATTTGCCTCCCGATCGCGTATCGTGGATCGCGTGATAAATATTGAACGTGTAGCATTTTCATGATATTAGATCGCGATACGTGAAATAAAATAAAAGACGCAGTGCAAAAAATTTAACAAATACGAAGTAAAAAATTTTATTACATTTGATAAAATATGTTTTAATAAAGAGTAATGGCAGAAGATAGTGAAAACGAGTTGGTTCTACCGGTGGAATCGGAATTAACGACCGAAAAAATTATTTTGAAAGACTTAATTTTTAATTTGGAGGCATTGCCGGAGTTGTGGGACGTTTTTGTGCGACATTTTTGTGCGACATTTTTTTAGTAAACGATCCGCACAGCACAAAAATAACGTAAATACTGACGCGATAAATATTGAACATGTAGCATACGCTCGTGATCCATCAATCCATTAAACTGGATCGCGATCCAAATATCACAATATATATTGAACGTGTAGCAGTGCCCTAAAGCTTTATAGAAAAGGTTTTTATGGCCTTAACAAAAAATGGTAGAGAGTATATATAGGTTTGTCATTTCGTGTGCAATTTCCACAATGTTATATAAAGTATATATAGATACTTGGTCCTCATGAATAGGGAAGACGAATAAGCGATGTCCATCTTTCCGTCCGTCTGTCTGTAGGTGAAATCAGTTTTCAAAAGCTTCGAGAAAGGTGTATCAGAAATGGTCCGAAATAGATTACTACTGAAAATCAGCAAAATCGGCTTCAGAGCTGGAAAGTTCAAACTTTTTTTTGCCACATCTAGCAGAAACTAATTTATATTTTTTTTTAATTTAAACCTATTTTATATTTCAGTTAGAATTAAATTGGTATTGAAAATCAAAATAAATCAAAAAGACAATTCCAGGGTTGGAAAATTAATGCCCTAATTCAGTAAGAAGATTTAGGACGTTTTTGTTTGAAAATACTTTTTAGTTCTTGTTTTTGAATTCTCCACATTATTTATTTTCTTCAAAAATTGTTGTTTTCTTGGATAATGAAAAAAAATATTGTTACCATGTTTTGATAAAAAAAATTAAAAAAAAAAGTTTGAAAAATATTTCAAAAAATATGTGTTGGATATAATGTTTTGAACAAAATTATAAAGCAAATACACGAAGCTTCTAGCACAGACAAAAAATAATTATTGTTTTAAATCACAACTGCTGCTTTTTTTTGCCCATAGACGAGACGATACAATCGTCGAACGGAATTAGAGCATAACTTTTATTTATTATTTTTTTTTTTGGTATGTAACAGTAAAACACATTTTTTCTTTTTCTCTGTAAATTAAACATATTTTATATTTAGAGAAAAATATTTTACTAAAAGAATTCCGAAAATACTAAAAGGATGATTGCAGGGTTGGAAAATTTAATTTTTTTGCATATAAAAGTAACCAGGTCAATTTAATATTTTCTTTTTCATTAGAAATGAATTAAATTAGAAAAGTTCGGTGTACAAAATTAGAAAAGTAAAACAGCACAAGTCCATAGCTGGAAAACTTAAACTTTTCTTTATATAAAACTATTTTTTTAATTAAATACTTACATATTTTCTATGTGAAACAAAGAAAGACATTAGTATTAAAAATCAGAAAAATTTATAGAAAAAATATATTTCAGGGTTGGAAAATTGAAACTTTCTTAATATATAAAAGAAACTAGGTAAAACTGTTTTTTATTTATGATTTAATCAGGCTAAAGTTTGTATCGCTTTGCAAGCGATGAACAAATAACACCAAAGTTAATTGTAAATATTCTGACAAACACGAAGTAGAACGGAACAACCAGCTGTTTTCTATAAAAAAAAAATTTTTTTTTTTTATTAAACATATTATATATACTAGGAAGTCCTTTACTCAATTTTTATATGAAAATCTAGTTTAACCATAAACATTGGCACTCCTTAGTCTTTCGAAGCCTTGTGCTATGTTGCGTTAGCAGGTGTGTGGTTATTTTAGGTTGCTTGGAGATATTTTAAAATAGAAATTTGTGTAATTACCATTATGACAAGTTATTTAATTCAGTTTTTGTCATACGAATATTCTTTTAAAATGTGTTTCTTAAGAAGATAATCATATGCAAACAAACTACATTAAAAATGGGCTTGAAGGCCAACTTTGAGGGGTGGACACATCCCCTAAAACACAACTTATCGCTATGAATTTTTTTTTTTGTACTTTTTTCCATAAAACTGAAACAATTTGGGGGGAGAGAACATAAGAAATCAAAAAAATAAATAAATAACGGCCACTCTAATGTACATATATACTCCATACGCGCTTGGGTGTAGGGTATATAATATTCGGCACAGCCGAATAAAATACTCTTACTTGTTTTTTTTTTAGGTTCACAATTTAAAAATGCGGGATTTTCGCAAAATTTGAGCATAAATTCTAAAACATTGAAATAATATAAATTTATAGCATATATTTAACCACCATTAACTTTAATTTTTGCATTCCGAAAACAAAATCCTCCAGTTGTTAAGCAACTCTGGGTTGAAGAACAGCTCTCGCGTCATCGTAATTATTTCTTAAGTGCGATCAGGCTTGTGTGCAAGAGTTTTTCATCTCGCTCGCACTGGTTGACTGATCTGCCACGGATAACCGTATAATATTGCGGTTTTTTGTGGAATTTCTTTAACAACCACGTTGCTACTTCCTATGTGAAGGCGCAGGTCGTCTACAGTCAGTCACAAAACTTTTTTCAAATACTGTTAATAACATCTTCGGCATATGATCTAATTACTTCGCCCATATTTGTGTAACACCCTATTATGCAAATTTACTTTGTATAATATGTATCAATAAATAAATAAATAAAATAAAATCCTCCTATTCTAAACAGATGGCGATAGATATAAAAAGTGAGAGAAAATGTAAAATGTGTGAGTCAACGATTTTGTTTCCAGTTGTTTTATTTTAAACGAAAGTTTGCAAATGAGTTTTTAAAATAAAGAAAAAAGTAAAAAAAAACTCCAGCGGATATAATTAACACTTCTAACTGAAAATGGAGCAGTGTTTGAAAACTTAAGACTTGGCCAATAAAGGAGTATTTTTTTAAATAACTAGAAACATCAGTGCATTTATACCTCTTTCCTTACAATTTACTATCATTGTTATGCCTTGGAGTAATTTTGTGTGGGTGTAATTTAAAGGGAAAACAATAAGCCTGTGCGTCCCTTTTCAGTTTGTCTATAACAAACGCATTCAAAACTTTCAATATACGCTCAACATACACACGCTACTAGAATTGCACATGCAATAATAACAACAGACATATTGATGTTCAATATCAGGGAATATTTTAAAATTTTTATAGATAAGAAAAACAGAAACTTTAAAGTATGTTATGATATGGATTTTTTTATTAGAAACAAGCAGTTATTGTAATTTTCACACACAAATATTTTATATCCCGAATATATTTTTTGGCCCCTTTCTTATGTAAATCTTAAGCCTGGGATAATTAAAATGTTTCCTTGTACCATTTTACTTAAAATTGTCACACTCTCTGTATACCTGAAAAACGTGAATTTTTATTTTTTTTTTACTAATTTATGATGTTTAATTTTGATTTTTTAAGGTATTCAAAACCTTGTAGTAGAATTTAATCACAAATATTTTTGTATAAGACCTTAATTTTTGATATCTCCGTTTAAGAGCATATTTTCCAATTTCCAAGAGCTAAATGTAAATGGTAACAAGAACTTGTTGAACACAATTTATATATAAATGGCAATAACTACATTTTTCTTATTGAGAAGACAGGTTGTGAAGGAAGAGATAGAGGAAAGCTTCATTCCTTTACAATGTTTTTAATAATACAGAGTTGCAGCGCCTCTGGTGACAATGGAACGTATTAAATTTTTCTAAGCTGTGCGTAGTAGAAATTTTATTGGTTACTTTAATTCGCCGATGATTTGGTACACAATACGGACAAAGGAGGTAGCTCTGATGTCACATTAGGATTAGTATCCTCTGCATCCGGTGAAGTTCAGTGACCAGTGTATATGTCCTTCTCACTTTAACTTCCCTACAACAACTGCTACAAAAGGGAAAATAATGCACACCATGGTTTTTTAAAAGCTTAAAGACTTTAACTCTTGGCAAAAGTATTGCACAAAAACTTTTCTCGTAAAGTTTTACATAAAACTTCTGACCACATTTTATATAAGGACAAGTGTTAAATGGTTACCAATGCTGATTTGCCACAACAAGATGCGGAGAACTCCAGTACTTTTTGACCCGTCTACCTTTTGATCTCCTCTGCCTGAAACGTTCGTTTAAGCATCGTTTCGGAAAAAGTTTGATTTTGTTGTACAGTGTATATAATGTATTTAGGTGAACGAGTTGCCAAAATTTGTTACCCATGTGTAAATATGTGCGTATGCGTAGGCGTGTCTGCATCACTTCAAAACATAACTCTTAAGCTTAATAAGAATCTGCTTGGAAAAAAATTTTGCCGCGATAAACACCTTTAATTAAAAAATAAGAAAAATAAGCAACCATGCAAATGGATAAGCTGATGAAGATGAAAACACAAAACACAAAAAACAACAACCATAATGCTTATAAAGTTTGTTTTTATAGAGGTAGGGAAGGTAAAGTTTTTTAAATTTACATGAAATTTACTTTATTACAAAGATAATCTTATGGCATTATAATTTAAATGGCATATGACCGCTACGGATGGCAGGGACTTAGTCTAATCTAAAGGTCCAATTGTCGATTACTTTTTCCATCATTCGTGGCCGTATATTGGCAATAACGCTGGGAATGTTGACCTCCAAGTGGGCAATCGTTTCGGTCTTACCCACAGAAAATAGTCTAGCGACGTTAAATTGCATAATCTTGGAGGCCAATGCACGGAACCGGTTCCCTTCAATAAATCAATTGTGGCATAAGCTGTGTGACATGTTGCACTGTGTTGTTGAAACCACAGCTCCTGCAAATCATGGTTGTTCAATTGATGGACGATGATTACTGACTTATCATGTCGGATAGACTGATTCAGGTCTTCCTCTAAGCTATGCTCTACAGCAGCAATGACTTCTTCTGTATGCACTGAGACGTCTCTGTGGATGCATATTATCATTTAAAGTAAACGTGGTGCGAAAACGTAATTAATTGAATGAATTGCTTTGATGGACGATTATGTTGACCGTAAATGGACGTATTTCGAACAGAACCATGACTTTCAAAATAAATTTTCACAATTTGGAAGCGTTGTTCAGGAGTCACACACATAAATCACTTGACAGCTTACAAAATGGCCGCCAGTTATAAAAGTGTTGCCAACTTAAAGTTGTTTACTTCTATATTATCAAAGTGTATAAGCGAATTATAACACGAACTAATGTTGCTATCGAAAGCTGGTATTGAGAAT
Organism: Tachina grossa; assembly: GCA_949987645.1. NCBI lineage: Eukaryota > Metazoa > Arthropoda > Insecta > Diptera > Tachinidae > Tachina > Tachina grossa. Next base: position 31,566,437 of record OX465275.1, read on the forward strand.
CTATTGAATATGCTGAAATCTTCTTCTTCATTTATGTCAAGTATAAAACACGCGCTTGATCGATCAAATGGACATCTTTTTGTGTTGAGAACGGCAAAGTGAACATCGTTTTATTCCGCCACCGAATAATTTAACATTGTGCATTTAAAAACTCTTAATAGCAGTGTTGAGTAAATAAAGTGTTCTGATTTGATAAAAATTGTGCACTGGTGACTTTTTATAGTTGCAAATATTCGATCCTACAAAAATGACGCTTTGAAAAATTTTAGGGGCCGGTTTGTCGTTGTCGACAATATTCGACTTGCCACACTTAACAATATTAAGAAAATTTTTATCGATAATTGCCAGCTGCTGTTAGAAATTGTATATATTGGGTGTTTTTTATTGAGGTATAGAACTTTAAGTTGGCATCACTTTTTTAACTGGCGGCCATTTTGTCAGCTGTCTTGTGATTAATATTTAGTTTGGTTTGCCATTTTATCATGAACAGGTTGACAAAAGAACAACGCTTGCAAATCGTGCAAATTTATTTCGAAAATAATGGTTCAGTTCGCGAAGTTTACCGCAAGCTCCGTCCATTTTATGGTCGACATAATCGTCCATCAGAGCAATTCGGTTAACCATGGATCGTTTTCGCACTACGTTTACTCTATGTGATAATACGCATCCGCAGAGACGTCGAACAGTGCGCACCGAAGAAACAATTGCCGCTGTAGAGCAAAGTGTTGAAGAGGACCCGAATGAATCGATTCGCCACCGTGCACAGCAATTGGAGCTTTGTCCATCAACTTTATGGAAGATTTTGCGCAAAGATCTTGGCTTGCGACCTTACAAGATCCAGCTTGTGCAAGAATTAAAGCCGCGAGACCATGCAATGCGTCGTGATTTTGGTGTATGGGCCGAAAATGAGATTGATCTCGATGCTGATTTTCATCGCAAAATTTTGTTCAGTGATGAGGCTCATTTTTGGTTGAATGGCTACGTCAACAAGCAAAATTGCCGCATTTGGAGTGAAGAGAATCCACATGAGATCCTTGAGACGCCATTACATCCACAAAAACTGACTGTTTGGTGTGCTCTATGGGCTGGTGGAGTCATTGGGCCATACTTCTTCCGAAATAATGCTGGAGAGTCAGAGAGTCATGATAACCGACTATTTTGTTCCCGAATTGGATGGCATGAATGTGGATGAGTTGTGGTTCCAACATGACGGCGCTACATGCCACACAGCGCACGTCACAATCGATTTATTGAAGGAAACATTCGATGAGCGCATAATTTCGCGGAATGGACCTGTCAATTGGCCACCAAGATCGTGTGATTTGACACCATTGGATTATTTTCTTTGGGGATATGTGAAGTCGCTCGTCTACGCCAACAAACCAGAAACGTTAGGGGACTTGGAAGCCAACATTCGTGGCGTTATTGCCAACATACGGCCCCATATGCTCGAAAAAGTGGTTGAAAATTGGACCTGTAGAATTGGCTTTATTCGAGCCTGCCGCGGCGGCCACATGCCCGAAATCATATTTAAACATTAATGGCATAAAATTATCCTTCCAATAAAGCCAAATTGATGGACATTAAAACGATTTTCTTGTGTTTTATTTCAATTCGAAGTTCTATACCTCTAAAAAAACACCCGTTACTATAATCGAAATACAAAGCCAATTCCAATTCTTTACACTTCTGCATATGAATAAAAAAGAACAAATATATCTTGATTTGGTTCTTTCGATTTGTGTTTTTGTAGTTAGGTAAAAGATATTGCTCACCCGAAGCAAAAGTAAAATATTTTTTATACAGTGTATGCATGTGTCTGTAAACGTGTTTGCATTATGCACACACAGCAAACAGATACACTACACACTCGCACATACACACACACACTCAACCATATACAAAAAAAAACACAGAACTTAACTTACATTTACATCAATGGTTTATACCATGTAAAATTTATGATGTTGTTTTTAGCCAAAAGGTATGAACACAATACGAGTACATATGAGTAGACGCTGGCAAACTCATATTCACTTAAGCTACATTTACACATGAAAGTACTTTCTTGAAATTTCTCTATTCGTATTATGAATAAAAATTTTAATGAAATAAATGACTTTCATGAAAATTTTTTGTTAATTTTCATAGGAAAGTGAAAGTTCATTTTAAAAATGTCGTCGAAAAGTAAAGTTGAAAAAAAATGTCTTGTTTACTTCTTAACTAGAGTTACTCAGAAAATCACCTACACAAATTTATATGGCAATTAATTGGGAATAAGTATTATTATTAATATTTTAATAATATTATTGTTTTAAAAAGGCATGAATTGTTTTCTTCATGTACATTTGAGCGCAAGATATTATAATTATTTAAATATTTATACAAAATAAGGATAATTATTATAACTATTTGTCATAATCCTGTATATTTGTACAAATCTTTAAATGGGGTAACACTGTTAACCTTTTTTCATTTTACTTTCTGAAAACATCAAAAATTTACTTTCTTGAAAAAATGGTAGGTAACCTACCATTTACACATGAAACTAATTGCAAGAAAGTAGCAATACAATCAAATTTTTTCACTACCACACTCACATTGTTTTTAATTTCCAGTCAGCTTTCAAAGCTTTTTTCAAGAAAGTAAATTTTTGATGTTTTCTGAAAGTAAAATGAAAAAAGGTTAACAGTGTTACACCTTTAAAGATTTGTACAAATATACAGGATTGTGGTAAATAGTTATTATAAATTATCCTTATTTTGTATAAATATTTAAAGAATTATAATATCGTCCCTACCACGTCAAACTATCTAATATGCAAATTTAAACTTTTAAGAAGAGTGCGAAGACCCATCAATTATAAATTTAAAGTCAGCGTGTTCCTAAAAGGCTTGAAAAATTTCTTATTGAGTTATCTATCGTCCGTGAGAATTTCAGCATTTTGAAACGAGGAATATCGTAAAAATTAGGGTACCAAGATAACGAATCTAAAATACTAATTTTGCATATTGGATAGTTTGACGTGGTAGGGATGATATCTCATGTTCAAATGTACATGGAGAAGACACTTCATGCCTTTTGAAAACAATAATATTATTAGAATATTAACAATAATATTTATTCCCAATTTATTGCCTTATAAATTCGTGTATGTGATGTTTTGGGTAACTCTAATTAAGAAGTGAACAAAACATTTTTTTCAACTTTACTTTCCGACCACATTTTTGAAATGAACTTTCACTTTCTTATGAAAATTAACAAGAAATTTTCATGAAAGTCATTTATTTCATTAAATTTTTTATTCATAATACGTATACAGAAATTTCAAGAAAGTACTTTCATGTGTAAATGTAGCGTTACTGTAAAAATGAAAGAAACCAAAATGCACATAAGCAAACAAACATATACATGCATACATACATACATATAAAATACATAGCAAAGTGATAGAGACGCTCACAACCAAGCCAAATTCATATAAGACGGTCTCTACTGCACAGGTGACCGTTTTCGAGGCTTATAATTTGAATATCCGTTAGATGTCAACACCAGACAATGACAATGCCCATAGAGCACAAAATATTGCTGGAATTTGGCTGGAATGTTTGTTATTAAGTTGCAGGTAATCGGTAATATTGCAGGAATATTGCAAAAATTATTAGATAATATTATATCTAGCAAAATTGTTTTTGTTAAATTACTATATCGCGTTTCAGATGCCATAAGGCCATATACCGGTAAAAGTACCGATAAAAAAATTTTGGGGCTAATTTGTAAAACGCAACGCCAAGCGTTGAGAAATTTTATATCGAAAAATTTTAAATCACAAAAACAAAATACACACAAAATTTATCAACGCTAAGCGTTGTGTTTTACAAAACGAGACCCATAATTTTTTTCCAAATTTTTAACTTGCGGGAATTTTATTTTTGTTTTTCTTTATGTTCAGGTAAAAATACGTTGATGCCGATTTTTTTTTTCAAAAATTCAATGATATCTCCGTCTAAAAAAATTACATTTTTTAATAATTATTGTTTGCAATTCTGGACGTTTCAGGCGAAAGTATGTTAATTCAAAATAAAAAAAATAATAATAATAAATTATACGCCCTTATGGTTCCAAAGTGAAATAATGAAATTTTTTCAATTTTTTTTTTCAATTTTGCAGTGCAATATTTTTCAATTTTGCTGGCAAGACAAAAAAGCGGACATAGGCATATTGCAGAAATACTGCAGGAATATTGTTTGTGACTAGGGTTTGGGATTTCCCGGACTTTTGCACTTCCCGGGAAACGGGAATGAAAAAATCGCGTTCCCGGGAATTCCCGGTATACCCGGGAAAAGCTAATTTTCTAAATTAAACACATTTGTTAAGTGAAAGTTGGCGAAATTTCGATTGTGTTATTAGCGAAAGCATTCTTTTTAAATAAAAGTAAATACAGAATCACTTCTAAGAAAAATTTTTAAAAAATTTCAAGTGAATTCAAGCAAACAGAATATACTTCGCTATTACACAGTATTACCGCAATTAGTAAAAAATTTGATAATAAGGCTGCCAGATCATTTTATTATTTATAATAAATTGAAGTATTGTCAACTCAGAGTTTTTACAGCTTCTATGAGCTTAGAATTTTCACAGCAACTTCCAACATTTGTTCACCAATCCCCGAAAAATCACGTCAAGTTTGATAACCATCGAATAATTTACTTAAGAAAACGATTTGATCATTGCAATCATTGATACTTATACACAGTATTCCACTTTTTTATGTTATAGGGATTAAAAGATAGTCATTAACGCTGTTTCAGAAAATGCCTCCTTCTGGCCAATGCACGCAGTGTGTATATTTACACGAAGCCATTCGAGCTGTTTTTACCCCCCTCATAACTTTGTTCCCCGCGACCATAAAATTATGAAATTTAAATCATAATTAGAATAAATTCATGTAACCTCATATACGAAGTTTGAAAGTTTTACAATGAAAGCTTCCGGAGATATAGAGGTGCAAAAAGTGAATATTTTAAGACATACTCACTGACCACTGACCACTGACACACTCATCAAATTGATGAAGCACTTCCGCTATCGCTAGAGAGTTAAAATTTGGTACACCTGAAGATCTAGGTGAGCAATGAACCAGAAAATTCTCAAAACCCGAAAACTTTAACCAGGAGGGCGGGGCTACGCCCATAAAAATTAAAATTTATGCTATTGAGCTGAAATTCGATACAGAGCTAGGTCTAGGTGAGAAATAAAATAAAAAAATCTGAAAACCCTGAAATTTAAGCCAGGAGGGTGGGGCTACGCCCATAAAGGTCAGAATTAAAAATGCTAATCTAAGGCGCTTCATGGAAGCTATTTTATTAAAATTCGGCATATATACTGCGGTAATGCAAGGCTATAAATTTTTCATTAAAAAGTGGGCGTTGACACGCCCATACAATTTAAACTTCATTTTAATGCCCTGCGGCTCAGCATATTTAGATATACTATTTATCTAGCTATTATTATCCGTTTGTAACGAAACTAGACACAAATAATAAGCACTGACCGAAAAAAATTTTTACTTTGGAAAAGTGGGCGGGGTTAAAAGTTAAAGGTTGCGCTAAGGAGCTGAAATTTGATATACAAGTAGTTCTAGGTGAGAAACCAACTAGAAAAATCTAAAAACCCGAAAATTTTAGTTAGAGGGGCGGGGCTGCGCCCATAAAACTTAAAAATTAAAAGTTGCGCTAAGGAGCTGAAATTTGATATACAAGTAGGTCTAAGTGAGAAACAAACTAGAAAAATTTGAAAACACAAAAAATTTTACCAGAATGGGCGGGGCCACGCTACTATTATTTTGAACTAAATACTTAAAATACAGCTTTTAATTCAAGCCAATTTAGTGAAATCTTCCATCACCTTAAAAATTTAGCGTGATCACTCACATAAAGTGTTAGCCTTGTGTTTAATCTACATCGGTCTAGCATATTTTAGAAGCAAATTAGCATGAATTATAAGCGCTGCTCACAACAAAATTTTGAGTTAGGAATAGTGAGGAGAGGTAATGCTGATAAAATCTAAAGATATAATTCGCGCTAAAGAGCTGACATTTTATACACTAGTAAGTGTAGCTGCGTAAGCCAATGAGAAAATCTTAAAATCAAAAAGTTTTACCCGGTATGCGGGGCCACGACGTTAAAACTCCAATTCGCACTAGCGATCTTAAATTTGATACACAAATAAATCTAGATAAGAGATCACTAAGAAAAATCTGAAAACCCAGAAGTTGCTATCAGAGGTCGGAAACAAGCACTTCAAATTCAAAATTAACATACATTTTATTAAAACTTTTCATACACATTGCACTTATCCAAAAAAAATTCCCTATTTTGAAAAGTAGCCGTGACTTCACCCATAAATCTTAGTTCAGGTATTTCGGCTTAGCAGTTTGTAATTCAATACTCAGGTATTTGTTATTAACTTTTTAATACCAAACTTTGCATGAACCATAAGCACTAGCAGATATAAAAGTCGGCGGGGCCAGGCCCATAAAAATTGTACGTAATATTATACTATAGAGAGCTGACATTTTGTAGACAAATAGTAATTGATTTACTCAATCGGAAAATCCAAAAGTTAAAAGCACCAGCTACCCTATTGAAACTTTGCATACACATTGGGCATATCTTTTTGATTTATGTACTTCGGCTAAGCAGACTTTAATATGCAAATATATTGAGAAATTAGGCGGGGTCATGCCCAGTAAAATTTACGCTGTCTTTTACATGTTTCTTCCAGTCTCTCTCTGTAGAAATCTAGAAATTATATGACACCCTTACGATCATACATAATATATTTCTGTGTTAGGTATTGTGGCAAAGAAGAACTTGGTCAAAATTTATATCTCACAACTTTTAATGGCCGAAATTTTGGATAGGAACTTGGTCGTTTTTTCACATTTATATTTTTGTGAGGATTTCTCTTTCTTAAATCTCAACAACAAACAACTAAACATGTCAGAGTTTAATTTTCTGCAAAAGTATTAATAGTTGTATTTTAGTCTGAAACTGACTTTAGTAAATGCATCTTGCATGTATTTTTCGAATAGAACAATCATTTTTCTCGTACTTAGGAGAATTAGGAGAAATGGTATAACTTCAATTTTACGAGCAGCTCACATTTTTATTTTATATTAATAAAAATTAAATGGACATTTTACTGCTTGTTTATCGGTGTCAAAGAAATTATTTCTCTCTTGAAGTTACAATTGAAACAAAAACTAAATTTTAGAATTTGTTCTTGTATTAAATGAAATTGTTACAATGAAAAATTTCTTTAGACATCGATAAACAGGGTATTAGAGTTTAAATATCAGTATCAACTTTAAAAGATAATTTAAAAAATTTCATCGTGTAAATTAAGTCATACAATCATTCAAACGAACTTTTGTGATAAAAGAAAAGAAATGAAAATTTTGATATTAAATTAAAACAGGATTATAAAACAAATTTGTTATATTAATGAAAATAAATGGGACTGTCACTTAGGCTATTTTATAAATATATGTGTCAAAAAAGTGTATATATTTATGAAACAACGTGTACTTTTAATTTCCGTTTTCCCGGGAAAATCTAAAAAATTTCCCGGGAATATCAAGCAGACATTTCCCGGGATTTCCCGCCCGGGAATTCACGTTTCCCAAACCCTACTTGTGACATTACAACGTTAGGAAACAATATTCCTATAATATTTTTTGCTGTATGGGTGCGTACTCAAAAAAAATATATATAAGTAAATAGTCTTAATTTAGTAACCGAATTGTAGCGCAAACAATTCGTGCGCTCACATATTTTCTGTCAAGAAACTATGACCAGAGCAGATTCCAACATAGCGTCTCTACTTCTTTTATGGAAAAAAAACTAAAATACGCTACAACTTAAAATACATATCAAACGCATTGACTCTCTTTTTTACTTTTAGTCTGAGTATGTTTATACTCAGACAACAACAAAATACGCTGATACCCGGGATATTTATTCATCATTAGCCACCATATACAAGTACTTTTGCATATAAAATGAAATGGAAAATGTGTGAGTGTATGTGTGGCTATTTGAAATATGCTTTATGTGCGTGTTTAAATAAAGTAGTCCTGTATACATGGATGTCTAGCTAATTAATAGTCAGAGTATTTTTATTCCCATGCGTGTAGTTGTAGCTCACACAGTCTATAAATTTTAGTTATAGTTTTCTTTTTTTCACGCATTTATAGGTGTTTCACGGCCAATACTTAAAGAGTGCTTAAATTGATACTTTTGTCATTCTCTGGTCAACACATATTTTCAGTAGAATATTTTTTGGGCATCAAAAGTATACAGTTTTTAAAACGAATTGATCTTAGTATACCTTATATGAACTTGCCTTGCTTATATTTTTGAATATCCCTTAGGTGTGAACACACATTTTTTAAAACTTCAGGTTATTCGAGAGTAACTTGAGCGTGGAATTCATATGTTGCCAGAAAGTTGGCAAAAATTTATAGCTAGAGATGGCCAATACTTTGATCAAATTTAAATTGTACTAATGTTTCACAATGTAAGGGCAAGCATCCTGAATTTTCAAGCTAAACACCCAATACAAAAACATACAACAAATTTCCAGACAGCGCAACCTAAAGTTTTCATTACGTAGTATTCATGCGTCCTTCAAATCGTCAATCAATTGCCAGAAAGAAGGACTGGGCAAAATATTTTTGGGTGCCCCTGTGGCTGAGTGGTGGCGATGCTAGCCTCTCAGTCCAGAGGTCGTGTATTCGATTCCCACCATAGACCCTGGGTGTTTTTCGCAGACAAACTAATCGCTTTGCGAATTGTGTTTGTGTTTTAATATAAATGTCATGATAAGAATCTCTGTATAATAGCACATTCGAAATTTAACCGCCTGTTAAAACATTTAAAATCGCTCATTTGATTGTTATATAAACTCTAAACGTCAGCCTCAGCTCAAACAAAATCGTTGCAAAGTATTTTGTTTTGTTTCCAGAAGAAATTAAATTTCCCTTTGTTCTGGTTCAAGGCTCCAGATATTTGGAGTAGAATTTTTTAGAATGTTATAAGATTTTCATGACATCGGACGGTACCAGAACAACTAAAATAAATTTGAGATGAGGAATAGAAACCAGAATAAACAAAAATCTAAATTATCATTATACAACACGAATTCCAAAATATTCTTCAATTCCGGTTTCTAACACTTTGTTTTTCGTACAATTCCTGGTTTCCACACATCAAGCTTTCTTGCTCAAGTTTTTAATCTCCCTTAACGGACACTTCCTAAGCGGGCACCCCCTTTAGACGGACACTTTTGACAGGTCCCGACAGCTCCATAAGCAAAGAAATTGCTTTCTCTTGAGCGGACAGTCCCCTTTTGCGGACACATTTCAATGGTCCCTTCGGTGTCCACTCAATAGAGATTCCACTGTATTGTATACGATTATTGTTTGGGTAACGCTCTCTTTCTTTCTGAGTAAAAAAAACAAAATTGAAAGAAAACTTCATGTACCTAAGTTAATCAGATCTGGGTAACCTTATCACTTGTATGTGCACCGTACGAGTATATTCATTCACAAGTGCCTTTTATTTCAAAAACCAAACTCACTTACACTCATACACACACTCTCAAATGCATTAGCAATAGGAAAACTAGAGCAACAATAACACTCTGCTATCCTTGTTTTAGTTGTTGTTAGTATACTTTGCTTGTAAAAATTTGTTCAACATTATTATCTTTTTTTTGTGTATTCATTGTTTTTGTTGTTACTGTTTTTCCTAGATTATTTCCAATGAACATTATCTATAGCCATCAATTGGACATATGTAATAAATGTGGGTATTTTTGCACAAAGTAACTTTCTTTTTTTTTATTTAATTTATTGTTACCATTTGTTTTTCTCATTGTTGTTGTTGTAGTTAGTGTTTTTAATTTTCAAATTGTAAAAAAAAGGGATAAAGTCTTGTCAGTTTGATTAAAGGAAAAAAATATAAGATAAAAAAATCAAGAGGCAATCGTATATACATACATATATGTACATTTGATTAAAGTAATTGATTTTTTTGTGCACAATATCGAACTTGTAAATTATTTTTTAAGAATGTTTCATTAGAACTTTGTTGGATTTTAAAATAAATTATGAAAATAATTTTGGATCTATTTGTCTAATTGTCTAAGTCACGTCACTAAAGTGATATTTGCATTAAAACAAAAACAACATTTTTAAAATTTTAAAATTTTAAAATTTTAACAGCACAACCAAAAATTTATTATGAAAATTTGTTTTAAAAATTATAATAAGTTTTATAAATAAGGCTGTAAAAATCTTAAACATTTTTAAGTAGTATGGTTCAGTGCAGTAATCAGCCATCGCACCTATCAAGGCTCGCATATCCTTCCTATTCATATCCAATATCAGTTTGGATCTTCCTGGGGCAAGTTTTTGCCACATAGCCCTTGAGACTTTACAATTCTCTCTAATTCGCCGTGAACGATTGGTCCGCTAACAATCATTTTACTATTTTTATTTTTTTATTATTTATTAATAGATTAAATAAATTGTTTATACATATCCATTTATAATATTTATCTATATTACGCTGAACATTTTTGTTGTAAGCCTGATTGGCAGTATATTAATATATTTGTTAATTAATATTAATATTTATTATAATTCATATGTAATGATAATAATAATATTTGATAATAATAATAATAATATTTACAAATTTTTTTGATTTTTAATTTGATAATATTTACAAAAATTAATAAAAAAGTTATTCAAAAATCAAATTCATTTGTCAACAATTTTCTATATTTCAAACATACTTGAATGTATTTATATAAAGCGATATAATTTCGACCATTCAGGATATTAAGCACTTCGTTTATATTAAGTTGCGTTTTTCCAAAGAAATTCCTCCTGTATTCATTAAATATTGGACAAACTCCAATAAAGTGAAAAGTATTCTCAGGTACATAAAGGTTACATATTGTACAAGTTATAGCTGTATTATTTGTGAAGCTTCTAGAATTTAAACTAAGCAGTCCACCTCTTGCTCTTATTATCAAACTAATGTTATAAGGTGATAAATTTGTCGTAAGTCCTGGCGCTACATCAAAATTAAGTTTTACTATGTTCCCTGCAGTAATAACGTGCCGGTAATTTAACCCATCTGTCACACAGATGTTACTAGGTGTTACCTTCTTTTAGGAAAGGCATAGTGATGAAGAAGACAGGTGGTGAAGGAAGAGATAGAGGAAAGCTTCATTATTTTACAACTCTGCTTTTGCACTTTTTTTATTTTTAAGGCAGTGTTGCAGCGCCTCTGGTGTCAATGTGGTGTATTAAATTTTTCGAAGCTGTGCTTAGTAGTATTTTATTGGTTTTTTTACTTCGCCGATGATTCTACTACGTAATACTGACGGAAATGTTGCACTACACTCATATAGCTTATCAGATTTGACCAAATTATCCATATTCAGAATTAACACTGATGGTGTTCTACTAAAATCAATTTCAACGACCTTACAGTGTCTGAACCTATGGATTATGCAGCTCCGACTACTAAACCTGATCTCATTTAAGATTGATGTGTGTGTGATAGGCCAATAAGCTGGCGAGGAGGAGAAAACTCTAAACCTTTTCAAATATTCAAAAATTAACTAAACCAAAAGACAAGAGAGGTTCTGAGATTGCAAATGCAAAACACTTGCGAGATTGGCTACCATAATAACCGGATATTCAGAGCTAAAGAATCACGTGGCTTACATCTATCTACTCAAATTGAAAAAAATTTAAAAAATATTTGGAATCTCACTCCTTACCCTCTAAAGAGCATAAGTCTTATGCGATAGGTTTCGCACATTTTCAACCTATCAAACTTATTATCGAGTAGAAACATGGAGCACTACCATGCGAATAGATATAATATAACAGACCTATTTATAAAAATTATTATGACTTTATATAGATTTTTAATAAGAAAAGTTTTGTGTGAAAATTTGTTTTCAAAACCGTTAATGAAGTCTTAATAATTTTTGTAAATAAGGCCGTAAATATTTAACTTTAAAATAATGGTGTTACTTAAAAATCTAATAATCTTAATAAATAAATTCATTTATACCCGCATGTTACTGATAAAAAAAAAAGTTAAGAACAAGTTTTTCTATTTAGTGTTTTCAAATATTATTCACAGTGAAGTATATGTAAGTCCCTGTAGCATAGAAGTATTTAATAGTTTTTAATTTTAAATCAAGTCAATAGCAGCATAAGTAATAAATATTTACTTTTTATAATTTTTTTGTTATTGCGAAACTCTAAAGCATCTTTGTAATACCCAAGCAGAACATTATTTATCTAATCTCTACTCAATTTCCCATTTTCGATTTAAACGTCAAAGCGCGTTATTTTACTGATTGCACTTCAATTAAAATACCTACAAGCACAACTGCAGAGCCACTCAATCTTCTTTTAAGAAAAATTTATATTGATTCCAAAGCTTAACAACCACGCCCTCCAAATGTTGGCCACACAACACTTACAGACACACATTGCCAACAACCAACATCACATCCACTCAAAATATGAAGAAAAATAAAATACTAGAAAGTTAATTAAGAACACAAGTGAGAGGTTTCCTAATAATATCCACCACACGGCCACACCTTTGTCAATTTTCAAAGATGACTTGAATTGGTTCCAAAGCAAGAAAACAACTTGTAAGAACTTGAAAATAAAAACAGAATATTAAAGGAAAAATTAAGCCACTGCATGCTGAACAAGTATTTATTATCAATTTCAGTTAAAATGTTGGCCCCATTATTTTTCTTTTTTTTTAGCAAATAGTGTTTGACTTTCTGATGGTGCCCTTCATCATAGAATATTTTGTTGGCTCATCATTTTGTTGAAGGAATTCCTTATATTACATAAAGTATATACAAGTATAAAGTCTGAAATTTTTGAAATGGTTTTACAGTTAAATCTATTTGATATATGCTTAATTCACAACAATCTTTATCGTGTATTTTTGTATCAAATACACTTTTGGTTTTTTAATTGTGAACACCCTCTGTGTTGTGTATTAATGTATTTCGTATTTTTAATGAAAAAAGAAGAACAAGCTACATACAGATTCTCTCAGAGAGCCTCTCTTTGAATACAACATTTTAAAAACATATGAAATAAAAGTGTAATAGTGTATTTCATTTTTATATGAAAATTTCATACAACAAATGTTACACTCTTGTATTTAATATGATAATACAATCAATACAGAGATACAAGAGGTTTTGTGAATTAAGCAATAGTTGTTGAGGCTCCATATCAATTTAAAATGGATTTAAAAATAATTCTTGTCGAGAACAGATCGTTAATTTTAATAGAGACAACTCACACCAAAAACAGTTAGTATCAAACAAGTGTCTTTGACTTCTTTTGTTGGTGTGGACTCAGCTGTTAATGTACAATAATTATTTAATAAATGTTATTATTACTCTTATTTTGTTATTTTAAATATTTAAAACATTACATAACTTCAGGCATTTATTTGATGAAGAGTCTATTAGATTCGTCACAGCCAAAAGAAACCTTATTACTTGCTTTTCATTTCACTTGTTCTTGTTTTTTTTAGATATCCCCCCTCCTGTGCTTTTACCCACAGCTTACCAAACCAAAACAGTAGAAAAAAACAAAATGATGCATGCAACCCACATGATATAGATGGTTATTGCGGGTTCAATTGTATGTAATTGGCATTACTTAAGACACTACCATCACTCTACTACCACATGGTAGTCAGTTGTTGTTATTACCTTTTACTATTTATAAGGGAAAATGTTATTATCTTTTTTTATAAGTATATCGTTGCACATGTATTTTGTTTTGTAACCAAAAAAAAGAAAAAGAAAACAAATGTGAAAGTGCAGAAAATTGAAATTTATATCCATGTTTTCCCAAATGATTGCATCCTCAAACACACAACCACGTACACACACACACACGCGCGTGCATGCATATGCAAGTACACCCACACATACTTACATATACACTCTTGAGTATTTTCCTTTGAAAAATCGGATTGTTTATTTGTTTGTTATTTTTGTATATTGAAAGTATAACAGCAGAAATAAAACAATAAGCACATATGTAAGACTAACAACGGCAAACAGTGACTCCTAAGGCAAAGAAAAAGTGCTAATAACTTTTTCATCTGTTTTAATCACTCGATCAATGGTAAATTATCGCTTTCGACGATGATATGGAGGAATACAAAGATCTCACTAATGCTGGCAAATTAAATTCCTTTGCAATATACATACTTCCCAATAAGCAATTTTGCTTGAAATCTACTGTAAAACAAGTGTTATTCAAGCCACACAATCAATTGTCAAGGGTTGAATTATGCTTGATTTACACTTTAATTCAATAGCATTCTCCAGTGAAAAGGGAACTTGAATTCAATGCGAACAATTCAGTTGTAGTACAGTGTGATTCAAACCTTGAATTCAAGTGTATTTCAAGCTGTAAAAACAAGGCTTTTAAAATAGAAAGCAAAATGCAATTCTTCTCTTTTCTAATAATAATTTTCCGCACATCTGCCATCGCTATTGTTTTCACGATTTTACTCACCTTTGATTTTCAAATTCACTTTTATTAATTTATGTTTAATATTTTCACCTCAATTTCAGTTTTAATAATAAATAAATTAGGTATTTGACAAGGTTTGAACATATATGTATGTTGTTTGATTTTTTATTTAAAAATATTTTTAAACTTGAAAATTACTTGAAAAAATGCTTGAATTCTGCTTTGTTTCCAGTTCAATTTCGAGTGCTTTAATTTTAATTTTTTAAGTGCTTATTGGGGCTTAATACTGTTGATAATTTTAGTTCTACTACTTTAAAAACTATAATTTTTTATCGTCATGGCACAAAATAAATTTTTATAATTTTTTGTTTTCTTATATGATTTTGAAATCAATTCAAATGTGTTCATATCACAGGATGGTAAATTTTGGTAACCTGTATCTAAGTTTGAACTACAACAGGTTATACAATAAGCATTCGCTTTTAAGTCTTCGTTCATCTTCTAGCATTTTCCAATACGTCAAATTTGTAATCATATTACTACTGCAGAAGATACAGATTTATTACAAAATTTTTTGACTTAAGAACCACTGTGCACTATTGACTATTGCTTCAAATTCTTCTCTTACTTCTTACCAAATGCAATTTAATGTAATAAACGTACGCCAATTGCGTTACTTTTAACATGCTGACATTCACTGAAGTGACGCAGCATCCTGCAGTTGGAAAATTTAATACCCAGAAGTCTTGATATATTTGAGGGCCTTTTAACATTATTAGAATGATTTGCTTTTTACTAGATTTCCCATACAAAACGAAATCTAATTTGACAATAGATTTGTAGGAAATCTACTTAAGCTAATACAACATATTTATATAAAAAATGAGTGAATTAGCCACGATCTGCTGAAAAAGGTGTGTGGACTGGCTACCTTGCAGTTGTTTGGTTGTAGCCTTGGAAAATTTTCAGTTAATGGGTATTGTTTTGGATAAAAAAATCTTGATTAATCGTCGGGTGGTTACTGGTTTGCCGCACAGAATATTAAGAATACATTATTATTACGGCAAACCAGTAACCACCCCACGAAATATCATAGAAAAAAACTTGATATAAACGGTATATATTTTCATAGATATTTTAATTAAAATCTACTAGATTTTGTGCAGGTTTAAATACCCTATAAAGAAACAATTTGTGTTTCTTTAAGCTAGTACAGCAAGCAAAGTCGATTCGATAAGATAAGAGAGTCATAATTTTTACGACTTACTTTGTTTTCATCATACCATTTTCTTACATTGGTTGTACAATACAATTATATTTCTATTTCACTGTTTTAAGCTTTAAATACTTATATTTATAAACTTTAATTTGTATGTACGCATCGGCCTATTGGGTAAAGTTAATAAAAAAAAGCATTTTCTTTTTACTTAAAAATTTATTTTAAAAACATACACACATACATACATATTTTAGGTTTTAAAACCAATTTTTAAGTAAAATCTTTTTTATTCACTTTACCCATTGTGCACACGATATGCTCTTACCTATCAAATGAAAACTAGATATCGAATGTTATGATCTCAAATTACGATACTTGCTATTACATATCGAAGGCAATGATACCAAATTGAAAATGTTCTATCAATTTTGCTACAATCTAGCCGAGCCAGATTCCGAGCGTTTGGTCCTGATTAGCATCATCTCGGAAATTTAGGTTTCCCTATGGTGATCACTGCAGTCAGTGCCTGCTTTGATGAAGAATAAAAGTTGTCAGAATAAGCGAAATGGCTTCCTGTGAGTTCGTGCTCTGCACTTGTCTATTTCAAAAGGGGGCCCCATAGATTTTCTGTTAGTATCTCCAAATGCAACAAGTTCAAAATCAAAGCAACAAAATAATACATCTCAATTTTGCACACATCAGAGAAAGCTGTATGTGTACATGCAATATGGTATATATTTTCTATATTTAAAAAATAATCTTTTTAGGGTTCCGTACACCAAAGATGAAAAGGAACCCTACTGTTTTCGCTACGCTGTCCGTCTGTCTGTCTGTCCGTCACAGGCTATTTTCTCGAGAACCGTAAGAGCTACGGAACTTTGGTCGCTACAATAACAAATACATGAGAGTTAAAAATTAAAGGGTGTTCTAAAACGATCAAAGAAAAATATTAAAATCCCATGTAATATAAATACAATTTGTAAAGCTGGTGTATTTTTATACAGACTACAACAATTAACACTCAAATTTAAAAAATTAAAATGTTAATGTAATTTTGACATATGCAATTTCGACAACTTTGAAATTTTCAAAAACGGTAAAACTAAAAAATCCCAAAACTATAAAATCGCCAAACCAAAAATATATCGCCCAAAACCGGAAAAATCGCCAAAATGAAAAAAAAATTCCAAAATGGAAAAAAACACATTTCTAACACTAAAATAAACAGCCAAAAACCGGAAAAAATCGCCAAAATGAAAAAAACACAATTCTAACACTAAAATAAACAGCCAAAAACCGGAAAAATCACCAAAATGAGAAAAAAATCGCCAAAATCAAAAAACCCGCACAGAAACGCCAAAACTAAAAAACGGCATATTAAAAACGCTCAAAACCAAAAAATTCCAAAAACGAAAAAAATGGAAAGATATCGGCCAGGTTCTGAAAACCGACAAAATTAAAAAATATCATCTAGAAATCTCATTTGTTACATTTTCTTATTTGGTTTTAAGGTTTTATATAATTGAGATATTTTATCCGAACTTAATTTCAAATGCATTAAATTATGCGATAAAAAGAACACTGTTTTTCGTTTTTAAAATTTTATGATTTCAAACCGAAATGGTTTTCAGAATATGGCCGTATATATATTGTATAAAGTTCGTGTAGTATTACATGTCTAGTGTTCGTATGGAACCCTTCGTGCGCGAGTAAAAATCGCACTTTACTGAATTTATTTATGACTGTCTGATACTTTTAATTTTCTTAGTTTATATCATCTTATAGAAAAAATTCAATTGTAATTCATTGATTTAATTGAGATAAATTGCAAAGCTACACTCTCTATCAAATGATTAGAAAAAAATTTATTCCTATTTTTAGTAGGCCATATCTTTTTAAAAATTTTGTCGACAACTAAACTTTCACTACCATCGAAAAGGATACTTTCTTAAGATTTAATGCAACAGTAATTTAAAGCACCCTTGCCAAAAAAAAAAGATAAAATTAAATGGAATTTTTTTTCGCATTATTCTAAAAAAAACCCCATAAAATATAGGAAAAATCTAAACTCCATAAGAACCCATAGACTATAATTTGCAAATCCATAAAATTTAATTACCTAATTACAGCGAAAATAAACGAAATGATTAATAAAGTGTGATTTTTTAAGAACTTTCGGATTTGATTTAAAAATAATTCTGCGAAAAATAAATCGACTTCAATGCAAAGATCTGATAGAACAAACTGGAAGTAAGCTCTTTCAAAAAAAATTTAAGACAATAGTTAAGAAGTACGTGAAATATTAAATTAAATTTTAATGGGCGTGCCTTTGCCCATTTTTTTAGATACAAGAGTATGTGAGTTTTTCAGAGCGCAGGGTGTGTGTTAAGTTTTGTACAAATCGGTCAAGTAGAATCACTTAAAATAAAATATTATATTTTAATGGGCGTAACTGCACTCATTTTTTAAATGCAAGATTGTGTTTATCTTAGAGCTCAAGGTGTGTGGCAAGTTTCGTACAAATCGGTTGAGAAGAACCACGTGAAATATAATAATGCATTCTAATGGACGTAGCCCCTCCCATTTTTGTAAATTTAAAATTTTGTAATTACACAGAGAAAAAACTGCCTCATAGAATCAAGAAGATTTTCTCTATGAAACATTTTTAGGCAAAGGGGTATCCCAGCAGAAAGAAGCGAAGATTTTTTCATAGAATTCCGTATTGTTTTTATGTGGTAAATCTTATTAATTTTATCAAGAAGAAAACCACATAAAATCAAGAAGAAATCTTATTATTCACAACCTTTTTTACTTAATTTCCGTTATTTTTGGCACCAAAAAAACAATCCATAGGGAAAATATTCTTGATTCTATGAGGTTTTCTTATAAATTGTAAACTATAGGGACTTCTTATTGATTTTATGAGGTTGCCTTATTGATTTTTTTAAAAAGGTTTTCTTCTTGATTTTAGTAGGTTTTCTTATTGATTTTTTTTCAATAAGGTTTTCTTCTTGATTTTATTAGGTTCCTATATGATTATGTGTAAAGCATCTTATTAATTTTTTTAATAAGGAGGTGTCTTGTTATTTCATATACGTACAGACAATTTTTTTATGATCTTTTCCGTTTTTTGTATAAGCATATTTGCACAATTATTTCAATGGTTATTTAGACTGCTTGTTAGCATATTGGTTAGAGTGTTTGTCTATCAATCAGAAGTTTGTTGTTCAATACTTGTCTCCTTTCAAGTAATAATATGTATGTGTGGTGAGTTAGTTAATTAAGAATACAATATATTATGTATGTTTGTATGTAAGTACCCTCTAGTCAACTTAGAACCATATGTCTCTATGTCAATACTCTTTCTCCAGAGACAATTGCACTATTTAAAATGTCGACAACTTTCCTTTTATGCGTGAGTAGAGATACGTTAGAGACGGCAGTTCTAGTGCATTTCTGGCGATATTGTCAATGAACGCGTCAATAGTTTGTTTTTCTTTTTTGTTATGTTGTGCAATAATATTAAATAAATATATGTAGACGAGGGTATTTAAAATCTACGAGTGAATCTTTGGTTCAAATATCTCCATATGGTCGTAAAAGAACTACCTTCTCAGTAGTGCTAAAGTCTACTGATAGAATTTGAATGACAACCGTATGTTATTTGTCAATAGGCAGTTGCATTGGCTGGGGTACACCTAGTCAGTAGCACTATTGAAAATGTCACTAGAAAATCACTATAAGTTTACTATTGACAACGAAAGAGGATATATCGATATTGTAGACTAGAGCCCCTAAAATTTACTAGTGAATATTTGGTGCCAATGTCTCCATGTGGTCCCGAAAGAACTACTAAGTCAGTAGTGCTATAGTCTAGTGGTGGATTTTCAATGACAAACTAATGTTAAATGTCAATAGATGATACCATTGGCTGGGGTACACCTGGTCAGTAGTGCTACTGACAACGTTACTAGTAAAGCACCACAATTTCACTATTCGCACTTTCTGCAGGGTATGTATAAATAAATAACATCTACATATAGTACATACATACATAAGTACATATATGGTATAGAATTTAAATGAAAATACATAATCAAAGCACAAAGAATAAAGACATATTTTTTTTTCTTTTTATGAAGTTGCCTCTAGAGCTGTGTCGTTCATGAACGAACGAGTACAAATGAACGAATCAGTAAAATGAACGAAGTGAGCCGGTCACTTTACTGAGCTGTTTTGGCTCAGCAGTGCTGATAAAAAGTACAATTGAACGAAATGAACGAACGAGCGCACTTGGGTGTTTTTGTTTTGTTTTTTTTTGCTTCTTCTTTATTCGTGCGAGATTTTTTGTCACATTCTGGTTTTCATTTTCCTGCTTTTAGTAGCAGTATGGCCATTATGAAATTAATAAAATTGCCATTAATATTTCTAAAATCAAATTTACCTATGTAGATAATAATATTATAAACAGTCTATTTTGATTCTTTATATGTGGCTCTTTTGCCAATATGAATCTTTTGATCTCTTATTCCTTTAATATTTTAAACATTTTACTTGCTGATTTTTTTTTTTAGTTTCTTATATTTTCTATTTTTTGTTTTGCTTAGTTTGCAAAACAATTCATAAACTCACTGGACAAATGCCCTTTTTATTTGACGAATCAGCTTTTGTTTTTTTGTTTTTATTTTATTCTATTTCTTGAAAAGAGCGGATGAACGAACTGAACGAACTCGTTCTTTTTTAAAAAATTAACGAAAATGAGCGGTCACTTGAATGAACGATTTGGCACAGCTCTAGTTGCCTCATAAAATCAAGAAGAAAACCTTATTAAAAAATTCAATAAGATAACCTCATCAAAACTACACATTTCTTCTTGATTTTTTCAAAAACATTTTCTCTAGGCGCTGATTTACACGGGCATAATTGTGCTTGCATAACATGCCAATTTGTTGGTGAGAGAGGCAAAGAGAGTGGTTTTGCGATTGGCATAACTTTTCAACCAGCTACAACCCCGCATTAGTAGCATAAAACCAATACACACACAACTTAAAAAACAACAAATGTTAAATGAATACTAAATACGCTAACACACACAAAGTTGTGTATACGTATACATGTTGTGCCAGATGAATTAGTCTCGTGTAATTTGGAAAAGAACAAAAATTGTGCGGCTTAAAAATTGTTCTCGTGTAAACTACCTCTATGAAATTAATAAGATGTCCGCATTGAAAAAAAACCATAGAGATTTCTTATTAATTTTGTTCTATTTTATGAGGTATTTAGTAGGCACTGTTTTCTCTGTGTACAAGAACCAAAGGTGTTTGCTAGGTTTCGCGGCAAGCAAATAAGTATAATGTCACAAAGTCAAATAAAAAAAACTGTGGGCGTGTCCCCGATCACTTTTCAAAGGGGCTATTTTAGACACGCAAAGTTTACTTCAGATGTGTGAAAGACAGGGGGAGGAATACTATCTCTATCTGTCTTTCTCTCAGCTGAATTAAGCCTTTTCAAAGTAAACTTTTCGTGTATAAAAGGAGTATTACCATTAGAAAAACTTTGACTAAATAATTTTTTCCATATAAGTTGCACTTTGATAAGGTGATTTGTACGATTGAATGATTACTGACGATTTTAAATAGTTTTACGTCCCTTTTCACAATGTATGGTTAAGAGTTAACATGAACTTTAACTGACAGTTCTTCATACAAAAGTTTCCGTTAAAGTCCCTGTTAGCTTTTAATTCTAAATTGTGGAAAGGGCCGTTAGAATTTAAAAATTTACTGAATGTGAAAAGACAAAGCAAAAAACTGATAGTTTTAAGGAAAACCTGATTTTTTAAACAAAAAACTGCACGAATTCTCAACAATTGAAAAAACTAAAAAAAAAAACAAATAAATTTGCACAGTTGGCAACGCTGGAAGCAAGTCTCTTCAATTCTCTTTTAAAAACTGATCGCTTGTTTACACACATACAGTTTGTTTGTTCGATTTTCCAATTGTGTTAATGCAGCGAATGTAATAATAAAAGAGAATTGAAGTAACTTTTCGGTAGCAGACTTTGAATTACAGGACACCTACAACCTTACTTACTACTGAAATTTTGGGCGCCTTTGGTCACTTTCTAATAGATATAATATTAATAGCTTTTAATTGTAGCCGAAGTCGGGTAAAAATCATTACAAAATAACAAAAAGCCCCACAACAACTTTAGTATAGAATCTAGAGGACTTTTTCTGTACAAAGGGGATAGATTGGCTATCTCTATTGTCCAAGGTCTCCCATACATAGTTATGGCACGATTAATCGAAAAATTTGTAATAATCGATTATTTTCCTTCAATTAACGAATAAAAAAAAAATAAAAATAATAATAAAAAAGATTCGTCGCCAGGCGCCAAGCGTATTCATTGAGCATTGACAGCTGACGACGAAAGGCCTAGAACTGCAACCCTAGTTATTAACCGCGTTAATTTAACCGTAGCTTTAGGGATATGAAACATTCATTTCAACTTTACGAGACCCAAGGTTTTAAAAAATTCATTTTGATGATTCCTTAGCTTTATCAAAAGTCATGAGACAGCTAAGAAATGAAATTATAGAAAGTTCTCCTATAATTGACAGCATTGAGAGCGGCAGTGAAACGTCTTCTGTAGTGAAACCAAATTTGATTTATGGGCGCACCATAAATCCTTAGACGCATGGGAAGAAATGAAATCGGTCTAACCTAAGCTACACTCTCTTGCACAAAAATATTGCTTTTTGATTGGTACATCTGTACCCTCTGACCGGTTTTTTTCCAAAGCGGGTGCAATAATAACGGAAAAACAGAACAGATTAACCACGAAACGGCTATCAAAGCTCCTATTTTTAAATTCTGTACTAAACAAATAAATTCTTTTTTAATCCCCGACTAAAAAAAGGGGTGTTATAAGTTTGTAGTGTGTGTCTGTGTGTCTGTGTATCTGTGTTTCTGTGTGTCTGTCCGTGTCCACGTACAGGCCAAACGGCTGGACCGATTTTCATTTAGTTTTTTCTGTTTGAAAGATGACTTGATCGAGAGGGTTCTTAGCTATGTTTGAAGAAAATCGGTCCAGCCGCTTAGAAGATATAACATCTTTTCTGAAAAAAGTCGGGGGTTTTTAAAATTTTTAATTTTTGTTATTAATAAATTAAATAAACAGAAAATTTTGTAATTAATTAAATAATATTTTTTTTATTTATGATAATTTTAAATTTTAGCTGAAAGTATCGATTAATCGATTAATTCTTTCCAATTAATCGCGATTAATTATTTGTCGTTTCGATTAATCATATGATTCATTAATCGATTATTCTTTTTTTTTGCCATCACTACCCATACAATAATGATATACATTAGTGTCCTGCACAAGAGTATTTATAAGACTTTTCAAGACATGAGAGATTTTTTCCAATGCTTTACTATAGCGAAATATTCTAAAAGAATCGCTAAACAACACTGTTGGCAAGACAAACCACCGAAAAAAAT
Organism: Tachina grossa; assembly: GCA_949987645.1. Lineage (NCBI taxonomy): Eukaryota > Metazoa > Arthropoda > Insecta > Diptera > Tachinidae > Tachina > Tachina grossa. Next base: position 31,589,787 of record OX465275.1, read on the forward strand.
TACTTGCCAACAGTGTTGCTTAGCGATTCTTTTAGAATATTTCGCTGTAGTAAAGCATTTGAAAAAATCTCTCATGTCTTGAAAGGTCTTATAAATAGTCTTGTGCAGGACACTAATATACATTATAGCATTGCACAGATGCATCTGTTTGCACCAGTTTTGCGTGTTTTTTGGTTCTTGTATGAAAAAATATGTTATTTAGCGTTTCTTTTACTAGATGTAAATGTTGATTTTTAACGCAGTTATTGTATGGTTGTGCACAAGGCGCATTTATTAGGTGGCAGCACTACACCAGGTGACTAATGTAATTATACCAATCTAAATGTCAAATTTGGATTGTGTAGGCAAAAGCCTAAAAGCATGCTTTTGTTTGGGTATCCATAAACACCTTTCGAATATTCAGTTTTGTATGGTGTTTGACATTTCCTATAAGAAAGATGCAATCTGACGATGCTACCCTGTTTTGAAAAGTAAGAAGGTAATTTATACCAACATGTGGTTGTTGCTGTTGTAATATTTGTTGTAGAATCGCGGGTACTTTATTGATGTGCCTTGGTTGTGCAGTGACCAAATGAGAAAAACACGTTTGTATGTATTTGTTTTTCTATAAAAAATAAGATACATAAAACTGGGGCCAAATTACGGCACTCGTTTTCGAACGAAATTACGAAATATTTCAATAGAGTGTATATGGCAATATTTTTAAATTTCGAATCGTATCGAATGCCGTAATTTGCCCCCTGGTTTTAACATAAGTACCACATGGTGTGTTGAAAAAAAAATCCATGGTTGATGAATGAATGAATGAAAGTAAAATTTCACATACAAATGTAAGTAAATGATACATGTACATGAAACACATGCATGTGTAATTACTCTCAGAGCAAAATTGTCTCTCTCTTTCTCTCTCCGTATACTTGGCTGCGCCACAAAATAACATAACGAACGTCCTCACATACATCTGTCCATCATGTATTTGTTTCAATAGTGGTTTTTTCATATATTTGTATTACAATATGTATTTTTGGGCAAAAACTGATCAAACAGTTGCTCAGCAGCAATACAATAAGCAATTGTTATTTGTTTTAATTGTATTTTAATTTGGAAAAGCACGCACACACAATAACTCTTATACTAGTTCTGTCGCTCACACTCAGTGTTGCCATATTTATTTTTCAAAAATCTTCAAGTCGAGCAAAAAAATCTTTTTTTGTTACCAAAAATCTTTTTTGATATTTTATTGAATGAAAATGCGTTGAAATTTATTTTGTTTCTTGTGAACTATGAAAAGAAAAACCAAATAACACAAAATATTTACTATATAGAATATGTGTAAGATCATTATGAAGCAAATCAGAACATTTTTAAGTACTTTAGTCAAAAAATCCCTCAATAATATATTGAAAGTACCAAAATTAACATTTTTAAAAATCTTATTTTAAGATAAGAAATCTTTTTTGCGGTTTTAACATGTCTAAAAACTTCAAAAATAAGATAAATCTTCACATATGGTAACACTGCTCACACTAAATACAATTATATGGTACATACCATGGTATATTTGTTTTGGCTATACAAACGAGTATTCAAATGCAACCCTATAATATACATATTTATAAATTTTACTTTCATCGCTCTGCCTACATATCTATATGTATGTACTACAAATGTATGCATATGCATACATACATATGTACAAAGTACATACATACATAAAACTTACTCCAGCTATTATTGTTCATGCGAAAATAAATGTGAAAAATATTCACTTACCTCCTGCTTTTTGACTCTAATGGAACATGTAAACGTTTTCTAACAGTTTTGGCTTCAACGTTTGTTTCACTTTTATTTATTTATTTTATAATACATCACAATTTAAATATTACTTGTTATTTTGAATTTTAAGTTCTTTATTTGTTTAACATGTGCATCCGTACTCATTCATGTACATATGTATATTCTTGTTTTGTTGTGCTATATGTAGTATGTGTGTTGTGTAGTTGTGTGCAATTTTCTCTATTATTGCATTTCTTTTTATTTGTGCGCCCACCAGACTTGCATTTTTAATTGTATTGTGTTTTCATAGAATTGTTATCCGTTTACACACTTTATTTGAAGAAGAGCAAATGACTTAAGGCTCAGTTAAGGCTCAGTTAGCCGACTGTAATGTAAAGTAACTGTAAAGTAGGAAACAGCTGATTGACATTTTTGTATGAAAAGTTGGTTACGTTACATTACATCTCTATAACCATTTTCATTACTTTTCACATAACAATATCGATCAGCTGTTTCCTACTGTTGCAGTTACATTACATTATAGTCGGCTAACTGAGCCTTTAGCCGACTGTAATGGAATGTAACTGCAACAGTAAGAAACAGCTGATAAATATTGTTATGTGAAAAGTAATGAAAATTGTTATAGAGATGTAATGTAACGTAATCTACTTTTCATATAAAAATATCGATCGGCTGTTTCCTACGTTGCAGTTACATTACATTTACTGTAATGTAAAGTAACTGTAACGTAGGAAACAGCTGATCGAGATTTTTATATGAAAAGTAGGTTACGTTACATTACATCTCTATAACCATTTTCATTACTTTTCACATAACAGTTACATTGCAGTTACATTACATTTACTGTAATGTAAAGTAACTGTAACGTAGGAAACAGCTGATCGAGATTTTTATATGAAAAGTAGGTTACGTTACATTACATCTCTATAACCATTTTCATTACTTTTCACATAACGATATCGATCAGCTGTTTCCTACTGTTGCAGTTACTTTACATTACAGTCGGCTAACTGAGCCTTTAGCCGACTGTAATGTAATGTAACTGTAACGTAGAAAACAGCTGATTGATATTTTTATATGAAAAGTAAGTTACGTTACATTACATCTCTACAACCATTCTCATTAGTTTTCACATAACAAAATCGATCAGCTGTTTCTTACTGTTGCAGTTACATTACATTACAGTCGCCTAAAGGCTCAGTTAGCCGACTGTAATGTAAAGTAACTGCAACAGTAAGAAACAGCCGATCGATTTTGTTATGTGAAAAGTAATGAAAATGGTTATAGAGATGTAATGTAACGTAACCTAATTTTCATATAAAAATGTCGATCAGCTGTTTTCTACGTTACAGTTACATTACATTACAGTCGGCTAACTGAGCCTTAACTGAGCCTTTACGCCAGGTCCATTAGATATGGTTTATGAAAGTGCTAGGTGGTTGATAATTTTCTTATTAGTTTTCTGCACTGCTTGTGAAAATTTTGGTAATTCTTTCACTCAAAACAAAAATCTGTTTGTATGCCATTATACATAAACTACATACTTGTTAAATATAATTTGTACGTTGCGAACTTAAACTCAAGCGATTGATGAATCGAAAGAAAGTGGGGACTTTTTTAAATGAAGGTAAATGCTTGCTCTTTTTTATAGGATATGCTGTAGATTTATATGTACATATGCACTTATTTTCTCTATTTAATACATTGCCAAAATCAAGTTAATGATTAGAATTTCCTTCTGATCAGGGGGCAAATTACGACACTCGTTACCGAACGAAATTGCGAAATATTTCCGTATAAACTCTATTGAAATATTTCGTAATTTCGTTCGATAACGAGTGCCGTAATTTGCCCCCGGACTTATGTCCAGAAATTCTTACATTTAAGTTATATTTTGTTGTTATTATCGTTTTCACCACATATTTATATGAATTCATATACATATTTATATGAATTCATATGCGTTTGAGGAAAAAACTGCCCATAAAGGGGCCCATAGACACAAATTGGTAATTCTCATGCGATAAGCATGTATTGATAAATTTTCAATTTTTGTTAATGTATTCGTCATACAGACAATGCAGTATGAAAAATCAAAATAGTTTTGATTTTGAAATGAACTCATACTGCTGACCGTTTTTCAAGTGAACAAAAAATGAATTTATTCATATATTTTATATGTTTTATTTTTTTTAATTTGACGCTTTACTGAAAAAAAAGAAAGATAACAAACAAAAAATAAATTTTGAAAAAAATGTGTAAAGAAAATAGGTTTTTTCTTAATTTCTTGAATTCTGCCAATATTTTTTTGTCCTCAATCGCATGTTTATTTTATGAATTTTTAACATTTAAGAAATTTAGTATTCGACATATTGTCATAACTATATTTATTAACTTGAAATTTATTTGCTGGTGGTTCAGCTTTGTCTATATGCATTTCATTGTTGCTGTAACAAATCATCAGTAGACTTCAACCACACATTTTGAATAGTCACAAATATCTTATCTTATGCACAGAATAATATTTTTGAAAATCACAAAAGAAAAATGAGCGTAGTAAGCTTAGAAACTCATACAAAACACTGCAAATAATTTATATTCGATATGAATCTATTTTATTTTTATCCAATGGATTTCTAATTGTATAAAGGTGTAGAAAAAAATATCAATATAATTATTCGCAATTGTTATATTATACTCAAAGAACGTATTTTAAGGCAAAATACAAAAACTCTAAGAACTGTTTTGAAGCTTTTTTAATTAATAATTTCTTTTTATTAATAAAATTTCATTTATTGAATACATATATCAAACTGTTTTTTATTTCTTCCGTTGTTTTTCCTCTAAAAGTCATGTTATATGAATAAAACTGATATTATCACCTTTTATGTCTACTTAAATATATGCAGTAATTTAACGGACTAGAACAAGTAGTGAACAATATTGTTGTTATGATTAGAACATGCGTTGACAAAGATTTTTGTCGCTTTTTCTTAAAGTCGTAATAACTTTTCATGTTGGATGTAAAAAGTGTGCCGACTTTAAGTTTGAATAATAAACATATGTATGTATTACTTTAATTATTAAGCAAAAAATTCTATCGTGTATGTTTATAAAACTAATGAACTAAACCTTCTTCATCGATTTTCTCGTAAACACATTTTTGCTCCATACATCAAACCAGAAATTAACCAACGATATGTATATAAATTAAACAAGTTTTCAATTTAAATACATTGGGAAATACACCTTAGCGTAATGTGATCAATGGTGCTAAAAATTAGGGGGTATAGAAAACAAACCATAAATTTTAAAACTATTTAAATTTTTCGTGAGTTTTCCATACACATTCTTCATATAAGAAAAGTATAGTATTTCATACGTTGCTTTGTTTTCATGCTTTTTGAAACATGTATGAAAAACGCAAAGAAATTTTCATTATTTTTGACTCTTTTTTTATTCAATGAGTTTTGATGAAGGGTTTTCTAAGATTACGACAAGAACGAGAAGAAAAACTGATTTTTAAAAGAAAAAAATGATCGATTGTACAAAAATCTGCGAAAAACAGATAAATCTGCACATTTGTCAACGTTATGATCAGGTGCCTATTGTCGACGCTTGTAATTTGAATCTCTGTTAGTAGAGTATACATTATATGAGTTTGCTTGCATGGTATCATATAAATTAAATTTAAAAAAAATATATACATACCTACACTGAACCAAATAAGCATTCTTAAAACAAGAATTTTCCATTTTCGTTTTAAAAATGTAGAATTTTAAAAACAAATTGTTAAAAGAAGAATGTTTCCTATAACATTAATATATAACATTCTTATTTTTATAACGAAGCAAATTTAAAACAAAAATAAGCGCTTTTATTTTAAAAGTTTCAAAAACAATACTGCCTGACTCACGATGTCGGCACAAAATTTTCTTTGGCTTATTTATATTGAAAACAAAAACAAATTTTCTTATTTTGTTTTTGTTTTCATTATAAATAAGCGAAAGAAAATTTCTTGTCGACATCGTGAGCCAAGCAGTTAATGTTTTCATATTAAAATAAAAATTGTAATTTTTGAAGTCATAATGAAAAAGAAATGTGAAGTTTTTAAAATAAAGGAAGTTATATTTTTCAGCGAGTAACATTTTATAATTGTGTCGTATTAAAAAAAGAGAATTAATTTATTATTATGAACAACTGTATATTAATTTCCATTACCCTGTATGATCTTGGAGCACAAAAAAAATCGTCATAACCCAAATGAAAACTCGTTCCATTAGCGGTTGGGACTGCAGTCGAAGATCGAAAATTGTTCATAATAAGGGCATGTTGATTCCAAAAAAATAATTAATATTTTTAATTTAAAACGTTTCATTCCTAATTTAAAAACAGTCCATTATTAATTTAGGACGCTTCATTCTTAATTCAAAAATGCTTCATTATTAATTTAAGACCTTTCATTCTTAACTTTATAATTCTAAATTATTAATTCAAACGCTTCATTTTTAATATAAAAATGATAAGTTTTAAAATAAAAATGCTTCATTATAACTTCAAGAATATTTTATTGTTAACTCAAAAACATAATCTTTTAATTTGAGTATGTTTAACTTTATATCAAGGTTGTTGTTTTTTTGCAAACAAAAAATATTCCTTTTTGATTTCTAAATATTTTTCATTTTTAAAACAAGAGTGAAAATTTTTAACATAACAGAAAACAAACTTAGTTCTATTTCATAAAGGTTACGTTCTTAAAATCAAATTGTTTTTTATTGATTTTAAAACTTATTTTTTTGGGTGTACATAGTAGGTATATGTATGTATCTATTCTATTTTTTGTGTGCTATATAGTTCGCCTGGTATGGTGTATTTTTCATAAGTCATGTCATTCCTTATTAATTAGCCTGGGTCCATGCATAAGTTAAAGTTATTGCTGTTTTCCAAAACTTTTCATAACTTTTTTTTCAACTCAGTTGCCATCATGTATAGATGCCTGTTGTTAACAAACATATGTACATTATCCTTACACAGACTTGTTATGTACAGTTCCATGTATATTTGATATAAAAATGCTTTGTTGTTCAAATGTTTTTCAATCTGCGAAAAATAATATAAAAGCTCTGAAATTCAAACTTTAACGTTCTTAACAGCTTTTCCGTTAACGTATTAACAGATGTGGCATCTGTATTAATTTTAAGCGGCTCTGTATTATTTATTCTCTACTCACCTCTCTTTTTTGCTTTTCAATTGCACTTTCAACTTTTCTTAACCAAAACAGCAGCTGTTAAATGCGGGTTTTAATCAAAAGCTATGTTATTGTTGTTGTTTAACCACCATTGCATATATTTAATTTATTGGAAACAAAATTGAAGCGTGTGATAACAATTACGTGTACGTTTTGTGCGTAAATTTAAATCATAAATTGTATGTTATCAAAAGGGATTGAGTAAAAACGAAGAAAACGCTGATTGATAATTGGTGTAGACAAATTTTCTTAATTGAACAAAAAAAAATCAGAAGAAAAACCACTGAGCGAACGAACAGTTGAAGTAAATATTCCATCTACAGGGTAAAATTTTTGAAAATAAATCTAAATGGATATCATTAAGAAAGGAGCTATATTTTTAATGAGTGAAAAATGCTTTGATAACTATTTTCTGGAACAAAATTATTTTGATGGTAAGTTGCGGATCGCCTAAATAAATTCGGCAAGTGACAACCAATTAATTAATAACCCGTTACTTTTTTCAGTTCCCTGCTTTAAAGCTTTGCTAAGTAAAGGCCTAGGCTTGGCAATTATAGCTGGTTCTTTGTTAGTTAAAGTACCACAGGTTTTAAAGATCCTTAAAAATAAATCTGGCGAAGGCATTAATTTAATTTCTGTATTATTAGACCTGACTGCTATCACTTTCCACATGGCCTACAGCTTTGTTAACGGTTTTCCTTTCAGCTCTTGGGGTGATAATACATTTTTGGCTTTCCAAACAGTCGCCATTGCTGCTCTTGTCATGTTATTTAATGGTGCCAAAGCTAAGGCTTTAACTTTCATTATGTTCTACTCAACTTTCGTGTATGTCTTATGTTCTGGCATTACGCCGCTTAAAGTACTCGTAACCATTCAAAGTTGTAATATACCTATACTATTGGTGGGCAAATTGTCACAAGCCTGGACAAACTATAAAAATGGTTCAACCGGACAGTTGTCAGCAGCTACTGTGTTTTTGCTTTTCGCCGGCTCTTTGGCTCGCATATTCACTTCTATCCAGGAAACGGGCGACAAGATGATGGTCATTACCTTCTGCGCCTCTTCATTTGCTAATGGTGTTATTGTCTGTCAAATGTTGTACTATTGGAATAAGACAGAGCCTAAAAGACGTGCTGAAAAGGAATTGAAGAGATCCAAGAGCAAGAAAGTCGATTAAAGCGGGTGGAGAAGTAAGTCTCAAATAAGAACTCGAAAATTATATAAATAATTTATAACAAGTACTATTATTTTTATTAAACTTAGTGATCACGATATTTCTAAACTAATTATTTTAAAAAAGACATACATATAAAGATCATCTAATAAAAATAAATATAAAAGACACTAATTTTAATGTATTTGTTCTATTGAGGATTTCTATATTTATTCCATAAAGCAATTTTTAAGAGGATTTCGGAATTTGAATCAGTTATGCAAAAAAAATACTAAAAGTAATTTTAGTTACTTCCAATTAGAACTGGTATGATAAATCATCAATATTTCCTATTAACAGATGTCTCTGACTTTCACAAATATTTAGCAACTTTGTATCGCTCTGGCATACAAACCTACTGGTCTTAATAATGTTTTACTTTTTCACAATGACCTCCGCATTCTAAATGTGAAAGACGAAATTACAAGATTTAATGAAACTTATTTAGAAAGATTAAATCAACCCACCAGTTTTTGCACTCATCTATAATGGAGAAGAAATCAGATCGTTCAGACATCAACTTTTTTCAAATCGATCGGAATTCATTACAGCTTTTCAAAACGATAGTTTTTAAAACGTTTTTCATCAAATGTCTGAATTTTTACTATTTAAACTCAAATGTTACGCAAACCACAGAATAATAGTTCAAGATACAAACTTTAGCCTCAATTTGGCAATTATGATTTCAAATGAAATCATAAAACTTTAAATGGTTTGCTGGCTATATGCATATGTACATACGCATACTGATAAGTATTATAATACCAAAATTATTTAGTGTTATCAACAGAACCACCTTCGGAAAACAAAATTAAATCGAACGTTGCATAATTTAGCTTTAATTTAATAAGAACATTACTAGAATATATATACATGCATATATGTATGTATGTAAGATATGTATGTGTGTCCATATCTAAAAAAAACTTGAGACGTGTCTAATAGAAAATTTTTCAGATATAGATGTACAAATATGTATATGGTCACTGAGGTGTTCCGTAAACTAAAAAAAACTGAAAGTATGCTGAATTTTCCACATCTCATATATACTGATTGATATGTATACCCATATAGTATTAAATTTATTATTTTATTTTTTCATAAATGCATACAATAAAAATACAGAATTTTTTTATTAGCAGAGGACACCAAATTGCGACATTCGATATTCTTCGAAATTTCAAAACGGGTATTTCAAAACAGTTTAAATAGTATATGCAATCATTTTCAAATTTCGTTCGATGCCAAGTGCCGAAATTTGCACTCCAGAATTAAAATATTTATTAAATTTATTTACGAATCTTTTTTCCCCTCACAACAACAGGCCTATTTTTTATATGGCCCTTCTTATTGTTGCGAGGAATAAATTTTGAAGACCTTTTTGTACTCTTACGTTTAATTGAAGGCCTATTAAACTCATCAGGTTTCCGCACACGATAAATTCGCACCAGCCAATGCTCAGTAGTATAGGCTTCTTCAAGATATGTTAAATCGAAGTCTTTATTGCCGATTACGACATTTCTTACTCTATCGTATCCTGCGGGCATTCTGAAGTCTAAATTCAATTCACCAAATCTGTAGTAGCTTAGTTTATACATTAAACAGTTCAAAAGAATAGGAGAACCTTTTGCATCTACTCGAAACTCGCCGCTATCCGTGAAATAATTTTTTTCTTTTATATCATTTGGATGTTCGCCTTCAGCAATTCGAACCATCCACAAAAATTTATTTATATCATCTCCTGAGTAGCCTATCACGCCTCCAAATATTACAAGAACATAGTCCACGTCTAATGAAGTCATGATTTCATAAGACTTCTCTTCCGTAGATGACATGGCTTTCCCAACAAGAGCGATGTGGCTATTATTCCAGGTATTGTTGTCGACAATTGTTGTTCTATTTGACATTCCAGCTATCTGATACCCATAATCCCACCAAGACATTATTCTATCATCTTCGCCTGTATTTCGGGAAAGCCAATAATATGCTTCTCTAAAATCGTCTAATATATGTCGAGTGCCATCCTGTTTTTCAGTTGCTAGCACAATTGAAGGACTGGAGTAAGCATTGCTTGTAACCCATGTACAGTGGACTGCAAACATTACCAATAGCAGTGAAATCACTGCTAATACGATGCTTCGTAAATTTGATTTAACTCCAGGCGAATTTTCAGTATTTGGAGTTTTTGCTGGCTGTTTAGTCTCATAATCTTCCTTTGAATAGACGTTTAAAAGACTGGAGAAAACTATTCCTGCCAACATACAAACAACAGGAGTCAATGTAAGCATTAAACGTACCATTACTCCAGCAAAATATGCAGCACTTATAGCATATAATACAATAAAAACAAGCTCATCGTTGATTTTCTTCACACAGTACCAAACACCCACTGGAAATACGCATATCAATATGTGAAGATCAAAAAAAAATGAAAACCATGTTGTAGGTTGATGTTCCGAAACAGATGCTATAATAGGTACGTGTATGGCTGCGTAACCAGTGTCCCACAAAGAATAAAATCGTCCACTCCACGGAGCTATCACACCCGTCATTGTACATACCACAACCAATAAAAATACAAGGCTGGCCGCTAACAATCCTCCGCACAAGAATATTTTTTTAAATTCATTTCCAGAAAGCACTGATTGAATGTGACGCAAAAACGCCACAACGACTAGAAGAGCAAAAACTCCTAAAGCTGCCATGTGTTCACTTGTTCTTATTGGTTGAAATCCAACGAAAGGTATTTGCATAGAGAGCAGCAGTCCCAAAATAAAAAATGTGCTGTAACTGATGAAAAGACGTAGAGAGTATCTACCCATAATTAGAAGGACAAGAACATGAAGGGGGATCAAATTAATGATAAACACATATCCACCCCATGCAGAAACCATATAAAAATACGACAAAGCAGCTGCGGCAGACCAGAACATGGAACCACTTTTCACAGCACGTACCCAAAGAAAATATGTAAACTGCAATGCAAATATTGCAATGCCCTCATTATCATAGGAGCCAGCAACGGATCGACTGATATATCCAGGAACAATGGCTATAAAACATGCTGCCAAAAGTCCAGCTCCAGAAGACCATAGTTCTTTGGTAAGCAAATATGTTGAAATTGCTGTAAGTCCGCTAAAAAAGGGAGCTAAGAACACGCATATGTCACGTATGTGAACTGGTATATTCAATGCATGCAACAAATAGTGTATGCCACCAGAGGTAATCATTAGACCAGGGTAAACAGTTCCTCCAACTATACGACCCAATGGGTACCATGCTCGTTCATCAAACCAATTTAGGAACTTATAGAATCCATTTTCCACCATATAAGCAGTGGCCCGATAGTTAAACCAGGGATCAAATTCATGAATTATTGATTCAAACCGGATAACAGCAAACAACCGAGATGAAAATCCTGCAATCCATGCTGTCAATAATACCACAAATGTTATTAAGCTGCTGTAACTTGCAGTTTCTCTATTAAATATAGAACGTATTACACCACTCATATCGTTTTAAATAAACTTATATTATGGAATAATTTTTATTTTGACACGTAGCTTTTAGAAATACCGGCAACGCACTGCTGCCAATTACACACCACGTTCCCACTTTACGTATTCAAATATTTATTTAGTATGGTCTGATAAATAATATTATTCCTGTATTTATTCATGTTGATATTTATTCTATCTGAATGTTTTATCCATTATTTAGGCCTTAAATGGTTTTACTAGTACTAAAACAAATCATTTTAAAATAAATATTAACAATTATGGCATAATAATCTGTTATCTTACCATAATGTATCTGTATTTAACGTCATACCAATGTATCCATTGTGATGGCAGCACTGGTGCCAAATATTCATTTCAAGGCGAATTCAATATGCATTAATTCGCCTCGATTGCTCCCTTCACCACGGCTGCCAGATTTGACGATTTATCGTAATTTTGACGATTTGATGGTGCCGAAAATAGCAAAATGACGATTTGACGATTTTTCCTCAAAATTGACGATTTTTTAAAAGTCCAAATATGGCAGTTTTTTTTATGAAAAATCGACTATTGCAAATTCATGTATTACTTAGTTAAATGAAACTATTTTTTAAGCTTTAGGTCAGTAAATGTTATATATTTTTGTTGTTTTTTTATTTTCGGCCAAATCAAATTTGTTGTGAATTGAATTCTTTTTATTATTTAGCTGGTGAGGCCTATATTGTTTTATGTCAATAAAAACTCAATTTTTATTACATATTTTTCCCGACGTTTCGTGAATTTTATGTTCACTTCTTCAGGGGATTTTGTCTGTTTTATTAAAATTTAAAAAAATTAACATCAAAAGTGTATAGAAAATAATATACATAATAAGATAAACTTACTAACAATCGAGTTGTGTTGTTGTTAAAACATCAAAAATAAAAAATATACAAGTTTACTTGAACTAAAAATTACAATATTAAGAAAGATGGCTTTAGCTGTTCCTTATTATCACACTGTAAATGGCGCTTAAATTGTCAGTATCTTCTTTTTTGTTCATTGTTTTCATTATTTTCTGTTGTATTCGTAAGCTTTCTGTTGTGAAACGTTTTCTTGTATTGTTTTCTACATTTAGAATTTTAATATTGTCAAAATCAGGTGCATGATTTGTTTCTTTTATATGTTTAGATAATGCTGTGCTTTCTTTGTTTTTATTTATGTCTGCTTTATGTTCCTTCATTCTAGTTAGTAAATTTCTTTTTGTTGTGCCAATATAGACAAGATCACAGCTGTTTGCATTATCTCCTTTACATGGTATTTCATACACCACATTATTTTGCTGTAGTTTGTCGACAGGTGTTTTTGTGTTAGTGAAAATGGTACTCAATGTTTTATTAGCTTTATATGCTAAGGCAGTGTTGTTGTTGTTTATTGTATATTGTATGTTTCTATTATCAGTTAAGCCTGGTATGTATTTGACGCTATAGTACTGTTTATTATCATTAGGGTTGCCATTTCTATTGTTTTGTGAGTGTTTTTGGGAATTTATTAGAGTTTTTATTAAATATGGGGGGAAGCTATTATCTATTAATATTTTAGTGATTTTTTGTATGTTGCGTGGGTGAAATTGTTCGTCACTTATATCCAAGACTCTATGTATGAGATTCCTTGCCGTATTGATTATTTGGAACTTCGGTTGAGTTGCATTAAAGTTTATAATTCTTCCTGATGAAACATTTTTTGTGTACCAATCAAATAATATTTTATTGTCCAATCTGTGTAGTGTGGTGTCAAGATACGATATTTTCTTTTCCTTTTCTATTTCGATAGTAAATTTAATTTTAGGATGATATGAATTTAATGAGTTCAAAATCTCGTTTTTATTATTGATGTTGATCACCGCCAAAATATCGTCTACGTATTTAGTTACGTATTTTATGTAAATATTTTTGCTGCTTAGCTCGGCTATTGCTTTGTCTAATAAATTGTCTAAAACGATATCAGCAATAGTTGGAGAGAGGGTATTCCCCATGGGCATACCAAAAATTTGATTGTATATATTGTTGTTGTAAATAAAATAATTGTTGTCGTAGAGGCAAAATTTGGGTATATCAAGAAATTTTGGTTTTTGTAGTACTGTGCGGGTTTTAATGGAGTTCCATTTGTCCATTATAATATTAATGGCTGTGTGTGTGGGAATATTCGTGAATAGGGAAATAACATCAAAGGACACCAAGGAATCATTAGAGTCTATTTGTAAATTTTTGTAATTATAATTTGTAATTTTTGTTTGTAATTATAAATTTTTTTCTGATTAAAAAGAAAAAAGACAAAAACTAATTACCAAAAAATAAAATAAGAATAGTCTTGAAGAAGTTAACCAAAGGTTAACGAAATATCGATAAAAAACTAAAAATATATAACATTTACTGACCTAAAGCTTAAAAAATAGTTTCATTGAACATATAAAAAAAGGTCGAAAAATTAGATAAACAATTTATTACTTACTTAATAAAAGATTTTGATGAAATTTTGCCCACTCTTCTTAGACTAAAACTTGAAAATAGATTGGCAATATTTTGCATAGTTTTACCACTGATGGGAACAAAGTTATAAGGGGTTAAAATAAAGCGTATGTATACACGTCGAAAAAAACTAATGTTGATATGTCCGATTTTTCGAGTACAAAATGACGATTATTTTATAGTTTATCGGGATTTCGACGATTTCTTGATAATTTTATCTGGCAACCCTGCCCTTCACAAAGAAATGCTCTCTGTTTACATACATATATATTTTCTCTTTTCATTTACTTCCGTTTTTTTGTATAATTTTTGTTTACGTGGATGCAAAACCAAATAATAAGGTGTAGGCATCAAAAACTGGTAGCCAAGAGATTACAAGTGTAGTTGTCAAATTGAATGTATGAAAATATTTTTTACGTATAGTATTTGACAGTTTCAGTTGCAGTAAAAGGGTGGGAGCTTCTTTGCGTACAGACCTTAATAATGTGCCTTCTCTGCGTGGATATAAAGACTCTTTATAGGTGCATTAAATCTACAAAATTTTAAAGTGGTTGAATAAAAGAAGTGAGGAATTTCCCTAACATTTTGTTTTGTTAAAACTATTTTATTTATCTTAACGTCAAAGGAATTAAATAATTTGCAACATGTTTATTTAAAGAATCAAAAAATATGTATCGCATGAATCTGTAAATCTTCGAAAAAGTATTGAAGTATTTAATTTTAACTAAATAATAATCCAACTTAAAATGAGTATTCATAGTAAGTAATAAGTTTTGAAATAAACAATATCGTACATTTGGAATTATTTTATATACATATGTATATCTAATTCAGTGAACGCCAATCACCTAAAGTACATCAGTTTAATTACTTTAACATTACAAAATGCCATTTTGGGTTTATCAATGCGTTATGCTCGCACACGGCCTGGTGACATTTTTCTAAGTTCAACCGGTAAGTACCCTTTAGGGAAAACAAAATGTTGACGTTGTTAGCACAATTTAAATTTTATTCTATTAAAGTACAAGTTTTGGAAAGCAAAAAACTTAATATTCAGCTCAATTTTATTAAAAAGAACTTAATACTCAATTTTTTTCGATGCACTTTGTTACCATGTTAGTACCGAAATTAAAAAGACAAACAATCAAATAGGTATTAATTAAAATACAAATAATTAGTTTTAAAATAAGTAGTAATTGTTTTAAAAAGCCTTGAAATTCATGTGTGATTATGGTGCGAATGGCAAACCATTGATAAAAATATTTTATCGTCTTGGAAGGAAATAGGAAAGAATCCAAAGACAATAAGTTCTAAAACAGACCTTTTTTTAAAGGCGGTCGTCCAGCTAACGAACCTTTATTGCCAGATATTTCAAGCAAGTTTCTTATTTCAACTTATTTTCTATTACTATCACGAAATAAATGATTTTCTTGCTAAGTTTAAGAACGTTTAAAAGAAAGCAGAGGTTTACTTATAATATGAGTTCGATAAAATGTCCTTACACCATCTATATGTGTATATAAAAATTAATCTAATTTTTTGGCACGGCATCTCTCGTCAATGGCTGGACCAATACAACCTATTCCTTTTTTGTTTTTAATAAAAATTGCATATGTATTTTTCAATAATACGTATCCAAACGTTTTACATACTTAAATACCAACAAATTCGAGGTTGATCTAACTAGTTTACATTTTAAGATCTTTGTACAGTGGTTTAAGATGTTGGACGTCGTTATAGGTAAAATTTTTTCTCTTGAAATACGTTCTTTTCTGAAAATAAAATTGTTTAAAAAAATCTTTAAAATTAAAAAAAAAGTTTTAAAATTTCCTGGAAAAAATGTTTGATTTACAAGCGACAAAAAATAACAGATCAAACGAAATCTAAAAATGGGTGCCAAAAAATATTCTTTTCAAAAGATATATTTTTTTATTTAAAAAGATGTAGTATAAAAAATTATTCTGTTGGAAAAGTGAGCTAACCAACAAGTTATTTTTCAAAAACTATGTAATTAGCTAAAAAAAAATAAGTCCATTTTACTAAAGGACATTTGTAGCATAATTTCATAGCTCTGATATTGTTAATCAAGATGAAAAAAATAGCAAACTAAATTTGCTTTCATTTATTTATTTAATTAGTATAAAGTGTTTTGACGAGCATTGTAACAAACACCTTCACTCGTTGTAGTGATGCAGATCAGAGTCTTTTGGTGAAAATCGAACCCACGACCTCTCCAGATAGAGAGACTAACACACTATGCAATGGTCTACCGGAGCACCACAAAAGCGTACCATATTTTAGAGGAAAACTGAAATGGATTTTTCAGTATTGGTTCTTTTTTTAACTGCTTGAAAATGCAAACAATTCAAATTAATTTTTTTTAGAGAAACCCATAAACGAAATATTTCGCCTCGCGACAATTATCTAATTAGACACGTACTCAAATATTATGCATGTATACATGTACATACTTACTTATTTAAAGACGTGTTTTTCAAAATTAACGTTAAATGATAAAAGAATTCGTATGCTATTTTCTAAAGACAATTTGTAAAATTCTGTTATCTAGTATTTGACATTGAGGAATACATGCATACATATGTACATACATACATATGTACGTGCACCATATTTTTAATTTTAACACACATACTGAAAACTTCATATAAGTATTTACATATATTTAGCCACCCAGCTATCATTTGGGTGATAATTTTTTTGCAGAAATCTCTTATACTTGTATGATTCTCCTCAGCTTATCATGTTTTTGCTACATACTACCATGCCCATAAAAATTTGAGGACAAAAACTAAAAATATGAAAATTATAAAATTATGAAAAAGAAAATAAGTTTTATAATTGAGTTAATTGCGGGGTTTATTTCAATATTTATTTTTCAGCTGTTCTCATGTCCGAAGTTGTTAAACTTGTCACTTGTCTATTTCTGGTATTCAATGAGGAGGGCAAAGACGTTCAAAAGTTCGTCAAATCATTGCATAAAACCATTATCGCCAATCCTGTAGATACATTAAAGGTATGCGTTCCCTCTTTGGTGTACATCGTACAAAACAATTTACTGTATGTATCAGCATCACATTTGGACGCCGCCACGTATCAGGTGACATATCAATTAAAAATTCTAACAACCGCCATGTTTGCCGTAGTGATCTTAAGAAAAAAGTTGCTTAGCACACAATGGGGAGCTTTACTTCTACTGCTGGTCGGTGTAATTCTAGTGCAATTGGCTCAAACTGTTACCGATCATACTGCAGAGGCATCAGATACCGCTTTAAATGGCCCGGAACAAAAACCATTGTTGGGCTTATTAGCTGCTTTGGGAGCTTGTTTCCTGTCCGGTTTTGCTGGTATTTACTTTGAAAAAATACTTAAAGGTGCCGATATTTCGGTGTGGATGCGTAATGTTCAATTGTCTCTGTTAAGCATACCTTTTGGCACCATCACTTGTTTTGTTAGTGATTCGAAGAACATATTCGAACATGGGTTCTTCTTTGGGTACGATGTATTTATTTGGTATTTAGTGATTCTTCAGGCTGGCGGAGGTTTAATTGTAGCCGTTGTGGTTAAATATGCTGATAATATTCTAAAAGGCTTTGCCACATCTTTGGCTATTATCATTTCTTGCATTGCTTCTATTTATATTTTCAACTTTAATTTAACTATGCAATTCGCTTTGGGTGCCGCCTTGGTAATTGCTTCGATATTTTTGTATGGCTACGACCCTAAGAAAGCGTCTAATGCCGCAGGACCGACAAAAGTTATTACGAACTCGCATCAACCCCATCCTGATGAAGAAAAACTACTGCCTTAGGTTTTACTTTTCCAATGCGACGAATTTTATAAATTTATATAAAAAAAAGACAGCAACATATTTTTATTTTAGTGTTTTCTTTTGGAAATTGCAGTATTTAATAAATACTTAAATAAATGTTCCCGCTAATAGTATAAGAAATACATACATATGTACATAGTTATGTAATTTTACAATACATACGCTAGGTATATACATAAATCTCAAGTAATAATAAATATAACATTTTTATTTATTCAAAGAATTGTTTTTAATTGTATTAATGGGCCTAATTACGAGTATCGTATTTCGACTTCGACGATTTTGTACTAGATTAAGGAAAAAAAAATTTGTAATGTACTTTGGTTTAGCACAAAAAAAGCACTCATTTGTTTGAGGGATTTTCATACAAATATTTTAGACGAGTTGCCTGCATGAATTGTGGAAACAGGGAGTAAGTTTTCTTCGAATTACTAATTTTCATACAGAATATTTTTTTTTTAATTTTAATTTTTTTAGTTGCAATTAAAAAACAAATGTTTTGTTGTGTTATTTCATTTCAATGGAAAAATTAAGAAAAATAATTTAGTTACAAAAAGTAAAATTTATAAAAAAAGAGGGGAAAATTCCCTCTTATTTTAGTTGGCGTTTTTCGACTACGACGTTTTTGTAATATATTAAGAAACATGGTAAATATTTCTTTAATCTAGGACCAAAATGTCGAAGCCGAAATAGGCAAACCACTGTCATATAAAAATTATTTTATTTCTTTTACATATTTTGAATGTGGTGAACATCAGACGCTGTATAATTACATGTATGTATGTACATGATAAATGTCCAATAATATATATTTGAGTATGTAAATGTCTATCTAATTTTGTAATAGTTTAAATATTTTTTGGGTATGTCCAAAAAACAAGCCTTTATTAAGTCAACCATAGTTATAAATAGATTAATTCAACAATATAATTTCAATTACTAATATCTTTTTTATTACATGATTCTTTCTTTTCAACTTAAAAATAAAGGAGTCTCTTAGGCTATTTAGTAACTCCAAAATGTTTCTGGAAAGCATCCAATGCTTTGTACCTGTGAGAAATTTTGTTCTTTTCTTCTTTAGGTAATTGAGCATAAGTCAATTCATATCCAGAAGGTTGAAAAATAGGATCCCAACCAAAATCCCGGCTACCACGTGGCTCAACAATAGTACCCTCAGTTACACCTTGAAATATTAAAGGTTCACAGTCTTGGCCTTCACAATAAGCTAAAGTGCAAATAGCTTTTGCTGATTTATCCGGCCAGCCAGTTAAAAGATTGTGCAAGCCTTCGGGTTCAAGTTTTTCCAAAAACCATTTAATGTAGGGACCTGAGAAATGATTACCCTGAATTTAATACTAAAAATATCAAATATTTACATACTTACCCGGCAGACCCTTTAGGGAGTTAAAGCACAAACAAGTATCTTCCACTAAGACTGGACCATCCACCTGACGTGCTGCTTCTTTGCATTTTTTAACAGCGATCTCATCTATTTCTCCCTGCAATTCTGGCAAATCTATTTTCTTTGATATTACTGGTCGTGGAAAACTAGGCCCTAAAATAGCCACCAATTCCTCCAATTTTTTAGCATTTCCAGTTACAAAAGTTATGGGTTTGGACATGTTTTCTTTATTAAGTACTTAAACAAGCACTTGTTACCAAATGATTACTAAGGCCACATTAAAAGAAAATAAGCAGCCGGTTCTTTTAAGAGCTAAAATTCTCACTTCAAAAGAGAACATAAAGTCTCTGTTTACACGTTCTCTTAAATTTTTGGTTCGCAAACCAAATCATACAAGATGATTGCCGTATAACAGCTGTTTATTCAGCAGTACAAAATTTTATTTATTAAAACTTCGATAACAAATGAAGGTCTGTCAAAAAAATTTAAAATTCTTCAACTTAAAATTGACATTTCAAGCTTGAAACATTTATAGGCAAAAAAACAAATCAATTGAGCAATTTCAATGAGCATTTGTTTTAAATTGTTATAATCCACCTAAAAATTTTAATTACACTTAAATAAGTATGTTTAGGAACAAAAATAAAAAGTATAATGGTGTGTTGCGGTATATAGCCCTATATAGAAGTCATGAAGTTTTGTTGTCTTATACCCTTTTTACACTCACTCACATATTTGAGGAATGCGTGGAATATGTTGAAAATTGAAAAAAGCTGTTCACATTACAACATCTTTCATCTGTCATGTATTATAATACTATTTTTACGAGTGTGAGCAACTACAAATTAAATAATAAAATGCAATTTAAAAATTCAGTAGAAATTGATTTAATTGCTGGCTCCTGAGGAGCAGAAACAAATAATGCTACAATATGCAGAATTAGTAGAAATTATGCCAGTGGACAATGATGATGAAGAAATATTACATACTTTATCCGCAAAGATTTCGCGTAGACATTTGCAACTACTTTTATGTAATTTATTTTGATTTGGAGTTATATACATTTTTTCTAGTGATGACAATAAAATAATCGAAAGATGTTGAATGGAACAAAGTGAGATATGAACATCTTTTGAAGATGTTGAAAAATGTTGAACATTCAGCCCTGTATAATTCTTATGGGAAGATGTTATCATCTTGCCAAATTGATGAAAGATGCGAGTAAGTGTGAAAAGGCTATTAAGCTTTTTTTATCAACGGCATATTGAAAATAAATTTGCTTGGAAATTGCGTGCAGACTACGTCACAGCTTTCAATTTAAACGACTTTTGACAACCAGTATGTTTGAAAGCAAATCTTGGGCCTGTAACTGTAGCGTAAATCAAGGCGAACTAATTTTCAATTCGTCTTTATGTTGCAAAGTAATCGTTTATAGTTCTTACATCTCTAAAATGAAGAAGGAGAAAATGGAGAAAAAATAAATATGGAAACTAAAACAAAAACCGCAGAACAACACAAATCTCAAATAAAATTTGTATATTTATTATTTTGCTCAACAACAAAGAAAGTCAGCGCAATAATACGAAAAAAAGATAGTGAAAATTTACACTACAGAGCTACGAAAAAGCGATAACAGCCACAAATTACACATAATACCAACGTAGCATAGAACCAAACTGATCTGTTAAGCAAAGCACAAAAAATACGGGCAATGTTCATGGAAAAAAGTTGAAGATATCCACATAACTACTTATTTAATTTACCTTATTGGCCATAAATGCTAGAGCAGACATCACATTGCCGAAAAAAAAACAACTCATTTAAACAGCCTTCCAGTGATTAAAATGCCTGAAAGTAGAACAACTACTCGAGGGGTGAACAGTAACAACTCTACTTATTCCACATGGGTGGGTTCTATTTGAAATTTCAAAGCCAAAATGATAAATATTACAAATTTTATTTTTACTATTTCTGTTTTAGGTGGGTTTCATATTCGTCTTCAATTTAATTGTTGGCACTGGTGCTCTTACACTACCCGGAGTTTTTGCTAAAGCTGGCTGGTTGCTGTCTTTAATAGTAATAATTCTATTAGCCGTTATATCCTATATAACGGTTACCTTCATAATTGAGACAATGGCTGCAGCCAATGCTGTGAAAACGTGGCAAAATTTACAGGTTCTTAAACGTAGTTTTGATGTAGGCACCCTTTTCCCTCCTTTTACATATACAACCACAAGCAAAATATTTTAAATCTTATTTATTTAAGTATTTTTCTAGAAATCCCTTTTTCTTAATTTTTAGTTTGACTCTAGAGATGATTTGTCTTCTGCCTTATCATTTTTGGAGATAGGTGATATGGACACAGATGATCCCACGTCTTCCCTGTTGTCTACCAGTCATGAAGCTACGTCTCGCCTGGAACGTATGCCTTTTTATACTCATGGTTCTACCTTGATGTACTACAAGTTGGATAATAAGTTTGAATTGGGCGAAATGGCCACGTTGTTCTTTAACGATTTCGGCCGAGTATTCTTTTATATATGTATTTCTATTTATTTGTACGGCGACTTGAGTATCTATTCAGCAGCTGTGGCTAAAAGTTTACGCGATTTAATTTGGTAAGTGTTGTTTTTCTATTTCAAAAAATCAAAACAACTTCCTCATGGCAATTCTTGTGTACACAAGTGTTTATTGAATTGAAATTGGATATTAACATTGAAAGTATAGATATGTATATTGTACGTACGTAAGTATTTCTCAATGGGCTTAGAAATTTTTATGTGAATCAAGTAAATAATACAAATTCACACTTCCGCAAATATGAAAAAGAAAATAATGCTTCACAGGTATTTCTTTAAGCATGTATGTAGGGTAATTTAAAAAAGAAAAGTTATTATGTAATAAAAGGTGAAATAAAAGTTTCAAATTTTAATATTTGAATTTTTATGAATAAAAAATCATCGGCGAAGTAAAATAAAAGATAAAATGTCAACTAACCACAGCTTCAAATACGCCTCATTTAACATCAGAGGCGCTGCAACACTGCATTTATAAAAAAAAAGAAAAAACGTGCAAAAAGAAGAGTTGTGCACAAATCATATTGTATTCTTTGCCAATGGCTTCTAAACGATCCACTCCTAGAATTTTTATGCTCTCCATCAGTAAAATTAAGATTAAACAAATTTCCATGTGGCAATGGAAAATTCTACAAAAACCTGTAAGGGATGCAGTTTGTTCAGACAACATTTAACCCGTGTGAGTGAAATGCAAAATAAAAATTTTAAATACAATTAAGATGACGAGGGAGCTGTTGTTTTAAGGCAGAATAAAGTATTTCTTAAGACTTTAAAGAAATAAATTTAATCCTTAACATTTAATTTTTATTTCTATTATTTCAGCGAACATACAAATAATACCATACCAAACAACTTGACCGAACTGGATTTTAGTATTGAAGAGTTCCAATTTTCCAACAATGATGCTAACGAAGATACTATGCGACAATGTTGGCAAAAGAGCGATCTGACACGATTACAAGTGTATCGTCTATTTTTAATAGGATTCACAGTAATTTTTGGACCATTCGTGGCATTAAGCATTCAAAAAACAAAGTATTTGCAAATCATAACTGTCATATTTAGATGGTGCGGTAAGTGTAACACATGACATCAAGAAAATTTTCCATTTCTGTTTTTCATATGCTTCTTATTTTGCTTTACAGCTTTCATATTCATGATCTCAATTGCATTGAAATTGCTCATAACCGAAGGTGCCAAAGGTCATCCTGTATCTATGAATATTTATGGCATACCCGCTTTGTTTGGAGCTTGTGTTTATTCTTTTATGTGCCATCATTCTCTGCCCAGTCTGTTGGCTCCCATGCGTGATAAAAATGCTGTTAGTCGCATACTTTGTGCTGATTATGCTGTCATCTGCTTGTTTTATATACTGCTGGCTATGACTGGTATTTTTGCATTTGAACGTTTAGAAGATTTGTACACTTTGAATTTTATGCCAGACCAAACCGATGATTATAGTTTTAGAGCGGAGCTTTTAGTGGCGATAGACTATTTTTTGGCCTTGTTTCCAGTATTCACACTCTCGGCCAGTTTTCCCATAATAGCCATAACATTGCGTAATAATTTGCAAACCTTATTTCTTGATATGACACGCTACGAGTCGTACAATTATTTTGTAAGACGCTTGTTATTTCCTTTAATGGCAGTTTTGCCTCCATTTGTGATAACATACTTTACAGAGAGTCTAACAAGTCTGGTTGCATTTACAGGCAGTTATGCAGGTGCTGGTATTCAATACATTATACCCATTGCTTTGGTGTATTATGCGCGCAACACATGCCGCGAATTGTTAGGCAGTGGTGTAGTTAATGATTTTCAAAGCCCTTTTCGCAGTGTATACTGGTTAGTGTTTGTGCTAATGTGGGCCTTGGGCTGTATTAGTTTAGTAACATTAAACTTCTTTTTAAACGTTAAGGCATAAAGCATTTATTTTTTCTTGTCTCAAACACTCAAATTGTGAGTCTTCCTTTTTTTTAAGAAATGAAACACCAATTAAACTAAAACAATTTAAGGGTTTTGAACTGTCTGTCCATGTGCTCAACTGAGAAACAATATACCCTCCTCCATTTGTTATATTATTTAAATACTGAATGTAAAAACAAAACGAAAATCCTATAAACATTTTATTTTACATAAAATGTTTGTTTTTATTAATAGAAATCCTAACAAAGATTTTTAATAGTTTGTAAGTCCAATTTTAGATTATTTTTTTATAAATACATACTTACATACATACTTTATATGCATACATACTACTACATTTATATGAGTACTTACATAAATATTTTTTTAATTACATATAAGTGTTACGTTGCAAATATTTAAGGAAAGATGCTTGAGTACTATTTTGGAAAAAAAATTGTTATGCGACCATACATGACATAGTTAATTATTAAATAACATTAATTTGAATATTGTAAGTTAAGATATATTAGTGTACCAAATCCGAATGAACCAACAAACCAAACCATTCAAAATAGAAAAGAACTAAGGCTTTATTTTTTGTAAAACGCAACGCTAGGCGTAGACAAATTTTATATGGAAATATTACAAAACTTGCCAACGCTAAACGTTTTACAAAATAAGGCCCTATACATCGCACATTAATTAAAACAACTTCATAATAAAAAAAACCAGTTTGCCACCAGAAAAGGTGTTTAAAGTTTTCAATTTAAACCCAGCTTAATGGAATAAGAACATTTTATTTTTCTCTCAACAGTAACCTTTCGTCTATACCTGTTTTTTTTTATCATGACAAATGTCACATTCCATATGGGAAAAACCGATAATCGGGTATGTTCTACATTCCACGTGAAATTAAAACGAGTGGAATTGCCATACAACTGTTGTTGGAAATATGTAATTATAACAACAATGCTATGGCAATTGCACTCGTTTTAATTTCACGTGGAATGCAGACATGCCCGAATATAAAAAAAAATATTATTCAATATAAAGTTTGAATTTTGTCATGATAAAAATATATCAGGTATAGACGTAGGGTTAAGTAAACAAGATATTGTATGTGAAATTTTACACAATATGAGAACGATATAAGAAATAATTCTGAATCCATAACTCGAAAACTTAATTTTTTGTGTTATGACGTTGTTTGAGTAAATGAACGATATGTAATTAACACGAAAATATTGAAGAAATGTAATATTGTATTTGATTTGAATGTCTGAAAGATTAAAGGAATTTATTTTATATAAATACATACTATATACAAGGTTTAATTTGTTTAAAACCACATTAAAAGTTTTCACGAGGTATGGAAATTGAAATTTATGAAGCACGAGAAAAAAATCCGCAGAATTATTTAATAAAGATAATTTTTAATAACAAATAAGCGTCTCAGGGAGATCCGATTGATTGTAGAATTAAACACTACTACTTTGCATTTTACGTTACATAGGACCGTTGGCATTTACAATGACGATATATGTTAATCAAAATTGTTCAAATTAAAAAAAGAAAGAAAGACAACTGTTACGACAAACTTCACTTTTGGATCCTACAATACCTTTTAATTAAAACATCATTTACAGGCATGTATGTGTGGAATTTTACCTTAACATGGACTTAATTAAATTTATTTACTTTTTTTAGTTATAATTAAATATAATAATAATGAATATCAAATTGAATATTTATAATAAATTTCGTTTCCGTCCATTTCTTTTTTGCTTTATGAGAGGCAAACATATATGTACATATAAACATATGTACATAATGTAAAGAAATACTAGAAATTATAGCAAAATAGAAAATAATTAAAATTAGACAAATATTTTAATACATATGAATATTATTATATTATTATGTAGAAAACGATCATGTGACGACGAAAAGAAATTTAGTTAAATACTAAAGTAAGAGTATTTAGTCATCTAATGTGATGTGTAGATTGGAAGAGGGATGTAAACCTAACTCTTTCAATGTATTATCGTTATTTTCAGCTTCGAGGGTTTTACGTGGAAAAGCACAAATCAATTTATATCCAGACTTTGGAATATGAGAATGACATTGACTGATATAAGAGCGCAATACCTCTAATTTGGTATCGGAAGGCCAACGTAATTGAACAAGTTCATCGGCTCCCTCGACATTGATAAGTCTTAGCTTAAGCATAGTGATTTCGTCCTTGTCTGAACCCAATTGTTCTTCATAAGATGTGCGTTCGCAGGCACTTTTGGTATCGTCCTCCACAAATTCTTCAATACTGCCAAAGTCACTCGCTGCATCCTCATCATCAGGATCAGTAGCAGCTGTTGATCCATTTGATTTTCGATTTTTGTTGCCAATCCCACCATTTTCTTGCATTGAATTGCGTATAGCCAAAGCGATTTGTTCTTCCTCCGAAAGCTCCATTATTCTATTACGTTTCTTAGGATTAGCCTTATTGGACTGAGATGAATTACTTGCATTGGAATTGCCGTCATCATCTTCGATATTGAACTTGTTACCACTCTCTTCATTGTCACTGTCCACACAAATAGCCCCTGCTGAACGTTTAGTGGAAGTTGACGGTCCCACATCGTCGTCCAGCTCTTGGCTGAAATCCTTATGATCGATTAGAAATTGTTTTAAGTCAACGAGTACTGTAGATTGCTTGGGATTGGGACTTCTCCAAATCTCTTCACCAGTGCGAGGATCTATAACACATAAATATGGCAACTTGGCACAATGATAGAAGGCCACAAAACGGCGACCTTCGGAAGAATCAGCATCAACCTGCAAAGGAATATGTAGTCATCGAAAGTAGATTAAAATTCGAAAATTATTTGTGATTTATATGTGATTTTCAAAATAACTTTTTGTTTTAGATTCTTAATAATGAATTCAAATAACAAAAACAATTTAAAATGATTTTGTTCCTGAATAGATTAGCTTTTCGTACGAAAGTAAATATTTTTAACATGTACTACATATCGTCAGCTGAAATTCTAAATCACCTAATTAAGTACCTGTTATGTATTACATATATCGAATCACATGTCCAAGGTGTATATAACCATGCACATGTCCAAGCAGCCGAATTAAAAATGAAAATAAAGCTTCTTTGCTTCAGTCACATGAATATTTTTTATTTATTTATTTTCTCACCTGTAAAACTTAAAAAAGCGTAGTTAGGTGATTTCGCATTTCAGCTAACGATATTATATACACTTTTAACCTCAACGATATAGTTTTGTACGATCTTTACCAACCTGCCACAATAAAAATTGTCTTTTCATTAGCTTTCTCAACGATTTGTCCGGCCAGACGTCTCGATTTAAAAGTTGCGAGTCAAAGCTATCGCTTTGCACATTAACTAGGAGCCACTGCTTTAATGCCTCAGCGCGCGAGCGTGCAGCTTGAAATGATCCAGCGTACGCGATATCTGTTGGCGGACGGAATAAATCCTCCAAACGACTTTTTTTAGGTTCGTCTGCTTGAGCAGATGTAACTATATCAGCAGCACGACTTCGCCTTGAATTGGCACGACTATTTGTTGCTGCTTCATATAGATTGTTTAAAGCAACATAGCTGCCGGATGCCTGCAATTGTTCCTCCATTAAAGCACCTTCTCGTGCAAAGTCTCTCAGAGGACATACTTTGACACGTCTACTAGAGGTGCGCGCTAAGCGTCCTTGTGGTGGTGGTGGCGGAGCTGCTGCATAAAAATTATCATCTTCGGGTCCAATCAATTGCTCGCGTATTGGTGCTATAGGTGCTCTTACACCATCATCATCGTCTATTATGGGCAAATTGGCTTCAGCATCTTCCGTAGCTGTGGCGACACCACCACCTTCAAAAAATAATGCCACAGCAGCTTCGACATCGTTGTTGCATGCTGCAAGTAAATG
Source organism: Tachina grossa (assembly GCA_949987645.1). NCBI lineage: Eukaryota > Metazoa > Arthropoda > Insecta > Diptera > Tachinidae > Tachina > Tachina grossa. The sequence goes on from OX465275.1 coordinate 31,617,735, forward strand.
CTTAGCTTCTGCTTCACTTGTTCCGGTTACTTCACAAACACTTTGCACCAATTCATCTCGCGATTGGGACATTTTATATCCCTGTTTTTCTAAATAGTTTCGTGAAGATTTTTTTCTAAAAACTAGAATTTTTTGAATTTGTTTTACCAATAAAAAATGTTCGTCTTGTCTTTTTCTTTTTTATGCTATTTGACAGCTGTGTTTCGATTTTTCTCTCGTAATAAAATGCTCTCCATCTCTCTGCTTTTTGCTTGCACATTTTTCGCAGACTTGTAATATTTGGTATTAATATGCTTTGAGTATATTTCAAAAACTGTGCGATAGGTTCCAGTGAATTGAAAACAGGGATTTGAATATATACCACTTCAAATTGTTTTCGCCAGAATAAAAACATTTAAAATTCAACAACCATTTTTTTCGTTCTTCTCCTTTTATTAGTTTCAAATGTTTCTCAATAAAATTTTACGGAGCAATTTGCATTTGGTTTCTGGTTTGATATATGGAACATTTAAAAAAAATTGAGTAATTGATCGATTGTATATGAATGAAGTGCCCTCTTTTCAAATTCGTTATCAGTTTTCCGATATTTTGAATATATCAGGAGATATAGAGCTGTAATTTTGCTTCATTTCCACAATTGTTGAACATTGTAAAATCTGTTTTACGGCAATCGACAATTTTGGGGATATGTGGCACATTTCCCACGTAAAAGTATTATGGCTCGATTATGGATGGCAACCGAACATTGGTTGCGTTGCTAGTTGCCGAAATGGTATTATGGATGGCAAATGGCAACTAACAGCTGGTAATTTCAGTTGCCATATTAAGTGCGTTCGAGAACTCAAAAATTTGTAAAAATTTTTACTATTTTTGACTGGATTGCGTTCGAGTACACAAAATCCAGTAAATGAGAGGGCGAATTGAGAGAGAAAAATGACAGTTCATTTACTGAGTAAATGCAAGTTTTTACTGGACAAATTTTTGCCAGTAAAATCCAGTAAAACGAAACCATATGTTTTTAAATATGAACAAACAAAAGTAAAGGGAAACAAAAATTTTTAGTTTTTGATGAAATTTTTAATATAACAAAAAACAAATGTATTATGTTATAATTATTATAATATTTATTTAAGTTTGATGCTAGAAATATATTCGGGTATGTTATGTATTCCACGTGAAATTAAGACGTGCGGAATTTCCATAGAATTGTTGGAAATATGTATGTATGTATGTATGTATGTATTTATAATAACAATGATTGCATTTCCGAACGATTTAATTTCACATGGAATTCAGAACATAAACGATTGTTTTTAAACGTGAATAAAGTTAGTAGATTATTTTATTGAAATTTTTGTTTATACATATCGTCGGGTCAACGATATACGGGTTTGCCGTATGGAACATTTAAAAAATATTTACTTTGTGTTTTTTTTTTTAATTCTTTCCCAGTTTTTCGTTGCTTTGAATATATCATCCTAATAATTTCTCACGTTCGGGGTAAAAAGCTTAGAAACTTTAACGGCCTAACCCGCGATGTCGACAAGAAAGTTTCTATCGCTTAATTATATTTAAAACAAAATCAAAATAAGAAAGTTTATTTCTGTTTTCAATATAAATAAGCTATAGAAAGTTTCTTGTCGACATCGTGGACCAGCCAAATAAGTTTAAATAAAGACATATGTTCATATCTATTAGTTTTATTATTAAACAAAATATTCTATCGTGTATTTCATATGTATAATTTTTTAGCGCCAAAATTGGCAATCAGCTGTTGTATATATTTTACTGAATTTTACAATTTTTCCGTTCGCGTACTTTTAGATGCAAACTTTTTTATTGAAAGCAATTTCTTTAAATTACTCAGTATTTACTCAGTTGCTGGATTTTACTGGAAAAGTACCCAAACGCACCTATTGGCAACCACAAATTTGTAGTTGCTGCATAGTTTTATTTTATTATTATTTTTGAATTTCTTCTATGGATATGTAAAGAAAATATGCTTTACAGCTAAAACAGAGATTGATCAAATTTATTTTAGGCAACAACATTTACTCACAATAGAGGCGGTAATTCTAAAGAGTCGTCTAATAGATTAAACTTTTGTACTTCCGTCTCTTCACCAATAATTAATTCCATTTAACTAATAATTATTATGATCAGTAATGTTTTTAAGCACTTTTACTCAATAATTTTCTTTTTAGCACTTGTATTTCTTATATTTTAAATAGTTTTTTAGCTGTCAATCCGTCATAGTCGTATTTTCGATAACTTTTTGGCAACTGGAGGAACTTGCCATACATAATACAAATTTTAAGTTCAGTTGCGTTGCTAGTTAACTTGGCAACATCCATAATCGAGCCATTAATATTGTTATTCGCATCTGTTATAATGCATGTAAATGCATATTCTACTCAAAAAACGTGAATCAAAGCAGAGTACAAAAATTTAATTATTGTGTCATGTTTTAATCAAGTGACTTGATATTTATTTTTTATTAATAAAACTTCTTTTATTAAATATATTCAAATTTCTTCTGTTGTTTTTCCTCTAAAAGTCATGTTATATGAAGAAAACTAATATATTCACATTTTATATCTACTTAAATATATGTGACCTTCTCCCAGAAAAGGGACCTAGTGTGTCAAAAAATGGGTTTGGACTTAAGAGTGGATTCTGGTACCTAAAAAAGTGTAGAATAAGATGAAATGAGTACATTTCTGATAAAAATTTATTTACCATACCAAATCGCATCTCCCAACTGAAGGTGTGTTCAAAGTGATAATGCGTTGTGAAACTTTAAATGCTTTTTTCTCAAAACTCCATTTTTACACACTAGCGGTTTAATTCATAAAAAATATTTTAGGTTTATTACAGGTTTATTTGACAAATTTCCCATAGAAATATGTCAAATAAGCATTTTATAAACCTGAAATATTTTTTATGAATAAGGCAGTAGGTCCCTTTTCTCAGAGGTCACATGTATATACAGTAATTTACCTACTTGAACAAGTAGTGAACAATATTGTTGTTATAATTTTGACATGCGTTGAAAAAGATTTTTGTAATTTTTTCTTTATAGGGAATTTACATTATCTCGAAATCTAGTACTTACGAGATTTCGAGCTAAATCTAACTTTGTTTTACTTGATTTTCCATACAAAACAAAATGTAGTTTGTGAGTAAATTTGTAGGCAATCTAACGCGTGCATTTTTATAAAACTAATGAGCTAAACATTCTTCATCGATTTTCTCGAAAACAGATTTTTGTTCCGTACATCAAACCAGAAACCAACCGACGATATATCTATTATTACTATTATTAAACGAAAATTCTACCGTGTATTTTTATAAAACTAATGAACTAAACATTCGTCATCGATTTTCTCGAAAACACATTTTTTTCCATGTATCAAACCACAAAGCAACCGACGATTTGTGAATAAAATAATAAGTACAGCGCTCAATTTAAGTGAGTTTTGGCAACCACGGTTATTACTGCAGTATATGTGATAAACTTGAAAGAAAATCTTGGTCGTGTAACTTTCTCGTAAGCGTAATCGGCGGTACTTGTATATTATGTATATATGTATATATTACTGGTTATTATATAAAAATTTCGGTAATCCATCCCTGGTCAATTTTTCAAGAGGAAAAAGCAATACAATATACACAAAAACAAAATAAAGCTAGTAAATGTCACAATAAAAGAGAATGTTGTGCTTTTTCTTTTTAATAAATATTTTCTCTCTCTCTCTCTGCGAATTGCAAACGTCAACATAAGATGTTTTTTATGTATAATTTTTAAACAGGTGTTGGCCAACGATTAGCATGTTGAACACGGCTACATATAAATTAATGTTTTAATATTTTTCACAAGCATCACGGGACTGAAAATTACAAATTAATCGTTCATAAAAATGTAAAGATAATAAAATCAAGGAATTAATTACATATAAATATGTAAAACGTATTTTTAAAAGTAGTTTGTGTGTATTTTAAATATGTACATAGCATTGTTTATTTCTGTTATTACAATATGTAACTGCCTAACCCCTGTCAAATTGGGTTATTAATTTTTGTTGTAAGAGAGCGAGAACATTTGTGTCCAGTTATTCAAAGAGAACTGTTCGTGTAACGGATAGATAGCGACGGCAGTGAAAAAATCTATAGATCTACAATTGTGCAAAGGTTTTCTTTGTATAAAAATCTTTAAAGAAATAATTAGAATCTTATTGAAAATTGGTAGATATATAAAGCAGATAATAATTTATATTATTAAAGATAACAACAATTTATGAAATATCTCTTTATGTACATTTGTGTGTATGTGCTAAAAGAAAATGTCTTGAGTGCAAAGAAAAAATAAAATAAAAAGTTAATAATGATAATGGTACATATAAAGTGTTAAAGTGTGTGCGTATGTTCATTGCTACACACACACACATGCATACATATGTATGATGAACGAAAAGTGAATCAAAAGTTAAAGAAAAGAAAAAAAGTACAAGCACAGCAAAAAATATATAAAAAATACCAAAATCGCGGTTTTATATGTACTATTTGTTGCCCAACTTTCCGCTTATTGCAAACGAAGTTAATAAATAAAATTGTTCATACCTACCTACCTATTAATAAAAATTGTAAAAAAATCAATGTTTGTTTTCTAAATAATTTGCATCTAAAAAAAACAATAGTGCTTGCAAAAATATTGAAAAATGGTTTCTCTTATTAAAAATCAACTACTTAAACATTTATCCATGTAAGTTTGTACTTATTTAAAAATTAATATACTCTGTACTACATTAATATGTATTTAAGATTTCCAGTAAAATTTAATAATAGTATCTAGTTAATAGAAAGTCATTATGTACCCTATAGGAACTCAAACCCATTTGTAGGTAACTTCAAACTGGTTTTTTTATAACCACATCTGGTTGATTCAGTGACTTTTTTCCTTTTAACCGACTCACTATTTTAACATAGGCATGTCATAGGCGGTAGTCAATTGGCCATCTCTGCATGTCTTTTTTAACTACTTATTTTCCAACCAATTTGTAGTTAATTAATATTATAGCAAAAAAAAAAAGATATACATATGTATGTATGTTTATATGATATGCATATATTATATACTATACAGATATATGTATGTATGTATATATTCATATATATCTATGTAAATATCTGTACAATGTACATATGTATATATAAATATTTATTTTTAACCCCCGACTAAAAAAAGGGGTGTTATAAGTTTGTAGTGTGTGTCTGTGTATCTGTGTGTCTGTCCGTGTCCACGTTTTTTCTGTTTGAAAGATGACTTGATCGAGAAGGTTCTTAGCTATGTTTGAAGAAAATCGGTCCAGCCGTTTAGAAGATATAACATCTTTTCTGAAAAAGTCGGGGGTTTTTAAAATTTTTAATTTTTGTTATTATTATATTCACTAAAAATAAAAAATACGTACATACATACATCAATACATACGAACCGCTCATAGAAAATATTATGCATATTAAGTATTGAAAAATATTAGTTTTTTGACATTTGATTTCATGACATGCTTCTTTTGTTTTTTTATTTCCTTTTCATTTACTTATTTTGCTTTTATTTATTTCTTACGTGTGCTTTTATTCAATATGTTTGGTTGATATCTGCATGAGATTTAAACCAATTTGTAGTCACTTGCAAAATAATTAATTTATAAACTAGTGTTTTTTGTCAACTGATTATTTTATTTACTACAGGGTACATTCTCTTAGAACATACATACATATTTACATACATTCATATGTGTACGTATTTATATATATGTACATATTTCTCTTTCAACGCAAAAATTGTTTTTTCTGATTTCAAAGAGAAATAAAAGCAAAAGTCAACAGGGACGTAGAAGCTTTGAAAAGCCGATTTTATATACACTACAATTGAAATAATCGACATCCAAAATTATTTGAGAAACGTGACCAATTTAGGACCGCACAGTGGGCATTTGGAAATAATCCTTTAGTTTTTAAACGAGCCATCCGATTGTTATGAAATTTCATACAGCATATAAGGTGGTGCTACCGAGCTTAAGTCTGGAATTTGGACTATATTACCTTAAAGGGGGCGGATCCACAAAGCCCCAAAGAGGGCAACCTCGGCTTAATGAAAAATTCAAACTGATGCCAAGCTGGTGTTTTTGATCTGATAAAAAAAATTTTTTGCAAGTGGATTTCTCTATCTAAAGCCTGGTACTCTGTTCAGAATTTCGTGCGAAATGCTGTCAAACTGCATATAAAAGTATTTGGTATGAAATATTTGCGAAATAAATTCGCAAAAGTAGTACTCTGATCTTGTTGTGAAAATCACGTAAAATCATGTCTTTCCATGCAAAATTAGTCTGTCATCATTTTAGTTTAGCTGCGAAACAACATGAGCAGTGCTTTTTTCGCACGGAATTTTAACAATGTTGCATACTTTCAAGCAATAAAAGCGGGAAATTTATAAAAAAAACCGCGAGTTGGGCTACATTTAGTACATGTCAAAATTTTCACGCGAAATAACCAATGGTGCTGAAAATTTTTCACAACTTTGAACAGAGTACCAGCCTTAAGAGCTAAAAAAAGTCTGCTACATTTATGCAGTTTCGCTTACAGTTTAGGAAATATTCGAGAAAAAAATTAAAATTTTGGATTTTTTACCAACCTTGGTACACTGTTCTGCTAATGGAGAAGTCAAATCTTGTTCGATTTTAAAATGGAGTTATGGTCAGGTTAGGTTAGGTTAGCAGGCTGCTGGTAGGAAATTGGAAAAAAACAGAATCCAACTCACTTGGGTCCAATATGATGATCCCTTTGTGCTACCTGTAAGTTAAAAGAAGAGAGAAAGAGAGAGAGAGAGAAATAAGAGGAGAGTGAGAAGTGTAGAATTAGAAAGATGAGAACTGAGAGTGAGAAATGGGAGTGGGTCAAGAAATTTGGCTGGGGGGAGGGGGGGGGGGTCAGCGATTATACCAACCACTATTCCTAATATAGAGGCTCAGATTTTTGAGCCCGATTTCCGATAGCTCGGATAAGCTTCTGAATGATGTTCTACCAAGAAGGTGCAGACGGAGATTCTCTAGAGCGGGACAAGGACACAGGAAATGCAGGATACGTCATTGCAACTGTAGCAGTAGTCATTATACGGGAGACCCATACGTTTAGCATGGGTTCCGAAGGTACAGTGATCGGTCAATGTGGCCACGATGTTTCTCAGTTGCTTCCTGTTAAATTTAATGAGATTTTTCGTTCTACGGAAGTCCAGGCGAGGCCAGAGGGTTCTCGCTATTACACAGGTGGACTCATTTCACCATTTGTTCTGAGCTAATTCCAAAAAGGTTACATCGAAACGTCTCCAGCAGGATGAGAGTGGTAGTGCACAAAGATTGTCGATATCGACTTCTCTTAATGTGGTTCCCCTCTTTGCTAGTTCATCCGCACCTATGTTTTCTGAAATAGTCCCGTGTCCATGCACCCAGTTTATCGAGATATTTGAGTGCTGCGCAAGACCATCCAAGGCTCTACGACATTCCTGAACAAGAAAGGATGTGAGAGACTTAATAGCAGATTTGCTGTCAGTCATAATATGGATATCTCTATTTGAAATCCGATAGAACCTTAGCCATTGTGTAGCTCTTTTTATAGCAGATAATTCTGCCTGTAGTATACTACATTCGTTCGGGAGTCTGAAGGACATTTCAATTCCGTATTCGGGAATGAAGACGCCTCTTCCAACCCTTCCCCCTTTTTTGAGCCGTCCGTGAAACCTGTATGACCATTCCGTGGGGAATACCCTTCCGCCAAAGAAATTTGGAAGTTCCTATTGAAGTAGTGTTTCGGAATGCAGCAATCTATAAGATCCGGTTTGTTATGAGAGTTATGAGTTAAAAACAAAATTTTTAACATTTAGAAAAAAGTTTGATATTAAAAGCACTACTAAGTCAAAAGTTATACGCAAATTAAATAAAATATTTGAAAAAATTCGATTTTTTTCCGTTTTTTGCAGAAAAAAGTTGGTTAATTATTTCGATATTATTTAAAAATTTTGCTTGGATACCAACCCCAATATTTTTTATTATTAAAAATATTACACTATAAGAAACATTACAAAAATATTTTTATTCAAAATTTTCGTTATTAAAGCTGCCAGATCGTTTCGAAATTGGCCTATTTTTGTTATAAACATGAAATGCAAGGCCTTTTTTCTCAAATTCCAAATCTGAAACCGAAAAATTTCTCATTTGACCTTACTACATGATATGTTTTTAAATATTTCCCAAAATATTATCTGCGCCCGGCGAAAGATAACAAAAATACAGCAGAAATACCAAAAAATCGCATTTTTGGGATTTTATGAAATCTTTTTGGGAATTTGCCGGGAACTCAAAAGAAAATTCTATGTGGATTTACTTTTTGTGTATTTATTGCATAATTTTCCACCTAAGCAAGAATTTTCAGCCGAAAATGTTGATAAATGCGAATTTTATAGCACTCCTTTGTGTAAGACCTCTGTCTTATGGGAAAACTCTTTATATTTTTTTATTATTGCTGGTAGCTGTATTAATTGAATATATTGTTGTAATATTCATGTATGTAATTATACAGCTATGCCTATTTTTGAAAAATACCTAAGAAAATAACCGTAATTATACTTGTACAAGCATAATTTGAAACCCTATAGGGTCAGGTATTTTTGAGATTTTGTTCAGATATTTCGGAAGAGGTTTAGAGGTCACACAAGTCGAATTTTAGCAAAAAATCTAGTTTGCCGGCTGGTTTTTGGTATTTACTTCATAACTTTAACCATAATATTTATATACTTATATTGTTACAAAAATGGCCGTCGACAAGGTTAAGCAGCATTACACAAAAATATTCCAACAGGGTTAATGTAAGTGTTACGCGAAAATATTCCTACAGGGTCAATGCAAAGAATAATCTAGAATAGTAGCAAACAACTAAATAAGCATGCGTAGCATATCAGAGACCTGCGCCGACCGGCTGACAGCCGGCTGATAGCAGGCTGAGCCGAGCCGCCGATGGCTTTATGTCAGCCGCCGCCGTCGAATTGTTCTCCGCTCAAAATCGGCTAAGATTAGCCGCCGATTGATGATTTTTTCTTATATTTTACTTGAGGTTTATAGGTTTTTTCACTAATCCATTCACACTTTTAAATTTTTATACAAATTAGTTATCAAATGTTCTTTCCAATTGACATACCGTCGGTTGGTTATTGGTTTGCTGCAGACATGGTGAATTTTGTATATACTGTGCCGCAAACCAACAACCACCCGACGATATATATATCCCGTTTATAAGCACTTCTTATTTGCAAATAAAAGTGGAAAGCGTTATCGTATATAATATACAAAAATGTAAGTCTGAACCGGGGCTTAACGACTAAATTTTAGAGAAAACCTGCTGTAGTTCGCGTTGCCACATTCTGATTTTGTACCACAAACAAAGCGAAAAAGATCGCTAGAAAATTATTATATAAAAAAAAACAAATTAAATTTTATATTGATTTAATGCGTAATAAGAAGTGGTTCTTTTTTGATATATGACAATTTTCTAACAATTTTTTCCGCTTTGTTTGTGGTACAAAATAAAAAGAACGTGGCAACGCTGATTAAATCAGTTTTTCCCTGAAATTTAGCTGGTAAAAATAAATAATTTTTAAAAATTTTGTGAATTTACTTTGACAAAAATTGTGAAGCCGACCCAGCCGAATTTCAGCCGATTTTCAGCCGCCGCCGAACAATTTTTCATGAGCCGCCGCCGCCGACGAAATTGCTCGGCGCAGGTCACTGTAGCATATACAAGCTTGATTAAACGCAAAAGCAACAACAAAAAGCGTCTGCTTATTAAGAAGATTCACATATTTACATGCATACATACATGCCAATTCAAACGAAAGGCAAAAGGTAAACAACCACTACGCATTGCTTAGTTAATGATGTACACACGTACATGAACTTAATTAGGCACTTTGTAAACAACATATAAGATGATAATGATCGTCTAGACATTGCTTGAAACTTCTAGTGGTATTTGTGTGAAGTATAAAAAGCGGTGACGCATCCCATGAGTTAGTTGCGAGTCAGTTATACTTGTGTTGTGAACGAGTTGCAGTTGTATGTCAGTTGCGAACAAGTTGTGAACAAGTCAATCATTTGCGAGTAAACAAGTCAGTTGATAATTAAGTTGTGAGTTAATAATAGTCTGCGATACAGTGGTGAGTTGATAATTAAGAGCAGTCTGTGCTTTACACGTGTGTTGGGAAAAGGAGAAACTACAGGACAGTCTATAGTGACAGCAAAGTCTGTCGTGGAATTGAGATTATTGTGGAGTCTATCGTGTCGACAGGAGTAAAGGGAACAGCGCAGCAAATAGACGTGAGTAAGGGTGTAAGTAAAGCTAGTGAGTCTTTATTGGTGTATCAACTGTGAGTGTCGGCAGAGTGAGTGCCGTGCGTGACGAACAGCAGACAAAGAGGTGTCACGTGAATACTTGCGCAGCCAGCTAAGAAGCGTGCGTAAACTACAGCGGGGAAGGCGTAGTGATAACCAGTTGCGAATATTTGTGTGTAATTCAGTAGTTTAAGTTGTATTAGTGTATTTAAGCTCTTGAGTAATTTAGTTTAAGTGGATTTGTAAATAAAACTTGTATCATTCTTAACCCTAATTACTACACTCGGGTCTTGTATTCATTTGCAAATCTTCGTGTCCACGGAAAAGCGTTTTTAAAGAGAGAAAAACGTAACAATATTAAATTATTTCATACATATACATATAGTCAAAATAAAACTAAAAAAAAAATTACATTGAAAAATGGGTTTGAAGGCCAACTTTGAGGTCCGGACGCACCCCTAAAACACAACTTATCGGTATGAAATTTTTTTGTATATTTTTTTACATAAAACTGAACCGATTTGGGGGTGAGAGTAGAAGAAATCAAAAAAAGGCTCCATACAATTAACGGCTACTCTAATGTACATACCTGTATGTGTTATAGCAATAAAATTTATTTAAACAAAAATCATCAGCAATTTTTTGATAAAAAAATGCGCTGCAATCAAGTTTTTTGTTCACAATCACGATGTCATGACAATTAACTTAAACTCAATTAAATTGTGATGATAGCCTAATAAAACATCAGATTACACTAAACAACAAAATTAAAAATTTTCCAAAATAAAGTTTTTACAACTGATTCTGATCAAAATTAACTTAAACTTTAAACGCGTTTAATAGTGCGTTTCCATATACGTGTTTTGGAGCAGAAAACTTGTTTTGCTCAAAAACCAATGTTTTGCGACATGTTTTCCCATATATTTTTTACATCAGCAAAACACCTCAAATAAGTTGTTTTCCTCCAAAACATGAACAAATTTGTTAGTGCAACACAGCGTTGCTAGCTGAAACTTCGAAAAAAAGCCGCAATATGCTGATAAAAGATGGCACTAATACAGAATATTAAATTTTTTAAGCAATTTTCATAACCGCATCAGTTGTATTTATATGCAGTTTATATGTAAATGAGTGAAAAATTTACTAATCCAAATAATAAGGTTTGCGGCCTTGATAATAAAATTAAATTGATTTCCAAAATTCGTTTAACCAAAACTTAAAACACAACTTGTTCTGCTCATAGTACTATAACTTTTGTAAACAATTTCTGGTGTTTCAGTTTGTTTTCCAATTTTAATGTTAATCAGGGCTTCATAGTACAATTTTATTTATAATATTTTTAGATGTCCGTTTATATGGTTTCATATTCCCTCTTTAAATAAGATCCAAAAGCAAACTTTCAAAACCAGAATCAGTTGGCTGTTACATATTATTATTGTATTATATCGGATCTGTTCTGCAAATCACGACATATCAAATCACGCTGGTTTGCAAAAATTAATAAAAGCTGAAACATTACTTTTGTAAATTGCTCGATTTATAACGTGAAAAGTTGCAGTAAAATATTCTATAATAACTGACAAAAACTTAAAATACAATAAAAACCCACTCAGAAATCAGCTATTAACACTTTGGTTTCGAAATCACGTGATTTGAAATCATGGTGACTTTCAGAACAGTCACGTATATAATGATTTTTATATGCTTTACAGTGTTATTAAAATTATCTCGATTGATGATTTGTCTTTTGCTTAAGTCATAGAATTTTATTTATAATTTAATCATTAAATTTTAATGCAATATTTTTACATTTTACGAAAGCTTGCCATTTCATTAATAGTTTTTGCAATGTTGATGATGTGCGATTAAATTTATTGCTTAAGAAAAATTTAATAAATGCAACTTTAAATATACATAACTCGTTTTTAGTTATTTGTTTTAAACTCATAAATAAAAAAGTTTCATGCAACAAATCTTATTCCATAACGTAAAATCAATTTACATATTTCAAAAATAATACATAATAAAATAACTATCATCATCAAATATATTTTCCATAAAATTAAATATTTTCATATAAGAATACAGTAGTAATAATTAATGTATTAACAGTTTTTGTTTGTCCTGTTGGTTAAGCAACGTTTAGATGCCTTAATTTAAATTAGGTACATATATCGTTGCTGTTTTAACTAAGCGACCTAACTAATTTTTTTTTTTTTGAAAATTGAGTTAAGTCCTCTACTAGACTAGACTAGTCATAATACACATTGTCTGCAATTTTCATAACTGTAAGCATTACTTTTATGCCTATATAAAGGCTCAGTTAGCCGACTGTAATGTAAAGTAACTGCAACAGTGAGAAACAGCTGATCAATTTTGTTATGTGAAAAGCAATGAAAATGGTTATAGAGATGTAATGTAACATAACCTACTTTTCATATAAAAATATTAATCAGCTGTTTTCTACGTTACAGTTACATTACATTACAGTCGGCTAACTGAGCCTTAAGTAAAAAGTTTTCTGACGCAACCATAAGATTAATGCATAAAACAACCATAAAAGCTGCTCTCCTGTTAAATTTTTAAAATGTTAGTCAGGCCTGTTAGTTAAAACAGCGACGATATGATTAACTAATTGTTGACGTTCTAAAGAAATTGAATTGGACAATTCATGTTACATGAAAAGATTATAGGTAATATATACATATATTAGTTACGTGTTTTTAATATCAACATACGTCATATGTACTAGAGGCCTGCTTAAACAGTCTTGAAAGGTAAATGTGTCTTCTTTTTTAAATGTATTCTTGTGGCATGTATTTATTATACTAAACCAATAATAAATGCTGTCGTTTAATAAGCGAAGCACGCACAGAAAAAATATTCCTGCAATAAAAATTTTTATTTGATAATAAAACTTTAAAGTTTTGTTTAAAAATAAAATATTCCTGCAATAAACAACTTTAATTGAAAATAAAACCAAAAATCAATTAAAAATGTTTTTAAATCAATTGAACTTTTGTTTAAAATTTTAAATAATTGCAAAGTTTAATTGACTCAATACATATTTAATTGATTTTTGCTTTTACTTTTAATTAAAGTTGTGTATTGCAGGAATATTTTATTTTTCCATTAAATCGAAACCAAGACGACTGCAAATACCTTTTTGCCAAAAATATAAGAGAACAAAACGACGAGTTGATAAAGATGAAAAAATGGAGAGTGGTGGCATTTTGAACCCATATATATTAATTTCTACTGCTATATTCGAAATGTACACTCGAAAAATTTAAAAAAAAAAGCAGTTTACATAACCAGATTATCTATGCGGGAACCTATAACCCGTAACCCCTTCTTAGAACTAATTATTTGTTAATTTTTTAGTTAAATTAACTTATCTTTTTGTACGCTTAAGTGTTTGTGTAATGTCAATGCATGTGTGCGTTTGTATGTGCGCAGGAAAAGAAAAGATGACCACACAACATGTGTGCGTATGTACATGCATGACGTTTGTACCGATGCGCCGATGCGTATGAAGAAGCAAGCATCACAAATTTTTCCGTCACGGAGTATTTTTTTCTTTACTGCTATACCTGCAATAACTGAAACAAATGTGTTGCCAACAGTGTTGTTTAGCGTTTCTTTTAGAAGATTTCGCTGTAGCAAAGCATTTGAAAAATCCCTCATGTCTTAAAAGTTCTTGTAAGTGGTCTTTTGCAGGGGTATAATATGTACTTTCATTCATAATATTTTTAATCATGATTTAATCACTGATTCCATTCTTGTATAAATATTTTACTATACAAACAGAAAAAGAAAAGCATTTTAAATGAGTAAATGTGTATATACGTTTTTAGTATGGTTTTATTTAATATGTATTACCAGTAGTTTAAATGATCATATTTCGTTTTGTCTCGTTTGAGAGAGATATTTTCACATGACATATTCATGCGATAACTTTTTCTTTTTTAATTCAATCACAACGATAAATCAAATGTAAATGGAAAATATGAAATAAATTGAATATACATATGTTAAGAGGGAAATATATCATTCATTTACTGCAATAGTGTCATAACTCACAGAATTTCTTTTTTTTTCGTTGCAGAATAATTTGGCATTTTGTATTTTATCTTGTGTACAAATTTCATAAAAATACCTTGTGCTACCATCACCTCATGAGAGAAGAATATTTTTTCATTGTCTTCATTGAGTTGAGTTGTATGAAAATTGAAAACTAGTTTTTTTTGAGTTATGCCACTATTGAAGTAAATGATCGATAAGTATATAATATGCAGTAGGTTTCAAAAGAAACACACTTCAATTGATGGACTTGAACTTTTTAATTAAATTATAACCCTATAAATGAAAGAAAAGAGAGCAAACAGATAAATGATGTCTAGCACATCTTTAACTTTTTGAAATAATTTTTATTATTAAAATGTGGGTCAAAAGAAGTCAACACAAAGTGTTTACACAGCAAAAAACATTTGTGAGTTGTAGAGAAATAGAAGGAAAGTTTTACAAAATTTCAATTAATACCCAGCAAAAAATTTCAAAAAAGGTAATCGAGTTTGGAATTTTTGGTGGAAGCACTTCCCTACTGGATTACCAACTTAATGATTTTAACAAGGCGTGAGACTAAAATAATTGATTCTTGAGAAGTACTTACATTTTTTTTATTTGTCAACATTTCACGTAATCTATTTCGTCTAAAAAATCATTCTCTTCATTTAGCAACTTGTACGTCATTTTTTGTAATTTTAGGTAATGTGATTTGTAAGCGAGTAATGAAAATTGGCAATCAGAAAAGTAAGTCATTATATGGCAAGTAGTTCTAATAATAATGTGTAATTTTTTGCTGGATAGTTTTGAATAATAGTTAATTACATCAACTTAGCGAACTCAAGTATACATGTTTAGCAACAGCACAACGGGACCTATCACGATTCAAGTGAGCCGGTTTCTCGTAGAACTGGCAGCCTGTAAAACCTAAAATGTAAAACGTTGGCAACAGTGGTTTTATCATTTTAGTTTTATAAAACTTTGAGAAAGTTTTGTATATCCATACAGTATTTTAAGGCAGGGGCTTCCACAAAATTCCTGTTCGCGGACCCCTTGAAAAATTTTTTTGTTCCCTTTGAAGGCTATGATGTATGTATGTATGATGTGTGTGAAGATAAATTCGAATTCAACTAGCAGACAGAAACGAACGTTTCTAACATAGCATGTTAAGCACAAAACAAAGCACTGTTAGCTATTTAACAGTGGTCGCTAAATGGATTATTATTCAAAATCCTTGGAACTGGATTGATATAATTATATAAATTTTTTATTAGGAAAATTGCTCCAAAATGTAGTTTATGAAATTATAAAAGTATTATGGTGAAAATATGTCTGGCAGAACCAATAAATTAGATTTAAGAAAACACTAAAGTAAATTTGCATAATATGGTGTTGCACAGATATGGGCGGAGTAACCATATACCAAAGATGTTATTAACAGTATTTAAAAAAAAGTTTTGTGACTGACTGTACACGACCTATGCCTTCACATAGAAGTAGCAACGTGGTTGTTAAAGAAATTCCACAAAAAACCGCATGATTATACGGTTATCCGTGGTAGATCAGTCAACCAGTGCGAGTGAGACGAAAAACTCTCGAAAGCCAAACAACACACACAAGTCTGACCGCACTTAAAAAATAATTACGATGACGAAAAAGATGTTCTTCAACCCAGAGCTGCTTAACGACTGCCATAACAAATGTATGTACATGCATTTTCTGCAGAGTTGCAAATCAAAATCACCTCATACCAAGTGATTTCACCTTGAGTGATGGCGAAAAACGAATCCTCTTAATTTCTCTCTTTCTTTTTAAATATCTGTGCTATCCTGCAGGTAATACAAAAGTACATAATTAACTGGAACCAAGTGAACCGAAATACTTTTCTTTCCTCAGTAACCTGTTAACCTAACCCAAATCAGTTGCTTTAAAATCTCTGAATAGTTTCTAATACATACATATGTAGTGAATTTTGTTCTTATTACTTTCCTTGTAGTGGCATTGCATGAAAAAAGGGTTTTGGTCTTTAAATTATGGTCTTTCTATTATGCTTTAACCAACTCTAATTTGCTGCGGGCTGCGAAAAACTATTTTTATGATTTGTCCCAGAGAAATTAAAAATCAGTGCAACTACACAGACTTCAGATATTTTAGCTGAGAAACACAGCAAAGATACACAAGTTATATGCAGTATATGCATTTTTCTAATTTCATTGCAAAGATTTATTACTCTTATATATTTGTTGGCTTAATTAAAATTCATAAATTTAAATATTTTTCATTTGCATTCAGTTGCATGTATTTTATACATTAGTTAAGGAATTAAAACAGAATTTATTTCAAGCTCTTTTTTTATTATTATTTTTTTATTACAAACATAAAATATTATGTACATAATTACATTGCACTTTAGTAGTCAATTTTTAGCACATTTACAGTGAATTGTAATTTTCCTTTAACTTTCATGCAAAATTGTTTGTTTCACTTTAACATTTGTAACACGCAACGTTCTCTCTGTACTTAGAAATAATGGGCAACTTGAAAAAATTAAAAAAATATCATTATTAAATGAAATTGAAATATTATAACTTACATTAATAAAAACGAGTCATTGAAATTAATTTATATATTCAGGCATAGTTATTCAACACTAGCTTTTAACCGAGGCTCCGCTTGCGTTGATCTGCTTAACAAATGCATAAAAACCCGTTTTAAAACTGGTTCAACAATCAAAACCCGAAACTAAAATGTGTTTTTCGGAAAAAATCCATACCAAGTATAAAAAACGGTTCCAAACAGGATAAAAAATATTCTCTATTTGACGCTGGTAATGTGGCTTTAAATTGGTGAATGAATATTTAAAATCAGTTTAACGGTTTGGGCGTGACAAAAACTTAATAACAGCACTATTGCCGTTCTCAAGTCAACCCAATTTGGTGTCTAAATGGTTTGAATGAAGTGCAACTTGTCACATAAAGTAAACTCTTGGAAAATAAAAAAAATTTCATTTTTTATTCAGAAGAAATTTCAGTTTTCTTCTGTAACTGTTTGTCGGTGTCCCGTCAATACAAAATTAAATATTGTATGTATGTTAAACCAGGCTATAAGATATTTATATGCCAAACTTTATTCTAATCGGTTCAGACATTTTTGCATGATTGACTAACAAACATTCAAACCTATAAAATTTCATATTAATGTATGATATTAGCAAGATTTTCAATAGCACAAGTATTTTAAAAATTCGAACCTTTTTTTCAATCCCATAGTGCTTCTTTTCCACAAGCAATTTAATAAAGAAAACTTCTGTAAAGCAATTTTGTAGTTCAGTTAATGAAAAGTTAACCTTTTTGTTATTAAAGGAAATGAGTTTTTGATTAAATTTTGTTTTTGCTACTTCAGCCAATTTTTGTTCTAGTCTACGTTCTTTCTTTCACTAAAAAAACGTATGCACAGGTAAAAGGAAAAAAGGAAAGGAATTTAAAAATGTTTATAAACTTCAAAAGTGTTTAAAAAAACACATTCGCCTCTTGACAAAAAAACAAAGCAATGTCTTTAAAAGAGAAATGCAAATACGAAAGTTTCTTTCATATATTCATACTTTATATGTCAATATGTTTATCTTTAAAACTTCGAAAAAATGTAGCAGCAAATATAAATAAATTCAGTGAAGTGCGACTTTGACCCGCACACGAAGGGTTCCGTACGGACACTAGATGTGTAATTCAATACGAACTATAGCCTATATAAAACATAGTTTTGGGTTTTTTTCGTTTTTGGGTTTTTATTTTCGGGTTTAAGCGTTATTTTAATTTTTGCGTTTTTTCGGTTTTGACGAATTTTTTAAAATTTTGGCGATTTTTTTAATTTTGGCATTTTTTTCTCGTTTTGGCGATTTTTTTCAGTTTCTGGCGTTTTTTCATTTTGGCGATTTTATTTATTTTGGGGTTTTTTCATAAAGGCGATTTCTTTAGTTTTAGTTCCTTTTTCGCGTTTTGGCGATTTTTTCGTTTTTTTCAATTTGGCGATTTTTTCCATTTCGGCGATTTTTCGGTTTTGGCGATTTATTTTAGTGTTAGATTTTTTTTTACTTTTGGCGATTTTTTTCATTGTGGCGGTTTTTGGCAATTTTTTTCGGATAGGCGATTTTATATTTTTATTTTTTAACTCTCATGTATTTTTTGTTGTAGTGGTCAAGGTTCGACATACTCTGTCCAAATTTCAGGTCCGTAGCTCTTACGGTTCCTGAGAAAATAGCCTGTGACGGACAGATGGACAGCGTAGCGAAAGCAATAGTGTTCCTTTTCACCTTTGGTGTACGGAACCCTAAAAAAGTATTCTTTCAATGGTGTACCCAAAAACTACCGATCGTTAGAAAGTTTGGAAAATTGCTACGTTTACAATTAAATAATTTTGTTATATGACGTATTTTGTCTGCACGAATTCATCGTTTGCTTAAAGAACGCCTGTCTCGTTCTATCTTTAACAGAACTATGAAAGGTCGCATGTCATTGGCAAAAGGATTTTCACAAATAAGTCAAAGAACTCTGCTTCTCATTATAAAAAAAAGCATGGGAGATAATGCAAAATAATCGGGTCTATTCTCGTCGGAGTATCTTTTCAAAACGACACAACAACTGCAATTTTGATTTAAATAGGTACCGTATTACCCTCACACCACATTACGTGAGTACCGTATTATCAATTTAATAAGAATTTTCCTTTGTATGTGCCGTTTTAAAACGATACTCAAAAAAGAATATAACCATTTGAAAAGTTACCGTGTTACCCTAGTAGCGTTTTACCACGTTAAAATATGCTCACATTAGTAAGTCCTATTTTATACAATGCAAGTCTTATTGCTAAGCCGATTAGTTTGTTAGGAGAGAGAGACGAGGGAAAAGAAACGTTTCTTTGCAATAAGACTTTCATTGTATAAATTAGGACTAAGATTTACGAGTTTAGAACTATTTTCATAACATTGAAGCCCTGTATCTCGGCTTGTATTATAGCAAAGTGCTCAGAATAGACCGTTTCCTAAAGCTTAGATATAATGTAAGCAATAGTTCAGAAACAACAAATTTATTAAATTATTTGTGTAAGCGGCACTGTGCACTGACGGTTAGTAAAGGGGAAAAATGTACATTGGTGAAGTTATAATTAAATAGTGACAAAACAAATTTTTTTTATACGGAAAATATACTTGCATATAACAATATACATATGCACATACATACATATACATATGTACATATGTATGTATATGTACACATATATATTAAAACATGCATATTGTTACGTAAAAATATTTCCACAGGGTTAAAGCAAAGAACTATCTGGAAGTATTTAACTAAAGCACTAAACGTACACACATATTTACGTGCAAACACTATAGCAACAACAATAATTGTATACATATGCTACAGACACACACACACACATACAAATAAAAGTGAGAGCACTGTACTACCAGTAGCAAACCGCATTGCCAACATAAGAGTCGTTACTTTGAAATTCAAAAATAACGACCAATCGAATTATCTACAAACGCCTAGAGGCAGCAACATGAATTTTCCCGATTGTGCTAGAGGACTGTTTGAACATCTGGCTACCAATAGTAAATGACAATACAGATGTC
Source organism: Tachina grossa (assembly GCA_949987645.1). NCBI lineage: Eukaryota > Metazoa > Arthropoda > Insecta > Diptera > Tachinidae > Tachina > Tachina grossa. The sequence continues at coordinate 31,637,874 of OX465275.1, forward strand.
ATCATTCATAGATGCCATTACTAAGTACAGACATGTTATTACGCCACCTATCGGGCGAACATTCGAGAACCGATTCATGTACTATAAAAAGTGGCAGCATGTGCGAGAATAGGGCAGTACTAATCAGAAAGTAGTCAAGTTGATATCGTTGAGGCAGTGCTAATCAGAAAGTAGTCAAGTTAAGACCTCGTTGAAAGTGGATAATAACAATAAGAAGTAGTTAAGTAAAGACAAGTTGTAATTTGCTTCGTTAAGAATAAAAGGAAATACAGTAGCAAATAAAAATTGTGTATTATTTATTTTTATTTTTGAGCAATCAAAAGAACTTATTTTTAGGCAAATGGATAAAAAATCAATAGTGTAAACTTTGGTTAAAAAGGTTGGGTTAATATTAAAATTTTTAGAAAATAGAAACAGGCATAAAAAATTTGATAGATGAAAAACTAAAATAAAGTGGTTAGGAATTTAGTTTACTTGCTGAAATTTGTGATTCGCGCAACAGGGAAACAGTGGGTTAATTACAACAAAAACTTTTCTTCCAAGTTATGCGTCAGTGATCTGCATGATTACGATTCAAACGGCATCATTTTGCATTTTCTAAAATGAATATTGAGCTAGCACTTAACATTAACAAAATGAATGATACTATTGCATGATTCATATCAATGAGATTGTTGTTAATAAATGCCTGTCATTGCTTACAATTTAGATTCATTCATATGACTCACTAAAGCAATGAATCAGTATGATTGTTTTCAATACTTCTTAAACCACTTCTGACAAATATAGTTTTATGTAATATTATAAAATAAAATAGCTAGGCCCATTCTTTTTTATAAATTATTTTAATATGAGAAAAACTATTAATTAACACAATATCAAGAGATAGATTTTTTCATTTTATTTAATTTTTTTATTACACGAAAAACTCCATTTTCGAAATTTTTTATTATTTCTGAATACATTCTGTTAAATTTTCTAAAAACACTTTTTAATAGTTTCTTAATGCTATTTATTTATGTATGGAAACTGAAGACTTCATCTAGTCAACGTGCTTTTGTGAGTTATTTGATTACTATACAAAACAATCAAACAACAGTACGAATTTTTTATTTATGTTTACTGACAACACTTATAAAAAGAGAGTGAGTTAAAGACAGTCAGTTGTTAGAGAGCCAACACTGCAAGCAATATCATTAGTACATATTGCTGTTCAAAAACAAAACAAAAGCATTGTAAAAGTGAGTGGAGAGCGAAAGTGAATCAACTCATACAGTTCACTGTTATGCGTAATATTAATTAAAATATTAAGTATACGCTGTAATTTTATAAGGGAATATGGAAAATTTTAACTATGGATATGCGCCCATAATTATGAATATGGTTTAAGTCATATATTTCTTGTTTCGAGATATTTTGAAGATTACATTTGACTATTTTTATGTGTATTATGCAACATATTAGTTTAAAGTTGTACTGATATCGATTAATATAAATTTATTTAATATATGTATATTAAATATTTATTGGAGTTTTTTCTAAACATTTATTTAATATTTCGCCGGCAAAAATGTATACTTTAATAATTAAGGGCATATCTGTATGTATTTAAAAGAAAGAACGGCGCAACTCATGCAGTTTTTATCTTTAATGTTCTTCATATTGTGTAAAAACTTCATACAAACAAATAAATTGTTAGTAAATTCGAAACTTTAAACTCTCTGTCTGTAGGAAATAGTTTTTTGCGTTTTGACGTTTTTGCAGCAAAGACTCGATGTGTATTAAAATGTAACCACAAAATTAATCAATCTTAAAATAGATTTTATTTAATAACGCATTTTGAAAATATGTATGTATATATGTATGTATGTATGTATGTATGTATGTATGTATGCATGTGTGTATATACATACATACATATCGCTCATTTGCTTCAATAGTGGCATAACTCAAAAAATGAGATTTTTGAGTTAATAATGCAGAAAGATGCGGCATTTTGTATTTTATCTTGTGTAAAAATTTCATATAAATAGCTTGTACCATCACCTCCTGAGAGAAGAATTTTTTTTCATTTCTCCATTGAGTTGTATGCAAAATAAAAACTTAAAACGCGTTTTCTGCTAAACTAGTTTTTTTGAGTTGTGCCACTATTGAAGTAAATGAGCGATATATACTTTTTTCTCCAACGCTATAAACACACACATATTACAAATTTTTTTCTTTCTCCCCCATTCATATTGGAAAACAAAAAAGAAAATTCTTATAAATATGTATATTAAACACATACATATGAAAATGCCTTTGCTGCAATAGTCATAACTCAAAAAACGTAAAAACGTCGTTTTTTAATTAATAATACGGAATTAAGCATAATTTCGTTCTTATTGCTTAAAAATATCTTGTATATCTACTCAAATCTTGAGAAAAAATTTAAAATTTTCTTTTTCCATAATAAATTAATAAATTCAAAACTTTAGAGTTCGTTTTTAGTGAATCAAGTTTTTTTGAGTTATGACTAGGGAAACCGCAAATATGCATTTGCATGTATTTTCTTTTATGACGTATTAATGCAGGGACAAGATATTTATCTGTTTCAGAAATTTTTATGAATTTTGGCATCGATGTGTTAGTGCATATTTTTGCATATTTTACCCTTTAAAGCATTTTTTGAATATATTAGTCTTACACGAATATTTTTGGCATTTTTTTTATTTTTAGAGCATATTTGAGGCTTATAGGGCATATTTTGATACTTTATACTTACTTAATACTTATTGTTGGTAAATTTTTATAGCTTTTGTATTTTTCGTCATCTAAATCTCATTTATGATGTTCCATGTATTATATATACATTTTTCTTATATTTATATTACGCAGTTATTACGGACGTTAGTTTCAATAAAAACTCGGTTTTGCTAGTTGTGACGGACTCTGCCCCGATTACATCAGTATATAGACCTTGAATGAACATTGTCAGTGTATAAAAGTTTATTAAATGTGACAGGCAACAATTTTTATTCGAAAATCTAGGTCAATATTTTGTTGTTTATTGCAATAAAATTATACGTAAAAATCTTGTTATATTTATCCAAAATACAGTTCAAAAATTTTAATTTTGATACCGTGATCTCTTTTGAAATTGAAATTAAATTTTAACGGCAGTATAAAAAAAAATATTAATTTGTATTATTTGCTTTATTAAAAATTTGTATGACAATTTTATGTTAACGTACACTTCAAACCCAAAATATTGTTTTTAATACGGCAGTTATTCTTTGTTAATTATTTCATTGTTTCCTTTTTTTCTTTATTTTATTTCTGTCTTGCTTTAAATTAAAAATATATTTTTGTTTAAAGATAATCCAATTTATTTTATTTTCAAGAGCATATTTTGTGAGTTTTTAGTGCATATTTTCAAACTTTTAGTGCATATTAAATGCACATAAAACACTTTTCTTAGAGCATATTTCTAGTTTCCCTGGTTATGACTCTATTGCAGTAAGGGCTCGATATGTCCAACTATGTAAATATGAGATTAGTATATTAATACATACATACATATAAATGTATGCATGTATGTACATGCATATATTTTTGATGATGTTAATCGGATGATAAAACATTTAAAGGTCATGTAACTATCTTTGGATAATAATTATAATACAATTTTAATAATAAAAACAGCTAATGATGACATTTAAATAACATCTTATAATAGACAATTTTTTCGTTCTCTCTTTGAAGTGGAAAAGAAAAAAATCAAAATTTCTTATAACAAACTCTTTTGTTATTGATTATATTTTATATTCAACAGCTTTTATTTACCAACCTTAAATTTTATTTTGATATTTTAATAAAAGAAATGCTTGCTGAAATCCATATGTTTCAATACTTTATTGCCAAAAGGCATTAAAAAAATGTCTGTTTGTTTTTTTTTTATTATAAAATATTAAGAAAATATTTACGATATACCTAAATTTGAGTATAATATTAGAGTGCACATGTGTATATGTACATACCTATGTGTAATAAAGGCTAATAAATAAACAAACGAAATGAAAAAGATAATTTTAATAAAATATGTATTCACACAAAAAAGAGTTCTATTTAAGAACACACATTTTTCTCTATTTTAAAAAAACATAGGTGATGCAAAATGAATATTTTTTGTAAATACATACTCCACTTCTTTTTGTTAACTTAATTTCTTTATTTTATGTTTGGCTTAATCTAAATTTGGTAATAATTTTGGCCTGGCTACGTTTTCAGTAAGTTGAAATGTTTCGACGTGTTTCGTTTGTGGTTTACTTGATTTTTCGTTTGTGAGGAGAAATTTCATTTCTCATTGGGGCATAACACACGAGAGTAATTTTTATGCCGGCACAAATTTTGTTATTTTTAGAACACACGAGGCTAATTAATCTGGCATAAAAATGTATACGTACACACAGCTTTGTGTGTATTAGTGTTTTTTGTATTATTTTAACATTTGCTGTTTTTTAAGCTGTGTGTGTTTGGTTTTGTGCCGATGATGCGTGGTTGTGCCTGGTTGAAAAATTATGCCAAACAATTATGCCTCTCTCACCTACAAACTGCCATGTTATGCCAGCACAATTGTTCTCGTGTGTGATAGCTGATTGAAATTATCATAAACATCGCCACGTTTGACGAGAAGTCGCCAAATCTCACAGCCCAGCTCTATACTCATTCTCTCATTCTCATTCCAAGAAATACCGTTATTCAGCTAGTGGACTATATGACAATTTCTTCTTTTTTTTTACCAAAACTAAAAAAGCTTAATATTGAAAACTCTCAATTAATTTTGCTCTAATAAATCTAATACTAATAATTTCTTTTGTTCTTCTAATAATCATGTGTTTTTTGTTTTGTGTTGCTCAATATTGCCACATTTATGAACAAAATCCATTGAAATCTGGAGAAGGCAAACAAAATCGATCGAAATGAAAATTTGTAATCAAAACAATTTCTATCGATTTATGTGACAGGCCTGTAGTGCGATTCAGTAACTTTTAACGATCCGACAATCGTAATTTTTGTCTATACATTTTGTCGATTGCAATAACGGTTGTGTGATTCCGTAACTTCTTTTTAACGATAGCACGCAGCTGATATTTTCTGTAGATTTTTGTCAATAAAATTAACAGCACATAAATTATTGTCGCTTAAATAACGACACAGCTGACATTAACCTACAGTGAATATCGTTGAAAATGTTACTCATTAGCAAATTCGATAAATTTTCTTTATAATTATTTTAACGATGCGATTATCGTTAAGAAAAGTTAGTGAATTGCACTACTGATATTTAATTTGAATATTTTTCTTGTTTTGTTTTTGGTTAAGCAGGAATTAAATGCATATAGAGTCTATGTATATTATGGACGTCGCTTTACCAAAAAACAAGCAAAATTTTCAAATTAAATAAAGACTTTATTATGTCAAATAAATATATGTACTTCGGTACTGCTAATATTAATTATGTAATATTAATTGTTGAGATCTGAATATAAAAGTAACATAAAAAAATAAATAATTTCCATAGAAATTTTGACTAAGGCACACTTGAGATACAAATAATTTATTTTTGGATACAATCATTAATAATTTTTACATCAATCAGCCCTCAAAACTGGCTATTTATTCAATATTCAATATTTTTTCTCGTGCCGTTTGAAGAATTTAATGTAAAAAAAAATCGATAGTGGTAAATTGGTCATTGGTTTGCTATGCTACCTTTGTCTTTCAAATAGTGCTGAAAAGATTACAATTGCAGCAACTTTTTCATCCCTGTCCAACATATATACATACATACATATGTATATGCATGTTCGACAACATGTACGATCAAGGTGACCGATGACATTTTTCAAAAAGTGGCACCAAATAGGGAAATGATCAAAAAAAAAAATGGGAAAAATTAAAAAAAAATCGAGAAACTAAACTCATATAACTCACCCTAAAAAAAGGGAGACAAAAAGTGGCAAGACAGTCTAAAAAGTAGAAAGGCAGTCGAAAAAGTGCAAATTCGCCACTTTAGTCGGTCAAACGGTCACGCTGTGTACGATGGTATAATAGCCGCTTCAGATCGCTGTGACACAAATCTCAAGTTTATCCAAAATCAAATTCTCTCTCTGAATAAATTTTGACATTTGACGGCGAATTTGCCGTCAAAGATAAATAACCCTATAGGAACTCAAACCCATTTGTAAGTAACTTCAAACTGGTTTTATAATAACCACATCTGGTTGATTCAGTGACTTTTTTCCTTGTAACCGACTCACTATTTTAACATAGGCATGTCAATTGGCCATCTCTGCATGACTTTTTAATTGACTACTAACTACTTATTTTCCAACCAATTTGTAGTTAATTAATATTATAGCAAAAAAAGATATACATATGTATGTATGTATGTATATTTATATGATATACATATATATAGATATATGTATGTATATATTCATATATATCTATGTAAATATATGTACAATTTACATATACATATGTATATAAATATTTATTTTTATTATATTCACTAAAAATAAAAATACGTACATACATACATCCATACATACGAACCGCTCATAGAAAATATTATACATATTAAGTATTGAAAAATATTAGTTTTTTTTCAACATTTGACATTTGATTTCATGACATGCTTCTTTTGTTTTTTTATTTCCTTTTCATTTACTTATTTTGCTTTTATTTATTTCTTACGTGTGCTTTTATTCAATATGTTTGATTGATATCTGCATGAGATTTAAACCAATTTGTAGTCACTTGCAAAATAATTAATTTATAAACTAGTGTTTTTGTCAACTGATTATTTTATTTACTACAGGGAAGTTAGCGCAATGTTTAATTGTATATGTGTGTATGTATATATCAAATATAATTTCTTTTATAAGTCTCTTTCTGACTGTCCACATTAGTCTCCTGCACAAGATATCTTATAAGAACTTTTAAGACATGAGGGATTTTTCAAATGTTTTGCTACAGCGAAATCTTATAAAAGAAACGTTAACGACACTGTTTGCAAGAAATTTATTTGAGTATTGTAGGTATAAGAGTAAAGAAGAAAACACTTCGTGACGGAAGAATTTGTGATACTAGCTTCTTTCTACGCATAAGCGCGTGTACAAACGTGTGTATGATCTTTTATTTTTCTGCGCACATGCAAAGGCACACACATGCATTAACATTAGTTGTATGCTGTTAATCACATAATAGCTTACCATCTACATATTACACACACACTCATAATACATGCGACGTGAATACATTTAAAAATCATGCCGTTTTTACATTTCAAGACTGTTTACGCAGCCCTCTAGTCCACATTATAGATAATTTTCGAAATTATGATTACTAGCATATTTTATCTAACATAAGGAGTATTTTTCATAATTATTCAACATCATTATGCTGTACTTATGACACCCTAAAAAAGCAAACATATTTTTCGTGTTATAAAATACTAGTTAACAGTCATGCCATCTACATAATTCATAATATTTATACACAAAAATAATTTAATGTTTATTCATTCGTAATGTTGTTCATTAATACGTTTTAAAATATAATTTAAAATTGTTAAATATTATTCATACGCTGCGAAATACTCGTACTCACTCGCACAATAATGAATTTATCGAAATTGTGTTTATTTAAAATGAGGGAATAAAACAAGCGACAAGACAACCAAAACAAACTTAAACATAATTTAATGATAATGATAATTTAATGCATGAGTGATTTATATCAAAAAAATTCGGATGTCCTTATCATCCATTTTCGTTTTCGTCTTGTTGACAGTAAATACGAAAACTCTTTGTTATAGTTTACGATATATACAAATAAATAAAATTGAAGTGTCTGTTTGTAATATCTAATTAACAGGTTTTTACTTAATGCATGTTGAAGTATGTACGATACTTATGACCAAAAACAAATTTAAATTTTTTTGTGTCTGTCTGTTTGTTCTGGCCAATCTCCGAAATAGCTGGACCGATTTTGACGGGACTTTTAAGGAATTAATTTTTTTTTTGAAAAGTTAACTACATTTTTGCTTTTACCCACTCACTCATGCCGAAATTCACAGATTAATTAATAAATATAGTTCATTGGTTAAACTTTTATACATGAAATTTAATTAGTTAAACTAAAGTCATTAGCTAACTGAAGACTGCGAATTTGGGCTTGAAATAAAATAGTTGAAAAAGGTGATGAGTTCTTATAATTTAATTTAATACATTTATGAAAGTGAAAATTTTGACTTCAGATTATAGAACTAAATTATAAACTCATAAATTAAATTGATTAAAGCTAAATAGATGCAAATTTGCTAAATCCAGTTTATATATGTGTATACTAAACGTTGCTAATCCCAACATAGGCAATATTTTCATATGCATATGGTTTATGATATACGAGTACATATGTATGTATGAACTTTATCGTTTATCTCTTCGGTTGTCAATGTTTAGTTTATTTGAGTGCACTTAATATATATACAGGTAGCTTTCAATATACGTGATTAGTTGGGACAAAAAAAAAAGTGTAAATCGAATCCGCTTAAAATAAGGTTAAAAATTTTTACCAAAAGTTTAATAGACCGCACAAAATATGACTTAGCCACAAATTAAGGCACTCGCTCGATACAGAACAAAATTTCAAAACTCTTTTCGACTTAAATTTTATTCAAGTCTTTTGATATTTCATTATACCGAATGATTTAATTTGGGCAGTTATCTCCAAGAGTACAAAAATATTTGAATTGAGATTTTTGTCTTATAAATATATGTATGTATGTACATAAAAACATACTTATTACATTTAGTACTTATTGGTAACTTTTTTTTATAAATGAACAGTACGTTTTGCTCTAAAAAAAATTGGCATCACTGCCTTAATTTCATTGCTACTCTTCTTATTAGTATTTCTCAAAATAACATAAAAAATACAGACAAATATAAACTGAACATTTCATGTTATCTCACACAAATTTTTTTAAATTTAAAAATAATAAATGCTTTTTATGAATGATTCTATATTTTGAAATTTCTATCGATAACGAGTGCAATAATTCGCCTCCAGGCAGAGTAATTATATAATAAATAAAATAAAAAAAATTACGAAATCGCGCGAAACGAGTAATCCCGTAAATCGAGGATTAACTGTATATTCACATGTATACTTACGTTCAACGAAGGAAAACTATTACCTTTGAAAATAACCGAAGATAGATTATATAGACATTAGAGGCCTGCGTAAACAGTCTTGAAATGTAAATAATAAATGCTGTCGTTTAATAAGCGAAGCACGGTGGATGTATTGATGTACGTGTATATGAGTGTCGCGAAGACTTCTTGTCGATGTCGCGAAGACTTCTTGTTCGTAACAAACAATCGAAAACAGTAGTGTTGGTGCGTGTGTGCTTGTTATTTTTCATTTGTACGTTTTAGTGTGTGTGTGTAAGATGTAGATGGTAAAGCGGCCCATACACTACAACAGCTTGAATGCGCAATCAAGTATTTGTGCCAGCGGTTTGGTCGTGTATGGGCGTTTTGTGTGATTGTACGGTTTGCTGTAGCGATGTCAAGTAGAGTTTGATATTTTGCTCATGGTACCAGCTTGCTTGTATTGTATATGGTAAAATTAGCTCAGTTGAGCAAAGTTGTCATGGAGTAAACATGCATTTAAGAAGTATAATTTGTTGAAACATAGTTTGTTTCAATGGAAAACAGAATTTTAGCACTTAAGTTATACTAGCTGCTAATTTTAACAACATACCAATAATAATTGCAGCAAAAAATGTGTGACAATTCATAACCTCCCTTCCCGCAATTTTGTATGAAATGAATATTGCACCAGCTTGCTGGTATGTTGTGTGGTTCGAGCATGAGTACTCAATCGCTTGATTGTGCGTGCATGCTGTTATAGTGTATTGGCCGCTTAAGCTATAATGTGTTTAAGGGTGGTTTTTTAAAGCAAGCGCCCACAACTAATGTCAATGCATATGCGTTTGTATGTGCGCAGAAAAAGAAATGAGCATCACACAACGAGTGTGCGTATGTACATGCATGACGTTTGTATACGCACCCATGAGTATGAGGAAGAAATCGTCACAAATTTTTCTGTCACGAAGTATTTTTTTCTTTACTCCTATACCTGCAACAACTGAAACAAATGTCTTACCAACAGTGTTGTTTAGCGTTTGTTTTAGAAGATTTCGCTGAGGTAAAGCATTTCAAAAATCCCTCATGTTTTAAAAGTTATTGTAAGTGGCCTTTTGCAGGGGTCTAATAGACAATTACTTGACGCCACAGGTGGTTGGTTGGTTTTATACCATGTATAACTATGGGTTAAATCAAACTGATAAGTAATTTTATAATTTCTGTTAATAATGTGATTTCTGCTAAACAGTTAAGGATCATTGTAACAAAAAGACAAGTAGATTTTTTGTTTTTTTTTTTGCATATGCAAACGAGAGGTTAGCAATTTATAATGTTAAATTATATGTACTTATAACAGTATTAGGCAAAACAAAATCAATAATCAATTTCAATGTATTTTTAATAAAAAAATATTTTACTGTAAAGGTAAAATAATAATTTGGGATTATTAGTGCGTTAACAAATGTTAAACTTAAAATCAGCAAACTCTGCAAAAATAAATGGAGATAATTGTATCAAAATAAACATACATACATACAACATACTCGTATGCAACACAAATGTCACCATAATTTATTTATGTACTACATATAGTACATGTAAATATTATTTAAATTAAAGTGTCACACAACATAAAAATTTCTGTTTATGCATTTATTATTTAGCATATCATATTGCACACTCAAACTATAAACAAATTTTTTTTCAATGAGATAATTCATTTGTTGTACTAATTATATTCTAAACTGAGCGCATATTCTATTCACTTAGAGCTTATGCTAAACATAACGATAAACTGCACTTGTCAGTCAACTGTAGTTTAAACTTAAAATATTTTTTTTCAAATAAAGATTATCTATTTAGGGCTAATAAATCAGTCAAAGTTTATACGTTTCTGTAGTTAAACTAAACTCAAATTTAAATGTATTCGTAGTTTAAACTCAACAGGAGTAAATCAGTGAACCATACCTTATGTGTAGTTAAAAAAATAATATTATGGCAGCACTTTTGCAGCAGGCTATTAATTCTTTGTACATTAAAAAAAGTTAAAAAATTTTAATTAAAGGTCGAAAGGAATAATATTGGCGAAGTAGAATACTTGGCGAAGTAGAATATTATAAAAAAAATAAAAGAGTGTAAGAAAACAGGTCGAACAAGACTGTAGTAAAAAAGAGGCTTTCAAAAAAATTGAGTGCTCTTTCAATGCAAAACATATGGTCTGTAAGTAACAAAACCATATGGCCTGTATTGGTAGTTTAAACGCCCAATTTTATGCTTAAACACATTTTAATTCAAAAATAGAGATTAACTTAAACTGATTTATTAGCACTTAATAACCTAAGTTTAACCGAGCAATATTGTTGAGTACACATCTGGCATTTTTTGTGTTGTCATTTTAAAAATGTGTGGAACACCGCCATTCACATTATGTTTTTTTTTTTTATATGGAAAGCAATGCCATACAACGAAAAATATCGGAAATTACAAACGTTGCCACTACTACACACTATTGCGATTTCACAAAATGCCATAGTGTGTACTCGGCGTTAAAATTGTGTTTCCAATTCCATTTTCTTAAACTTTTGCTTATGCGCCACACATATTTAAAGTTGATGGATAAAATTTCATTTGTTTTTCTTTAAAGTTGAAAACGTTGTTTATTTGTTTGCATTTCCTAGTAGTAATTTTTATGCGGCAAGTGTAATTTAAGCATCCTTCTCAATATGCTCTTATTTGTTTTTTTTTTTTGATTTTGTTTTAATTTTTTGTATTGTTTTTCATTACTTGTAAGTGGAATGTAGATATACATAAGTGTGCTTCACAGAATTTTTTTTGCTTGAAAATAATTAGGTTTTTGTTTTACCACCATAAATATTTTTGAATGACAGTTGTAATATAATAATACTTATCTTTAGAACAACTTAATTAATACGCGTTTAGATGAGTCAGATGTTTGGTATTATTAAATATGGTAAAAAAATTTAAATATTTTCTATGTACATATACATATCATAACAGATATTACTACTATATATAAAATAAATTATGGATAGTAATTTAATAATTTTTAAAGCTTTACTTTTTTGAATGAACAATGTTGTCAACTATTTAGAATAATAACCAGCTGTTCTTCACCAAAAAAGCAGGTGTTTACAATTTTATAAATGGCTTTTTTTATTAGTGAAGATTTCATTAGGCTTTACTTTCTGTTGCTGTTCTGTGCTGTGCCGTTCTGCTTCTAAATTTGAGTACTTACTTTTTCTGTAGCAACTTATCAGCTGTTTGTGACCAGAAGGGTCGCAGTTTTCCATTAAAGTGATGAGTTTTGCATAGTCCATTGTTAAGTTTCAATATAGTTTTGTTTTTCTTTTAAAAATAACTTTTTTTTTAATTCTAGAATCTAGAAGCACAATCACAATTTATTTCAAAATATTTTCATTTAATTTATGCTGTCACTTACAATTACTTAAAAATTTTTTGATTTTCACAGGTTGAACCGAAACATAACACAACGAAACAGAAAAAATAATTACTTGTATTAGATTTATATAAACAAAAAAGAGTCAGCTGATTCGTAACAGAACAGAAAGTAAAAACTAATTCTGCCTTGAGGTTTTAAAACTGTTACTCAATCCAAAATGGTTAAGTTTAATTTCTATTTTTCATAAAAGCACTAAATCTAGAGCGAAACTCGCTAAATTAGCAACCCTGTTAACGAAACAAAGCGGTTAAATTATTATTATTTTCTTAAAAGTGGAATTTGACCATTAATTTTATCTCATTATAAAAATGTTAAATTCTAACAATAAAATTCTTATCAAATATGCAAAATTTTGCCATTATATAACATCTCCACATCTTCACAAAATTTGACGGGATATTTTTACTAATCAACCCACAATAACAAAATTTCAAAATTGAGCATCATTCTGGAGGAAAGACCACATTAAGTTTACAGAAACATACCTACGCTTATACACATTTACAAGTGTAAAACTTCACATAAAGTCATTTTTCATATTTGATTGAGTGAGTAATTAAATGGATGAATCAACGAATCATGAACAAATTGTATAACGAACATGTCTGTGGTCTTCATGAACAACAGCATATGTCTCAAAATTTTTATTTATTTTTTAATGATACACAACTTTTTTCTGAATTCCTTAAAATGTTCTGAACAATTTTGTATTTATTTTAAAATAGCACAGCTTTGACCTGAAACAATATACGCAGAAAAAAATTATTCACCTATTAATGTTTTCAATTAAGAATTTAATTGATTCAATTAAATTTTTAATTGTATTTATTAATTTGAGTAGAAAAACTTAATTGATATTATCAAATTGTTTATAGCTGAAAATTTAATTAATTTTTTAATTGATATTGCAAATATTTTAATTGATATAACAAAATCATTCATATAAATTTTTGTGTGTACGAAGATTGCATACATAATTTGTAAAAAAAATAGCTTTATTGGAAAAATAGTTTTGTGTGCAATTAATGTTTGAATATAATTTTGGGTATGTGACGACCGCCGCAGCTTATTCTGATGTAGGCCGGCTTAGTTTTTTCTCGAATCTTTGGAACTGTGTATCGTCAAAGGCCTGGAAATAGTTAAAAATAATCTCCCAAAAAATTATTTTTAAACTTTTTAATTAATATTACAACAATATCTAAAATGATTGATTTATTAATTGGTGATAAATGCGTGAATGTAAACATCAATTTAAAATAAATATTTAATTAAAATATTAATTGAATCAATCATTCGGGTCTTGTCAAAATAAGCTAGAAGGTAATAAATATGTTGTCTTTTGTTGAAGCTTTCTTGCAGTTTGCTATGCTTAGATTTTTATACTTTTATTATTACTTACTTATTTTTTGGAAGGTTTCATATCGTCACATAAAATCCAAAAGGCCGTAACAAACAAAAAATTCAATATGACTTCTTGATTGATTATCATATGATTAACCAAAATACATCTTTCCTTAAAATTTTACTCACATACATATGTACTCGTGTGTCCAAACAAATAAATAGTCGTAAATTTATAAGGTTTTTTGCTTCTCCTGTAAAATTAGAAAAATTGTACTTACGACCTTTTGGATTCCAGGCGACGATATAAAGATATGTATATATGTATGTACACATGTATTAGTATTTAGTAACATTCAATTCATTTGCAACATTCAATTTATTACTCTGCTTGATTCTAATCAATGTTATACTAAATTGTTAAATTCAATAAACAGTTTAATTGATTTATATTTAATTTTTAATTTTTTTTTATTCATTCATGTTTGAAACTATACAGTATTTAATGATAGTTTTAATAAAAAAATTAAAATGTGTACTAGTGATGTAACGAATGTCAATTTTTGATATTCGCGATTACGAATGCGAATACGAATATTTGAAACGATATTCGCGAATACGAATATTTCATGTGAAATTTATAGAAATTAAATTAGGGCTCTATTTACGCCTGCAATATGAAATATTAAAAAATTTTTATGAAAAAGAATTTCATACTAATGTTGGCGTACTTTAAAGTTAATAAAAACTGCACAAAATTTTAATGATCGTCAGTAAATAATATTTGAAAATGATGCAAAGCACAAACTTCGTACAAATTAATATTTTTATCCATTTATTTAAATTTACCCCCTTATTCTGAACTTTGTGACAAATAACAAAATTATAACATTTGACAACTTTTATATTTTAAGCAATATAAAAATTTTCATTTGTTATAATTTTTATTTTGTCACAGTGCTTAGAATACGGCTGTTAGTTTATGATTTATGCATTTATTTATTTAATTTTGTTGGAAAAATATTCGTATTCGTATTCGCATTAAAAACGGCCGAATATTCGGCAATTCGAATCCGAATAGGAATATTTGTGCATCACTAATGTGTACTAGTAATTTGAAACAAATGTCAGGCTAAATCAATTAAAACTATTTTGATATTTTCCTTCTTTTGGGAATGACTCTATACTGCTCGCTGTTGATGTCAGCGTGCTCACCGAGCTCACATTTACTTTCATTTTCTATATATGACCTTTTCACTTTTTTCCTTGTTGCCACAGATATAGGGCCAGGCCCACGATATCGACAACGTTCGACTTGTCGCACACTTACATTCAAAACAAATTTTAATATTTTGTTTTTGTTTTGAATGTAAGTGTGCGACAAGTCGAACGTTGTCGATATCGTGGGCCTGGCCCATAATATTCCCAATTTTAGGAGCGATAATACTAGTTCGCGTTTTAAAGTATTTCAAGTAATGCCTTCAAATTTTTTAAGCTTTTTCCTGCAATAATACCGCTTAAAATTAAGCGATTAGGAAACAATAGATAAAATCGACATAAGTGCTTGTATCATAAAACAACCGATTTCAAAAGAATAAATTTAGATTTCTTGCCTATTTTAAGGGAATAAAAATTTATTCCAGCATTGCTTTTGCATTTCATTATATTTGTCGAAATAAATGAAATGAATGATTATTATTATTATTATTGTAATTATAAAGTCGTTTTCTCCCTGCAGAAAGTGCGAATAGTGAAATTGTGGTGATTTACTAGTGACGTTGTCAGTAGTACTACTGACCAGGTGTACCCCAGCCAATGTAATCATCTATTGACATTTAGCATTAGCTTGTCATTGAAAATCCACCACTTGACTGTATCACTACTGACTAAGTAGTTCTTTTGGGACCACATGGAGACATTGGCACCAAAGATTCACTAGTAAATTTTAGGGGCTGTAGTCTACAATATCGATATTTCCTCGCTCGTTGTCTTAGTAACCCTCGTATTCTTATATTTATTTAATATTATTGCACAGAATAATAAAAAAGAAAAACAAACTATTGACGCGTTCATTGACAATATCACCAGAAATACACTAGAACTCTTGTCTCTGGCGTATCTTTACTCGCGTATAAAAGGAAAGTTGTCGACATTTTAACTAGTGCAATTGTCGCTGGAGAAAGAGTATTGACATAGAGACATATGGTTCTAGGCTGACTAGAGGGCTTTTTATTTTATATGTGTGTGTGTGGAGCGTTCTATGTGTTGAAACACGTACGCCATTCAAACGTTTGCATTCTAATGCCGCGGCATGCCATATAATGCCGTAGCTTACACAATGCATTGTTGGTGATGGAATTGCCGCCAATACGATTATTAAAACATTTATTATGGTGATGGAAAGTGGAAAAAGAACAACTTGCTAAATGGGGGGAAAAATAATAACGAGTTTTAAATAATTTGCACATACATATGTAAGTATATAGATGTATGCATTGTTGCCAGTTTACATTTTCACTGCTAGATCTGACATTTTCATTAGTTAAAAAGCATTCAACTTTCAAAAAATTCTTCTAAATGCTTTCTGGTAGAATTTGTTGAAAATAAACAATTTTAATTTGTTACAAGAATTCTTCTGTATAGAGAATTTTTGTTCATGTATTGCAGGGTAAAGTTTCCCTAATGGTCTGCATTAGCAACAGTGTGTGGAGCATAGGATCCAGCTAACCCCTCAATGATTAATTTCAATGTATTTTTAATAAAAAAATATTTTACTGAATAAGCAAAATAATGATTTGGGATTATTAGTGCGTTAAAAATGTTAAACGTAATTGTAATATTTCCAAAAAACAGCAAATATTAACTGTTTTATGTTTGTAGTGCTATAAAAATAACTGTAAATACTAATAAGTTTGTATAAACATGAAATTCAAAGCTATTTCAATATTTTTTCTACATTTAAGTCTGGCATTATACCTTTCTTCCAGGGACCGTAAATAACAGTTATCGATTTAAAAAAATTATTTTATAACAGTTATTTTGTGAATTAAAAAATAAAGCTTCACCTAAGACAGTTATTTTTCAACGTAAAAATAAAAGGTCGGATGAAACTCTTAAAATGAGAGATTTATTTTTCCGTCATAAAATAAAACTCATTTCAGGAGTTTTATTTTTCCCGTCCGAAAATATTAAATTAAATTAAATGTGATTTTTTTTTAGAAAAAAAATCGCAATAAACAAAATAATTTAAATAACTACAAAACTATTATTAGGTCTATTCATTTACTTTCCCAGCAGAAACCAGCAACTAGAGATGAATTCAGAAATTTACAAACTTACTCTCCCAAATATGAAAAAGTAAATGAACGCTTTACTTGTAAAACCTTGCAAGAAAATTTTATTCATATTAGAACCATGGATGAAAATTATGATACAATTGTAGTTTTTCTGATGTATTTTGTTTGATAATATATTAATTGCAAATTTTTTTAGAAATTGAGATTTAATATGAAATTCTTAACACATTTTCATGCACTATTACTATTTTTAATCATTTTTTACAATATTTAAATTTTATTCATTAAAAAATATAAAAATGCCACTTTCCATCTCTGATCAGATATGAGAATCAAACAAAATTCTTTGACATTAAAATTTAATTTATGTGGCTTAATGAAAGAAAATCAATATATTAAGAAAACATGCTTTCTTTTCATATACCTATACACGGTTTTTAACAAAGAAATTCAAACTTTTGTGTTTTCTTTTTTCAGATATTTTTTAAATAATTAATTTAATAACAAAACACACAACAGCTGGTTGGATAATTCTTGCAAGTAAAAATTTTACTAGTAATAATTTATAGGAATTTTTTTGTCTCTCAATTTTTTTCTATCTTTTGACGCTCTCTGCAAAATTTTTGAGTTAATGAACACTTTCCAGTAACAATTGTTACAAATTCGTAACAATTTTTTGTAAATGAATAAACCTATTATCGTCAAATAAATGTAATGTCTAGAAAATTTTTATAAGAATCCCTCAAAAATTCGTGTATTTTTCGTATATTTTTTAGACAAGTCTCTTGCTTGCATTGTGAGAACTACACGATGATAAGAAAATCTTTAATAAAAAAAATTATACGTTAAATCTAATGCTTCGCCTTAGAATTTTTTCTCTCCTAAAATATGACTGGTTTGCTGGGTTACATACAATGTGTTTATAAACTTTCTGCCATAAAGTATGTATGTATGTATGTGGTTCCAAGTAAGCACATCAATCACTGTTCTTGTGCAAGTGTGTGGTTTGCAGTTGTTGCTGCGTTTTGTTTGCCTTTAAAACAAATCATGTGGTGTGTTGTGTTGTGTCTTTATATTTGCTAAAATACTGGCTGGCTGCCGTTGTAGGCATTTGTTGCTCTTAGGGAAAACGTTTATTTATTCAAATAGAAGTTTTTCTCATGCAATCCTGTTAACACATACAAATATATATGCAAATTTATATGCCCGGCAGTTCTGATAAGAAAGTGGTTAAGCAATATATAATTTTAACAAGTCTTCGAGGAGATCACTTAAACCGCAGGCAATATATTAGTTTAAATCAGAGCTCGCAAAATATGCTCAAAGTGCGGTCTTCTCTCTCAAAATATATTAAATTATTAAATATTATTAAAAAATGAGACGGAATCACTCAGTGTCTGAACAGCAACCCTCTTTTTTGTTTCAATCGTGTTCTCGCTCCCGGTATATGGGCAGTGTGCACACTTATGGCCTATTTCCCACCTGCGAAAGAAAACGTTCGACTTACAATTTATATTGAAACCAAAAACAAGTTTTCGTATTTTATTGTTGTTCTCAATATAAATTGTAAGTCGAACGTTTTCTTTCGCAGGTGGGAAATAGGCCATTAATTTTTTTTAAATTCGGTAGAATCGACGAAAAAAATTGGTAGATTTTAATGAAATTCGGTAGAAAATTTTTTTTTATTCAGAGAAACATACAAAATAATTCAAACAAATATAAAAATAACATAATATATGTACTTATATATAAAGGGCAAGTGCAAGGAGTATCAAGCTAAACATAAACAATGAAGCATTTCCAATAAAAAAAAGTGTTATCCCCAGTTATTTGCTCTTACCCTTTATATATAAAATAATATACATAAATAACAGGAATTCAGTTTGTGTACATAGGTTTTATAAAGCTACTAAAATAACTTTTATTTGACAAACATTTGTAACTACAAAGATTATATGTAAGATCCATTTATGAACTTAAACTTTTGTGCAAAAATTATTAAATCATTGGTGGGAATAAATATTTCATCCCCAAGGCACACTTCTTTGGCAAATATTAGGTTACTTATAGTTTCAGTTTTTAACCGATTTATTTATTCTGTTTTAATGATTCTCATGACAGAAAATGACCGCTGACTAACAACACATAGTTGAACGGAACAGCCAGCCGTTTTCGAAGGCCACTAAACCTTCATCATCAGCGTTCTTTTGTGTTTGGTCCACTGTGTGTGGTGTCAGTAGATGTAGATTTCTGCTTTATATACTTAGCATTATTGCAAATGGAATGTGTGAATTGTTTTGATTCATCTTATTTCAATTTGCTGAAAGCTTTTTTGTAACGAAAGCTCAATTTTACCATCTCTATATTTACAACAGTCTTACCATTGTCGTTTGTTCTTTACTAATTATGCACATGTTAGTTAATTTGCTTATTTTTGTTCTACTTAAGACAAACTTTTTTGGTTTGTTACTATTAAGTATATTTTTTATTTTTAATTTTTGCCACAGGCCCATCGCTATTAATTTTAGTTAATTTTAATTATTATTCGAACTCCATTTGTTTCTATATTTGTGATTTGAACGGGCTAAGGTTCGTATTGCTTTTTAAACCAAATTACATGTGATAATTATTAATGAACAAATAACAACAAAATGTGTTGTAAATATTCTGACTAACAACACATAGTTGAACGGAACAGCCAGCCAAAAAAGTTTATCTTAAGTAGAACAAAAATAAGCAAATTAACTAACATGTGCATAATTAGTAAAGAACAAACGACAATGGTAAGACTGTTGTAAATATAGAGATGGTAAAATTGAGCTTTCATTACAAAAAAAGCTTTCAGCAAATTGAAATAAGATGAATCAAAACAATTCACACATTCCGTTTGCAATAATGCTAAGTATATAAAGCAGAAATCTACATCTACTGACACCACACACAGTGGACCAAACTCAAAAGAACGCTGATGATGAAGGTTTAGTGGCCTTCGAAAACGGCTGGCTGTTCCGTTCAACTATGTGTTGTTAGTCAGAATATTTACAACAGACTTTGTTGTTATTTGTTCATTAATAATTATCACATGTAATTTGGCTTAAAAAGCAATACGAACATTAGGGGTCTTATGCAAAAAAAACTTAATAAAGCTTTGCCAAGCAATGTTAAGTAAAGTTGTATTCTAAAAAAATTATTGTATAAAAATTCTAAAGTAGGCACCCACGTTTGTTAAGACTACTTTAAGTTGATATTTCCAAAATGTGTATTTTGTACTTCAAATATTTTTACTAATATAGCACATACTGATTCATGTTACATCTGAAAATGAAGGTAGAAGTGCCTGCTCTTATCTTAAATTTATTATTTCTGTCATGTAATGGGAAACATCACCAAATTATCCAACTGCTTCGAAATACATAGCAAAATCCATAAAAAAAAATATTAAAATAAATACAATTATACAAAAATGTTTTAGTGATGTACATACAATCAAAACAAATCGAAAAAAGCTGGATATTCAAATACTCGTTTCATTCGAATAAAACAAATTGTGATAATTTTTCACATTTTTTTACTTTTACTTCATGGTTGTGTTTATCTGTTTTCCTATTAAGTCAGGAGCTCATATTTTTTAAATTAGGTTGCTTTACTTCAAGATAATAAAAATTTATTTAATAAAATAAAAAAAATATTTGAATACCCGAATGAAATTGAATTCAATTTTGTACATCATAAGCTGTGAAGTGGTTGTTGAACACGGTGGTGTTACCAGTATTTATTATTAAATCACAAAATATTTAAAGTTGTCTTTTGCATATGATTTTTTAATAAAGCTATGTTAGCCTTAAAGTGCTTATCAAATACTATGAACTTTAAAGCTAAAGTAAAATATTTCTTTGCATAAGGGGGTAGGTCTTTATTTTTGTTGTTGAATTTGCTTTATGTTGTTGTCTCAGATATTTCATCACAGGCAAAGCATTAAAGAGGAAGGGAGAAGACAATAATAAATAACAATAAAAATATCTGTAAATCAAACTAAACTCGCAACACATATACATGCTCAAAAAACCGTTTGCCGAGATTTTACGAAATAAAGGGTATCGAGTGAACACATGAGCCGAGTGATCGAACAAAAACGGTCGTTGGTTGAGCGAAGAGCAAGCCAAAGAAGAACGAAGTTTGAGGGTTTTTTCGCGACAGTGTCGTATGGTGTCAGTGGACGAGTGTTTTTTTTTTCTGACAACAAGCACGAGAGAGACCAATTATAGCGAGCTCTGGTTTAAATGCATTTTTACTTAATGTATTCAGAACTACTGGGTAATTTTGAAAAGTCATAATCAAACACTCGCTGTAGTCTATAGTATGTCTTACTTCTCTATAAATTTGTTATAAATAATACAAAACAGCCTTAGAGATAGGATTTCATAAGACTTCTAAGCATACACACTTATTTATATGCAGAGTATGGAATTTATCATTTATAAAAATTTATACAAATTCTGGTATGTCTATGAATATAAAATACTTATTATATGCCTCAAAACATGACAGTATAGATATTTATATGTACAATGTACATTGTACATTGTACATACATACATACATGTATACATATACTAGGATATAATTAAAATATACTCATGTATTTGTTGAATTAAAAAGCAAATAAGTTATTGAAATGAGTTAGCAAAAAAGTTTTTAATTTTTTAATGTTGCTTTAAATGGACAAGGCGTTAAGTTATCTGATAGTTGGATACATTGAAAAGTAACAGCTTAATATTTAACCCCCTTATGCAAAAAAATATTTTACTTTAGCTTTAAAGTTCGTAGTAGTTGATAAGCACTTTAAGGCTAACATAGCTTTATTAAAATATCATATGCAAAAGACAACTTTAAATATTTTGTGATTTAATAATAAATACTGGTAACACCACCGTGTTCAACAACCACTTCACAGCTTATGATGTACAAAATTGAATACAATTTCATTCGGGTATTCAAATATTTTTTTTATTTTATTAAATAAATTTTTTTTATCTTGAAGAAAAGCAACCTAATTTAAAAAATATGAGCTTCTGACTTAATAGGAAAACAGATAAACACAACCATGAAGTAAAAGTAAAAAAATGTGAAAAATTATCACAATTTGTTTTATTCGAATGAAACGAGTATTTGAATATCCAGCTTTTTTCGATTTGTTTTGATTGTATGTACATCACTAAAACATTTTTGTACAATTGTATTTATTTTAATATTTTTTTTATGGATTTTGCTATGTATTTCGAAGCAGTTGGATAATTTGGTGATGTTTCCCATTACATGACAGAAATAATAAATTTAAGATAAGAGCAGGCACTTCTACCTTCATTTTCAGATGTAACATGAATCAGTATGTGCTATATTAGTAAAAATATTTGAAGTACAAAATACACATTTTGGAAATATCAACTTAAAGTAGTCTTAACAAACGTGGGTGCCTACTTTAGAATTTTTATACAATAATTTTTTTAGAATACAACTTTACTTAACATTGCTTGGCAAAGCTTTATTAAGTTTTTTTGCATAAGACCCTAAGTATATAATAACTTGATTAATTAATTTATCAGGACTTATCGTCCTTTTGCCGTTAATAATGTGATAGAAACTTTGTTCTACGCAATGATGAATATATCCTGCATGACTTCCGATCAAATGACCGGATACTATTCTTGTAGGGATATTAATCCTAATTAAAATGTTCTAAGATATGATATAGCATTCATTAACTTATAAATTATTTTTAAATTTCAGGCAGGGTTTTACAAATGACTGATGTTTATTTATCCACTGGTATACTTTATGAAACGTTTTGTGTATTTTTTGATCTCATTGCAGATACACAAAAAATCTATCATCAGATAAAATCAACTTAAGTACCTTCCGTGGTGAAGGCGAATTATCTAATTTACAATTAGATGAGGCTGTGCTAACAGAATTATTGGAATTGCCTTCATGGTTGCGTTTAACATCCGCCTGGTGCAATCATGTATCATTTCGCATAAGTTGGACAAAACTAAAAAGTGTTCCTATCACTCTAGTAAGTAATATAACAAAAGAAATTTAAAAATACCGCAAAAAATATAAATTTCAGACTCTAGATGAGGTCAATATAACAGTAGAAACATGTGACCCAACTGCCCGCAATAACGCCAACAATTCACCAGGCGGCCTGGGGAGCGCTGGAGGCGGTAGTGCTGGTAGTGGGTCACTACCCCAGGCACCTCAGGGAAAATATAGTTTTATTCATAAAGTTGTTGATGGCATAACCATTATTGTTAATACTGTTAATGTAAAATTTTTAAGTACCGCCTTTACAGCCTCAGTGCAGGTAAGCAGATTACATTCAAAATCTCTTATATATCTTATGTATTGCTCACAAATTTGCTTTAATTTTTCCAGATGTCTCGCATTAGAGTTGAATCCAAGACCCCTAAATGGGCAAATGCTGATCTACGTTTTACCCGTCTCAAAGATTCTCATCGTGGCATACTATTAATTTTTAAAGAGTTGTCATGGCAAACTGTGCGTATAGAGGCCAGCTCCACTCAAGATAAATCATTGACACCCTTACGTTTACTTACCAATCACGCCAGATGTCGCATAACTATACGCAAACGTTTGGCCGATTGTAGTTTATTAGCATCACGTTTAGTCTTAATTTTAGATGATTTGCTATGGGTCTTAACAGACTCTCAGCTTAAGGCCGCTTTGCATTTTGTGGACTCATTGTCGGGTCTCATAAAGTCGGCCACAGCGGCTACACAAAAATCTAAAGCGGCCCGCAAATTAGAGGTTTGTTTGTAATACGTTTTCTTAAATATTTGTAAGAAAATGAATTTCTTCTTATTTATTTATTTCAGACTCTTCCCGAATATCAAGCCCAATTGGCGCAACAACAAAATCGCCAGAGCGAGTCATCGCATGTTAACAATCCGTTAAAAATGTTTAATGCTTTCGATGTGAGAGAAACTTCATATCATTTCTTTAGCCAACGTATTGACTTGCATTTGTGTGATGATGAAGGTGGTGAGTTATTGCTTTTTTTATTAAATAATTTAATTTGGAAAATCAACTGCTGAATTTTTTACTTCGAGTATTTAAAATTATTGAAAATATGTAATAACAAAAATTAAAAATTTTAAGAACCCCCGACTTTTTTCATAAAAGATGTTATATCTTCTAAACGGCTGGACCGATTTTCTTCAAACATAGCTAAGAACCCTCTCGATCAAGTCATGTTTCAAACAGAAAAAACTAAATGAAAATCGGTCCAGCGGTTTGGCCTGTTCGTGGACACGGACAGACATACAGATACACAGACAGACAGATACACAGATACAGACACACAGACACACACTACAAACTTATAACAACCCTTTTTTTAGTCGGGGGTTAAAAATAAATTCAGTAAAGTTCGACTTTGACTCGCACACGAAAGTTCCGTACGGCACTTGATTCTTTTTGGAGATTTTTTCAGTTCTTGGATATTTTTTTTTAAGAGTCTGGCGATTTTTTTTTTGTAATGAGGTTTTTTTTTTGTTCTTGACGATTTTTGGTATTTTATTTTTGATGATATATTTCATTTAAGTGCTTTTTTATTTTGGCGATTTTTGGTTTCGGTATTTATTTAATTTTTGGGATTTTTTAGTTAACGCAACTTTGCAAGAAACAAAACCTCAAGTTGAAGTGTGTGAACCGGTACTAACCATGTTTTCCAACGAGAGAAATGTATTCGTATATATGTATTCATTTGTATAAGAAGCCGATTGAAGTTCGGCACTCTGGTGCCACTTTGCCCAGATATGATTTATAACAACAATGCTACGGCGATTCCGAACGATTTAAATAACGTTCACAAAATTAGGCCTTTTGTTTATTATAGTGTAATTTTACATATGTATTTAGCAAAGGTAAATCAATAATTGTACACAACAATCATTTCTCACATTCCGTTTCATTAGAATTTACGTTAAATAGCTGATGTTAATAACAATCTCTACCCCAGTAGATAGACTAGGGTGCTGATGAAGTGCGTTGCTGCACAGAAAAATATCGGTATTTCCCCCAGCTTAAAAGTCTAATTTAATTTTTCTTCTCTTCTTTAGAAACTCACATTAATTAATAAAATATTTCATTCAATAAAAAGAATTGAAATTACTGAACTTAAGCCTGACTAAAAATTATTTCTGATTAAAAAATTCACTATAGTTCAATTAAAAATCTAAAAATGTCTCAAGTCATCATGGGCACGTGACAAAAATATGTTCACTTGGCAATCACTGTTCACTTGGCAATCACTAATGTTCGAAAACCAAATAAATGGGAGAATGCAACAACAAAGTAACATAATATCCACTACTATAATACTTATATTTATGTACCGACGGTACATCGAATAAGTAAAAATAATTAATGTGATGATCGTAAAAGATAAGCAAGAATAGTTAAACATACGTAGGTAGAGTAATATAACTTCGTGCTAACCTAAATAGAAAAATGAAAAAATGGAAAAACAGGGGAGATAAATAGTGATACTTACATATGTATTTACCAAAGGTAAATCAACAATTGTACATAACAATAATTTCTCACATTCCGTTTCATTAGAATTTACGTTAAATAGCTGATGTTAATAACAATCTCTACCCAAGTAGATAGACTAGGGTGCTGATAAAGTTCGTTTCTGCACAGAAAAATATCGGTATTTCCCCCAGCTTAAAAGTCTAATTTAATTTTTCTTCTCTTCTTTAGAAACTCACATTAATTAATAAAATATTTCATTCAATAAAAAGAATTGAAATTACTGAACTTAAGCCTGACTAAAAATTATTTCTGATTAAAAAATTCACTATAGTTCAATTAAAAATCTAAAAATAGTGTAATTTTTGTTTATATGCATAATTTCTTTGCATATATGTATATGTACATACAAATGTATGATTTTGTATATTTTTATAGTTTTTTAGCGCCAAAACTATTAACAATCAGCTATTGTATATAATTTACTGGATTTTACAATTTTCCTATTCGCTTCTTTATATTACCCAGTATATACTCAGTTACTGGATTTTACTGGAAAAGTACTAGAACACACACGAATATTAAATATTCTGACAAACACTAGCAGAACGGAACAACAACATGCTGTTTTCGAAGACCGCTTCACCCTCGACGGTCTTATGTTTGGTGCACTTTGAGTGGTGTCAGTTAATGCAAATTTCAGCTTTATTTTTCAGTGCAAATGGAATACCTGATTTGCTTTGATTCATCATATTACAATTTGCTGAAATATTTTTTGAAATAAGAGCTCAAATCTACCATCTCTAATTTTTAACAGTCTCTCTGCATTGTTATTCCCACTGCTTGTGTCAAAATATTTGCAATTGTTTTGGTTGTTCCTTGGCTTCCTCAAAATACGAACTTTAAACCAAATAAACAAAAATAAGTTCAAAGAGACCCAGCTGGAGCAAGAAGGAGTAAGGATGCCTTATAGAAGGCCTCTATACTTCTTCTTTTGGATGCGCAAGGCCTGTTCGCTCCTTTCCAGAGATTCTGGAAGCCCTTCGAATTAATGCATTTTGCTTTTGCTTTGGTAAAAAAAAAAACAAAATAACACATGTTACTCCTTCTCTTCTCCCTTCTGATAGAAGAGAGTGTGGAATGTGCAGCGTAACTTTTATGCGAAAGAGTCAAGGCATTTTATGAGGCATTCTTTAGCACTTGGATAAGAATAGTAGTTGAATCAAAAAAATTCTTAAGCAGGTCTTTAATAAAGGTCTTCTGAGTTTTGCCACTGGGGACATTAATTAAAACAACTTTATATTTTTTCTAATGTAGATAAGAGATATTAATTAAAATAACTTTATATTTTCTAATGCAGATGGACGTTCCATTTACCCTGAACTGGATAAAGGAGGTGCTTTGCAAATTTCCGTACAAGCCTTTCAAGTAGACTATTATCCCTATCATTTAGCCAAATCCGATAGGTCTCACTGGGCCAAGTAAGTGACAAAAAAAGAAAAAATAAATAACTTTTCATAAACATACTTGTGAAAACTTAATTAATAAAATTCTATTACTACTTCAGATATAAAGAAGCTTCGGTACCACCCGCTCTTTGGCTAAAAGAATCACTTAATGCATTTCGCGAAGCTGTACTCAATCTCAGTCAACCAAATCGTCCCTCATCACATGCACCCCTCGAACGCAGTACACCCAATTCACCGATAACATTGAATCCCTCCGCTTTAGCCACACAATTTACTAACAAATCAACAAATCATTCCTCTACCGGCAGCAGTACGCCAACACAAATGGCCAGTAATGTTGGATCGGGTACATCTTCGGCCAGTAGCCACCAGCATAATCATCATCAGCAACATACGCAACAGCAAAAAACTGTACTCAATAATTTGGCAAAATTAATGTCTTCATGTGTCATACTCCGTATAGAAGATTTTCAATTGTATCGTGTTACAACGTCGGGTAAAAAACAAATGCCCAAAGAGTTTATATCGGGTAAGTTTTCTTTACACTTTTTTTTTAAAGTGATTACAATGGTAATGATTGGAAAAGAACCTTTTATAATGTGCTTAGTGACTAATCAATACAACATACATAAATATTTTCATTTATTGTCACTAATTGTACTAATATCTAAATGTATGATTATGTATTTCTCTTTTCATTATCTGTTTATTTTTCATCGTCTATTCTGTGTTGTATGTGCATATATGTATGTATGTACAATAAATACATCTTTATTTACGGCATTTTTATCTATTTATGTTTTCAACCCATTATTGTTTATTTTGCAAATGGTTTTTATTTACAAACATACTTATGTATATTTTTCCAATACTTAATTTAATTTTATAACAAAAAAAAAAACTTTAAAATATGTCATCATTGCCATTAATCATCTCTTATGCTTGAATTGAAAAAAATGCGAAAAATAAAAACTAAAATTGCATTTCTAGCACAACATAAAAGGAAAATAAAAGCAGGTGATTTGCATATTTTAGTTCATTGATATCTCTTAATAATTAATCGTTTAATAGAAATAATAAAAACTCTCTAAGAACAACTTTATTGCATGCAGTTGTTGTTTTGTTAAAAAGAATTAATGGATTTTTTTCGTTTTGTTTTATAATACATACATTTAATTAGATTTTAATATACCGTTTACTTGCAAAATCATGTTCACCATGTCGAAATAAAATTCCAAACTGACATTTTATTTCGATATACATACATACTAAGACAGGCTTTTAATGATCTTTTATTAATTATATTTATAAAGTATGGCATGTTTGTTATGCATTCCTATAAAGAGTTAAATAAGTATGTCTCTTAGCAATTATCTATTTTATAAATTCTTGGCTATTTTCTTTTCACCGGAAAATAGTAATTTAATATGTGTCTCTAAAAAAACCATTTAGTTAAAAAACGTGAAAAATAGTTAATCTTGCAGTTAATTCGTAAAGTTTCCCGCTAAGAATAAGTAGAAATTAAAAAGAATATAATATAAAAAGAAAAAAATGTAAAGAAAAATTTCAGTAACGATATCGCTCGAAGTTTCAAGACCAGAAATAAACCAAGAAAACCGGTTTGACAAGAACTTTTGAAGTATTAAAAAAATATTTTCGAAAAATGTTTACAACCCTTTTCACAATAGCCCAATTCACGATCTTGTGCAAATGGTCTTGCATCGTTGCATGTGCAAAGTGGTATAGTATATTGATACTCACCACTAAGAATTGTTAAGTGGTGAATATCAATATGCTATACCATTTTGCACATGCAACGATGCAAGACCATTTGCACAAGATTGAGAATTGGGCTAATTTATAATTATTTTCAGTGTTTTTTATGGGAATTGTTACAATTTAAGTTTAAAATTTTTAAACGCACTAATAATCCCAAATTAATATTTTACTTATTAAGTAAAATATTTTTTTATTAAAAATACATTGAATTTGATTATTGAGGGGTTTAGCTGGATCCTATGCGCATTTCGCATAGGATCGATGTTGCTAATGCAGATCATCAGGGAACCTTTACCCAAAGCTTCTTAGAACAACTAGAGTTATTATATTATAAACTTTCATTTAAACAAATGAGAAGCTCAATAACAAATAACAAAGTTGAAACAAAAACTCAATAATCAACATGTTTTTTATTTTCTTACTTTACCATTGCTACATTGGCTGACTTTTTTTCAGCTTCAAATTGTAGTCGTAAAGGGTTGGGTAAAGGTTCCCTGATGATCTGCATTACCAACAGTGAAATGCGCATAGGATCCAGCTAAACCCCTCAATAATCAATTTCAATGTATTTTTAATAAAAAAATATTTTACTTAATAAGTAAAATATTAATTTGGGATTATTAGTGCGTTTAAAAATTTTAAACTTAAATTGTAACAATTCCCATAAAAACACTAATTATTAACTTGACTGCACCCGGTCAAAAAAATACTTGTGTGGCAACACTCTATTCTTAAATAGCTGTTGTTGTTATTTACATTTATTTTCTTTTACATACTCTTGCGACTACAATTTGAAGCTGAAAAAAAGTCAGCCAATGTAGCAATAGTAAAGTAAGAAAATAAAAAACATGTTGATTATTGAGTTCTTGTTTCAACTTTGTTATTTGTTATTGAGCTTCTCATTTGTTTAAATGAAAGTTTATAATATAATAACTCTAGTTGTTCTAAGAAGCTTTGGGTAAAGGTTCCCTGATGATCTGCATTAGCAACAGTGAAATGCGCACAGGATCCAGCTAAACCCCTCAATAATCAATTTCAATGTATTTTTAATAAAAAAATATTTTACTTAATAAGTAAAATATTAATTTGGGATTATTAATGCGTTTCAAAATTTTAAACTTATAATTATTTTCTTTTTAACGAAAAATCAACTAATCCCAAGTTTGTTTCCCTGTTACTGATTTTTATTTCACCATCCAACGTAAGATAGAAAATATGGCAATGCTGCTGTCTCTATTTGTTTTTGTAGAAAATTTACATTGTCTCGAAATCTAGTACTTACGAGATTTCGAGCTAAATCAAGATACTTTCTACTAGATTTCCCATACAAAACGAAATCTTTGTCAGTAGATTTGTATAAAATCTACTAAAAATTTCTATTGATTTTTTTACTAGCCTGTACAACATATATAAAAGGTGAGCGAATTAGCTACGCTCTACAAAATTTTCTATTGAAGGTGTTTGAATGAGCTAAGTTGGCACTTTTTTTGGTACAGTTTAAAACTAAATTTTTTTACAAAGGATTTTTTCTTGGATACGAAATTTTAAAAAAAGGCAAAAAAGCTTTGTGAAAACGATATAGATTTCGATAAAGATTTTCCCCCTTATGCAAAAAAATATTTTACTTTAGCCTTAAAGTTCATAGTAGTTGATAAGCACTTTAAGGCTAACATAGCTTTATTAAAAAATCATATGCAAAAGACAACTTTAAATGTTTTGTGATTTAATAATAAATACTGGTAACACCACCGTGTTCAACAACCACTTCACAGCTTATGATGTACAAAATTGAATACAATTTCATTCGGGTATTCAAATATTTTTTTTATTTTATTAAATAAATTTTTATTATCTTGAAGTAAAGCAACCTAATTTAAAAAATATGAGCTTCTGACTTAATAGGAAAAACACAACCATGAAGTAAAAGTAAAAAAATGTGAAAAATTATCACAATTTGTTTTATTCGAATGAAACGAGTATTTGAATATCCAGCTTTTTTCGATTTGTTTTGATTGTATGTACATCACTAAAACATTTTTGTATAATTTTATTTATTTTAATATTTTTTTATGGATTTTGCTATGTATTTCGAAGCAGTTGGATAATTTGGTGATGCTTCCCATTACATGACAGAAATAATAAATTTAAGATAAGAGCAGCCACTTCTAGCTTCATTTTCAGATGTAACATGAATCAGTATGTGCTATATTAGTAAAAATATTTGAGGTAGAAAATACACATTTTGGAAATATCAACTTAAAGTAGTCTTAACAAACGTGGGTGCCTACTTTAGAATTTTTATACAATAATTTTTTTAGAATACAACTTTACTTAACATTGCTTGGCAAAGCTTTATTAAGTTTTTTTGCATAAGACCCTTTAAATCAAATATAGTAGATTTCGAGACAATGTAAATGAAGCATTACAAACATTTTTAAACATTTTCAAAAATATTTATATCAACAACAAATGTATGTATTTGATATTCTGAATCGTTGTGTAAAAACCCCTTTGATGTCGAGTACACATTATGTCATTTCGTGGCATCGCAATAGTGTGTACTAGTGGCAACATCTGCAATTTCCGATATTTTTCGTTGTGTTGCATTGCTTTCCATATAAAAAAGGCGTTTCACACATTTTGAAAATGATTCCTCAAAATGACATCACAATAAATGCAAGATGTGTACTCAGCATGATGAGGAAAGTGGTCGCGCGCAGCGAAAATTCTTACTTTTTTATATTATACACGTTTCAAATATATAAATATTGTCCTTATATTTTCTATTATGTTATTTTATAAAAATGTTTTTATAAACCGGAACTCATTACATAATCCTTTTTATTTGTAAATATTTTTTTAATTAGGGCCATTTTCACAACCTTCTGTTAATTAAAGGTAGAATTTTGTCTGCCCGATAAATGGCAAATGTAAATTTCCAATAAAGGTTGCAGTAATAAGAGTTTATAAATTCTAAAAGTTAATAAATGGAAGATAATGTCGAAAGTGAGGCCCATAAGGGCTCGTTTTTAAATTAATGAATAAATAAATAAATAAATAAAAATTTTTTAGTGAATTTGTGGATTATGTTGATTAAATCGAAATTATTTAAAAATTATTGAAGTGACATAATATAACTATAAAGTCTTTTTTTCATTTGGACTTTAAAAAAATTATAGCAGATGATATTAATAATACCATCACAGTTCTCTAAGATAATCGATTATTTTCCGAACTTGAAATATTTCAGCTGCAAATATTTGCAATTAAATAAAACACATTTATTCTAGATAACTAAAACGAAATATTTACTGTACGGAGAGGAAATCGAAAATCATTTTTGTCTTAAATCCAGGTTGAAACAAAATTGTTTTTAAAAGGTCTAAAAAAGGAGTGTTGAAAAATTGTAATGCGTGACAATACGTGAGCGTGACAGAAAAAATATTTTTTTGCTTTAATATAAAAAGAAAATAACAAACTCGCTTAAAAATTTTTCGACAGTTTCGATTTACTGTCACTTTATCAAGTGTTTTGGGTGCGATTTTAAATAATCGTTCACGATTGTAGTACAAAGTTTTCATATTAAAAATTTATATTTTTGAAAATTGAAAATAATGTTGAAGGTGAGTGTATTATTAATATTAATCGAAAGTTGTCACGCGTGAGTGATACAAATTGTTTTCTTCGCGAGATTGAGTAATAAATCCTCAATGATATTAAGAGGAAGGCTTCTGAAGTTTATTTCCACAAATTCATTTCAATCGGTCCTGCCATTTGACTCTCATTAATTATGGTCACAAAATAGATAAAATTTCCCATAGTGCATATTTCAAATCCTAGGTCCATCGAGGCTATTTCTTAAGTTGAAAAGAGTAAAAGAAGCCTAAAAACTTATTTTACACAGATTTTTGTTTGGACAATTCATTGGCCAGAAATCATCTGAAAGAAGAGATCGATTACGTCAGCAAATCGCTGAGAATAGAAGAAATACGTTCAGATCACTTGAAATACTACTGTAAACGCTGTTTAGCTAAAAGCGTTCAATTGCTGTAAAAACTCTGATGATGTTAATCAATATTTTAATAAATTATCAGTTCAAAGTCAAACCATTAATTTATAATTTCTTTAATCGGTGAAATAAACATTTTAATTAACTTCATCCATCATGTGTATATATTGAATTGTGTTCATGTTGCTGCATTTAGTTTTATCATACTAGTATTTAGTATACATATATATGTATATCGTTCATTTATTGCAACAGAGGTATATACATATGTATATAAGAAATTTATTTGAATGTTTTTATAATTTTTTTCATCTCCAAGTTATAAAATAAAAACCTTAAAATAATACTTAATTACTTAATTTTTCCAGGTGATAAAGATCGTTATTCATTTCCAGCAGAAATGTGCATATTACACGCAGAATTTACATATTTTTACTATCCCGGAGATTTTATATTTCCACGTAAGTTTGCATAAAATTTATTTTAAATTTTCTAATATTTATTTATGTTTTCTTTTATTTTTTGGTATATGAAATAAAATTCTTTTTATATTCTTAAATCAATTTAGTACCCCCGTCCAAGGTATTTGTGCATGTTAATCCACTGCAGGTACATTTTGATCTCTGTTCCATATTGTGGCTGAATTCATTTGCCTTGAATCTACACGAAAGTCTGTTACGTACCAGTATTGCAACATTATCGCCGACAAACTCCACCACCATGGGATCACCGTCCACTATTGGATCGCATGGTTCACAGTCTACAACGTTAAAGGGATTATCCAAATTATCCTTGTATAATGAACCTGAAAACGAACCCAGTCTAATGTATATGGATGTTAAAGTCGAAGCGATTATGCCTCGCATTGTTATCGAATCGAATGTGGACACAACGAATCAAAAGGATCGACCAAAAATTATGCAAATACAAATATCACGCTTCGCTTTAACCAATATACGTGAAATGGGTTCATCTCGTGCCGATTTGGCACAAGCTTTACATTCCTTACAGGAAGGTTCTTTAGTATTTGGTACTGGATTTCCCTCAGCCTCCGGTGACATGTGCATAGTTACAGATCGTATTTTATCGCATGTGGCCGCAACAGATGTGGGAATGACTGCCGAGGCGACTGCGAATAGTAGTGCTGGCGGTGGACAACGTAATTCGATACTCAAATCAAACTCACTACAATGTCTTTCACGTTACGCTATGTGGTCTGAGCCTCGAGATGTTTGGTGTATAAAACTAGATCCCGTGTGGATAGATTTTCTTGGTGCTCGTTCATTGGGTGCCAACAAATCCATACCATTTGTTGATGCTGTGCCAATAACTTTGTGGTTACATGCTGGTTCTGGGGCTGCATCTGCGGCTGCGGCCTCTGCAGGCTCCCGAAGTGACGGCGGTAGCCGCAAAGGTAGTGGTGATTCAAATTCTATTGCTGCTTCCATTGATACAAATATCAATCGCTTAGATTATAGCAATAGCAATGTGAGATTGCCGAGAAATCCGTTTCTGGATAGTGAAGAGGATATACATATGGATCGTAAATCCCAAACATCTTCGGAGGCTGCAGAGCGTACAGCTGATTTGCATGCCATTGCCCATATATCAAATTTGGTTAGTGTACAAATAGATCACTATCAATTGTTGTTCCTATTGCGGCTGGGCGAAGAACTGAATGAAATGTCAACATTTTTATCTCTGGATGCGGAAAGAATATTGCAAAAGGTTTGAAAAATTTAATATATGTAATTCGGTGTGTCCCGGGAATCGAATGCGTAAGTCCCGGTCCCAGACAATTTCTGCAATTTTTGTTGCAGCAATTCTTGCGTATGCTCCTTTTTACTAAAAAAATAAAAAGTTACTGCAACAAAAATTGTAAGTCTGGAAAAAATATTAAATATGGAACACAGTAATAGTTATGAAAGGCCCACTACCGGACTGATTGTAAAAGTTGTTGGGTCCGGTTGGTTGTTGTTGAGAGAATTTTAAATTATAAATTTTCAAAACAAACGAAGGATACACTCATGAATGCAATGCATTTTCAGAAACACGATTTAAAATTTAAAATTCAAAAATCTTAACAAAAAATACTTGATTTTTTATTTTTATAAATTTTTTTGATGTAAAAAATTTTAGAAAAAAATCTCAATTTGGACCATTATTAAGAAAGTTGTGCTTTTTTTTAATTAATTTTTTTTTGGAACGTAAGCACACGCAGACATAAGTTCCTTATGGCGAGCCAGGCATGTAAAACAAAAATTTTTTGAAAAAAAAAATACTGGCGAATACTGGTTACAAATACTGGTGAAAACTACATAGCATATAATGGTGCTGTCACTGCGGATGTTTTAGAGTTTCAGTGTTGTCGCAATTTTTCGGCGTAGTGCGGAGAAATCCAATATGATTTGTGTATTTGCCAAAACGTTGGTGACTTGGAAAATTAGTTCGTGGCTGTGATAGCTGTAGGTGTCTCTGCTAACTAATATCAATGCGGAACCGATTTTGATAAAATTCAAAATATAGATGGATCTGAGTAAAAAAAAAGACATATGCTATACATTTTTTCAAAAAGAGGACCATGAGGTGGAGGTAAGAGGAAATTTCTTCCTCTTTGAAACTATATATCCGATTTTTATGATATTCAAAACAAAGATAGATCTGAGTCTACAAGAAGACATAGGCTATACATCACACTTGTATCGAACTTAATCAGTAGCTCGTTTTTGACGCAAACCAATGATCAAAACCACTTAAATTACACGGGTTTGATGATTGGTTTGTGCCAAAAACCAAAAAGTCTACCATACATACATAAAAAAAGGAGCATCTTGGAAGGCAAGGGGAAGTTTCTTTCTCTTTGAAACTATCTATGCAATTTTTATGAAATTTAAAACATAGACAGATTTGAATCTAAAAGGCGGCATAGACTCCAGCTTTTTTTTTCAGAAATAGGACCACGAGGGGATGTAAAAGGAAATGTCTTCCTCTTTGAAACTATCTATCCAATTTTTATGAAATTCAAACCAAAGATATATCTGAGTCTACAAGAAGACATAGGCTATACATTACACTTGTATCGAACTTAATCAGTAGCTCGTATTTGACGCAAACCAATGAATGAGTTCGATACAAGTCTACTATACATTAAAAAGAAGAATAGGAGTGTGTGGGAAGGTAAGGAGAAGTTTCATTCTCTGTGAAACTATCTATGCGATTTTGATGAAATTCAAAACATAGATAGATTTGAATCTAAAAGGAGACATAGACTCCAGATTTTTTAAAAAAATAGGACCACGAGGGGATGTAAAGGGAAATGTATTCCTCTTTGAAACTATCTATCCAATTTTTATGAAATTCAAAACAAAGATAGATCTGAGTCTACAAGAAGACATAGGCTATACATTAAAAAAAATAGGACACTATCTATCCTATTTTGATGAAATTGGAAACATAGATAGAGCTGAGTCTAGGAAAGCTCATGGCTATACACTTTTTCAAAAATAGGAGCACGAGGAGGAATAGGGTTCAATTTCTTCCTCTTTGAAACTATCTAGTCTGGAAGGACACAAGCGCTATACATATGTATCTGTTATAAAAAATTAAGCCCACTAGGGGGTAAGGGGCAGTTTCTAAAGTAAGTAAAATGTAAGGAACTACGTTCCTACCCAGTGTACCTGTGTTCTGATTTTTATTGTTTTTTTAGGCTTAGAATATTTTATTCGATCTTAAATTCGTTTTCACTGTATCGTGCGATTTTCAAAACACCTATTTGGCTATTATTAGTTTTGTCCAATCTCGCGACTTGAAATCCATAGATTTCCATTACATACTACAATATCTTGAAGACATTTATATTAAAGAACTGTTGAAAAACATTTAAGGCACACTTTTTTTAAGAGCAATAAAATCAATATTTTCTTCCATAATTTTGTATATATATGTATTCAAAAAAATAACTCGTTAGGGCCTTTCTATATTAAGGTAAGGATATGTACATATATTCAGAAATGTTTAAAGTGGCGCCTTAAAATATGTGAAGTTTTTGTGCGAAATAATTTTACCGAATTGTGAATTGTAACGGCCTGTCCCACGATGTCGATCGAACGATTTCTTGTGAGACAACGTGGGAAAATCCATAAAATGTGAAAATTTGAATTATCGTACGAATTCCGTGACACACCTAAATATTATTTAATTTTATTTTTCTTGGTTATAAGAATTATTAACTATCTACATATGTATGTATGTACATATATTTTTTTCTATTCCGTTTAGCAAAATACAAAAAAATCTTTAATATTCGGTTGTGTTATACCACAAATTGAAGTGACTTTTGTTATGCCTTCTCCTACACCTGGTAAGGAATCAAGTGGTGGTGATGCTGAAAGTGTCTTACCTGATTCAGCTAGTTTGGGTGATGATTTACTTATAAATAGTAAGAGTATTATTTTTATTTTATTTTTATTTCCTAATTTATTTTACTTATTTTATTAATAGAAAAAAATCCTCTTAGTTAGTGTTTTTTCCATCATAATTTCTTTCGAATTTTTCCATTATTCTCTTATTTTTTCAATTTAATATCATTTTTTTTGAATTACTCACCATTTTTTCCTTTCTTCAAATCTCGATGTTGTTTCCTTTTATTACCGCACCAAATATTATATTTTCATATTTCTTCCAAATCATTTGGCATGTTTCTATATATTTTATTAAATTTTATTTTAATCAAATTTATTTCATGCGTTGGGGGTTATTATAAAACTTAGAATGATTTTAAAAGTAATAAAAAAGAATCACATAGTCCCAGTCCAGACGTGCAATTTTTGTTGCAGCAATTCCTGAATATGTATGAGACTGTTGAAATAGAAATATGTATATAATTTTTGTATTCCTCTCTCGTTCTTTTGCACTAAAAAATAAAATGTTGCTGCAACAAAAATTGCAAGTCTGGACCGGGTCATACATACATATAATTTGTACATAAAATTATTAAAAGCAATCCCGTATGCGGTGATTTGAGAATGCCTTGTTTAAAGGTAAACTTAAAGATTTTACCTAAAGTGCCATAATGTGATATAAACATTTATGTAAATCCGTCATATCTGCCTTCAATAGTATTTTGTTTTCTTCTAGCGAAAGACCAGAAAGGTATCACACGGAGAGAGTTTAAATGTTTTACAATAATGATCCTGATAGGATTTTGCGTTAAACTAATGAACAATTCTTATTTCAATTCCTATGCCGATACGGATATGTAGTCATAATCGCCAAAAAAGCTTAACCGACACATATTTTTGGACAAAGTTTTTTTGACGAAAATCTATTATGTACCAGCTACACCCGGTGTGCTTCGCTACCCCCATCGTGTTATCCAATGATGTAAATATTTTGTAAATAAACCGAAAACTCGGATTTTTTAATGCAACATTTCGAAAGTTTTAAAATTTTGATAGTGGATCATTATTAACATAGGTTTTTTGTAAACATCTTCGGAACTACATAACCGATTTAAGAGTATGATATCTCGTTTTGAAAAACATGACAACCGCTTTCAAAAAAATAAAATAAAATAAAAAAAGCAATATATATATATATATATATATATATATATATATATATATATATATATATGGCATTGGCGGTGCAATATGAAAAATTGATTTTGCCACGCCCCTCCCCCGCAGATCGAAATCAAAAGTCAGACTTCACAGTGTCACAAGCCTGAATATTCTGACGATTCCCTGAAAATTTCATCAAAATCGGCCCAGTCGTTTTGGAGTCCATACGTTACATACATACATACATACATACACACATCCTCGTAGAAGATTTACGATCGCAAATGATCGATTTTGGCCAAAGAATTAAGTTCGAAAATTATGTCGCTTAAGCTTTTTTTTTTGGCGGTTATGGTACGATATACATACATACATAATCAAAAAATTCAAAATAGACTTTTTGGTTGATCATGATATGATTAACCAAAATACATCTTTCTTTAAAATTTTACTCACATACATATGTTCAAAAATACCGATTTAATTCATTATTCAATTTGGCACCTAAAAAATACGCTTTTGAAAAATACAAAGGTTTCAGTCAAAGTAAAATTACAAAACGATTTATGACAAATTGTGCAGAATTTTCAACAGTCGACGATTTGAAAAGATTGAATTTGATTTGCTTTTGGTTAGTATCGCAAGTAAAATCAGAAGCAGTCTATATGCTTTTGGAAGTCACAAACAGTTACAGTCGAATAAGCAAAAATCTTGCTTTTAGAAGTTTGAAATAATCGCAGTAAAGTGGTTTTTGTTGTTGCTTCTTGTCTGATGTGCATAAACAACAACAACACTAACATGCCGAACACCACAAAATAGTTGATTGAACCTGCATAAAGCTTCTAAAAGCAAAAGCTTTTGCTTCTTCGACTGTGACTGTTTGGTATTTACAAAACCACACAGACTGCTTTTACTAACGAAACTAATCAAAAGCAACAACAAATAAAATTCAAACTTTTAAAATAGTCGACTGTTGAAAGTACTGCGCAATTGCTTATAATTCACTTTCTGCTTCGACTGCGACTGTTGGTTATTTTCACAAGCACAAGCAAAAGCATTGGTTCATTTTAAACAGCTGGAAAAAGCCAAAGCAGCGAAAAGTACAAATTTTACGTCTTTTGCTACTTCGAATTAAGCTTTTTAAACACTGCTTACGACCTTTTGGATTTTCGGTGATGTCATGTACTTTTCCTATCACATGATTAGAGCCTCTTTATTCTAGTACGCGATTTGAGTCGTAATTTAGCTTTGGCGAGAGAGAACATCTTCGAGAATTTTGCATCTCAATAGCACTGTTTGATGGCTTCCTTAACTAACTGTACACAGATGCAGTTATTTCTAGAATTCCATTTTTCACATGCATTCGTTTGTATAACTGTTTCGTGATTGTTTAGCACATGTGTTTGGAAATTTAATAACTTCATCTATTGATTAAATCACGTATTGATTTCTGATAACCACTTTTTTGGATGATCATTTGCTGAATGCTTGAAATAAGGCTATTGGGAGAGATATTCATAATATATATAACTGTTGGTGATTTCCCAGCAAAAAATTACACATTACCATCGGAACTACTTGCCATATAATGACTTACTTTTCTGATTACCAAATTTCATT
Source organism: Tachina grossa (assembly GCA_949987645.1). Taxonomy (NCBI): domain Eukaryota; kingdom Metazoa; phylum Arthropoda; class Insecta; order Diptera; family Tachinidae; genus Tachina; species Tachina grossa. The sequence continues at coordinate 31,678,186 of OX465275.1, forward strand.
ACTCGCTTACAAATCACATTACATTAAATTTAAAAAAATGCTGTACAAGTTTATAAATGAGGAGAATGATTGTTTTACATTTAATAGATTACGTGAAATGTTGACAAATAATAAAAAGTAAGTACTTCTCAAGAATCGATTATTTTAGTCTCACGCCTTGTTAAAATCATTAAGTTGGTAATCCAGTAGGGAAGTGCTTCCACCAAAAATGCTTAATTCCAAACCCGATTTTTTTTTTTAATTTTTTTCTGGGTTGTTAAACACGTGACACTAATCTGACGAGTGAGAACATAACCTCGCAATTTGTTGAAGAGCCTGGTGGAGAACCATATATAACTCAATATTGAAGAATATTTTCACTGGTGGATACTATTTATACTCTAAGAGTGGACTCTAGTGTTCCCTACTTGTACGAAGGCGTGGGTTGAATGGGCCCTTGACCAAGCTCCTTATCGTTGAAGACCTTGGCACATTGCTCTTGATAGCCAGCCATATTTTATTAAGCTCAAAAAAATTACGCCATATCGTTTTAGATTTTATGTTGAAAACTAAAAGAAATAGCATTTAGTGGAATTCACAAAAATATCAACAAGAAAAATAAAGTTTGTCCCTTTTCCAGAAAAAAACGTTCATATGTTTAGAACTATTTAAATAATTTAAATTAAAAATGTAGGGCCTGTCCCAGTGTGTCCACAACGTTCGACTTGAAACAAAAACAAGATTTTAAAATTTGTTTTTGATATGAGCGAACCCTACTTCAGACACCTTCAAAACATTGCATAAGAGAATTGCTCTATTGAAGCTCTTAATTTTATGTAAACTTGAAAAGTAGAGTGAGCAAGGTATTTTGAAGATGCCTACTTTTCTAAAAGTAAAACCAAGCTTTTAATGGACTGTCAATCTGATATTCTCATTCATCTGGAACCACATTTACACACGGTTTTTGCGGTTAGTTTCGCATTTCCTTTCTTGCGAATGGCAACAAAATATTCACCCTTATCGGGAATAAAAGACGAATATTTTGTTCAAGTGAAATATTTCCCATGAATAAAATATTCACCCTTATCGGGAATAAAAGGCGAACATTTTGTTCACGTGAAATATTTCCCATGAATAAAACAAATGGTGAACAAAATTTTAAAATAGTATGCTGGCAGAACAACAACTTAAACATTGGCGGTCACAATTTTAGGGAAAGGGAACATTTTTCACGAGAACTTTTATTCCCAATAAGGGTGAATATTTAAAGGCAAATGTGATACAATGGGGTCTGTGAAAAAAGTCGCTAAAAATAAATTTGTATGCACTTCAAAAAAAAAAAAAAAAAAAAAAAATAATAAACTTCTATATTTTTATCTTTTTTACAAGTTCATTAATTTTGTATTTTTTTATTTCATACAATTACCACCACTCTCTTTTTTTATTATTTTTATTTTAAATAATATTTTTTGTGGCACTAGGTAGAGTAGTCTAAACCAATAAAAAATATGTACACAAAAATAGTGGTGATCAGGATGGGACAACTATTTCTAGATCACCACATGCTTAAAACTCACACTAACAAAAAGTCTAACTGCTCTTTCATCACGTTCAATATCTCCGATTGTATATTAAAAACAATAAAAATTTTGCAATATTTTAACAATAATTTTAGGTACAAATATAACATGGCCAACACCACCATTAGAACAAATAAAAAGCAATACTTTTGGTAGTGTCGAAACACCATCGCCAATAACAAATGAAGCTCCCAACGATAATGGTGTCTATATATCAAATCCAAATACACATGGGTAAGAAAGAAATGTTAATTCGAAAATATTGATTAACACAAAATACTATATACATTTTAAAATGTATATATATACATATGTATTTCGCCACTTTGTTAATGTGTGTGGTGAAATTTCCCTATCATAAAATTTGACAATGTATCTATGTATGTATTACACTATGCACTTTTTATTTAGCCACAATGTTCAAATATTGAGTACGTCTACGATGGCGTCTTCAACGACTAGTCAAACTTCATCCACGAAACCAGATACTGGTATCTTTACACAATCAATGACGTCTTCAATATCAAAAAGATCGACAAGAAATTCAACCACTGATACACCAAGTATAACAAAAGAAATTAATTCGGGTGAGTTTTATACATTTCTCTTTCAATCCAGCGTATATTATTTGCCACTTGAAATTTAGTATTGAAACCGATTGCTATTAATATTTTTGTTTGCCTTTGAACATTGTTCGTTGGTCAAACTTAGAAATTAGGTTGGGTTAGATAAAGATGGTAGTCAGAATAGCGGGCCTTCTTAGACCTTTCTGGTCCATTGTGATACCACAGATACTCTGTTAAAGCAGAGTCTCCACTAGAGATGAGCAATACTGTTATTTTTCAATAATGTTGCTCCTTGTGAACTTGATGTCTAAATCACTGGTCTTTTAAACTCTGACTGTGATTAAAGAAAGTTTAGCAGTATTTTGTTTGTAACAGTTCTGTTAATTTGAGAAAAAGTAATGAGAAGATAAGAAGTGAAATTAAACAGTGGCCATAATTTTAACACATTTCAGCACTGCTGCTTTAAAAGTGAGTTTAATATTAGAATTTTCAAATACTAATAAGAAATTTGAAAAGAAGAAACAATTAGCAATCAACCCCATTCAGCGTTACCATATGGGAAGATTTATCATATTTTCGAATTTTTTTCGGGATATTAATAAGATTAAAATATTTCTTTGTTAAAAATAAGATTTTTAAGAGTATGATATTCAGTAAATAGTTTGTGTTATTTACCTTTACGTTTGTTAGTTCATTTGAAACAAAATAAAATTTTCCTGAATTTGAATTCAGTAAAATCAATAAATATTAATATATTTTGAGCAAAATCACCAAAAAAAAAGATTTTTAATGAGAAAAAAAAATTTTTTTTTCGACTTGAAGGTTTTTAAGAAAAAAATATGGCAACGCTGACCCCATTCCAAATATTGAGAATTGTCGTATAAGAGGCAAAGAGACAATAAAATTGCAATTTGCAAATACAAAATTTTGAGAGCCAGAAAAAACTATTTGACGTTTTTTTTCCAGACAAATATGAAGGTATAAAAAAATTAATGTGGTGGCTTTATTTACTGTAAAGTAAGCAGACAAGAACTATATTTGCAAAACGTGTTACTTGATAAATTCAGTCACAGTTGTAATTAGTGATTTTTCAATCGCTGTGAAAAAGTAAAATGTTTCGAAATATGGCTCATCTCTAGTCTCCACCGCCGACGTGACGTATAAACTGGTGAACATAGAAAAAAAATACATGTGTACATAACAAAAATATGTATTATAACCTCCTCCTTTTTTGAAGTCGCTTAAAAATAGTTTTTTTTTAATTTTATTTCACTGACGTATTGCATTCTTTTCAATAAACTTTCTCTTTAATTCTTTCCAGGACTCATGTCCATGAAAAAAGGTTTCTCTAGCTTTATGACCTCCATTGATTCAGCAATTACCTCGCGAGCTCCAAATGATGATATAAGTGATACTTTCTCCATACAAAGCGATATTAGTTCCGACTCTGAAAATTTCGCCATTGTCATGGGCGATGATAAAACCATGGATTGCATAGATGTAATGTTTCGTTTAAATCCTTTCACCAATGATGGAAACATTAAAGCATCACCGGTGGAGGTGGCTAGTGAAGTTTACGAGGAGCCCATTAAAACTAATCTCAGTTCGCCTTCAGAACCTTCAGAGGCCAGTACGTGGCGTAGAAGAGATTTGGTGTCCATGGCTACATTTCGGTATGAAGGTTTTTTTTTAAATTTTTTTAAATAAAATATTCAATCACACTTGTGCTTTTTTAATTAAGGTTAACAACTGTTGAGGTTATAAGGCAACAGGAGGGCAATAATTCCACATTACGTGTACAAGTGACTGCTGTACAGTGTGATGAATGTGGCGCCATACCTTGGGATGAATTACAGGTAAGTGAGAGATTATTGTTGAGCTTTTGTTTCTTTTTTTATATTTTTTTGGTTCTTTTTTGAATTTTGTTTTAATTATACTGAAGGGAAAATTGCAAAAATAATTTAAGTTTTTTTTGTTTCTGGGTTTTATTATTGTAAATAAAAATTAATAATTCATAAAATTCATTTTTTTTTTAAATTTTATATTAAATAACAATATATAAATGTTTTGCTTACTTTATATACAAAATTGCATGTTTTGAAAATTTTTCTTCTTTATTGTTCTCTCACTTTTCGTAAATTGTTTTTGTTTTTTTTTAACAACTAAGAAAATGTTTTCAAAAAATTGGAGGTGAAGTGCAAATTAATTTTAGTATCTATATATGTAAGGAGAGGCAAAAAATTTGGACTTTGTTTATCAGATTACCGAAAAAAAATTAGTTTTTTTTTACAAAATATTAGCTAAAGGATATAGTCTTATAAACTACTCCTATGCGAGCAGAAATTAGGTACATTATTTATATAGACTATGTCTTCTTCTAAATCTAAATTTCATTAAAATTGACTTCAAAGTGTCAGAGGAGCAGGACTCATTCCCTGCACCCTTGCTCGTATTACTTTTGAGAAGGTAAATACATAGAGTATGTCTCCTTCTAAACGAAGGGATATCTATATTTTACATTTCACCAAAATCGAGTTGAGATTCAGAAATTGTCCCCTTACTTTATCCTGGTCCTAATTTAGAAAATGTCTATGGTAATTTTGTCACTTTAGACGCAGATCTATATTGTTCTGAATTTCATAAATACCGATTTCAACGTTTCGCAGGCAGAAATGCTTTCCTGTCGGCCTGCTGGTTCTACTTTAAAAAATATACAAAGCCTTTGTAACTTTTTAGATGCAGATCTATCTATGTTCTACACATCATTAAAATCGGTTTGAACGTTTCGAAGGGGCAGCAATTTCCCCCTATCGCCCTCTTAGCCCTAGTTTTAAAAAAGATAATACCCATCGCGGTGTTGCACAGACTAAGTGCACCAATTTTCATCGTGATCGGATGAGCGGTTTGGCCGCGCATAAAGAAGATTGAATAAAGTTCGTGGAGGACCTCTTTCGATTTTATGTAAGAGGTCTTTTGATTTAACACCAGATGGTGCTTTGTTATTATATTTTTCTACACCTTTACATTTTATTGTACAAAAGTGTAGAAAAATATAATAGATTCATATCGAATATAAATTATTTGCTGGGTTTTGTTAAAGTTTATAAGTCTACTACGCTTATTTTTCTTTTGCGATTTTCAAACATTTTATTATTTGTGAATTCTCAAATAGTTTTTGAAAGCATGTGCATAAGATAAGAGGTTTGTGACTGTTCAAAACATGTGTTTGAAGTCCACTGCTGATTTGGCTAAGCACCAGCAAATACATTTCAATTAAAATATTTTATTTAACTGAATTTAAATTATTTTGACTCTTTAGTGCTTATCTTTGAAGTCGGTTTAATTAAAAAAAAAATTTTTTTTTTGTTATTTCAAAAATGCATACTGTACCTGCCGTTTTAAATAAAAATGAAGATGACATGAATAAAAAATTTTCAATATTTTCAGTACCAAAATGTATGTATGTATGTATTTTAAAGTCTAATTTTGTAAAACGCAACGCTTAGCGTCCAAAAATGTTGTATGAGTTTTATTTTTGTAATTTAAATTTTTTTCCATATATAATTTGTCAACGCTTGGCGTTACGTTTAACAAAATTAGGCCCTTAATTTTCTACATAGCTATGACTAAAATTTTATAAAAATTTTAAAATGCACTTTTAAAGTGTTACTATATAGAAAAGTCCATAATTTTGCTGTTATTGTTTCTAAACGATGTGATTGTCGTTAAAGTCAGTGACTCTATTCATCCACAAAATCGCTATTCGGATAGAATGTAGTGAATCTTTTATTTATTTTCCTCATTCAAAATCTGTAAAGTCTAACTATTGCCACACACATTGATCCCAATGTGAGTCTCATTTCAAAGAACATAGCGATAAAACATTCTATAAAGTTTAGAGGGCTGGTTTCGGTTGTTAGTCGGTTCATGAAACATGATGAAATAGCAATCCAAACAGAACATAAATGATAGTAAAGTTGTTTGACCTAGGTATCCGCAGGACAGATTAGACCTTTTCATGAAATGGGGAGGCTTCAAGAAAACATATAATAAAATATATGTACGTGTTTTACTATATGCTTTTTCACCTATCAAGTATTTTTTTCTCCAAAACATGTCGTAATTTGTGGGTGCAAAACTTAGCTGAAAACTTCGAAAAAAGTTGGAATGGGCTGACAAAAAATGTCACTTATGAAAAATATTCAATTCCTTAAGCAATTGCACTAATAAAAATAGTATGTAGTTATGTTTATAAATTGCTTATATGTAATTGAGTGGTTTAGAAAATTCGTATACGTATTCGAAAATTCGTATACCCAAAACCCCTAAAAATGTGTAAAGTGAATCTTTTCTGCATATTTTGGTGTCCTGACATTCACTTCCAACGTGAAAGTAAATAGAATCGCCTTTTTTTCCAAAATAAAATAAATTTAATTTAAACAAAATCTTTTTTAAAATTAGGCTTGATATCTCATCTAACTAATTCGGAAATTTAAACCAATATATATTTGGCTTTAATACATAGAAAAGGGGATATGAAAAACATTCCCACATTAGCAACCAATTTTGCAAAAATATTCGGCAGTATGCAGACACCAAATCTTCTTTTTTGCGATTCGGAAATTTTCGTTCTAATTGAAAACGTTCGAAAGTCATCACAGACACGATAAACAGTGTTTTCAATTCGAAGTGTTTTGAGCAAAACGATTTGTTTTGCTTATAGTGCAAAAGTACTACAAGCAAAAACGTTTTTAATATGGATTCTTAAAAAAAATTATAAATATTTTTCTTGCTTTTGTTTTCGATACTTTTTGAAAATTTTTCTCTCTTTTAATTAAACAATTTAAAGCAATTTGTAAAAATAACTTATTTTCTTTTTCTTAAATATATAAATACAATATACTTATAAAATACTTATAGCTTGTTGCTTAATATCGGACAAAATTTCCAGCAAGAGAAAGCGAGTTATTTGAATTTCATTCACATATGTACATACATATGTCGCCTTTGCAGCCATTGAACTGAGTTTTGCTTATATGCAAAGTAGAGGAATGCTTTCTTTTTTTATTAAGCAACAGGCTATTGTTAATTGTTAAATATATTATATCAAATAATTTATGTTTTTTATGTTTGATTTGTTTTCTCTTTCTCTCTCTCTCTTTTGAATATAAATAAAAACTTCCAAATCATCTCAATGTGTGCCTATTAATAAAATAAAACTAAAATTAATTGTTTTGATTTTGCGTTAATTTTGTTTTTTACTTTTATTTGTTTTCTAACATCACTTTACAAAACTATTGAAAACGAATTGTAAAATCAAATTTGAAATTTGTTTAAACACAACTACAACAACTACTACAACAAATTCACATGATAAATAAATAAAAAATAAAACAATCCAAAAAATATTATGGCTCTGTTCACAAAACACATTTAATGTAACAGAACGCTCAACTAGCCAACAAGGTATGGCGAAAAAAAACTTCTACTTTGTATTATTAACTTAAAGTACTTATTATTTTAATAAGCCAATAATTAATTATATTTTATTGGGTTCCAATTTTTTAATTTTTTTTTATATATTTATTTTCATTTGCACTTTTCTCGATTTGTGTTGCTGCTTTTTATAGTTATTATTTTTTTACGTAAATTTCTTAACAAAAGGTTGAACTAAGGAATTTTGTTTTGTAGTTTGTTGGTTATGAGTTTGAAATAAATACATACTTATCGCTGGAAAAGCCCTAATTCATTTGTTTTTTTTTTGAAATCGAGATTTTTGCATTTTTCGATAGATGTTCTTGTATCGAAATATACTAAATCTCGATTTAAAAAAAAAAATAAGTTCGGGCCTTTCTATATTTTTTTGAAAACGAGATTTTTGCATTTTTCGATACACTAGATGTTCTTGTATCGAAATATACAAAAAAATCTCGATTTCAAAATAATAATGAGTTAAGGCCTTTCTATATTAAGTAACATTTGTATAAAAATAAATATTTATAAAAATAATTAAATGTTAGTTAAAAATGCAGTTTGTGATAGTACTTATGTAAATGTATATAAAAGTTGTTTGTATTGTGCTTTTAAATTTTTGTTGTGTTAGTTTATAGTGTTTTCACACTGACATGGTTAAAACTGTTAAAACCTGGTTTTAGCATACAAATTGTTTTTGTTGAAACCAAATTAAAACCATTTTTGAATTGGTTTTAAGTTGGTTTTATGAAATACAACTTTGTTTTCGCTGTGACAAATTCAGTGCTGCTAAGTTGAAATGACCGACAGCAGCTGACAATGTTTATGCCAGTGAATAACAATAGATGGCGTTTGAAAGATTTTCAACTTGAAAATGGATGTAGCAGCAACAATAATAAAAAAATTATAAGGAAAAAAGAGTTTTTTTTTTTGAAACGAAAACAAAGAAAATATTTTCATTGAACTCTGGAAAGTGAAAATAGACAATATGACTACCCTTCATCTGCCTATAAAAAAAGTTTATCTTATAATGTATTTGTGCATTTTTATATATAACTTTATTTTCAAGCTCTTCTTCATTCTGTATAAGAAGTTCCATAATTTAAAATAAAATAATTTTCATAATATAAAATAATTTCCATTGTGAAATATCTCAGTTTTTCATATTAACAAAAACTGTTGTTGTACAGTTTGTCCAGCAAGTGTTATTAAAAAGCAGAAAAAATGCAACAACAAATACACGCATTTCTGCAGGAGATTTATTTTATTTTGCGCAAAGTTATTAGACAGCCTGTGAGTTAAAACCTGAATTTAACAAACTTGCATTGTGAATGCAAAATCAGCTGTTTATGGTTTTAACGTTAAAACCAGGGGCCTAATTCCCGCATTCGATTGCGAGCGAGTTATTACTCGAATGTGCGAGTTTTTTAACTTTTGGGATTTTCGCATTCGGTTTCGAGTAACACATATCGAAATTTCTAATGACAGCATTCGGTAACATGCATACATTCGAATGCAACCGTTCGTGTTTTTACTTGCAAGCAAAATGGCATTCGAAATCATGTTTAACATAAAAAAAGCGATGAAAAAGAAAATGTATGTTCAATATTAGACTTATTTATTTCTAAATGAATGAATGCACAAATGTACTTATAAAAAAATACAAATTAAAGAATTTCTTGTTGACTTTAAATATAACACTGACTTGGCAAATAATGTGTTGCCTAAGAGTTGTCGGGGAAAATAAAAAAAATCAACCAACTCTGGGAGCATCTAAATAACAAATTAACTGCTTCTAGTCAACCAATAAGATAATTGAAAATGTGGCTAGTGCTCTATTCTCTAGCTTTACACTAATTTATTATTATTAAGTTATTAATTAAATTAAAATGAAAATAACATTTATGTCTATTCTCTTCTTTTTTCTGCATATACGTTTGTATGTACGTACATACACATGTTTTTGCACACATACATATATACAAACATATGCTTTTGCTTACATTTTATTTAGTGTTGTGAAATGAATTTATATATAAATATATTTGCCTTTTTCCTACACTAAAACAAAAACTCGATTCGCTTGGTAGCGAGTGACATCATCGGAAAATTTCTTGCCATCGAAATTAACTTCTATTCGAATGCAATTCCGATCACGAGTGCAGGAATTAGGCCCCAGGTTTTAACTTTCAGTGTGAAAAAACTATTAAGCTATTTTATTATAATAAAATAATAATTATTATTACGAGTTGGGTCCAATAACTTCACAAATATTTACAGCCTTATTTATAAAAATTATTAAGACTTTATAAAGGATTTTTAAGAAAAATTTTGTATGAAAATTTGTGTTAAAAACCCTTTATAAAGCCTTAATAAGGCTGTTAATTTTTTTTATCACAACTTAAGAGCTAGTGGACATAAGAACTAATGTAAAAAATTTGTTTCTTGGGGGTTGAGCACGTCCAGATGCATTTCATTGCTGCACATTTAATACTTTTCATTTGGATACTCAATACCACTCGATTCTTTTATTGAATGTTTTGAATTTGCAAATAATTACACATAATAGTTATGTGGTTTATTTTTGTAAAAATTGAAAAAAGTTATTTTCCCAGACTTTTATGGTACGGGCACACCTGTCAAACATTTGCCCAAAAAAGCGTAACCACTAAATTCTAATGAAAAATCTTTCAATTCAGACAAAAGTTTGCCAAGTTAAAGAGCAGCCAAAATTGTTGGATTCTATGACATTGTCCATTAGTTTTGGTGGAAACTTTTTAATATGACAAACAATTCTCTGGATCAAATCTTTTTTCATTAGTGTTTGTTGGTTACGCTTTTTTGGGCAAATGTTTGACAAGTGTGACCGTACCTTTCAAACTGACGACCAGGCAAACATTGACAAAGCATTTTTCGAGTTGTATTGATTGGAATGAGTTTTTAGAATACACATTAGTGTTGTCATTAAATAATACCCCTTTTAGACACGCAAATTTTAATTTGCAAAGTCTTAATTCAGTTGTGTGAGAGACGGACTTTGCAAAGTAAACTTTGCGTGTCTAAAAGGGATATAACGGTGAATAAGTCGTACAAGAATTACCCTTTTTAGACACGCAAAGTTTATTTTGCAAAGTCTTAAATCAGCTGGGAGAAAGTCAGAAGGAGAAAGTGTTGTTAACTCTTCTCTCTTCTCTTCTTCTTCTTTCATGCAGCTGAATTATAAGTTTTCAAAGTAAACTTTGCGCGTCTAAAAAGGATGAATCATATATCACAATGTCATGCAAGGCAATCTGTCCAACTCGGATAAGACAGTAACACATGAACAAAACATATACACACACTCTTTAAGAAGCACATAAGTGCCTACATACTTATTCCTCGTCCAGACTTGCAATTTTTGTTGCTGAAATTTCTTAAAATTCTGCTTTGAAATTGCATAAGTGTCCACATTATGAAATTCTAGTTTTGCAATTATGAATTTAAAAATTCTATTATACAACAAATTTCTATGAAAAATAAATAATTCTATTTACTTTTTAATATATTTTTTGTTTTTTATACAACTGAAGAAATAAAATTATAAAAAACGTCAAATATTACAACTAACAAATTGAAATTAACAATTAAGAATTTCAAATTAAAAGAGAATTGCAGAGCACATGCAACTGTGTACCCCTCCCCAATCTTCTCGCCCCTTTCACCAATAAACTCAAGAATTGCTGCAACAAAAATTGCAAGTCTGGACAGGGCCTTACTTTTTTGTTTTCGAATTTAAAAAAGAATCTCAAAATTTGCACCTTTCTCGGCGCTTTCTTTTTAACATAGATTTGTTTTCTTTGTATGTGTATGTATGTGTATTTTGAACGTACGTATGTACATATGTGTTGGTGTGTTTGTGTTTATGTGAATGTAATTTTTTTTTTTCTAAAATTTTATAGTGAATTAGTTATTAAACATTTCATATCATTTTCTTATAATTTTGTATATTTTTTTTTTTATTTTTACTTAAAGTATGGTTTTTCATTTGAGTTTACAATTCTTTTTTTTCTCCTTTTTTTGCACTGCTTATGGCTTTAAATGTAGTAGTAATAAAAATGAAGTTTATATTGGATTTAACATTTTAATACACATTCCTTTTGTTTTGTTTGTTTGTCTAAATGCTTGCTAATAGACCAAATTTGGTGCTCGTTGTAAAGCCTGGACCTTAGCGCCTTATAATCCTGAAGCACCACCATGCATACGTTTGCGTTTTGAGGAGACTATAAATCCGCCAAAGGATGCTGTGAACATTGTGGATAGAAAAACTATACAAAAGTTAGTTTATCTTTAATAATTTTTTTTTAGTTCAGCAATTTTATTTTGTGAATTTTTTCTTTTTCAGTTGGGTCACTCATCATGCCGACATACGTGCCAGTGATATTAGTTTGGACTTGTCTATGAGCACTGTTATTGGTTTAGCGGACTTAATAGAGGATGAAGTGATATCAACGAATATTTTGCCACTGAATGTAAGTGCTTACAAAGTTTGAAAAAGCTTACATTTTAAATTTTGAAAAAGTTTAAAAGCCTTGGCGCATATTCGTAGTCATACCAAATTATACTTTAACTCCCTTATTTATGAAAATTATTAAGGCTTTATAAAGAGTTTTTAAAACATATTTCCATACAAAATTTTACTTATTAATCCTTTAGAAAGCATTAATAATTTTTATAAATAAGTCCGTAAGAGTTTAAAACCAGTATTACCATACAAAATAGTGGTTTGTATTACCATAAAAATACTGGTTTTAAACTCTTAAAGCACGCTTTGTTTTGACCATTAACATGCGCCCTTAATTTTATCTTCCTTCCATACAAAATTTTGCTTATTTATCCTTTATAAAGCATTTATAATTTTTATAAATGAGACTGAAAGAGTTTAAGATTCAATCAGACGTGCCATAACCATAACCATAGAAAACAGCTGTTCGAACCAAACTTATGGGCAACACTGTATTTTATTATAGGTGACTCGCCATTACGCCATATCTATTACCATAGAAACCAATTGAATTTTGGTTTGGTTATGGCTATGGCATTATTGCTAAGTCACGTCTAATTTAAGCTTTAAAACCAGTATTACCATACAAAATACTGCTTTGTATTACCATAAAAATACTAGTTTTAAACTCTTAAAGCACGCTTTGTTTTGAATATGAATATGCGCCCTTGATTTTATCTTCCTTTTCCCTCACTTGTTGATGTAGTCTTGTTATATGAAAAAATCTCGGACTTATAATCGATCCAAAACTTTAATTTGATATTGTGAAATTTTCTTTATTTTATTCCATTTAAGGTAACTGTGGAAAATGTGCGTATAAATTTAATTGAGGACAGACCTCCTGTTAACATTACCTCACCGGGACCAGTGCCCATTAATTTGGCCATCGGTCGCATGAATCTGAAACGTGATAAAACTGGACTTTTGCATATACAACCTATCGGTAATATTATGAATTTAAATACTTGAAATTTTTTATTAATTTTTTTAATAAACTCTTAATAAATACAGAAACTAGTCTCAATGAATTCGGAATTTCAAATTATCCGTTAACAGCGGCCATGTTTAAAACACCCATTACAAGTCGACGTGAAAAAGAACGCGATCGTGAATTACTGTCGCTACAGCTAATAATGCAACAAATCAAACTGGACAATGACAATTTGCGCAAACAATTGCAAAATGCCAAGGAAAATTCGGAAAGTTATAGGTAACTCCAAAAACCATAGCTAAATAATAATTTTTTTTTAAATTAAACTAAATTTTTTTTTCAGACAAAAATCCAAACAAGAAGCAGATGTGTTACGTTCCTATTTGAAAGCTGCTCAAGATGATATTTCAATACTTTTAGAAGAGAAAAAAGCTTTAATTGACACCATACGCTCTTTACAGGTATGTCCTAATGTAAATAATAAATTAAATATTAATTGGACTGATGAATGTTGTTGTTTAACTTATATAAATGTTTTCCTTCTAACACTTGCTGTCGTCTACACCTGTTTCGATGTTTTTTATGTTTTTATATTCTTTTCCGATTGTTTTTTTTAATTTATTTTTTGGCTTTTATTTCTTCAAACGAAACTGTTTCAAATGCTTTTGATTTACGCTGAAATTCGTTATAAATCTTATTATTTAATTTAATTAATAAACTTTGAAATAAAAGTGCAAACTCAATACACACGACACAAATGCAAGGATTAAAGGTTCGATGTTACATAATACTGTTTAATATGCTTAAAATACATATAACCTACAACAGCAAATACACAAATCACATTATTAGCATGATTAATGATTATTTTATATTATGCATTTTATCCTTTAATTTTACTACATACTTATAATAGTGACACTTTAATATAAATTACCAATATAAATAAGTTATATGTATGTATGTATACAGTACACTTGTGTTCAACAGTTCCTTTTCAACTATTTCGATCACGTTCGAATGAAAAACTATTTTAAAAACTATTAATTTAAATTGGCGTTTTGGCCATGATTAAAAAATAGATGTTGGAAACGAGTCTAGTGTACAGTATAGTCCGAAATTTATATTAGATTTATTTAGGTATGTAATGAAAAACGATTTAGATACAAAACTAATTTGAAAACGATAAAAGGTGCGACGTGTTTGCTATACTAGCAAAACGAAAAAGATTCTTGAGTAAAGTGTTCTAAAATTTTTGGTTTTTGAATTAACTCATTACTACTGCCCCCGTATTCTGTAACTCGCTAAAGCTAAAGCTAAATTCGATCGCCAAAATGCTGCACAAATAGAAAATTAAAATTTTTTGGCGATGACATAAAACACTAAAACCTCGACGAATTACATTTTTAAGTCATTTCTTGATTTAGCAAAACATGTTTGAAAATTGTATTGGTAGCCGAAAGTCGATAAATCGTATTACAATTTGCTGAAAGCTTTTTTGTAATGAAAGCTCTATTTTACCACCTCTTAATTTACAACAGTCTTGCCATTTTCGTATGTTCTTTACTAATTATGCACATGTTAATCAATTTCCTTACTTTTGTTCTACTTAAGACAAACTTTTTTTGGTTGGTATTTGTTCATTAACAATTATCACATTTAATAAATATGGCTTACGAAGCATTATGAACTTTAGCCTAATCAAATTATAAATATAGAAACAAATGAAGTTCGAACAATAAAAATAAAAATATCGATTGTCTTTTTAAAAATTCTTTCTGCTGGGAAAAAATTAAAAAAATTTTATCGCAATAATTATTATTATTAATATAAAAATATTGTCGTTAGTTTTGTTCATTTACTAAAAATTGTTACGAATTTTTAACAATTGTTACTGGAAAGTGTTCATTAAATCAAAAAGTTTGCAAATAGAGAGCGTCGAAAGAGAGAGAAAAATCGAGAGAGCAAAAAAATTCTTACAAATTATTACTAGTAGTAAAATTTTTACTTGCAAGAATTAAGTGTGTTCGTTTACTTTTGCAGTAAATGAGTAGTTACTGCGAAAATTTTAAAATTTACTCTCAAAAAGAGCTGTTGCCGAAAAAAGTACGCGAACAGAAAAATAGTAAAAATTAGTAAGATTAAAAAAACAGCTGACTCTAACTCCACATAGTGTTGAAAAATATATAACCTTTTGACTATGCAACTCTTTCAATTATTGGTACTCGATACAATATTTTTATAACACGGACAATATAAGAATAAATTCTGTAATTTATTTCATGTAATATTTGTAATTAATTTCTTTTTGATTTCCTTGTTTTGTTGTTGGCTAAATTAATAAAAATTACATGACTATTTGTTAATGTTACTGATTACCTTAAAAGCAAGTGCGATACAAAAGGATTAATAAAATATATTACAAAATATGTATATTAACAGCTATTATTATTATGATTTATAAATTAATTATTTTTTAATGACTTTCACGATTTTTATTTAACATTTTCTCAAATTTTTACATTTTTCATTTGCTTACTTTTCATTTGTTTACATTTTGAATCATATGTTTTTATCTTACTAAACTTTACTACGACAAATTTCTGCAGTAAAAATTTGCAAAACACTCAGTCAAGAACTGTCACTTTACTCTCTCAATTTGTGTTCTCATTTACTGTATTTTTGGTAAACGAACGCAATTTAGTAAAATGCAGTAAAGTTCAGTAAAAATTTGTAAAAATTTTTGAGTACGCGAACGCAATTATTATCTAACCACCTGTTGTGTGTTTTGTTGTTAAATTAATTGTTTCAAAAATATCTGAATAACAAAAATTAAAAATTTCAGACATTATGTTAAAATATATATATATATATTTTAGGCCTGCGTAAACAGTCTTGAAATGTAAAAACGTCATGATTTTTAAATGTATTCACGTCGCATGTATTATACTAAACCATAATAAATGCTGTCGTACTATAAGCGAAGCACGATGGATGTATTGGTGTATGTGTATACCATTGTTAACAAGCGATGACGTCAAGACAGCTTGTCTGTAACAAACACTCAAAAGAAGTACTGTTGATTAGTGTATGCTTGTTATGTTTCATATTGTACGTTTGAGTGTGTGTGTAATATGTAGATGTGATGTCTTCTAAGCGGCTGGACTGATTTTTTTCAAACATAGCTAAGAACAATCTCGATCAAGTCACCTTTCAAACAGAAAAAACTAAATCGAAATCGGTCCAGCCGTTTGGTCTGTACGAGTACTTGTACAGACACACAGATACACAGACACACACTACAAACTTATAACACCCCTTTTTTTTGGTCTGGAGTTAAAAAGGAAAAGTGGAAAGTTTGCATTTCTTACTAAAAAAAAAACATGTGTACGTATGTATGTAAAAAGAAAGTCTGTTTTCTTAATTTATTGTTTTTCTTTCATTAAGCCACATAAATTCAATTTTAATGCCATCGAATGTTGTTTGTTACTCATATATAATCCGAGATGGAAAGTGGCATTTTTGTATTTGTTAATGAATAAAATTAAAAAAATTATGAAAAATGCATAAAAATAGTAAACATACATGAAACTGTGTAAAGAATTTCATATTAAATGTCAATTTCTAAAAAAAAAATTGCAATTGAAAATATTATCAAACAAAATACATCAGAAAAAGTACAATTGTATCATGATTTCCATCTATGGTTCTGATGCGAATAAAATTTTCTTGCAAGTTTTTACATATTTTGGGAGAATAATTTTGTAAATTTCTGCCTTGCTCTCTCGTTGCTAGTTTCTGCTGGGAAAGTAAATGAACAGAACTATTATGAACCTTATTAAACAAACAAAAATTTGATGCACTCAGATCAGAAGTTTAGAGTCCCAATATTTATATACTAACATTTATATGTGAATGTCTTATTAATGCAAACAACACGCTTAATAATTTTTTCTCCCCATATCTAATTTCCATTTGAAATTAATTTTCTAATTTTTTTTAATTATTTTTTTTCATGTCTTCATTTTATTATGCTTAACTTTCACATCCCGAATGTTACTTTTTTCACAATAACACACCATAAAACAATCCGTTTTTCTTTTCTTATTACTTAAATAATTTCAAAACTTTAAAATTGAATTTTTTTTTGATATTCCCCTTATTTTCTCATTTAGCTACAAGTGACATCTATGAATATGAGCAATAAGAAAAATGAAGGCAACAGCAGGTAGCATAACTGCATGGACTGTATACAATGTTGTGGTGAAAATAATAATAGTACATAGAATACAAATTTCTTTAAGTAAAATTAATATGGAAGGGAAAATCAAACAAATCGTTACAAAATTCACAATTTATATACATACATATATCTAAAATCAACAATTTCTTCGTCAACATTCAGTACATAAATACATATGAAAGTTTATTTAAAAAAATTAATGCTTAATAAGCTCTCAAAACTGCAACTAAAAGTTTTAACTACATACTTCTAAATTTTTTTATGTTTTATTTTTTTTTTTGTTAAATATTTTAAATTATATTATTGTACATACTGTTCATACAACAAAAATATTTGTTAGATAAAATCAATAAATTAGGAAATTTATTGATGACTGTTAAAATTATATTTGCAAAACGCAAGAATTGATAAATATAATAATACGACTATAAAAATTTCTTATTAACTTTAAGAGAAACATTATATTTATGTTATTTTATAAGACTGAAACTTAAAAAAAATATGAAAAAAGCAATTATAATTTTTTTAAAGAAGTTTTAAGTTTTAACAAAATACAGAAATACGAGTACTATCGGTGGCTTGATATAAAAAAGGCGTATCTCAGTTTTTTTCGAAATCCTGTTTTTAACGATTTATGTTAGCCAACGTATAATTAATTACTTACATTTTCCTTAAGGAACTAAGTAACGCTTAAAAATAAAAGATTATGGCCAGTTAAAAAATTATTCTCTCATTTAAATGCTAAATATCGAAAATTCGAGTTACGCCTTCCTTATGTCGAGCCATAACCACTAAAATAGCTTAAGCGACACATTTTTTGGACTTCGTTTTTTTAGACGAAAATCGACTGTTTAGGATCGCAAATAATCGATTTTGGTCAAAAATTAAAGTTTGAAAATTATGTCACTTAAGCTATTGCCATAACCGCAAAAATAGCTTAAGCGACATAATTTTCAAACTTAAATTTTTGACCAAAATCGATCATTTGCGATCGTAAATAGTCGATTTTCGTTGAAAAAACGAAGTCCAAAAAATGTGTCGCTTAAGCTATTTTAGTGGTTATGGCTCGATATTTATTTGAGGTTAAGTCTAATGTATACATATGAAGAATTTTTGTTGGTCGTAAGAAAAATAAAATCAAATTCGATATAAAATAAAAATGTTTGCTGGGAAATTTTTTGGCTTATTATACAGACATATCGTTACCTTATATAGAAAGGCCCTAACTCATTATTTTTTTTTAAATCGCGTTTTTTGTATATTTCGGTAGAAGAACTTCTTTAATGCATAGAAAAATACAAACATCTCGATTTCAAAGAAATAATGAGTTACAGGCTTTCTATATTAAGGTAACAATATGTATTTATGTACGTAATTCTCACAAATATTTTGAGAGTTTTTCTATAAACATAGATGTAAAATTTTTTAGCTTTTTTAAATAATATTTTAGATGATGTATTATAGCCTTCCTAAGTAGAAACGAAATGCGTTTAGACGTGCTTAACCAACAACAAATAAAAATTCTTCATATGTGTATTTATTTTTATATTTTATGTTTTGTTTCATATTGATATTAATTTTATCTTATATAAAATCACAGCTATTCTAAAATTTATAAGTAGTGTCTCTAGTACTTCTTTATATTTTTAAATAATTTTTTGTTCGAAATCTTTATTTTGGTTTTAAAAACGATTTTATTTATGTAATAAATGATTTTTGCTGCGATTTCTAAATTTTCAAGAGGAATCACTAAATTTCCAATTGAATAGTTCCCAGTTGGCTATGCGATAAATTGGGTTATTAACATTAAAGTTATTCAATTTGTAATTTGCAATGTTGTGACAAAGCAAAATTGCAGAGGCCCTTATTATGACCTTCGCTGGCTCTCGAACATCGTAAATGGAATGTTCAATTCATATTATGAGCATCGAAAATTTCGTTGAGCAATGAATTTTATTTTATTATTTTTATTTTTATTTTATTACAATTCCAGTTTTCAGTATAT
Organism: Tachina grossa; assembly: GCA_949987645.1. Classification (NCBI taxonomy): domain Eukaryota; kingdom Metazoa; phylum Arthropoda; class Insecta; order Diptera; family Tachinidae; genus Tachina; species Tachina grossa. The sequence continues at coordinate 31,697,502 of OX465275.1, forward strand.
ATTAGAGGTGAGCACAAAACCTTTGGTTCCTTAAGAACATAACTCACTATCCTACACAATCGCACGACTTAGGAAAAAATACAATCCTGATCTGATAAATTGTTATTCAGGCTTATCATAAATAAAATTTCACATGGAAACTCCCGAACGTGTGAACAATTGGTATCAAAAAACTTCATACGATTGCGAAATATTTTGAGAATTTATGAAGAAAATTATTCACAAAGATTTGTCTGTTGGAAAAATTGGATTTATGTAAGTTTCTAATTTTATTGGAATTGATGATACGAAATTTAAATTCATATGAACGAAAAATTTGATTCGGAAATTTTCACATGTGGAATTCGTAATAAGGCCGATTGTCTTTAGAAAACTTTCATAAACTCCATCATACCAGGGTTTTATTTTCTCAAAATTCGCATGATTGTGTAGGCTAGTGTGTCACGACTTTTAATCTTTATGATGTAGATACATTATTGACTTGTTATTTTTTTATTGCTCTTGATTTTATGAGAACACAAACTGTTATTCCTTTTTATGAAAAGCATGCAGCAGCATTTATTCTTTGGCCAACTAAGGGCATAATTTACTATAGTGTCGAAGCAAATTTGACTATTGCATAAATAAAATATTGTTTACAGTGTGACAATATAAGTATGTGTGAAAGAAGAAACAAATAACGCAGATTCTTTGAGCGTTTGTTGATTTATTAATTTAACTCTTTAAAAAATACAGGATCAAAATAATATATTTCATCATGGATAATTATATAGGGTGTTTTTTTAGAGGTATAGAACTTCGAATTGAAATAAAACACAAGAAAATCGTTTTAATGTCCATCAATTTGGCTTTATTGGAAGGATAATTTTATGTCATTAATGTTTAAATATGATTTCGGGCATGTGGCCGCCGCGGCTGGCTCGAATAAAGCCAATTCTACAGGTCCAATTTTCAACCACTTTTTCGAGCATATGGGGCCGTATGTTGGCAATAACGCCACGAATGTTGGCTTCCAAGTCCCCTAACGTTTCTGGTTTGTTGGCGTAGACGAGCGACTTCACATATCCCCAAAGAAAATAATCCAATGGTGTCAAATCACACGATCTTGGTGGCCAATTGACAGGTCCATTCCGCGAAATTATGCGCTCATCGAATGTTTCCTTAAATAAATCGATTGTGACGTGCGCTGTGTGGCATGTAGCACCGTCTTGTTGGAACCACAACTCATCCACATTCATGCCATCCAATTCGGGAACAAAATAGTCGGTTATCATGGCTCTATACCGGTCTCCATTAACGAATCGATTCATTCGGGTCCTCTTCAACACTTTGCTCTACAGCGGCAATTGTTTCTTCGGTGCGCACTGTTCGACGTCTCTGCGGATGCCTATTATCACATAGAGTAAACGTAGTGCGAAAACGATCCATGGTTAACCGAATTAATTGCTCTGATGGACGATTATGTCGACCATAAAATGGACGGAGCTTGCGGTAAACTTCGCGAACTGAACCATTATTTTCGAAATAAATTTGCACGATTTGCAAGCGTTGTTCTTTTGTCAACCTGTTCATGATAAAATGGCAAACCAAACTAAATATTATTCACTTGACAGCTGACAAAATGACCGCCAGTTAAAAAAGTGATGCCAACTTAAAGTTCTATACCTCAATAAAAAACACCCTTTATTTGTAAGAAGTTTTATTATTACTTAATATTTTATGTTGAGTTTGTGAAATGAAGTATGGTGCACTATTAAGTGTACAATAAAAATATTGCATGCTTGACACAACTGTCTATTCAAATGTTGTACATATATTTTGTGCACTTTTGTGTCATTGTTCTCTACATTTGGAGCACAATTTTCGATTTAATCGTAAGCGACAAAAATGAAAAGGAGGTTTTTTTTTGATAATATTCAAACATGTTTCGCATATGTAAATTGTCGTTTACAAGATAAAATTTTAATATAATTTTTGGGTACATACCGTTTCAATTTGCTTTACAATCAATTTCAATTAATGATTGTAGTAATCAGTATTGGGTGCAGAGCAATGGGTAGTGAAAAAGTGAGTAGAGTTGAATCATGACTTATAATTTCTAGTACATACTTATTGCAATGTTGTCTATGAATCATATTCACTCAAAAGTTTGAAGTGCGCATCGAACTCATACCACAGAGGATATGTTTGTTTTGATTATTTTGCTGAGCAATTTGCATAACAAACACACTATATTTGTCCCTTTTTAACAGTGACCAAATCTGCTGATTTTAGATTTTTCCTTACGTCAGTTATTACAACTCTGGTCTACTTTGTGCTCATGTTTAGCAACATTTATGAACAACGTCATTTCGACTCTCCTTAACACCATAGGCATTGAGTAAAATAAGTATGATTCACAATGCGAACTTCGCATACAAACATTTAAGTTCTCATTATGAGATTATGTGTTTCCTTGCTGCTTTTTTTATTTTTTGTTTTGCTGGAATTGAAAAAAACCCTATTTACTACTATTGGACACTACTTGCAAACTGTTTAATGTCTAAACTTTTAAATAAACATACATGCATGAGTTGAGTGAGGTGAATGAATGCGAGTAGTATAAGTATTTTCTTGAACCCTGCCAACATTTTCTATCGCGGAAGTGACTCAGAAGTGACGCTAAGAAATTGAAACTCATCGTCTGCGATACAATTTTCTCATCGTAGAAGCGTCTTCCATATTGAGAAGTTGTACACCCTGGAAGTAACGTCAAGAATTTAATTCTGCGTTACTTCAAGAAATCACTTCTGCGTTACTTCAAGAAGACACTTTTTTATTATTTTATTCGCCTCTCTTTTGCTTTTTATTTTTTTGCCTTTACAGATAATTCACCCATATTGACTATGGGATAATTATCTAATTAACAACCCAATAAGCAATTTTGCTTGAAATAAAGTGTAAATCAATTGTTATTCAAGTCACAAATTCAATTTTCAAGGGTTGAATTATGCTTGATTTACACTTTATTACAATAGCATTCTCCAGTGAAATGGAGAATTCAATTCAAGCCTTGAATTATACTGTAATTCAACCTTGAATTCAAGTATATTTCAAGCTTCAAAAACAATGATTTTAAAATAGAAAGGAAAATGCAATAGAAAAGTTTTCTTATAATTATTTTCTGCATATCTACCTTCACTATTGTTTTCATGATTTTAATCACCTTTTACTTCTTTAAAAATCACTTTTGTATTTATCTTTGATATTTTTCAACACAATTTCAATTTTATTAAAAAATAAATTACTTATATGACAAGGTTTGAACATGTTGTATGTTGTTTGATTTTTTAATTCAAAATATTTTCAAACTTGAATATTACTTGAAAAAACTTTTGAATTCAACTTTGTTTCCAGTTAAATTTCAAGTACTTGAATTTTAATTTTTGAGTGCTTATTGGGAATTATGTAAAACTACAACAATAACAATAACAAAACAAAGTCACACTTTACCACTGACCGACTACAGCAAAAGACAAAAAAAAAACTAATCTCGATGATGTCGAAAACTTCTTTTTTTGCATTCTTTTAATTTTTTAATTTTATTTCGCGGTCACTGCGACTTTCGCAGAAGTGTGTCATAGTGTTGTTTTTGTTTATTATATCCATAACGGCACATGTCATTTTCGGCTGGTGTTGTAAACAACAAACTATCTTCCAAATGTCGTTTGGATGATTAAAAGACGACTGCAATGTAAACTGTAGAGTTGTGCAGCTCATGAATGAACTAGTTCAATTGAACGATTCACCTGACTGAGCGCTGTGAGCCGGTCAATCTACTGAGCACTTTCAGCTCAGTACTGAGTGGTTTCTTGATTTGTATCGAACTTTTTCAGTAGCTCGTTTTAGACACAAACCTATAATCAAACCCATTTAAATTACATGTAGACTTCCATCAAACTCTTTCAGCATCTCGTTTTAGACACAAACCTATGTATTTCAAGCGACTTTGATAACAGGTTTGTGTCTAAAACGACCTATTGAAATAGTTCGATACAAGTCTTGTGGTTTTTAGCAATCTTTTTTTGTCGCACAAGTACATAAAAAATATTTTATATATGTATTGTGATAATATTAAAATATCTGAAACATTAAATAATTTTAATTTTGATTGTACATACATGTGTACATACATAGTGTATGTATATCTACTTATGTAGATATATTTATTAACAAATTCCACTAATTAAACTACTCGTATTTTAATTTTATTTATTTTTTATATTTTATCTGACTTGTTTTGTAATGTATGACCACACACACGCACACACTGATTGTATAAATCTGTCACTTGTTATGCTTCTGTTTTCGCTCTTTCTTTAAACGTGATAAAATGTTTCAGTACAAATGAACTGAGCTACTGAGCCAACTGAATGAAATACTTCAGTAAAGTGAGCTGAGCTGAAAAGAGCGGTCACTCAACAGAGCTGATAAGCACAACTCTAGTAAATTGTTATTGTGAAATTCAAACTATCTTCCAATTAACGTCTGGAAGTGAGTAAGACTTAACGCCTTTGACGATGGACGATGAAAGAAACTTCCAAATGTTGGAAGGGAAATTAGAAATCAAACTGAGGTGATTTATGAGTGTGAGTGTGGTATGAATAAAATGTCGACGTCGAATATTTATTTCAACCTATACTTATAAATCAATGCCATTGTGAGAATGGGTAAATCAGAGTAGTTGAGTTTAAATGATGTCTACTCACTTATATTTAAAATTTAATGAGTCAGTATGAATAGCGAAAAAACGATTGATTGCCGATCACTGTTTCATATTTAAGTTTGCCAGTATTTTTTATACCAGTTATCATAACACGTATTTTTTTTTTATTGTTGCACGTATTTTTTTCTTACTGAAAAATCTCTCTTTACAACTTGGTTTTTGCTATTCAAAGTATTGAGCTGAAAGTACATAACATGCGTTAGTGCGCGTGCGAGCTGTAGGCATCTGTCAAAAAAAGTTGAAATAGTGCTATTGCATACAACAAGTTACATACGAAACTCTTTGACGCCTTTGCCGCAGAAAGTTGGTTTACTTTCAACTTTTTAACGCGTTGTATTGTTTTGACAACTAATCATCCGACAATAAAAAAGAAAAAATTAAAAAAAAATTAGAATTATGGAGTAATAACTTATTGAAGAGTTTGAAAAACATACAGTATTAAATAAAAAAGGATTTGTAAATGTTACAAGTCCATTTCTCAATGTAAAAATAAGTAAAGTAAGTAAATCTGATAGAATAGGCGTTTATGACGCGTGTTGTGTAACTTGCCATTTTTCATGCGGTAAAGTTTTCAAGCGCACGATACCTGTAGACGAACTGATGCGTGTTATGTACTTCTACCTTTAATGTGCGTAGCGAGACATAAGGTACTACATTTTAAAAATCGGTAGCGCAAGGGTTAAAAGTAGTATAGTAAATCTTTCTTATCGCGTCTTCGCTGTGGCTTACTTGTCTTCTGTCTCTAACGAATATATAGATAAAAATGTATTATAACTGATTAAAAAAAATAATAAATTTATTATTCATACAAAATATTAAAAGAATCAAAAAAGATATGAAAATCATATGTATGTATGTAACTATATAATTTAAATATTAATATACTATTGGGGTATTTTAACAAGGGTGTCTTAAGTGTCATAAAGTCATAAAGTCCTAACATTTTAAACCAGTTTAAAATTATTTTTATTTTCTTTCATATAAAAGGAGTGCTATATTAATACAATTCTTCACTCTATGTATTTGTTACTGTCATAACTAATTATTTTGCTTTTTACTTTTCTTTTTCGACAAAATGTCCATTTACGTTTAAATGCGTGGCATTTTTCTTTAGCAAATTTCTACTCAAATCATTATATATTGCAAAAAATATAAAAGTTCGCAAGGGATTAAAATAATGGAAACAATCTCCCAAAGCTGATCATATAGACCGCAAAAAAGTAATAACTCGAATATAGACTTACAGCATATAAATCGCGAAAACTTGCAAAAATGCGAATATCTTCAAAAAATTTCCAAAGCCTCAAAAACTGTAAACGAGCAAACTCAGTAGATTTTATGAATCAAAAATTATCTCACGTGCAAAAAATTGCCAAAATAAAATTTATTTAAAAAAATGCTTAAATTGTAAGGAATGCAAAAAAGCTTTTAAAATTCCGCAAATAAGAAAATTCGCAAAAACTTGGTGACATCAAAAATATATTAAAATCTGATACTTATTAAAAAAAAGTTTAAAACTGTTAAAAAAAAACAAAGAATTGGGAACAATCACTTGTTTGCAAAAACTTGCAACAAATTGCAAAATTGCAAACAAGCTCCAAAATTGCTTACAAATACCTAAAGATCTAAGAAATTCCAAAAATCGCAGAAAATTGACAAAATTATGAAAATTCGCACAAATAGATAGATGTATTAAAAATCGGTAAAATGGTAAAAAGGCAAGCCCTAAAATAAAACATAATACCTAAAGATATAAGAAATTCTAAAAAATCGGAAAAATTCCCGAAAATGAAAATTTGCAAAAACTTTCTAATACCAAAATGATAGCAAAGTGTGATATAAAATAAATGTCGCCAAATGTGTAAAAAAGCCAAAAACTACAAAAAAAAAACAAAAATACTTCAATCAGACAATGATGTGGCTTGATTCAATCTTAATTTGTTAAAATTACACACAAGAGCAATAAGTTTTATCAAAAATTACCTGATCGCAAAACTTACGAAAATAAGTTCCAAAAGCCTTAAAATTTTAAAAGGTCAAATGCTCGAAAAAATTTTGTTTTACATATTGCAAAAATTCGGAAATAATTTTCGGAAACAGATAGAAGCCGTTAAATAATTTTCTCATAATTTTGCATATTCGTACCAAATATTATTTAACTTTTGTAATATTTTTTCTCATTTGTTTTGTATCATATTGTTTATGTTTCAACTAACACATTAAAATATGAGGGGTTGCTCACAGCAGTCGTATTTAAAACTAGTTTAAAAGTTTAGAACATTATGACGTTATGACTTTAACACTACAGTTTGAATACCCCATATGTATGTATAGATAAAATTTAAAACAGAACAATATAGTAAAAGATAAAAAATAAGCGCCAAATTTTGTAAAACGGAAAACGTTAAGCGATGTAAAAGTTTATATGAAAAAATATAAATTACAAAAATTTTTTCAACGCTTAACGTTTCCGTTTTATAAATTTAGGCCATAAATATGTAAAATAATCGTATGTAGTTAGGTTTAGTTAAAAAATTTAATTCATAAAAATTATATATGTATATAAAATTAAAGTTTTTAATTTCAGCCATTTATAATTAATTAATAACGAGGGTCCTGCCCGCCAGTTTAGGTTTTAGAGACCAATTCGAAACAATGTAACATCACTATTTGCTCTAGTTAATTAATTTCAAATCAATCAATTTCAAACTGAGAAATTATCTCAAATTGTTATTTTACTTTTTTCATTAAAAAAAACATTTTTAATAAAACAAAACAGTTATTTATATAATTAGTGCGTAAAGTAAAAAAGATATTCCCAGGAATTTGTGAAGATCTAGAGCTTGCGATCCAAAAGCACTGAAAATTTGGATCATATCTAATAATTTTTACATAGGCTGGAATTTTTAACCGACTTCACAAAAAGGAAAAAATTACCAATTCGTCTGTATTTTTTTACATTGTTACTTTATAACTCGATACATTTTAGACCGATGGTAAAAATTATTTTTTTTTTGTCTGAGAGGGTATAGCTTCCAATAGGTCAAATTGCAAAAAAAGCAGCGACACGCCCACAAATTTTTTTTGTTTTGATTTTATGATATTCTACTTATTTGATTACTGCAAAACCTAGCAAACCCCTTTGCTTCTTGTAATTACACAATTTTAAAGTTGAAAAATGGACGAGGCAACGCCCATTAACATTTATTATATATATTACGTGGTTCTATTTAACCTTCATAGGATCCTTGGGTCAATTTTAACCCATTTCAGGAAAAAACTTTGATTTTTTCTGAAAATTAGTGATTGATCTATGTCATTTTCTGACTTTTATTTAATTTTATATCTTAACAGATATACTAGGTTTGCGGATATATAAACTTGCCAAAGAAAATTGTATGCAAGATTTTACACTAGAGATCTTCGGGTCAAATTTGATCCGTGTTAAAGTTTGGAAGTGTTGTGTCTGGTATTTCTTGTAGAATAATGAAAGATAGTGAAATAGAAAATGGCCTGCATACATTATCAGACGATTTCGAAAATCTGACACGACTGCAGATAATTTTTTTACATCATATCGGTTGGAACAATAAATACTGAGATCACAAATCACTTTAGCTCAAACTACACATAAAAATATAAATGATTAACTACCAGAGATAGTACATGTGTTGTTATCATGCGTGTTTATCATTATTTTTGTTTTACCAAAGATAGTACTCGTACCCTTCTTATATATATTCCGATAAAAAAAAGTCTGTGAATCTTCTTAGTTTAATATGGTCACTTCTGGCTGCAAATGGGAGGGTAAAGGTGCGGTAAAGCACCACCCTAACCAACCTAACCTAACCTTCTTAGTACTTTGCATCATATCTCTAAAGTTAGTAATCGCCAAGACAAGAAACTGCAAATATGATTAGATTACAATAAATAAAAGGGAAGGGTTTATTTGCTGGATAAAGTAAGATCATGTTTTACTTGCAAAAGAAAGATTAATCAATGTTGTCAAGTGGTGGTTAGTAAGTAACATGCTAGATATATAAGCTCACAATGCTTTTGTGATATTTGCATCAGCTAATAGCGGCTGGAAATAAACTGTTTTGCAAAACGGCGACACTTCTTAGAAAATTTAGGATTGCAGCTTACTATGCCTTATATAAAGCACCAAAACACGTTATCAATATCAGTATTTTCACAGAAAGTTGCACTAAAACTACGTGAGGTAAATGAGTAGCCGTAAACTTAAACTAAATCCAAAGAAAAAAATTCTTTAACAGGGTAAAAACAGAGCCAAAAGAAGTCGTTGCCAATTATGCCTCAACGCAGAAAATAAAACACCATTAGATACTATTATAACTTCCAAAAACTTTATGTGAAAACTGCACTCTGAAACAATTACTTTATGTACAAGTAATATTAAATAAATCGATTTAATATTACATTTTTATGTATCATGTAATAATCGAATTAAATCTATGAAATAATGTTCTCGTTTATTGGCAATAAATGAATCACAAATAAATAAAACCAAAACATTATTTTCTATTTGGGTCAAATTTGACCCGAAGATCGTTAACGTCAGCCATTTTAAAGACCCTATGAAGGTTAACCGATTTTTACGAAACTTAACACACCTTTATCTCTGAAAAACACACTATCTTACATTTAAAAACCCGGGGGTGGGGGTACGCCCATTAAAATTTAATTTTGTACATTACGTACTTCAGATTTTCAATTATTTTTTTTTTTTTTTGGAAAGAGTATTTATTTTTTTTCCAAAATGTTCTATCAGATCTTTGCCTTGAAGTCGGTTTTTTTTGCGGAATTATTTAAAATTCCTAATCACCGAATTGGAAGTGATGTTAAGAAAAATTTAATTTTTACCATACTCTAATTTTATGGCGCTATGAAATAAGGTCCAAGGAAATAACGCCCAAATAAGAAATGAAATAAGCCCCAATAAAATTGAGGAATTTTTATTTGGGCTTTATTTAATTTATATTAGGCTCTATTTCATCTTAAGTTTGGTTGGATTTTTTTAAAATTTTTTTGGCCTTTATTTCATCTTGAGTTTGGTTTCATTGGGTTTTTAATTTATATTGGGTGTTTTTTTTATAAATTGTTCTCTTGTGACTTATTTAATTTCTTTTTTGGTTTTATTTTATTTGTGCTTTATTTCCGTGGGCCTTATTTCATGGCACCTAATCATATTTTCCTTTGTGAAAAAAAGGTAAAAATTGCCGATGTTTGCAACTATAAAAACATTAGTGGTATTCACACCGAGCTTGTTAGTTTGTAAGTCGTTAATCGTTACTTCTTTACACGTGTTTTGTTTTTGTATATTTCGCTACCGGATTAACATTTAACATTTAACGGCACGGCACCCGTGATTAAATAGTTGTTAGTTGGTAACTCACAATCAGCTGTTGCATATCTAAATAAATACAGTAATTTTGACTTAGCTGCACAATCAACTTTGCACGATTTTTGTGCAGATAAGTCAAAAATGCTGTTATCACAAATGCACTTACCTGCCTAAATGTGCAGGTATACAATTTTTGACTTCAGTTTTATACACACACATGGTTGCATACTTATGTAGCAAAATTTTTTTTAATGTCTACAGCTAACTTAAGTTATATGAGAATAATTTAAAACTGCCAAAAAATATGTTAAATGCGCAGGTATACAATTACAGAAAAAATATATTTTTTGCAGTTAAGTCAATATGCAGCTAACATTGATTTTTTGTGTGAAAATCTTTTAAAATTACCAAAATTTTAGGGCACTTATGTTAAATGTGCAGGTATAGAAAGTGCACTTAAAAAACGAATTTGTATAGGATTTTAAAGAATAGGGACAGAAATTTATCAGTTTAGGCAGTTAAATCCAAAGTGCACTTAAACAAAAGGCAGCTAAATCAAAATTACTTTATTGTAAAAAAGTCATTTGTGATACATTTCTAAAAAAATAATTGTGTTTTGTCAATTTTCGTGTACATTGAGAGTAAGTATGTTAATTAAATTAAATTTCAGAATAATAAATTGTGTCAGAACAATAAATCAGCTGTTTTACTACGAAAGTTACCAGACTAACAAAGTTTTTAAAAGGGGGTCGTTCACAGTTGGTAACTTTAACAAATTAACAAACTACCGAGTAACAAATTCGGTGTGAATACCACTATTGTTTTCATATAAATCTCAGTAATTATTTAAAAAAAATTTAAATGAAAACTTTTTCATAAATTTCTTCATAAAAATCGAAAAAATCGTCCCAAGGACCAAAAATCACGAAAACTGGAAAGCCTGTGTGTGTGGCCTTTTATACTCTCTGCTATGTATTTTAAATTTCATCGAAATAGCTTGGATAGTTTCCGATATTTAGTCTAATCTAAAACCAATATGCACGGTGGGACTCTTTAACAATGTAATATGGAAAAATAATTCTAAAAAGATAACTCTATATAAATAAAAAACCATACTTATTAATATTTTTTAATATTGCCATTAAACGAAAAAGATTCCTTGAAATTTTTAAATAAGTCAAAACAAACTCATTTTTAATCAAAACATTAGAATTTTTAAAAAAAATTATATATATGACATTTATAAAGTGAACAAAGTTTAATCGTTGTTGTTCTATTCAAAATATTAAGAAAACAAAAAAATTTTAGGTACTATTTATGAAATTTAAATGTATATTTATTATATTTATTACAAAAAATAATCAAAAGCGAAAAAATAAAAATTATATACTATATATATTAAAATTAAATAAAACAAAAATAAAAGATTTATTAAAGGATAATAATAAAAAAAATTTATTTTAACGATTGTGTAAATTTATTTAACAATTTCAAAATCTACAAATATTTACTGTTCATTCATAGTCTCTTTAACAATTTTAAATACACAAATAAAAAAGACTAAATATTTAGTCTCTGCTTAAGGCCAATTGTACCAACGGCAAAACCTTTATCGATGATAAATCGGCCAATATTGCTTCTATACTATCCAGAGAAGTTACTTGCATTAGGCTCTCCTTACGAAACGATAAAATAATTATAGCAAACAGCGATAAAATCTCTAAGCTATCAAATCCCAGTATCTAAAAAAAAGTATTAAGTTATTTAAATTTATTATAGAACTTTAAAAATAATTATCATACCAAATCCCATAACACCAGCAATTGATCGGGGGGCAAATGTCCACTGAAGGCTCTCATCAGCCATTTAAATACTACGCGTATGCTTTAATTAGAGTAGGAGTTTTTTTTTTAATTTGTACTTTTATTTTCTTAAAGTTTCAACTTACGGCTGTATTTGTAGCTCTCGAAAATGTGACCATAGTTGTGGTTCATGCGTTTGCAAGAGTTTTTCAAAAAGTAAACAAATGCTGACAATGCCCTGCAAATAGGTTATTTATTATTTTATGGATTATGAAAGTCCTCATCCAGACTTGAAATTATGGTTGCTGCAATTTCTTAAAATTCTTCTTTGAAATTGCATTAGTGTCCACATTATGAAATTTTAATTTTTCAATTATACATACATATTTAATTTTTTGTTATATATATATTTTGTTTTTCATACAACTGAAGAAATAAAATTAAAAAAACGCCAAATACAACAAGCAACTTGAAATTAATAAGTACGAATTTCAAATCAAAAGAGAATTGCCGAATTGTCCCAATATGACCTTTCATTTTGAATAGGCCGTCATTTTAACATTTGTCATGACTCAACCTGTAACTATTTGACAGATGACAAGTAAAATCAAGTTTGCCTTTGGAGATTTAAAATTTCAAATTAGGAAAATGAGACGAAATTTCACTGGCAACACCGGTCCGTGGTGAGAGTATAACGCAAACAACCGTAATATGTAATGGTAGATGTTGTCGATCACTGGTTTAATGTTTGAACTAGAGAACAGAATGAAACCATTAGCATTTGCTAACAATTCATGAATTCGTTGCTTTTGCCATGAATTTATTCGACAACAATAACCAATCTAATTGCTATTATAACACAAGCAGTGAAATGAAATGATGCAGCATGAAAGAATGGATTTCTTTCATACCATTCACTCAGTATTCGCTGATCTTTTGTATATCACGTTTAAATAATAAGTTTATTTAAAATGATTTTAATTAATTAATTAATTTAATTAATTTAATTTTAATAAATAAAAAAATGCAGTGTGAGGGAGGAAATTTTAGAAAAAATAAATCTCGATATTTACAGTATTAGAAAAAAAGAAAATATAAAAATTAAAATTTGGAAAATATAAAATAGATCTGAAATGTATTTCAAATAACCGTTTCATATAAAATTTTACATAAAATGCATTTCAAATCTATATCGTGTTTTATTAATGTTAATGTAAGAGTTTTATACAAGCACAAAATAAAAAGACTACGTTGTGTTCAATCACAGTAAAAAGTATTCGCAACATTCACTGAGTATTCATTGCTTTTGACAAGACCAGTGAAATTTTATATAAAACAAGCAATGCACGCAATAAAGTTCGACGTACTCATCTTTTTCGATTGTGCCATGCGTTGTGTTTTTCAAATGTTGTGGATTGACAACAATATGCAGATTTTTTGTGATTACACTCAAAACAACAAAATAAGGCATTCAATCTGTTCTCTGATTTGAACAACGCAATAGAGTAATGTTAACGGTAACCTGTGAAAAAACTGGTTTTGTAAAAATTTCCTTTTACAACGTTATTCGCGGCTACGCTTCAATTGTTTGCAGGATTTGAAAAACTTGTTATGAAAGCAAGAATACTATAAAAAATTTGGCACTATTTGCCTTTTAGGAGATTTTGGATAAATACAATTCTGTAACATACACGAATGAATACGATTAAATAGTATTTTAGGACCGAAAATTATTTGGAAAAATTGCAAAAGATAACAGACTCAATGTTGAAATTAAAAATTACCTGGGGATGTGTATTTATTGTGGTTAATCGATGGCAGTATCTAATGTAAAAGGCTCGAAACGTTAAATACAGACTAAGAGATGAATCATAGAGATAGCAAAAAGGAGAAGCTGCAAAGAAAGCAATTGGAATTATGTAAGTATGTCAATCTTGAATTTTTTTAGAGTCCAACCTAAATTATAGCGTCAAGCGTTGCGTTAGCAGCTGGGTACTAATTTAGAGTACTTTTCAGTGCGTAGAAAATATTATTTGAATGTACTGAAGAAAATACATACGCAACGCTTGATGCTCTAATTTAGGTTGGATTCTTATTTGTCAAAAATAATATTGTTTATGCTTATTTCTTTTTTTTTTAGCAAATTTTCTGAATTTACTTTGACGTATGGGCAAACGTACATATAAAAGAAATCCTTTTCTTACCAAACATGCAAATGCCATGAAACGGTACCACACCCGACGGAGGCGCCTCATACTGTTTGCCTTTTACCGGATAATGTTCGTATTGTATCATTTGAGATATTTCACTATCACGCGAAAAGCACAACATCACCTGGTATAAAACATCTTCAAACACAAAATACTGATCATCATTGGAAGCGGTAAGTTGTATATCTTTAAATATTAGTTTATCCACTATATGATCGGTTGCCAATACCATACTCTTTAATTTGCCCCAATGATCTATGTCCTAAAATTTAAAGAATTGTAGTAGTAAAAAATAATATTCGCATGTCTTGCATGTTCCGTACATAATTCATGACATGACTGCCCAAGACATAGGTCCACAAAGCTCCTCTGTATGGTGCTGGGGTATTGCCTTTCCTCAATAAATGTTGACAGAGGACAGCATGTTTGGACTCTAGAACGCGTTGACATTGCAAATTTATATCTGCAGCCCCCGCATAAGTTTCTTTGCGCAGCAGATCATTGTAATGATTTCGCTGAAAAGAAAAGAAATTGTAATTATTCTGCAGAATGGTTTGGTAATTTATTATAATTTTGCTAAATGAGACCCTATAAAGGAATCAGTCAGTGTAATTTTATGGGTTTTTTTTTTTTGTAAAAATGCATTAACTTTAAATTCTTTAAATTTATATAATTTAAAACTATATATACCCAGCAAAAAATTTCAAAAAAGGTAATCGAGTTTGGAATTAAACATTTTTGGTGGAAGCACTTCCCTACTGGATTACCAACTTAATGATTTTAACAAGGTGTGAGACTAAAATAATCGATTCTAGAGAAGTGCTTACTTTTTTTTATTTAGCAACTTGTTGACGTAATCTATTTAATCAAAAAAAAATTATTCTCTTCATTTAGCAACTTGTACATCACTTTTAAATTTTAGGTAATGTGATTTGTAAGCGAGTAATGAAATTTGGCAATCAGAAAAGTAAGTCATTATATGGCAAGTAGTTCTAATGGTAATGTGTAATTTTTTGCTGGGTACATATGTTTTACCATGATACAATTTAATTTATCTGGCATAAAATGTACACGTATACACATCTTTGTGTGTTTAGTGTTTTTCGTATTCATCCCTGCAAATAACGCGACTAGTCCATGCATGCATGTAGGGACTACTCCATAAAGGACAAGGACTAGTCCAAAACTAGTTCAAGTGTATGGCTAAAACATGGTCGATTTAACATTGCGATGTCCTAGGGATGGACCACATTAGATTCTAATGATAATGAAATAAAACATCGATGTATCGCTCTATTAACGTCGTTTCTTTACATCTATGTTTTTTAGAACGATGTTGAATTCGTAGCCGTGAGGCATTTTATTATCTGGTGAATTAAAAAATAAAGGAAACATTTGCTAAATGCCCAACTATAATATGAATAAGCTGGCTTAAGCTAATGTCAGAACTGAACGATAAGTCTGTCAAATGCTGAAGCAATTCAGATGTGACTTTTAGGTGGCGACAATATACTCACATGCATTAGTTTGGTTAGAACGGCTGTTTTCTATGGCTATGGTTATGTCACGTCTGATTGTGTCTTCAGCTAGCTTATTCATATTATAGTTGAGACTTAACTGTTGTAGGTCACATTACACACATATATCGTTATTCTTATGCCCAATTAATACAACATTTAAAAAAATATGTATTAAACAATAATTTTGAAACTCAAATTACACATTTCAAAAAGCATTCCTAAATGAAAGTTGTCATTATATGTGTGTGGCAACGTTCTCCTCCCTGTTTACAAAAAAAAAAAAAAAAAAAAAAAACAGTAATCAAATAGTCGGGAAAATAGTCATAATTAATTTTGTAGGTCAAATGTGGTTGTACCTTTATATTATTGTATCATGTATATTACTCTTCTTCAAATCAAATGTTCTTGTAATTGTTAAAACTAAAAATGTTATTCGATTTAAAACAAATCTCTTTTTTATGCCCGTTTAAATTTTTTCTAAAAAACTTTACTGTATTTTAATAGATATTTTTTTTTTTTTTTGAAACCATGTTTTTCGACTTAGGCTATTATTGTTTATAACAAGAACAGATTTGTTTACATAATATAAACAAGTATATAATAGTTGATTCTTTAAAATATTTACCAATTCAAACAAATTCTTAACAGGCAGTGATATATGAGAGAATTCCCATTTGGGCACCTGCCTATTGATAAACAAAAAAGTTAATATTCCAACATACACAAATATTACAAATTACACCCACTCAGTATTTTCCGTGGCTTTTGTGGGGCCCTTCAAAGACAACAAAACATCTAAAATATCTTTAGGTGCGTATACAGGCCGATAATTAGCCAAATCTGAAGAAAAAAAAATATTTTCAATTAAATATAATTTTATTTGTAAAAGATCTCTTACCTGTGGTGTAATTGCTTAATTCATCCCATTTACTTAGTAATTCGTCACGATCCGTGGATATACGCGGTTGACCTTGACAGGCCATTTTTAATTCGGAACACATGGCATTTAAACTTTTACGCACACGTCGATCCCATTGTAGGCCAGCTCGTCTCAAGTAGCCCAAAGAGTTATTCTAACATAAAGAAAAATTTTAATGGCAAAACTGTTTATTAGAAAAAGGGGGAAAATCTAAATTATATTGAAAAGATCAAGGCATATGCATAAGGCAGACTCGCCTCAATTCGCTTTGCAAAATTTATATTTAGGATCTCAAAACATGTATGTACTTATGTATGTTCTGGGTCGTTATTAATAGGGAAGTCGAATAAGCGATGTCCGTCTGTCTGTACATGAAATCAGTCTTTCGAAGCCCACAGGAAACAGAGAGACTTCGGTCTTGGACTGATGTGTCAGGGTCGGTCCTACATAGATAAGTAATGAAAATCAGTAAAATCAAAGAGACGGTTTCAGAGCTGGAAAACTTATTTTTGGGATATAAAAGCAACTAATAATTATTAGAAAAAATATCGAATCATAAAGATGTATTTTTACAGTCGTAGAGAGGCCGTTTTGGAATGGGTTTGGATTGCTCACCTACCCCCAAAAATTATTAAAAATTGCCTGTAATTATCTACATTGAAATTAATCATGAAAATTCCAGCCATTCCCCCTCCCCCACCCCAGAAAAAATGTCTAGCCACGACAATGCATTTTTTTAAGGTTAATTAAGCTTAATAAAAATTAGATATTATTTCCTTTAATAGCTAAACATATTTTATACTCTAGAAAGAAATGTTTTGATATTAAAAATCAAAAAGGTGTCTTAATCTTCTTTGGTATATAGAAGTACCTAACTAATCATAATTTTTTTCAGTATTATTTAAACATATACATATTATATTTTTGAAGAAAATAGATTGTTATGAAAAATCTTCGAAATAGGTTTTTCTCTTTACTTATACATATGTATATTAACCGCCTTATTTATAAAAATTATTAAGGCTTTATAAAGGTTTTTTAAATTAAATTTTCATACAAAATTTTTCTTATTAAGACTTTAATAAAGCCTTAATAATTTTTATAACTAAGGATGTTATATTTTAGGAAGATCTTTACACAAGTGTTAGTCATACGTTGCCAATATGTAACTGAGTGTTTCTTAATTTTAAGTTAATGGTAATAGTATTAAATATATCAATAAAGAACAATCATAACTATAAAAAACGGCCATATTCCGGACATATTTCCTTTCCCTGAAACTAAACAAAAATCTAAACAAAATCGTTAAATCCTGTTGGAATAAAATGTTTACCTAGAATCACGATATAAGTTATCATGCAATTTTGGTAATGTGATGTTTGGATTGAGACATTAAATAGTCTTTTAGTGTTAAATTTTATTAAATACTGGAAAATATGGTATGCATGTGTGTGCAATACTAAAAATATTTTAAGAGTACCAAATAGTAATATACATAGCTTGTAAAAATCGTATCCCAGCAAAAAAAAAACTGAAGTATTTTAAAGAGCTTGTATTTTTCACGCCTCCTTACATCATTACATGAAGTGAATTAATTTTTAACACTTTTCCAAGACCAACTAAATACGTCATTATTCAAGTGATGAAAATTAATATCGAAAAAGCTTTAAATTCAGGGAATATGCACGGGTTCATCACCGACTTATAAAAAATACTTATATTTTAAACTATAAAAAAACGTCTTCGTATCAAAGAATATGCATTGGTTCGATTCATTTATGATCTCCAAATCGAACCAGTTGGCCGTGACATAGAATACACAGAAGTGAAGAAAGTGACAGGTAAAAAAAACTCCAATCAGGTTTTTGTTAAAATTCGTGAAAAAAAGAGAAAAGCATAGTGTATTTGATACTGTAGTGTATTACTACTTACCAATTAACACAGCTAATAAAAATTTATTGCACTAGAAAGACGTAGCAAAACAAAAACGACGACAAAATTTGAGGGAAAACGAGACAAACAGAAAAATACCCGTATCTTCCGTCTCGTGACACTTCTGTATGTTTTGTGGCCGTGACTTGAACCCATGACTCAAACCCATTTTTGTCATGTTTTTTCTGGAATGTTATTCACAAAATTTCGGTCGTATCAACATTTCCATCCCTGTCGTAGTTTTGTGTTGGTTTTTGTAAAAAAAATTTAAATTTTCACAAATAGTACATGCATAAGTTTTTTTCCCAAATCTAGATTTTATAATGAGAAAGAAAGAGACAGCTATGAAAAAATATGTACAATTCTTTGTAAATACAAATTCTCTCGCTCACATACAAAATAATTTTAGCATCAAAAAGAGATATACGCACTATGAACCGTTTTCGTAAATTGCGCGGGCAAAACATGAAAAGCAATCCAGTGTTGCCAGAAAATGATGGCGAAAGAATGCTTACTCGGTGGAAAACTCGTACTAAAATCTTTTAATTTTTTTTTTAATTTCTTAAATGCAGAGTGCAAAATACAATATTCAAGTATTGCTAATGTCGATAATAAAATCTTTGAATCAAATTCGTTTGACGAAAAATATGAGTACATGAGCACACGATAAATTGCAATAGAGCAAAAAATTAATTAAACATTTTTCTTTCACAAAATAAATATGTATGTATTACTTATGTACTTATGTATGTATGTAAATACTCTAAACGTACATCCATGGAGGGTATTTAAAGGCTCAGTTAGCCGACTGTTATGGAATGTAACTGCAACAGTAGGAGACAGATAATCGATATTGTTATGTGAAAAGTAATGAAAATGGTTATGAGATGTAATGTAACGTAACCTACTTTTCATATAAAAATATCGATCAGCTGTTTTCAACGTTACAGTTACATTACCTTCGGTCGGCTAACTGAGGCTTAAGATTCAGCATTACGGGCACGCTGCGGTTCGGGTTCGTTCTTGTCCAAAAAATGTACAAAATATGCTCTTTTTTTTTATTAATAGAAGCAAGTTATGGCCCTTATGGGTTTACTTTGTAGTACATTATATGCAACACGTTCGTAAATGCAAAGAGTAGTACTATATTCGGCACAAGCAAGCGTAAATTTATGTCCTATAAATATGTGATTAACAAAAATACTGCATTTACGGACAGACTCTATACCTTAAACTTTATATATAACTCTACAAGATTAGATTTTGTGGGACTTTCAGCGATTGCGAATAAGTATACGAAATCACAAGACTGTATCATAACTTTTAGTGCGCTCTGACAGTATTAAAAAAATAAATTCCAACTTACAAAGTTTGTCTGTGACGCCTTGTCCTCCAGTTTCAATGTGCTGCGCACCAAATGAAATAAAATGTTACGTATTTCTGTCTCAATGCCGGTATTTTTAATGGCCTCTTCCAAAGTATTGCACATATCGTAACCATCCACACTGGGACTGCAAGCCAATTTCTAAAAATTCAATTATATTTAATTCAATTTTCAAGTCAAAGAAATCTCAAAAAGCTTATACCTGAACATTTTGATAAAGTGGCTCATAATTTTTTAACGTCTTAATTGTATTTATTAATTTGGCAGCCGTATGATGAATGCTGGCATCTTGTAGCTCTTCCATGTTTACATTTGTACAAACATGTGTATGTACATATGTATGTATGTACGTATATATGTATTTATGTATTAAGTATATTTGATTGCACTTAAAATATTGTTGCTTTTAGTTTTTGTAAATTTCACCGAATTTATTATGACACCTATTTGAGAAAAAGATTTTATAAAATCTTTTTTTTTTTTTTTTGTAGAGAAGTTTAAGGTTAATGCGTCTAATAAATAAAAATGATTTGTAAATAATTAAGAAACAAAATATATATATGTATGTATATGTATATAACTGTGAAATATTTTAATTTGATTATCGATTAAACAATTTGGTTTTGAAAAACAGGAAAACACTTGAAGGCAGAGGTAGAAAAAATACACATTAAGAAATTGTATTTGTTTTATTTTTCATTAACTGATTTAGTTGCCAAAGCAATGGAATTTAAAAACTATATACATACATACAAATGTAGAAAAGCTTTTGGGTTAGAAAAATAAATTTTGAACTATGTACATATCTTATATCCTATCTTTTAGACATTTGTGCGTGAAAGAATATCTTTTTATTCTAAAGTAAAAAAATTCTTGATTGTCGAATAAATTTCGTTCAAATGTGGACAACGAAAAAATTAAATTCCTTCACATTAAAAATTTTTTTATATTTTTTTGTAGTTTTAAATTTATTTATCATGGGTCAACGATTTAAGAATAAATGTTAAAATGTAGCCAAAATTTATTTAAAGTAATTAAATAAATTAATAATACCACATTTTTAGAAGAGGAAACCTATTGTTTTCGCTACGATATCCGCCCGTCCGTCTGTCTGTCTGTCTGTCTCGAGAACCTAAGAGCTACGAAACTTTAACAGAATATTTAAAACTTTGGCCGCTACAACAACAAATATATGACAGTTAAAACTTAAAAGGTGTTCCAAAGCGAGCATCGAAACATGTTGTAATCGTAATGTAGTATACAGAGAATTATATATAGACACTTGAAATTTACAAAGTTACTGTATTTTTATTTTAGACTACACCAATTAACACTGAAATTAAAAAAAAAAATCAAATTTAAAGGGTATTCTATCAGTTAATGTAGTTTTAACTATGTAATTTTGAAAACTTGCTGCATTCCAAAATTAAAAAAAATCGCCAAAGCGAAAAATAGCGCCAAAAACCGAATAAATTGGCAAACCAAAAAAAAAAAAAAAAAAACGCTAAAACTAAAAAAAAACTCTAAAACTAAAATAAGACATCAAACAGAAAAAATACCAAAAACGAAAAAAGCACCAAAACTAAGAAAAAGCGTCTAAAATTAAAAAAAAATCGCCAAAAACCGAAAAAAGTTTACAGTTTACGATTACATAAGCTAAGGTTCGTATATTATTACATATATAATGTCCGTGCGGAACCCTTCGTATGCGAGTCAAAGCTGCACTTTACTCAATTTATTTGAACTTAAGAAAGAAAAAAAATCTCTTCTTTCTAAAAACAAGTAATATGAACATGTACAAAACAAATTTATACCAAGAATACTCGCCCCAATTCGACTTGAAATATTAATTTTTGAGATATCAAGAACTGTACTGAAAAATGGAAATCATATTGATATAAGGTAGGCTCACCTCAATTAGCTTTAAAAATGTATCATTAAAAGTGCAAAAAAAAATGTACCGAAACTACAAGCGGCGAAAATAGTCACCTGAGCAGTTGAGACCACCTAGTATGAATTCGCCTTGTTGACATCTGTGGGATGTAAGACTTAAAGGTGAAATTAGACGTGCCATAGCCATAAAGCCATAACGTTATAGCGAGTCATCTATAATCGAATACAATGTTGCACATTAGTTTGGTTCGAACTCCTGTTTTCTATGGTTATGGCTAGGTCACGTGTGATTGCACCTTAAGGCTCAGTTAGCCGACTGTAATGGAATGTAACTGAAACGTAGGAAACAGCTGATCGATATTTTTGTATGAAAAGTATATTACGTTACATTACATCTCTATAACAGTGGTGCCCACAAAGAAAATTTTATTTACATTCGGGTTGTGTATGTGTGAAAAATGATTAGTCTTCTTTGTTTTGTTTGGGCTACACTGCTCTATAACCACTTTCATTACTTTTCATATAACAATATTGATCAGCTGTCGGCTAACTGAGCCTTTACCCTACTGATTTACCAAGAGAATGTGTAAAAAATTCAACTACAGATGAAAACTTTTTGGTCTCCGTTGTAAATTCAGTTGTTAGAAACGTGTTATTGTGTGAAAAACATTGATTTTGTTTTACACTGAAATTAGAAAGAACATACGATTTTTGCCTTAATTCAATAAAGGTCTTCTAAAAATTATAAAATTAAATGAATTATATTTTCCACCTTTCTTCGTTTCTAATAGAGGAAAACATTTCTGCGTCATAAACATTTTTTTATAGCCTCTTCTTATTATTTATACTTTAATATTTAGCATGAATTTTCTCAAAAGTAACAAAACCTATAAAAATATAGAATAATTATATATTGACCTCAGTGCTTCCTGCTGGCCTAGATTCATTTCACTTGCTCTTTTACGTAGTCAATCGTGATAACGGAAAACGGATATATTTTATGTGTTACAAGTAGTTCCAATAGCTTTCTCTATAATTAATTTTAATTCTTAAGAATTTTTCATGATTTCATTGAGATATTTTTTCTCATTCAAATAAATATTTACATTTGTGTGTGTAAATAGTTAATAAATAGATTTGTTGTGAAAAAGAACAAAATATTTAGGGAAATGATTAATTGGATTATTTAATGAATTGAATTATCGTTCATTAAAAAAGCTTATAAATGTAATCATTTATCTTCTAAAAAAACTAAATAATTAACCCGTGGCAAGTGCTTGCTTTTCAATGTCAACGATTTAAACGATAATCTTAAGAGATTTTTCAAAAACTCCCACGTTTGTCAACATGTGTTGGAACAAAGATCAAAAAATCATTGTCTGACAAATAGCATTTATAATATTTTTTGATCAGTTGCGTGACATATGCACATAAATATATTCAAAATTCATTAGCTTGCATTGCATATTAAAAAAAAATCTTTTCACGAAATTTTATATACATGTGAAAAAAAAATAATTTAAAAATAAATATATCTATGTGTATCTCGTCACTTACTTTTCAACTAAAATTCATTTCTAAATCAATCATAGCAAATAAAATAAACAAAACATAAATTTTATTTGCGAAAAATAAAATTTAAAATAAATTTAAACCACAAAACACTATAAATTTATAGTCATTGTGTCTGCTGGCCAAGAACACATTTTCCATGCGATAAATAAACGCATTAGTTTTAATGTATGTACATATACAAATATCCATACACATCATATATGTATGTATGTTTACTTACATATATTTTGCATTTCTGTTTTTAATGATTTTAGAAACTTTTTGCTAAAATTTAGCCCCATTGTGCACTTTCTTTGTTGCTATAAAAAATGCCAGTAGGAATAAGATTAAGGTTTTTAATCCTGGTGCAGGCACGGTCTTTTGCGTAGCTCCCAAAAAAAAATAAAAAGGCGTCAAATCGCAATACTCTTGGTGTCCAATTAAAGTCTCCAAAACGTGAAATTACGCGTTCTGGAAACATCCCATGCAATAAAGTCAGATAAAACTTTTGCTTCGCGTTACGTTGAAGATTCGCTTTGACATCTAAGATGAAATGTACATGCCTATATGAAACATGTCACATAAAGAACTTTTAACGCAAAGCGAAAAGAAGAGTTAATTGACGGAAGCATTTGAACAGCTTCAATTGGTTGTCTCTCCATTTTATTTATTTCGTTTATTTTTTACTTATTTCGTTTATTTATTTTGTTTTATTTTAATTTTGCTGCCACAAAACACGAAACCCTAAATCAAAACACACCAAATCTGTCAAACTACTCAATGCTAAAACTTAAAAGTTGACCAATTTTTGTAGTTTGACAGACACATAATGAATGTAACAGACCTCTTAAGAAACCATATATTTCAACTTAGCTGTCAGTTGAAAAAGGCACAGTTTAACATGTGACGAATTCTATGTGCCCCCGCCTTAAATGACAAATATATAACAGCTGAAAGTCTTGCCAGACTGGCGGGTTTAAAAACGGTAAATGAATAGCCCTGTATTCAACAGTATAGTAAATGTATAATGTTTGCCATTATATATCAATAAAAAAATATGCCCAGATTAACTATAACCTGCTGATTTTTACTGTTGCTATTTTAACAATTAAATTTACTTTTTTTCTATCTCATTAGTTTATTATTATTTAATATTGGTTTTAAACAAAAACTTCTCTGTAACGGTGCTGCCAGTCATGTCGATATATTGAATTCCAAATCAATAATTTAAAACAATTCCATGACCTTTAATCCAGTGTGCAAATTTCAACTGGTCTGATTATTTTAAACACTGGATGGGTAATAAAGCGAAATTTATGAAGAAAATTTCATTAAATAATATATAACGAACATATTTTATACATTTGGCACTTCTTCATACTAAACGCTTGATCAAGCGTATTTTTAAATTTATTACAGACAGCAAAAATTCCTTTAACTACTTAAATGAATAAATTGAATAAATACCAAAATAAAAAATAAATTAAATAAAAGATACTGACTGACTACATTCAATTTATATCTTTTTCTGGTTCAAAAATAAACAAGAAAATTTTCTTCAGACTTATTTTTAGCAAAATTAAGAAAAAAGTATATTTATTTTTTTTTGTTATTTCATAAAATTATATCCATCATTTGAAATTTCAACAAAAATGTTTAGTTTTTTTCTTCTTCGTCTTAAATTTTATATTGTTGGTTTGTCTTTGACTTAAAGCATAATTAACGCTGCAAATCTCGTTTTCTTTAGTTGTTGTTGTCGATTCGTCTAAAAGTGGTCGGATATATAGGTTGGAACATATCGCGAGGGTGTTGCGGCATCTAAAGTGGCCAAAAAAGTAATATTCACATGAATATTGCCGAGACGAGTGTACTAATCGTGTATGTAACACGATTACGCTTCAGTCATTTTTCATACCCAGCAGTGCCAAACAATTTGTATCGCTTAAAAAATTCTTTTCTATAAGATTATAAAATTTGATCACGATGGTGACAGATAACGTTAAATTCTAGGTAAAAAAAGGGATTCCAAGGAAGTCAATAAGATTATGAACTTGTGATTAGAGCTGGCAAACTATCGATAGTACTATCGATAGTATCGATGGTTTTGTTTTTATTAGACTATCGATAATTTTTTCTCGATAGCGATACTATCGTTGAAAAAATTTATTACCAAATTATTGAAAATACATAAGCACATATCACTCTATTAATATAATAACGTCATAACTCAAAAAATTAATTTATTCAGTTAATAATTCAGAGTGCCCCGGCAATTCATATTTCATCTTGTGTAAAAAAATTCACGCAATGGCTTGCAAGCTCACCTCTTGATAGAAGAAAGCTTTATTAATATATCCACTGAGTTGTATGTAAATTGAGAACTTAACACATTTTTTCAAAACTAGTTTTATTTGAAGTATAATAATAATGAATAAATGAGCATTCCTAATAGCATGATCACACGGACAACAAAAATCGAGGCTCGCTCTCACGCGTATTCACGATTCGCGCTCGAATATTGATTGAAATATAGAAAATATTGTGAGCGAACCATTTTACATTTTTACATCTTACTGAATTTTTTGATAGCAAATTATAGCTAATTTATCTGAATTGGCTATTAAAACAAAATTATTACATACATACGAGTATGTACATATCGTCACCTTAAATGCAAACGTATGTAACTACACTTTTATATTTTTTACAAGAGAATCAAAAAATAACGTTACAAAATCAATAATAATAAAGTATTCTTGAAAATTTTCTTCGAAATTTACTTTTAGTATGGATGCTTATATCTTTTTAAACATTTATTTCCTTTTTATGTATCTTTAAGCTTTTATGTTAGTTACGTTCCTTGCAATAAAAAATAGATGCATTCGTAATTACGTCCGTTTGAATTTCTTTAATAAAATCGTCATTTTTCATCGCAGAGGTCTAAATATTTGCGTGAACATGTAGTTTGATAAAATGAACTATAATCAATCAAAAACTCGATTTCGAATTTTTGTGTAGCTACGCCTGCTTGCATTTAAGGTGACGATATGTAGGTATGTTTTTGTAAAAAAAAAAAGATATGTGCTTAAAATTGAAAAATTAGAATAAAATTAAACATAAAATTAATTATTTAAGTAAGGGCCTTATTCAGAAACAAATAATTTAAGTTCAAAAAACGTTTAACAAACAAATTTTCATACAAACCATTGTAAACCATTTGTAAACCAAAATTATTTCTTCTGAATAAGGTAGTTATAATTTTTACCTAATTTTTTTTAACCTTATCCATATATCAACAGTCAAAACGACTGTTCGTGTTGGCGTGTGAACATAGTGTAAAATAATTCGATACTATCGATAGTATCGATAGTTTTCCAACAAACTATCGAAAATTTCGAATGGCGTGACCATCGATAATTTGCCAGCTCTACTTGTGGTCCAGAAGTAATGTGAGTTTGGATAATTTCTAATAATTTTCGATTCAAAAAAAGGAGGAGAATAACAATTCGTCTCTGTTTTTTTTTTGGGGATGTTACTTCATAACTCGGTATATTTTACACCGATTGTAAAAATTCTTCTTTTCTGAGAGGGTATAGCTTTCCATTGGTCCGATTGTAAAAAACGGGCGGGGACCGCCCACAATCTTTTATGTTCAATTTTATGATATTCTACTTATTTGATTGCAAAACCTGTAAAAACACCTTTGGTTCCTGAAACTACACAATTTAAAAGTGGAAAAGGTGGGCGAGGTTACGCCCATTAAAATTTATTATAATATTTCACGCGGTTTTACTTAACCGATTTTTACGAAACTTTACACACACCTTGAGCTCTAAAATAGACACAATCCTTTATTTAAAGAAATGGGTGGAGTCACGCCCGTTAAAATTTAATATTTTATTTTAAGTGGTTCTACTTAACCGATTTTTACAAGACTTAACATGCACCCTAAGCTCTGAAAAACACACAATCTTGCGCCCATTAAAATTTAATTTTATATTTCACGTACTTCTTCTATCAGATCTTTGATTTGAAGTCGGGTTTTCTTTTGGCAGAAAGAATTATTTGATCCATTTTCAGTGAATCGGAAGTAATTTTTTCATATGTTCTTTCTTTCTTTTCCTAAATTTCTTTTAAATAAATATATATTTTATAACTAAAAAATCTAGTACTTCGTGACATTCACCCACATTCCAATTGTCGACATCGCCGTCACTTTAACACAATACCAAAAAAAATGCAGCTTATTTACTCGCTCTCGAGAAAAATTTTATGCTACTGACAATCTATTTTCTTTTCTTAAGGTCTAAAAAATAGCATAAACCTGCCAAGAGGGATCAGATATTTGTGAAAACGGCTATACAGTCCTAATTTTTTTTGGTATTGTGTTAAAGTGACGTTGATGTCGACAACAGGAATAAGGGCGATTGATATTATTTTCCTAAAAAAGCAAGACACATCGTAATTATTTGTGCAAATTACAAATCTCCAATTTTGAACAAGTGAAATAGATTCTTAATTAATTTTCTGGATGTTGTGACTACTCGACTTATGAAAAATAAAAAAATACAAACGTATTGATATTTTGGAAGAAGAGAAAAAGTATTTCCTTTTTTTTTTCTTATATTGAAAATGAAAAAAAAAAATCTCGTTTTAATACAATTTTAATACATTCTATCGGTTCTCTGTAGATATCGTGGGTCAGGCCGATAATGGTTCTCAAAATATATTATATTTATTTAAATTAAAATATAACACTGTGTGTAATTTTTTAGGTCTTGGAAATATAACCATATACGAATACCACTACGTGATAAAAGACCCGTGTCTCCCAGTTTTGCCCCAAATCATCTATTTTTTTATGGGCCCCCAAAGATTTGCATTTCTCAGGCTCATATCTTGCAAACCGTTCGGAATTTCGATTTACCCTCTGGTGCGAAATTGTAGTTCTTGTCATAAAGAATAAAAATTGACAATATATAAAATCAAAAAAACTTCATTTTCAAGATCAAAATCGTAAAAAATTTAAAAAAATTAGATTTTTTTGATTTTTTCCCCTATTTAGGTCCATAGGTAGCAAACCGTTCAAAATTAAAGGAAAATATATTCTACAAAAATGTACCTAAGATCTCAATAAACAACTTTCTAGAATACATGAACTTCCTAGGAATGATTCTTAACACCGTTTAGGTAGCGCTTAGGTAGCAACAAAACTGAAAAATTTCCAAACAGATGAAATTAAAATTTTTTTTGGGAAATTTTACACTTTTGCGGCTACCTAAACGGTATTAAGAATCCTAGGAAGTTCATATGTTCTAGAGGGCTGTTTATTGAGATCTTAGCTACATTTTTGTAGTTGGTGGTTTCCTTTAATGTTGAACGGTTTGCTACCTATGGACCTGAACAGGGGGAAAAAGGTAAAAAAAATCGAATTTTTTAATTTAATATTTTTTTTTGCCATTTAGATCTTGAAGATGAATTTTTTATGATTTTATATGTTCACAATTTTTGTCCTTTATGACAAGAGCTACAACTTTGCCTCACAGAGTAAATCAAAATTGTGAACGGTTTGCAAGATATGAGCCTGAGAAAATGCAAAAATAACACCAAGGCCGCAAATCTTTTGGGGCCCATATAAAAAGTAGATGACTTCTGGTAAAACTGGGAGACAAGGGTCTTTTTTTTTGGTCTTTTATCACGTATTTGTGTCCATATGTCCATATATACGCGCAAAATAGAAAGGGACCTAAGGGTAAAAACCGGTTTTGTTCAGGAGAGCCATTTTAAAGATTTAAATACGTGTATCTTTGGTGTATCTTCAATTTCATAAAACGCGCATATCTCTGGGAGGGAACACTTTTGGGGCATGGGATCGGTCTCAGTCGATGCTCAGATGTTGTCCACATCAAAAAAAAAAAAAATGAAAATTGATTTTTTTTTAACCTTAGGTCCCTTTCTCTATGCGCTGTCACATATGTTTATATTTTTTCGTGTAGCACTGTGTAATGCAAATTTACATATCGCTCCTTAGACATATCCTGACAGAAAATGGGGTTTTGGAGTTAATAATGCAGGCTTCTTGGGAGATGAGTTGTACCAGTCGGAAGAAAAATGGCAAGTGTATCGTATTGTATTTAGATAGTTTTCCTTTTAAAGTAGTTGTGCTGTATTTTATATGAAAACACTTACGTTTTCTTTCGTCTTGCCCTTCAAATAAATGTTAATTGTTAATGAAACCAAATCGATTTTAATTCACTTAGAATGCGAATGAACGCCTAATTTCGATATCGTTAAACAGGTTGTAATAAATTTATAAAATAGAATTACATGAACTGCTGGGTGTGTACAAATATACATATATTAATTTATTCGTTCTTACGGTAATTGGAAAAATGAATGACGTTGATGTGTTTTCTCAAAGTGTGAATGTGTGTTTTGTTTAGTTGAAAGATTTTTTTTCGCGCAAAAGTAAGTACCTCATGATCAGATTAAAAAAAGATCATCATGCAATTATTTATTTTCTTTTTTCGTGTGTATGTATGTATGTACTTATATTTTGGCTAAAGGTAATGGAGGTGTCTGTTTTAGAGAGATTTTCTTTCTACATATTTTATATGATCTCAAGGAAATAAAGTTGTATACCCTAAGAGGAACTAAAAACAAATTGTGATTTTTTTTAAATAGAATTTTTTAGATTTTTATAATTTTTAAAATTATGTGTACATAGTTCCTATATACATATTTATATTCCATAAAAACTTGATACATATTTTTAATTAAATTAAACTAGAATGCATTTTAATGAGGAATAATTTCTTATAGAATGGAATTTTTTATTAATTAATGTGATTCTCTAAAGACAGGAAAAAAACTAGACTTAACATCGCGAAAATACCGGAATTTTTCTGTGCCGCCATGCACCTCATCAGCGCCCATGTCTATCCATTTGGGCAGATATTGTTTGTTACCACCAGCTATTTAACATGAATTTTTAATGAAATGGAATATGAGAAATGTTTATATTGTTTATAAAATGATTGATTTACCATAAGTTAAGTTTGTTATTATATATGTTGATTTGATAACATTTTTCATAAAAAGAACAACAGAAACAATATATGTAAATATTACAATGAAAAATGTCACGTGCGTCAGATTGTGATTAAAATTGAATTAAAAAAGTAATATAAATCATTTTAGCTAAAATCAAAAGCATTTTAAAGAGACATCAGCGCACAACATTCTAACTAAAACCAGTCAAATAAAAAATCACCAAGCATACAGAGGTGACAAGAGACGGCAGATAAGTGAATTTTTCTATTTATCTCGCTTTCCCTGAAGTTTTGTCGGCGGTTTTATTTGGATTATTCTTTCTAGTGCAATAAAATTAAAAAAAAAAAAAGTATTAGCTTTGTTAATTGGTAAGAAGTAATCAGCTATGATAACAAATATACTATATTTGTCTCATTTTTCCATGAATTTGACAAAACCTTATCAAGCTTTTTCTACCTGTCACTTTTTACACTTTTGTATATTTTGTCTTAAAATCACAGAAGATGCCAGACATGACACGAGACGAAAAACAATTAATTTGTGTATTCGGATGGTCTCGCTCACTCAGACACTGCGTCTTCTTTAAAAGTTCTTTCGTTGTGGCATTTTTCACCGTATTTTCATTTTATACTTTGTAACCTAATTCGTTTTGCGTTTTTTGTAAATAAAATGTTAAAACTAATGTATCTGAATGAAAATGCTACAAATGAAACTTGTAATAATATTAAAACAATTTTTAATAAAATTTTTAATACCAATCTAGGCGCACAGCAGTGCGCCAGGCCAAGTTCTGGCCAATGTATGCAGTGTGTATATTTACAGGAAACCATTCGAGCTGTTTTTACCCCCCCCCCCCCTCATAACTTTGTGCGCCGCAATCGTAAAATTATAAAATTTAAACCATAATTAGAATAAATTCATGTTAACTCATGTGCGAAGTTTGAAAGTTTTATAATGAAAGGTTCCGCAGATATGGAGGTGCAAAAAGTGCATATTTTAAGACATACTCACTGACTCACTGACTCACTCATCAATATTATGAAGCACTTCCGCTATAGCTAGAGATCTGAAATTTGGTACACAAGTAGATCTAGGTGAGCGATGAACTAGAAAAATCCGAAAACCCGGAAATTTTAACCAGGGGGCGGGGCTACGCCCATAAAAATTAAAACTTGTTCTAGTAAGCTGAAATTTGATACAGAACTAGGTCTAGGTAAAAAATCAACTAAAAAAATCTGAAAACCCGGAAATTATGGCCAGTAGGGCGGAGCTACGCCCACAAAGGTCAGAATTAAAAAGCAAATCTAAGGCGCTTAATAGAAGCAATTTTATTGAAATTTGGCGTATGTACTGCGATAATGCAAGGCTATAAATTTTTTATTAAAAATGTAGGCGTTAACACGCCCATACAATTTAAACCTCATATTCGTGTACTACGGCTTAGGATATTTAGATATATTATTTATGTATGGATTATTATCCGTTTGCAACGAAACTTGACACGAATACGAAGCACTAGCCAAAAAAAATTTTGAGTTTGGAAAAGTGGGCAGGGTTACGCCCATAAAAATTAAAAGTTGTGCTAAGGAGCTGAAATTTGATATAAAAGTAGGTCTAAGTGAGAAAACAGCCAGAAAAACCTGAAAACCCGGAAATTTTAGTCAGAGGGGCGGGGCTGCGCCCATAAAAATTAAAAGTTGCGCCAAGGAGCTGAAATTTGAAAATACAAGTAGGTCTAGGTGAGAAACCAACTAGAAAAATCTGAAAACCCAAAAAATTTTACAAGAATGGGCGGGGCCATGCTAACATTGTTTGAAACTAAAAACTTACAGCTTTATTTATAAAACTTATTAAGGCTTTGAAAAGGTTTTTTAAAAAAAATTTTTATGAAAATTTGTCTTAAAACCCCTTTATAAAGCCTTAATAAGTTATATAAATAAGGCTGTTATTATACAGCTTTTAACTTAAGCCATTTTAGTGAAACCTTGCATATACATACGTTGCACGTATATAGGACATTAAACTATCACCTAAATAAGGGGGCGTAATCACTCCCATACAATTTTAGCCTTGTGTTTAATCTACTTCGGTCTAGCATATTTTAGAAAAAAATTATCATGAAATATAAGCGCTGCTCACAACAAAATTGTGAGTTTAAAATAGTGGGAGGGCTAATGCTTATAAAATTAAAAGGTATAATTCGCGCTAGAGAGCTAAAATTTTATACACAAGTGAGAGTAGATGAGTAAGCCAATGGTAAAATGTTAAGTCCAAGAAGTTTTATCTGGTATTCAAGACCACGTCGTTAAAACTCCGATTCGCACTAGAGAGCTGAAATTTGATAAACAAATTAATGCAGAGGTCACTAAGAAAAATCTAAAAAACCAAAAGTTTCAATTAGGGTGCGGGAACAAGCATTTGAAATTCAAAATTAGTTTAAATTTTATTGAAAATTTTCATACACATTGCACTTATCCAAAGTAAAAATTTCCTGTTTTAAAAAGTGGCAGTGACTACACACATGAATCTTAACTTTTTATTTCATGTACTTTGGCTTAGCAGTGTTTAATCTGTTACTTATGCATTTTACATGATCCATAAGCACTAGCAGATATAAAAGTCGGCAGGGCCAGGTCCATAAGAATTTTACTTAATATTATACTATAGAGAGGTGACATGTTGTAGACAAATAGTCCTAATTGATTTACTCAATTGGAAAATCCAAAAATTAAAACACCAGCTACCCTATTGAAACTTTGAATGCACATTGGGCTTATCCTTTTGATTTATGTACTTCGGCTAATCAGACTTTAAAATATAAATACATTGAGAAAATAGGCGGGTCATGCCTACTAAAATCTACTCCGCATTTTATATGTTTCTTTTCAGACGACTCTTACCAAATTGCATACACATTGCGACCTGTTGTAATGACACAATAGTGCATTTTTAAGTTCTACAATCCAACACCCATCACACTCTAATCCATTATTTTATGTAACTATGCCGCTTTAAAGTGGCACAATGATCATGAATACAAATAAAACACACTAGAAATTGTAATTTTAAAAAGTCTTATTATAGAAAATTTGTCAAAAAGTAATAAGATCCTCACAAAAACATAAATGTGAAAAAAGGCCAAGTTCCTATCCAAAATTTCGGGCATTAAAAGTAGTGAGATATAAATTTTGACCAAGTTCTTGTTTGCCACAATTTCTCACACTGAAATATGATATAAATTATATAAATTTGGAAAGGAAATGATGTCATATAATTTCTAGATAATCTGCTAACTTGGAAATATTTTTACCTTTCTAAAAAAGGAGAGAAAAACTTGTATTTGTTCATTTCTTTATATCGGTAAAAATGTTGTCATGTTAGCAGATTATCTAGAAATTATATTACACCCTTTCCTTTACAAATTTATATAATTTATATCATATTTCAGTGTGAGAAATTGTGGCAAAAAAGATTTTGGTCAAAATTTATATCTCACTACTTTTAATGGCCGAAATTTTGGATAGGAACTTGGCCTTTTTTCATATTTATGTTTTTGTGAGGATAATCTCTTTTATATTCTGTTTCAATTCAACACAACACATTCTTTCATTTAATTTTGTAAATATGTTCACTTGTTCATTTCACAAAACACGTATTTTCACTTATTCGTTTTGATTACAGTTGTCCTTTTCTCGCAGAACCTATATCACAAATGATTGTAGCATTTTCATAAGTCACTTTCTTCAACTGTGGCATTCTCTGTGGTCAAAATCTTGCTTCAGGGTTAGCTGAAATCGGTGCGTTTATCGTTGACCGGGAAAATAACTTCTGTTTTTGTCACATGCGAATGCCTTGAATTTTTTTCTTTATCTTAAAAACAAAAATTGTCAAAATCAAAATTAGGACCTTCAATATTGTTTTTTTTAATGGGAGTTGTTACAATTTAAGTTTAAGATTTGTTAACGCACTAATACATACTTCCAAATTTTTATTTTTAGTAAAATATTTTTTTTATTAAAAATACATTGAAATTGATTATCAATTAATAATCAATTCAATGTATTTGAAAGGATTTTTAACATAATAATATATTTTACTAAATAAGTAAAATAAAAATTTGGGAGTATTATGGCGTTAACGAATTTTAAACTTAGGGCCAATTATAGGGCTAATTAAGAGCTATACGTTATGCTTGTTGTCAAAATAAAAATCTGTTTTATTTTGATTTTTTTCCACTTTAAATTTGTACAAGATGTCGAACGTGACATCTTAAAAATGCCCTTATGAATTTTGATATGTGTTTACATTTGATAACTTCTGACAGCTGAATACAGCATTCAAACTTGATCACCTTTTTTTTTATAAAAATGCACATCCTCCTTACGGTATACTTCTGCATTAATAACATTTTTTTACGAATAAGTTGTCTACTAAATAAATCTTGAAATACCAGCAATTCGAGCGCCAGTATTAACAAAATGATCATTTATGTATGTATATGTATGTATATATATATAATTGTTGTTGTTTTATTTGATCTTTGATGATGTTGATTTGGTTCTATGATGAAGAACAGTTAGGAACTTTTCAAGATATAAAAAAAACAACGACAACAGCAAAATTGAGGAGAAAAGAATTCCAATGTGATCACTTTTAAGTACCAGAAAAATAAAAAGTACAGAAAATGTATGTGGATGTGTTAATAATAAAAACTATTCACGATGCTGTATAAGTTTATGGTGATGACGATGATGAGATATTAAAGGAATGGATGTGTTGTAGAGAGGTCGGTAGGTAAATTGCAATCAACGAGAAATTCCACTACTTGAAACCAAAAAAATAAACCAAATGTAATTTTATAAATATTAAAATATTAAAAATTTTATGTTTTAGTTTATTAATGAAACTCAAGCGCAGCGGTAGTGTAACTATTTACAGTTAAGCAATTGTGGTGAAAAGTGGCGAAAAATTAACGGTTTCAAGTTTATATTTCAAATTAAAATATTGAAAAGATATTCCTCAAGAAAAAATGGTAAAATAAAAAAAAATTGGAAATTAAAAGAAAATACAATAACAATTTAATTAAGATTAAATAAAAAGATGTTTATAAAAAATTTTCAAAAATTATATAATAAATTATAAAAATAAAATGTTTCAATTACAACTTTAGGAGGATGATGAAAAAATGGATATAATGCGCAAAGCATTCCAAATGTTCGATACACAAAAAACGGGTTTTATTGAATGTCTACGACTAAAGACCATACTCAACAGCATGGGTCAAATGTTTGAGGAAAGTGAATTGCAGGGCCTAATAGATGAAAATGATCCCGAGGAGACGGGTAAAGTGAATTTCGATGGCTTTTGTAATATAGCAGCGCATTTTTTGGAAGAGGAAGATGCCGAAGCCATACAAAAGGAACTGAAAGAGGCCTTTCGCCTGTACGATCGTGAAGGTAATGGTTATATAACCACCTCTACACTGAAAGAAATTTTAGCTGCTCTAGACGACAAGCTATCGTCCAGTGATTTGGATGGCATTATAGCGGAAATTGATACAGATGGTTCGGGCACTGTGGATTTTGATGGTATACAGTTGTTTAATTTCTGTTTTTTTTTTAAATATAATTTAAAATTTTTTTCTTACCATTTTCTTACGCTTAGAATTTATGGAAATGATGACTGGCGATTAAACAAAAACAAAAAAAGTATTCGATAAATAAATTTTCTTTTGAAAATAAAAAATACATTAACATGACTTTTATTTGCAAATTAATGCTTAATATAATTATTTTAATCGTTATATAAACAATTCAGAAATTATTTTGCGAATTTTTAAAAATAACATACACGCACATTCTTTTCAGCGTACAAACAAACAGAACTTTGAAGAATTTTTTAAAAATGCATTAAAATTTAGCAATTGTTATTTATTATATTTTTCAAATATTTTATTTTATAGTATATAAATATATCAGTTAGTACAACCATACTTTCATATACTTTCCTTTATTGCAACAGAGCCAGCCATATGCCCCTATCACGGTTCTCAACTAAATTGAGTTTGGTCGTCTAAGAGTAGACCAAACTTGCACACGACCAAACTGTGTTTTAGTATTATGAACCAAAACTGTTTTTAGTTGAAATTGTCATCGCGTTGCCAACTTAAAATATCAAGTTTGACAGGAAAAAAAACACAAAGTTTTAGAAAAAGTACGGTTTTTAGTGTTTTATTTCAAAGAAATCATACCAAATGGATGCAAATACTTACATATGTGTAAATTTATTTTATGACGACGAAAACGAAGTCGCAATTA
Source organism: Tachina grossa (assembly GCA_949987645.1). Lineage (NCBI taxonomy): Eukaryota > Metazoa > Arthropoda > Insecta > Diptera > Tachinidae > Tachina > Tachina grossa. The sequence continues at coordinate 31,734,216 of OX465275.1, forward strand.
TAGATGTGCTACGTATCAGATGAAAAATTCGTGCTGATTCCAACCCTCTTAAACTACCCAATACAAGATAAGAAATAATCAAAATTGGGAACGAATTCTCTAAAAAAAATATTTTTGAAGTTTTTTTTTTTAGTTAGTCCTGATTCGCACACGTCAGGTCTGAGTCGTCAAGTCTTGAGTTTTTAGGAGAGAGAGGAAAAGAAAATGAAAAGGGGTACAGACTTGACCGTACCAGTCAAGTTTGCTTTTTCGTTTTTTTTTTTTGTCATTCGTAATACTCTACTACAACACAAATTGATGAGACTTGATGAAACAAACTTGACGGTGTGTATGAACGTAAATGCAGGTTCAAAAGAAAATTGAACAAAAACTGATCAGCTAAGCCTGATGTGTGTGAATCAGGACTTATTTCCGGCAGAACAAAGAAACGTTATGTTATTTTTTTGGATCACCTCAGACCATATTTAAAGAAATTTTTGTATGTGCCCGGTATACCGCCGATAATGAAACTGTTAAAATATTTTGTTATTAAGCATAAGAAATATTTCTAGTTACGATTCTTCCACTTTTTCTGCTTTTTATATCGCAACAACCTGTAACTAGAAAAATCCAACCTCAGCCCCAACTACTAAAAAGTAGTTGTGTATACTCAACATTTTTCTCAACCAAACTTACGCACAGTTGTAAATGAAAGTACCAAAACACAACTGAAAAGTCAACTGTTAATTTAGTGGAGAATGGCAATGCAAATTTGTCAATCCCAACCAAACTATTTTAAAAGTTGAAAACCGTGATAGGGGTTATAATTGTGACTTTTTGCACTTTCAGTAAAAAAAAAAACATTTGAGTGCGACTTTATGTCGCACTTTCTTAGTTTTGGCGCTTTTTCTTAGGCCGGGTTTCCATCTGTGTGCCATGTACCACACAAGCGTAAAAAAAGCGTAACCACTAATTATTAAGGAAAAACTTTTAAATTAAGAAATGTTTTTATGAAGTTAAATAGTTTCATACATAACTAATAGACAATTTTATAGAATCCAGCATGATTGCAAACTGTTTAAATCAATAAATACATGTCTGGCTCAAACAGTTTTTCATTAGTAATTAGTTGGTTACGCTTTTTTGAGCAAATGACACACAAGAAATGCCCAATGTAAACTCGGCATTAGTTTTGGCTTTTTTCAGTATTCGGATTTTTTTTTCAGTTTTGGCGATTTTTTTTTTAGTTTTGGCTTTTTTGTGTCTTGGCGATTTCTTCGGTTTTTTGGTGATTTACTTTAGTATATGAAATACTATACAAACTTTGGCCTATCAAATCGAATATCTTACCGGATATAGATTTTTTTTTAAATTTTAAGTACACAGTAAACTTTTTTTTCGGTTTTTTAGTTTTGGCGTTTTTTTTATTTTGGATTTTTTTTCTGTTTTTGGCAATTTTTACTTTTAGCGATTTTTTAGGTTTTGGCGATTTTTTATTTTTAGCGTTTTTCAGTTTTTGGGATTTTTTTCAGTTTTGGCGTTTTTTTAGTTTTGGCTTTTTTGTGTTTTCGTGTTTTTTTCGGTTTTTGACAATTTAATTTAATTTAATAGATTTTTTTTAGTTTTGTGGCTTTTTTTCGTTTTTGCGATTTTTTTGGTTTTGACGATTTTTTAATTTCGGGTTTCCTTCCTTTTAGCGTTTTATAAAATGTCAAAAGCTTGCCTCTTATGGTTTCCCAGATACAGAAAGTTGTCAAAATTACTTTAAGGGCCATTATTACAACTTACAAAATTACAAATAGTTAATTTTAGGATGTTATCTGACAGGTAAATACATTTTGATTATTACAATTAAACATTAATGTAAAAGTGACTGATAAGCTAACATCAGGTGTATCCTCATGGTAACTTTCAAAGTGAACTTTAAGCATTTTAACAGTCAAAGTAGCATGTATGTACACCAGAGTTGCCACAATACATCATTTGTATTAATTATTTTATTGGACAGTTGTTATAATGAAAAAAAATTAATGGTCACTTTATCGTTCACGATAGCTAATGTTAATGTTAACTATCAGGAACTTTGTCTTTAGGTTGTAATAATGGCCCTAAGTGATAGAATATCCTCCCTTTAATTTTAATTTTTTAATTTATGGTTAATTGTTGTAGTCTGCACAAAAATACACCAACTTTCCAAATTTCAAGTGTCTGTATATACAATTGCATGTATATCGCATTATGATTTCAAAATTTTTTGTTGCTCGCCTCCTTTAGTTTTTAACTGTCATATATCTGTTATTGTAGCGGCTAAAGTTTTACATATTCTGTAAAAATATCAGGTCCGTAGCTCTTACTGTTCTCGAGAGAGACAGACGCACAGACTGACATCGTAGTGAAAACAATCGGATTCCTCAATTTTTGTTGATTTTTTTATATTCCATAGACGGGAGTACAGCTGATGCAAAAATATAATGATAAGAAGAAGAAAATGAATTGTAGTGAATATAACGGTTAAATATCCAGTTACCCTTATCGGGAATAAGAGGGGAATATTTTGATCACGTGAAACATTTCCCATAAAACAAAAACAGTGAACAAAAGTAGAAAATAGTACTCTAACACAACAACGAAGCAAAAATTTGCTACAATTTTAGAGAAAGTGAACACATTTCACGTGGTCCTTTAATTTCTGGTGAGTATCAAGAGAAGATCAGATGATGTTTTTTTTTTAATAGGACCATCGCCCAGGGTATAACCCTTAATCATAAAATGCGTTATGTTGGAACTAGGAAAATACATAGGTTATGGAGAAGAGGATAGAGGGAGTAGAGTCTGTCGACATTCGATTTAAAGTTTCCCATGTTGAAAGTGACAGGCAAGACTTCCGTGGTTAGTTTATTCCACATACGAACCGTACGGCTAAAAAAGGAATTCTCTCTGTAATGCGTAAAGTGATTTATTGGCCAATCCACCACAAAAAGATGTGCTGTGGAACAAATTCCCTTATTTTATCAGCACACATTCCATTTTAGTAACGATAGAACAATGAAATGCATTCAACATTGCGTCGATAGATGAGAGTTGTATTCCATTTTCGGTCAGATATAAGTGGTATAAATAGTAAGGAGATCAGATGGGGTGAAGTATCGCTTGCTTGTTTTGAAACTTGAAAAATGTGTTCTGTCTATCAAAGATCACATTGAATTTTCATGCCAAAAACATCGAGAACTTCCGATTCCTTAATATTTCTACCTATATACACCACTAGCTCTTACGGGCGTTAAAATTGACCCTATTCGCATGAGCCCATTGCTTTAATTTTTGTTAAATCATAGTTCAAGGTATCAATCACAATTTTTCACATAGCCTCAACCTCCGGCAAGTTTGGTCTATTGCTGAATGAGAAAAAATAGAAATAGAAATAGAGTTGGTGAAAGAACGGAACATTGCGGTACCCCTGAATTAACTTTGAATTCGTTTGATGAGATCCCATCTATAACAACTCGTATAGTGTGATCCCTGAGAAATTTCGGTAAGAATCGAGAGAAGTTATCACCGGGAATAAGGGCAATAAATTTAGAAAAAAGTGCACCATGCCACACTCTTTCAAACGCCTTGTAGATATCTAGAGCCACCACATCTTACTTTCGCCATAATGGTTAGAGATGTGCAAATGTCGTGATTTTATCGTGTCACGCGTGAGTTACGCGTGATTCACGTGATTCGTGATCAAATATTAGAAATAATCGCGCGTGAGTGCGTGAGCGTAACTGAAAAAAATTTACTCGTGCGTGAGCTTTTTTTAATAATCACGCACGAATTCTCACGCTCTCACGAGATAACATTCCTGCATTTATTATTATTTTATAATAATAAATGCATATATGTATAATAATACATATGTATGGTAGTATGAGCTTACAAACATAATGAATACCCCCCAAACAAAATGTTTCGAATTTTTCTGAAGTCAGACTTGTCGTACCGAATTCGTTAAGACATTTCGGTAGTTTCTCTGGACAATTTGTTTTAAACATTAAAACTTTGATTTTTGAGTACATAAGTAAAAGTCTGTGAACATTTTTTAACCCCCGACTAAAAAAAGGGGTGTTATAAGTTTGTAGTGTGTGTCTGTGTATCTGTGTATGTGTGTATCTGTGTGTCTGTCCGTGTCCACGTACAGGCCAAACGGCTGGACTGATTTTCATTTAGTTTTTTCTGTTTGAAAGATGACTTGATCGAGAGGGTTCTTAGCAATGTCTGAAGAAAATCGGTACAGCCGTTTAGAAGATATAACATCTTTTCTGAAAAAAGTCGGGGTTTTGTAAAATTTTTAATTTTGTTATTATTAAATAAATATGTATCTATGTATGTATATACATATATATGTATGTATGTAACGTATGGACTCCAAAACGGCTGGGCCGATTTTGATGAAATTTTCAGGAAATCTTCAGAATATTCAGGCGGGTGACACTGTGAAGTCTGATTTTTGATTTTCGGTTTGCGGGCAGAGGGGCGTGGCAAAAACCTTTGTTAATAATGATCCAATATCAAAATTTTAAAACTTTCGAAATGTTGCATTAAAAAATCCGAGTTTTCGGTTTATTTACAAAATATTTACATCATTCGATAACACGATGGGTGTAGCGAAGCACACCGGTTGTAGCTAGTATGTTGATAAAAAAAGGATTGTAATAAATATTAAGAAACGTGAGTATGTGCAAATTATTTCGACAATAGCAGCAACATAACGGTGAAGCGGTACTCTGCTATAAAAGCAAAAAAAAAATCATACCTACATGTCGTTACGAATTCGTACCGACTTATCGTAATGAATTCGTACCGATATATCGTTACGAAGTCGTGTCAACCATTTCATACAAAATTTCTTACGATTTCGGTAATATTGGTTTTTGCTTTAGGGGCCGTCCATATATTACGTAACGCTGTAGGAGGGAGGGGTGGGGTTCGAGTTTTGTTATGATTTGTTATGGTGAGGGTGGGGGGGAGTCTTGTATGTTTTCTCATAAATATAATATCCTTTTCTCATTTATTTGATTATCATTTATTTAATTGATCATACGTCTTACCTTCACATTTATATTATGTATGTATACATACATACATGTGCGGAATGTCAATTTTTGATATACGAGAATTCGAATTCGAATATTTAAAATGATATCTGCGAATACGAATATTTAAAACGATATTAAATTAACTTTGCTTTATTTTAATTTACATTGTAAATTTTACAAAAACACGAGCATACCTATATACATAGATATGTACATATGTATATGTAAGAACCTATTTTTCAACCCAAAAAACATGCAAATTATATTATAAACATACTTTTTCGTGAGCATGCGTGATCGTGATAAGTTGTAAACCACTCGTGCGTGATTAAAAATATTTTATTCGTGAGCGTGCGTGATCGTGAAAGTGTTCAAAATCATTCGTGCGTGAAAGTGCGTGAGTAAAATATTTTTCTGCGTGAGCGTGCGTGTCGTGAGTCAGAAAACACTCACGTGCACATCTCTAATAATGGTGGCTCTGAATTACACAATTTCTCTGAGAGGAGGGCAAGTAGGTCTCCCTTAGAGCGGCCTATAAGAAAGCCATTTTGCCAATCGTTTAGTAAGCTGTTGGACTCTATATATCTTACAGAAATTCACAATATTTTCCATCACTTTGGAAAGTGCAGAACATATTGCGATTGGGCGATAATTTTCAGGGTTATGAGCTTCTCCTTTTTAGGGATGGGAATTAGGTTTTCAAATAATCGCAGATTTCCATAATCACTCAGTTAATCTCGATTAATCAAGAAAATATATTTTCTTATAGTATATATACTATTATAATTTTTTCTCAAACTAAAATACATTGCGTCATGAGTTTCAGTAAAACTGTATAGGTTTACCCAAAGAAATTTAATTATTTTGTCTTGAGTTCGCGTTTTAATTTAATTTTTCAATTAATTATATTTTTATTATTAATTTTAAAGCATGTGAAATGAAGTCCGTAAATGAGAACTTATGATTATCAAAAATAATACGAATTATGGGAAATCAATCATTTGATACGAAAGTCTTTCTGGGACGAAGTATATATCTACTTTCTTAATGTATTCTTTATTTAATTTTGTATCCACATCTGATGAATTTATATAATAATGAATGAACAAGTTCATATAAAAAAAAATATTTTTTATACCGTTTTTGTTTATACGAAGTTGTTCATTCATAATGATATAAATGCATCAGGTGCGGGCACCTACTTATAACTTTACAATTTTTTTAATATTTCTATTTTTTTTGGAATAATGCGAAGACAAGCTGCACCTGTCTTGCCAACCGAATGAAAAATATTTGTATCCATCGTAATGAAATTTTTGAGATATTACGATGTTTTTGAAACAAAATTGGGAGAATATAATAAAGTAAAATAATATATTTAATAAGTGCTTAATTTGGACTTTATTGTTTTGTCTTATGATACTTTTATTGCATTAAGGTGTAGGAAAATAAAATACATAGATACACATAGATTGTAAATCATTTCTTGTGTTTTTTATAAGTTTGTGAGCCTACTTGCTTATTGTATTGGAATTTCCAAAAAGCTTATAGTAAATTCTCAAATGATTTTTGAAAGTATGGTTGAAATCTAATGATGATTTGTTGAAGCGCCAATGAAATGCAACCATATATACATGTTTATTCCAAATGTATATATATTGTATTAAAAATAATAATTAAAATTTTTTATGAGTTGAATTTGCCCTCTGTGCAAATTTGGCATAAATTCTTTGCGTAAAAAAGGGGAAAAAATTTAATCGTAATCGTGCGATTAATGGGTTCGATAGACCAGTGCTGGAATGCCATCTGGACCGGGAGACTTGCTTATATTGAATTCCGACAAAACCCATTTTACTTTGATGTAATAGCTTTTGTATGCGTATTATCACATATATAATAATTTTTTCTTAAAATCAGGGGATCTACTCTGTATATCAAAACCAAAGCAAAAGCTTTCGAATTGGTATGTTATTAGCATTACAATTCGATTTCATTGTATATTAATTTATTTATTTAGATTTTGGAAGACCCTAACACAGTAAGGTTATATAGGCCCTAGATTATATATTATACAAAACCCATTCATTTTATTAAAAATATTTATTCTCTTAAATTTTTACAAATTAATTTTAGTTGTTTTTTTGTGATATTACAACAATTTCTTAATTTTCTATTTTCATTAAATTTATTTCTTATAAAGTAATATTTGGATCGTTGTTCTAATCTTAATAATTAACTTAATTAAATTTGCTTTAAAAGTTTTTAATTATTTGGATATTAAACAGACCCATTGGGCAACTGCAATTCCAGTTCCGGCGGAGTTTGTGGTTTGATCTATTAACAAAAAGATTATATGAAATAATTTAGTATTTGTTAATAGTTTGTAAAACTAAATACCACCAAAGACATGCAGGGTAAATATTTGTTTAAATAGTTTAAGTCGAAGTTTTATTGAGACCCTGTAATATGAATGATTTAAATTTCAGTTGCTCAAATGCATAATTTAAACTTGCCATGAACAGGTTTTTTTTTAATTTTAAAATGTAGTTTATTTAAGTGATGTGTGTTACATGCTTAGTTCTAAATATTTTAAGACTTAGACTAATTCCTTATTTTTTCAGTAATATGTGTTCAGCAACGAGCAGATGTCTATTTAAATGGCGTTTAGACTTATTAGTCAGATCAATGTGTTTTCGTACAACCTGGTCCACGATATCGACAGTGTATTTCAAATATAAGTAAGCGATAGAAGGTTTCTTGTCGACATCGTGGGCTAGGTCCTTAGCCTTTCTCAATGAAAAAAAATATACGAAATGTAACATGCATGTGTGTATATAACATGCATGATAGTATGATGAATATGTTCACTCATTCTTTCATTATTCATTTTATTCACATGGTCTTGTGTAAGAAATCCATACGCTTTAAGTTGAGTACACACTGTAGAATATGGGCTAGAATTTTTTTTAAAGAGAAGTAACACTCACGCAATGAATGCCTACTACTATTACTAGCTTTTACCTTCTTTAGGTAAGGGATAGTGATAGAGAAGACAAGTGGTAAAGGAAGATATAGAGGAAAGCTTCATTCTTTTACCACTCTAGGTTTTGCTCGTTTTTAATAATGCAGTGTTGCAGCGCCTCTAGTGTCAATGAAACGTATTAGATTTTTCTAAGCTGTGCTTAGTAGCCATTTTATTGCTAATGTGAACACTATCTTTGTCAGTCAACATTTTAGCGGTTAAGTGACAGCCAGCAGCCATATTTATTAGTTTTTGACTGATAGTGCACAGTGGGGACTTTTGCAAAATAAACGATAATAAATGTGGAACTTGTAAACTACTGATTGAATTTATCTGAAAAATCTTATTCGAACATCTTTAGAGGAGGACTAAGGCCTTATAACACATGTATTGACAGCCTTCTGGCTTAAGCAGGAAAGGAGTTACAGTGGGCCAAAGTTGACCACCTGGGACTATAAAAAATTTCTGAGACAAAACATTTTTAAAAATTCTTTTATTTTTATGGGATAAAGTTTCAGATGAATATAATCAGTTGTTTATTCCAGTTGTCGACATCAAAGTCACTTTAACACAATACCAAAAAAATGGGGCTTGTGTACTCTCTCGAGAGAACAATTTTTTGCTACTGAGAATCTATTTCCGTTCCCTAAAGTCTAGACAATAGCATAAATCTGCCAACAGGTGTCACTTGTTTTCGAAAACTGCTACACAAGTCTTAATTTTTTTGTATTATGTTAAAGTGACTTCGATGTCGACAACTGGAATAAAGGTCAATGTTAAGACAAAATCGTACTGGGAGTTGTTAGATAATATGAAAAAATTAAAATAATTCAAATTAATTTGTTGGTGGTTAAGCATTGTCTACATGCATTTCATTGTTTCTTTCACAAACCTCGTAACCATCAGCAAATATAATTTCACTTATAATAGAATTATGACAATATGTCAAATAATAAGTTTCTTGAATTAAAATAATTCGTTGTAAACAATTTTTATTGACAATAAAGCGCATCCAATTTGTGTGTCCAATTTTTTTTTCTTCTTGAATGTCAAACATTATCGATAGGATGGACATTCAATAATGATGAATTTTTGATTGTCACTCAAGTTCGATAATGTATACCCCACTTTAGAGTTTGGCAAAAATAAAACAAACAACAAAAAAAAAGTAAAGAACAAACGACAATGGTAAGACTGTTGTAAATTTAGAGATGGTAAGGTGAGCTTTCATTACAAAACGTCTTTCAGAAAATTGAAATACGATGAATCAAAACAATTCACATATTCCATTTGCAAAAAAGTTTCGTATATAAAACAGAAATCTACATCAACTGACACCACACACAGTGGACCAAACACAGAAGAACGCTGATGATGAAGGTTTAGTGGCCTTCGAAAACGGCTAGCTGTTCCGTTAAACTATGTGTTGTCAGAATATTTACAACTAACTTTGGTGTTATTTGTTCATTAATAATTATCAAATGTAATTTGGCTTAAAAAGCGATACGAACTTTAGCCTATTCAAACCAAAAATATAGAAACAAATGAAGTTCGAAAAATAATAATTAAATTAACTTAAAAAAAACATTTCACGCTTAGCACAAGTGGCAAATATTTAACTCTAACGATATATTGTGGAATTACTTGAAGTCTTTCTTTGTTAATAAAAGTAGTAAATATATTGATATTTTTCTTCTTTACACTTAAACGAATACTCTTTACTTAATGTACAAATAATTGCTCTTAAGACTAGTTTTTATTAATTCTATATCAGTAGATATGTATGTGTTTGGACCATAATGTTATAAATATAATTAGATTTGGCATTTGAAACCTGAATTTTTTGGGAAATTGTGATCTTACTAGGAATATTTAAGAAATAATATTTTTTTTTTGTTGACAAATTTTAAGAAATTTCGTTAATAAAGGGTGTCCCAACAAGAACGCAAGATTTAAATTTTAAATAAAACACAGATATTAAAAAAAAAATCGTGAAACTTTACTATATCGTAAAGTAGACAAAATCAGGTTATGTGTGGAACAACATTTCGGGCAGATGGCCGCCGCGGCTTTGCTGGCACACACGCGATCTTTTAATGAAATTTTCAATGGCCGTTTTGCATATATGCTGCGGTATTTTATTAATGCAGCGTCCAATTTCCTCCACATTCATTTCTTCAATTCTAGGCACGAAAAAACTGATTATCATTTCACGATACCGAACACCATTAACTGTTTGCGCTTGACCTGCGTTTGAGCGATATCATCACGTACAGCTGCGACATTTTCGGTCGATCGACCTGGTCGAAGGCGCGTTGTTGTCTTTACATCACTAACAGACCCAGTTTCGGCAAATTTATCCATTAATGTCTTTACAGTTGACTCTTTTGGAGCATTATTGTGACTCCAAATTGATCGCAAATTTGCGAACTGTAGCCGCAACACTTTCACCATTTTTGTAAAACAATTTCACAATGAGAATGCGTTGTTCATTCGTGTAGCGCTTCATTTTTACTAACCTCGTACCTTATACTAGCAAACAATAATAATTGTTCAAATGTCAAACAATGACACTCCGAATGGCACCAAATTTAAATCTTGCGTTCTTGTTGGGACACTCTTTATAAGGGCGTTTTTAAGGTTTAATATATTTGCGATTGATATAAAACCGTCATACGATTGACAGATCTGGCAACGACATCACATCTGTGCTCAGTTTGGGAGCTTGTCGTATTTTTTTCCGCAACACGAACACCCGCGACTCAAGAAGTTTTTAGAAATTGTCGCGCGTTAGAATGCGTGAGCGTGAGTGAAGAAATAATTTAAAAAGATAATAATTTGCTTTAATATAAAAATAATAACAAGCAAATAATAAAGGAAACAATTTTTTTTATAATTTTTCGACAATTTTAATTTACTGTCACTTTATCAAGTGTTTTGTGTGTGATTTCAAATAGCATTTGAGTGTTGTACAGAGTTTCCATAATGAAAATTTATAGTTTTTTCAAATTGAAAATAATGTCAAAGGTGAGTGCATCAATAATATTACCCAGCAAAAAAAAAGTGAGGAAAAAGAAGCAGGAAAAACACCACATCTACTGAATCGAACCACTTCAAGTTTAGGTAAAAAACCAATGAATTTTACATTGACGTGTCATTGGAAGGAAGTGGTTTGCTTTTGACATATTTAAAACTCAATAAAAATCATGTTTTTGATACTATAAAAATCCGAAATTCGGGAGTGAAAATAATTCACTTCAAAAAAGTAGTTAAAAAGTGCTTTCTATTCAGTGATTAAAATCACTTGTGTATGGTTTGAAAAGAAAAAAAGTTAAATTTTTTAATTTTTTGTTATTTTATTCCATTGTTATTTTTGCCCAGCATAAAATAAAAGGAGTACTTCCTTACGAACCACTTTTAAATTACTTCGAAAGTATCTAATGAATATTTTTAGAAGTTAAAGAAGTTATTTTTAGCCACATATCAAATGGAATTTTAAATCACTACTTTGTTTTCAGCAAATTCAATACTTTTTTGGCTCAAGCCAAATACAAGTGTTTGTTACATTTAAGGCTTTTCAAATCAAAAAATTTGCATTATTAAAAATAACAATGGAATAAAATAACAAAAAATTAAATAATTTAACCTTTTTTTCTTTTCAAACCATATACAAGTGATTTTAATCACTGAATAAAAAGCACTTTTTAACTACTTTTGTGAAGTGAATTATTTTCACTCCCGAATTCCGGATTTTTATTGCTCCAAAAACATGATTTTTATTGAGTTTAAAAAATGTTATAATTAAACCACTTCCTTGCAATGACACGTCAATGTAAAATTCATTGGTTTTTTAATCTAAATTTTAAGTGGTTTGATTCAGTAGATGTGGTGCTTTTTCCAATTCTTTTTCCTCACTTTTTTTGCTGGATAATAATACAAATTTTTTGATTTGAAAAGCCTTAAATGCAATAAAAAAAATAATTGTATTTGGCTTGAGCCAAAAAAGCAATGACTTTGCTGAAAACAAAGTAGTGATTTAAAATTCTATTTGATATGTGGTTAAAAATAACTTCTTTAACATCTAAAAATATGCATTAGATACTTTCGAAGTAATTTAAAAGTGGTTCGTAAGGAAGTACTCCTTTTATTTTTTGCTGGGTAGTCAAATATTGTCACACGTGAGAGGACGTTTAACGTGAGTGATAAATTTTTTTTCTTCGTGAGATTAGGTGATAAAAACTTGCGAAGTTTGATTCAAAAAATTTATTTCAATCAGTCCTGCCGTTTGGCTCTAATTAATTATGACCACAAAATGGGTAAAATTTCCTATAGTGGGATAAGCCAAATAAGCAAATCGCTCCAATTGGCATTGGAACAAATTAACAGAACATCGAGATAGTTTTCAAGCATGGCTATATCCACATTAGACGATACATTATTTAAAAGTTATACACCTTAAAAACAGCACCCTATAGCTATTGATTGTCATCGTACGTGACATCGATCGTGACATTCTATGGAATTGCCAATATGTAAATTTGCCTTGATGCAACCATTAAACACATATAAATTATTCCAATATTTTTTTGTTTTTGTTAACTGCCGACTTAAAATTATATGATCTTTACAAAAAAAAATTCGTTGTACCGACGACTTAATCTTAAAAATCCTCAATCACATAAGCAATAATCTCACAAACATTTAAATGTTGTAACATCTATATCATCAAGGCTTTCAAAATACTGGCCATTTGTTTTTTTCTTTAAATACACCCTGTAGTAATAACTTATTAAATAAAGGACACAAATACAATATATTGGAATATTAAAGTAAATGTTAGTAAAGAGCTCTCTTAAGAACTCAATCATGCTATTACATCCCGTAATATTGTTAATTTTGTCGTTTGAGATCTCTTACTTTAAAGCAGCGTATCTTAAAATGACTACACATTTCACGGACCTGGAAATAAAAATGGATTTAATATATTCTTCTCTATGAAATCAAATTCCCAAACTCACCACACCCTGGGCATAATGCAAATGGGCTACTGTCACAAATATCGTTAGAGCCTGCATAATCCACCTTTCGGTATCGGCTGGTATTTCGAGACCAATTAACTGCTCATACCAGGGGAAACAGCTTACAGCTGCTGTGAACACCACAGGCCACATTAAAATATTGAAAGCATCGCAGCGAATATCCGACATTTGAGCAACAATTAAACGGCTCTGTTGAGCAATAATTGTAAGAGATATTTAGAAATAAATTATTTGCTAGTGTTCATAACTATTTGCTTGCTTAAGAAAAAACATAATTTGAAGACATAAGACCTTAATCACAAAAAATATTTTTGATTCATAAAAAAGTTTATAAAACAGTTTTGCATGCAAAATTTGCTACTTAAACCCTTTGTAGAACAGAAAAAAATTTTTAATTAACCCAAATAAAATTAAATAAACATTTCATAAAAAAGGAACATTTTTAAAAAGGAAAGAAAAAATGTTGTACATCAGAGAATGACAACGAGTACTCAAAAGAAAAAAAATATACATAAGTTAATAAATTGTACTGCAAACAATTTGTACGCTCACATATTTTCTCTGAAGCAACTATGACTATAGCCGATCCCAACATACAAAAGCATCTCTACTTCATTTATGCGAAAAACTAAAATACGCTACAACTAAAAATAAAAAAGGGACATGCGTATCAAGCGCATTGAGTTTCTCTCTCATACTTATAGTCTGACTATTTTTATACTCATGCCATGGATATTTAATCGGACAAAACATATACACGCACGATACTCGGGATATTTATTCATCATTTGCAACTGTATACATACATTTGTGCATATACTCGTAAAATGCAATGGAAAATGTATGGCTGTGTGTATGGCTGCTTGAAAACATGCTTTTTGTGTGTGTGTAAATAAAAAAGCCCTGCATATACGCATGTGTAGCCGATTAATAGTCAAGGTGTTTTTATACTCATGCGTGTGATTGTAGCTCACACAGTCTATATATATTTTTAAACTTTAATTATACATAGTTCTTTGTGCTGCGTAATTTAAAAAATTTGTATGAAGATAGTTGAAATGTTATATATAAATAGTTATGCGTGTGTTTGCATATGAGAGTCTTCTTTTTATTTTTAGCTGTACGCGTTCATAGTTGTTTGATGGCAATTACTCAAAGAGTACTTAAAATGATACTTTTGCTATTCTCTGTTGTACATATATAACATTAATTAATTAGACTTCTCTGTGTAATAGAAATTCCGGCACACCAATAGATGTTTTTTTTTTTTTTTTTTATTCGTATAACTTTTAATATTTGTATTTATATTTACCGCAATATTTGAAAATAAGGTGCCAAACAATATGAACATAATCCTGGGCTCTAATTCTAATATATTATTACGTGAAAAGAATACCCAAATGGTGGTGATTAGAAACAGCCAAAGAAAGGCAAACATAGGTCGCACGGCGTCGAGAAATGGTCGCATTTTACCCGTTTTATTTTTATAGGATCTGAAAAAATAAAACACAATACAAATGTACATACATAAATACATATATAAATAATCTAAAAGTGAAGTTAGTTAAAAAATTTACACCCTGTTTTCGAAAGTCGGACAGGCGACTCGTCTAAAAAATGTTTATGAAAATTACTTAAACAAATGAGTGTTTTTAACCCCCGACTAAAAAAAGGGGTGTTATAAGTTTGTAGTGTGTGTCTGTGTATCTGTGTGTCTGTCCGTGTCCACGTACAGACCAAAGATGACTTGATCGAGAGAGTTCTTAGCTATGTTTGAAGAAAATCGGTCCAGCCGTGTAGAAGATATAACATCTTTTCTGAAAAAAGTAGGGGGTTTTCAAAATATATAACATATGCATTTTCTATTCAAGTCGGTCTACCGGATTATAAAACCAGGGGGTTAATTTAATATCCATAATTATAAAATTAAAAAAATTAATATATTCAATGTGAGACCAACTGAGCACGGGCGTCTAAGGACCATTCTAATAACTAAAAAAATATTTTGCCACCATCAGAAGATTCACTACTTCCTATACATGGATTATCTCAATAAGACGTTTCATGCTAACAGTTTTAATGACCAGTAAGGACATAATAAAGTTAAGTCGAACTTTGATTTACGTAAATAAACAAGGTTGTTAAATTTTTTCCGACCCATTTCGCCACATTGATTTTAAAAATCGCCAAAAGCCGGCAAAATCAATTTTGTGTAGTCCTTCTCAATATACATCCCAGCAAAAAATTATAGTCACTTAGAAGCACTAAAAGCTGTTAGAAGCAATACGTTACATCTCTAGAAGCACTAACGTAAGCGAGACCATTAAAATACGTTTTACGATCGTACACGAACAGTACACAATTATATATGTATGTGTATAGTACAGGCATACGTTCGGTGGATGATTTATTGCTATTGCTTCTAAGTGGCTCATCGCGAACAAAAATCATGCACTATAAAAGCGCAATTGCAAGTGATTCCGTTTCATGGTCTCCCTTACAAAAATGCTTCCAGCAAGCAAAAATTTTTGCTGGGATATATTTGAAAATAATTTTTTTTATATTTTTTTAATAATAAAATTATTTATTGTACATTTTTCTCATCCAAATTAATAACAATAATTATCCCCTGTTTCCACAACACGAACGGTAGTCTTGAGTAGAATTTTTATATGAAAATTACTAAAATTGTTTAGTGATTTTCATATAAATTTTCTAGTGAAACTAGTCCTTCGACAAACAAATTTTTTTGAATTAAAAAATTTTGAAATTAAAAAAAAAAATAGCCAGAAAAATTGGTAACAAATTTCTTTATCGCCATGTCGCCAAGCAAGTTGAAAATCACCACGTTTGGCGAGAAATCGGCATTTCTGACAACCCTGAAAATGAATAATAAGTGTTTTTGTAAATTTTCAAAAGTAAATCTTTGACAATTTTTTCTGAAAAAACTTTTATGTAACAAAAATAAACGTTCCACGTCAGTAGAAGTTATTGGTGCATATTTAAATGCTGCTACTCGTACTTCGTTTGTGGAACATTCAGCTTCTAAATTTTCGCTGTTAGAACTATAAAATATTGAGTCAATTTGTTGCATTTTTTTGAATGCATAATTTTTTTGTACAACTTTATATAATTTTTTTAAACAGTTTTTTCACTTACTCTGCCTTTCAGAGCAAAAAATTTTTTTACCTCGTCTTTAATTAATTCAACTTGAGCTGTTAAATAATCAAAACCCTCTTATTGGGCGTTAGTGTCAAGTAGGGGTGGAAAAATATCGAAAGTACTATCGATACTATCGTTAGTTAACTTTTTTGTGACTATCGATGTTTTAATTCTGCCATCGATTAATACTTGAAAACAATCGATATTTTCACTATCGATAGTAAATGATACACCACTAAAACCAAAAAATATAACTGAATGACGGGAAAATTTCTTCCGCTGATCTCTTATTTTTCATACAATTATTTTAGTTTTGTTGTTAATTGAACTGACAAATAAAATTCTATTTTAACAGGCTAAAGTTTGTATCGCTTTTTAAGCCAAATTAAATGTGATAATTATTAATGAACAAATAACACCAAAGTTAGCTGTAAATATTCTGACAACACATATGTAGTTGAACGGAACAGCTAGCCGTTTTCGAAGGCCACTAAACTTTCATCATCAGCGTTCTTTTGTGTTTGGTCCACTGTGTGTGGTGTCAGTTGATGTAGATTTCTGCTTTATATACTTAGCATTATTGCAAATGGAATATGTGAATTGTTTTGATTCATCGTATTTCAATTTGCTGAAAGCTTTTTTGTATTGTAAGCTCAATTTTACCATCTCTATATTTACAACAGTCTTACCATTGTCGTTTGGTAAGACTTTGGGCTTGTGGCAAAAATTAAATAAAAATATACTTAATAGTAACAAACCAAAAAAGTTTGTCTTAAGTAGAACAAAAAATAAGCAAATTAACTAACATGTGTATAATTAATTAAAAAAAAGAACAAAGGACAATGGTAAGACTGTTGTAAATATAGAGATGGTAAAATTGAGCTTACAATACAAAAACGCTTTCAGCAAATTGAAATACGATGAATCAAAACAATTCACATATTCCATTTGCAATAATGCTAAGGGCTAATAAATCAGTCCAAGTTAATCTCAGTTTTTGGTTTAAAATGTGCTTAAACCAGCAAACATATAAATCAATGCAGTATTTAAACCATCTGTAAACGCATAAAATTGGGCGTTTAAACTACCAATACAGGCCATACGATTTTATTACTTACAGACCATATGTTTTGCATTTAAAAAGCCTTCAACTTTTTTCCAAGCTTCTACTTTTTCTTCAGATTCGATTCGATTTATTCTCTTACACTCTATTGTTCTTTTATACTATTCTACTTTGCCAAAAATATACATATATAATTTCTTTCTCAGTAAAATTTTAATGCTTTTAATTAAATGTTATTAAATTTTTTGGCTTTTTGATTGTACAAAGAACTGATAGCCTGCTGTAATACAGCTGTTTTTTGTCATTTATTCTGGTGCTGCCACAGTATTAGTTTTTAAACTACACATGAGGTATGGTTCACTGATTTACTCCTGTTGAGTTTAAACCACATATGAATTAAAGTTTAGTTCAACTAAACCACCGTTTAAACGTTAACTGATTTATTAGCCCTAAGTATATAAAGCAGAAATCTACATCAACTGACACCACACACAGTGGACCAAACACAAAAGAACGCTGATGATGAAAGTTTAGTGGCCCTCGAAAACGGCTGGCTGTTCCGTTCAACTATGTGTTGTCAGAATATTTACAACTAACTTTGGTGTTATTTGTTCATTAATAATTATCACATGTAATTTGGCTTAAAAAGCGATACAAACTTTAGCCTGTTAAAATCATAAATATAGAAACAAATTGAGTTCGAATAATAATTAAAATTAACTTAAATTTTATTTTGTTTAAAGATATTTTTTTTTTAATTTGTACTGTAAATAAATGTGTACATTATGCGAGACCCATACATTTTCGATACTATCACGATAGTATCGTCGATATATCGATAGTTTTTCTAACTTTCGATAGTCTTAAATGTATACAGCGATAAAGAATTTTAAATTATAGAAATCTTTCGATAGTGACCCCATCTAATGTCAAGTCCCTAAGTTGTTTTTTTTTCACTTTAAAATGTCTTTAACTCTGATAATAGAAATATAGTATCCGAAAACCTTTAACCACGTTCCTCATATACTATATGTATATGGATATTTTTTTAAATGCTGCAACACGCAAAGGAGCTTTTAAAGCGGGCCATTATCAAATGTTTTTTCTCCAATTTTCAACGGTGTTGGTATTCTTGACTTAAGACAACATATTGAATATTTCAAATGAGTTGAAGGAGTCCTAGGGTGTTTCTGAATATCGAATAATATCACAAAAATTGCGACCGTAAATTTTCCATCACTGTTGAATTTCGTTTTCCTCTTTTTTGTTCTTACACAACCGTAAAAATTGCAGCTTTTACATAAATACTTTGCAACTAATCTATACTAATAATAAAATATGCAAAAATATGTATTTATTTTACAATATGCAAAAATATGCACTAACCAATCGGTGCCATTTTTACGCAAATTTGTTGATTCGCAAAGATATTTTTTTATTCACGTTTTATTTCACGAGAAATGACAGAAATCATGTATTTACATAAACATCCTATCCCCTATTTATAAAACCAGAAATATTTTGAAGGTATGTACGCTGTGCATGGTTATCGCACAGAGAAACTGGGAGTGACCATTTCAATAAAAAATTTTATAGCTTAACCCCAATATTTTTTGTTTATTTTTATTGAACCAAAATAAGCCTAAATGGTTTGTATTATTCTGAAAAATTTTGGAAATGAGATAAGAAATTATACAAATTTATGCACATGCGTATCATGCTCTGCGATATACATGTGCATAAATTTGTATGACCTTTAAAATGATGGATATCCCATTTCCAAACTTTTACAATATAATAAGAACAAACTGAGATAATTTATTAACAAAATAAAAAAGTAAAGTTAGAAAAATGTTAATGTGAATTGATCGTTTCCGGTCTTGCATATGGACATTTTTTAATTATTTTTTGTTTGCGAAAAGCTTAGACGTTTTTTTTATAAGAAACACTAATTTACATTTTATTTTTATTTGTTCAATTCAAAGGCTCAGTCGTATGTATGTTTTATGGTTTAGAACAAAACGATATTCGCTTATAAGTTTGTGAACAGACAAATTTTCTTGATCGTTATTTTATTTTATTTCATTTTTAAAAGTCCGAAATTAAAATTTACATTCATTTCATTTGAAAGCATGAAATTTAACCAGGTATGGGAACTTTAATGATTACAAGTTTATCGTTATAAGCATTTTTTGACTAAAATAGTTTAAAAATTAAATTGAAATTTATTAAATATATGTATATTTATCACTAAGAAGAATTTAATTTCTGGTACTAGTTATTACATATCGAGAGCCTATATTCAAAATACGTTAACTCGAAAAAGCTATATTTTCAGTAGAGCGAATAAAACTAGTTAATTCGCTCATTATTGTAAAAATAAGTGATGTGCCTTCCATAATATGGTTTAAATATGCACTAAATATTTTATTTTTCACTGGTTTGCGTATTTTTATGAGATAGCATAAAAAACAAATATTGATCAAAAAACAAATATTTTTTAGAGTTAGCATATTTTGTCGGAAAAAATATATGATTTTTTGAATATATTTATTTTTCAATCAATTTACTCAATACTAGATATAAAAATTGAAAAGCTCCAAGAAAACACTTAAAATACCATAAAAAAATAACAAGACTGACTGAAAGCCTCTTCCATCTCGAGGTGGTCAGCTTTAGCACTCTCTAACTCACTCTCTAGTATAACAGGCTCACTCCAAATTATCAATTTCTAAAGCTTATGTCATTGACTATAATCGGTTCATATATTATGTTTCGTAATACTTACCAGATTTGTGTTCAGTATTATAATAAATTACTAATTTTTTAAAAATATTGGAAACTTACATGGGAGTTAGCGTTTATTTCCACCAAAAAAATTATACTTTGGGATATATCTATATCTATCTATGCTATAGTATAATAAGAAAAATTGATATGAAACGGGAAAAAATCATTTTTTTGATTCGAAATTTATACTACAGATGAATGTTGCATAGGGGAGCTATTTGCCATCGGAAACTCATTTTGACCAAATTTGAGTTGACATATTTTGAATATAGGCTCTCGATATATAAACGATTTTTACAAATAAGTCTAGTATATACACATATAGAATATTCCCAGACCTGAACCCAATACATGTATTTGAAAAGCATATAAAATTCAATCCTGTAATTAGAACTCACTTTTGTATAATAATTATTAACAACAAAAATACATTATTATATAATTAGACGATTAGACAGCGCAAACGACGTTAATGCGAGCTTATGAATTTAATAATTATTTAATTTAATATATTTTAGTACAAAATCATCATTTAATTTTTTTTCCATAAACGGGAACACTTAAGCAGCAAATATCTCGACAAATATCGAACATAAAAAATATTGGGCATAAATATAACTACATACCGAGCCATAACCCTCCAAAAAAGCTTATGCGACATATTTTTTTAACTTCGTTTTTTGACGAAAATCGACGATCGTAAATAATCGATTTTCGTAAAAAAAATTAAGATCGAAAACTATGTCGCTTAAGTTTTTTTTGTTGTTATGGCACGATATATGTAAGCGTGGTTATGCCAAATATCCAGGAATTTCGCCAAAAAATTTTTTGCTGTCCGTTTCAATGTCAAACGGTTGTGCTACTAAGAAAAATCTCGATCAAATTATCCTTAAAAATAAAAAAAAAGGTCCAGCTCTACGAGATAATAAACAGACAAACAGATACATAGATAAACACTATGAACTTACAACACCCCCTTTTTATTGGGTGGAGGTGAATAATTTCAAACAAACTTGTCTGAAAATGAAATTTGAATTTTATCTTACTTACAAGTAAATATTTTTGATTATAATAGGATGGCTGGTAATCATACTTGATCCAATTAAGACAATTTCAAATATATTAGCCATAGATAAATTAAGAAAGGTGCGAGTTCTCCAAATACCCGGTCCAAGGATTGTTGTCAAAAATAAGGTAATACTAACGCCCTTAAGAAATTAAAAATAAATATTATAACCTTAGAATATTTTATTTGCTTGTCCCATACTTACCCACATAGTGAAATCATAACCCCAAGGCAGAAACATTACACCCGTATTATACTTTTCCACATGCGTCAAATAAAAATTTAAGAACACATTCCATATCACGAAGAACATATGCAAGGGCGGTAAGTCCTGGGAACCAAATAAGGAAAACATATAAATGGGTATTAGAACTGCCGAATATGAATCTAGGCCGTGATCGAAAAGTTCACCCAATGGACCACTAGTGCCCGTACGACGTGCCTGTTTGCCATCCATGCCGTCTAAGTAATTTAATGTATAAAGAAAATTAAAAGAGTTTTAATTGAGTAGTGTATCAAAGCTTAGTTTACCCAAATTATAATAAAGTAATATATTTATGGCTTCTATAGACCAAACCCAGCATGGTATTGGATTTACTGGTTTATTTGCCGCATCAAAATTCCAATCATAATACGCTAATAATATAAAATTTATCACTGTCATTAGGAAGCCAATAAATGTTAGTATATTGGGTGCTAACCATTTTGGGAGGTACTAAAAAAAATACAGTAAAATGTTTAGCGATAATTTTACAATAAGAATCTAAAAAATTAAATTAGATAAATACTGACCTCTACACATTTATTCCAGAAAGGGTGCATAACATACACGCTGAGGTAACTGGTGTCAATGCTGCTGTACTGAAATCGCAAATAAAAATAAGACAAAATAAGATTAGCTTATTTATTGGTATAGAGAGTATTTTTTATTAATAAAGTAATAGCAAATTACTGTCTTATGAGTTACACAGTGCAACACGAAAAAATATAACCGTATACGGGCACCACTACGTCTTAAAAGACCCAAACAAAAATACCCGTGTCTCCCAGTTTTGCCCCAAGTCATGCACTTTTTTTATGGACCCCCAAAAGATTTGGGTTCTCGGTGTCATTTTTGCATTTTCTCAGGCTCATATATTGCAAACCGTTCAGAATGTAGATTTACTTCCTGAGGAAAGGTTCTAGCTCTTGTCATAAAGAACAAAAATTGTGAACATATAAAACCAAAAAAACTTCACCTTCACGATCAAAATAGCAAAAAAATTTTAAAAAATTCGATTTTTTTAACTTTTTTCCCCTGTTGTAGGTCCATAGGTAGCAAACCGTTCAAAATTTAAGGAAACAATTTGTTACAAAAATGTACTAAGATCTCAGTAAACAACTTTTTATATGAACTTCCTAGGAATGGGTTTTAGGTGCTAAATTATAAAATTGCCTGTAACTATCTATTTTAATAATACTGATGAAAGTCACCAATCGTAATGCCCACACCACTCCCCAGAAAAATGCTTTTCTCCCTCAATGTACAATACTCAATTATATTGTGTAGTCTATGGTGACTTGATGATTGGCGTTATTTGCCTGTTACTTCTCATGAATCTGTATATACTAAATTAACCCAATAACACACTTCACGATTTGACTAATTTTTAATAAATTCATCTTTTCTCGACTTTACTGAACATATTTTAATCCCTTTTCCAATCACTGCATTTGATTTTGATTTACCAAATACAAACCAATTTCAAACCTTAACAGCCTGTCCCACAATCTGGACAGAAAATGTTTGATCGATTACCAAATTTTCTTATTTTATTGCTGTTTTCCGTCGAAATCTTGGTTCAGGCTGTTAATTTCTTGTCCGTAACACATACATCTACATATTTATAACTGTCATTCATATATATACATATATACCCTGCAGAAAGTGCGAATAGTGAAATTGTGATGATTTACTAGTGACGTTGTCAGTAGTACTACTGACCAGGTGTACCCCAGCCAATGTAATCGCCTATTGACACTTAACATTAGCTTGTCATTTGAAAATCCACCACTAGACTGTAGCACTACTTACTAAGTAGTTCTTTTGGGACCACATAGAGACATTGACACCAAATATTCACTAGTAAATTTTAGGACCTCTAGTCTACAATATCGATATTTCCTCGCTCGTTGTCAATAGTAAAATTATATTGATTTTCTAGTGACATTGTCAATAGTGCTACTGACTAGGTGTACCCCAGCCAATGTAATCGCCTATTGACATATAACATAGGGTTGTCATTGAAAATCTACCAGTAGACTTTAACACTATTGAGAAGGTAGTTCTTTTATGACGATATTGAGATATTTGAACCAAAGATTCACTAGTAGGTTTTAGTAACGAACGTCTACATGTATATATTTATTTAATATTATTGCATAGCATAATAAAAAAGAAAAACAAACTATTGACGCGTTCATTGACATTGGTGACCTTAAATTCTGAAATAACTTTAGAGAATCTCTTGACCTACAGTCTAGTTCAATCTGTAAAAAAATTATGTTATTATAATATGTATAACGAAATGAAAATTAGGAAATAATAAAAAGAGCTTAGGCAGATTAGTGATTTTATTTGTGTGTCCTTATTATTTTTTGCTCGTTATTTGTATAATTAATAGAAAATAATTAAGTAAATATTACGGCATATATGTACATATGTAAGCAATTGTAAAAAATAGATCACGTAATTTTTTATTTTATTTCATAACACTATGCAACAAAAAAATGAACCTCTAAAATGAGATGTTTTCTTAGGTAATTTAGAGTCCCTGAAAACGGCTATTGTCTTCATTTATTTTTCTTAAGAAGCGTTTTCTAGATATCATATCTTTGGCCAAAAAGAGAATTATGTAAACAGAAGAAATGGTCTCTTGAAACGTAATCGTAATTTCATTAAAAGAAAAAGGAACAAAAACTTTTTTACGGTAATTTAAATTTGGGTAAATCAGTAACGGCCTTATGTATAAACAAAAAATGACATGACATGACATGACATGGCATAAGTGACGACATTGAACTAGGTGCTAACGACTTCCTCCATATAATTTGACATTAAAAATTGGCGCATAATGTAGTTTTAACCCACTATTAAAACCTAACGTAATTTTTAATGTAGAATTGTATGGTAAAACTCGCTAAGATAATATTCAATTTTACCACTCATGCTAACTTCTTGCTAGTTTTTTCTTATACATAAGGCCGTAAGTTTGTATCCGAACAACATATTGTAAATATATATATATATATATATATATATAAAAGAAGAATATATCTTTTCAACAATGCGAAATTTGTTTAATTTAAATCAAAAGTGCGCAAGATTTTTTGGATATATCTTTATGAACTGCAAAAAAATCACGTTTTTCGAGAATATTTCGAAAACGTTTCTTAAGAAAAATAAATGAATGTAATTTTCGTGTTCAGTGACCCTAAATTAGCTGAGAAAACATCTAATTTTAGAGGTTAAAAAAATTTGTTGCATGGTGTAATCAGTGTTGCCAGTGCAATGGAAAGAAGAAACTCGATCGAATCAACAAATTACGCCTTAAGTTTAGAATAGGAATAGGAAAGAATAGTTAGAAAAAAAATTTTCAATAAATAAATATATTTCTATCTTCAATTCGGTTTTTGCGATAATATGAAGCATTGTTAAGCCCGGAAGCTTTTAGTTTTAATTAGTTAACGTTATTGCTGGTGCAGTGTATTTCGATTACTTCCCTTTGTCGCATAATTTTTAACACAAAATTTTAAAAATATCCATGATATGTGAACTGGTTAAAGCCTTTTTAATAGCTGAAATTTGCATAAAATTAACTTGCTGATGGCAACACTCCGTGTTAAGTGGACTTTATGCTAATTGTATTATTTTGTCTAATATAATATATTATAATACAATTTCTTTGTTTTTCCCCTTCTTTTTAGTTTCAAATCAGAAAATTGATAAAGCTTTGAATTAATTAAAGATTTCTATATAATTTAAATTGTCTTGTATTTAGCAATAACAATGAAAAGAATGAATACCGGAATGCTTGAGCTTTATCATTCGCAGTACGCACTAATCGTAAGAGTTACATGCGATGGGTGTATATTTATTTTAATTTTATAATCGCATGTTAGTAAAACAACAGTCGTGGTGTCAATTTTAATAATATATTTGATAAAAAAAATTACTATATACTACATATATAATAAATTAAATAGCTCCATTGAAGAAATTGTAGCGCGAAAGCAACAAATGATGTGCGTATGTATGTATATACTAGTGATGCACGAACATTCGTATTCGAATGGTCGAATATTCGGCCATTTTCAGGCGAATACGAATATTTTTCCAAAGAAATTAAATAAATAAATCCTAAACGAAATTTAAATAAATGAATTTTAGTTTTTACAAATACATTAATTTTTTATAGAAATTTGTGCTTTGTATAATTTTTAAATATTTAATGACGATCATTAAAATTTTGGGTACTTTTTATTAACTTTAAAGTACGCCAACAAGAGTGTGAAGTCCTTTTTTATAATAATTTTTTAATATTTCATATTGCATATAATATTCGTATTCGTATTCGTATTCGTATTCGCGAATATCGTTTCAAATATTCGTATTCGTATTCGCGAATATCAAAAATTGACATTCGTCATATCACTAGTACATACATATACATATGTATAAATGAGCCCATCAGCTCAGAAGTGGTGTAACCCAACAAGTGCTCTTTTTAATTATTTAATGGCTTTATTTATTACTTTGCCATATTGTGATCTGTGCAAAAACGATTTTTAGGTTTATTTTCTTTACAATACCAAAAGGTGGTTTACTCTAATTTTTAACAGACTTAAAAAAAAGGAGGTGGTTAACAGTTCGTCTCTATTTGTTTTGAGGGGTGGGGTGTTACTTCATAACTCGGTACATGTTAGACCGATTGTAAAAATTCTTTTTTTTTGTCTGAGAGGGTATGGCTTCCCATTGGTCCCATTGTAAAAAGTGGGCGCGGACACACACGCCCATTTTTTTATTTGTTTAATTTTTTGATAGTCTACTTATTTGATTGCTGCTAAACCTATAAAACAACTTTGGTTCTTGAAGTTACACGATTTGAAAGTTGAAAAAATGGGCGGGGTTACGCCCATTAAAATTTAATATATTATTTTAAGTGGTTCTACTTTACAGATTTTTACAAGACTTAAGTAACACACACCCTGAGCTCTAAAAAACGCACATTCTTGCATTTAAAAAAATGGTCGGTGGCACGACCATTTAAATTTAATTTTATATTTCACGTACTTCTTATCTTCTTCTATCAGATCTTTGCATTGAAGCCGTTTTTTTTTTTGCAGAAAGAATTATTTTTGATAGTTTTGATAGCTGTCAGCTGACGACGATGGTGTACTGTAGATGTCAAAAAAGTTGCCAACTAAGCACAGAAATAAGTTTTAAGGTAGCGCGCATAATCTATAAAGGAATATAGTATATTATTTAGTTTAAAATTCTGTAGTTTTAATATATTAATTTTGAGTCAATGATTTCAATTCGCTATTTTTCAAACAAACTTTACAATTGTTTAAGAAATTTCAGACTAACACGACCCCTTTCCGATTTCGCATTAAAATCGGTAGGCGTTGTCTATTTTTGTTATTGGATATTTTTTATGCTAAAGTATGTTCTAATTATAATTAATTGAATCTTATATGTTTTTCAAAATTATAAAATACTTAACAATACAATTGCATTGAGGCCAGGTCTGGGAATATTCTATTTGTTAGATAAATTTGTAAAATTATATAATAACTAACGTAAAAAAATTGTTCTTAATATTTATCATTATATTATTATATTATATTTAATTAATTTCAGATTAATTTCCAAGCTATTTGCTTCAAAATTGCTTGAGGGGAAAAATTTAATAACTATTTTGCAACAAATTAAAATTCTCATATTTGAATTGAAATTGAACACAACACAAGCATATGAATACATTGCTTTTCTAAACTTTGTATACCACTTACAAAAAAGATTAAGAACCAGCACTAGATATCGCATATGATTTTGAAATACTTCAGTGGAATTTATATGGAAATATATCGTTACCTTAATATAGAAAGGCCCTGAATCATTATTTTTTTGAAATCGAAATTTTTGCATTTTTCGATACGATGTTCTTTTATCGAAATATACAAAACACTCGACTTAAAAAAATAATGAGTTAGAGTATTTCTATATTAAGGTAACAATATGTATGTATGTATTTATATAAAGGGTGATTTTTTAAGAGCTTTCGGATTGGTTTTGAAATTTTTATTAGCTAGGTGGTTTTGTATTTCAGCTGACGATAACTGTGTACATATGTACCTCATAATGAATCTCTCTATAAAATTATTTCATGTGGTCAATGACACTTCCAACATATCATTAGTTTTTTCGTCTTCTAATATTTAATTTTGCTTACAAATAAATTAGAATAAAAAAGTTATTCGAAGAGCGCAAAAAAAATAACAACATAAATAAAACTAGAACACCTTAATAATATATAATCTTAAAAAAATAACCAATAAGCTGAAGCTCTTATCAAGCTGCCAGCAGATTAAATGGTTCGCCGACTTCAAGTAGCGCTTCACAAAATCTTCTTCTTCATTATCATTTGTCTAAAAAGAAAAGAATTAAAATGCCTAAAATAGTCCAAAGGTCAAAAATGCTATTTTTTTCTATAAAATTCCGGACATTAAACTTAAACTTGTCATGCGATGAAAAAGTTAACACAATTCGATCTAATAATTCAAAACAGCTTTTTAAAAACTAGTGTAATTTTGTTCATTCATAAATAAGTTTTGCAAAAGCTAAGAGTATTCATTAATTCAGGGGTTCCGTTTTTTCTCCTACTATGTTCCTTATAAAACTAGTTGCAAGAAATTGCTTTTAATTTGTCAATGGGAGGCCTGGAGAAGCAAATCGGATCAGAAAAATTGCCAGAAATGCTTCAGAGGTTCATGCTACATCATTTTGAACCGACTTCAAAAAAAGGATGAAGCTATCAAATCGTCTGTAATTTGTTTTGTGTTTGTTACTTCATAGCTCCGTATCTTTGAGGCCGATTTTAAAAACTATTTTTTACTGACATAGCTTTCATTTGGTCCTATTGAAAAAAGTGAGTCCATTAAAACTAAATATTATATTTCATGTGCTGCTACTTTACCAATTTTTACGAAACTTGGCAAGCACCTTGAGCTCTCAAAAGTAATTAATCTTGCCTTCGTTATAATTTAGTATTTTAGTATTAAATTATATGTACAGGCAAATCTCAGTATAACGAATCTCACTTTAACGAAAATCCAATATAACCAACATACAAATTTTTTACATTAACAACCTTATATAGCGAATACTATATTGGATATACATACATGATAAGGGTTATCATGAGAACTCTTAAAATTGCCATTTGTGCAATTAGGCAAACTTGCGAGACTGGTTTCATGAAACCCCTTTTGAACTTTTGTGCAAACAGTTTATGTAAATTTGAAACAAACGTCAAAAAGTTCATTAAGTAAAAATAAAATAAGAAAATTTCAAGAAATCTTTATTCTAAAAACATATTTATATATTTCTATAAAAATAAAAAAGTGTGTGTGTGTCTAAAAATGCCTAAAGAAATCCAAAAAAGCATGAAGTTGCTCACAAAATGCACAATTGCACAGCTTAAGTTTACGAGTAAAAATTATTGGACAAACTTAGCAGGTTTGTGTAAATAAATTTCTATACAATTTTTTACATTTTATTTACGAGAATGTAAAAATGCACAATTGCAAAGTTTGCGAGACTTTTGAACATGCTCATTAAAACCCTTAATAATTATGTATATATGTCGTAATATTATTAAGACAATACATTTTAAAAAACAAGACGTGTTTGCATTTCAAGATTGTTTACGCAGCCCTCTAACTCATACATATAACATAAGAATGTAACCAAGCCTGCTACACATGAAAAAGTGGCGCCAAATAATGATTTTAAAACTATGTCTGTAATTCATATTTTACAATATCGATTTCTTGTTTGTTTTACATTTTCTTTTAAATGCCACTTTAGCACTAATAATTGTTGCCATCATTTACAAGTTGTAATTAAATTATCAGCGGCACAATTTATTTTTCTTCGTAATTACTCATGGACTCACCTTGTACTTTTCAAACCCCTTCAAATGGGCTTCTGTTAAATATTTAATGCCCAGCATGTTGTTAATTGCAGTCTTGTTGTAATTTGGAATATACTTTTATATAACACGCTCACTATTTGCCGGTTTTATCTTTCTATTTTTCTATTCAAATTTATTAAATAATTAGTTTATTACTATAAGATTGTACACTTTTTCTTTTTGTTCTAAATTTTATATGACTGTGTATTTTACAAACTGTCGACTGATAGATACTGCAGCTAAACGCGAACTAAATATTTTGTACACGCAGAGCAATACGCCCGTATCGCACTGTATAGTTTCAACGATTTTTTTTTTATTTTTATATTTTATATCACTACAAAATTAAATATGTACATAGATTTTTAATTTGTTTGACTATTTCAAACACAAGATATTATTTTATATTTAATTTTTATCGATTTCCAATTTAAGAAATATGTGTATTTCTTTCTTAGCGAAAAAGTAAAATTTTCTGTTATTTGCATCTGCTACATCACAAAAGTTCTCACAGTTTTTAAAATTTTTATTGTTAAACTTGTATGTTGATTTCAATTTATAAAATTTTAATAGCTCATACTCGTACATACATAATTAATTACTTATAACCGATTGAGTTTGAGTTTTAATCAGTCGTACGTCCAGTTCGGTTATCACGAGATTTTGAACTGGCAAGGCAACTAAGAAACATGCTGATTAAATAATAATCTTAGAAATAAACATGAATGCAAAGATAATCAGCAGTATTTTCCCTTTGACTGGAGTAAATTTAGAAAGCAAAAAAAAAAAATTATAAAAACAAAAACGTCATCGCAGTTTATTCCGATTATGCTACACTCTACACCAGGGATGGCAAACAATCTATTTAACTGCTGTTCGTTTTGTATAGCCCGCCATTTTAATAGTTCGTCGCCTCAGAATTGGTTTAGCGTATGTATATGCCAAAAAGTCGAAGTGGAGAAAAACGACAAAGAAGGTTTAAAGTTTTTATTTAATATACCCATATAATTCTTTTGTATTTTCACCACTGCTTTCGACATACATACATATGTTTTGAAGAAAAATTTTCTTGTTAACTTTTATAAATGATTTATTTTTAAAAAGTAGCTTTTTGTGCTCCTTATTCGCATAAATGAAAAAATTTATTATTGGGACGAAAATGAACGCTTCTAATTTATTTTTCTTGCTGTCTAGAGAAATAAGTCGATCGCTTAAAATCAACTAAGAAGCCGCCGCCATAATCTTTTTAACTATCGATACGCTTACACAAGAAAAAAAAAGTAATTGAAGTGTATTTAATATAAAGAATGGAATTAAGGGATTTTTCTGTTATACTCAAACATGCATAACGTTGCCTTAATATAGAAAGGCCCTACCTCATTATTTTTTTTAAATCGAGATTTTTTGTATTTTTCGATACATTGTCGATTCTGTCGAAATATACAAAAAACTCGATTTAAAAAAAAAACAATGAGTTAGGGTCTTTCTATATCAAGGTAACGAAAACAAATATCTCTTTTATTTTATTTTAGTATTTAATAAGTTTATATTAAAACATGTAACCGCCGGCTGCATATGGGTGATGATGCTTTTGCTTAGCGTCGTCGTTGAATTTTTCTTTCGGCACCTTCTTTTTTATATTATTATTTAATTCTTATTTGGGGTCTCCACTAGCAATGAAATTGGTATGGGCATCATGTCGGACATCGCAAATGGCTAATGGAGACCGCTCATATCCAACTTTCGTTCATGCTCTGAAATCGATGCCCGAACATGTGGTTGAGCAACAATGTTCGCCATGAGATTTGCCGTCCACAACTATTTGCAATAGAAAGAAAAGAGACAGAACAAAAGTGATAAATATTCCATCTCTATTGCACTAGCGCAAAATACTTTGAAATGCCTCAATATGGATATCGCACGTATTCACCACAACTCTACCGGCGTCATGTTCATGTCATGTCCAAGTCGATGGTCCGTGACAACGTAGGGTTAGGGGCTGTTCACATATTACGTGCAATCGAGAGGGTGGGGTTTAAGGGTTTTATACGGCTTAGAAAATATGTACTGAAAACATTGAAAAGAGGGGGCGGGGGGGGGGGGTATAAAAACTCCGAAAATAGCTTTAAGTAAAATGCGAATGGCCCCTTAAAATAGTTGATATGCATCAAAATGAATGCTCAATATCTCAAAAACCATAATAAATTACGTGAAACTTGTTTTTGATTCGGAAAGAGCATATTAAAAATATACATATATCATTACCTTAATACAGAAAGGCCCTAACTCATTATTTTTTCGACATCGAGCTTATATTTAGATAGAGGAACATCTAACGTTTCAAAAAAAAAATGCAAAAATTTCGATTTCAAAAAAATAATGAGTAAGGGCCTTTCTATATTAAGGTAACAATATATTCAATACCTAATTAATTTTTTTAAGAATAGTCGGTGGGTCAAAAAAATTCTGAGGCGACGATATGACAATTTTTAAGGAACAAATAACAACAAAGTTAATTGTAAATATTCTGACTTGCAGAACGGAACAACATGATGTTTTCGAAGGCCATCACATCCTCAGCATCAGCGTTATTCACCCTTATCGGGAAGTTCACGTGAAATATGTTCCCTTTCCCTAAAATTGTGATCGCCAATGCTTGCATTATTGTTGTGTCAGTATACTATTTTTTAATTTTGTTCACGGGAAATATTTCACATGAACAAAATGTTCGCCTTTTATTCCCGATAAGGGTGATTGTGTTTTATTCACTGTGTGTGGTGTCAGTTAATTCCAATTTCAGTTTTGTGTACATATTTTCTAGTGTAAATGGAATATGTGAATTATTATAATTCATTGTACAAAAAATTGCTGAATTTATTTGTAATGAAAGCTCTAATTTACAACAGTCTTGCCATTGCTGTTGTGTTCTTTATTTAATTATGGACATTCCTTATTTAATTTGCGTATTTTACTCTACTAATTTAAGATAATAATTTGTTTTAAAAACTTAAATAGTTATGTATGCATTCATGTATGTATGTATACAGCTTTTGTATCTCTCATCTAAAGTAATGTAATTCTGAAAGCGACTTCCATCCAAGTTTGTGTAAAAGTTTCCGTAAACAATTAAAACGTTCTAATTTCAAATTGTCAAGTAAACTTTTAATCACATTCAAGCTTCGCTCGCAAAAGAAAATTTTTTCTTTGTGCTACATTAATGCTTTTCAATATGAATGAGGCAGCAGGATGTTATCAAACGACTCGTTTTTCAAAATTGCAATTAATTAATTAATTTGTTTCGTTTTATTTTTATTCATTAGTGCAACTAAAAATAGATACGAGCATATAATTATAATTTTGAGCTTGATCTTTGAACCGAAAGAAGTTTTTCGCTGTAAATAAGATTTTTTATTTCATTTAAGTAACAACAAAATCAAATTAATACAAAAATAAAATTGATAACGATGCGCTTTCAGGTTATCTGGTTTTCTTGTAGCAATGACACGTTTTAAGTTTTAGTTGGAAATAAAGTTCGTAAAATATGACATTGAAAATAAATTTCCAAAAAATTAAATTTTGTGTATAATCTTTATTATTTTATGTATATACTTATTCAAAAGTATGTAATTTTTGATTGAGTATGTGTGTAATTTCATTGTCTGCACCTCTGTTTTTTATAGAAGGACAATCAACAGATTATTATTACAAGCAAATTATTATTAAGCGTCTTATTAAGTTAACTGTATAATATTTTTTATTGTTATTTTTATTATTATCACTAAATTAAATTGTCTGTCTATCTGTTTAGCCACAATTTGTTGTTATAATTTTTATTTAAAAATTTAATAAACACGCATAAACATCACTCTGGGAGACAGACAACTTTAATGAGGAAAAAACATTCATTGTTCGTTCGTCTTTGTTTTGTTTGATTCCACCCTAAAAATCGTTTAGAAAATAAAAGTTAAACAAAAAATTAAATAAAATTTGTTGCCGGTTTTGCAACACGTACATGCAGACCGGACGATTTGAGAGACTTGACTAAGTTTAAAATTGCGAACAAGTAGAATTCGTATGAATTAAAACCAGGGATGCCATAACAAAAATTTCTTGCCAACAAAAAAAAACATCTTTAAAATGTCTAAAATTTATGGAGATACATCGTCGGGTGGTTACTGGTTTGCCGCACAGTATATTAAGATTGCATTATTACTGCGGCAAACCAGTAACCACCCGACGACAAGTATATACATTTACACATGTATTTATTTTTGAGTCCTCGATAGAAAAATAAAGATAATACATTAATCGGCTATTTATGGAAGTTAAGCGCCGCTTGTGACAAAACTACAAAAAAAATAAAAAGTAAATGATTCTAAGTATTCCTTCTAACAGAAAAGACTAAAGGTTCAATTAGACGTACCATAAACAAAACAATACAAAACAGCTGTTCAAGCTAACCTTATAGGCAACCCTGTATTTGTTTAAAGGTGACTTGCCATAACGCCACAGCCATAACCATAGAAACCAGTTTAATTTTTGGTTTTTTGTCGTAATCATAAACATCTTTTTTTATGAATAAACATACATATTTTTTGTGTGTTTTATCAGGGACCTTAATTGTTATGCATTTTATATGTATACATATATATATGTACGTATGTTCCTTTCACTCCTCGAGGGAGTATAGGGCCATAACAAGGTAATTCCAATAATCTCGATCTTCTGCTCGATGCTTGACTTCGTTCCGATTCGTCTGCTTCCCTGCGGGTTACAATCTAAGCATTTCTTAGCAATATCATGGTCTGGTTTACGCAAGTTGTGACCTATCCAATTCCATTTCCGTTTACTTAATTCCATTCTAATAGGCTGCTGATTTGCCTCGACCCAGAGCTGGTTGTTGGATATTGTTGCAGGCCAGAAAATCCGCAAGATTTTGCAGAGGCATTTGTTGAGAAATGAATTTTATAATAAAAGCCAAAAGATTAAAGTAATTTTTTGATTTTTATATTTTTTTTTAGCAGAAATAACTGTTTATTTTATGATTTTTATTTTATCGAGCAGAAATAATTATTATTTTCTGATTTTTATTTTTTTGGCCAGATATAAAAGTCATTTCCTGATTTTTATTTTTTTCGAGCAGAAATAAAAATCAATTTCTCAGACCGAAAAAGCATAGTGGCACTTTGGTCAGTTTTATGATATGGATATTAAATTAAAGGAATTTTCGGTATTTTCTAATGGAAAAGAACATGGTGAAATCATAAATTGATTTTTATTTCTGCTCGAAAATAATAATAAATTCAGTAAAGTGCGACTTTGACTTTCACACGAAGGGTTTTCTATGGACACTAGATATATAATACTATACGAATTTTAGCCTATATAATAAATATAGTTTTCGAATTTTTTTCGTTATTGGGATTTTTTCGCTTTGGCGATTTAGTTTTAGTCTTAGTGATTTTTTTGGTTTGAGTTATTTTAGTGCTGGCGTTTTTGGC
Organism: Tachina grossa; assembly: GCA_949987645.1. Taxonomy (NCBI): domain Eukaryota; kingdom Metazoa; phylum Arthropoda; class Insecta; order Diptera; family Tachinidae; genus Tachina; species Tachina grossa. The sequence continues at coordinate 31,769,156 of OX465275.1, forward strand.
GACTTATTTTAGTTTCAGAGATTTTTTTTAAGTTTGGCGCTTTTTTCGTTTCAGTGATGTTTTTGGTTTGGCAATTTTTAAATTTTGAGATCTTTTAGTCTTAGCGTTTTTGAAAATATCAAGAGCTTGCCTCTTACGGTTTCCAAGATACAACAAGTTATCAAAATTACATAGTCAAAATTTCATTAACTGATAAAATACCCTTTAGTTTTGGTTTTTTTAAATTTTAGCGTTTAGTTACACTAACTTTGCAAATTTCAAATGTCTATAGTTAATTGTATGTACATATTACATGGGGTTTTAAAATTTTTCGTTGCTCGTTTTGGAACACCCTTTAGTTTTTAACTGTCATATATTTATTGTTGTAGGGGCCAAAGTTATGCATTCTCTGTGGAATCCTCAAAATCTGGAAAAAACTTTTATTTCGACCAAAAAATAAAATAATAAATAAATAATTATTTCTGCTCGAATATATATAAAAATAAAAAATTAAAATTATTTCATTTACTGGATTGTATGCAAGTTTTGATTTATATTTAATTAAATAAAATTAAGTCAAAACTTAAAATCCGTTTAAGGGTTAACTTTCGTATTCTGTGGGATTAAAAATATTTTACTTACAATCTCATATCAATCAACATATGTACATATAAGAGTTAGGTTTTTTTTATTTTTTTAAAACGCTGTATAGCCTCGAATGGGACTAAAAATACCCATACGGGAAAGATTTGGAGGTCTTAAATGTTCCAGTAGGAAAATGCCCAAAAATGTTTAGGGGGATCTTCAAACCCGCTTTTTATGTTCAAAACGCCAATAGACGTATCAGCTCTGTCAAAACGAATCCCTAGAACCCTGTTACATTGGAAAAAGTTCAATTTTATTGTACCGCATATGTATACTTTTTTTGTTTGTTAACCAGCAATAATTTTATTTTTTACTTTAAAATTATAAATATTCTTTAGATAGCCAACACTCAAAAATTTGTAATATGTTGCATTCTAAAAAAAAAATCCATCAATTTTATTTGTGAATAATAAGTCGGAAACCCTGATTATAAGCTTTCGCAGTAAAATGAATAAAATTAGCATTTTTTTGTGTATGGGAGTACACTCACAGATACTTCAATAATTACTGATATTCATTAACATTTTATGGATGTTTTATATTTCCGTGCACTCACATGTTCGTCGATGGTTGAAATGCGGACGTTAAGCTGCAGGCGAAAATAAACGTTTCCAACGAATATAAAATTTAAAATTTAAATCAAGTAGATTTAAGTAGATTACTTCGAAGTGCTTCCATCGATCTTAAGCGATTTAAGAAATTTGAGCTTTCGAAGTAAATCTGAAGTTTTCAGTTTATATACAGTTGAACATCGATTATCCGAGGCGCACGGGACCGGGCCTAGCACGGATAATCGAAAACACGGTTAATAGAGGTTATAAAACATGACATTTTAGTTTGTATTAAAACATGAAATATAATTTTTCACCGATAATAGAGGTATAAAAACTGCAAGCACGTATAATAGAAGTAAAATCACGGATAATGGAGGTCAAGAAACAAAGTGTCAGCATGCCGGTTAATAGATGTAACCGGTTGAGAGAGGCCCGAATAATCGAGGTTCAACTGTAATTGCAAAATCATAAAAATTTGTCATAATTCACATAAAAGTACAGCTAAACCTCGATTAATCGGCCCTCTATTAATCGGTTACATCTATTAACCGGCATGCGGTTCTTTTTATTTTTTTCCTCTATTATCAGTGCTTTACCTTTATTATCCGTGCTTTAGATTTATACCTCTATTAACCCTAGACACATAACCTTCGTCGAAACGACGAACACCGGACGAAAAAATAGCTATTTCTTTTTAACACGTGCACCGATCGCCGCTAAATTTCTTGCCAACTTAGTTTTCGCTGAGCTTTTGCAGGAGACAACCAAACTCGGCGCGTAAGCACGTAATTATTGAGATATGATAAACTTGTTCGTCGCTTCGACGAGTGTTGGTGAGCATAAAGTTGATTTCTGCACACAATGCGCTTCAAAAAATTAATTTTATATATTTTTTTAAATGACAATAGTGTTATAGTTAAGTTTTGCCAAAGAGAAAAAGGCTTTTTTGTTTTGTTTATTTATATAAATTTTATAACAATGTGATCTCAAAAAAAAAGTGCTTTTTGGAAAAATGGATTATAATAAATATCCTTGTAACAGAATAGAAATATATAGTTGTATTTATTAACAAAGTACTTGCTAAAGGTATGTATGTGTTGCAAGTACAAAAATATATATGTTTAGAACCGATATTATACGCCCCAAAACGTGCTCGTCGAAACGACGAATGGTTAGGTTTAGAGGGATACGTTCGAGGGTTACGTGTGCAGGGTTAACCATGCTTCACATCTATTATCCGTGCAGCATTCATGTGTTTTTTTTATGTAAATCTAAATCCGGTGTTTCCCCTTTTTAAGTTCATGTGCCCACACATACTACATACATATTTCATTTTGCATTCTCTGTGACGATTTGTAAGTTTTGTATAAAAATATGTGGTATATTTGAATCTGTAGTTACATAAATCAAATGTTAAAATAAAAAATAAAAAAAAATGTCTGTATATTTTAATATAACCTCTATTAACCGTGTATTTCGATTATCCATGTTGGTGCCGGTCCCACGAGAGCCGGATAATCGAGGTTTAACTGTATTAAAAATATGGAAGATAATTGTGTTTTTTTCTTTATTACATGCATATGTTTATGACAGAAAAACAATGAAATAAATGATGGCGTTTTTGTGGAATTATTTTTCAAATTAAAATACCTTTTGCTTAACGACACTTGCTATACTGCTTTAAAATTAAATGTTTGTTCGAGAATAAAATAAATTTTGAATGAATAACACAGAGTTGCATTGTTGAAGCGCTGTGTCGCAAAGACACAAGTTGGTGGAAAATAAAATAGATGCACAATCGAATAAAGATGCTTGTTTTGTAAAGATTTTTGTTTACTGCTTTCAAACTTATTATGTTTGTATATTGTGATTCTCAATATAGTATTAAGAGTCTTACTATAAACATACGAAGTTTGTTAGCTAAATACAAAAATATTTTGGGTTGAAGTCTACTGAGGAGTTCCAAAAGCTGGAACGAAATGCATATAAACAATTGCTTAACCATTAAAACATGTAAAATTTTTAAATTTTTTTATTACGAAGATAGAACAACAATTTTCCAATACTCAGTTGCTATGATTTTTGGCCACAAAATACTTGGAACTGATTTATCTTGAGTTTATTGTAGATGACAACAATTACGCAAATGAATATTTCCACATTTCTTAAGATTTTTATAAACTTGTAAATAAATTTTTTACATTTAAGATATCGAACTTGTTTGCAATTTTCACCTTTTGCAAGAAAAATATGAGCAGTGGTCATATCTACCCATTGTAAAAATTTTACATTATTTATATATGTACGAGAATTTACATTACAACCTCTACTGAGAATTTGTTTTTTGAATTGATACCCTTTAAAGAAACTGGTGCGATATATAAAAACCTTCTTGGAATCATTTTAAATTTCCAGAGGTTTACAAACATTTCTTAGTTGTTTTCTGGATATGACCAGTTCCAGTAAGTTCTCATCTTCATCTGATGAACCATCGAACTAAATATAAATTTTTACTCAATTTTGAAATGTATTTTGTAATTTTTAATTTCAGCTGCTACACAATTTGAACAATCGCAATAGGCGACATTCTACGTCGAATAAAACCAAATGAAAATTCGTACCATCAGCACTTTCGACTGCAGTCGAAGATCAAAAGTTGCTTATAATAAAGAAATATACATAATTCAATTAATTAGATGAAAACAAATGGTAGATAACGCATAATAATAGATTACGACATTTTAGTTCTATATTAACAACTTGGAAACTTATAAAAAATTTCCTTTAATCTATTACAGAAACGTCATGATTTCTATAGTCAACATCTTACACAAACAAGCTATAAAGAAGAATTTCGCGATGATCTTTAATCTATTACAAAAACTTCGTAGTTGAAGTCGTTCTAATGATTTTCAAAATTTTTTTTCTCAATTAATATGGATTTTTTTTTATTAATATCAGGTGTAATGGAAACACTTATTTAAAATAACGATTTCTCTTTCATTGATCTGATATGAAAAGTTTAAGGAACATTTTTCGGAAAATGCGAAATTAAATGCAAACTTCAAGTGAAACAAATAAATAAATTCTTGTTGATTTTCAGTTATTTATTCCTTACTTTTGTGGTTATAATTAATTAATTAATATTGAATTAATATATTTTGATTTCTACGATTCGTGCTGAAGCACCTTCTCCACCAGCTATTGGGTCAAGTTAGTGATGTGAAGAATCGAACTCGTGCATCTCGCTACAAATCAACTGAGAATGTGATGAGCAAGCCACAGATTTGGCATTTTTCCGGATCATGTGATTTCACAATTGGCCACCGAGATCTTATGATCAATACCTTTACACTTTTTTCTTTGTGGCTACCGGCAAGATAAGTTGTATGTCAATGGCCCACAATCGATTCCAGACTTCAATGAATAAATTCGCAAATGAGCGAATTGGTGATGGAACATTTCATGAAATTATTATGGATTTACAAGTGTACCCGTGGCGGCAATTTGGCTAATACTGTTTTCTATTTTTAATGGCATGCTCTCCATTTTATAGTATTAAAATGAAACCCCTCTTATTAGAAGACCCTTTATAATTCCTTTCTTTTGTTCTCTCAAGTTCTTTTTTATTTTCATATTAAAAATAAAACTCACGAGGCCTTAAAAATATGCTACCGTGGCTGTAGTTTTGTGTCCTACTGTATGTACATTAGAGATGGGCACGTGTCGTGTTTTTACATGACACGAACACGCACGACTCAACATAAAGTGTTTGCGACAAAAAATCTGATTTCGTGTGCGTTCGGTTCGTTTCGTGTTGAGAAAAATTGACACGAAAAACACGAAACGACTTTAAAATTACAACATGTATGAATGAATTTTCTGTAGTGAAAAAATTTAACATTTTGTATCGTCAAACACACAACATTAGCATATTTCTTGATATTGTATGGGCCTCTCAAATTTAAAGTTCTTTACGTAAACCGATAGTATCAGCTGTGGTGGCAGATAGTATCAGCTGACAGCGCCAACTCGGTGCCATATTTTGAAAAGCGACTCTTGAAAAAAATCAATTAAATTGTCTGATCTTCATCAATACCATATAAATAATATTTCGTGCGTGTTGTGCAGTATCGTGTTGACGAAATTTTTCGCGTGCGTGTTTCGTACGTGTTGAGCGTCTTGGAATTCGTGTTCGTGTCGTGTTGGAAAAATCCGACACGCGCCCATCTCCAAAACATATACATATGTACTCTATTGTCTTTAAGGCCAGACAGATTAAGGTTGCAATTATTGAAACACATTGCTATAGCACACAAAATTCCAAAGTAAACAAACAATTAAAAAGTATATTGGGCCTTTTTATGGTTGTTGAATTTTTCAAATTCGACTTCGACTTAGTACAAACTCTGGAAGTCGAATCGATAAATTTCACAACCGTAATAAAGAATATTATTTATGTTTTAAGCTTTGGCAACTCTGACACTTAATGGGTACCAGCTGGCAGGTATTCAAACAAGAAAGTTTGAAAACTTTTGTTTTATTTTTGCAATATACGAACATACATATGTACTAAGTATGTATGCAGACATTTATGCATGTGCTTAGTCATGTGCATTCGTTCTTTCTTATTATGGTGAGAGTTGTCTGTTCACAGGAAAACCGGAATTAACACGTGACAGTTTATGAATACCCTGTCGGAAATTCCGTTAACTTTAAACTAATTTTAAGCTAACTATTTCGCAACTAGTGCTGACTGACATGACAATTGGATTACTTTTCAATGTAATCAACTGTGATGTCCTAGGCGGTAGTCAATTGTCTCACTCTGTATTACTTTTCAACTAACTTAAAGTTGATTTTTTTTAAATCAGCTGGTAGTCAGTAAATTTAAAATTTTGTTCTGGGGTTCGAACATGTATCATCACACGTTGTGTACCCCACGCGCTACCACTCAGCTATGGTACCATCTAAAATAACAACAGCAAAATGTTAATATAAAACTGAAATGAGTTTCAAAGTAGCTCAGAATAAATTTGTTGGCTCTTAACAAAATTCGATTACGTACTCAACTTAAGAATTAATTTTGGATCTGTTCTGGATGACATTGCAGTTAGCTTTTAGTTAGTCTAAGTTAACGATAAGTTAATTATTTTTGTAGTCAACCACATATTCTCCGACAGGGTGTTTTCAGTGCTGAGCCATTCGAAGTCATAAAATTACTTCCATACATATTTACATACATATATATTTATGTATATATTCACATACATATGTATGTATGTGAATTAAAGACTTTAAAGTTTACTGCCAGTTCATAGAAGCCATGTGAAAATTCTCGTCTGCCTATTTATATTGAAAACAAAAACAAAGCACTCAAAATTTGTTTTTGTTTTCATTATAAATAGACAGCCGAGAATTTTTACATGGCTTCTATAAACTGGCAGTTAAACTTATTTTCTGTAAAACTGATTTTTTGTATTTGTGACTAGGGCTTGTAAAACGGGAATTCCCACTGGGGAATTCTTGTTACTAGACACACTCTTTTCAAAAGGAAACTTTAAATTCACCCAATGTCATACAAAAACACACGTCCATTTACAATGTCCATTTTGCATTCAAAGTTAATTGGTCTATATATACATCGTCCATAGGGTGCTCTGTGGCTGAGTGGTAGCGATGCTGGCCTCTCGCTCCAGATATCGTAGTTTCGATTCCCGCCATAAAACTTGGGTGTTTTTCGCAGACAAGCTAATCGCTTGGTGGGTTATATTTATTAAAAAAATAAAAATAAAAAAATGCATAGACGTTCATTTTTCATACAAAAATTAAATGGGCTATACATCGTCCATTTTTCATTTAATTTTTGTATGAAAAATGGACGATATATAGCCCATTTAATTTTTGCATGAAAAAAGGATGACGTAAATCCTATTTAATTTTTATATGAAAAATGGGTGATGTATGCCTCATTTAATTTTTTGTTTGGTAATTGGACGATGTGTAGCAGCCCATTTCATTTTTGTATGAAAAATGGACGATATATAATCCATTTAATTTTTGTATGCAAAATGGATCTATTTAATTTTTTGCACGAAAAATAGACGATGTATATTTGTAAAGTGGTTTTGTAGTCGGCTTGAATAGCTTAGCCATGTCCAGGATTTACTTACGGATCCACAAACCTTAAATAATAACGCTATTTATTTACCCTTTCGGGGGGTTAAAATATACGTTTATGTTTATTTATCATTTGAATGAAATAACATATAATATAGGGTTTATTGAACAATAGTTACAATGAAGATAAGATTCAATCGGTTGTATTCGTGCTTAGTATTATCCTGTCGTTGTTGTTACCCTCGTCGGAATCGGTCGGTGGCGTTCGAGACTAATCTTACCCTTTGATTAAAGTTGACATTCTCGGAGTGGATACAGCAATCGGTTGGGAATTTTCGGTTTGGGGAAATTTCTGTCAAATAACTCGGACTTCTTTTTCGTGATCCGTCATCAGTTGGGCGGCGCTGTACAGTCTTACAAACTAGTTGAGGTAATTGACACACTAACTCTTAATCAAAAAAGATAATCGAGTTTGGAATTAAGCATTTTTTGTGGAAGCTCTTCCCTAATGGATTACCAACTTAACAAGGCGTGAGACTAAAATAATCGATTCTTGAGAAGTATTTACTTTTTTTTTATTTAAAAAACATGTTGGCGCAATCTTTTAAATCTAAAATAATCATTCTCCTCATTTATTAACTTGTACATAATTTTTTTTAATATATGTAATGTGATTTGTAAGCGAGTAAGTAAATGTGTCAATCAGAGAAGTACATAAGTCATTATATGACAAAAAGTTCTGATGGTAATGTGTAATTTTTTGCTGGGATCTTAAACAAAACTTAAAAAAAAAGTCAGCCGAAGCCGCTGTGACAAAACAGTCAACCGAATTTTTTGTATGAAGAATTTACGATTTATAACCCATTTCATTTTCTTTCATAATTTTTTTTTTGTGAAAAAAATGGACCATATATAATAGTCTATTTAATTTTTTGCATATGAAAGGCCGATGTATTTATTAATTTTTTTTGCATGAAAAATGGACTATGTATAGTATATTTAATTTTATGAATAAAAAATGGACGAATACGGTCCATTAAATTTTTTTTTATAAAAAATATGTTTGCATTAAAAATGGAAGATGTCTACTCCGATACGATAAACATATATGTATGTAAAGGGTGTTTTTTATTGAGGTATAGAACTTTAAGTTGGCATCACTTTTTTAACTGGCGGCCATTTTGTCAGCTGTCAAGTGATTAATATTTAGTTTGGTTTGCCATTTCATCATGAACAAGTTGACAAAAGAACAACGCTTGCAAATCGTGCAAATTTATTTCGAAAGTAATGGTTAGTTCGCGAAGTTTACCGCAAGCTCCGTCCATTTTATGGTCGACATAATCGTCCATCAGAGCAATTAATTCGGTTAACTATGGATCGTTTTCGCACTACGTTTACTCTATGTGATAATACGCATCCGCAGAGACGTCGAACAGTGCGCACCGAAGAAACAATTGCCGCTGTAGAGCAAAGTGTTGAAGAGGACCCGAATGAATCGATTCGCCACCGTGCACAGCAATTGGAGCCGACTAACCGACTATTTTGTTCCCGAATTGGATGGCATGAATGTGGATGAGTTGTGGTTCCAACAAGACGGCGCTACATGCCACACAGCGCACGTCACAATCGATTTATTGAAGGAAACATTCGATGAGCGCATAATTTCGCGGAATGGACCTGTCAATTGGCAACCAAGATCGTGTGATTTGACACCATTGGATTATTTTCTTTGGGGATATGTGAAGTCGCTCGTCTACGGCAACAAACCAGAAACGTTAGGGGACTTGGAAGCCAACATTCGTGGCGTTATTACCAACATACGGCCCCATATGCTCGAAAAAGTGGTTGAAAATTGGACCTGTAGAATTAGCTTTATTCGAGCCAGCCGCGGCGGCCACATGCCCGAAATCATATTTAAACATTAATGGCATAAAATTATCCTTCCAATAAAGCCAAATTGATGGACATTAAAACGATTTTCTTGTGTTTTATTTCAATTCGAAGTTCTATACCCCTCAAAAAAACACCCTATATATAGTCCATAAATTTTTTTTTTTTTCATAAAAATTTTCTTTGCATGATAATTGGACGATATATACATATGTACGTACATACATAGTCTATTAATTTTTTTCCAAAACAATTTTTTTTTGCATGAAAGATGGACGATGTGTATTCCATTAAATTTATTCATAAAAAATAGAAAAATGGACGATGTATTACAGTCCATTAATTTTTTTAATAAACTTTTTTTGAATGAAAAATAGACGGTGTATAGTTCACTAAATTTTTTGTATTGTCCATTAAATTTTTTGCATGAAAAATAAAAGATGTATAATCCATTAAATTCTTCCACAAAAAATCGCAAAATGGACGATGTATAGTTTATTAATTTTTTTTTTCATGGACGATGTATATATATAAAAATAGACAATGAAAATACCAAATGGACGATTTATAGTGATGTATAGTCCATTGATTTTTTTTCATAAAAATCATTTAGCATGAAAAATGGACGAAGTATATATAGTCCATTAATTTTTTTTCATCAAATATTTTTTGCATGAAAAATGGGCGATGTTTAGTCCAATTAATTTTTTCATAAAAAATCTTTTTGCATGAAAAATGGCCGATGTATAGTTAACCTGACCAGACATCCTGCTTTCGGCGGCATTACTCCGCTTTTCGTAGGGCGATCACGCTCCGAAAAATTGACAATGTATACTCCATTTAATTTTTTGCATTGATAAATGGTCGATGTACAGTTCATTTAATTTTTTTCATGAAAAATGGTCAATGTAGAGTCCATTTAATTTTTTGCCTAAAAAATGGTCGATGTATAGTTCATTTAATTTTTTGCACGAAAAATAGACGATGTACAGTCCATTAAATTTTTGCATAAACAATTGCAAAATGGATGATGTATAGTCCATTAAATTTATTTTACAAAAAATTTTTTTGCATGAAAAATGGATGATGTATAGTCCATTAAATTTATTTCACAAAAAAATTTTTTGCATGCAAAATGGATGATGTATAAGTCCATTTAATTTCTTGCAAAAAAAAATGGTCGATGTATAGTCCATTTAATTTTTTGCATGAAAAATGGACGATGTATAGTAACTTAAATTTTAATCATGAAAAATTTTTTTTTGCATGAAAAATGGACGATGTATAGTTCATTTAATTTTTTCATAAAAAATTGCAAAATGGACGATGTATAGTCCATTAAATTTTTTTCATAAAAAATTTGTTTGCTTAAAATATGGACGATGTATAGTCTATTTAATTTTTTTTGCATGAAAAATGGACGATGTATAGTCCATTAATTTTTTTCATAAAAATTGCAAAGTGGACGATGTATAAATTTTTTTTAATAAAATTTTTTTTGCATGAAAAATGGTCGATGTATAGTTTATTTATTTTTTTGCATGAAAAAATATGTATAGTCCATTAAATTTTTTCATAAAAATTTAAATTTTTTCTCATGAAAAATTTTTTTGCATGAAAAATATACGATGTATTTTTTTTTTATTTTTTTAATGAAAAATGGATGATGTATAGTCCATTTAATTTTTTGCATGAAAAATGGTCGATGTATACTCCATTAAATTTTTTCCATAAAAATTGCAAAATGTACGATGCATAGTCCATTAAATTTAAAAAAAAATTGCAAAATGGACGATGTATAGTCCATTAAATTTATTTCACAAAAAATTTTTTCCATGAAAAATGGTCGATTTTAATTTAATTTTTAATTTTAATTTTTTGCATGAAAAATAGACGATGTATAGTCCATTAAATTTTTTCATAACAAATTGCAAAATGTACGATGTATAGTCCTTTAAATTTTTTTTCATGAAAATTTTTTTTGCATGAAAAATGTACGATGTATTTTTTTATGAAAAATGGATGATGTATAGTCCATTTAATTTTTTGCATGAAAAATGGTCGATGTATACTTCATTAAATTTTTTTCATAAAAATTGCAAAATGTACGATGTATAGCCCATTAAATTTTTTTCATAAAAAATTGCAAAATGGTCGATGTATAGTCCATTAAATTTTTTTAATAAATTATTTTTTGCATGTAAAATGGACGATGTATATTCCATTTAATTTTTTCCATGAAAAATGGTCGATGTTCATTTAATTTTTTGCATGAAAAATGGTCCAATAAATTTTTTCATAAAAATTGCGATGTATATATAGTCCATTAAATTTTTTTAATAAAAAATGTTTTTGCATGAAAAAGGGATGATGTATAGTCCTTTTAATTGTTTGCATGAAAAATGGTCGATGTATAGTAAATTTAATTTTTTGCATGAAAAATAGACGTTGTATAGCCCATTTAATTTTTTGCATGAAAAATAGACGATGTATAGTCCATTAAATTTAAAAAAAAAAATTGCAAAATGGACGATGTATAGTCCATTAAATTTATTTAAAAAAAATTTTTTTTGCATGAAAAATGGACGATGTATAGTCCATTAAATTTTTTCCATAAAAAATTTGTTTGCTTAAAATATGGACGATGTATATATAGTCTATTTAATTTTTTGCATGAAAAATGGACGATGTATAGTCCATTAATTTTTTTCATAAAAATTGTAAAGTGGACGATGCATAGTCCTTTAAATTTTTTTTCATGAAAAATTTTTTTGCAGGAAAAATTTTTTTGCATGAAAAATGGTCGATGTATAGTTTATTTAATTTTTTGCATGAAAAAATATGTATAGTCCATTAAATTTTTTTATAAAAAATTGCAAAATGTACGATAGTCCTTTAAATTTTTTTTCATGAAAAATTTTTTTGCATGAAAAATGGACGATGTATAGTCCATTTAATTTTTGCATGAAAAATGGTTGATGTATAGTTCATTTAATATTTGCATGAAAAATAGACGATGTATAGTCCACTAAATTTTTTTATAAAAAATTGCAAAATGGACGATGTATAGTCCATTAAATTTGTTTCACAAAAAAAAAAAAATTTATGAAAAATGGATGATGTATAGTAGAGCTGCAAAACTATCGATAGTACTATCGATACTATCGGCAAAAAAACAAGTAATTAAAAGAGTAAAAATAATCGAAGTCAGTAAACAGTAGCCGGCAGCTTTGAAGCAAATTATCCGTAGTTGATTTATGCTTTTGTACAGCGATGGAAAAGTTGGTACAATTGTATAATTTTAGCGCTATTTGAATGCCAAAAGTAAGGTAGCACCGCAATGACTCATTTAGCACTACTGGAATCTCTTTATATTTATTACATGCCAAAAATAGCATTAAAATATATTAACCCCCTTATGCAAAAAATAATGCGTGCTTGAAGTGTACATTAAAAAAACCGGTTTTAACGTTCACTTATTTTTTTGCACAAGGGGGTTAATCTTTAGCTCGAAGGTATTAGAAAATTATGTAAATCAAACGATGTTTTCCGGTACTTAAAGAATTGCTGGAGGAACGTTATTTATTCCAAATTCATCTGCAAATGTGGAAATTTTATTTTCCTACCAAAGAGAGAAGCCGACTATTTGCATCGACTGTGAACAATCGAATAAAAAAAAGGTTATAAATGTAGTATATCGTAAATGTTACTTTTATATTCAGATCCCAGCAACTAATATTCTTTGTGCACCTTCTGGCGTTTTGTTAATTGATTTTTAGTTAATTAAAAAGTACAAGTATTAAAAAAATATAAATAAAGAATTAGGTACAATCGTACTGAAAAAATTAATTTTTTTTTTTGAAAGTTAGTACAATTTGTAAATATGACATCGCATCCCTGCTTCTGTATACATAAGTACTTAAATACATATGTATGTATATGAATTTATTTATAAATCCAAGTGTTACTCGACAAATAGTAGTCACAAGTATCTTAATAAATTTTGGTGGTACTGATATCGCGACGGCCGCCAATCGTCTCTTACGATAAAACGTTACACTTAGTGTCTTAAAAATTATCAACAATTTTCGCATTTTGATAATTCTAAACCATGGGTAGGCCTATAAAATTTTAAGTTCAATAAAAAAGTATATTTTCGATAATATGCCGCTTACGATAAAATCGAAAAAAAGGCTTGATATATTTTTATATACTAATGAAAATGTTGAGGACTCTGGATTTTTTTACGAGTAAAATGTAGTTTATGTGGCAACTTTTATAAAACTATTCGATACTATCGATAGTATAGATAGTTTTACATAAAACTATCGAAACTATCGAGTGGAGCGACTATCGATAGTTTTGCAGCTCTAATGTATAGTCCATTTAATTTTTTGCATGAAAAATGGACGATGTATAGTCCATTTAATTTTCGCATGAAAAATGGTCGATGTATAGTTCATTTAATTCTTTGCATGAAAAATGCACGATGTATAGTCCATTAAATTTTTTCATAAAAAATTGCAAAATGGACGATGTATATATAGTCCATTAAATTTATTTCACAAAAAAATTATTTTTATGAAAAATGGATGATGTATAGTCCATTTTATTTATTTAATGGACTATACATTAAATTTTTTCATAAAAAATGTTTTTGCATGAAAAAGGGATGATATATAGTCCTTTTAATTGTTTGCATGAAAAATGGTCGATGTATAGTCCATTAAATTTTTTCATAAAAAATTGCAAATTGGACGATGTATAAGTCCATTAAATTTTTTTAATAAAAAATTTTTTTGCATGAAAAAGGGATGATGTATAGTCCTTTTAATTGTTTGCATGAAAAATGGTCGATGTATAGTAAATTTAATTTTTGCATGAAAAATAGACGATGTATGCCCATTTAATTTTTTACATGAAAAATAGACGATTAAATTTTTTCATAAAAAATTGCAAAATGTGCGATGTATAGTCCATTAAATTTTTTGCCTGGAAAATGGTCGATGTATAGTCCATTAAATTTTTTCATAAAAATTGCGATGTAAAGTCCATTAAATTTATTTCACAAAAAAATTTTTTCCATGAAAAATGGTCGATGTATAGTTCATTTAATTTTTTGCCTGGAAAATGGTCGATGTATAGTCCATTAAATTTTTTCATAAAAATTGCGATGTAAAGTCCATTAAATTTTTTTAATGAAAAATTTTTTTTGCATGAAAAAGGGATGATGTATAGTCCTTTTAATTGTTTGCATGAAAAATGGTCGATGTATAGTAAATTTAATTTTTTGCATGAAAAATAGACGATGTATCCCCATTTAATTTTTACATGAAAAATAGACGATGTATAGTTCATTAAATTTTTTCATAAAAAATTGCAAAATGGACGATGTATAGTCCACTTAATTTTTTGCCTGGAAAATGGTCGATTAAATTAGTCCATTAAATTTTTTCATAAAAATTGCGATGTATAGTCCATTAAATTTTTTTAATAAAAAATTTTTTTTGCATGAAAAAGGGATGATGTATATATAGTCCTTTTAATTGTTTGCATGAGAAATGGTCGATGTATAGTAAATTTAATTTTTTGCATGAAAAATAGACGATGTATGCCCATTTAATTTTTTACATGAAAAATAGACGATGTATAGTCCATTAAATTTTTTCATAAAAAATTGCAAAATGGACGATATATAGTCCATTTAATTTTTTGCATGAAAAATGGACGATGTATAGTCCATTTAATTTTTTCCATGAAAAAAAGACGATATTAGTCCATTTAATTTTTTGCATGAAAAATAGACGATGTACACTCCACTAAATTTTTTCATAAAAAATTGCAAAATGGACGATGTATAGTCCTTCAAATTTTTTCCAAAAAAATTTTTTTGCAGGAAAAATGAACGATGTATAGTGCATTTATTTTTTTGCATGAAAAAAGGTCGATGTATATATAGTCCATTTAAATTTTTGCATGAAAAATAGACGATTAAATTTTTTCATAAAAAATTGCAAAATGGACGATGTATAGTCCATTAAATGTTTTCATAAAAAATTTTTTTGCATGACAAATGGTCGACGTATAGTTCATTTAATTTTTTGCATGACAAATGGTCAATTTCATTAAATTTTTTCAGAAAAATTCCAAAATGGACGATGTATAGTCCATTAAATTTTTTTCATAAAATTTTTTTGTGCGTGAAAAATGGACAATGTATACTCCATTAAATTTTTTTAATAAAAATTTTTTTTGCATGAAAAAGGGATGATGTATAGTCCTTTTAATTGTTTGCATGAAAAATGGTCGATGTATAGTAAATTTAATTTTTTGCATGAAAAATAGACGTTGTATAGCCCATTTAATTTTTTGCATGAAAAATAGACCATGTATAGTCCATTAAATTTTTTCATAAAAAATTGTAAAATGGACGATATATAGTCCATTTAATTTTTTGCATGAGAAATGGACGATGTATAGTCCATTTAATTTTTGCATGAAAAATGGTCGATGCATAGTTCATTTAATTTTTTGCATGAAAAATAGACGATGTATAGTCCATTAAATTTAAAAAAAAATTTGCAAAATGGACGATGTATAGTCCATTATAATTAATTTAAAAAAAAAAATTTCCATGAAAAATGGTCGATGTATAGTTCATTTAATTTTTTGCATGAAAAATAGACGATGTATAGTCCATTAAATTTTTTCATAAAAAATTGCAAAATGTACGATGTATAGTCCTTTAAATTTTTTTTCATGAAAAATTTTTTTGCTTGAAAAATGGTCGATGTATAGTTCAATTAATTTTTGCATGAAAAATAGACGATGTATAGTCCATTAAATTTTTTCATAGCAAATTGCAAAATGTACGATGTATAGTCCTTTAATTTTTTTTTCATGAAAAACTTTTTTGCATGAAAAATGGACGATGTATAGTCCATTAAATTTTTTCATAAAAATTTTTTTTGTATGAAAAATGGACGATGTATATATACTCCATTAAATTTGTTTGATAAAAAATTTTTTTTTATGAAAAATGGATGATGTATAGTCCACTTAATTTTTTGCCTGGAAAATGGTCGATGTATAGTCCATTTAATTTTTTCCATGAAAAAAAGACGATATTAGTCCATTTAATTTTTTGCATGAAAAATAGACGATGTATAGTCCATTAAATTTAAAAAAAAAATGCAAAATGGACGATGTATAAGTCCATTATAATTAATTAAAAAAAAATTTTTCCATGAAAAATGGTCGATGTATAGTTCATTTAATTTTTTCATAACAAATTGCAAAATGTACGATGCATAGTCCTTTAAATTTTTTTTCATGAAAAATTTTTTTGCATGAAAAATGGTCGATGTATAGTCCATTAAATTTTTTCATAAAAATTTTTTTTGTATGAAAAATAGACGATGTATATTCCACTTAATTTTTTGCCTGGAAAATGGTCGATGTATAGTCCATTAAGTTTTTTCATAAAAATTGCGATGTATAGTCCATTAAATTTTTTTAATAAAAAATTTTTTTTGCATGAAAAAGGGATGATGTATCATTCCTTTTAATTGTTTGCATGAAAAATGGTCGATGTATAGTAAATTTAATTTTTTGCATGAAAAATAGACGATGTATGCCCATTTAATTTTTTACATGAAAAATAGACGATGTATAGTTCATTAAATTTTTTCATAAAAAATTGCAAAATGGACGATATATAGTCCATTTAATTTTTTGCATGAAAAATGGACGATGTATAGTCCATTTAATTTTTTCCATGAAAAAAAGACGATATTAGTCCATTTAATTTTTTGCATGAAAAATAGACGATGTATACTCCACTAAATTTTTTCATAAAAAATTGCAAAATGTACGATGTATAGTCCTTTAAATTTTTTTTTATGAGAAATTTTTTTGCATGAAAAATGGACGATGTATAATAGTCCATTTAATTTTTTGCATGAAAAATGGACGATGTATAGTTCATTTAATTCTTTGCATGAAAAATGCACGATGTATAGTCCATTAAATTTTTTCATAAAAAATTGCAAAATGGACGATGTATATATAGTCCATTAAATTTATTTCACAAAAAAATTATTTTTATGAAAAATGGATGATGTATAGTCCATTTTATTTATTTAATGGACTATACATTAAATTTTTTCATAAAAAATTTTTTTGCATGAAAAAGGGATGATATATAGTCCTTTTAATTGTTTGCATGAAAAATGGTCGATGTATAGTCCATTAAATTTTTTCATAAAAAATTGCAAATTGGACGATGTATAGTCCATTAAATTTATTTCACAAAAAATTTTTTTTATGAAAAATGGATGATGTTAGTCCATTTAATTTTTTGCATGTAAAATGGTCGATGTATACTCCATTAAATTTTTTTCATAAAAATTGCAAAATGTACAATGTATATATAGTCCATTAAATTTATTTCACAAAAAATTTTTTCCATGAAAAATGGTCGATGTATAGTTCATTTAATTTTTTGCCTGGAAAATGGTCGATGTATAGTCCATTAAATTTTTTCATAAAAATTGCGATGTATAGTCCATTAAATTTTTTTAATAAAAAATTTTTTTTGCATGAAAAAGGGATGATGTATAGTCCATTTAATTTTTTGCATGAAAAATGGACGATGTATATATAGTCCATTTAATTTTTTCCATGAAAAAAAGACGATATTAGTCCATTTAATTTTTTGCATGAAAAATAGACGATGTATACTCCACTAAATTTTTTCATAAAAAATTGCAAAATGGACGATGTATAGTCCTTCAAATTTTTTTCAAAAAAATTTTTTTGCAGGAAAAATGAACGATGTATAGTGCATTTAATTTTTTGCATGAAAAAAGGTCGATGTATATATAGTCCATTTAAATTTTTGCATGAAAAATAGACGATTAAATTTTTTCATAAAAAATTGCAAAATGGACGATGTATAGTCCATTAAATTTTTTCATAAAAAATTGCAAATTGACGATGTATAGTCCATTAAATGTTTTCATAAAAAAATTTTTTGCATGACAAATGGTCGACGTATAGTTCATTTAATTTTTTGCATGAAAAATGGTCAATGTTAGTTCATTAAATTTTTTCAGAAAAATTCCAAAATGGACGATGTATAGGCCATTAAATTTTTTTCATAAAATTTTTTTGTGCATGAAAAATGGACAATGTATACTCCATTAAATTTTTTTGATAAAAAAATTTTTTTTTATGAAAAATGGATGATGTATAGTCCACTTAATTTTTTGCATGGAAAATGGTCGATGTATATATAGTCCATTAAATTTTTTCATAAAAATTGCGATGTATAGTCCATTAAATTTTTTTAATAAAAAATTTTTTAGCATGAAAAATGGATGATGCAAAGTCCTTTTAATTGTTTGCATGAAAAATGGTCGATGTATAGTAAATTTAATTTTTTGCATGAAAAATAGACGATGTATGCCCATTTAATTTTTCACGCGAAAAATAGACGATGTATAGTCCATTAAATTTTTTTATAAAAAATTGCAAAATGGACGATATATAGTCCATTAAATTTTTTTTATAAAAAATTTTTTGCATGAAAAATGGACGATGTATAGTCCATTAAATTTTTTTAATAAAAATTTTTTTTCCATGAAAAACGGACGATGTATAGTCCATTTAATTTTTTGCATGGAAAATGATCGATGTATAGTTCATTTAATTTTTTGCATGAACAAATATGTATAGTCCATTAAATTTTTTCATAAAAAATTGCAAATTGGACGATTTATAGTCCATTAAATTTATTTCACAAAAAAATTTTTTTATGAAAAATGGATGATGTATAGTCCATTTAATATTTTGCATGAAAAATGGTCGATGTATATTCCATTAAATTTTTTTCATAAAAATTGCAAAATGTACGATGTATAGTCCATTAAATTTTTTTCATAAAAATTTTTTGTGCGTGAAAAATGGACAATGTATACTCCATTAAATTTTTTTAATAAAAATTTTTTTTGCATGAAAAAGGGATGATGTATAGTCCTTTTAATTGTTTGCATGAAAAATGGTCGATGTATAGTCCATTAAATTTTTTCATAAAAAATTGCAAAATGGACGATGTATATATAGTCCATTAAATTTATTTCACAAAAAAATTATTTTTATGAAAAATGGATGATGTATAGTCCATTTTATTTATTTAATGGACTATACATTAAATTTTTTCATAAAAAATTTTTTTGCATGAAAAAGGGATGATATATAGTCCTTTTAATTGTTTGCATGAAAAATGGTCGATGTATAGTCCTCCATTAAATTTTTTCATAAAAAATTGCAAATTGGACGATGTATAGTCCATTAAATTTATTTCACAAAAAATTTTTTTTATGAAAAATGGATGATGTATAGTCCATTTAATTTTTTGCATGTAAAATGGTCGATGTATACTCCATTAAATTTTTTTCATAAAAATTGCAAAATGTACGATGTATATATAGTCCATTAAATTTATTTCACAAAAAATTTTTTCCATGAAAAATGGTCGATGTATAGTTCATTTAATTTTTTGCCTGGAAAATGGTCGATGTATAGTCCATTAAATTTTTTCATAAAAATTGCGATGTATAGTCCATTAAATTTTTTTAATAAAAAATTTTTTTGCATGAAAAAGGGATGATGTATAGTCCTTTTAATTGTTTGCATGAAAAATGGTCGATGTATAGTAAATTTAATTTTTTGCATGAAAAATAGACGATGTATACTCCACTAAATTTTTTCATAAAAAATTGCAAAATGGACGATGTAAATATAGTCCTTAAAATTTTTTCCAAAAAAATTTTTTTGCAGGAAAAATGAACGATGTATAGTGCATTTATATTTTTGCATGCAAAATGGTCGATGTATAGTCCATTTAAACTTTTGCATGAAAAATAGACGATTAAATTTTTTCATAAAAAATTGCAAAATGGACGATGTATAGTCCATTAAATTTTTTCATAAAAAATTGCAAATTGGCGATGTATAGTCCATTAAATTTTTTCATAAAAATTTTTTTTGCATGAAAAATGGTCGACGTATAGTTCATTTAATTTTTTGCATGAAAAATGGTCAATGTTAGTTCATTAAATTTTTTCAGAAAAATTCCAAAATGGACGATGTATAGTCCATTAAATTTGTCCATAAAAATTGCGATGTATAATCCATTTGTCCATAAAAATTGCGATGTATAATCCAATAAATTTTTTTAATAAAAAATTTTTTTGCATGAAAAATGGATGATGTAAAGTCCTTTTAATTGTTTGCATGAAAAATGGTCGATGTATAGTAAATTTAATTTTTTGCATGAAAAATAGACGATGTATGCCCATTTAATTTTTTGAATGGAAAATAGTCGATGTATAGTTCATTTAATTTTTTGCATGAACAAATATGTATAGTCCATTAAATTTTTTCATAAAAAATTGCAAAATGGACGATGTATATAGTCTATTAAATTTATTTCACAAAAAAATTTTTTTTTATGAAAAATGTATGATGTATAATCCATTTAATTTTTTGCATGAAAAATGGTCGATGTATAGTCCATTAAATTTTTTCATAAAAATTGCAAAGTGGACGATGTATAGTCCATTAAATTTTTTAATAAAAAATTTTTTCCATGAAAAATGGACGATGTATATTCCATTTAATTTTTTGTATGACAAATGGTCGATGTATATCATAAAAAATTGCAAAATGGACGATGTAGAGTCCATTAAATTTTTTCATATAAAATTGCTAAGTGGACGATGTATAGTCCATTAAATTTTTTAATCAAATTTTTTTTTGCATGAAAAATGGTCGTTGTATAGTCCATTAAATTTTTTCATGAAAAAGTGCAAAATGGACGATGTATAATAGTCCTTTAAATTTTTTTTCATAAAAAATTTTTTTGCATGAAAAATGGACGATGTATAGTCCATTTAATTTCTTGCATGAAAAATGGACGACGTATAGTCCATTTAATTTTTTGCATGAAAAATGGTCGATGTATAGTCCATTTAATTTCTTGCATGAAAAATAGACGATGTATATACTCCATTAAATTTTTTTCATAAAAAATTTTTTGCATGAATAATAGACGATGTATAGTCCATTAAATTTTTTCATAAAAAATTGCTAAGTGGACGATGTATAATCCATTAAATTTTTTAATCAAATTTTTTTTGCATGAAAAATGGTCGTTGTATAGTCCATTAAATTTTTTCATGAAAAAGTGCAAAATGGGCGATGTATAGTCCATTAAATTTTTTTAATAAAAAATTTGTTTGCAGCGATGTATAGTCCATTAAATTTTTTTTAATAAAAAATTTTTTGCATGCAAAATGGACGATGTATAGTCCTTTAAATTTTTTTCATGAAAAATTGCAAAATGGACGATATATAGTCCATTAAATTTTTTTTATAAAAAATTTTTTGCATGAAAAATGGACGATGTATAGTTCATTTAATTTTTTGCATGAAAAATGGTCGATGTATAGTAAATTTAATTTTTTGCATGAAAAATAGACGATGTATAGTCCATTAAATTTTTTCATAACAAATTGCAAAATGTACGATGTATAGTCCTTTAAATTTTTTTTCATGAAAAACTTTTTTGCATGAAAAATGGACGATGTATAGTCCATTAAATTTTTTTATAAAAATTTTTTTTGTATGAAAAATGGACGATGTATATATACTCCATTAAATTTGTTTGATAAAAAATTTTATTTTTATGAAAAATGGATGATGTATAGTCCACTTAATTTTTTGCCTGGAAAATGGTCGATTAAATTAGTCCATTAAATTTTTTCATAAAAATTGCGATGTATAGTCCATTAAATTTTTTTAATAAAAAATTTTTTTGCATAAAAAAGGGATGATGTATAGTCCTTTTAATTGTTTGCATGAAAAATGGTCGATGTATAGTAAATTTAATTTTTTGCATGAAAAATAGACGATGTATGCCCATTTAATTTTTTACATGAAAAATAGACGATGTATAGTCCATTAAATTTTTTCATAAAAAATTGCAAAATGGACGATATATAGTCCATTTAATTTTTTGCATGAAAAATGGACGATATATAGTCCATTTAATTTTTTCCATGAAAAAAAGACGATATTAGTCCATTTAATTTTTTCATAAAAAATTGCAAAATGGACGATGTATAGTCCTTAAAATTTTTTTCAAAAAAATTTTTTCCATTAAAAATGAACGATGTATAGTGCATTTAATTTTTTGCATGCAAAATGGTCGATGTATAGTCCATTTAAATTTTTGCATGAAAAATAGACGATTAAATTTTTTCATAAAAAATTGCAAAATGGACGATGTATACTCCATTTAATTTCTTGCATGAAAAATGGTCGATGTATAGTTCACTTAATTTTTTTCATGAAAAGTAGACGATGTATTGTTCATTTAAATTATTGCATGAAAAATAGACGATTAAATTTTTTCATAAAAAATTGCAAAATGGACGACGTACACTCCATTTAATTTTTTTTATTGAAAAATGGACGACGTATAGTTCATTTAATTTTTTGCATGAAAAATGGTCGATGTATAGTCCATTTAATTTTTTCATAAAAATTGCAATGTGGACGATGTATATCCATTAAATTTTTTTACCAAAAATTTTTTTTGCATGAAAAACGGACGATGATGTATAGTCAATTTAATTTTTTGCATGAAAAATGGTCGATGTATAGTTCATTTAATTTTTTGCATGAAAAAATATGTATAGTCCGTTAAATTTTTTCATAAAAAATTGCAAATGGACGATGTATATATAGTCCATTAAATTTATTTCACAAAAAAAAATTTTTGTGAAAAATGGATGTTGTATAGTCCATTTAATTTCTTGCATGAAAAATTAAATTTTTTTCATAAAAAATTTTTTGCATGAATAATAGACGATGTAAAGTCCATTAAATTTTTTCATAAAAAATTGCAAAATGGACGATGTATAATAGTCCTTTAAATTTTTTTCATAAAAAATTTTTTTGCATGAAAAATGGACGATGTATAGTCCATTTAATTTCTTGCATGAAAAATGGTCGATGTATAGTTCATTTAATTTTTTTCATGAAAAGTAGACCATGTGTTGTCTTTTAAATTTTTTCATTAAAATTCCAAAATGGACGATGTATATATAGTCCATTAAATTTTTTTCATAAAATTATTTTTCTGCATGAAAAATGGACGATGTATACTCCATTAAATTTTTTGATAAAAATTTTTTTTGCATGAAAAATTGATAATGTATAGTCCATTTAATTTTTTGCATGAAAATTGGACGATGTATATTCCATTAAATTTTTTCATAAAAAATTGCAAAATGGACGATGTATAAGTCCATTAAATTTTTTTAATAAAAAATTTTTTTGCATGAAAAAGGGATGATGTATGCCCATTTAATTGTTTGCATGAAAAATAGACGATGTATAGTCCATTAAATTTTTTCATAAAAAATTGCAAAATGGGCGATGTATAGTCCATTAAATTTTTTTTAATAAAAAATTTTTTGCATCAAAAACGGACGATGTATAGTCCATTTAATTTTTTGCATGAAAAATGGTCGATGTATAGTTCATTTAATTTTTTCATAAAAATTCCAAAATGGACGATGTATAGTCCATTAAATTTTTTTAATAAAAAATTTTTTTGCATGAAAATTGGTCATGCTTGAAAAATGGACGATGTATAGTCCATTAAATTTTTTCATTAAAATTTTTTTTTTTGCATGAGAAAGGGATGATATATAGTCCTTTTAATTGTTTGCATGAAAAATGGTCGATGTATAGTAAATTTAATTTTTTGCATGAAAAATAGACGATGTATACTCCACTAAATTTTTTCATAAAAAATTGCAAAATGGACGATGTAAATATAGTCCTTAAAATTTTTTCCAAAAAAATTTTTTTGCAGGAAAAATGAACGATGTATAGTGCATTTATATTTTTGCATGCAAAATGGTCGATGTATAGTCCATTTAAACTTTTGCATGAAAAATAGACGATTAAATTTTTTCATAAAAAATTGCAAAATGGACGATGTATAGTCCATTAAATTTTTTCCTAAAAAAATTGCAAAATGGACGATGTATAGTCCTTTAAATTTTTTTCATGAAAAATTTTTTTGCATGAAAAATGGACGATGTATATATAGTCCATTTAATTTTTTCCATGAAAAAAGACGATATTAGTCCATTTAATTTTTTGCATGAAAAATAGACGATGTATACTCCACTAAATTTTTTCATAAAAAATTGCAAATTGACGATGTATAGTCCTTTAAATTTTTTCATAAAAATTTTTTTTGCACGAAAAATGAACGATGTATAGTGCATTTAATTTTTTGCATGAAAAATGGTCAATGTATAGTTCATTTAATTTTTTGCATGAAAAAATATGTATATTCCATTAAATTTTTTCATAAAATATTTCAAATGGACGATGTATATATAGTCCATTAAATTTATTTCACAAAAAATTTTTTTATGAAAAATGGATGTTGTATAGTCCATTTAATTTCTTGCATGAAAAATAAACGATGTATATATAGTCTATTAAATGTTTTCATAAAAAATTGCAAAACGGACGAAAATTTTTTCATAAAAAATTTTTTGCATGAATAATAGACGATGTATAGTCCATTAAATTTTTTCATAAAAAATGTTTTCAATGAAAATGGACGATGTATATATAGTTCATTTAATTTTTTACATGAAAAATGGTCGATGTATAGTTCATTTAATTTTTTGCATAAAAAAATATGTATAGTCCGTTAAATTTTTTCATAAAAAATTGTAAATGGACGATGTATATATAGTCCATTAAATTTATTTCACAAAAAAAATTTTTATGAAAAATGGATGTTGTATAGTCCATTTAATTTCTTGCATGAAAAATAAACGATGTATATACTCCATTAAATTTTTTTCATAAAAAATTTTTTGCATGAATAACAGAATTAAATTTTTTCATAAAAAATTGCTAAATGGACGATGTATAGTCCATTAAATTTTTTTAATAAAAAATGTTTTCCATGAAAATGGACGATGTATAGTTCATTTAATTTTATGCATGAAAAATGGTCGATTTATATTATATTTTTTCATAAAAAATTGCCAAATGGGCGATGTATAGTCCATTAAATTTTTTTAATACATTTTTTTTGCCATTAAATTTATTTCACAAAAAATTTTTTTATGAAAAATTTAATTTTTTGCATGAAAAATGGTTGATGTATACTCCATTAAATTTTTTCATACAAATTGCAAAGTGGACAATGTAATTTTTTGCATGAAAAATGGTCGATGTATATTCCATTTAATTTCTTGCATGAAAAATAAACGATGTATATACTCCATTAAATTTTTTTCATAAAAAATTTTTTGCATGAAAAATAGACGATGTATACGCCACTAAATTTTTTCATAAAAAATTGCAAAATGGACGATGTGTCCTTTAAATTTTTTTCATAAAAATTTTTTTTGCATGAAAAATGGATGATGTATAGTCCATTTAATTTCTTGCATGAAAAATAGACGATATATAGTCCATTAAATTTTTTCATAAAAAATTGCAAAATTTAAATTTTTTCATAAAAAAGTTTTTCCATGAAAAATGGACGATGTATAGTTCATTTAATTTTTTGCATGAAAAATGGTCGATGTATAGTCCATTAAATTTTTTGCATGAAAAATAGAAGATGTAAAGCCCATTACATTTTTTTCACTAAAAATAGACGATGTATAGCCCATTAAATTTTTTCATAAAAAATTGCAAAATGGACGATGTATAAAAATATATTATATTAATTTTTTGCATTAAAAATGGTTGATGTATATATAAGTCTATTAAATGTTTTCATAAAAAATTGCAAAACGGACGAAAATTTTTTTCATAAAAAATTTTATGGAAGGGAAAAAGGACGATGTATAATCCATTTAATTTTTTGCATGCAAAATGGACGATGTATTATAGTCCATTACATTTAATTTTTTCATTTCGACAAAAAAAGGTCGTTATTGTGAATAAAATCGACAAAAAATAGCTTAAAATTTGTGTTTGTGTACTTAAAAATAAACACTGTTTAAGACTAATATTTTTTGAAAAATTTTCATATTAGAATACTTAAGCGAAAGCTAAATTCTGTTCGATAGAAAATTCGTTGCTCAACGAATTTTTCGATGCTCATAATATGAATTCAACATTCGATTTTCGATGTTCGATACCCAACGAAGATCCAAAAGCGGAATGCAACTCATAATAGGGCCTAAAGTCTTCTTGAACAGTATGAAATACCGTTATGCCTTTTGTTATGTTACATACATATGTACTTGCGTGATTTGTACAGTATCAACAGTTTTGTGTCATTTCTGAACATCTGAACTTTTTTGAGTTGTGACTTATTGTGTGTGATATGCATATGACGCTAGAGATAAAATAAGCATGCTGTAAAAATTGAGGCAAACATTTCTTTAAGAGCAAGTTCTAAAACGGCTTAATAAAAAATATACCATGGATTATATATTTTTTTTTTAATTTTCCAAAAATATTGAGCTTAATTTTGTAAAACGCAACGCCACGCGTTGAAAAATTTTATATCGAAAAAATTTAAATTACAAAAACAAAATACATACAAAATTTGTCAACGCTAAAGCTTGGATCACACGATTGGCACAATGCACCAATTTTCGAGGGCTCACTGAAATAAATTCATAAGTAACAAGGTAAATTTACCTTATTTGTCAACTAATTGAAATATAATTTCATAACTGCACCACACTGCATTAATAATAAAGCCATATAGATTTATTCAAGAGTTAATTAAGTAATAATGTCATTTTGGCTTTTTTGCATAACTAATATAACTTTATTGCAGTGAGCCGACGAAAATTGGTACATTGTGCCGATCGTGTGATCCAGTCTTAAGCCTTGTGTTTTACAAAATAAGAACCATTGTTAAACAAAACCCATACTCAAAATAAATTGCATTCTGTCTCATGCACTTGTAATTTAAAAAAGGACACTTTTTTTGTTTAGTTAAAAGTTTAATTAAATTTAAGAAATATATATATAAGGCAATTGATTTATACATATAAAAATATATAAATAATTTAGTAAATTAACATAAAACTAATTTTAAATGTATAACTGTAACTTAAATTAAAAAAAAAGTTCAAAATGTATTTAATTGTATTAGGAATAACAAGATTATATGTATATTTTATTATTTAAATTAATATCATTTAAAAGAAAATTTTATTTTATATTTTAAAGCCTTTTTTTAGTCACTAAAAATATTTGTTGTAAATTTTGTCATTTTATTATATGCAATTAATTTATATATTTACTTAGAAAAAATATGTCTCTTATATTAAACTTAAATTACTCAGTTTAAATTTATATGTGATTGTATATTTTTTTTTTTGTTTTTCTTTTTAAATTTTTTTTATTGTTTTTTTTATTTATTTATTAATTAGTTCAATGCAATAAAGGTATTCACATCAGTTTTTTGCTTGTTGGAAAAATGGAAAAATGTAATTTTTTTACAACAAACACAGAGAAAAAAATTCACCAAAAGTTGAATTTAAAAACTCAACTTTAGGTGGAATTTTTTTTCCTGTGTTTGTTGTAAAAAATTTACATGTTTCCATTTTTCCAACAAGAAAAAAACTGATGTGAATACCTTTAATATTTTATTAAAGTTTTTTTTCAACGATTATATTAGAATCCAGGAACATTTCTAGAACTTATACTAGCAGCGATTTTTCAGTTAGTTCAACAGTCATGTCAAATTTTTATAGAAGAACAATTTAGCAATATTAGAGCAGTTTTTTATAATGCAAGTTTTCATTTACCAAAAAAAAAAAATAGTTAAATCGAATAAAAAATATTTCGATGTTCATTATTCATTCGGTTCAATAGATTTCGAAAAATTTCCAAAATTAACTTTTCACTAAATTGTTTTTATTTTAGCAAATTTCAAAATACTATGAAGATCAAAATCTAATCAGCTCTTAACTTCAAAAAGACACGTCGATTGCTGTGTACTAGACTGAAGTCGGGTGATTCGTTCGAATGTTACTGTTTACGAAAATTTTCGAAAAAATGGGTTTTTCTATTAACTTTAAAAGTATTTTTTAAATCAATATAAAGTATTCACTGATTTTTATAAATTTTAAAATGGTATCGGTTGCTGGAAATTTGATCAAAGTCTGTAGCTTAGCGGGAAGTTTTAGGGATATATGTATATTTTTTTTTAAAAAATGACTTCCCTACAATTCAGTGCAATAAAATTCATTAATTTAAGAACTGGAGTGTTGTTTTGAAATACAAATCGTAAACTGAAACTACGTTTGTTGACAATAAAATAATCATGTTCTAGAATAGTTCATCCTGGAAGTCTGTATACATAAATTTGATTATAACATTATTTATAAGTTCATAAGTTTAATAAAAATTTAAACAAATATTTGTATAGGTATGTATGTAATGACTTTGTACAAGTAAACTACAATATATATATATATATATATATATATATATATATATACATATGTATATATATATATATATATATATATATATATATATATATATATATATATATATATATTTTTTTAACATTTGGTGGCAAGATTTTTAAAAACAGAAATTTATGGCCTGTTCAACGATGTCGAAAGATTATGTTCGTTAAGCAATTTATATTGAAAACAACAAAATACAATACAGACAAATATTTACTTTTGTTTTCAATGTAAATCGTCGAACGAACGTATATATATTTTCGATACCGTTGATCAGGCCATTGAATAGAATTTCAATTTTTGTTTTAAGAATGTCGCCTTAAAATAAACAAAAATATTAAAAAGCTGATGTTAAACGAAAGATATGCCAGTAAGGATTGTAAGAATCAATTTTTTAATTTTATATGTCCTAAGGAAATAACATCCATGGAAATAATATCCATTATATTTTTTATATTATTTTGTTTTTTAAACTGAAATATGTATGCATTATAATGTCCATTGATTGACCTTATTGCATGCCAAAAAAAAATTATTACTAAAGAACGTTAAACATATTTAAGTTATAATATATTGGAAGAGCGAATGTTGAATTTTATAGTGTCCGGCAAAGCGATACCACCACGCCGAAACAGACAGGAGCTTCTAAAAATACACAGATTTTAAGGAATCGACTATGTATTTTTTGAATGTGCTTCGAGGTGAGATAAATAAAAAAAAATATATTTTCCAACAGCCATCGAAGAAATAGGAAAATGTATTCCACGAATAGCATATTTCTCTCGCGAAATATATAGCTAAATGACTCAAGCAATTTATAACAACTTTTAATTTTTTCTTTTCGTATTCATCAAAATCAAAAATTCATTTCGGAGTCAATGTTTTTTGGCGACTATAGAAAACACAATAAATTGTACATTAAAAATTTTATGAGAATATGAAATGACAAGCTTTGCATTATATTTTATAAATTACTTTTATTGTAACAAGTTTATTTGAAATTAATTTAAGAGCTTGCTCCCTACAGTCTACACTTTAGTACACATTTCTCCTTTTCATTTATTTCATTTAACTTTGATTAAATTTTTATTGGAATTTTCCTTTTGCTTCAACAAACTTTCGCTTACCTCAAAAGGCTCAACAAATTTCTGTTTATTTTTTCCCAAACTAAATAAAATTAAATTAGTATAATGTCATGTATCTATATATACGTATATATAAAATTAACTCTTAATATATGTTTGTATGTATGTATTTAGGCAAACTGAAGTAAATTTAATTTAAAACTAAAGTATATTTACTTTTAAAGTATTTAACTAAATTTCTAAATTTAATAGAAAAAAAAACAAACAAAAATATTACAAAAACTCATTAAAAAAATATAAATTACTACATATTTCTTTTCAAATGGAAAATTACAAAATATTTTGCTTTTAACAAAAAAAAAAACGTTTCTTAAGAAAAGAAAAAAATAAACAAATTCTTACAAAATCAAAGACTTATCAAACGTAAAAGAAAATACTTAAATTAAAAGTTTAACTAAATTAAACTTAAAAATAAGTCTTAAACATATTTATTTATTTACACAATTTTCATAGGGCAGTCCACATAATCGGCTTCCAAGCGCCCCAAAGTCTTTTTAACTCGCAGTGCTGTTAAACGCACTGTAGGATTAGGATGCCAGCACTCCTGCATGATTTTAGCCACAGTGGCCAAGACATCGTCCTCTTGCCAACGCGAAGGTATGGGCGGTCTGAAACCTTTCACGCACACCACAGCATGCATGTCTTCGAATGTGGGATCCGACGGCACCACATCGTGATAAGGCAAAGCATAATCTTCGCAGGTGGTTGCCTTTGAGCCGGGTATGGGTGTATAGCAACGTCTAGCCATTTCCCACAGCACCAAGCCCACCGAGTACATATCTGCCCGCTTGAATTCCTCAAATTGCTGAGCATTCAAGGTTTCATTGAGCACTTCGGGCGCCATATAACGTCTGGTGCCAACTCGGGTATTTTGTGCAATATATATTTCATCCAATTCGGAAATATATTTAACAGCCAAACCGAAATCCGCTATAGCACACTGGCCATTACGTTTAACTAAAATATTTTTACTCTTAATGTCGCGATGGGCAATGGCGGGTTTACCAGGTGTGCCGAAAATTTCATCATGCAAATGAGCCAAGCCGGAGGCCAAAGAATAGGCCAGCAATTGTAATTTCTGGGGATTTATAACCGATGTGGAGAGATAGTCGTGTAAGCTGCCATTCTCGTGGTAGTCAGTTATTAACAGCATTTGTGTCCAGCTGCCATTACCTTTTATATCGGCCGCTATAAAGCCCAAAATATTTTCATGTCTCATCAAAACAGTCTGATAGATTTCAGTTTCACGGAACCACGAAGCCTCTTCTGTAGTAAAGAAAGTCTTTACGGCCACTTTTTCATCACGCCACTTGGCCAACCATACCTCACCATAACGACCCTTACCCACCAGCTTGACCATTTGAATCTGCTTGGCAATCGTTCTTTGCACCAGCAACGGCAAACCAGAGCCAGAACCGGAACTTTGTTCGACCATTTGTGACAACGGGGACAATTGGCTATTGCACATGCTGCTTATGAGTCGTGGTTGTTTCCTCAACTTCTCCCTTCGCCTGTACGTCATGCATACAATGACCACTATAACAATGAAGGCAGTCAGGCAAATTATCATGGAGGCAATCATGGCCAAGTAGTGGACAGACTGTGAACTAACTGGCAATTCGGGGGCGGGTGTGGTGAGTTTTGGCGTGAAGGCGGGATGTAGATCGCGATTGCAATAGTTTCCCGTATCACAACAATCAATATTTTTGCCATGCAGATGGGGTACTGTGGAAACTTTGCACTGTTTGGAGAAAATAATGATATAAACAAAAAAAAATTTAATTTTTTTTCAAATCTATTTACCATTAAAAAGCCACCATTGTCTTCTGGAGGCATGCAGCCAAATGTTCTTTCTTCTTCGTATGCGCCAGTAGCTTCATCGTATACCTCTTCAACGGCACTGAAACACGAACCACCCGGTCGGGTCTCACATGTGCCATTATTAACATTATTGGGGCAACTGCCATCACAGTAGCAGGTCAAAGTGCGGGCTGGAATGATAAGAAATTTTTGAAAATTATAATAAACTCTGTATTGCAAAATAAAATTAATAAAAAAAAGCAATAAATTCAAAACTTGTTTTTATGAGAAAAAGCAATTAAGAAAAAATCCATATAATTATTTTGATTGATATTGTTACGTGAAAAGTAATGTACATATTCTTAAAGCTCAAGGCTCAGTTAGCCGACTGTAATGTAATGTAACTGCAACGTAGGAAACAGCCGATGGATATTTTTATATGAAAAGTACGATACATTACATCTCTATAAACATTTTCATTACTTTTCACATAACAATATCAATCAGCTGTTTCTTACTATTGCAGCTACACTCCATTGCAATCGGCTGACTGCACACAAAAAAATCCAAGAGGTAATATTAACTAAGCTTGCATAGGTAACGCTTTTTTATATGAAATTAAAAAACTTAGGTTTTATTAACTATGCTGTTAGGTAATTTGTATATTACACTTTACCTAAAATCCATGTTAATATAACTATTACAATTAGGTATCTTCTTCGAAATTATTTTTATTTAAATGAATTTATATTTTATTGTCAAAAGACAATTTTTGAGCAAAAGGTATTTACATGAAATTTTATAAATGTTTAAATTTCTGTAAATTTATTTTTAAATATTATAGATAAACTAGCTTTCAATTATATTCATGGATGAAATTGATTCAATTGGCGGGGACTCTGAAGTTCAACGTAAAATGTTGCATTTACTGCATAAATTGGATAGTATTGAAGCTACGAAAAATATTCAAGTTATTATGGCCACAAATCGAATTGATATTTTTGATCCTGCTCTTTTGCGTCCTGTTCGTATTGATCGTTTAATTAAATACCCACCACGAAATGTTTAACTTAATTCCCACCATCATTCACGTAAAATGAACTTAACTCGTGGTATTAATTTGTGTAAAATAGATGAACTTATGCCAGGTTATTCCGGTGCTGAGGTAAAGGGTGTATATAGTATAAACATATACTACAGAAGCTGGCACATATGCATTGCGTGAGCGGCGTCTTCATGTTACGTATGAAGATTTTTAAATGGAAGTGGCTAAAGTTATGGAGAGTGGTTCGGAAAGAATATGTCTATTAAAAAGCTTTGGCAATGAATTCATTAATATTTTTTTTTATAGTCCGGAAACATTTGTTTCCTATGAATATTTTTATGTACATACCTAAATATGTAATAAATATTACAATACTTTCTAATAAATTATTAAAAAATTCAGAAATTCATTTATTTTTATTTAATATCGCGAATATTGCTAAAATCCATGACAATTATTAAATTATAAATATTTAGTTTAACTAAAATCCATGATAATTTGCCGTATTATATATGTGTAAATTAACATAACTATTTAGGTAATTCACAGAAAACAAAAAACTTAATTTACCTAGTCGTTAAGCAGTTTTAACTAAAATTTTAGTTGATTTTTCGAACATAGAAATTATCTAAAATTTTTGTTAAATAACCTAGAAAACTTTGTAAATGCCATTCTACCCTTTCACTTAGTTAAAATTATGCCATAATTTTAGGAAATAACCTATAATAACCTATGAATTTTTTTGTGTGTGAGTCTTAAGGGTTAATTTCTTAATTATTCATGCTTCGATTTTAAGTATAGAATGTGTTGGGCAGTTTTATGTAAAATTTTACGAGAAACATTTTTGTGGAACATTTTAACCCTGTGAGTCTTATACGTATGGGTCTTTTTGGTCCCTTTTCTAAGAAGGGACCAAATGTGTTAAAATCTTCTACAAACATTTTTGCCGACAAATTCTATAATATGCTTCTGAAGCTACTGTCACACTTGTCAAACATTTGCCCAAAAATACGTAACCAACAAAGACAAAAGTTTTGATCCAGACGCGTGTTTATCAAATTAAACAGTTTCGAACACAACTAATAGATAATGTTATAGAATCCAACACTATTGGCTACTCTTTAACTTGACAAACTTTTATCTGGGGGCAAATTACGGCACTCGTTTTCGAACGAAATTACGACATATTTCAATAGAGTTTCTATAGAAATATTTCGTAATTTCGTTCGATAACGAGTGCCGTAATTTGCTCCCTGAATTGAAAGATTTTGCATTAGCATTTAGTGGTTACGCTTTTTTGGGCAAATGTTTAACAAGTGTGACCGTACCTTGAGTTAGTTAGTTAAAATTGAAATCAGTTTAGGGGTTAATTTCATAGTTATGCCTCCATTTTAGGTATAGAATTTGCTCGGAAGTTTTATATAAAATCTTGCGAGAAAGATTTTGTGGAATCTTCCACGCACTGTCCCTTTTTTAAAAAACAGTATTCTTAAGCTTCAATTAAATGTATCATCACCATAATATTGTATTATAAGTCTATGAATACACTAAAGCACAAAATTTATTTTCATCACCAGATGTAAGTAAAAACTTTAAACTCGTTTAAGGGTTAATATCATACTTATTGTTGCATAGTGTAATGAGGTTTTCTAAACATTACAACTGGTAGATTTTAACCACATTTATTTATATCTTATATTTGTTGTTTTTTTTTCAACTTTTTTTATAGTTTAAGAATAAAATACATAAAAAAATGAATCTTATCATTAACTCGAGAAATTATGGTTAATAACGTAAATTAACATTAATATTGCTAAACGAAACTGAAAAAGAAGAGGAGAGAGAGAACCATTAACGTTTTAAAGAATATTTCCTCGAACACCAACAAATTCAAGCTAAAACGACGGCAAATTAAGCAACTTGTTTTTAATGATCTCTGCCAAAGATCTAAAAAAAATTTAAAAAAAACTGTTACATAATTACAAACTCGATCATTTTCCAAACATCCCACATCTCCCCAGCAAGTGGAACGAAAGAACGTCAAGTGTACATATGTCAGCGAGTGTTTCCATAAGTTGTTTTTTTTATTTAGTTTTTTAGTGGAAAATATTTTGGAGAATGTACCTGCGAGACACATTCATACAAACACTCATAATTCTTATAAAACGTTTGAAAATAATTATTATTATTGATACAACTTCCTCTAGAGGAAAAAAATATTATCAAAGAAGATAAAAGAGTAAATAAGATCTTCTTTTATTGAAGGGAAGATATAAATAGTAAATGTAATGATATTTTTAATGTTTTATCTTGATTAGAACGGCACGTACCAGCCACGCCAAGATGGAGTGGGTTACCTGCCTTGTTCTTGAAAATCCCGGAATTTTAAAATTAATATTATTTATGAAGACTGCATGAGTATGCATTAGTGTACTGCAAAAGACATCTTATAAGAACTTTCAAGACATGAGGGATTTTTCAAATGCTTTACTACAGCGAAATCTTATAAAACAAACGTTAACACCACTGTTTGCAAGAAATTTGTTTGAGTATTGTAGTTATAAAAGTAAATAAGAAAACACTTCGTGGCGGAAGAATTTGTGATACTTGCTTCTTTTTACGCATGAGCGCGTGTACAAACGTCATGCATGTATATGTGTATGATCTTTTATTTTTCTGCGTACATGCAAAGGTACACACATGCATTAACATTAGTTGTTTGCGGTTAATCACATAATAGCTTACCATCTACATATTACACACACACTCAAACGTACAATATGAAAAATAACAAGCATACACCAATCAACAGTACTTCTTTTGAGTGTTTGTTACAAACAAGCTGTCTTGGCGTTTTCGCTTGTTCACACTGATATACACGTACACCAATACATCCATCGTGCTTCGCTTATAGTACGACAGCATTTATTATTGGTTTAGTATAATACATGCGACGTGAATACATTTAAAAATCATGACGTTTTTACATTTCAAGACTGTTTACGCAGGTCTCTAGTATGCATGCAATAAATTTTGTTTTAGAAGTTCAGGCAACAACAAAACTTGTATATTTAATTCCAGAAATAAATATAAATGGTGGAAAAAACTCAAAATTTTTAAATCAAGTCAACAGTTTAGTTTTATTATTGATGCCAAGAGAGTATTTAACTGCAAAGGTGGGAAACAGCTGATCGATATGAGTTGTGACTCATTATGATTTAGTGTGCGATATGTTTATTTTTATTAACTACCAACAGGTGTGTTATGATTCACTTTTAAAATTATGCAATAGCTTTTCCAAGAGGCAACTTTCATACATATGTATGTGCATTTAATTAAAAAACTAAAACTGCATAAAATAAAAAATACTTTAAATTTCCTTTGATCTGTCTGACTATAAAATTATGAATTTTATTATCAATAAAACGAACCAAAAAAAAAAAATATATATATAGCCAATAAAAGAAAAAAAATATTTTTCAAGGCGCAAAGGTAGACATACACTTAAGCAAAAAAGTCCCCGTACAGTTGCTACTTCAAATTTTTACATAATGTTGCGAACATTTTAGCTGATCAAGTTCTTCGTGAATATGTTTGCCCTCGAAATATTTCCCTTTTCCCCGACCTTCCAATTAGGGCCTAGTTTTGTAAAACGAAAATTGACAAATTCTATATGAAAAAAAAAAAAAATTACAAGGACGAAAGACAATGGCAAGACTGTTGTAAATTTAAAGATGGTAAAATTGAGATTTCATTACAAAAAAGGCTTTCAGCAAATTGTAATATGATGAATCAAAACATTTCAAGTATTCCATTTGCAATAAAAGTTACGTACATATCGATGGTCTCAGGTAGAAAGGCCCTAAGTCGTATTTTCACGAAATTGAGTTTTTCAGTGATTCCAATACATATTACACAAATACACCTCGTCATAAAAATTTATTGCAATAGTGTAAAAAATAACGTCTTTACAAGCAGTTGTACAAAGCAGTTTGTACAAGCAGTTGTACTGTTTCTATTATGTTTTTACCTTCTCCTGTAAAGTTACAGTTATTTGAGTTAGGGCCTTTCTACTTGTGACCATCGATATATAAAGCAGAAATCTACATCAACTGACACCACACACAGTGGACCAAACACAAAGAACGCTGATTATGAAAGTTTAGTGACCTTCGAGAACAGCCAGTTGTTCCGTTCTACTATGTGTTTGTCAGAATATTTGCAATTAACTTTGATGTTATTTGTTCATTAATAATTATCACATGTAATTTGGCTTACAAAGCGATACGAATTTACCCTGATCAAATCATAATATAGAATCAAATTAAAGTTCGAACAATAGCAATAAAAATTAACTAAAATACAAAATTTGTCAACGCTTAGCGTTATCGCTTTACAAAATTAGACCCTTGACACTTTTGTTTTCAAATGAATTTCTAAAAAAAAAATACTGAATTTTTTTAAAACAATAACCTAAAATTTATGATTCATGAATGCTTTTTTGCTTCAGTGTATTTCTGCATAAATAATTAAATATTTGTAAAATTTTTAATACATTTGATGTTTTGGCTATGTAAGAAGTGAGTTGCAACTTGCAACATTGCGACCGGCCAGCAAAAAGCTTCAGTATTGCCGTAAAAGTTATGTTACATTTTCAGCCCTATTTCATGGCATTTGTACGAAAATAATATGCCACAGTGCTTTGCAAGATTGTGTTATTATTGTTCTAAATGGTGTTATGCTGTCTGCCTTGATTATAATTAAAAGAGTCAAAATAAAACCATAATACGCGCAATAAAAAAGAGGCCCCAAATCATTAAAATGGAATTTTAAAGAAAAAGCACGTAACCAACGCATAAAAATATGTAATGTACAACAATATGGGCAGTGTGTGTGTGTGTGTGTGTGTGTGTGTGTGTGTGTGTGTGTGTTTTAAATAGAACTGAAAGAAGAAAAAGCCAACAAAGAACTTTTTTTAAAGAGACACACGTTTGGGAATAAGTGCATACTATACCCCTGCAAAAGACCACTTAATGCATTAAACACATTCACCACAGCAAGCTACCGACTACCAAATGTCAAGGATAGAATGCACACGTTTATATGAGAATGATTCTTTTGAAGACAGCAAGGCAACAGGGCGACAGGTTGTTGTCTATGCTGATTTTTTCGTTGTAGTCCAATTAAACTAATTTCTATTTCTTTGGCTGCAATGAGAAAATTCAGTGTTGCCAGCATAATACAAAATGTTGAATGAATGATTTTGTACAATTATTTCATCTATATAATTAATAGGCGAACATGTTTTTTGTAATCCCTTTTACGCCGGTACCACTGCACCGATTTTAAAGCATTTTTCGTACAGATGTGCAGAATCTATATTTTATTGAAATCGGTTCAGTATTTTGGGAGCTATAAGCGTTTAAAGTTGCTACTACTACATGCACACATATTATACACGCATTTATTAGATTACGAGTAAAAAAAGAAACAAAACATGAGTGTGTGTAGGTGTGTGGGTATGTACCCAGCGGTAAAACTCAGAAGACCTTCTTGGTGCAGGCCTTATTAAAGGACTCTTTCGCATAAAATATACGATACACATTCCACACTCGCTTCTATGAGAAGGGAGAAGAGAAGGAGTAACATGTTTTGTTTGGTTTTTTTACCAAAGCAAAATCAAAATCTATTAGTTTGAAGGCCTTCCAGAATCTCTGGCGAAAGAAGCAAGAACAGAAGGCCTGCTCCGCAATGACAACGCGTGTAAAAAAGATATGAGTATGGAATGGAGCAAGCAGGCCTTCTACATCCAAAAGAAGGCGTACAGAGGCCTTCTAGAACGCATCCCTACTCCTTCTAGTTCCCGCTGGGTAGTATTTCTCTTGATCTAACAATTTTTTTCTCTCTTATTTGTTGTTGTATGAAAGCCATAATACTTAAAGGAAGAGATTTGAATAAATTGAATTAACTTGGTTGAAGGGATTTTGTTTACGTTTTTTTAAATTCATGTGTTATTCAATTATGCTTGCATATGTCTGTATGTAAGTTTGTGTGTGGCTGTGTTTTAATGAATTTTTTATGACGTTTAGATACATTTTCTTTGAATTTTAAATTATTTACATTTTGATTCTAGAATACGGACGAGTGTGTCGTCCGTTTGGTATATCTAGTATTAATTAATGGAAACAATATCCAAAAATTTATGTAAAGCATAAATTGATTCATTTTTATACTTTTACGTCATATAAGTACATTTCGAAAGAGTAATTTAATTTTTATAAATGCTAAATATTTGAAGGTGGTAATACTGAACTATGTATTTATAATTAAATATGAGGTGCAGATGGTGCTGCTGCCGTCTCCAAAATAATTAAGTAGCCGGCTACGAGGCGACAAATGCTGCTAGCGGCATTTGAAGTCGTGTGTTCGTGTAGCCTGCTGTGGTGAATGTGTTTAATGCATAAAAGAACTTTTAAGGCATGAGAGATTTTTCAAATGCTTTACTACACCGAAATCTTCTAAAACAAACGCTAAACAAAACTATTGGGAAGATATTTGTTTTCAGTTATTCCTAGTGCAGGAGTAAAGAAAATACTTCGTAACGGAAAAATTTGTGATGTTTGCTTCTATCTACGCATGGGCGCGTATACAAACTTACATTAGAGTGGCCGTTGTTTATTTAATAATTTTTTTATAATTTCTTATATTCTCTCTCTCCCCCCAAATCGGTTCAGTTTTATGTAAAAAAAAAAATATACAAAAAAATTTCATAGCGATAAGTTATGTTTTGGGGGGGGGGGTGCGCCCGCCCCAAAAAGTTGGCCTTCAAGCCAACAACGTATTTACATTTCAAGACTGTTTACGCAGGCCTCTAGTGCATACAATCTAACACACTCACGCAACACATAAAGTATGCAACTAGTGTTAGTTTTTGGTTAAAATTGTTTGATTTTGAACGTTTTGTTTCATTTTTTTCTCTTGATTTCTTTGAAAGAGGCTCCAAATTGGCGCCGCCTGCCGGTACATACTTTAAACAGTCCATCCACACAGACATGATCATAAATGCGCGCGTGTGTGTGTGTGTTTCATTTAATTTTTGTTTTTGGTTCTTTACCGCCGCTTAAAATAAATGCATTTGTGTGTGAATTCGACACAATTTTATTTGATTACACATTATTCTTTTCTAATTATTCTTTCTGCTGACCATTTTTATAAAAAAAAAATATTAAAGATATTTTCATGTTTTCATATTTTTATAATTTATTAAACATATTTTTTTTGGTCTACCAACATTTCGTCTGATTTATTTGATGTTTTTATGTTTGAAAAATGAAACAAAAAATTTGTCAGGCCTCATTTGGTACGACGAAATAAAAATTCATTTAGACAGACATTTTGTCAGGCGCATTTAAGCGATTTTAAATGCTCAAAGATTTTTAAAGGTGAAGCAATAATAAAAAACAAATATTAAATTATAAAAAAAACAAATAAATATTATATGCTTATCAAGTAAAGAATTCTCAGTAGAGAAATGGGCCATAAGCAATAACGTGTTCTAAATCTTAAACACAAGTTACGAGTATTATTTCACATAAAATTAAAAAAATATGTATATTCATTACGATTCTAAATAGTATTTCCAAGTATAAAACCTAGTATTCTAAACAAGCAGTGAGAAGAACAATGGCGAGGGAGAAAGAGAGGAAACAATTTCTAATTTCTGAAGCGGTTTGGCTTCCACAAGCCATGTTTTGTAAGTGTAGTGAGAAGTTCTCGTAACCAAAAGGAATCTGGAATTACAGAGACTATTGGAAATGAAAATACAATTAGTTCTGCACAATAAATTGGTTAGGACTTTCGAAAAAATACAACCCTGATATGATGCAGTTTACAAAAATTTCCAAAGGCAACAAAAACTCATTGGAGGGGGGTTGTCTAACGATTGTGTAGGATAGTGCGTCCTAGCCTTTAGTATTTACCGATCTTAGATCTGCATAAAATTAACAAACAATTTTTAATTCGTATTAATTTTGACACGCCTTAAATAAAAATAAGAAATTAAAATAATTAACAAAAATGCAAGTAGTTTAAAAACAAACAATAGTCACATAATAATTTCTCATATTTCAAACGAAAAAAAATTGTAAAAGAAAATTTTTTGGCAAATAGAGAATTCGTTGCTCCATGGTGTTGCCAGTTCAGAATAAGGATTAGACATTCGAGACTCGATGTTCAATAGCCTGTGAATGTTTTCAATCGAATGCAACTAATAATAAGGCCAGTGCTATTAAATTTTTTTTTTTTTTATAGAATTGTCTTTGTTTAGCGAACTTTTTTTAGGGAAAACTGTTTAGTAACTTATAACCCCACGTTTTGTATGCATTTTTTGGATTGAATTTACAAAGTGTGCACTGACTGCACTTGCATTGACTGTTCATAAATTAATTTTTTTGCACTATAAGTTTGGCATATTTATATTTTTTAATTATGTATTTTCTAAAAATTCTTTGTTAGAATTTGGCTTTTATTAAAAGTATTTTTATATGCTTGTTGTTGCTTCGAGCTATTGCATTTCTGATTTTGGGTTATTTCATTTTTATTTGATTATTATTACACTGCAAAAAAATTTCCCAACATTTAATGAGAGAGAAATAAAGAAATATCTCGTACTTTTTCTTTTGTAAAAGTGTTAATAAGCACATATGTATGAGTTTTATGTAAAAAAAAATTAAACTGCACTTTTTGGGGTATTTAAAAGAAATAAAAAAAATTACGTTGATTGTGAAAGATAAAAAAAAAGTTATACAATATTGTCTAAAGCGTATTTTGTAACGTGTACGAAAGTTTCGGTCTATTTTAAAAAGTAAAAAACATTTTTTTCGTAAAATGTTTCCTAAATTATTTTCAGTGTAAGAACAGTTTAAATTTCTCAAATATCTGTGATGCAAATTCTTTTAGCAACATTTGAACATCAAATTTTATATTAATATTTAATTTTTATATTTAATTAATACCAACCAAAAAATTTGAATTATGTATTATATTTGCTAGAAGTTTTGTGATTTTGAAATTCAAAGCTATTTAGAGAATGTGGCTGATTTTTTTTTTAACAATTTGTTATATGAATTGTTATAGAAACAAGCATTTATAAGATGCACGGTAGAAATAGCACTTGACATTATTGATCTTTTAAAAAACAATTGGCCAATTCACAAATTGTTGTTGGTAATTTCTTTATAAAACATATGTTTCGAAACGTGTCTACACAGAATTTAAGCACAAAATCTTAGAATTAAAACTCATAGAAGATTTTGTAAATTGGCTAGTTATTTATTTTATGGATGCGTATTAAGCGGGAATTCCTTATCACGCCTTCTACGCTTTTGCAAATCTACGCGACTTCAATTAAGCTCAATAAATCAATATAGAATGGACAGTGGAAAGTGGTCTAAGTCATGTGCATTTTTGCTTCAAAATATCACATAAATCTTAAAATATCTTTCATAAATATTTAATATATGTTAAATAAATTTAGATTAATCGAGACTAATACAATTCTAAATTAGGATGTTGCATAATATAAAAATATTTTTTGATTTATTCAAATGTAATCTACTACATATCTCGGTCAAAGAAATATATGACTTAGATCACATATGTGCTTTTAATTATGAAAGTGGTCTAAGTCATATATTTCTTTCTTTCTTTTTTATGTAACATTTTAATTTAGAGTTGTACCAATCCCGATTAATATAAATTTATTTAATATTTATTAAATATTTATTGAAGTTTTTTTAAGATTTATTTGATATTTCGAAGCAAAAATGCACATGATTTAGACCACTTTCATAATTAAGGGCACATATCTACCCACTGTATAAAAATTTAAATCATTGTCTCTACTCTTTCGCTAAAGAAATATTTAATTCTATCCTTCTTTGGTATTTAAAAGAATATGAAAAAAAAATTTTTTTTGTCTCTACTGCGGATTTGTAAATTTTGAGTTGATTCCCTTTAGATGAAAAAGTGCGATACAAATAAATGTAATTACTATGTTGCAAATACGCTTCGAATGCGAAAATTTGGTTTATTTTTTAGTTTTATCAACGACATAAGCGGCATAAGAAGAGAAGTCAGCTGATTTTGGATAGTCAGTGATGCCAAGTTTTATTTTATCTTCAATACCATCAATGTACAGTAAAAACCGTGGCATGTTATTTGAAATGCAGCATGCGTAGAGAGTAAATAAAAAGCGTGGAATGTGCTAACGCGAAAACAAGTTGTATAACGCATAGAAAGAAGGCAAATATTTTACCAATAAACAACTTAATTTACAACTTGCCTTGACAGGAATAAACAAAAATCGTAGTTCATTTGCCTGCTGTTTACCTATAAAGTCTTGATTAACGCCTAAAGGTCTTTTTAAAAATTTATTCATAACTTATGTACATATGTACAACGTTTAATGTATTTTAATGTTCATAGACCAAATTATGTCGATAATTTTCTTTATTGTACATACATACTCGTTTTTTTTTCAAGCGTGGGAAGTTAAGTATAATTGCGATAGCAATATTTCTGTCGCAATACAAAGTTAATATAATAAAACCGAAAATAATAAATAAAAACGGAATAAATCATTTACGAGGTACGAGTAATATTAAATTTTGTTAAACGACACGCAAACGTTTCTTGGAGACACTTGTTGTTATCAACATGTTGCTTCAAATCACAAACATTATATTTTCTTGTAATATAAATATTTATTTATTTTTTTCGTTAAAATTTTTGTACACTTTTAACACACCCACACATTTAATACGGCAAATATTTTTTTTTTTTCAAACAAAGCTGTTAACAAAAATGATTATTTTTTCATTGTGTTGTTGAAAATATTTTAATTTATTTTATTTATTTTAATTTATATTGCGTGCAACATAAAACTGTTTTTTGTTTAACACAGAAACAATTTATTTCGTAATTAAAAACTACTAAAATAATAATTGCTTTTGTGTTTGTTGTTTTTTATTTTGATATTCAAACCAAAACAAAAATGCAAAAAAGAAGAATATTCATTCATGTTTACATACTTATTCATTCATTGAAAAATATGCCAACATTATTTTATTGTGCTCGTACATATTTGTTTTTGATGATAAGTGCATGGTGCATGGAAAGAGGAAGGTATGCCTATTAGCATAAAGATTTGATTAAATAATTATACAATTGAATTATTTTAAAAACTAATTGCCTAATCTGTATATTGATTTAATTCAATATTAATCTAGTGTGAGGTTTTTGCATATTTTTTTTCTGAAAAATGGCTAAACTATAATGCATTAAATAAATTCACCACAGCAAGCTACCGACTACCAAATGTCAAGGATAGAATACACATGTTTATATGAGAATAATTCTTTTGAAGACAGCAAGGCAACAGGGCGACAGGTTGTTGTCTATGCTGATTTTGTCGTTATAGTCCAATTAAAATAATTTCTATTTCTATGGCTACAATGAGAAAATTCAGTGTTGCCAGTACAATACAAAATGTTGAATGAATGATTTACTACAATTATTTCATATTATTTAACAGAAATAATATCCAAAAATTGATGTTAAGAATAAATTGATTCTCTTTTGTACTTTTACGTGAAATAAGAGTAAGAGTGATTAATTTTTATAAATGCAAAACATATAAAAGTGGCAATGCTGAACTATGTATTTGTACTTGAATGTCAACTGCAAATGGTGCTGCTGCCGTCTCCAAAATAATTAAGTAGCCGGCTACGAGGCGACAAATGCTGCTAGCGGCATTTGAAGTCGTGTGTTCGTGTAGCCTGCTGTGGTGAATGTGTTTAATGCTTAAGATGACACACCGAAAACAGCTGACGAATGAACTAAAAATAAGTCTAGTAAATTCCAGCAAAAGCTTAAAGCTCAGTTAGCCGACTGTAGTAGAATGTAACTGCAAGGGTAGGAAAAAGCTGATCGATATTTTTAAGTTAAAAATAATGCAAAGATTCTTACATTAAATTTTGCATTTAAAAAAATGATTAAAAAAAAAATTAAATAAGAACAACATAACGGTACTTTGAACCCAAATATTTTTTGTTGAATTGAAAATAAGAACGAGTTT
Source organism: Tachina grossa (assembly GCA_949987645.1). Lineage (NCBI taxonomy): Eukaryota > Metazoa > Arthropoda > Insecta > Diptera > Tachinidae > Tachina > Tachina grossa. Next base: position 31,814,029 of record OX465275.1, read on the forward strand.
AGTTCTTCAGCTTGTTTTGTCGCGTGATATTAGTGTTGCCGAATCGTTTTTTTTTTCTTGTCCAGTGAAGTATATTTTAAAGAAAGTTTTTAGTATCACAAGAGTTGGGTTCAAATATTCTATTGCATTAATTAATCCATTAAAGTATGCTGTTTGTTGTATTTTTGCAAAAGTTTATCATCTTACTATGTTTCTTCAAAACATGCATAGCTGCGTATATCAACCATATATTTTTGTATACTTGTAATTCTCAATTGTTTGTTGTGAGTTTTTTTTTATTGTAAACATTGTAGGTTTTACAAATTTTTCGAATGTGATGAAAGGTTTACTAATGAGTTGCCATAAGCACCAAAGAAATGCACATAGACTAGCTCGCGTTCATTTGCTTAGCGTTTAAATAAATAAAATTAAATTTTATAAAAATACTGTTTGTATTTCTCCAATTAAATTTTAAATTAAAAGACAATTTTAACGTAATTTGGCTGAATTAAAGAAAGTATTAGTTTAATAGGCTACTAGTTCCACGAGAAAAGGCTCACTTGGATCCTGATAGGTCCCGCCGCGCTTAAATTTAACATTAATAAACATTATTCAATACCCAGATCAGTAGATGTCATTTCAAAAATATTTTAATCTGCAGATCTAAGTTTTGCTCAAATGATCATAAACTAATGGGCTTAACTAAGAGTGTCGTATTTCGACCTACGACTACAACGATTTTGATCTAGATTAAAGAAAAAATTTTGCAATGTTCTTAGTCTAGTACAAAATCTTCGTTGTCGAAGTCGCTACACAACAATCGTAATAAGGCCCAATATAACGAAACTAATTTTCATATTGTCGATTTTTCTTCAAATTGACTATTTTACAAAAAAAAAAAAAAATTATCTCACACTCTACACTAGTAGATCAGTATAAATTTTTCCCATTTAATTAGTGTTGTAGAAATTATCTTTGTATCCCACAAAAATGCTTGCCCCTCGAAAGTTTTACGCCATATATTACAAAAAAAAATGAGAAGAACATATAAATGATGCAGTAGTGCAATCAAAAACAATTACCGGATGCTGTCCATTGTTTATTCTATTATTTGTCCAACTAACACAGATTAAACGGGTGTTGCAGTACGACGAGTACCTCATTCTTTTTTTTATTGTTGAAATGTATTTAATTAAACCTCGTTTTATTGTGTTTTCATAAAAAATTCCTTTTGTGAAAAAACAACAACAAAAGACACAAACAATTAAAATTGAATTTTGTTTAAAAAAAATAACATAAAAATTAATTGCAAATAGCAACAAAGCAAATTGCAACATGTGTACAAACATATTTTTGGGGGTGTGTTTTTTTCTTAATTGTTTGAGAAACAACATTAACATACACAGAAAAAAATATCATCGAAATGAAACCAACAAAACTAATTGTTAATATTTAATTAAAAAATTAACAATGATCATTGTTGATATAACAAATTTAGATTTTTATAAACAATTAAATTACTTAACAAAATTATTTGTTAAATTATATTATAACGGAATGCGCACATGTAGAAGAAACAAGAAATCATATTTTGTTTGTATTTATTATTTGCGTATCTAATAAAGTGTTGCTCTCCAGCTGAGAGGTAAGTAAGTTGGTTTATTAGTTTTGAGGTTGCCGGTTCAACTCCGCCCAAAGACATTTAGTGTTTTTCGCAGGCAAGCAAAAAATCGTTTCGAGGATTGTGATTGTGTATACGAAACATTGTTATTATAACAATTATTTTAATCAAAATTTGTACAAAAACTCAACAATTCGCATTGTTCATATAACAATAACTTTAATTGAAATAACTTTGAAATCTAACAAAAATTAATGTTGGAAAAATAAATCAATTTTAACAAAATATTTGTTGATATATTTACTTGAAAATATTTTTCAGATTTTCCTTCAACTTACAATTTCGTTAATTGTATTTACAAAAATCGTTGTAGGTTCAAAATCAATCAATTATTTAATTGATATAACGAAAAAATTAATTGTATTTACAAATCATTTTTTTCTGTGATATCATAGATACAAAATTATTAAAATTTTTGTTTATTTTATCAACTCAATCATTTAATTGCTGGAAACTTACATATAAATACATATATGAAAAAACATTTTGCAGTTGCTGCTTCCTCAGCAATATGCAATTTTTGTATGCAACGTGCATTTATGAATCTGAATATTTATTGTTTGCTTAGATTTTTATTAGTTACTTTTTTTTTCTAAACACATTAAACAAGTAAGTTTTTGAAACATTTTAAAACGAATCATGTGATATTAATCACATAAATTAAATTGGTTTTTTAATTATCGCGTTTAAAATGCAAAAAAAAAATTCTTTTAATTGTTGAAAAATAAATATATGCAAAAATCTCAAAAAAAAAATGCAGGTGTTTTTAATTTGAAATGTGTGTTTGAGAATGCAGAAAAATTAGCGTTAACACAAAAATAAAATGACTGAAATGGTTTTCAAGTGTTATAGAGTGAATTTTCAAGATTTTGGTATTGAAAAAAAAAATTAATCAAATTAGTTCATAGTTGAAGATACAATAAATAAATACATGCAAAAAAAAAATAAGTTTAATTTAAAAAATACCGAAATATATTTATTTGCAGAATTTTTTTTTATTATGGGTTCTGCAATATCTATATGCATTTTTTTATGTTAAAAAAAAACTCGTCACAAGACTTCAAACAAAAATTTTTTGAGAAAAACTAAAAAAACTAATAGAAAAACTCTCAAAATGTTATTGAGAATTACATAAACAAATATTTTAACTTGAAAAGCATTCAACAAAAACATTTCGTTTAACAAGTTTTAAGTTTTCAAAACCTTTTACAATTACTTGCGATATTGGGCAACAATAAATATCACTGATTTCTTCTTCATTATCATTTCTTCTTTTTGCCATAAACGCAAAAGTTGCTCAACAAAATTAACAATCGATAGACTTTAAGGTGAAATTTATTTGCTGGTGGTTAAGCATGTCTATATGCATTTCATGCATCATTTTGAACAGTGAAACCTCTTATCTTATGCACAGACCTTCAAAAAACGTTTGAGAATTCACAAATAATAATATTTTTGAAAATTACAGTTAGCCGACTGTAATGGAATGTAATTGCAATGGTAGGAAAAAGCTGATCGATATTTTTGAGTGAAAAGTAGTGTTTTTCATACGGGATTTCCAGGGAAAAATTTCCCGGGATCCCGCACATTTTCCGGGAAAGAAATCCCGGGAAATTTGTGCGGGAATTCCCGGGATTTTTTTTTTAATTTTATTATGGCAACTTTAGTAGTTTGCATATAACTTTATGAATGCGATGGTGTAATAATAAGATGATGGCACTAGCACAATAGCTAAAACCTTACAACAATTAAGGCCGAGCTTACATCTGGCACACATGTGCTGTGAGATTTGGAGGCCTTTATTTACCAAAAGCGGAACGCGACGTTCAAAATTTAATTCTACAACAATTCATAAAAGTAAAAACAGAAATGCGTAAGGCAATAAAAGAAAAATTCCAAATAAATAATAATATAAATAAATAATAATAAAAATGAACGATTCTATTAATGCTCTACTAAAGTCCTATTCCCAAGCAAAATATTTTGGAATATTTTTTTAATAACATAATTTGTTTCTTTTGGCCTAGGATTTACATTGATATTTATGCATTACTATTATATAAAGAACTGAAATAATATTCTGCCTTATCGTGGTTGGCGTATTTCAAATACGACTACGACTATTTGGTAATAGATTAAAGAAGACTTCAACAGTTTTTCTTTAATCTATTACCAAACAGTCGTAGTCGTATTTGAAATACGCCAACCAAGATAAGGCTGATTATTTTTTGACTTAAGGCAGAATTAGTTTTTGCTTTCTGTTCTGTTTCGAATCAGTTGAATCTTTTTTGTTTATGGAAATCTAATACAAGTCGTTAGTTTTTCTGTTTCGTTCTGTTCAGTTTTTAGGTAATTGTAAGTGACAGCATAAATTAAATAAGTATATTTTGAAATGAATTGTGATTGTGCTTTTAGAATTTAGAAAATTTAATTTAAAAGAAAAACATAAATTATTTTTAAACTTAACAATGGACGATGCAAAACTCATCGCTTTAGTGGAAAACTGCGACCCTTTTGGTCAGAAACTGCTGCTACAGAAAGAGGAAATAGTTAAATTGGAAGCAGAACGTCAGAGCACAGAACAGCAACAGTAAAGGCTAATGAAGCCTTAATTTTTTTTTATAAAACATTATTATTTAACCGATCTCATGAATTACAATTTGTTTTTTTGTTAAAATAAATTAAATTAAAGAATATTTTGTATTGTTTTGCACTGCGCGGGAATTCCCGGGAAACCGAAAAGTCGTTCCCGCTTTCCCGGGAAATGAAACAATCCGAGAAAAGAAAAACTCCAGTGAAAAGTAATGAAAATTGTTATAGATGTTATAGATGTAACCGGAATGTAAGAATCAGCTGTTTCCTACCGTTGCAGTTACATTTCATTACAGTCGGCTAACTCAGTCTTTATACAAAACCTAGGAAATAATTTGTATTCGATATGACGATTTGGTAAATCACCAATGAAATGCATATAGACATGCTTAACCACCAACAAATAAATTTCACTTAAAATAAGAATATGACAATTTGTCTTATAATAAATTTCTTAAAGGTCTATAGATTTTAATTAAATTTTCCATACAGAAAAGTGATGGTGCTGGAGAAAATGATGTACACAAGCGGTACACGGTATACACATGTGGTGGCTTCATTAAAGCTTTTACTTTACTTTTAACTTCAAACTAATTTATGATCTCCTTTTTTTGGCTTTGAAAAATAACAAGCTAAACAAAATATCCATACCAATTATAACAAAACTACACATTTCCTGTTAAAGGCCATAAACATTTTGTATATTTATAATTACACCAAACAAAACTTTAAAGATCTGAACTATGAAAGAAAAGAAGAAATCTCTAACTGATAAAGAAAAAGGCACGCGTGCGTAAAACTAGATATTAACACAAATTATTACTTTTAAATTTGCCATGATCATTTAAACGCAACTAGAAGGCATAAAGCAAAGCTAATAATTTATAATTATTAAAATGGCATAAAAAAGAACACAGTCAAATTAGTCTACTTAAAGAGAAGTTTCTATCGCTCAAACACAAAAAAGAACATGAAACAATAACTTGCTGCACTACTTGCTTTAGGAGCGTGTGGCCAACACTTCCCATTTTTATGGAATTTAGTTTTTTTTCTAAACCAAAAATTACAGCCCGTACCCGATAAAATAAATTTTGCGGCACAAGCTTTTCATATTTTTATTGTTGTTGTTGTTCATTTTTAAGAAAAATTAATCTACAGTTAATTTTCAAGCATAAATATAGAATATCAAGAGAAGCTAAAAAACTATTGGAATTATTTTCTTTTAAATTGCAGTATTATGCACTAATGAGTTGCGATAATCAGCAATTAAACGTTATAATTATGGACCAGTGGACATGAGTGCAAATGCATAGAGCAACAAGAAGAAGAAGAAGAAGAAGAAGAAGTGGAAAAAGTAGCCAAAGCCGTAAAACTTGGTTGGACATTACGTTAACTGTAAATTTTGAGTTTTAAGCTTCACTGATTTTAATTATGACCATCATTATTTTATGGCGGTTGCTAATATATATTTAGAAGAAAAAAAATTAAATAAAATCTGAAATGGTTGCTAAAACAAAGAGCTAAATAATAAGAGAGAATAATAAAAAGGAAATGTAAATGTCCTAAAAGCACACGAGTATAACTAGAATTAGAGCTTCTTTTCACCTTAAGACTGCTGCTAATGCATGGGTTTTATTATTACAACTAATAAAAAATATATATACAGCGATATCCCGGTTTAACGAATACTCAGTTTAACGGATTCACGATTTCAGAAACGCTCAATATTGTTTCATTGAGTACCTTATATATCGAAAAAAAAAATGCACATACAAAAGTCTTTTGAAAAGTGTGGTGACTTGGATAAGTGGTTCGTGACAGTGATAGCTGAAGGTGTCTCTGCTAACTGATATTATAAATGCGAAAGTAAATTTATTGTTTGTTTGTTGCGCTTTAACGGCTAAACCACGAAACCTATTTTGATAAAATTTAGAACATAAATATACTGATCTAAGGGCTAATAAATCAATTTTAAGTTAATCTCTATTTTTGATTTAAAATGTGGTTAAACTAGCAAACCTATAAATCAATACAGTATTTAAACCATATGTAACACGTATAAAATTGGGGGATTTAAACTACCAATACAGATCATATGGTTTTGTTACTTACAGACCATATGTTTTGCATTAAAAGAGCACTCAAATTTTTTCAAAGCCTCTACTTATTCTTCAGATTTTCTTCGATCTGTTTTCTTACACTTTATTCTTCTTTTATACTATTTTACTTCGCCAAGCATAAATATAATTCCTTTCTCACTAAAATTTGGCGACTTTTAATTAAAATTTTTTTAACTTTTTTGCCTTTTTGATTGCACAAAGAATTGATAGCCTGCTGCAAAACAGCAGCTGTTTTTTGACATTTATTCTAGTGCTGCCATAATATTATTTTTTAAACTACACATAAGGTATGGTTCACTAATTTACTCCTGTTTAATTTAAACTACATATAAATTTGAGTTTAGTTTAACTAAACCAGTGTTTAAACTTTGACTGATTTATTAGTTCTAATTCAAGCAGGATACAAAGATTATAAGTATTTTTGTTTTTAAATTAGTTGTGATATTTTGATGAAATTCGAAACATTTTTTTTATGAGTCCAAAAGAAGACATGGGCTATAAATTTTTTTAAAAAATAGAACCAGGTGTGGAGGTAAGGGATAATTTCTGTCTCTTTGAAACTATCTACCCGATTTTGATAAAATTTAAAACATAGATATATCTGAATCTCTAAGAATACATAGGCTAGACGTTTTTTTTTTCAAAAATAGAAGCACGAGGGGAGGGAAGGGGAAATTGCTTTCTCCTTAAAACAATCTATCCGGTTTTGATGAAACTCGAAATATAGCTATCTTTTTCACAAAAAAGAAGTGCTGGGGGTCAATTTGTGCCTCTTAGAAATTATCTAAACTATTTTGATGAAATTAAAAAAATGGATGGATCTCAGTCTGAAAGGACACAAAAGCTATATTTTTTATTATCAAAAATAAGCCCACTAGGGGCTAAGGAACAATTTCTAAGGTAAGTAAAACGTAAGGAACTTCGTTCCCACCTGGTGTCCCATGATACCGTGAGTTCTTATTTTGTTATATAGATCCCTTGAAATCAAAGTGGACTTCATAAACAGTTTTTTTATTTCTATAGAAATAAAATTAATTTTCAAATAATGAGAACAGCAAAGATTTTAGTATTTGTGTAGACAATGATGTTTCAATTTTGCTTAAAAGTTTGTTTAATTTTTTAATTCAGTTTACTTATAATGTTTTCCGTTTAATACAAATAAAAATTTATTAAATCTTTTAACGACCCTTTTCACAATGTATGATTAAGAGTTAACGTGAACTTTAACTGACTGTTCTTCATATAAAACTTTGAAAAGGGTCCTAAACGTTATTTTAAGTAATTACGTATATTTTCATTAGGATTTTTAAAATACAATTTCAAGCTTTTTATGTATTTTTTTACTTTAGATAATAAAAATTGTGGTATTGTCATCACTTGTTAATTGTCAAAACTTTCCAACGAAACAATCAAAGCTATTCAATATTTTTCGCATATTTGAACAAAACTAGATTTAAAACTAACACTTCTGCGTAAACTAGTTTTGTGTTGTTTCTTATATGTAGATGTGTATATGTAAATCACACGATCTTGCTATTATTTTATGCATTTTGCAAATTTCTTATTCTAAAGAAAATCAAAAATTTTTGTTTACAAAATTTTTCTGGCAAAAGTTAAGTCATTTGTTTTATTTTTTTTTTAAGTTTTGAAAAACTACGTGCCACATACATGCATGTATTTCATTTAAATAAATTAATTGCAAAAATATTTAAATTAACTTGCATAACGCCACTCACTCGCTTGAAGACCACTCACGTAGAGGAAGGTGTTTAAAGGTTTTTCTATACGATTATTTTGTTGTAATGATAAGGTTGATGGTTTGTTATTTATTATTTATTATTGTAATTTTTCTTTATTTTAATTTTTTTTGTTAATAGTAGTAAATATTTTTATTTTATAAAAGTAATTGACGGCGTCAATATTTGAAATATGTTGTCGCCAATGCATGACATGTACGTCTTTAATAAATTTGAAATGTGCAACGTGTTTTGTATTAGTATTACAAATACTTTTTACTTTTTTTTTAATTTTTTTTCCTTTTTATTACTATTCGAAATTAATTTTCTAGGGCTTATTTAATAACAGCAAGTTCGTATTATTTTCAGTATAATGAGACATCTCATCAACAATTTGAAAAATTGTAGAATATTTAACATACGAGTATAACGAGTATGAGAATACATAAGCTGTTTTATTTTTTGCTTATCTGTAATCAAGCATTTTATTAGAAATACACCAAAAAAAAATAGTTTTTTTAATTAAATAAAATTGAAACAAAAAATATTGAATATTTTAATTTTTGCTGTTCACAGCGTTTTCTCTTTTTTCTGTTCTGATTCTTTATAAAACGTTCTAAAGCCAGCAATCCAACCATTAGCATCATGTGAATATTTACTCGTACTACGTTTATATGATATACAATCATGTACGATGATGTGATGAACACACTCCTAAAGCCACAAGACCAAGTAAATTACTATGCATTAAATTAAATTCCAACTTAGTGTTTTTTGTGCTTTTAAAATTCACTTCCGCCAATTTGTAGGAACGACAACGACACAACGCATTATTTATTATCAAACGTATTGGTTTGTAAATTATAATTCAAGATTAATTATTGCAGTATGCAGCACAAGCGAGACGTGAAAGACAGAACTACACAAACGCAGTTGACAGGCCAGTGTTTATAAGCAAATAAATAACGTTTGGAAGTAACGAAAATTGCTAAATTTCAAACAATTTCAAATAAATTCGAATGAAAGTACTGAACTTGAGCCTGACTAAAAATTATTTCTGATTAATAAATTCGAATTTTCAATAAAAAGCTTAATGTTGCTCGTATGTATAAAAAGATTTTTACTTTGCAACATGCTGCAAAGCCAGCTAGATCAATGTACGAGTTGATGGTTGAGTACTAACCAACCGATAAAAGTGACTTAAAATGCCAAAAAAAAACAAAAAAAAAACACGCTTTTTAGCTAAATAATTTTTAGCTTTCATTATTATCATTAACATGTTAATACCATAGCAAATGTTTACAGCAAAATAGTTTGAGCAACATGAAGCTCAAATCAAGAAATTATTGCTTACTTAGCAACATGCTGCCAAAGAAATTAAACGCAAACTGAGAAATATTAGCAATGCTACATGTTGTTAAAAAATAAAATCATTTTCAATGCAAAAATTTTTCTTTTAGTATTAAAATATTTAATCATATCAAAAAAAATATAAATAAGAAATTTTTGATATTTCTTGTTTTTAAACCCCGACTAAAAAAAGGGGTGTTATAAGTTTGTAGAGTGTGTCTGTGTGTCTGTGTATCTGTGTGTCTGTCTGTGTCCACGTACAGGCCAAACGGCTGGACCGATTTTCATTTAGTTTTTTCTGTTTGAAAGATGACTTGATCGAGAGGGTTCTTAGCTATGTTTGAAAAAAATCGGTCCAGCCGTTTAGAAGATATAACATCTTTTCTGAAAAAAGTCGGGGGTTTTTATAATTTTTAATTTTTGTTATTTAAATTTCAACTGTATAAAAAATGTTGATTCATAATAAATTATTATCATTTTGGCCTGAGGAAATTTAAAACGAATTAGCGAAAAGATAGTATTAATTATAATAATCACCCTTATCGTGAACAATTTTCCCCTAGAAATATTTTCTCTTTTCCCCAAATTGCAATCGGGAATAATTTTTTCTTAGAAATGTGTTTCCTTTTCAGGTTCCTCTTATTGTGAATAATATTTTTCATCTGCATTTATTCACTTTATTTTTACAGGCGAACTGAATTAATACATCGAATAACTTCAATATTATCCTTTTAATTAAGTATAAAAGTTGGCTGAAGTAGTTAGAACGTTGACTACAAAACCGAAGTTCCTGCGTTCGAGCCCGGTCTCTGACAGTCATCTAATAACAAAAGCACGCATTTTTCTAAAGTACATTAGTGTCTATTTCTACCAGTTGTTGTAGGAAAGTTCAAGTGATGAAGGCATATACACTGGTCACTGAACTACACCGAATTCAGCGGATACTAATGCTAATGTAACATTAGAGTGCCCTCCTTCGTCGGAATTGTATAGAAGAATCATAGGTGAAGTAAAATAACCAAAAAAATGGCTACCAAATACAGCTTTAAAAATTTAATACGCTTCATTGACACCAAAGGCGCTGCAACCCTGCATTATTAAAAACGTGCAAAAATCAGACTTCTAAAAGAATGAAGCTTTTCTCTATCTCTTCCTTCACCACCTGTCTTCTCTATCACTATCACTTTCCTAAACGTGTAATCAGACGTGACATAACCATGTCGTCACGTCTAATTGCACCTTAAAGAAGTTAACACTTACATAGTAATAGTAGTAGTCATTTATTGCCTGAGTGTTTCTTCTCTTAAAAAAAAAATAAAAACTTTATTTATTTAAAGAAAATTTATTATTTGACATGTTGTCAGTAGTGTACATAAAATAATAATGCTTTTGAAAATCACAAAAGAAAAAATAAGCTTAGTAGGCTTTGAAACTGATGCAAAACCTAGCAAATAATTTATATTCAAATGAACTCATTTTATTTTTCTGTATCAGTTTCAAAGCCTACTAAAGCTTATTTTTTCTTTTGTGATTTTCAAAAGTATTATTATTTTATGAATTCTCATATAGTTTTTGAAAGTCTATGCATAAAGTAAGAGGTTTGTGACTGTTTGGGATTTGTGGTTAAAGTCTACTGATGATTTGGTTGAAGCGCCAATGAAATACATATATAGACATGCTAAACTACCAGCAAATAAATTTCAATTATTTTAAATTTATTTATTTTTAGGAAAAGATCAGTAAATAAAATTCACGATTATTAACATTAAGTCCCTGAAAGTAATTTTTGCACTTAAAAATATTTAATATGAAAAAAAATATGTGTATTTCTTTATTATTAAACTCAATAAACGAATAAAAATATAGCAGAAAATCCTCAAATCCTCACCCAAATTCAAAGCGCATTATAATGCGCTTCGAATTGCTTTCATTTGTTGCAGACGAGTTTTGGTAGCATTTATTTAAGCAACAAACTAACTCCCCTGAATTACAACAAATTTATTCATCGCCAGAAAAATTGTCATATCACCAAATCAAAAATTTGGACGCCAAACAATTTAAAAAAATCACCACGTTTGGCGAAAAAAATTCAACACGTTTGGTAATTTTTTACATTCACTACGCATTGATATCGGGAATAAGCTATTGCAAATTTTCCTTAATGGGAATGAATTTTTGTGGACACAAAAATTTCACATGTTATTCACGATAGAGGTGAATATTTTTTTGGCCAAACTAAAATGTATTACGCATACATACATATGTACATACCTACATTGAAATACAAAAAGAAGCTTCTAAAATTTTTTGAATTGCATTTTTGTTTTCGATACAATTTCTATTTGTTAAGGTGTTGTATACGATTAAGCCCTTAATTTATTATATACTATTCCACGTTATTGAAAATATATTTCTAACTTTTGTCCATTTAAAAAAAAACTAATAAAAAGTCTAACAAAAATTTATTAAAATATGTTCGCTAAAGTGATGACATATTTCTACAAAAAAGCAATAAAATACTAATAATTTTTTTATTATTAATTTTGCTGCGGTTTTCATTGCCATTTTCTACCAAGTTTACGAGCGTTTTAATTTTAAGTAGGTGGCTTGATATTTATTAATTTGGCTTTTAACTTCAAGTGGTTTATTACTACTAAAAAAATTTTTAAAAGCAAAATTATTTTAAATGATTTTTTTCCAATATAGAATTTAATTGTTAATTAAAAAATTATTATGATGTTAAGCCAAGTATGAGCAATGTCGTCGTTTTGGTTAAAAGGCGTTTAAAAAAAATTTTTTTTTTTTTCAAGTGAAACTTTGTTGTTTTGTTGCTTTTGACAAAGCAATTAATAATATTGAAATAAATTAGCATATACAAAGTAATTAGCAAATAATAGATTTTATTTATTTTTGGTTTAATAATGCTTGTTAACATCCTGTTATGGGTTGTCTTTTATATTTCTAGTTTCTTTTTTATTTATTATTACTGTGTAATGATAAGGAAGATGTGTAAAAAAAATTAAACCATGGAAAGCCGATAGTAGGAAAATGTGCTTTAAAACTGAAATTTTTTAAAATCAAAATGGAACATTTTTATTTTGTGAGCGAAATAGAAACAAGTTTGTTTCTTTTATTTATGAAAAATTAATTTTTGCTTAAAGGCTGGTACTCTGTTTGAATATGCAAAACCTGTTGAGCAACATTGATTTTTCCTTGAGAAACATTTACACATGTACAAAATCAAGCCCATCTTGCGATTTTTCTAAATTTCTCACTTTTATTGCTTGAAAGTGTTCAACATTGTTTAAAATTCTGTGGACTGAAAGAAAAACACTTCGTAACGGGAATGAAACCATTACCTTGAACCCCTTTCATTAATACAACGACAAATTTCATTAATAAAATGAAACATTGCAATATCTTGATGCAAATTTCATTAATGGCATAAAACATTTCTAGTAGTTAATATTTTACATTTCGTAGTATCATTAATGTTACGAAATAATTTTCAATCGGGTAATGAAAAACTTAAATACATGTTTTTATGAAGAATTCATAAAAAAATATATTTTAAACTGATTAGGTGACATAAAAGAAGATCAAAGTATCAAACCACAATTGTATGCTATGAAAGTTATAGTTTTTTTTTTGCAACTTTAATTAAATACTTTCATAACTACAATGAAGAAAATTTCCTGCTGCTCTCTAGTAGTACAGTGTGACTACAGACATCAATGTGCATTAAAACTGAAAAGTTTTAAATTATGAATTTTAACTTTTATTTAAGCAAAATGGAAATTTTAAATAAAAATTATTTGTAGTTCAAAATTTTTGAAAATATTGTCACCGGTAATAAACTTTGTTTACGGCATGTTTGGAAAAAAAAGTAGCGCTAAGCGTTGATAAATTTTATATGGAAAAAATTTTAATTAAAAAAACAAAACGCTTACAAACTTCAGTTACAACAACAATGACTACGAAGTCAGAACCCAAATCGTGATTAACGTGTCCTTTTAAGCGACAAGCATACCAAACTCACACTTATGCAGTGATTGATTCATTTGTTTGATCGTCTACAGGCTCCATTACAGCAGAAAAAAAATTATTTTGTCTTATATTTTGCTTCGAAAAAAATTTACTGAAAATTAAACCACTCTTATATTTTTTAAAAGTAATTTCTGGTAAATTTTTTTTTGGCCAATTCTTTAGTTGATATAAACATTTTTTAAGTCGTCTCATACTTGTTTAATTAAATGTTTCTTTGATCTATAAAAATTGTGCCAACTTGTAAAAAAGGGTTAATACGAAAAAAAAATTAACCGACAAATTGCTTGTTAATATAGAAATCAATCTAATATTGACGTATAGTATTTAAAACAATTTTTTTCCTGGCACATGTTTTAAAAGCAATTTTTTACTGTTTAAACATGAAATAAAAAAACTGATAAAAAAATTTCTTGTTCATAGTAGAGAAGATTTTATATGTAGCTGCTATAGGTGCTTAACTTTCCAGCGGAAGTCTTAATTGAGGATTTATGCACATTTTTACATATGCATCTTTATCTTTTTTCTTACTATTTTTTGTCCTCTCTTTTCATTGTGAAAAACAGCATCATCATCATCATCATCAACATCACCATGGATGGCTAAGGCGATCTTGCTGACTTGAGGTGGCTGATGACGACGATAATGTGGCAAATGGTTACAATATAAGTATGCATGTATGTATGTATGTATGTATGTATGTATGCATGTATCTAAACATCACTCACTTATGTTTTCATTCAGCCAGTTCATTCATTCTTTAGTTTTTCTTTTTCTAAAATATTTTCATTCAGGCTTATTCTTCCAGCAGCAACTACTCGTACCTTAAAATAAACGTGGAACCATTTTCATGGAGTAAAGCATTATGCATCATCATTTTTATACTTTTTTTTTGCTATGCTTTAAGAACTATAAATAAGTTTATAAAAATATATTAAACTTCTATATGTATTTACACACATACATACACGCATCCATATGTTTAGACTTTCATAATTTTAGCAGTTGCATATGTATCTTTTGGGTGCAGTAAAATTAATTTTTGCGGTCTTAGAGAGGAGATAAGCATTTCGTTATGGTTATTTTTTGCATAACCAGATTTATATTTTATATGCAAGTCTGTCATAATTCTACTTAATAAAAACGTCACTCGGAGTGTGTGGGTTGCAGCAGTATTTCATTTTTCATCTTTTTCAGTTCTCACTTCTTCTCAGTTGTCATTGTTTTTGCTTTTTATTTGATTTTTATTTTTTTATAAAATTAATTTTTTTTAAGTTAGAAAAGCACAGTGGTGCTGGAGATAAAAAGCAGCGTTTAAAAAATTTCTAATTTTAAGAAGTCTTGTCTCAATTACAATTTTTAATTTTTCGTTGTTCTTTGTAACCATACATCGTAGTTGATCAGCTGTTTTTGAACATTCCAGATACATGTTGCTTTAAAATGTTGCTAAACACATTTCATTACATAAGCTTTTTTTCTAAAATTAACGGAGTACTGTTTCTACAAAAATTTTTCATGAAAGATTTATGTTAATTTTTTTGTGTTTTGACATTTCGTTTGTTCCCCAAAAAATTTTCAGTTCTTAATTCTGAATTTTTTTTGATAAATTTAGTATACGATTTAACCGCAAATTTTTCCTTTTAGCATTTAGCATTATTTTTAGCATTTTTTTTTCAGTTATTCATCTAGCATTTCTTAGCACTATTTGATGCAAAATATTTATAAAGTTTTGAATTTATGTGATACACACGAGTATTTGAATTAATTGAACTAGAATGAATTTTAGTCAGTAATAATTTTTTAATCGGGATTAAGTTCAGTATTTTGAATTCTTATAGAAAGAAACATAATATCCACTACTATAATACTTATATGTATGTACCGACGGTACATCGAATAAGTAAAAATAATTAATGTGATGATCGTAAAAGATAAGCAAGAATAGTTAAACATACGTAGGTAGAGTAATATAACTTCGTGCTAACCTAAATAGAAAAATGAAAAAATGGAAAAACAGGGGAAATAAATAGTGATACTTACATATGTATTTACCAAAGGTAAATCAATAATTGTACACAACAATCATTTCTCACATTCCGTTTAATTAGAATTTAAGTTAAATAGCTCATTTTAATAACAATCTCTACCCAAGTAGATAGACTAGGGTGCTGATGAAGTGCGTTGCTGCACAGAAAAATATCGGTATTTCCCCCAGCTTAAAAGTCTAATTTAATTTTTCTTCTCTTCTTTAAAAACTCACATTAATTAATAAAAATATTTCATTCAATAAAAGAATTGAAATCACTGAACTTAAGCCTGACTAAAAATTATTTCTGATTAGAAAGAAATATTTTTATTAATTAATGTGATTTTCAAAAGAAGAGAAGAAAAATTAACATAGACTTTAGCTGTGGAAAATGCCGGCATTTTTCTGCGTCGCTACGCACTTCATCAGCATCCCATATCCGAGTATTTACTTGAATTTATCTCATATTTCAAAATGCCCGAAATTATTAAATTTTCATAGTAAAAGAGCGATTAATTGATTTAAACAAGGCTTGAAAAAATTCTATGTTTAAAAAAGTATTTTTTTCCTATAAGCCTGTTTAAGGTTCAAAAATGCTGAGCAACATTGAATATTTCGTACGAACATTTTGACATCTAAACAATATAAACTATACCTTGAACTTTGCATTAGTTTTCATGAACAAATCATGCCATTTTTTTAAATTAATATTTTAACAGCATTTGAAATGTGGAACAGAGTACCAGGCTACACACAGAAAAATTTTAATTTCAGTTTCAACTACCAAAATAAGATTTTATTTAATTTTATTTTCGAAGTTCCTAAACATAAGTAAGGTAAAAGTTATGCAATTACAAATTTTCAATTAATGTTTTTTGTCAATTCTAATCACATTTGTGTTGATCACATGATTATAGGTTTTTCAATAACTTTCGCCGAACTAATATTTTCTATGCAGTTTTAGGATATTTTCTGTTTAAAAAATAGTTTTTAATTATAGTTCTTGTTGTTGAATTTTAATTTAATCAACTGAAGTGAAAGAAAGCCATAAGAGTAATGCAACATGTTGCTAAGCATGTTTACGTAATTGAAAAATATATAATTACATATAAAAACTCAATTACTCAATAATTACAAGTACAACTTAAAGAAATTATAAAAGAAAATAAATAATAGTATTAAAACACACTTTTAGGAAACACAATTTTTATTTTTCAATTATTTTCATTTTTGAAGCTAAAAAATTCGCTTTCCGAGTTATTTAAAACAACTTTAATTTTTGTAGTTTTTTATTATTTTTTTCTGTGCAGTTAAGATCTTTTATGTTTCAAAAATATTCTTTATTTATTTTTTTTTTTTAATTTTCTTTTATTGATAATAATAAATTGTTATTATTTTATTTTATTTTTTAACTGCCTTATTCATAAAAAATATTTCAGGTTTATTAAGCGCTTATTTGACATATTTCTATGGAAAATTTGTCAAATAAACCTGTAATAAACCTAAAATATTTTTTATGAATTAGACCGTATCTTTGATTGAGAAAATTATCAATAAATACAAATTTTATTAACCAAAAATCTGCTAAAATTTTTAGCATTATTTTAGTAATTTTTATTTATTTATTTATTTTTTTTTTTGCTAATTGTTTTGCATGATTTCAAAGCCTATTTAACTGGATTTATTTATAGATCATGGTTACACTGGTTCTTGATACAATAATTTTCTTTCATAATTTCTTTCAGTTTCTTTTGAAATTTTGTCTTGAATTTTTATATTAAATTACTTATTTTTCAATTAATTAAACATGTATAGCAACATGTTGCATTACGTTCATCACTTTCTTTCACTTTGAAACACTGTTTCTCAATGACAAAATATTTTCTATTTTTTTAATGTTTATAAATAAAAATCTCTTTCATGATTTACATAGAAAAGCGAATTATTTTTATAGCGCAAATTTGTTTATTTTTATTATCATACACATGACACTATTAGATATACATACATACATACATATACATATGTATACACATACACTTTTTTATATTCTCTCCCCATACGCTTCCGTTTTAAGGTGCAGTTAAATTTATCAAAAATGCTGCAAGTTTTATGACTAAAAACAAAATCTAAGATATTTAAAGAACTTAAAGGAATTTTTTTCTTTTCTTAAATAAATGCAAATTCTTTTGAATATATGTATGTACTCGTATGTAGTTTATTTATTTTTTTAATATTCTTGTTGTAAAATTGCAATTAAGCAATTAATAACAATTAAAGTGCACACACATATTTCACATATTTTAATAGGTCTAATGTCATAGAAATCGTGTTTTGTAGAAGGTAATAATTAATTGTATTATTGCGAAAATTGCCAACAAAATTGTTTATGACTTTATGAACTTACAAAAAAAATATTTATAAATTATTAGAGAAAAAATAAGTAATTAATACTTAGAAGCAATTACTTTAGACGTATTTTAATTATAATGATAAATAAATTGAATGAAAAGCTTACACGACTTAGTGACATTTTACACTAAGTGAGGAAGTATGGAAAGGCAGCTAAGATTATGGGGTTTTTTATGTATAAAACCTAAACTAAAGTAGCTTATGTTTTGGGGATTTTTAAAACTTTTTAATTCCATGAAAAGTAGTGAGCACTGCCGAGAAAATATGTTAGTGTGTGTATAGAGTCAGTTTAATAATTACGAGTAAATAAATAAAGACTGATTGAAAATACATTGTTTCAAATAAATTAATATATTGAAAATTACAATGAAATAAGTGTTTTTTTCGTGACTGCACTGAACTGAATAGAAAATTGTGCGCTTTTAGTTTTAAAAAATAAACCATTTTTAAAACAATTTTTAAAAGGAAAATGTTCCTAATGATTTTAAGCTTCAAAATTTATCTCTACAAAATTAATAAAACAAAAATAAAATAGTCAATGCAGCTCAACATTATGCGAAAATTTGAGGCTTAAAGCCTGGTACTCTGTTAAAAATTTCACGCAAAATGTTGCCATAATCCATATAAAAAAGTTTACATGAAATGTTAATGAAATAATGTTGCAAAAGTTGTACTCTGTTCAAATCGTGAAAAATTTATGAAATGTATCTGGCAACATTTTCTTGCTATCTGTGAAATAATGGGACTGGCATTTATTTCCAGCGAAGTATTAACATTAATTATTAATTTAAGAAATTTATTATTCGACATATTGTCAGAAGTTTACTTTAATTTGAAATTTATTTGCTGGTGGTTCAGCGTTGTCTATATATTTCATTGTTGCTGTAACAAATCATCAGTAGACTTCAACCACACATTTTGAATAGTCACAAACCTCTTATTTTATGCACAGACTTTCAAGAAATATTTGAGAATTTACAAATAATAATATTTTTGAAAATCACAAAAGAAAAACAAGCGTAGTAGGCTTTGAAACTAATACAAAAAACCCAGCCAATAATTTATATTCGATTTGAATCTATTTTATTTTTCTGCACCTTTATACAATTAGAAATCCATTGGATAACAATAAAAGTAATTATAAGGCAAAATGAAAAATAAATTCTAAATTTAACATTTAAGAAATTTATTATTCGACATATTGTCAGAAGTTTACTTTAATTTGAAATTTATTTTGAAGTCTACTGATGATTTGTTACAGCAACAATGAAATATATAGACAACGCTGAACCACCAGCAAATAAATTTCAAATTAATTATTAATTAATTTTTTACAAAAATTTTACACGCGAAATAATCAATTTTGTTGAAAAATTTTCACAACTTTGGATGGACGATAGAAAAATTTTTGTTTAACTTTTTTCTGCAACATGTTGCTAAAATCATCATATTAATTTTTAGTCAATAGTCTCCCAAAATGCAATGTATTTAGTTAAAAGATTAGAATTATATCAAAATACTAAGTCTTGATGAAATAATTATTGCTTTTTGATTGTTTGTCTATCAACTAAATCCACTAAATGCGAAAGCACACAATTTCAAATTAAACAATACAGTTTCAATATAATTAAACAAAATGTTGTCTTCATCGCATAGAACTTTTCTAATGGTATTTTTTTTTAGAGGCTGAGATATTCATGTTTGTATGCATAAGCCCAGCAAATAAAATTGGAGTACGTGGTCCAATCTAGATGAAACAGACTAGTTACATCATGGTCCCATGTAATGCAGTCATGGATCATGTTGTTTTCATACAAGCATTCAATGCTGTACGATAATTGTTCGTGTTTAAACGATTATGATCGTTCTTCTTATGCACTTACAACTTGTATGCGAGTAGTCTATAAGTATTCCATATGGAGTAGTTTTGGGGTTCGTCCGATGTAATGCACAAAGTTGGACCATGTGGTCCAACCCTAGGACATCGCAAGGTTAAATCGATCACCTTTTTTTTCATATATTTGGAGTAGTTTTGTGGTACTCCTACTCCTCTTTGGACTAGTCTTTACATGCATGTATGGACTAGTCGCATTATCTGCAGGGAGTATAAACATAATGTTTGTTTTCGTCTATATTTCTTAACAGCTCAAAGTTTTAAAATATGTTCATATGCTCACATTAAATATTTTCTAAATAAAACTCAATAGAAAACAAGCACGAATTATCGACTCATTTGTCGTAGAAATCAATGATGAAAATTTGCAACTTATCTATCTCCGCACAAAAAATATTCATTTCGTAATTGTGTAGGAGGAAAGAAAATATATGTATATGTTGTTTAATATAGAATTATAATAAAAAAAAAATAAATGCATGACGTCGGGAATAAAAATAAATCTCATAAAAAAATTTCAATTGTTTTGAAGATTATGAAAAAATAGACACTGTGCTGCGCGGTCACATGACGTCTAACATGAAAATTTTTAAATTTTTCCACAGTTACCATTAAAGGTTATTTTTTTGCTATTAGCCTTTTAAACGCTTTTTTTTCTAAAACTGATCGTAAAATATCGTTCGCTGCTATTATCAATCTTGTCATGACTTTTATTTCAATTCCTGAAGAGTTGATATATGTTTGATATTAAAAAAAAACCAATAATCAAATTTTTTTTATATTCTTAATAAATTTTTAACAGAAATATATACAGCGTGTTGATATTTTTTTTTTTTTTGTTTGAAGATTTATTACCCCCCAATAAAATATAATTATTTTGTTGTTATTTTTGAAAGATATTAGAATAAAAATTTCAATATTATAGTTTTGCCGAATTATTTGACATGATAGACCATAAATTGTTTGTACAACACAACTGCTGCCTATTAAAGAATTTTAATAATTTTTTAAATCGTTTTGTGGTGGGCGTTTCTTATTCTATTTTTCTTTTATTTTTAATTGGAGTTTTTTTGTTCATTTAAAATAATTAAAAACTAAACTGTATGTTAATAAATTACGCGATTAAGTTGGCAAATAAAAGGTGTTATTGTTATTTTTTGCCCATAGTATATTTAAGCATACTCGTATTAACATACTGGGCTTTAATCGTATTACATATAAGTATTATATTTTTGACAAACAACAAATGGGTATGTTATTATATGCAGGTGTTCTGGATTTAAAATCGTAAATTCTAATACCGCTTTGTAATAAATGTAAATGTAAATGCAAAATATTTAAATATTAAACAAAGTTTAGGTTACACAAAGTTTACAACATGTTTGATAAGCGCTGTGTTAGGAAACACAATCAAATAGCTACAAAGGATCGTGCAATATAAAATGTGTGAACATACATTTATTTTTTCGTATGCAATTTTTATTTTTTATTTACTTTACGATTAGCATTTAATATAGCATTTCATTAATAAGCAATTCATAACCGAGCAAAGCGAGCAATAATAAATTGTAAAATTGTATTATCAAACAGAGCAACATGTTGCGAGAGATCTCAAGTCTTGAATTTTTTAAGGCTGGTACTCTGTGCGAATATGCGAAAACTGTTGAACGACATTGATTTTTCATTGAGATTTAGCTAAATTTCTCGTTTTTATTGCTTGAAAGTATACAACATTGTTTAAAATTCCGTGCGATAAGAGTACTGCTCATATTGTTTTTCAGCTGAAACAAAAGTGATGCCAGAAAAATTTTGCATTTTACGCGTTTTTTTCCAAGAAGAACTACTTTTGCAACTTTATTTCGTGAATATTTTATACCGAATACTTTTACATGTAGTGTGACAGAATTTCGCATGAAATTATGAACAGAGTAAAAGGCTTTAAGCCTGGTAAGCGAAATGTTGACTTAATCCGTATAGAGAAAGTTTACATGAAATGATCATGAAGTAATGTTGCATAAGTTGTACTCTGTTCAACTCGTGGAAAATTTATGAAATCTATATGGCAACATTTTCTTGCCAGCTGTGAAATAATGTGGCATTTATTTAGAGCAAAATATTGACAGCTGATGTTATTGTTTACAAAAGTCGATCAATGTTGCACACTTCTAACCAATAAAAACGAAAATTTTTCGAAGAAGTAATATGGGCATCACTTGCTACGTGTGGAAATTTTCAAGCGAAATCATCAATGTTGCTGACAATGTTATTATATCGTATGGAAAATTTAACATGTAAACAATATAAACTAGACCTTGAAATTATGATACGGTTTCTATGGTTTGTAAGAATATCCCATGTGTTTCTTGTAAATGCCATGCGAAACAAATCCTATTCATATTATTTCACATGAAAGATTCATATGTTGAAGATACATTTCATGTTTTTCCCCAGATGAAGAAAGTCTTACTACTTCTGCAACATGTTTACAGGAACAAATCTTGCTAACTTTTTAAAATATATTTTGACAGCATTTCACTCGAAATGTTGAACAGAGGAGAATTGCTGAGAAATTTAGGACGACAAGTTTTAAAAAAAAGTATGCTCGTAAATAAAAAAAAACTTTAGTTTTACCTTAAAAGACATCATTTTATATTTATTATTTCAGCAACATGTTTTCAAAGTGCGAAATAGTATTAACGATTTTTTAACAGATTATTTTTGGCTGTCCAATATTTCCATGGCAACCATTATACACTATAAAAATTTCTATCACTGCCAGTTTGTAGAAGAAAAGTAAAAATTCTCGACATTTTTCAAATTTGTTTTTGGTTTCAATATATGTATGTGTGTAAATAGGCAGACAAAAATTTCAACCTGCATTGTATAAACTGACAGTAAATTTGTTTTCTATGAAGTTTAATTATTTTTATTATTATTATTAGTAGCATAAAATAATTTGGGTTTACATAATGTTTAACAAACAAATTTCCATACAAAAATTTGTTTTGTGAACCTTTGGTAAGCCAACATTATTTATTCTTTATTTTTAATTTTTTCGTTACCGAGAACTTAAAGTTTGTTTTTCGGTTATTTGGTGCGCTGAATATATATCAATAAGCCGTTTTTTATCAGCTCTAGTTTTCGAGATATATAGTTATCTCTTTAGAATATATTTAGCAACATGTTGCTAAGCAAAATATGAGCACGTTTTTGTATATTTATTTTTTAAGCTTTTTTTTTAATTCTTATTTTTTTGCGATATCTTTGAAATTAGTGAACAGATTTAGCAACATTTGCTCAATTCGAAACCTATTGTATTATTCGTAGGTTGTACAAATGTTGTTGGTAATTTCTGTATAAACATTTGTTTATAAGCAAAGCTTTTATTGAAATTACCAACAATTTATATACGAGCTATAACTCCTAACCTAGGGTTTACACGTGCAAGTGCAAGTTCGAAAAACTCAATACACTCAAACTCTTTTAATAACACATCTACACTTTCGGCACTTGCAGTCTATTTCCAACTCAACTGCCAAGGAATTTTACAAGACAGTGACTTGTTGAACTTGTAGCAAGTAAATGTAAAGTTAGCTAACAGTGTTGCCCTATTAATAGTTTAGCACAAAATAACTGTATTTCAGTGCAATGTTATATGAGTTTTTACTCATTTTAAATACATTTAAAAGCTAATTTAATAATTTTTTTTTCTTAAATATTCATAAATCGAGCAGTTTATTAATTTTTTAGACATAAATAACATTGAAACAATACGAATAAAGTTCAACACTATATGGTTCCCTTAAAATTATAATATTTTATGTTATGGACAACTCTGCACTAAAAGGCAAACATGCAAGTTGCAAGACAGTCGGGCATTTGTGCGAAATTTTCGTTGATAATACGTACACAGAGCTTGCATGAAAAGCACTTGCATGTGTAAACGCAGGGTAAAATAGGTTGAGCAAATGTTTGCTTAGATTAGCAATAATTTTGTTGTCGAATTATTTAAAGCAGTTAAAAAATTTTACACAACTGAACAAACGCAACATATTGCTAAAAAATTCAAGATGTTATCATAACATGTTGCTTAGTAATTTTAGCTGTAAATTTTACTCTTCAAGTTCAAGAGCTATAAGAGACATTTACCAGCTAAAGTGAATACCCTTATTAAATCTATGTAATTTACTTATTTTGCTATTTGATATTTTCTATGTTTGCAGCAACATGTGTTCTAATGCACCATAATTATTATAAACTGCTGCTCAAAAAAAAAAAAGAAAACGTAAATTTTATTTACTAGAAAAAAAACTAAGGAAAATAATTTAAATTTTTTAAGACAAAAAATGCATTAAAAAAATTCAGCTCTCATGTCTTGTTTTTTTTTTGTATGTACATAAAGTAAAAAAAAAAAAATACTTAACACAAGTTTACTACCAGACAAGCTGTCTGTTTAAAAGCGCCCACTAACATTTTTTTCAACAGTTAATGCCAGTACACAAAAAAAAGAGGGGAAAAATCCCAGAATAAAGCAAAAAAAAAATCATGTTTAACCAGGGAAAAAAAGTAATAAAAATATATAAACTTTAAATTAAATGCAAGGGAAATAAATTAAATATGATAGACACATGTTAAATTGCTTTGAATGCAGACATACTCGTGTGAGCAAAATGTTGATTTTTTGTTTCTTAAATCAACGAATAAGAAAAAAAAGTTCTAATTAAACATTAAGAATATTTTTTAATTTTTTTTTTCCAAAAATTATACTTCTAGCAAAACTCCCAAGTAAACATGAAATAAATAAAAATAATTGAGCAACAACTTTAAATTGAGTTGAATGCTGCCGGCAAAATATGCTTCTAAAAAAAATATGAAAATTTCAAGATTTCCTTTTAAGCTGTAAATGCGTTTTAGAAACCGGTCATTGCAATTTCAAAAGAATTCATCAATATTTCATAAAATTTCTGTATTTTAATTAACATTTTTTTTACCATTTTTTTATATCTCTTTATCTCTTGCACAAAAAAAGACATAGAAACTTTATCTTTTAAAGCTTCACAAAAAAGCGAAAGGTACTTTTTAAAAATTGCTTTTTATAAAAGGTACTTTTTTAAAAGTTGCTTTTTATAAAAGGTACCTTTTAAAAAGTTGCTTTCTATACAAGTTAATTTCTGTAAAAGGTCCTTTTTGGAGGAAGTTCTTTTCTTAAATGATGCCTTTTCAAAAGGTTTTTTTTATTTAAAAAAAGCATTTATTTCAAAGGTACATTATAAAAAGTACTTTTAAAACAGGCACTTTCTTAAACGATTCTTTTTTAAGGTACTTTTTTTTCCAAATAAACTTTTTTAAAAGATACTTTTCTGGAACATACTTTTAAAACGTACTTTTTTAAAAAGTACATTTTTAATGTTCCTTTAAAATTTAATTTTTTTAATAATAATATACTTTTTTATATATAATTTTTTTTAAAAGGTAATAATTTGTAAAAGTAATTTTTTTAAAACGTACTTTTTTAAATTCATCTTTGTATTATAAGGTACTATTTTTAATAAATTTTTTTAAATGTACATACTTCTTTTAAGATACGAATACTTAATTTTAAAAGTACTTTTTGAATGTGTATTTTTGTAAGGTTTTCTTTTTAATAGAAAAGTATTTTTTTCAAAAATTATTTGTTAAAAGGTTCGTTTTTTAGAAGTGCGTTATAGAAAGACATTTACGATACTTTTTTTAAAAAGTACTTTTGTTTACAGCTGCAACTTCCATCAAAATATGCTTTTCTAAAAGGTCCTTTCATCAAAAGGCACATTTATAAAATCTACTTTTTTAAGTACCTTTTATATAAAAGATACTAGTTAAAAGGTACTTTTTTAAAAAGTAATTTATAAGAAAGCAACTTTTTAAAAAGGTAATTTTTAAAATTTCTTTTACTACCACTGCTTTTTTTAATATAATTTTTTTTAATGTTCTTTTTCTAATATAGACACTGATTTTTCAAGTAACTTTAGTTAAAGGGTGCATGTTAAAATGCACCTTTTTTTAAATAATAATTTTTAAAGTTGCATTTTTTTAATATGTAATTTTTAAAACTCACATTTTTTATATAAGATACTATTGGTTTTTTATAAAGAACTTTTTTATGAAGTAATTTTTTCAAAATGTACATTTTGAAAACTAAATTTGTAAAATTTAATCTTTTAAGGCCCAAATTCACAGTCATTAGTTAGTTAATAGCAATAGTTTAACCAATAATATTTGATTTGTTTACCATTAGCTAAACCGCCAAATGTTATTGGTTAACACTTATTTAGACAACAGCTGGTTCGTTGAAAACTTTAATAGTATTGCTGTTTTGTGAAAAATTTTAGACACATTTCATGTCAACCATTTTCTTTGTATTTAGCTGTAACACTATCCATTTTTTATTTCCTATTATATTTTGGTTTCCCAATATCAAGCTTGTTTTTATAAATTTTTAAGCAATAATATAACAAATGTAAATAAAAACCATATGCTAAAGCAGAGCTGCCAATACTAAATAGTTTGATAGTTTGATAGGGTTACCATTCTTTGCTCATATTAAGAATTTTAGTTACAACCAAACATTGTGAATATGAAGTATTAGTTAACCAATGGTTATCATTTTTATTTACTACTAATTAAAACTAATGACTGTAAATTTGCACCTAAAAATTATGGTAATAGAGAATTTTAGCAGCTTTTTGAAAATATTTTCTGTGTACGAGTATATGAATGACCAGCTTTTTTCGTTTAATTAAATTCTGGTTTGAATAAAGGGAAATTTGTTACGTTTTTAAATAACAAGTTTCATTTGATTCGTGCGAAATAAAATTAGCACCAACTTTTTAATATTTAATGCCTTGTACATCCCAGTTATCGGTTGCCAAACAAACTTGCATATTTAATTTGTTATGCAAAATATCAACTTTAACGAAAAAAAAACACTTTATATAATAAAAATATAATGTGTAGGATTTTCTTAGTAAATACAACTTAAGTTGGTTGAATAAATAAATTATCATTTTTATAAAAAGACACTAAAGTTTTTTAATTAAAAGCCCCAATAACAAAAAGTAAAAAAGAAAAAAAAATATTAGTTATAAAAATCTTGAGGTTTTTAATATTTTCAAAAGATAAAGATAAGATGCTTGTTTTACAAAGTAAACAAATTATTATTAACCTGTGCGAGACTAAAACGTGAAAAAATATCGTTAAAAACATTACGAGTACAACACTAAACAAAAGTGAACAAACAAACATCTGTGCTTTACAGAAAAAAAAACTGGATTTTGTTTAAAACTAAAATGCATTAAAGGATGTAAAGTTTATGTAGGCGTTACTTTTAGTACGACGTTTACATGTGTTCAACAGACTGCTGTCAGTTAGTCTATTTTTCAACACAACTCTACGGTGTTGAAACCACTTTTTGTAAAGACATTTTTAATAAAAAAAAAAGGTTTTAAAGTTTCATGTGCATTTAGTTTTCTTTTTTCGTAGGAAAAAATTAAAAGCAAAGTAGTTTCTATTTAAAGAGATTTCTTTAAAAGAAACATTTAATCAAATGCATGTCATATGCTGATTATGAGAAGCCAGTAGCCATTTTGTTTGTGCAATTCTTTTCAATCATTTTGTACGAGTATGTTATATTTGTTTGATATGTTCATTTTGCTTAATTTAATTTAAAAAAAAATTAACATAACTAATTGCAGGTTTATGTTAATAAAAATAATTTTATATTCATTATATTCAAAGAGTTAAAATAAAAATAAACTTAAGAGTGTGTTTTATTTTCCTATTAAGAATACAATGTAACTACCCAGCAAAAAATTACACATTACCATCAGAACTACTTGCCATATCGTGACATAACTACCAAAAAAGCTAAAGCGAGATAATTTTCGAAATTAATTTTTTGACTGAAATGATCATTTCGGATAGTAAATAATCGAATAATTGTAGTAGTACCTTTTGTAGTAGTATTAGTGAAAACTGATTATGGCCATGAGGCTAGGTTTTCGTGTTATGAATGAATAAATTAAATTAAATTAAAAATTAAATTAAAAAAAACACGTGGTCCAAAAAATTTGTCGGTTAAGTTTTTTTTTGGCGGTTATGGCTCGATATAATGACCTTATAAAGAGAAGTAACACTCAGGAAATGAATGCCTACTACTATTACTAGGTGTTACCTTCTTTAGGATAGTGATAGAGAAGACAAAGGTGGTGAAGGAAGAGACAGAGTAAAACTTCATTCTTTTACAAGTCTGCTTTTTTGCACGTTTTTTTATAAATAACGCAGTTTTGTAGCGCCTCTGGTGTCAAATGAGGCGTATTAATTTTTTTGAAGCTGTGGTTAGTAACCATTTTATCGGTTATTTTACTTCGCCCATGATTATGCTACACAACGAAGGAAGGCGCTCTGATGTTAAATTAGCATTATTATCCGCTAAATCGAATATAGTTCAGTGACCAGTGACTATGGCTTCATCACTTGAACTTTCCTACAACACCTGACACAAATAAACATTAATGTACCTCAGAAAAGTGCGTGGTGTTGTTACTTTTAATGACTGTTGAATACAGGGATTGAACCCAGTACCTTCGGTTTTGTAGTCAACGTGCTAACTACTTCAGCCAACGCGATTAAGTTGTTAATCCAGTAGGGAAGAGCTTCCAGCAAAAATGCTTAATTCCAAATCCGATTAAATTTTTTAGAAATTTCTTGCTTTTAGAGAAAATTTATATTGTTTGGGGAAAAACTAGATCCGTTTTTTTTAACAAATACTTCTCGTATATTGGTTCAAAACAAAACTTACTTTCGTAAGACGCTTACAATTTTTCCCTTAAGATTTTGAAAACTTACCTAAAACAAAATGAGAAGTTAGTAACGTTTTTAAAACAATATAAATAGGGGAAAAAAGTTTAAATATAATATATCTACATACATACATATGTATGTATTAGAAAGTTAAAGGTAATTGTAAAATGATATATACTTTGCCCAAAACTGTTTTCTAAAACAAATCTTACGAATAATGTTTTTTAATGAAGGATTTACGTGTGGTGCAAGCCACACACTTTGCGACCAAAGGTGTCAATGATAGATAAATTCGTAATCACTCGCATTCAAATGACCAGTCAATTGCCTGCAACTGTTCTTCTAGGTCCTTTTTTTCAAACCCAATTACTAATTCGACAAATATGTATATGCAAAAAAAAAAAATTTTTCAAAATGTCATTTATGAACTAAGTGCATTTGGAAGGAAGGCTGCTTTTTAAAAATAGCTTTCTAAAAAATTATTTTTGAAATAGAAATTTTAGAAAATTTTAACTTCGTTTCATCACAGCTATTTTGTAGATTGCGTGATTTCTACACAAATTTCCCTAGCAAATTGACTGTTTGTAATTAAATTTTAATTTGCTTATTTTGACGACAAGTTAATAAATATGTTCCTCTAACTTAAGCATACGTACACATTTATATAACTACAAGAGATTATGCAAATTCAAAAATTAACCGCATAATCTGTAAAAATATTTATGTCGCGATTAATTGAACAAAAGTCATTAAAAGCAATAAACAAAGCTTCATTAATAGAAATCAAATAAATTTTAATTTATTTAATAGTAAAACGACTTTTTCCGAAGAAACGCCCCCATTTGAAAAATAATTTTTAGCAAAAAATATCTATACACGTATTTTTGTTGCGCTAAAATGGACCTTCTATGCAAATTAATGCAAAAAAAAAAATAGCAATTAAATGCTCTTAAACAAAACACTTCAAACTTCTTAACGAATTAAGTTTCAGCATTTTGTCAATAAACCACATTTTTAACAATTAAATCTAATTTGCATAACAAAACAAAACTTAAATATAAAAAAAAATCAAATATTTTTTTGGGTTTTTAAAGAGAAAACAAAAAAATCTACATTAAAATGTGGTGGTGATGGCCTGAACAAAAGCTATTTCAACAAATTGTTTCTATAAATTATTTATTATTTCATTTATATATTTTTTTGTGTCTTTAATTTTTTTTTTTGTTATTAATGAATGAATGTATTTTAAGCGAAAATATATTAACATTAGGTTGTTTTATTTAATCTGTTAAAGAATACGAGGGGGACTCTTCATGAAATGCAAATATACATGCTTAACCAACAGCAAATAAATTTAAATTGCAATAAGGTAGATTTAATAATAATTTTATATGAAGGTAATGATTATTTATCCAGCTGAAACCCTTTTGAGTCAAATTTATTTATATGAAATAAAACAGGTTAAAATTAAGAAAAAATTATTACACACTAACCATATCGAGCCATAACCGCAAAAAGAGCTCAAGCAACCTATTTTATTGAACTTCGTTTTTTTACGAAAATCAATTATTAACGATCGTAGATAATTGTTTTTCGACAAAAAATCAAGTTAGAAAGTTATGAGCATTTCTGGAGCTTATGGCACGGTGTTATGCGGCACTGTTATGCATCTAAAATCATCAATCCTCATCAAACACTGAATAAAGTATTTTGTATAGGAAAAGCAAACAAATCTCACTAACTACATTCCAGTACCTTCATTCAGTACCTTTTTCGAATCGAAAATTTTAATATTTATCGATATATCGGTAATAATACACCACTACAGTATAGCTGTGCTTTACTCATCATTTAATTATTTTATTTATCATGTGGCATCTCTGCATGCAAACTGTCAAAATAAGCGAAAGACACAAAGAAGAATAAAACAACAAAACACAGTGTCAGGTGATACCGGGTAGGAATTTAGTTACTTACGTTTTGCTTACTTAGAAATTTTCCCTTGCCCTCTAGTGGGCTTATTGCCCTCTACCCCTCCTCGTGCTCCAATTTTTTTGCAAAAGTGTATGTGTTTTCCTAGTCAGATCTAATTATGTTTCGAGTTTCATCAAAATCGGATAGATAGTTGCAAAGAGAAAGAAATTTCCCCTTAACCTCCCAAAGTGCTCTTATTTTTAAAAAAAAAAAAAAATATAGCCTGGGTTCAAATCGTTACATACATGATCGTATCGGCAATCGTACGAAAACAAATTAATTAATACGTCAATCGTATAAACTGAATGGGATTTCAATACGTTCACGTATGTCATAATTCGAAAATGGTGTTTTTACGTGACGAGTTGTACGTTCACGGATGTGACGATTTGCCCCCTGAGTCTTCTTTTATACTCAGATCTATCTATGTTTTGAATTTCATCAAAATCCGATAGTTTCCAAGAGAAAGAAACTTCCCCTTACCACCCCTCGTGAATCTAATTAGAAAAAATCTACAGCCCATGTCTTCTTTTTTTTTTTTAGAAAAATCCGCAGTGGCAGCACCATCATGTTATGTAATTGTTACCAGTATTTGCAACCAGTATTTGTCAGTATTTTTTTTTTATTATTTCCAAACATTTATGTGTATGAGCTTTTGATTTCACACTTTTTTATTTCACCCGGCAGCTAATGTCGTTAAAATATGTTACTGTATAGCAACACAGAAAAAACTAAATTTCATTTTCAGTAACCAAATTCGTTGAATCAGTAAATATTTTATTTGAATGCGGTCCTACAAATAATTTTGTAAATTCTGATAAAAATTTTGTCAAAATTTTAATTAATTACAGATCGGCTGAGAGAAAATGTTATTTCAGTGTGTTGGTGTTTATCTTGCTTGTTGATAGGAACAACGTGCTGTTGTGCGGTTGTTGTTGTTTAGTTGTTGTTTATTTTGATTGATTGTATACATGTAAATGCCGAAAAGTAGCCGACAAACGTCGTGGCCTGTTTCTTCTCGATACAGTGTTTTGGTACAAATTAATTTAGTGGAACAGTACAGAATATTTACTGAAACTAAGTTTGATTTCAAACAAATATTTGTTTAAAAATTTTTTGGGAATAATTTTTTCTGTGGAAGTAGTTAATTTTTCTTTATATGTACATATTTATTATAGCAATATGATTATCGTAATAAATGTAACTGAATCCAAGTACAGGTGTGTGATTAAAAAATTCGTTGAAAGTAGAAAAATCTTTATTTCAATTAGATTGCCTAGTCTTTAATTTAATTTAATTTATATTTTAACTCAAAAGTATTATTTTTCTTTTTTAAATGTTGAAAGACCAAGCATTTAAAAAAATTTAACCTATACGAATTTTTTTAAAGCCGAAGCTAAAAAATAAATTAGCAGGAAAATATTAACTGAAAGATTTGAAAATTATATATTGTACAAAGACCAGCCAATTTAAAATGTAAGTTTTTTGCTTTTAAAACTCCTACGACAAAGTAAAAAACTTTCAAACTTAATAAAAATCATAGACAAACTTAAGCAAAACGTTTTGATGCGCTGAAGTAATTTAAGGTTTCATAACGCGGATATGTGTAAGTATATAATCAGCTTCACTGTATAGGAGTGTGTATCTTCCTAGATAACAGGCACCCATTTGAGGTGTGGGTGCAATTTTTTTCTTTATTAGTGCAAGTAAAATACATGTATGTAAGTGCTTAAAGTGAAGTTAAATAATTGCACAAAATATTATCTAAGCTTTAGGTTTGCTAAAGAAGTTGAAACTCAATTCCAGACAGTACAGCTATCCCACAAATGACGGCGTTGTTATTTACAAACAAAAAAATCTATTAAAACAAATGGTTTGAATTATAAAAAATGATTGAATCAATTACAAAAATATGTTCAATATTGCACTTATTATCAATATGATGATATCAATATTTACAAAAATTAAAAAAAAATTATTTCATTCAATTAATTTTGTTTTTATGCTTAATAATTAAAAACATAATCGAAAACAGATAAAGTACTTTAATGAAAGAAAATTAATTGCAAATCCAATGATAGAATTAAGGAAGTCAGTAATTGAATAAAACTCAAAATTGAATGAAAATAAAACCAAAATTAATGACACTAATATAATATTACACTGTGTGGCAAAAAAAATACAATACCTGGCAGGTGTTATTGTTTTTCTGTCGATTATAATAACAATCTGTCTTTAGAATTTATCAAACACCTCCAAAATCTTGAGTTACGGGTAAAAAACCAGGTTGAATATTAACCGAGTTTAAATTCATTAAGATTGGAAAAGAAGAGACTTAGGCCTTCTGAACGATGTATCATTGATTGCAGTAAGTTTCCGATATATGTGTGTACTTTTTTTTATCGATTATATATTTTTGATTCTTTTTTTTTTGTAATTTTTTACTTCGGATTCGTTTTTACGCAGCATTTTTGTACAGGAAATTGACTGAGTTATTAAATATTTTATTAGAAGACTTTTTAAAAAATCTACGTAGTATAAAATTGGCACAGCAATGGTCGCTGAACTTTTTTCCTTGAGAGTCACCTTTCCTTCTGTAGGTCATAGACACTAAAGCATACCAGAAAAATCTTTCATGTTGTGATATGAATGGCCAGGGATCCAACTCGGGCTCTCGTAGAAGACCAAACAAAAATATATGAAAATGTCAAAATTTAATGTTAAAAATCATGAGTTAGTTTGAAATGGAAAATTTTGATTTAGATTTTAGAATACATACGAAATTTTACATAGAAAAGCGCGAATAAGATGTTAATGTGTACATGTTTAAATATGAATTCATAAACATCTACGGCCAAATGAAGCACTTGCTTCGCTCTCTCAATCACAATTGAGAATTCGTTTTGACAGTAGCTTTTGAAGTTCATACAGACGTCAATATTTATTTGGCGCTAGTTTTATTTTCTGAGTCATTTACTGTTTAACAATAGAAAAAAAGTATATAAAACTTATCCCTCTGCAAATAATATCTTTCACGATTTCCTTTTTTGTCATTTTAACTATAATTTTATATATTTTTTTTTAATTTTTTACAGATATTCACTTTTCACACACGTATCTTTTTTTTAGGGTTCCGTACACCAAAGGTGAAAAGGGTGGTCCATCAGTTAATGCAATTTTGACTATTTTTTTGACAAACACTTAAAATTTTCAAAAACGGTAAAACTAAAAAAAAACCGAAAATTATAAAATCGCCAAACAAAAAAAAAAATCGCCAAAAATTAAAAAAAAATCGCCAAAACGAAAAGAATCGCCAAAAATTAAAAAAAATTTCTAACACTAAAATAAATCGCCAAATTCGCAAAAATCGGCAAAATGAAAAAAAGGCAAAAAATCGAAAAAATCGCCAAAATTAAAAAAAATTCTAACACTAAAATAAATCGCCAAATTCGAAAAAATCGCCAAAATAAAAAAAAAATGCCAAAAATCGAAAAAAATCGCCAAAACGCGAAAATGTCGCCAAAACTAAAAAAAATTTATATAAAAAAAAACGCCAAAAATAAAAAAAAATCGCCAAAATGAAAAACGCCAAAAACCGAAAAAAATCGCCAAAACAAGAAAATAAAGTGTTAAAACTAAAAAAAAGAGCCAAAACTTAAAAAAAACCGAAAATATCACAAAAACGAAAAAAATGCCAAAACTATATATTATATAGGATGAAGTTTGTATTAAATTACATATCTAGTGTTCGTACGGAACCCTTCGTGCGCGAGTCAGAGTCGCACTTTACTGAATTTATTTAAACTAATTGACATACCCTAACGATAAACTGCGATAAAAATTATAGAAGATAAATTTCTAATCTTCGTGCTTGCGAAGAAGATTCAAATTGAAACACCTTCAAACAAGGTGATTCGCTCTCAAAATTTTGTATGGCGAAGCATGAATGAGCTTAAATTTATGTGTCCGTGTGAACATAGTGTAGCGGTCTTTTTTTATGATACATATCGGAATTCCCTAAATCTTGATTCAACTGTGTCATATGAGGGTTAGATGTACATACATACGTTTAATGAAGTACTTTAATAAAGACCACAAAAGTCATTTAAATATAACCAAACACGCATACAGTTTTACTAGAAATGAACGTCTAATTGAAACAATTTTATGTGTTTACTAGCTACACCCGCCGGTGTGCTTCGCTACCCCCATCGTGTTATCGAATGATGTAAATATTTTGTAAATAAACCGAAAACTTGGATTTTTTAATGCAAAATTTCGAAAGTTTTAAAATTTTGATATTGGATCGTTATTAACATAGGTTTTTTGTAAATATCTTCGGAAGTATATAACCGATTTAAGAGTTTGATATCTCGTTTTGAAAAACATGACAACAGCTTTCAAAAAAAAAAAAAAAAAAAAAAATAATAAAATAAAAAAAACAAAAAAAAGTTTAATATATACATATGGCATTGGTGGTGCAATATGAAAAACGGATTTTGCAACACCCCTCCACCCCCAGACCGAAAATCAAAAATCAGACTTCACAGTGTCACCCGCCTGAATATTCTGAAGATTCCCTGAAAATTTCATCAAAATCGGCCCAGTCGTTTTGGAGTACATACGTTACATACATACATACATACATACATACATACATACATACATACATACATACATACACACATCCTCTTTTATATATATATAGATAGATTAAATGATTTAACAAAATTTCTGTACCTTACAGTACAATAGTTTTCCCTTAATTGATTTTTTTTCGATTAATTCATTTGCCTGCTAAAGTAATTTAACAAACATAAAATCGCGAAAGTGAGTCAGTCAATTAACAAAGTATCGTCTAAATGATTTTTAGCCAAAAAAAATAATTAAGGGGAAATGACTGTAATTTAATTATTTATATTTTCTAGAAAGAAAAAATTTAAATTCTTTGGCAAAATATTTGGATGTTTGTTTGAACTCTAAGCAAATGACTGTGTAATCTCGAGAGGAGTATAAATTAGGCTGCTGTTTATATATTCACTCAACCAGAGAAATAAGGTAATCATTTTTAATGACTTCACGAAGCGTTAAATGGCTCATCAGAATGCTACTGAATTCCATTCATCAGAGTAATTTTTACAATAGTGCATTGTCTGGCAGCTGATGGTCAGGCAAATGGCCTTGAACTCAGCCGTCATAAGCTTTGGAAAATAATTATCATTTACAAATTATAATTACTTTTATTAAATAATGACGGCTAATAACTTGTTTATGTATCTACTAAAAAAAATTCTTAATTAATTTTTATTTTTATTACACGTGCACATACATACATATTTATAAAGAATATAAAATCAATTTTAATGTTTAAACACAATTTGTAAAATTGGAAATAAAAACTTGATTTTTTGTTTTTTTTTTTAATCAATATATTATATAAGATACAAACGTACAGGCTGTACCACGATATCGGCAGAAAATGTTCGATCGACAACTTGCACTGAAAACAACAACAAAATAAGAAAATTTGTTTTTATTTTAAATATAAGTAATCGATCGAACGTTTTCTGTAGACATCGTGGTACAGGCTGTTAATTTTTCTCTTTTTTTTAACAAAGAAATAATAAAAAATCGATAGAAAAACAATATACAATAAAATAAATTAAATAAAACCTACGCATTTTAAATTTGTATTTCAAATTAGTTTTGCAGTAGAATGAAATGTGAAATAAAGACACCTTTAAACTTCATAAATAAATTTTATATAGACTGACAAGCGGGACTACTTCTTTTTCCATTTTTTTAAGATATCGGTGGCATATAATAGCTAATATGATTTCTTTTTTTTATTTTAATTTTTTTTTTCTATAAATAAATGGATAAAAAAGTAATAGAAAAAGAACTACATATGTACGTGTGAATGTATGTTTATGTACATATGTATGAAAGTAAATATATGGGCACATGAATAGTGAAGGGAATATACGGGCTGTCATAATTTAGTTGATAAGACAGTTGGTTTGCTGACTTTGGTGGCAGTCTGTTTTCATATCTAAATAAATAAAAAAATAACAAGAAGCAACTAGAAAACCCAACATCTATGTATATACCTAAAGAAGCATATTTAATTAAGCAAAAAATATATACAGTACGACCTTGATTTGCGCAACCGAAAGCAAAAAATGTGTTGGTTTCTTTTACCAAAAGCAACGTTTGAAAATAAAATAATAATATATATATATATATATATATATATATATATATATATATATATATATATATATATATATATGATTTGAATATTCTAATAAAGTTCGTATCGCTTTTTAAGCCAAATTACATGTGATAATTATTAATGAACAAATAACACCAAAGTTAGTTGTAAATATTCTGACAACACATATGTAGTTGAACGGAACAGCTAGCCGTTGATGAATCAAAACAATTCACATATTCCATTTGCAAAAAAGTTTCGTATATAAAGCAGAAATCTGCATCAACTGACACCACACACAGTGGACCAAACACAGAAGAACGCTGATGATGAAGGTTTAGTGGCCTTCGAAAACGGCTAGCTGTTTCGTTCAACTATGTGTTGTCAGAATATTTATAACTAACTTTGATGTTATTTGTTCATTAATAATTATCACATGTAATTTGGCTTAAAAAGCGATACGAACTTTAGCTTATTCAAATCATAAATATAGAAACAAATGAAGTTCGAAAAATAATAATTAAATTAACTAAAATAAAAATAGTTTTCCGATTTTTTAGGGAGATTGCAAGTTTCCTTAATTTCTTGGAAAATAAACATTTTTCTTAGCAAAAAAAAAATTAATTTTATTTTCTAAGCAAAAAAAAAAAAATAAAACTCAAAAAATATATTTTATTGACTAATTAAAAAAATAGATCCCAAGAAAATAACTTATTTCTTATAATGCATTTACATTATCACGATCTAGTACTACGAGATTTCGAGCTAAGTCTAACTGCTTTTTACTTGATTTCCCACACAAAACAAATTCCAATTTGTGAGTAGATTTGTAGGCAATCTACTCAAAATCTAATATTTTTATTTTATTTTTACTACCCTGTACATACAACATGTTTATATACAATATGATTGAATTTGCTACGGTCTGCTTAAAAAGGTGTGTGTATTGGTTACTTTGCAGTTGTTTGGTTGTAGTTTTGGAAATTTTAGGGTATAGATTTTCGTATATATATTAATTAAAATATGCTAGATTTTGTGCAGGTGTAAATGCCCTATTAATCAAAAAAAAAATCAAAATTAAAAAAAAATCATTTTGTGATGAATAAGAAATAACTTTTATTTTCTGAGGAATAAATAAAACTCTGAAAATAAATTTTATTTATGTGTAGTTTCCACAAGTCAGGCAGACGACTCGTCTAGAAAATTTTATGAAAATCATTTAAAAAAAAAAAAAATTAGTGCTTTCCATAGAAAATTTGTCAACCGTGCGTGTTGTGGCAAGAAGGGGTAATTTATAAAATAAAACTTATGCTGAGTACACACAGTATTACTTTGTTCGATAGTGAATGCCCTAATCTTAAACTGAAAAAAACTTGATCGAATCAGCTCATTACTTTGCTATCAAAATTTTTACTGGGTATCAACAATTTTTACTCGCGTAAGTTTGCTAGAGTTTTAGTTAGCCAAAAAAATAAATCGAAAATTTCTTATCTACTAAGTCCTAGTTACACCATACAAGTCTTATTGCTAAGCTGATTAGTTTCTTAGGAGAGTGAGACGAGGGGAAAAGAAACGTTTCTGTTCCCCCCCTGTCTCTCTCTCTCTCTCTCCTTCAAACTAATCAGCTTAGCAATAAGACTTGCATAGTGTAAACTAAAGAATTTTAGCTCTGCTCCTACCGCTCCTCCGTAATCACTAATGTCTTTTCAAACACACTTTTTTCCATATACTCTACTATCATGGCCTTTAAATATCAATCTATTTAAATTGATGTAAAATCAACAAAAACAGATCTTTTTTTAATTACAAAACTATTTTAATGATATTTAATTAAAAATGTAAATCTTCTTTCATCAGCACACACACAGTGTGTTGCAATTTAAATTTAATTGAAACTAAGAAGAAGAAAATAAAAAAACACATTTTTTTTCTAAAATGATCTCATAAGGAAACCAACAGTTTGGTTGTATTATCGATAAATATTGAATTAAAATTCTTAAAATTTTCCAAGTTATTTTAATTAGCAAAAGCAAAATATTAATTGAAATAAAACATGTGATTAAGATTTTAATTAACTGCAATTACATATGGCTAATTCCACTGTGACGGGTGTGACTATGACACTAATTTTTTTTGTAATTGAAAAACATAAAATTTTTAATTTAAAAAAAGAGTGTGTGTGGTTTCCAAGCAGGTTAAAATTAAAAATATTTAATATAATAGATTAAAAAAAAAAAATCAATTACATATGTATGTATGGGTAATTCCGCTGTGAATGCTACCATGATGCTCATATTTTTTTTTTAATTCAGAAATATTAAACTTGTAATTTAAAAAAGGCGTTAAAACGTACTCTTTCAAAAAAGTACCTTTTAAGCAATGAATATGTATAAAATTTCTTTAAAAAAAAAACTTGCTTTTCAAGTGCAATATGAGTCAATGATTTTGTGTGTAAAAAACCAATTAAATGCATAATAGAAACACGTGTTACTAATTATAAGTAATAAAATTTTTATATACATATTTCAGTTTAGAAATGTGTTTTCTTTACAAACTAGAAATTAAAAAAGAATGACTCATATTTTGCACCAAAATCATTGACACCATTCAGTGTGATGAGTGTTTGTATGTGTGTGCGTGTGTGTGTGAGTGTATGTTTTTTTTTTTAAATCAAAATTGTGTCTAATTCTCTACAAAATTGTTCATTACATGCAAACAATCACGTATGATTTGCAACTATATTTTTACAATAATTTCCTTATTTAGTTAAAACAACTTGTATTTTTTTTTCTTAAATTTTTCACAGTTTGAAATTTTTGTTTTTCTCATTCAACTTTGAAATATGATAAATAAAATTTACACCTTTTTAAACTAATGCGCTGCTGTTGTTGTTGTGTTTTCTGAAAATTTTATTAATTCTAGCCAGTACCAGTTTTATTGTTATTATTATTTTTATTTTTCTTATTTTTTTAAATGCGGTTTTAAATTGCTTTTGGCTATTTTATTAAAATATTCATTCATAATTTCACAAACTGTATCATTTTTGTTACTTAAAAAAAAACGAGTTTTTAGATACTTTTTCTATGAATTTTGTGGTCTATTAAAAAAAAAATAATGTTGAATTTTTAATAATAAAAAACTTAAAAAATTCATGCACATAAACTTTGCTCGATTTAGAACTAGTTCACCTTGGTAGATGTTTCCATGTTGAATAATTTGAGTCAAAAGCATACAATATGACCATATGAACGAAATTATACAATGTATGAAAAAATGTTTGTGGTATAATTTTTTGTTTTTAATTTTTTCCAACTTGTAATTATTTGACATGTACATAAAGCTGATTGTGTTTATTTACCGACAAATGTTATGGTTTTGCGTTGTTTTCTACATGCCACTTTTTTTTGGTATTTTCTTGCATTGAAAACAACTCTTATTACACTCAAGGAAAAAAAGTAGGATAATATAAAAAAATGTAAATATTTAAAAAAAAGGGTTAGCGAAAAAGAAAACATAAATAATACACGAAACTATATAAATAATTATGTTTATTTTATATAACTTGATATTGATTTTTTTCAGTGTATTTAGATTTTGTTTAAGCCAGGGTTTCTTTAGTTTATATACGGTTTTTTATATATATATTTTACTCATTGGAAATAAATATGTTGACATTTTGAAATATTTCACAATTTAAGAACATTGGTATACATAAGTATATGAAAAAAAAATATTTCGTGCACTTATTTGTGTGTTAAATCTGATAATTGATTTATTAA
Source organism: Tachina grossa (assembly GCA_949987645.1). Lineage (NCBI taxonomy): Eukaryota > Metazoa > Arthropoda > Insecta > Diptera > Tachinidae > Tachina > Tachina grossa. The sequence continues at coordinate 31,854,668 of OX465275.1, forward strand.
TGATGATAAAAAGGAAACAAATGCAATTATATTAAATATCTTTCTAATTAAAACAATTTAAATTTTTAAATTTAAATGTGTCTAGGACGAAGCCGATCGTATAAAACCTACCGCCGACATATCTAGCAAACACTTAGCCGCCCTTAACGTGGCTAACATTTCCGGGAGACTTTTGCATTGTTTTAAATAAATTAAATAAAAGTTGTTCAATATAAAATTAGATACTCGTATATAAAATTAAGAAAAAAAAATTGACATTCATTACAAGGGTTGCGTAGGCAACCGCCACTTTCCATCTGAATCTAAATTGTAAAAATTAAACAAAAAAACTTTTAACTTTGATGCTAACTGCCTTATTCATAAAAAATATTTCAGGTTTATTAAGCGCTTATTTGACATATTTCTATCGGAAATTTGTCAAATAAACCTGTAATAAACCTAAAATATTTTTTATGAATAAGACCGTAAATATTTAAATTTAGTAACTTGATTTAACGAAAATTTGCCATTTCTTACTTATTTTAATTAAAAGAATATAAAATATCGTTAACTAAAAAATAAATAAACTACTCGTATTTATATTCCTACTTTTCTCCTACATAAATACTACCCTGGCATTTTTTTGAAAGCAACTCTGTATGAGTTTGTTTATTATTATTAGCTTTCATGTACAGCAGGGTGCAAAATTTTTCTGCTGGCAGTGATGGAAGGACCACCCATTAACAATTCGATGTTAAGCAATATGAAATTATGAAGCATATTTCAACCAAAAAATTCAAAAATAAGTTTTCTTGAATGAAATAAATTATAAAAAAGCATATAAATACTTTTCTCTATGGTTTTTAAGGTGTGTGAATAATTATAACTTTTTTTTCTCAATAACTTACATAAATTCAAAGATTTAGCCAAAGTATCGGATTTCAATAAGAAAGAAAACTTACCTAAAAAGAAAAAAAAATTAAAAAATATTAGTCAATGAAGGAAAATCTGAATTTTTTTTTATAAAAATGTATTAAATTTTTTGCTGGTTATCTCTTTTAGAGAATCGTTATTCGCAAAGCTTTGTCGTGGTCTTCAAAGCCTTAACAATACAGTAGCAGCATAACTACTTTTTTTATTTAAAAAGTTGTTTTTTTAAATCTTCTTGAAATTTACAAATTAGCTAGAGTCTTCCGTGTATAAGATTTAATTGTTGATTTTAAGTCATTTAAAAATGCCATAAAAATATAAAACCAGTAGCAAAATAACAATTCAAATTTTGCGATTTTAATCAGTTTCTCTTGTTCTTTGAAGTTTTTTCGTAAATTCTTTTTTATTTTTCTCTCGAAATACAGGTACCGGTGTGATTAAGCTTAAGCTACATAATATTCGAACTTGATTTTTGGCCAAAAGCGATTATTTGCTATCGTAAATATTCGATTTTCGTTAAAAAAAAAACGAGTTCCGAAATATGCATGGGTGGGACTGGTTCCAGAGTCACTTGCTTGGAGGGAACAATTAACATTGTGTTTATACCATTTGATAGGTGCTGGATCCAATCATATCAAACCTGTTCGAACCATTGACTAATATACTAGACCAAGTCCCAATCAAATTTACTAAAGATTAAGAACCCCCATATGCAAAGAAATAAAGTGTGCTTCAAGTGTACGTTAAAACCGGTTTTTGTATGGAATTTTTGTTTTAACATACACTTCAAGCACACGTTATTTTTTTTTTATATGGGGTTAAGACGATACATCACGAAAATGTTGAATACCTATGTAACCATTTACACCACATGTGTTTTTTTCACCATACACTACTCCCTACTTTGCTTTAACACTCCCATTTTTTCCGGTCATAGGAGGAGTAAGTTTGGATCAATTCTCACCAAATTTTCAGCAGGGTAGCCCTAGTAAAAATAATTTTAATTTAATTTATTTTGTAATTTGATGATAATTTAGCTTTTGGATCTGACCCCTTTTAGATGGTGTTGCAATTAATGAATTTTTACACAAATTGTTTAATACCAAACTTCTAGTAAAGCAACGTTTTTTTCTTGCCTGCAAGATTTTTTTCAACTTTGGCAAAGTGTATTAGACATCTTGCCAAAAGATTGTGTAAACTCTTTGCATTAAAATTTTCTTTATTTCTTAATAAGACTAAAATAAATGCATTGGCAGCAGACACAATTACAAAAAGGCAAACTGTCTGCCATTTTCTTAGAAGAAGCGAACTTAAGAAATTTTTCTTAAGAATTTCTTTTTTTCATTTCTTGGCAATTAACAGAGAGCAATTTTAGTTACTTTTTTTTTTTTTTTTTTTTTTTTTGAAGAATTCTCTGCTTTTTATTCATTTATTTAAATTTTTTTGCGCTCTTAACGTTTTTTTCTTGCCTGCAATATTTCTTTTGCAATACTTTTAATTTTCCTAACTTATAATAAAATTTCCTAAAGGAAAATAGATTTTCTTGCCGTTTCTTGGTTTAAGTTTAATGACATTTTCTTAATGTCTAGAATTAAATGTTTATAATTTATTTTTGTTTTCTTGTTCTAGAAAGTTGTACACATTCGTTTCATTCGTTTTCAGCAGCTTTAAATAAAACAAAAAATGCTGAAATTCTTAAGGAAAAAACAGGGTGTGTAAAAATGTATGCATTGCTTAAAGATTACGCGAGAACAATGGTTACATAAATAAAGCATTCAATACATCAAAGTAAGACATAAAAGCCAAAATTATTACTGTCAATATGACAAATGTCAAATATGTGTTTTTTTTTAACAAGCAACACTCAGGGAATGAACGACTACTACTCGTACTATTACTACGTGTTACCTTCTTTAGGAAAGAGATAGTGACAGAGAAGGCAGGTGATGAAGGAAGAGATAGAGGAAAGCTTCATTCTTTCAAAACTCTGCTTTTTGCACGTTTAATGCAGTATTGCAGCGCCTCTGGTGTCAATAAGGCGTATTAAAGTTTTTGATGCTGTGTTTAGTAGCAGTAAGTGTTTTTGTTAAGCAAAAGTAGCTTGCTTGTGCTTGAAGCAGTAAAGCACTCCTCAGTTCTTGTAAGGCCAAGTAACTTCATCTTTTTTAGCATTTTCAAACAAAATAAACTGGACTAGGCTTTTCATAACAATTTGTCGAGGTCTCATTAGTTACTAAACAAAATTTTCACACACAAATAAAAATCAAATCTGTATAAAATCCTTTTACAAATGCAACAAAATCAATTAAATTTTAATATAAATTCATAAAAAAATTTAGCAACAAAAAATTAAAATTATTATCGACTATTGAAAATTTCGCAAGTTTTTGTTTTATATTTGGAATTTTTGTCCTGCTTTTGGGAAAAGTCAAATTAAAAATAAAATTACTTTAATAATAATAATAAAAAAAAACGCAATTGGAACTTATTTGCAATTATTCAAGTTACTTTTTTGTATATAACTCGTACGCTCCTTATTTGTAGCTGCCATTTATTTTATTAAATCGCAAAACCCACAAACGTCTGTCTGTCAAATAAGCAAGTAGCCTTTCGCTGGCAAAAATAAACCTATCGGCATCGACAACGACATCGGCATTGGCAGCAATTCAACGAAAAACACCATCTTTGATTTTAAAACATAAAATTGACATTTCAATATATAATTTGTGTGTACACACGTACACTGTATGCATTTACTTATGTGCGCGAGTGTATGTCGTACACTTGTATTTAAAATACAATTGACAATTTTATATAAATTAAATTCAATAATAATAATTTGCGAAAAAGAACAAAAACAAACAAAACAGACAATTTATAGAGAAAGAGACAGAAACAAATTTATTCATAAGCCAACTAAAATAATAATAAAAAGATACAACATGACATTACCACCCACGTTAATAATTGCTTATTCAACGTTGTTGTATGCAACGAGGTGGCATATGCTATGTTGTATAAATACAACCATAAATATTTAAGCTACATATGATTGTATATTGTTTTATAAAACATACAAATGTATAACATACAAACATTAAAAACATTTTAACAAAAAGTACCATTTCAAAAAATAAATTTGACAAAAGTCTTTATATTTGATTATTTTTTAGTTTGTTTTTAGCAGTTTAAAAAGCTACGATTTTCAAGATATGTATGGTCTGTTAGTACATTTCTAGAAATGAACTTTAAAACTTATCATGTAATAAAAAAGTAATTAAACTGTTATTATATAAAAGATATTTTTCATTAAAACCCCTATAAATATTATACTGCTAATCAAGCAATTTACGATAAAATAAATATTAGATATGTAACTTTTAAAAAATTACGTTTTGAACAAATACAAAACCTTTGAAAGAAGTACGTTTTGATAAAAGTACCGCTTGAAAAATAACTACTTTTTGAAAATAGTATCTTTTGAAAAAAGTATCTTTTAGAAAAAGTCTCTTTTGAAAAAAGTACCTTTTGAATAGAGCACCTTTTGAAAAGAGTTCCTTCTGAAAAAAGTACTTTCTGAAAAAAGTGCCTTCTGAAAAAAGTATCTTTTAACGAAAGTACCTTTTAATGAAACTATTTATATATGTACATTTTCCATAAAGAATAAATTACTTTTTGCCAAAGGACATTTTGAAAAATTACCTTTAAAAAATAAAATTTTTAGAAGAAATATTTTGAAAAAAGTACAATTGAGTTAAAATATCTTGCAAAATAAATTCAAAATAAAAATTAAGAAGGTTCTATTTTAAAAGCGTTCATTTTGAAAAAAGTACTTTTTGAAAACAATACCATTACAAAGGTATATTTTGAAAAAGTACCTTTAGAAAAGTAACTTTTTGAATATTGTAGAAAAAAGTACATTTCAAAAAATTACTTTGCACTAATAGCATTTTTTGCAAGAAGTATCCAGAGTATATTTTGCAAAAAAAAAATATTTTACAAAAAGTACCTTTTTTGAAACATGATATGGAGAAAAATTTTTTTGAAATAAATTTTTAAAGTATGTACGTACTTTTTAAAAATAGTACCATTTGAAAACTACTTTTTTTTAAATATAATATATATATAATATAATTTTTTGAAAGGTACTTTCAAAAAATTATATTTTTGCAAAAAAAAATATCTTTTGAAACAGTACCCGTTTCAAAAATTAAAATTTGATTAAATAGGTTTTGATTAAAGTACATTTTGAAAAATATTACCTTTTGAAAAAGCTTTTTTATTTACAAATATCTTTTGAAAAAATCACCGAGCTCAAAAGTACCTTTTGAAAAATTACCTTTTGAAAAAGTACCCTTTTAAAAAGTACCTTTCGGATAAAAAATTGAAAAAGTACCTTTTTTAAAAAGTACTTTTTGAAAAAGTATCTTTTTTAAAAAAGTACATTTTTTAAAACTACCATTTAAAAAAATTACGATCTTAAAATTTACCTCTGGAAAAAATGCTTTTTAAGATATTATGAAAAGTTTTTTAAAAAACTTTTTAAAAACAACTTTGAAAAAAAATATCTTTTACAAACACAAGAATTTAAAACAAACATACATCTTAATATAAATAATGGCTTGATTATGGATTACAACCGAACTTCAATACGTTACCAACTAGCAACGGAAATGAACTTAAAATTGGTATTAAATATGGCAACTCTCTCCAGTGGACTAAAAGTTATGGAAAATATGAATATGACCGATTGGCAAACTGAAAATAATGTAAAAAAAAGCTTAAAAATGTGTATAAGAAATATAAGTGCTAAAGGTAGTCGTAGAGCAGCTCTAGGCTGAAGGCATAGGTCGTTCATACTTAGTCACAAAACTATACACAAAAATACTTCTTAAAACATCATTATTATTTGGTCTTAGTCAATTTAGTCAACACATAGCTTTAAAACATATCTTTGCCTTCCTAAACATAGAGTAGTTTATTTCAATATTTTTTTTTTAATTTAGCACCTTTTTTTCAACTAAAAATTTGTGGTTGCCAATATAAACAATGTTTGGCAACTAAAGTTGACAGCTGTTGGTTGTCATTAACATTTTGGCAACTGGCAACGCAACTAAAGTTCGGTTGACACGCATGATAAAACCATAACTTTTAAGAAAAGTACCTTTCAAAAGTTGTGGAATAAAATACTTTTTGAAAATTTTACCTTTTCGAAAAGAATGTTCTGAAATAAAACATTGAAAAAAATATGTACTGACAAAACCACCCCATTTAAGATTAATACATTGTGTAAAAAGTATGTACTATACATTTTGAAAAATATGAAAACAAATAATGTATGGAAAACTGTTTTATAAACCTCTTATAAATCAAAAATATTTTTCATAATTAAAAAATTAATTAAAAAACTTTTTTGTAGGCGCTATTATAGGACGCAAGATGAGATATGTATGTATGTTTTGAAATCAACATAAAACACTACAGATAGATTTAGCTTTTTTCAACGCTTCATTTGTGGATGTTTTCAAACGATGTTGTTGTTCTTGAGCTTTTAGCGACAAATATTGACAAATGAAAGATGACATCCGTTAGTGTTTTACGAGCATAAGATACAGGCAATAACAAAAAAAATTAAGACAAAAAAAAAGAAAAACAAGGACAGACGACGGACGCACCATCAAGACAATTATTTTAAAACATGTTGCACACAGCACACTTTTGTAAAGAAATAAAGGGGAAAAACTTGTACAAACATGCAATAAATTTATGGAACATCACAAGAAAAACAACAACAACAGCAACAGTAACAACAAACAGCATTCAATAAATGTGTCCCACATACATTTTTTCCACTTGTTCTTCTGCAATGATATGCTTGCTGCATGCAGCAGCTTAAGCTTTGCATTTTGCAAAGGTGTTTCTATATAAAAAAACATTCATTCATTCACTCATTACAAGTACAACAAACAACATCCAACAACTCATACATTATGCATGCATGATTTTCATTTACTAATAATAATGTACGAGTACTCTTAATATAAATATTTAATCATTATCATGATGATGATGATGATGATGATGATGACAACGAATTTCCTTCCTTTTCAATATTTTAAATTTGAATTGAAAAAGCAAGAAATTAGTCAATGAATGAATGTTGACAGTTGCTGAACGGTGTTGTGTGTGCGTGTGCCTTGGTGGCTGTTGGTTGTTGCATTCAACCACAAGTACGAGCGTGTGGTGTTTTAACTTGTTAATTTTCCGAGTATTTCTGTATATGACGATTTTATGCAAATTTTATAAAGTTTAGTTTCATATTTTTTTTAGTGTTAAATTTCTTGTTAAATCCACAGATTGTTTAATTCATTTGTTTGTTAACTTGTGTGTTTGGTTTTTCTGGCCTTTTGATGATGATGTATGACATTTTGTATGATCGTGTGATTTGTGACACACGGCAGGTGGTCAGACAATTTTTAAGTTTTTCTGTTTTTTTTTTTAAATTTATGGCTGTTTTGAAAAATTTTGATATTTATTTTTAATAATATGACAATGTAAAGGGTGTTTTTTATTGAGGTATAGAACTTTAAGTTGGCATCACTTTTTTAACTGGCGGCCATTTTGTCAGCTGTCAAGTGATTAATATTTAGTTTGGTTTGCCATTTCATCATGAACAGGTTGACAAAAGAACAACGCTTGCAAATCGTGCAAATTTATTTCGAAAATAATGGTTCAGTTCGCGAAGTTTACCGCAAGCTCCGTCCATTTTATGGTCGACATAAATGTCCATCAGAGCAATTAATTCGGTTAACCATGGATCGTTTTCGCACTACGTTTACTCTATGTGATGATACGCATCCGCAGAGACGTCGAACAGTGCGCACCGAAGAAACAATTGCCGCTGTAGAGCAAAGTGTTGAAGAGGACCCGAATGAATCGATTCGCCACCGTGCACAGCAATTGGAGCCGACTAACCGACTACTTTGTTCCCGAATTGGATGGCATGAATATGGATGAGTTGTGGTTCCAACAAGACGGCGCTACATGCCACACAGCGCACGTCACAATCGATTTATTGAAGGAAACATTCGATGAGCGCATAATTTCGCGGAATGGACCTGTCAATTGGCCACCAAGATCGTGTGATTTGACACCATTGGATTATTTTCTTTAGGGATATGTGAAGTCGCTCGTCTACGCCAACAAACCAGAAACGTTAGGGGACTTGAAAGCCAACATTCGTGGAGTTATTGCCAACATACGGCCCCATATGCTCGAAAAAGTGGTTGAAAATTGGACCTGTAGAATTGGCTTTATTCGAGCCAGCCGCGGCGGCCACATGCCCGAAATCATATTTAAACATTAATGGCATAAAATTATCCTTCCAATAAAGCCAAATTGATGGACATTAAAACGATTTTCTTGTGTTTTATTTCAATTCGAAGTTCTATACCTCTGAAAAAAACACCCTGTACATACAAGCCTGTGCTCAAGGCACATTTATTGAATATGCCTTGCCTGTGCTTATTAAGTGTAAAATATTTTATTCCAGACTGTGTGACAGAAACTTCAGATGTTGAAAAAATTCTTCCTGGTGTAAAAATTAGAATTCACTATCCTACACAATCGTACGACTTTTGAGAAAGAAAAACCCTGGTGAACGTTCACAGAAGTAGAAGAGTGTTTGCAGTGGTAAAGAAAAAAACCCGACGAAAGAAAAGAAAAATTCTTTTTTTGTGTATTTAAAATTAGCGATACGCAAAAATAACAAAAGAAATTGTTCTTAATAACAATTAAAAGAAGCTATATTAGATATTAAATTATTTAAAAGACAAAAAGTTTAGTATATAAAAAAAAGAAAATGAATGAAGATAACGATGCAATTGTTTTAGGAACCGGCCTTAAGGAGTGTATCCTAAGTGGTATGCTTTCTGTATCCGGCAAGAAAGTTCTTCATATCGACCGTAATAAGTATTATGGCGGCGAATCTGCCTCCATAACTCCGTCGGGGAACTTTTTCAACGTTTTAATATTGATGTGCCCGCTGATAAATATGGGCGCGGCCGGGACTGGAATGTGGACTTAATACCCAAGTTCCTGATGGCCAATGGCAGCCTAGTTAAATTTCTAATACATACGGGCGTTAGCCGTTATCTCGAGTTTAAGTCGATCGAGGGTAGTTACGTATACAAGGGAGGAAAAATCGCCAAGGTACCCGTCGATCAAAAAGAAGCCCTAGCATCTGATCTTATGGGCATGTTCGAAAAACGAAGTTTCCGCAGTTTCTGGATCTATGTCCAAGACTTTAAGGAAGACGATCCCAAAACCTGGAAAGATTTCGATCCACCCAAAGCAAACATGCAAGCACTTTACGATAAATTTGGTTTGGATAAGAACACACAAGATTTCACAGGTCATGCCTTGGGCTTATTCCGTGATGATGAGTATCTAAATGATCCAGCCGTTAAGACTATACAGCGCATTAAATTGTATTCGGTTTCATTAGAACGATATGGCACATCACCTTATCTATATCCCATGTATGGTCTGGGTGAATTGCCAAAGGACTTTGCTCGTTTGTCAGCCATTTATGGTGGTACATATATGTTAGATAAGCCCATCGATGAGATTGTTATGGGCGAGGGTGGCAAAGTAATGGGCGTACGTTCTGGCGATGAGATCGCTAAATGTAAACAGGTTTGTTGTGATCCCAGCTACGTGCCCGATAAGGTAAGGAAGAAGGGCCAAGTTATTCGTTGCATTTGTTTATTGGATCATCCAATTAACAATACTAAAGATGCACTATCTACTCAAATTATCATTCCACAAAAGCAAGTTGGTCGCAAATCAGACATTTATGTATCGTTGGTGAGTTATGCTCATCAGGTTGCTGCTAAGGGCTGGTTTGTAGGAATGGTTTCCACCACGGTTGAGACCGAACAGCCAGAAAATGAAATTAAAGCCGGCTTAGATTTATTAGAACCCATTGCACAAAAGTTCGTTTGCATCTCGGACTATTTTGAGCCAACCGATAATGGTGCCGATTCTCAAATATTTATTTCGGAATCATATGATGCTACAACTCATTTTGAAACCACTTGCCTGGATGTTTTGGATATTTTCAAACGCGGTACTGGCGAAGATTTCGATTTCTTTAAAAACAAACATGAATTGGGCGATGAAGATCAGTAAATTAGAAATTGATTTTTCAACAGCGACAGCAGCAACAACAACAATAAAATCATCATGATCATATTTTTATTAGCGTGCAGTTAACAGGGGAATCAAAAAATGGCTGGAACATCAACAAACAGAAATTGAACACATTATAAAATAATTTGAAAATGAAAAATAAAGTTGGTATTTAAAAAATTATGCATTATTAAAGTAAATATATACATACATAAAACAAAGAAGATTTTGCTTAAATTAAGAAAACACTGAAAAAAGACATCAATAAAATAAACAAATAATATAATGGAGTTTATGAGAATTTTTAAAACTCAAAAAGAATTCATTAGATCAGGTTTGAATTTGTTCACAAGTCCTACGATTGTGTAGAATATCTTAGCTATAGATAACATATAAAGGATCATTCTTTAGGCGCTTCCTGTTTTTCAATTTAAATAATACAAAATGTGTGTGAGATATCATTGAAATTTTTTATTCTTTTGAACGTCCTATCGATGTCATTAATATTGAGCTAACATCCGCCGTGGCGCGAATCTGAAATGTCAAGTTAACATAACGTTAACATGAGATGGCTCTCAAATCGCTCGGGCAGAGTGTACAATGTAGCATGGGCTGTATATGACAAACACTTTTGTACAAAAACTATAATGAAAGATCATTAAAAGTTGGCACCGGGTAGTATATGGACTAAATTAAGAAAAAATGGAATTTAACAAAAATAAGTCCAGCGCCCACCGGTCAGCAATCCAAATCGGGTTTTCGCAGAAAATTGTGTCTATCTAATATTCATGCAGTTATATTAAAATCGGCCACACTCCCCCCCCCCCCCCCCAAAAAAAAAACCGGATAAGATATAGTTAAGAATATTTTTAATGCATGTGTATTTTGTTTCTCATTCGACAAATAACTTTATTTTATCTAAACTTTCTTTAACTGAGGGTCTATCGGTTGGATGGATCAATTTTCGTATTTTTTAAATTTTTTGCTTGTTCTTTTGGTTAAGCACCGTCTATATGCATTTCGCTCCTACAAAAATTGGTAATACATTAAAGACTAAATGTCAAATAATAATTCTGCAAAAAAAAGGGCTTCAATGCAAAGATCTGATTTATTTGAAAATCTGTTGGCTAAGAATAAGTACGTGATATATGTATAAAATTAAATTTTAATGGGCGTATCTCCGCAAGATTGTGTGTATTTTCAGAGTTAAGGGTGTGTGTTAAGTTTTGTAGAAATCGGTAAAGTAGAACCACTTAAAATAAAATATTAAATTTTAATGGGCGTGGCTCCGCCCATTTTTCAACTTTAAAATTGTGTAGTTATGAGAAGCAAATGTGTTTGATAGGTTTCGCAGAAATCAAATAAGTAGAATATCATAAAATCAATTAAAAAAATTGGGGGAGTGTCCGTCCCACTTTTTTATAATGGAACCAATTTGAAGCTATACCCACCCTCTCAGACAAAAAAAAAGAATTTTTACAATCGCTCCTAAAATGTACCGAGATATGAAGTAATGAATTGATAAGCTCCTAATTTTTTTATTATATGAAAAATGAAAATTATATGAAAATTTCTTAGTTTTTTTTTAGAAAAGTTTTATATAGTTTGTGAACAAGATTTTCTTGCCACTAGTCACATTAATTAATTCAATCGTCATAAAATTGTACAAGGGATGGGTAAGATGTCTTTAACACGCTTAACCAAATTATATATTATAAAAAAAGTTAAATCTTCAATGAAACTTACTTAATACAAATGTATGCTCATTTTGCTTAAATATTTATTTGGCATAAAATTTTTATTATGAAAAAAAATCAATATACGCATACATTTTTTCTTAACTTTCTTTTAAGAAAAGTCTACAACATCAGTTAGGAAAAGATGACATCATCTTCAGTTTTTAATATTGAGGGTTGATTCTAGAACATCCCTTTAAAAGATGTGATTCTGCCATTTTTCAAAAGAACGATAAAACCATTGTATAAATCAAAAAGAAATGATGTCATTACACTATAAGTTTGTACCATTTTTATAACCAAAATTAAAAGCATACACAGAAAGAAAAATTGCTGTCCACGGCTGGTATAACACTGACAACTTTTTGATAACGTTTTATATAAAAGTTTTTGTTGATGAATAAAAATTGGAAAAAGTGATTGTAATGATTTGTTTTGTGAGTTATTGCTAGTCTTACTGCATACGTATGGCAACTGACAACTGAGATAGTATCCACACCTGATGATTTGATATCTTAACTCATAATATAACGCAGAGCAACTGTAATTTTTCATTAATATCAGCACAAAGGGGTAGACGTTGATGATTTTACATCATGATGAATCAAACAAATATTTGAAAAGTACTTGCCAAAAATATCTAATTGCGTGTTGTTTAATTTTTTGATCACAAATAATTGTTGTGCTGCCGTTGTTAATCGGAAATTGTTTAATAAATAAACGTTAAGTGCACAGTAATACATAAAATGACATTTGATATGAAGATGAATTTATCAGGCCGTGAGCTCTGATGATTATATCATAACGCTATCATAATATTAATAAATTGAGTCTATACATGATGAATTCTCATAATGATATCAATTTGACATTCATCATGGTATAAATTCATCAGGTGTGGACACTATTTTACAGCTGTGTCAACTTTAGTGTTGCCAAATATTGTTTTGAATGCGCTTTGAAGCTAAAATATGCTTTAAGGTCAATAATTATTTTAAGCAATCACCATTATTCCAGTTGTCGACATCGACGTTACTTTCACACAATACCAAAATATTGGGACTTATGTACTCGTTGTCGAAAACAACTTACTCCTGTTGGCAGGTTTATGCTATTTTGTAGACCTTAGGAAACGGAAATAGATTGTCAGCAGCACAAAATTGTTCTGGAGAGCGAGTAACCGCACCAATATTTTGGTATTGTGTTAAAGTGATGTGGATGAAGACAACTGGAATAAGGGTGAATAACTTTCTGAAAGAAAACTTTCGTAATGTTTACCGAGACTTAACTAATTTTGATTGACAACGGATAGTGGACATTTCAACACTTTTCGACATTATTTAGGGTTCCGTACACCAAAGGTGAAAAAATAACCCTATTGTTGTCGCTAATATATCCGTGTGTCTGTCTATCCGTCTGTTTGTCACAAAAAATCTATGACAGCTTAAAATTAAAGGGTATTCCAAAGGGAGCAACACAAAATTTTTAAATCCTAATGTAATAAACCGACAATTATATGTATATAGGCACTTGAAATTTTCAAAGTTAGTGTGTTTTTATGCAAACTACACCAATTAACACTAAAATTTAAAAAAAAAACAAAATTAAAGGATATTCTATCAGTTAATGTAATTTCGACAAGTTGCTTTATCTTGGAAACCGTAAGAGGCAAACTCTTGAAATTTTCAGAGACCTTAAAACTAAAATCCGCAAAATTAAAAAAGTGCCGAAACGAAAAATCGCCAAAATAAAAAAGCACTCAAATGAAAAATGTCACCAAAAGTAAAATAAATCGCTTAAATGCAATAAAATAACTAAAAGTATAAAAATCGTCAAAAAAAAAAATATTTAAAAAAAATCGCCAAGAACCAAAAAAATTGGCAAAACGAAAAAAAATAGCTAAAACTAAAAATATGTATTGTAAAAAACAAAAAATTGGTAAAAAAAATTAAAAGTTAAATAAATCGCCAAAAACGAAAAACCCGCAAAAAAAGCGCTTAAACTAAAAAAAACGCTAAGAGAAACAAATTTTTTAAAAGATATCTACTTTAGTAAATATGTATCTTACTTTATATACATAGGCTTAAGTGCGTATAATATAAAATATGTAGCGTGTATACGGTACCCTTCGTGTGCGAGCCAAAGTCGCACTTCGAAGTTTTGAAAAATTTTCAGCAACATTGATTACTTTGCGTGAAAAATTTGACATGTAACAAGTGATGCCCATAAAACTTTTTCGGAAAAAATTTTCGTTTTTATTGGTTAGAAGTATGCAACATTGATCGACTTTTGTAAGCAAAAACATCAGCTGTCAATATTTCCCACGAATTACATGCCAGTCACATTATTTCACAGATGGCAAGAAAATGTTGCCAGATATATTTCATAAAATTTTCACGAGTTGAACAGAGTACAACTTTTGCAGCATTATTTCATGAATATCAAGGCACATCAATCAGGTACCCGCGATTCTACAACAAATTTTACAACAGCACCAACCACATGTACTTTGTTGGTATAAATTACCTTCTTACTTTTCAAACCAGGGTAGCATCGTCAGATTGCATGTTTCTTATAGGAAATGTCAAACACCATACAAAACTGAATATTCGAAAGGTGTTTATGTATACCCAAATAAAAGCATGCTTTTAGGCTTATACCTATACAATCCCAATTTCACATTTAGATTGGTATAATGACATTATTTACTTGGTGTAGTGCTTCCACCTAATAAATGCGCCTTGATGAATATGTTATATTTAAACTTTTTTTATATGGATTATGTCAACATTTCGCATGAAATCTTGAACAGAACGACCAGTCTTTACTGAACTTTTTTCTCTCCATGTAGAAAGTTTAACATAACAGTAGGGATAAATTTATAATAAAGCAAACAGATAAATATGTATGTGGGTATGTAAGCAAACAATAAAATTGCTTTCATATGAAAGCAAAATTGCAAACCTAAGAGATAAATAAATTTGCAATAAATTACAGCTTTGACGTAAACAACATAACAAAAACATAATGATGTTGTTTTTGTTATCGTTATATAACAACTTTGACTATAAAAGCGTTAATTTTTTCTTCTCTTCTTCTCCTAAGAACTTTATAATAATTTTAATAATAACTATTAAACGTCAGCAATAATTGGCTGCTTAATTGCAAACTACGTGACGAAACTGCCCACAAACCAAAGACGCACGTAACAACAATGACAACGTGATTTAGCACAAAATCCATTTAACAAAATTTATTTCTACAACATTTTCAAACTGTTTTGCTTATTAAATTATTAATTTTAATTAGAAAACTTAAAAGTTCTAGGAAAAACTATCAACAATATATTTTAATGTAAAAAAAAAACAAAGTCCATTAAATCTACTCGTAATTGCCTTTCACTACCGTTGACATTTATTTTAATTATTAACAAAAGTGTAGGTATATTTAACAAAGACTCTTAAAAGCAAATGCTTAGCAAATAGACAACAAAAATTGCCATAAATATTCTGCTATTTCAACCACCTATTTCAACAGTGCAGTCGTCAGTCGCCACATCCGCTTTTATCGATTTCTTTTATTGATCAATTAAAAGAAACAGAATGGGAACCACAAACTGTAGAACTTATGTATATGAATGTTTGTGCATACGCAAATATATATACATACATACAAAAACATTGCAAGTAAACGTAGAAAATTAAATCTAAACCAATTAATTTGCAAACAAATGATGGCCAAGAAAGAGTGTTTGTTACCCGATTTGGTAGTTTGTGTAACGTTCAGTTTATGGCTGGCAACTGTTATAAATAGAGCTAAAAGTTATACTCGTACATACAGATGGATAGATGTATGGAATGGCTGTGAACCATAAAAATGGTAATAATTATAAATAAACTAGTTTTATTTTGCGTTTTGCATTTTGCCTCTCTAGCTTTAATGGTTGGACTGCGAATTAACAGACAGTTTGGCGTTGCAAGTCGTAAGGAAAATGATATTGCTTTCAAGCCAGTTAGTTATTAAAATATAAACGGAAAAGGTTCCGCTCAGAGAGAAAAAGAAATTAGCCAGAGGCTGATTGGAAGACACAATAAGTGATTTTGAGTTTTTTTTACACATATAAATTTTTCACAGTTTTACTAAGAAAAGAAAAATGAACAATTAAGCTGCTTTAAATTACACATGAACAACATCGCTTTTGAGTGAGAACAACTTTTAGCTTTATTATAAGCGGTCTCCACTAGCCATGAACTTGGTGTGGGCATCATGTCGGACATCGCAAATGGCTAATGGAGACCGCTCATTTCCATGTATTGTCCATGCTCTGACATGAATGCCCGAACATATGTCTGAGCAGCAATGTTCGTCATGAGATTCGTGGTCCGCAACCATTTGTAATGGAAAGAAAAGAGACAGCACAAAAGTGGTAAATACACTCAAATTCCGATAATTCGTAATCGCAAGGGACCGGCCATGTCTTACGAATTATAGGGGTTTTAGATTTAGCGGGGGTTTCGATTTAACGGGGTTAAAATAAAATAAATACGAATTAACGGGGATTTTCAATTTATTTACTAAAACGATAAAAAAGCATACAGAAATTGTTAATAACAAAAATTAAAAATTTTAAAAACCCCCGACTTTTTTCAGAAAAGATGTTATATCTTCTAAACGGCTGGACCGATTTTCTTCAAACATAGCTAAGAACCCTCTCGATCAAGTCATCTTTCAAACAGAATGAAAATCGGTCCAGCCGTTTGGCCTGTACGTGGACACAGACAGACATACAGATACACAGATACACAGACACACACTACAAACTTATAACACCCCTTTTTTAGTCGGGGGTTAAAAATAAAATACAAAATAAAAATTTGTTGTGTTTGTAACACCGACAGTGTCGTATGCGTGCTCACACATAAACAAGCAGAAGCAAAAACCCACGCAAAACAATAGCGATAAACAAAAAATCATTCTTTCCATGTTTTTGTTGTTTTTATTACGAATTATAACTGGGAGTTAGCAAACAATTACGATTTATAAGAGGTAAAGAAGATTTTATTTGAAGAAAATATTACGAATTAGCGAGGGGACCAAAATGTATGGAAATTTTACGAATTAACGAGATTTTTTCAAGGGACCGACAGTATATTACGAATTATCTGGAATTACGATTTATCGGGGTACGAATTATCGGGATTTGACTATATTCCATCTCTATTGCACTACCGCAAAATACTTAGATATGTCTGAACATGGACAACACACGTATTCACCACAACAAAGAAGTTGATGAATTTTTTACAGTTGCTCTGCCGGCGCCATGTCGATGTCATGTCCAAGGCGATGGCTAGTGGAGACGTAGCGTTATATTGAGCGACGGCTTGGGTCTAGCAGAATTTTTTTTAAATCCAGACCATAAGTTATAGAGTCGTGTTTATAAAAATATAATTTAACGGTTTCATTTAATTGTTTGTCCATAACTTGCAGCCCTGTTTATGAAACCAACATTCATGCAAATGCATGCATAAAGAGTTTCAAGTGTGAAAAAATCTTTTCGTATCCTAACCCACTTCAAAAACTAGGAGGTTCTAAATTTTTTTTCGCTTTTTATTTTATATTATATTTTATATTAGCTGTTCGGGAGTCTGAGTCCAATCCCTGGCCGGAGTCATATATAAACACTAAAACTTTCATAGTCTGACCCTTTTTAACGCAGATTATTCGGTAAACCGTTACATTACATTGTGTACTCTATAATCCGGATTGATTGCAATTTTTTATTTTTGTTTTTAATTTAATCATTATTTATCTCTTTGTTTTTTTTAAGTTCAATACTTGTGTAAGATATCTCTAGGTACAGATACCATACCATACAAAACTTTACCTCTTTTATATTGCAGATGAGTTATGATATTCCAATAAAAGCAATTTTACTCATAAACAGTGATGCCAGAATTCCTTCACCAAAAATGGCTAAATGTATACAAAAAAATGGCCAAAAAAATTGCTAAAAACTAGCTAAAAAATGGCTAAGCGCCATCGAATGCAAAAATCATGAACTTTAGCAAAAACAAGAAGGTTTTTCATACATTAATTTTTCTAAACAAATCGGAAATTTTTTTAAAGTAAATAAAAATAAATGTAAGTAATAAAGAAAGTTATTTTTCTTCAGGTAGTCAAATAAATGCGCATATAGTGCGAACATGCAATACAATTTATTTATTATCAAAACTGAAATTGCGGTGAAAATATCAAAAAGAAATAAATAAAAAAGTAAATTTGGAAAACACAGGTGATTAAGATCGCGAAAACATAGATAGCGAAGGCAGATGCGCAGAAAATTATTATTAGAAAAACAAAGGAATTGCATTTTGCTTTCTATTTTGAAAGCCTTGTTTTTGTAGCTTGAAATACACTTGAATTCAATTGTAATACAAGGTTTAATTGTAGTATAATTCATGGCTTGAATTACACTTTACTACAACTGAATTGTTGGCATTGAATTCAAGTTCCCTTTTCACTGGAGAATGCTATTGAATTAAAGTGTAAATCAAGCATAATTCAACCCTTAACAATTGACTGTGTGGTTTGAATAACACTTGTTTTACCCTTGATTTCAAGTAAAATTGCTTATTGGGATTCCTTGTGAAATTTTTGTTTATAATTTTTATTCATTTTCTATTTTTTAAACTTTCATTTAAAATTTGATTTATTTTTTATTTTACAGTAGTTTTCGCTTATAGTCACATTTAAAATTGCACAGAAATTGTGGACTTTATCGCTAATGTGACTATAAGCCTAATTTTTTTATATGCTACGCAGAGGTATATAAAAGAATTTCCATACAATCCAATTATGTCAATTACAAAACAACGTTGTATTTAAAAGGCACATTTGTGTTGCCTTTTATGCAACAATGTTTTGTTCTAAAGACATGTTATTCTACTAAACAGTAGATGGAGGTTGAAATTTAGACTAATTTTTTCGTTTATGACTTAAATAAATAACTAAAAAAAAATCTGTTGAAAATTTTTGTGACTATAACGCGAATTGTAAAAAAGTAAAAGTAAAAAAAACATTAAATATGGACTATATCATTAATGTGACAATAAGCGGTAGTGACTATAAACGAAAACTACTGTAACTCGTTTAAAACAAAGAAAACCCTTGTTTGATTGATATCATAAACCACCAATTAGACCCAACAACTTATAACAACATGGCAACCATTGTAAGTTTGAACCAGGATTAATTGATAGTAATGCGAAACAAAACTCCATTGTGTTATTTTGGTAGTAAATAAGTGTTCCTTTGATGCGAGCTCAAATTTTTTATAAAAAATCACAAATAAATTTCATGTTTTGAAAAATAACTAAAAAATAGCTAAATTAAAATAAAAATGGCTAAAAAATAGCAAATAGCTAAATTCACTTTTCTTCCGGCTAAATGGGATGAAAAATAGCTAAATTTAGCCAGAAAATGGCTAAATGGGCATCACTGCTCATAAATAACACTCCCATCCACTCAAATGAAGAACTGATTTCCGAATGTAAAAACTAAAGGGAGTTTTTTTTTAGCAACTTTCTTTTTGGCAGCTCAGCTGTTGTCGTGTAACATGTTACTGTTAAGCCTACAGTACACGGCATGTAAAAAACTACGTGCGCATGTGATTCTGACGTAATTTTGACGTCATTACGATGCTACATTTGCTACATGACGTGTACTAGCAACATATGTACATGCTTACAGGCGAGCTGCCCCAGAAAATGTCTTCGATTCGGCTACATGTGTCACATATGTATTTTGGAACAAAAATACTATAACAATTTTACGGAATCTAGCCACTACTAGTAATTTTACAAAATGCAACGAACATGCTGAAAATTCTCGTGACGTCATCGCTACATACACATGTGGCTTTTTACGTGCCGTGTACTCTAGGCTTTAAACATGTTCAGTTTTGTCCATAATTTAACAGCTCTGGCAGATTATTGAATTTTATTATCAGAATCCATGCTCGTGCATTGTGCACTTCTTCCATTTCTTCCATTTAATGATCAGTTTGAGCGACCTTTTGAAAGATGCAATGATTACAATTTTTTTTTACCAAAAAATGGAAGAGCCGGACTTGGCTGAAGCAAGACGATGACACATTCCACACAGCACGCGAAATAATGACCCAATTGAGAGCCGAGTTCAGTGAACAGTTTATTTCGCGTTTGGAGCTGGTCGATTGGCCGCTTAGATCGTGAAATTTAATGCCCCTAGACTATTTCAGCGTATGAAGCATTTGAGGCGTAGCCGCGCTCAACATTTACATGAAATCATCTTTAAACATTGAATTATGTGGATCGTTCTATCAACTCAAAGAAAGATTTCATACATTTCTCAAAATTTTATGTGTTTTATACAACCAGCATTGTCTAACCGATGGACCAAACCCTATTCGACTGACTAATTTTTTTTTATAAAATATCAATTGTAATGGAAATCGGAAATGTTTAAGAAGTAGAAGACTACAAAATTTTTCCAAGGTTCTTACTATTCAGAAAGTTTGTGTTTAATAAAAAAAAGTGTGTAAGATAAAGTAAATGAAAGTGCAATGTAATCAAGCTGGAATAGAAAGATGGGATTCCAAACATAATTTGCCAGGATTAAATCTCGGTGAAGATTCAGAGGACAGGAATATAACATTAATTACAAATATTTTTCCATTTGATAACCGGATTAGGGATTGCAATCAGTTATACGGATTATCAAATTGTTACTGTATTTATATATAACGGGTGTTTTTTTTAGAGGTATAGAACTTCGAATTGAAATAAAACACAAGAAAATCGTTTTAATGTCCATCAATTTGGCTTTATTGGAAGGATAATTTTATGCCATTAATGTTTAAATATGATTTCGGGCATGTGGCCGCCGCGGCTGGCTCGAATAAAGCCAATTCTACAGGTCCAATTTTCAACCACTTTTTCGAGCATATGGGGCCGTATGTTGGCAATAACGCCACGAATGTTGGCTTCCAAGTCCCCTAACGTTTCTGGTTTGTTGGCGTAGACGAGCGACTTCACATATCACCAAAGAAAATAATCCAATGGTGTCAAATCACACGATCTTGGTGGCCAATTGACAGGTCCATTCCGCGAAATTATGCGCTCATCGAATGTTTCCTTCAATAAATCGATTGTGACGTGCGCTGTGTGGCATGTAGCGCCGTCTTGTTGGAACCACAACTCATCCACATTCATGCCATCCAATTCGGGAACAAAATAGTCGGTTATCATGGCTCTATACCGGTCTCCATTAACGGTAACTGACTCTCCAGCATTATTTCGGAAGAAGTATGGCCCAATGACTCCACCTGCCCATAGAGCATACCAAACAGTCAGTTTTTGTGGATGTAATGGCGTCTCAAGGGTCTCATGTGGATTCTCTTCACTCCAAATGCGGCAATTTTGCTTGTTGACGTAGCCATTCAACCAAAAATTAGCCTCATCACTGAACAAAATTTTGCGATGAAAATCAGCATCGAGATCAATCTCATTTTCGGCCCATACACCAAAATCACGACGCATTGCATGGTCTCGCGGCTTTAATTCTTGCACAAGCTGGATCTTGTAAGGTCGCAAGCCAAGATCTTTGCGCAAAATCTTCCATAAAGTTGATGGACAAAGCTCCAATTGCTGTGCACGGTGGCGAATCGATTCATTCGGGTCCTCTTCAACACTTTGCTCTACAGCGGCAATTGTTTCTTCGGTGCGCACTGTTCGACGTCTCTGCGGATGCGTATTATCACATAGAGTAAACGTAGTGCGAAAACGATCCATGGTTAACCGAATTAATTGCTCTGATGGACGATTATGTCGACCATAAAATGGACGGAGCTTGCGGTAAACTTCGCGAACTGAACCATTATTTTCGAAATAAATTTGCACGATTTGCAAGCGTTGTTCTTTTGTCAACCTGTTCATGATGAAATAGCAAACCAAACTAAATATTAATCACTTGACAGCTGACAAAATGGCCGCCAGTTAAAAAAGTGATGCCAACTTAAAGTTCTATACCTCAATAAAAAACACCCATTATAAGGTTAACCATTTAGCGGTTTCAAAACCGCCGGTCTGGTAAAACTATCAGAATTAAACATCTGTCATCTGAACTTGGAATCAGCAACATTTTTTGCGAACCCAAAACCGTAATATTTATCGATATGTTTATTCGTTAGCTGTAACGATAATGTCATTCTGTAATTTATTATTTACGATAGGATCCAGCTGCGTTTGTCGCACTATTATTTATCATGTGGCATCTCTCCAAAATGTCAAAATAAACGAAAGACACAAAGAAGAATAAAAAAAATCTAAATGAATTTTAGCTTGCGAATTTAGTTCAACTGACAGAAAGTATCGTCAAAATATGTTACTTGATAGCAAATTCGACAAATTTTCGTTATATTTATTATAACGATAAGGTTATCGTAATAAAAGTTACTGAATTCAGCTACTGAAGTATCATTTATTTAGTGAAAGTTTTGCCATTTACAAACATGGGTTGTTTAACATAACTTAAGCTATGTACAGACGATTGTCAGATCTTACAATATTGTCAGATCTGGCAATGTGCTGACAATGTACTGGCAATCGAAAATTGCCAGCACAATATTCCTTGTCAGTTCACACGGTTGTCAGAAAATCTTACAATTTATTGCCAGACGGTTGTATGACAATAAAATCATCTGAAAAAATCGTCATTTCACACGGTTGTCATATGCACAAATTGTTAGATCTGTTGTTATGCGTTGCCAGACTTAAATCATTTGTTAGAAATTTTTAAATACTTATCGTTTGTGTTTGCGTTAAATGTTAAAAGTTAAAGTATAAATTACTATGGACCATAAAAAAGCAATTGCAGTGATTTTATCTGCATATATTTTATTATAAATTTTTTCTTTAAAATCAAGCGTGTGCAGTGTTGCCCATAGAAAGAATTCTCTTACATTGACGCCATTGTCAGATGCATAAACTTCGCGCATCTGACAATATTAAAATGTCTGACAAATATCTGGCAATAATTTTACAATGTTTTCACATGATTGTAAGATGTCTGACAATTTTTTGTCAGCTGCTAGTCTTGCAATGGACTGACAATACTTTTTTTGGCAACGACGTCTGACAAAAATTGTCAGTTCACACGGTTGTAAGAAATTTTGAGCACATTTTACTGGCATTATTGTAAGATCTGACAACCGTCTGTACATAGCTTTACTAAAAAAAAGTGTTGGTTCAATACTGATCGCTACTTTTCGAGCATTACGGACGTGAGTTTCATTGGCAGTAAGAGGGATAAAATTATTCTTCATCTCCATGAGTATGAGATAAATTTATCTTTCAATTAGGAACATATAAAAAGCATTTAAAATATATTATTTAAAAAATAGAAATAATTATATATTTAATAAAACTTCTGTTAAACCTGAAATGATTGAAAAAAACGCAAATATAAGAATATTCTTTTGTAATTAAAACCTTTCAGAATTTTTTTTTGCATATTTCCTTTAAATTTTTTAAATCGCTATAGATATTTAAAAATTTATTGAAATAATATTTATTATGAAATTTAACAAAATTTTGTTTTATTCATACACTCTTCTGTTTGTTTGTTTGTTTGTTATAATCAACCTGCTACCCTTTCCAACCCCCTCTGCATGATCATGAAAATAAACAGAATACATTATAATTTAGTTTTTTTTCGCTTATAATTTTTATTATTGTTTTGCCTTTTTTTTTTTTTTTGTTTGTTCATTTTCATTAATTTTAATTAAAATTGTTTTGCAGTTGTTGTTGTTGTTGAAGCGATTGTGTTAAAAACCCACAGACAGTATGACTACAAATACATATTTTTTGTGTGTTGTGTTATTTTTAAACAGATTCTACTTCATAGTATAGATAGAGAGTGTCGAGTAGATACGAATAGGATCTCCATCTATAGTATATTATATATGTACATGCGATTCAAATGATGAATCAGTTGTTTGTCTATAAATCTCAAAAACCATTTAAGGCCAGACAAGCCGACATTTATGTGTTTGTTTGCATTAAAGTCTGCTGCCATATAGACAATTATACAATTTTAACAAAAATATTTTATTTTTAAAATGTAATTTTGTGCTAAAATATCATCGCGCACATGTGTGCCAAAAAAAACTACTCGTATCTCGTATTTTTTGGTTTCTGTTTTTTTTTTGAGAATTTTCATTTTAAATATTTATGTTTTACTTATAACTGAGTTTAATATGTTAGTTCAAGATGCATACATACATTTAGTGTTATTTATAAAGTTGTTTTAAATTTGAAAAAAACCTATTTTTAAAAACATATTTATTTCTATGCGTGCATATGTACAATAGTATGTATATGTATGTACGTATATGAATGCCTGTAGTACCCACTTGACCTGAGATTCGACTAAAACGAATGCTCACTAAAGCGAAGAAATTTCGAGACAAAATTCTTCGATATTTGTTCGATAATCTCGATAGTTTTTCAAATGTGTAACGGTAGCCGAGTGGATGTGTGCTAAACTGTTTTTTTATGTGTAAACATCTACCCCCTTATGCAAATAATATTTTACTTTAGCTTTAAAGTTCATAGTAGTTGATAAGCACTTTAAGGTTAACATAGCTTTATTAAAAAATCATATGCAAAAGACAACTTTAAATATTTTGTGATTTAATAATAAATACTGGTAACACCACCGTGTTCAACAACCACTTCACAGCTTATGATGTACAAAATTGAATACAATTTCATTCGGGTATTCAAATATTTTTTTTATTTTATTAAATAAATTTTTATTATCTTGAAGTAAAGCAACCTAATTTAAAAAATATGAGCTTCTGACTTAATAGGAAAACAGATAAACACAACCATGAAGTAAAACTAAAAAAATGTGAAAAATTATCACAATTTGTTTTATTCGAATGAAACGAGTATTTGAATATCCAGCTTTTTTCGATTTGTTTTGATTGTATGTACATCACTAAAACATTTTTGTATAATTGTATTTATTTTAATATTTTTTTATGGATTTTGCTATATATTTCGAAGCAGTTGGATAATTTGGTGATGCTTCCCATTACATGACAGAAATAATAAATTTAAGATAAGAGCAGGCACTTCTAGCTTCATTTTCAGATGTAACATGAATCAGTATGTGCTATATTAGTAAAAATATTTGAGGTACAAAATACACATTTTGGAAATATCAACTTAAAGTAGTCTTAACAAACGTGGGTGCCTACTTTAGAATTTTTATACAATAATTTTTTTAGAATACAACTTTACTTAACATTGCTTGGCAAAGCTTTATTAAGTTTTTTTGCATAAGACCCCTATACGCTAGGAGCTAAAAATCTTTTTCACAATACAATCACAAATTTAAGTAAGATCAAATCTGTGTGAAATATGTATGATTGTATTAGTGTAATCATACGAACAAGAAGTACAAAGAAACTTAACAGCTGCATAGAAATAACTCATCTTAATTTTGAAGCATACCCTCAGGAGTTAATTTTAATAAAAATTGCTTGTGAAGCGTAATAGTGTTGCCAGTGGGGATAATTTTGTTAAAAAATTGAAAAATATAAAATAAATAAAATATATATAAACTTTTAAATAAAAGAGCGTTTTAAATGTCAAATATTTGTATAAAAGATATATACCAGTCTTTATAAAGAATCTGTAATATTATATTATAAGATATCTTCATTACGTACTGTTGCCTTACACTGAAGCTGGTGCACGACAATTGGGTATCAATCTTCATCTCATGCCAATTATTATGGTTGGAGATTTTAACACAAATTTTGCAAACCCACAGTCGCAAGCTTTATCAAAATTTTTATTTGACGTTTTCCACTTGCATATGAGCAATTCTCCACAAACCATACATTTTTAAATACAGTAGAGTCAAAAATTTATATATCTTATTTTAGTTACCATAAGCCAATATTAATTATTTGTGCTTAAGGCATTTACCATAGATGGGCACTTTGCAGTACTACTAAAATTTCAATAAAAATTATTTTTTAATTAGTAAATTTTTACTGATTACTAAAATTTTTTTTTGCAATTTTTATAAAGTAGCTAAATGATTTATTATATGATGAGGTGCATTGAATTTTCAGTAATCAGTAATGCTTGTATTCATAATGAAATTCTACCAAGTGACTAATTTTTTTTCATACAAAAATTTCAAAATTTGAATGAAAAAAACTTTGCCACTTGCTACAATTTTATTATGAATACTGTCCTATGATTTTACTGGTAATGCAAATTAAATTTCATTATCGGTAAAAATTTACTGAATTTTTTCAGTAATCAGTAAATTTACTGCTTACTGAAATTTTTAATGCAGTACATATATACTGCAGTGTGCACGTTTACTAACTAAATAAGTTAAATAAAACAAACAAAAAAAAAAAAACCAGCAAATTCCTATGTATTTACAATATTGAAAAATTTGATACTTTTAATTGATTAATTTAAAAATATATACTAAAAGCATAAGTACTTCCAACTTTAAAAAAAAATTTTCATTACTAGATGTTTACACATCTCCCCTGTGATCGGACTCACATTGCTTTTTTTCTTTTTCTGCTGCCTTTTTGGGATATCGAAATTAGTTCGATATTCTCTCACTTTTGATATTGCTAGCGAAACTTTGAGATCGAATGTTTTTTTGGTCATTTTTGAGTGTCACTCACAATAGTACATTCGAAATCGATATCAATAACAAAAGTCTTAGTCAACTGGGTAGGTATATGTATTTTAATATTCTTTTTAGAGCACGTTGTGTTAAGCACGTATTTGCAGTTTTATTAAATTTGACACAATTCAAATGAAATAAAAAAGAAAACTTTCTTTCATATATCTCACAACACATCGACACAGATCGCACTTGCGAGAGTGGCTTAATAAGTCCGTTTATTGAAAGAGATAAAACACAGATTTTTGAATAAAATATAATTTCCTTTTTCAATATGTCTCCTTTGAGCTGTATACACTTCATACAATTTTTTTTATCTCTTCCAAAAAATATGATTTGTCGAAATAAAAAAAAACACATATTTCTGGGATGATTTCACAGTTGGAGTCAAATCTCTTTCCGCCGAGCCAAATCTTCAGGTTCGGAAACAAGAAATAGCGAGGGAGTAATTCGCAGTTACTGTAATTTTGACATCTTGCTCCATCTTGGAAACCGTAAGAGGCAAACTCTTGATATTTTCAAAAGCATTAAAAAATCCCAAAACTAAAAAATTTCGAAGCTAAAAATCGCCAAAATTAAAAATAAAATAAGTCGCTAAAATGAAAAAAAAATTAACAAAAGTAAAAAGTTCCCCAGTAAACTAAAACAAATAGCAAAAAAAACCATAAAAAAAAATCACCAAACCGAAAAAAGCGTCAAAACTAAAAAATATCAGAGACAAAAAATTTACATTGTAAAAAAACAAAGCAAAAATCGGCAAAACCCAAAAAAAATAGTCAAAACGAAAAAAATCACAACAAAAAAGAAACAAACGCTTGACTGAATTTATGTACATAATACCTTTTTCGAAATGGATAACAAGACCCAAACGGAGAAGAGTTGGGGCGTTCAAATAATCGTAAGGTTTTAGATACAATTACTGAACAATTTTCATAGTTTTTTATGCCAGCACAACAATTCGAAGAAGCAGTAAGGAGAACGTCAAGACCCTCTCTATGATAGTTCCAGTTGTAAACTTTTAAAATGCCGCTATACATCATACATACACACCGAGAGATTTGCATTCGTGCACATGTATTCATTTGTATAATAGACCGATTTCAAGTTCGGTACGGTTATGGTATACATATGTGACAGCGCATAGAGAAAGGGACCTAAGGGTTAAAAAAAATCAATTTTCACTTTTTTTTTATGTGGACAACATCTGAGCATCGAATGAGACCGATCCCATGCCCCAAAAGTGTTCCCTCCCAGAGATATGCGCGTTTTATGATGTGATGGTACACCAAAGATACACGTATTTAAATCTTTAAAATGGCTCTCCTGAACAAAACCGGTTTTTACCCTTAGGTCCCTTTCTATTTTGCGCGTCACATATGTACATATCGTTAGGTAAGATGCAAAAAGGCGTAACTAACAAAAATATAATTTTACAGGAGAAGCAAAAAATTAAAATAAAACTAAACAAACTTGTAGTTAAGTCCCCTTGTTTTTTGTGATTAAAATCGTCATTTTTGGTAGCAAAAGTGTAAAATGTTGTCTAGACATGTGTGTAGTTTAATGGCATTCGTAATAATCAATCAAAAACTTGATTTTGAATTTTTTGTTAGTTCCGCCTTTTTGCATTTTAGCTAACGATATATTTTCTTTTGCTGCCTCTATCAGAATCAGTCATTAGAATCTTGTTATTTTGGCAAAAGTAAAATTTCATTATACAAAGTAATTTAAGTAAAATTTTAAATTCTGCTAGCCTTACACAATCTGGAAATAGCCCTTGATTTAATAACCTTAACAACCTCTTAAATAATATATGTCTTCAAAAGGAATCTTTTTTTTTACCATTAAACCATAAATCCTTAAACTTGTCATCAAACACAGAACATGTTCAGCCAAACAAACCTTGTGCGAAACAAAAAATCAAGTGAAAACAATTTTCTTGTAAATTTTCTTTAATTAAAACATGTGTTTTTCTCATAAGGAAAATACATCAATTAATCTTAACAGGATGTGCACTACATTTAACAGCTCAGCTGCAGAAAAAGAAAAGCAAAAGCAGTCAACCATACAGTCATTGATGATGCCCCGCTACTTCAGCATCAGTGTACGTACATACATACGTACGGCTTAAATAACGTAGAAAACCGTAACAGCAGCAGAATGCGAATATCGGAACATGTGTGACATTTTGTATGCAGTTACCGTAAATATGTATGTATGTAGTTTATATGCATATTTACATACATATACCCAGTGGGAATTTAAGTTAACTCAAAACTAACAAAGGTGGTTAAATTTCGCACTCATTCTGTATGTTAAAAGTGATCAGTTTTAGCATTGAGTAGCCGTAGGACGAGTGCTTCAGTTTTGAACTAACCATGAGTTAGCTTGTGCCAAATCAAAAAACAAAGGTATTTTTTAGTTAATTATGATTTACCTTACTATTGATTAGTCCCCATTTACACTACGCAAGTCTTACTGCTAGGCTGATTAGTTTATTGGGAGAGAGAGAGAGACGGGGGGAAAAGAAACGTTGCTGTTCCCCTCGTCTCTCTCTCCATGAAACTAATCAGCTTATCAATAAGACTTGCACAGTGTGATTTGGGACTTAAAGTTTAAACAATTTTAAATTATTTTTAAGGAAACTAGAATGAGTATCGAACCGTGAGCACTTTGTTTGTCAGCCATCATACTTAACAATTTGATATCGCGCCATATAAAACATAAACGGCACAGAGTTAACATAAACATGAATTTTTTGCTGGCATCTTCTCGCTGAACTTTGACTCATCTCTATATCAGCTTTGAGTTAGCTAAAATTAGCTCAAAACTTATCAAGAAGTAGTTAGTTGTACAAAAACAACTCACTAATCTCAGCATCAGTTTTGAGTTAGCTTAAAGTTAGTTGAATACTTGTCGGGACGAAGACAGTTGTGCAAAAACAACTGACTAACATCTGTATAATTTATGAGTTCAGAAGCTGGTTGTAAATGAGTTAGCAAAACGTCACCTATATTTTGAGCTAATTAATAAAAATCCGACTGGGTACATACATACACTCTTATGTATGTATGAATGGATGTATGGATTTATAAAAAAATATATAAATATTGTTGCAGTAGTTGTTGTAGTAGCTGTGTTTATTAAATTCATTTCTTTATTTATTTATGGCTTTAAAAGCGCATTATAAGCTTTTACACGACCCCAACAACAACTAAACGCAACTAAATATAACAACGATACCAAGCGAGAAGAGAAAAAAAAATACAGCAAGACTTATTTGTCACGAACAACCAATGAACTCATAAAACAAACAGCACAGATCGAACGTGTTTTATTGTACTAAAGCAATTGTAGCTGCTGTTGCTGCTGCTGTTGCTTTACATGCACTATTGAGGTACTTTTCTTAAAGTTAAAAGGACAAAGTGTTCAGTAAAATAGAAACGAACGAACCACTGAAACATATTACAGAATGTCTTGCATACACGCCCAATGTTGCTGCTTGATACAAATAACAACAAAAAGTGCTGTTACTTTTGTTGTTGTCACTGTTGCTGCCCTAGAACTGACGATATTTACACCTCTTTTGATTATAAATAAAAATTAAAAAATAAAAGGCTATAATGTGCTTTTATATGTTACTTATTTAAACATTTTGCAAGCCTCAAGCCTTGATAATCTTATAGGAAACAGTTCAAATTCAGAACCACAAAATATAAAAACTTTTTGAGCTTTTACGATAAATTTGTTGCATAGTGCATGTGCTGGTGATAAATGTTGCTTTGTCAAGGCACTCCTCACGTAACCATTTTAATTCCTCAGGTTAAAAGAAATATGAAAATTTTATTCTCAAAAATATTTTTTTTTTGTAATTTATAATATCTCAATTGCAATTGCTTACTTCCTGATGATTTTAACAAACTGTTAACGAAATATTGAAAAGAAATAAAAACGACCTCGAGCTTAACAAACATATAATTATAAATAGTTTTTAAAAAGGCAATTTTAATGTTTTAACAGGTACTTTTTTGATATTTTTTATAAAGAGAAGTAACACTACTACTACTAGGTGTTACCTTTTTCAGGAAAGTAATAGTAATAGAGGAAACAGGTAGTGAAAGAAGAGTTAGAGGAAAGCTCTATTATTTTCCAACTCTGCTTTTTGCACGTTTTTAATAATGCAGTGTTGCATCGCCTCTGGTGTCAATGAGAAGTATTACATTTTTGAGGCTGTGTTTAGGAGCCATTTTATCGGCTATTTTACTTCACCGATAATTGTGCCCTTAACTATGAAAGTGGTCTAAGTCATATGCATTTATGCTTCGAAATATCAAATAAATCTTTAAAAAACTTCAAAATACATATATTGAATGAATATTAAATAAATTTATATTAGTCGAGACTAGTACAACTCTAAATTAAAATGTTGCATAATATATAAGAAAAAAATTAATTTGTTTAAATGCATTCTACGAAATATCTCGCTCAAAGGAATATATGACTTAGACCACTTTCATAATTAAGGGCACAATTCTGCTACACAATACCGACAAATACCGATGTTACATTAGCGGGTATTAATCCGCTCAAGTCTGTTTAGTTCACTGACCAGTGAATATGCCTTCATCACTGTAACTTTCCTACAACAGCTGACACAAAGGGACGCTAAGAGATGCTTTTTTCAAAATTACTTTTCTAAAAGGTACTTTTTTAAATTTACAATACAGATACCTTTTAAGAAATTATGTTTTAAAACTTATTTTTTAAAATATTTTTTAAGTAAATAATATCATTAATCCTTAAAAATGCACTTTAAGGTACTTTTCTTTAAAGAATGTATTTTATAGTACTTTTTTTAATTGTACTAGTTTATGTTTATTTTAAGTAGTTTTAAAAGGTACTTTTATAAAAACGGCACTCTATTAAGCTAAGTAATAGGACTTGAATAGTGTAAACTAGGACTTAAGAGATACTTCCTTTAAAAGGATAGACATATCGCACATCCAGTTCAAAAGTGTCATAACTCAAAAAAACTAGTTTTGCAGAAAACACGTTTAAAGTTTTCAATTTACATACAACTCAATGAAGGCATGAACAAATATTCTTCTCTCAGGAGGTGATAGTAAAAGCTATTTATATGAAATTTGTATGCAAGATAAAACACGAAATGCATTATTATTCTGCATTATTAACTCAAAAAACGATTTTTTTGAGTTATGTCACTATTGAACTGAATGTGCGATATGTACATATAAGCAAAAACTGACGTGAAGTTAGCATAAGTGGCAAAATTGAACATGTTCTTACAGAGTTTTTTTCTTGCTTTCACAAGTTGAGTAAACAAGATATTTGTACGAAATTTTTACATAATATGAAATACGATATGAGGAATAGTTCTGCATCATTAACTCGAAAATTATACTTTTTGAGTTATGACGTTGTTTGAGTAAATGAGCGGTATGTGTATATTTTTTAAGAAAAATGTACTTGTTGAAAAGTTACTTTTGCTAAAAGGTACTCTTTTAAAAAGATACTTTTTTAAGATACAGTGCTTTTGTAAATATTTTTTTTATAAAATTCATGATTTTAAAAGGTTTTTTTTTTTATTTATTTTAAAAGTAATGTTTTTAGTATTTTTTGAAGAGAAAGGTAAATTATTTAATGAATGCTTTTTGAAAAGATAATTTTTGAAAGCTACTTTTGGAAAAGATACTTTTTGAAAAGGTATTTTTAAGAAGGTACTCTTTTAAACGTACTTTTTGTCAAGTATTTTTTAAAAGTACATTTTGTAAAGGTACTTTTTAAAAAGGTAACTTACATATTTCACAACAGAAACTTTTTTGAAAAGTTTTGAAGCAAATTTTTTTAAAAGCAGTCTTTTTCAAACCGGATTTTTTAGAAGCTGCTTTAAACGTATGTTCGTTTATAAATTGTACTTATTTAACATATGTACTTTTTTAAGGATTTGTTTTAAAGGTACTTTTTTTAAGCTACTTTCAGCCTTATTCTAAATATTCGCTGGGGAAATAATTCCCAGGGAATTAATTTTTACCGGATCCTTTTTATTCTAAACAGATGGCAAGAGAAATAAAAAGCGAGAGAGAATTTCGAAAACATATATTTTGTTGCCAGTTGTTTTATTTTACCTGAGAGCAGTGTTGCCATATTTATTTTTAAAAAATCTTCAAGTCGAGCAAAGAAAAATCTTTTTTTTTTTGTTACCAAAAATCTTTTTTGTTATTTTATTGAATGAAAATGCGATAAAATTTATTTTTTTTCTTGTGAACTATTAAAAGTAAAGCCAAATAACGCAAAATATTTACTGTTAGTATATGTGTAAGATCATTATGAAGCAAATCAGAAAATTTGTAAGTAGTTAAGTCAAAAAAATCCCCCAATAATATATTAAAAGCAACTAAAGTAACATTTTAAAAAATCTTATTTTTAGATAAGAAATTTTTTTGTCGTTTTAATATATCTAAAAACTTCAAAAATAAGATAAATTTTCACATATGGTAACACTGCCTGAGAGTTTGTCAATGATTTTTTAAAATAGCGGAACGAAGAAGAGGGAAAAAACTTGAATAGAAATGTTATTCAGAATAGGGATGTATACGAGGTATTTTTTAAAAAGGTACTTTTTCAAAAAAGGGTACTTTTAAAAAAGAAGTACTTGTAAAAAGAGGGAATTTTTAAGACACGTACTTTTTTAAAAAGTATTTTATAAAATCTATTTGCTTAACCCTGCTTTAAGAGTTACTTTTTAAAAACAACTTTTTTAAAGTGAATATATTTTAAAGGTACTTTTTTATAATATGCTACTTTAAAAAAAATGTACTTTTAAAAAAGGTACTTTAAAAAAATGTACTTTTTTAAGAGGCAATGTTTTTGAAAGTACTTTTTAAAATCTATTTGCTTTTAACCCTGCTTTAAGAGCTAATTTCAAAAACAACTTTTTTAAAGTGGGATTTTTTAAAGGTACGTTTTGGAATAGTTACTTTTTAAAACGTACTTTTAAAAAATTTATTTTTCTCGAAGGTATTCTAGAAAGTTGCTTCTATTTTCGAAAAGTATGCATTATTTTTATTTCATATTACCTTTGCACAAGTTTATTTAGAAAAAAAAACTCCTTGTGCCTGGCTTGATTACTCTAATGTAGGGTACAATTTATCATTGTGTCTGTCAGCTGTTTTAATAAAAAGATGACAGTTTTTGAAAAGTGGTTGCTATAAATAAATATTCATATTATTCTGCTTGTGTTTGCTGCTGCAAATATATTCTGCCAGCTTGGTTGCAAACGTCCATATAAATCAGATGAAATCTATGGCACGTTTTATTTAATTTCCCCCATATTTCAGAGCTTGATGTTCAAAAGAAAACAAAAACAAAATCACAAAATTTATTGTAATCAAATGTGGGCAAAACTTGGTCACCTTTTTGCCTGTTGTTACGTGGTTGTCATTTAGGAGGAAGAGAAATACTGGAAATAAGTTAAGGAGCCATAATTATCGTTTGTGGCAAATCTTTGAAGTGAAAAAAACAATATTTTCTTGCTTTTATTTTGCATTTTTTAAAGATATTGAATAAAAGTTTAGAATTAATTTATTTCTTTGGTGGTACAAGGGACTATTTTATTATTTAAGAGCATTTGGTATCAGTTCATACTTTGTTTTTTTTATTGTAATAAAAAAAGAAGGCTTAAATTTTTTCTCAAAAATTATATTGATATTTATAAGGTCTGGCAAACAGTACCCCCATGTTTTTATTATAAGAAACTATTGAGTTAAAAATCAACTTTCTTTGGGATTTTACGTATGTATGTATGTATGTATGTATGTTGTATGTTGATTAAAGGATATG
Organism: Tachina grossa; assembly: GCA_949987645.1. Classification (NCBI taxonomy): domain Eukaryota; kingdom Metazoa; phylum Arthropoda; class Insecta; order Diptera; family Tachinidae; genus Tachina; species Tachina grossa. The sequence continues at coordinate 31,889,134 of OX465275.1, forward strand.
AAACAAATATGATGACTCTGCTGATTTGTTTGCTGTAAAAGAAGCTGCTGTTGCAAAAGCTACAAAGATCCCGCAGCCTCAACATTATTGTTAACCAATGTTTCGACTCACGAATTTTTGGGTTATTTTTAAACAGAAATTCTCTTTTATGCTGATGATCTACAGCACAAATGCCTGAGAGTAAAATTTAAATTTGGAAACAAAAAGGGGGAGACACATGTAATTTGCAGCTGTTGCTGTAAATCAAAAGCTTTTTTTTTCAAGTAATGATTTATGTACGAAATATAAATTTTGGTATTTTAAATAACTTTAAAATTTCCATTGGTATTTATTAAAAGGAAACCTATATGTATAATTTTAAACAAATTATTTTCCAATACACAATAAACTTTAGCAAAAAAAAAAGCAGATCGTGAATTTTTATTTGGCGTCATTGTGATTATCTTTATTAGAATAGCTAATTACTTATGTACATTTATTTATTATACAGTCAGCATAACACACAACGTAACGTTCGCTAATTATTTTCTACGATACAATTTAATGCACGTAGTAGTTGTAGTACTCGTACCTCTTGAAAAGTGAAAAAATAAAAAACAATCAAAAACAATTACCATTTTGTGATCATAGATGTGTATCTGTTTGGTTTTTTTTCCTCCAGTAATACTACAGCAAAACTTATACTGTCATTATATCGTCAGAAAGTCAGAAACGTCAAGCAGCATCAACAGCTTGTACTTGGAAATATTGCTGAAAGTTGTATTTTTTGTTTTCTTCGTGGAAGCAAGCACACAAGCAAATGTACTTTTCAAGTACAGACAAATATTAAATAATTTAAAATTCCATTCAGCACAAAAGTAAGGAGATTCGCTGAAGGCAACAAAAAGTGATTTCTATCAAACAAAATAGTACCATACGAACTATAAAGAATTTATCTAATTAATACACAGAAAAAAATATCATCGAAATGCAACCAATAAAACAAATTATTAATATTTAATTTAAAAATTAACAATCATCATTGTTAATATAACAAATTTAAATATTTGTAGTCAATTAAATTACAGAACAAAATTATTTATTAAATTATATCATAACCGAATGCGGACATGTAAAAAAATCATGATTTGTGTGTATCCCTTTCAGACCTGAACATTATTTTGTGTATAAATTCCTTTAAATCATCAATACCAAAATAATTCTTTAAGTGTTAGTCTAAAGTTTAATTACAGAAGCGTTTTCAAAGGTCCTTTTTTGTGAAAAGGACATCGCACAATTGTGTCATCTCGGTCATAACATGTAAAAAATGTTTTGAATTATATTAAAAATATTTTATTCGTTTTATTATCTAATATCATGTATGACTATTAAAACCTTAAAAATATTCATGTCATTGCGTAAAAAATATTAAATAAACCAAATGAAAATATGTAAGAAAAATGATTAGTTAAAAAACAAACAAAAACAAACAGTTTGAAATCAATGAAAATGTATACATAAGTTATTAGATAAATTTAAATTTTAAGCAATATTTCTGGAAGCAGTCTTTGTTTTTTGTTAAACAAAGTATCCCAAAAACCTCAAAAAATACTCTAACACTATACCTGTCCCCATTTTGATAGTAAAAAGTACTATACTTTACGACTAGGTAATCCAAGAAGCTTGCATTATTTTCTGTATTCCATTGAAGAGTTAGTTATATATCGCTAGATCAGGAAAAAGGAAAAATACTTTGACAATACATTTCATAGTTTTTATTTTAATCCTGTAATACTCCAGACCTTTAAAAGCGTTTTAATTACTTTAATAACTGTTGATACTTGGCCGGGCACCGGTGCTTAAGATTTTTGTTCCATCCTTCAATTTTACCAACAGGATCTTTGGCAGACATAGCTAGTGGAATTACTGTAAAAAATCTATCTAAATATACATGCCTGTCCTTTGAATCAAAATTTTTAAACGTTCCAGCTCCCTGAAAAACTTGGAAGTCAACTACCATAAAAAGTTGGGCATACCAGATTTGCAATACAACTGGTCATGGCTTTGACCTAATACGAGTAACTTTTCGTGCAGTACACCTCCCATTAAAGGGAATGAATCATTTGTTCATCAATTGAATAATTTATGATCTCAGTTGACAAATCCTTTCAACATTTTCCAACTATTTCGATGACTAATTGAACTATCCATACATCGTTTATTTATTGAGTATGGTTCGGAATAGTCTGAAAAGTGCATATTTGGTCTAAGTTCCAGGAATTTATCATTGTACATGGAGTTAAATAAGAGAGAAACTCTATATTTGTAGAACCAGTACACCTTGATCGCCGGGTGAACAAGCCACCCCACTACGATCGCGCATTCGTAGAATCATTTAATTCTTGAAGCTATACAGCTCACTTCCTGACCACCCTATTTATTTTACTCATTGATAATGGGTTTTTAGAAAATATTTATTTAGATATTCTGGCGGAGTTTTGTGGATGATTTCTTGTTGATAACTCGATGATGTCGGAAGCTCAATACTCGGGAATGAAAAAATGTTATATCTGGGGAGTTTAGTTGTTCAATCGGCCTATCTGGCTTGTTATTGGTAGACTCAAACATGTAAATATTTTCAATGCTTTCATTATTTTCTTTTTCTGCATTGTCATTTAAAGACATCCAGATTTCGTCAGCAGCATTATCATTGTCGCCGAAGTCAACATCAGATAACACAAACGTGAGCATAAAACAAAATGTCATCTTGTGCCTGATCAACACAATTGTTCTATCTGAATTTCCTTGAACAGTGGCTACTAGTTACTATGCACAATACCACCAGGAATGCACTGAATTGTTGAAAAATCTCATTTTGCTGTTGCCACCAGTAATTTTGAGAGCATATATCAAAAATATTTTACGAAAACACTCACCTTGTGGACGCATGTCTACACCCCTTGTAAAACACAACGAAACTTAGGCTGTATATTTTATTTTATGTTTTTTTTTTTTGTTTCTCTTATTTTTTGAGAAATAAACAAAACCTCACAATCACTGCCTGCCGGATAACAGACACAAAATTATTTTTTAATGTAGTTTGAGGTCAATCAAGGCAGATCGCACAATCGATTAAGCTAAGTCTGAAAGGGGTATTCATCATTTGCGTATTTAATTAATTGTTGCTCTTTTGCTGAGAGGTGAGTGAGTTAGTTTATTAGTCCTGAGGTTGCCGGTTCAACTCCACCCATTGTCATTTAATGTTTTTCGTAGACAAACAAAAATCGTGTATAAAAAAAGCATTGTTAATATAACGATTATGGTACGGAAATTCAACAATTTACATTGCTTATATTAACAATAACTTTAATTGAAATAACTTTGAAATCCAACAAAAATGAATGTTGAAAAAATAAATAAATTTCAACAAACTATTTGTTGATATAATTCATTAAAAATATTTTTAAGATTTTTCTTTAACTCACAATTTCGTTAATTTTATTTGCAAAAATCGTTGTAGGTTCAAAATCAATTAATTATTTAATTTATATAACAAAAAAATTAATTGTATTTACAAATCATTTTTTCCTGTCTAGTTTTAGCTTTTCAAAAAGCTTTCTTTAAAGCTTTCTTCTTCTTTGAAGAATTACCTATTACAATTAAACAATTTAATAAAATTATTTTTGGAATCAAGATCCTTTCAAGAAATTAATTTTAAAAAATTACAATAAAAAAGTACCTCCGAAGAAACTGTCTTTTCAAAAGCACTTTTAAAGATTCGCTATTTAAAAACACATAAAAGGCATATTTTTATAAGTCTTTTTTCAAAGAAGTGCTTTTTTAAAAAATATATATTGAAAAAATATTATTTTAAAAAGTAACTTTTAATGAAATTCGTGAAAAAGTACAATTTAAAAAATAAATTAACCGTTTAAAAATACTTTTAAAACGAAGAAACATCTTTTAAACAGAAAACAATATCTTTTCAAAAAGTACCTTTTAAAAAATTGCCAGTTTAAAACAGTACCTTTTAAAAAAGTACTTTAAAAAGTACCTTATAAAAAATAAATTTAAAAAAAATTGCCTGTTTAAAAAAGTTCCTTTTAAAAAAGTGCTTTTTAAAAAAGTACCTTTTAAAACAGTACCTTTTCAAAAGTACCTCTTACAAAAGTACATTTTAAAACAGTATATTTCAAAAAAAAAAAATACCTTTTTAAAAAGAACCATTTAAAAAAGTACCATTTAAAAGAGTACCTTTTAAAAAAGTACCTTTTACCCCCATATGCAAAAAAAGTGTGCTTCAAGTGTTGGTTAAATCCAGGTTTTGTATGGAAATTTTATTTTAACGTATACTTCAAGCACATGTTATTTTTTCCATATATACATAAATAGTCTGTACTTTTAACGATATATCCCAGCAAAAAAATTTCAAAAAAGGTAATCGAGTGTGGAATTAAGCATTTTTGGTGGAAGCTCTTCCCTACTGGATTACCAACTTAATGATTTTAACAAGGCGTGAGACTAAAATAATCGATTCTTGAGAAGTACTTACTTTTTTTATTTGGCAACTTGTTCACGTAATCTATTTAATCTAAAAATATCATTCTCTTCATTTAGCAATTTGTACGTCATTTTTTTAAATTTAAGGTAATGTGATTTGTAAGCGAGTAGTGAAATTTGGCAATCAAAAAAGTAAGTCATTATATGGCAAGTAGTTCTAATGGTAATGTGTAATTTTTTGCTGGGATTTTAAATAAGTCCTTTTAAAAAATTACCTATAGAAATAAGTAACTTTTACAAAGCATGTAGCTAAAATGGCACTTGAAAAAATATGTTGTATTTATTAAATATTTTCAGAAGGTACTTTTAAGCTACTTATTTTTAAAAAGAACCTTTATTTTATGGAAAAAGATATTTTTTAAAGTACCTTCTAAAAATTTAACTCTCAAAAATGTATCTTTTATAATGTACCTTTCAAGAAATGTGTCCTTGAAAGAGCACCTTTTCAAAAATGAATTCTTAAAAAATATCTTTTAAAAGAGATACATACATATTTTGAAAAAAGTACCTTCTAAAAAGCTTCTTTTCAAAAGGTACTTTGTAAGTAGGCTTCCTTTCGAAATGTAATTAAAAAGTTATATCATTATAATATAACAACATCTTTTCAAAAACGCCTAAGCAAAATGTACCTTTAAAAAAATCTTTTCAAAAAACCCCTTTAAACCATAAGTACTTTTTGATATACATAAGTACTTTTTGAAGAAAAAAAATCGACACATGAGTGAGAAACACACTTTTTAGTAAAAACAAAACAACTTTTACAAAAAAAAAAATCTTTTATAAAAAAAGTGCCTTCAAAAAAGTACTAACATTAAAAAATTTTGTGGTATATTACTTATTAAGTGAATGTCCTCATTACACAAATCTTGAATATAAAAATAATGATGATGATGACGATGATGATATGCGAATAATAAATAAATAATGTATCGACAAAATACTTCCATACAGCATACAGTTGACAATAACCTCGCAAATATAGAAATAAAAAAAAATAAAAAATTAAACGACACAATCTTTAAAAACCCACTTAACACAGGCAGATAGCAAAAAGAAGTCGAGGAGAGAGTAATAAAAGATACATTTTTTTATAGTTTTTGAATTTATACATAAAATAAAAATACATATCTGCACAATTATTGTATGTATTAAATAAAGTTGAAATTGTAGGATCATAATAGTTTTCTGTCAGCGATCTATGAATGCCTTTAAAACGGTCTGTCTGTCTGTCTGTCTTTTCATCCGTCCGTCTGTGCTGTCTGCCGCTTGTGAGTATTTTATTTTAATTGCTTGGCAGAAAAATTTTTGCAAATATGACAAACTGAACATTTGACTATTTTTTTAATATTATTTCACTTAAAAAAATCATAAATGCAACAACAAAAAGGAAAAACAATAATAATAAAGTAAAGTAGCATAAATATGGTAATAATAACCATAAAATAGCAAAAAAAAAAAAAAAAAAAAAAAATGCCTTATAAAAATATGAGCATGAGTATCTTTTAAATTTTTATATTTCTATGCATGCAGATACAAATAGTTTTTCTTTTTCTGCTGATTTTCCTTTTTTCTTTGCTGTTTGCTATGTGGCACACTTTTCAATTTATGTAATGATTTTCAATGTAAACATCAGCCATAATCGTTTTAATTTTTGAGTTTATGAAAAAAGAAATAAACTAATGGGGAATGATGGTATTTTTTTATTATTAATAATAATAAATAAAAGAAGAAAAAAATATACAGAAATATCAATAACATGCTTGAAGTATTAAGTAGACATAGTAGTTTATAAATGATTTTCAGAAAGAGGCTTTCAACACAAGCAATACAAAATCCTTTTTAAGAAAATATGCTTATGAAGCTTTTAAAATCTGTCTCAAAAATGTGCATTTAAAATTGAAGCGATCATCGTTTGAAAATGTAATTTAATACGAGTATATATCTGCATATAAAATGAGTAATAAGATAACGTGATTTGAAAGAAAAACCCAGTGCGCTGTAAGTAAAGGTACATTTTAAAAAAGCTGCCCTAAAATACAATTTAAACCAGTGCATTTCATCAACATTATTGTGAATAAGATTTATTACCTATTTTTTCCCTGTTCATTAAATCACTACCGTGCTCATGTGAATATATGGCAACCACGAAATATATTCCCCCTATCGTGAATGATTTTTTCATGGGAATTTGTCCGCCATTTTAACAACAGTGTTTGTTCAATTTGTTAGAAAAAAAAAAGAATTATGTAATAACTTCAACATCATTTAATTTTAAGAAGTAATTAACAAATTAAATATCTTTAATAGAGTTCTTTTTGAAAAAAGTACCATTAAAAAAGTACATTTTAGAAAAGTGCTTATCTAAAAAGCACTTTCTGAAAAAGTATCTTCTAAAAAGTAAATTTTTAATAAAAGTACTTTCTAAAAAAATACCTTTTGTATAAAGTGTTTTTTTAAGCATCTTTGATAAAAGTTCGTTTGAATAAATTACCTTTTAAAATATATATTTTGAAAAAGTACCTCGCACAAAGTACCGAATCCATAAGAAATAAATTCATCTTGAAAAGATTCCCTTGTAACTATATTTATAAAAAGTAATTTCAAAAATTAACCTTTTACAAAGTTACCGTTCGAAAAAATACTTTTGAGAAAAGTAAATTGGGAAATTAAATTTTTATTCAAACATGTACCCTTTCAAAAAGTACAATATTAAAAGGTACTCTTTTCAAAGTTTTTTTTTGTGGAAGGTACCTTACATTTCAAAATATTTTCTTTCAGAAGAGTACCGTCAAATCATTATATCGTGTTAAAATATAATTTTTAAAAACTTCTTATTTGTATTTTTGTATTCCAAAATAAAGTGCTGTTCCAAAAGAATGTGTTTAAAATACTTTAATTTTAAAACTAATGTATTTTGGAGGTCTTGGTGAATTTATGAATTAAAAAAAACTTACGGACAATTTTTAGTGGTCTACATACTCGTGTATATGTATGTCGTATATGATGAAAAAAGACTTACCTAGAAAGAGAACAAACAGAAAATAAAAAATTTTAATTAATATTTGTTGAAATTTTACAAAAGCTATGAAATTATAGTTAAAAAATAAAAGGAAAATTTTTAATTTTACAATAAAAAAACGTTTTACATTTATGAAAATAAATGTTCCTATTTACTGTTGCTTAGAACATAACAGCCGTATACATAAAAAAAGTTGATTGAGGTTTAAAATTCATATTAGTTAAAAAAACATTTTAAGGCTAAATAAGGTATTTTAAATATTGGTATTCATAATCAGTATTTTAACTAAAATTCAATTAACTTGATTTTTTTTAAATATCGTGGCAACACTGTATTCTTTATTTGTCACTTGCATATTAGTTCTACAAAACAACGATTGTTAATTCACAAAGTATTCGTGTCTATATTTGTTTATTTGTCTCTTTTGAGAGAAATATTGTTTCTATAAAATAAAAGATGAGTTCCAACTTGTATTTAATAAAAAATAAAATAAAAGAAGTTCACAACGAATCTTTGTTAAAAGTGCTTTTTACATGATTTTTTATTGCAAATTAAGAAGCAGTAGAATAACCAGCTTTATTTTGTTTGTTTTGAGTGTTTATACATCACTAGTTAATTTTCTACAATTATATTATTTTTGTTAACACATAAAGTGAGAAAAAAAAAATGACTGGGAATGGAAAGTGGATCGCTCTTTTTCTTTTAAATATTTTTTTTAGAGTCTGTTTGATATTTCGGCAATAGTTTCTGTTAAAAAAATTGCATTGTTTTCTTCTAAATAACACTAGCATATACATACATAAGTACATACATACACACATACAGGCAAAGTTAAAAATGGAAACAAAAGCGAAGCAAAATTACAACAACGTCATCTTAAAATTGGTTTAAACATGGGTGCAGTCAATTTTAAAATTTGCTGATTTACACAAAAAACGTTTTTTAAGCTAAAATTCTATTATGAATACAATTTTAGCGAATTTTGCTTAAACAACATTTGAAATGCTGTTTAAAATTCTTATGAATACGGCTGTAAAACGTTAAAAGTACGTTTGTCTTTGTGATCCTGGCACAAGCTGTAAGTTGTTTTTGTTTTAAGATTGAATTTGGTTGCTTAATACGTACTCCTGTAATGTATTAATACATGCACATACATATCGTTAACTTAATACGAAAAGGCCCTAACTCATTTTTTAATATTTTACAGGAGGAGGAAAAAACTAAATAAAAAAGATGCAATATTGATACAAAATTTTTTTAAACGCAATATTATGTGCTTTGTAAAGTGTTTTAAATAAAAATTGCGTTTAAAAAAATTTTGTATCAATATTGCATTTTTTTTTATTTAGTTTTTTCCTCCTCCTGTAAAATATTAAAAAATGAGTTAGGGCCTTTTCGTATTAAGTTAACGATATGTAGAAATATTTTTGCTTAAAAAATATTGGAAAAATTCTGAAATTCATAAAAAAATTTTGAATTATTAACGGTTTATAAAACAAATTTCCATACCAGAGTAAAAGGATATCATAGCTTTAACTTCACGTATTCTTATTCAAAAGAAATTGAAAAGTATAAAATGGTTCGTTGTTACTATTAAAGCGCTGCAAAAGAAATGCTTTATTGCTGCTTCCTTCTTATTTTTAATTAAAATAAATATACTTTTAATATGTCAAAAATTCATCCCTTTCGCAGCAACGCATTTAATTAATATTTAAATTGAGCAAACAACCTTTTTTTACTATTTGTTGTTATTGTAGAAGCACAACTGCAACAATTAATTGTGTAAGAGCAGACAAACAAATTTTTGCCCCCAAAAAATGTGTGTTGGTCATTTGTTTTCGCAAACAAATTATACTTTATACTTTATTTAAATTAAATGTTAGTTTATTTCATATCTTTGTTCGCACAGTGGAATGTAAGAAAATGGAAATAAATCAGCAGTTTCTATCAATAAAAAAAACTGATGTGGTTTGAAATTATTTATAGATGGAGGTGACTGCCTTTTAAATTTTAAGTTCCCCAAGACTCTACAGTCTAAGGCCGGGTTTCCATCTGTGTGTCATGTGCCACACAAGCGTAAAAAAAGCGTAACCAGAAAAAGGTAAAGGTATTTATTAAGTTAAACAGTTTCAAACATAACTAATAAACAATTTTATAGAATTTAACATGATTGGAAACTGTTTAAATCAATAAATATATGTCTGAATCAAACAGTTTTTCAATTAGTGTTTTTTTTTTGTGGGAATTGTTACAATTTAAGTTTAAAATTTTTTAAACGCACTAATAATCCCAAATTAATATTTTGCTTATTAAGTAAAATATTTTTTTATTAAAAATACATTGAAATTGATTATTGAGGGGCTTAGCTGGATCCTATGCACATTTCACTGTTGCTAATGTAGATCATCAGGGAACCTTTACCCAAAGCTTCTTAGAACAACTAGTTATTATATTATAAACTTTCATTTATAAATTTTTCATTAGTAATTAGTTGGTTATGCTTTTTTGGGCAAATGACACACAATAAATGCCAGATGTAAACTAAGCCTAAGAGCTTTATGACATTGTATTAAAATGGGGTTGCCTTGAAACAGGAAGATTTATTTAAAGTTTTTTTATATAAATCCCACTGTGCCGAATAAAAAAAGGGAGATGTTAAACTTAAATTTAAGTTTATAATTATCCTTGCTGACACAGTGGAATATAAAAAATAAATGGAAATAAATTATTAGTTTATATCAATAAAAAATTTGTTCCTGTTTCGACAGCAACAATAGCGGTTGGCTTTAGTAAAATATTTATATGAAAAGCATTAATTTTTTTGAGTGATTTTCATATAAATTTTTTAGACGTGTCGTCTGCTTAATTTCTGGAACCAGGGTATTGGTATGGGTCTAAGTTTTTTATATACACTTTTGATCATTGTGGTGTCGCCCTTTTTAAGAATTTAAACCGCAAGTTTCGCTCCACTTCCTCTGGACTCTAGAGAAAGGTTGGCCATTGAGAGAAGAGCGAGAGTAATGTATTCGCGTATGTGTATTCATTTGTATAAGAATTCGAGTGCCGAACTCTGGTGCCAGTTTGGACAGCTTTGCTATAGAGCCATATGGCATTGTATCAAAATCGGCAGATTTATCTATTTAATATTTTTCTTATCTATATCCCACTGTGCAACGTAAGAAAGAGAGATGTTATTAAAAAAAAAATAAAATAAAGCAACATTTTCCAAACCGCAATACCATATCAAGATCAGAAGAAACTTTGATAATATGAAAAACATATTTTTTGTTTTTAACATTTAATTGCAAAAAAGTTTATGCAAACATCATATAAATGATTATGCATACATATGTTTTAAATTAATGATGAAAACGAGATCAAAGATATGACAAGACGGTAGAACTAAAATGGGAGATATAAAAAATATATATATAAAAACAAAATCATAATAAATCCTAATATTTTTTATAAAATCAGAATTTTAGTTTCAATTAAAAGTTTTAAAATATAAATACTTTTAATATTTGATCAAGTTTAAAAGCTTATAGTGTTTTCACACCGAAAGTTAAAACCTGGTTTTAACGTTAAAACCATAAACAGCTGATTTTGCATTCACACTGCAAGTTTGTTAAATTCAGGTTTTAACTCACAGGCTGTCTAATAACTTTGCGCAAAATAAAATACATAAATCTCCTGCAGAAATGCGTGTATTTGTTGTTGCACTTTTTCTGCTTTTTAATAACACTTGTTGGACAAACTGTACAACAGTTTTTGTTAATATAAAAAACTGAGATATTTCACAATGCGCTGTAAAATGGAAATTATTTTATATTATGTAAATTATTATTTTTTAATTATGGAACTTCTTATACAGAATGAAGAAGAGCTTGGAAATAAAGTTATATATAAAAATGCACAAATACATTATAAGATAAACTTTTTTTATAGGCAGATGAATGGTAGTCATATTGTATATTTTCACTTTCCAGAGTTCACTGAAAATATTTTCTTTGTTTTCGTTTCAAAAAAAAAAAAAAAAAAAAAAAAAAAAAAAAAAAAACTCTTTTTTCCTTATAATTTTTTGATTATTGTTGCTGCTACATCCATTTTCAAGTTGAAAATCTTTCAAACGCCATCTATTGTTATTCACTGGCATAAACATTGTCAGCTGCTGTCGGTCATTTCAACTTAGCAGCACTGAATTTGTCACAGCGAAAACAAGGTTGCATTTCATAAAACCAACTTAAAACCTTTGAATGGTTTTAATTTGGTTTTAACAAAAACAATTTTTATGATAAAACCAGGTTTTAACAGTTGGTTTTAACGTTAAAACCAACTTTTATTAAAACCATGTCAGTGTGAAAACACTATTACGTGCTTTTTTACACCGGCAGCTTTAAGCCTTCTGCAGCTGCCACAGGTTTGAATAATAAAAATTGAAGTGCTTAATAAAAAGATGATGCTCAAATTAAAACAGTTACGTCCAAGCTATACGCACAATGTGCAAACTTTTACAAAAGACCTTTTGTGCTTTTTTACCGACGAAAGCACAACAGAAAATCAGATCTCTGTGACAACAATGCTTGTTCTTACTTTGCAAAGAAACAAAAACAAATTTAGAAGCTTTCAAAGCTTTTTACCTCAAATGTAAATGTCAGAGTATGTGTGCTTGGACGTAACTGCTTTAAAAGCACACAAAGCGAAATTGTATTAAAGCTTTTAAGAGGAACTTCCACTTTCGCAATACGTAATTCATTACTTTAACAATTCGTCACAATGAACAAGTTTTTAAAAATTAATCATAAGTTTCGACGAAAAATCTATTTTCTTCAATTCACATTAAATTTATGCAACAAAATTATTGATTTTATTTTCATTTGATTACAACACGACCATGATATGAAAAAAATTAATATGAAAATAAAAATATAATAAAAGAGTAATCATTTTATTGACAAAATGATAAGATAAGTTTGACAAAAAACAAATACATATCACAAGCAATTCGTACACAAATAATATATGTACACTGAAAATATTTCTTGTGGACTGACATATGAAAAAATGGGAGGGAACAGATCGAAATGTAGGAACGTCAGCCGTATACGTTTGGTTTTGTTATCAATAACAAAATAAGAATAAAACTATTTTTTTTTTGATTTTTGTTTATTTCGTAGAATTTTACTTGATAAAAAAAACAATATTTATGTCTTTTATTTATATTTTATTGTTTTGTTTTGGTGCTTTTTTCAATCAAATTATTTAAAATAAATAAATTGATAAAATTCATAAAAAGTTATTTTTGTTATGAAAAAAAAACGTCGCAATTTTTCCACTGATAATGGAAACATAATTTCTTGAGAGGTGCTGAAGATAAAACTATCGGCCTCAAAAGTTGTTTAGAGTGTTAAAGTTCTGTGTGACAAGTACCTGTGCTTTTAAGAGTTTAGAGCTTTGGCAACTGGTATTCATTAAATTTTTTTCTACTTGCTCTATTGTAAAATCTTGTAATTCCGCTATCTTCAAGAACATAGTCAAAATTTAAAAGTTAAACTCAACTTAATTTCTTTTAGAAAAATTTTATAAAATTTTATAAAAATCGAAACACGATTTATTTAAAAAATTTTCTTTTTATTTACATCCCATAGTACATTATTATAGTATTTAATTAAAATTTTTTTTGCTATTTTTTGAACTTAAATAAATTTGTTCTAAATAGTTCTAGGATTCAAATTGGTAACGCTTCTTTTTTACATAACTTACTTGACAGCATATCGCTTCTTTGTTGCAACATAGTCATGTCTCGAAAAATATGTTTTCGAAATTAATTATGCGACATAATTTTTTTAATCTGTATTTTCTTTTGTATAAAAATATTAAACAAATAGTTTGGAAACTCAACTCTTAAGAAAATAACATAGTCGATTGATAATTGATAATTTCTATCTGATACTTTGAATCTGGCAATGCCTGACAATACATATGGAAATTTTTGCAAATGGCAACCGTTTGAACTGACTGGTAACGTTGTCAATCAGATAATCGTCTGGCAATAAATTGTACTGATATTGTGATGAATTTTTAATCTCGCGCGGTAAGAAATTACTGATTTTACACCAATTTTCGAAAATCGAGTTTTCCTCTTATTTCGCGATTTTGAGATCCTGGCAGTCGATCCTGACTAGTTTCGTCGTGATGTTCATATGGATGTAAGTATGCGTGTATGGAGCTCACTTAGATGTCGTAAGATGGCGAATCGCCTTGGTCCGTCAGATTTCGAAAGTAAAATATATTTTAAAAAATTTTAAACTGCTATGCCGATCAAGCTCAAAATCTAAAATTTTTCGAAGATATTTTTTTTTCTAATAACTTTAAAAGTCTTCGTCAAATCAATTTAAGATATTCATTAATTTTTATGCACTTAAAAAAGTGCATCAGATGACGCAAATTTTACCAAAATCTGTATCTTAGCGGGAAGTGTTAGGGACCTGCAAAGTCAACCAATTCACATATTGTTTTTCCTGGTATTTTGGTTTATATTAAATAAACATATAATGGGTGGGGAAATTTGGGGTTAGAAAGTAAATTGTCTGTAAAATGATGATATGTCAAGAAATTAACTGTCATCCTTTGACATTTATTTATTAAAAATTTGGGAAATTTTTTACCATGGAACGCTACACTCTTGAACAAAGAATTTTAATTGTAGTAAAATTTGTGAATTTTAATTTGAAAGACAGAGATTATGAGAATAAACCAGAAATAACTGAAGCTCTGAAATATTTAATTCGGCGCTGCATTGAGGAGATAAGCGAAGCTTTGTTACAAAATGTTTTTCGAAATTTTCTGAAAATGGCCGGCGTTTTAGATCTGGACATTTGCCCGACATCATATTCCATTATTAGTTCCCTTGTATCTACTTTGCATTGGTGTCAATAAAACTGAACTTGTGAAAAGAAAAGTGTGTTTTTAAGCCAAGGTACTTCCTAACCTTAAATTTAACCACCCTTTATGTATATAAGAGTTTGTTTGAAATTCAGTTTTTAAATGGCTTGTTTTATGAGTGAAAAATGTATAACTGCTTAATTAACAATTCATTTCAACGAATTCGTTCGTTAAAGCGTGCATACACTGTATTGATTATTTCTTAAGGTCAAAGTAATGTAGAACCAAAAATTTTGTAATATAATAGTTCGTCTGTGCCATAAAATATTATTTCTTTTATAATTTTCGAATTTAAAAGATTTTTCTTTGGAAGTAACACCCCTTGGATAACCATTAACAGCGGGACAAAAACAAAAATTACAATGTATTTAAGTATCAAGCAATTAACTGCTTAAATTCTAAGGACATGTCTAGAATGACAAACATTTTCCAAAACCAAAAAAAAAGAAATCCATAATACAAAAAAAAAAATAATGAAATAAAATAAAAAAAATCACAAATCTATTCCAAAGAGAATAACATAAATAAATAATAACGCATATTTACAACTCAAGCATACATATGTACATCGATGCATTTGTACATACAAACAAACACATGTGTTTAGTTATAAAGACAAATCTTAGAACACAGGATATAAAACATTTATTTTTAAAATGACAGCTCCAAGTACTTGAAACGAAACACACACACACACACACACACACACACACACACACACAAATACCTTCATTTTGTATGCACTTATTTATAGATTCATAGTGAGACTGACAAACGGACATGTACACACACGAGCAGTATGCATTCATATGAATGTGGGTATGTACGAGTATGAACAGTGTGGAAAAATATTTCTAAATGAATTTATATATTAAGAATTTTTCCTTATTTTTTAATTAATTAAGCAACGTTTATACATCATTATTATTCATTAGTAGACACAAAAGTTCGTGAAATAAGCTAAAAAGAAATTCAAATGTTTATAGTAAAACGTAATTTAAAGCGAGATAGCCCGGACTTCTTATTTGGAAGGTCGAGATATCGAAAATCCACTACTGAAGTTAGATAACTATCCTACACATAAGACTAAAAATAATTTTTAATAGATACCATATTTTCATTGTTGGTTTGACCACCAAAATCGGACAGTGGTACAACCCTAAATTAAAAAGTTTAATAATATAAAAATTCTTTTCGGTTTGTTCAAATGTAATCTACGAAATGTCTCGCCCAAAGAAATATATGACTTAGGCCACTTTCATAATTACCTCTCACTCCAAGTAATTATTATTTTTCCTATATATATATATATCCTATATATATCGCTCATTTGCTTCAATAGTGGCATAACTCAAAAAATGATTTTTTTGAGTTAATAATGCAGAAAGATGCGGCATTTTGTATTTTATCTTGTGTAAAAATTTCATATACCATCACCTCCTGAGAGAAGAATTTTTTTTCATTTCTCCACTGAGTTGTATGCAAAATAAAAACTTAAAACGCGTTTTCTGCAAAACTGGTTTTTTTGAGTTGTGCCACTATTGAAGTAAATGAGCGATATATATATATATATATATATATATATATATATATATATATATATATATATATATATATATCTTCAGAGCTACGAAAGTTAGGTACACTCCCAAAAACAAAAAAATTTCAAAAAAGGTAATCGAGTTTGGAATTAAACATTTTTGGTGGAAGCACTTCCCTACTGGATTACCAACTTAATTATTTTAACAAGGCGTGAGACTAAAATAATCGATTCTTAAGAAGTACTTACATTTTTTTTTTTTTTTATTTGTCAACATTTCACGTAATCTATTTCGACTAAAAAAATCATTCTCTTCATTTAGCAACTTGCACGCCATTTTTTTAAATTTTAGGTAATGTGATTTGTAAGCGAGTAATGAAAATTGGCAATCAGAAAAGTAAGTCATTATATGGCAAGTAGTTCTAATGGTAATGTGTAATTTTTTGCTGGGCTTAATTTCATATGGGTAACCGTTCAAATAAATTGCGTATTACACCAATTATTAATTCATTTGTTAAACAAAAAAAAGCTAAAATTGATAATTTTTGTATTCGCGTTCGCTCCTAATTACTTGCATCTCTCTGAATGACTTCGGATTATCCGAAAATAGATTTCTTTACAAGCCTGAGAAAGTTAGCTAAAACAACACACCATCACGCGTGACTCATGCGTGACTCACGCGTAACAAATCATGACATTTGTACTTTTTTAATAAAAACACATAAATGACAAAGGGCAATTACCTATTTCATATGTACAGGGTGGGCCAAAAGAAACCAAGGGGTGTAAAAGTTTAATAACTTTTTTGTTTATTAATTTTTTTTTATTTTTTCTTTCAGATTATATAGACAACACTTGGAGAATTTATAATGGAGAGGTTCACAACTGAACAGAGAACCAGAACAATAGAATTTTATTATTTAAACCAGAGATGAAAATTTGATTATGAGTGATGAAGCTCATTTTCATTTGAGTGGCTTTGTTAATAAGCCGAACTGTAGGTTCTGGGGTTCTCAAAATCCAAGAGCCATTCATCAACGCCAATTGCACCTCATCAGGTGTACAGTATGGTGTGGGATCACATCTGAAAATGTCATTGGGCCCTACTTCTTCGAGAATGAAGGAAAATGCTCTAAAAAGAGCCCATCAGTGCGAAGCTGAAAACGGTGGTCATTTAACAGACATCATTTTTCATACTTAGTGTAAAAAAATTTCCATTTTGTATGTTATATAATCTGAAAGAAAAAATAAAAAAAGTTAATAAACAAAAAAGTTATTAAACTTTTACACCCCTTGGTTTCTTTTGGCCCACCCTGTATTTTTTGCCTAGTGAGTCGCCGGGTTTAAGCCGGATTGAGAATTTGTGGAGAATCCTTAAGCAACAACTCTTCAACTAGCAAAATTCGTTCAACAACAGAACTGGCAGCATTGCTATAAAGTCCGGACATCTTTAACACAACAAGAGTGCCGAAAATTGTCATCCACAGTACGTACTGTTGTAATTGCAAAAGGCGTTTATACGAAGTTCTAGAAAACCTATTTTGTAGAATGCGCCAAAAGTGATTACACTTTTTAAATTTAAAAATGAAGTTATTCGCTTTCGTTTTACTAGTTTAGCTTAAGAAAGTTGTTAATAAATATTATTCTATAAACTGTCTATATTTATACCGCTATTAACGTTCTTAACTCAGCTTAGAGTTTCGTTATTTGAGAGTCAACCCAGCTTACTTATTGGTACTGCCATTCACAATTTAAATAATGCCTGAGTTGGTAGTTGTATTGTGCATTAAAATTTGTAAGTTAATATTACTTTTGATTCAAAATACTAAAGTATAATTGGGTTGCCTTAAAGTTGGGTTGAATCTCAGACAAACAAACTTAGTTGAGTTGAGAACGGCAATAGGGGCGTTATTTTACACCTCGTGCAGTTTAGGTGTTTTACTAATACGTGTTTATAATAGAAACATTATTTACACACATTTGTCCCGCACTGTACACATGTATATGTATGTATATGCATGTAGATATGTACTGCATACAAACGACTACATGCATCTCTTAAATACACTTAAATACTTAAAATACTGTATCTGCAACTACACATTGTCTTACATAGAAACTTTTCTTGTTTTCAGTTTTTTTCCTCTTGTAAATAAAAGAAATAACACATAAATATATATGTTTATAATTTTTCTTAAACATGATACTTCTGGTAACATGAGCTGAATACAAATTACTATATGCGGTTGTAAAGAAAAGAAGAAAAATAAATTTGTTGTAAAATCTTTGGAAAAAAGAAAAAAATATTCATTATAATAATGGCTTTTTAATAAATCTTTTGGAAAACATTTCCATGAAAACTAATTTGAAAAACATAATTTTTCAATTAATAAATACATATGTACTAGTCTCCTGCACAAGACATCTTATAAGAACTTTCAAGACATGAGGGATTTTTCAAATGCTTTACTACAGGGAAATCTTATAAAACAAACGTTAACAACACTGTTTGCAAGAAATTTGTTTGAGTATTGTAGGTATAAGCGTACAGAAGAAAACACTTCATGACGGAAGAATTTGTGATACTAGCTTCTTTGTACGCATAAGCGCGTGTACAAACGTCATGCATGTATGTGTGTATGATCTTTTATTTTTCTGCGCACATGCAAAGGCACACACATGCATTAACATTAGTTGTATGCGGTTAATCACATAATAGCTTACCATCTACATATTACACACACACTCAAACGTACAATATGAAAAATAACAAGCATACACTAATCAACAGGACTTCTTTTGAATGTTTGCTACAAACAAGCTGTCTTGCGACATCGCTTGTTACAACTGATATACACATACACCAACACATCCATCGTGCTTCGCTTATAGTAAGACAGCATTTATTATTGGTTTAGTATAATACATGCGACGTGAATAAATTTAAAAATCATGACGTTTTTACATTTCAAGACTGTTTACGCAGCTCTCTAATATGTACTTAGCATTTTAACTGAAGGAATATTATTATTATTATTTTTTGGTTTTTTTTTTGTTGTTTTATTAAGTGGAAAGAAAGAAAGTACATACTCGAATTTAATTACAAGCTCGTATTGACAAATTTCAAGTACAATTTTGTTAAGAAAATCTTAAGGCGTGATTGCAATTCACTGAAAAGAAGGGAAAATGGATGATAATGCCTATAAATCACAGTGGCTCCAGAGCTCCGAACTTCAATCGGCTTCTTACGCAAATTAATACACATACACAAATACATTTCTCTCGCTAATACCCCCCTTTTAGATACGCATAGTTTAATTTGCAAAGTCTTAATTCAGCTGTATAAAAGACAGAGGGAGGAATACCATCTCTTTCTGTCTTTCTCCCAGCTGAATTAAGACTTTGCAAAGTACGCTTTCCGTGTCTAAAAGGGGTATAACCAGCACTGCTATTAATTAATCTTCAAACGAAGTTGTTATTACGGACGGTTCAAAAAGTCCGTGACATTATGAATGAAAAACAAGTTTTCGGATAAAAAAAAATCATGTTATTTATCAATATTAACTTCTTTCATTCCTGTAAACCTTGTCTAACGTTTCCCCAATTTATTTTATCCCTTCCAAAAAGTGACTGCTTTATATCGCCCTAGATACTACAAATTCTCCAAATGTATGAAGTGAAGAATAATATTCAGATATTCTATAACGCACGACTTAAAAAGTAGCCCTCGTACATGACCATTCTCTACCCAAACTAACAATAACTTCATTTCCAATCAAAATCAATAGGTTTGATTGCAATAATAACATAAAAATCTTTAAGCATATTATAAATGTATAACAAAAAAAAAACCACAATAAAAATACATTTTGTTATCTTTCAAAACATCTTAAAGCTCGCTTATTTTCAATACAAAAATAGATTTTCGTAATACATACAACAACAACAACAAAAATCAAATTTAATAGCCATTTGTTGCTTTGATTTAAATAACTGAATCACTAAACGTAACACCTTCACATATGATAATTTTTCTAACCAAGTCTTCTACGAACATTGTGAACATTAATCTCTTTCCAAAATTCAAACGAAACTTTTTTAAATTATATGCGCTACACGAAATCACAAATTATTTAAAAACAATTTCTAATAAAAAAAGGGTGTGTTATAAGTCTCCATATGAACCAGAATATTTGAAAACAATTTATAATTCACAAGAAACTAAAACTCAAAGCATAACTGGGAGAAAAAAATCACCACAGGCAGTCGTCGTCGGCTTCCAAGACACTCAATGATCACAATTGAAGAAGAGAAAAGAAACCCAAAAAAAAAACGCTTTCAGTAAAATAGCCTCTTATTTGGTGTTGGACTTCATATAAAGGTTACAAAAAAAATTAAACACCTTTTGCCAAAAAAAAAAAAAACATAACAATGGAAATGAACTATTTTCCATTTCTTTGTGCTTCCATCTTGCTCGAGTTTTTTTTTGGTTTTATTAGACGAATATTTCAAAATTAGAAACGCTTTTTTTGGGTAACAGAATAAAAACAAAGCACACCAAAACTAAACTGGTTTCATTGTGTTCCACATTAATCCTCAAAAAAAAACTGAACTCTCCTCTAAAAAAAATATGAAATAAAAAAAAATAATAAATTCCACTATACCATAAAGGTGTTTTTATTTTTTCAATGAACTTTTTGCTGAACTGACGTAATAAATTTTTTAAGCATAAAATATTGCAAAATGCTGATTTTGTAAGCAAATTTCCAATCTGTGTTTTTAAATTGAATTTCCTAGAAATTCACAAGGCAAGACATTTTTCAAAGCATGGCAGGCAATTTTGACACATGGCAATTTTTGGGTTTTAAGCTCAACGCACGCACGCACAGTGGTGTAAAATTACAGAATTTAGTGAATTAATTTGTGAAACTTTTTTTTTTGAAAATGTTAAAGAGAAATTAATGTGTTGGAAAAAGAAAAAGCACAATAATTTTTTCACTTGGAACATGTTAAATGAAACAAAAATACCATAAATTGAAACAAACAGCTGTTTTTCTTACTAACCTGTGTCTGTAACTTTTTTTTTTTTGGCGAGTAAGGAAATTACTCGACAATTTGGTATATCCAACGGTTATATTTTCGCCGCCGTCGTTGAAAGTTTTCGACTTTTAGTGAATTTTGGTCGTCTTCAGACATTTTTGATAAGCGTTCACAAATTCTGCTATTGGAAATCGGCTCTGAGTTGTACATTATGACATTTCTAACTTAATGACGTAATCCCTGTTGATAGTTTTCGACTTGAGTTATACACACTTTTTTCTCACTTTTCGAGAAATGATGGAATATTTTCTTTCACATGTTTTCGACGCGAGAAGTTCTCACCAAAGTTACAGAACATGGGTACTGGACTTGGATGGCAAGTGGTTTCAGCAAGATGGTTCCACAGGGTTGAGAGACGAATTCGGTGAATAGTTTATTTCACAGTTTGGTGATGGTCAATTGAGCGTTTAGACTGCTTTTTGTGAGGCTATGTTTCATGTTCATGTCTACAGGGACAAGCCCGCAACGGTTGACGTCCTGGAAGCCAATATTGAAGAATTTAATCGTGAGATATCGGGCGATATGTTGAAGAGAGTATGCCAAAATTGGACCCAGCGTAGGAATCATTTGAGGCATAGCCGCGGCCAACATTTACATGAAATCATCTTTAAACATTGAATTATATAGATCATTCTATTGACTCAAATAAAGATTTCATACATTTCTCTAAATTATATGTGTTTTATTTTTAAATCAAATCAGAAAGCTCTTAAAAATCACACATTCTTTAGTAGTAGGAATTGCAACAGAAAAAAAATACCCGATTTTTTAAGAAAAAATTTATTTTCCACCAGAACCAAAAAAGTGTGCGAATGTTCCGTACAAAGAATTCTCCAATAGAATTTTTGATCAGAGAAAAAATATAATTTTTTAATCTCCGAATCTTTTGAATACACTGCAATAAATGAGGAGAAATGTGATTACGTATGCGCATACATACTTATACTTATGTATATGTAGATATGTACCTTAGGGCCTTTATTATCGCCAATATTAGCATACATTCATACATACATACATCATCTAATGATTCCTTTTGGTAAACAACAGCTTTTCCACTTCCCATCTTACAAAACCCAATCATGTTGCAACTTTGTAAACAATAATCATAATAGATCAAAGTGATAGATAAAAATTTGCTGCCAATAAATTTCAAATACATACATACATACGTTTTGCTTTCCTCTTTCGAAATACATAATTTACATTCTAACCCTTTCTTTTTCTGGCAATGGCAAATATCTATAATCTTGTCTAACCATTTTTGCCATAATCTAGTCTTTAACTTAATCTCTAGTTTTGTGTGTTGGCAATGTTTTAAGTTAAACACATACATACATCAACATAGAACAAGCTTAAAAATATATTATTAATATTAAACAGAAAAAGATAATATAAAAAAGGGAAATAAAGATTTTATATTTACCATTTGCCTTCTTCTTTCTGAATTTCGGCGCCATGTCTGCGTTATTTTTTTCTGTTTTGTTGTGTGATGTTAAATATTTTCTGATAATTCCTTAAAACGGCTCTTAAAGTATTAGAGCAGGAACGAGAGAGAGCAGCCAAGTGATTAAGGAGAGGATTCCACAATGATGAGAAGGAAAATCCCAAGCAATGATGATTTTTATATTGTTCTTTGCTTTTCAAAAGTCTGGACTAAATTGGTTCAGGCCTGGTTTGGCATGATTGAGGTCGTTGTTATTGTTGTTGTTCTTGTAAACGTATGTGTATGAGAACTATAAAAGAACAATTGACCATAAAATCAAATGACGTTTGATTTGTAAAGAAGACTTTAGTTTTGTTACTGTTGCTGCTGCTGCTGTTGTTGCTGCTAAGTTGTTGTTGTTTTTGTTGCTGTTTAGTCAATGTTGTGAAAACGTAACAAAAGCAAGCCAGGCAACAAAAATGTTAAAGAAATGCAACAAATATCAAAAATATTGCACGATTGTCTTAATCTCTCAAACAGTGATGCACATGCACATGCACACACTCACACACAAACTCCTCCAGTTCGTTTATTTACTGTTTCACACACACACGAAGGGAACCAGTATAAGACGACACGACCGAACAAAAGGCCTCAAACAAAACAAAAAACTGGATTTTTGTTTTCTTTTCGAGAAAAAAAAGACAAGGATAATGATGGGCAAGATAATGATGTTCTTTCTGCTCTTCGTTGTTTTTGTTGTTGGTTCTAGTTTAAGGTGAATTCTATATAAACACACAAACTCGTACTTTTGAAAGTGATGTTGTTGAAAATGCAACTGCAAGACGACGAAGTGCCGTCCGTACCCGACGATGATGATTGTTTATTCGGTCTCAATGGCGTCAATGTTGTTGTTTTTTCTTTTATTATGTTTTTAATATAGTTTTATGTTGTTGCTATTCCTTTTCTTTTTTCCCTTTCAAGTTCACAACAGTAATAATAACAAGAATAAGAACAACGATACGATCCTTTTTCTTGGTTTGTCTGAACCAACTGAAAAGCTGGTTATGCTGTTGTTTTGTTCTGGTGTTTCGTTTAGGGCTTCTTTTGAAAATTTTTGTTTGCCAGAGTTCTTTGTATTTCTTTTTTTCTCTAGAGGATTTATGCTGAAATTTTAAATTCACAGCTTTTATTTTTGTTGTTGTTGTTGTTGTTGTTGTTGTTGTTAAGATGGAAGTGATGTGATTGTTGTTACTTTGGCAAAGTTGTTGTAATTTTTTTATTGTTGTTTTTATTGTTGTCACTGCTGCTGTAGTTTAATATTTTCTGGTGTGAGGCTCGTGATCACATTTGAGTATAATTATAGACGAAAGGTGGCGATACGTAAGAAAAGCGTACGAACAAAAAAATTAATACGAATGAGGGAGAAAAATATTAAATAAAACGTACGACAGCAGATTTTTTATAAAATCAGGTGAAATTTAATCCATGGGGAACAACAGCCCAACTGAGAACAAATAAATAGTTGACCAACACTTTGTTTTAAAAGGAAATAATTTATATTGATGTGGGATTTTTTCTGATTTTTGTGATAATGATGTTATTTATTGTTGTTGCTGTTTTTGCTATTAAGTTTGTGAAACACTATTTTCAAATTTATTTACATAGTCACAATTTACACTATGCAAGTCTTATTGCTAAGCTGATTAGTTTATTAGAGGAGAGAGACGGGGGGAAAAGAAACGTTGCTGTTCCCCTCGTCTCTCTCTCCATGAAACGAATCAGCTTAGCAATAAGACTTTCATAGTGTGATTTGGGACATACATACGTATGCGTACGTTTGTGTGTAGGCGCGTTTATTACTACACGCTACAATGTTTATTACAGTTTTGTTGATTATGTAATTGCACTTTTCGACAATTAACACTGTTAAGATATTTTTCTTCACTTTTATGTCTTTTTTTATGATTTTATCAAGTAATGCTTCAGCTAAAAAAATATATTTTTTTTATGTTTATCTTTAAGATAGCAGTAGATATTTGTTATCTTTAAGATTATTTATACCTGTCATATTTTTTAACCAATTTAAAATAAACATTGTCAAGTTTGTGTGAGTGTGTTTGCCTAATATGCAGGAATTATTTTTCGGAGCAATACCTTCAAAATTATTACTTTTCAAAATGATATGATTTACTGCCAGGTTAAAGAAGACAAGTCTCGTCTGCCTATTTATATTGAAAACAAAAACTAATTTGAGTGCTTTGTTTTCAATATAAATAGGCAGACGAGAATTTTTACTTGTCTTCTATAAACTGGTACTTAAACATATACATACTAAGCACAGGCAAATCTCGGTATAACGAATTTTACGTTTGATAGTAGTCAATTCCATTCTAATTACAATAGAAGCTTGTTTTCCCACTGTATGATATGATAGACTTTTCGAATGTGTGAAAAATGTTGAGCAACATTAATTATTTCGTATGAAAAATTTCACAAGCAAACAATATGAAATAGCCCTTGAAACTATGCTACAATTTCTAATAACATTTCATGTGTTTGTTGTAAATTCCATGCGACACAATTGCCACTCATACCATTTCCCATGAAAACTTAAAATTTTTAAGACACATTTCCTTGAGGAATATTTTAGCATACTTTTAAGAAATTTTGCGAGATTCAGCCCTTAAAAATTTTTTTCTTTTGAGAAAAAAGGGTTTTACAAATGTTAATAAATTTTCAGAAGTTTCTGGATATTTAGTTCTTTATTTTTTATTTTTTAAACGATTTAAGTAGATTTTCTGGCAATGGATTTTAGCTATTATTTAAAGTTTAAATTCCAAATTTTATCTTTATTCAATCTATTAATTATTTGTCGTTTTATTAATTTTTATTCGACATACATATAAAGTTACCGCGAAAATATCTACAGTAGAATTGTAAAAATCGTAACGATTATAAGTTTCATTTTAAAAATTACATACTTCTTAATTATTATTTCTTGATTTTTATTTATTCCTCAGAAAATAAAAGTTACTTTTTGATTTTTATTTATTTTTTTTTTTTTTTTGCTTAATTTTTAAATTGTAGAAAGCGCCTTAAGAGTAATGTTAACCGATTTAAAATTCAATTTATCACCAGAGTCTGTAAAAAAATCTTATATGTTAAATTTAGTATACTTTTTTATATTTCATTCAGTTTAAAAATTAAAATTTTTTGGAAAAAAAGATAAATAAAAAAATAACTTTAAAATTTTTTAAACGCACTAATAATCCCAAATTAATATTTTACTTATTAAGTAAAATGTTTTTTTTATATTAAAAATGCATTGAATTCACTAATTATTTAATTGACTGCACCAGGTCAAAAAATACTTATGTGGAAACACTCTATTCTTAAATAGCTGTTGTTGTTATTTACGTTTATTTGCTTTTTACATACTTTTACAACTACAATTTGAAGCTGAAAAAAAGTCAGCCAATGTAGTAATGGTAAAGAAAATAAAAAACATGTTGATTACTGAGTTCTTGTTTCAACTTTGTTATTTGTTGTTGAGCTTCTCATTTGTTTAAATGAAAGTTTATAACATAATAACTCTAGTTGTGAAATGCGCATAGGATCCAGCTAAACGCCTCAATAACCAATTTAAATGTATTTTTAATATTAAAAAAAATATTTTACTTAATAAGTAAAATATTAATTTGGGATTGTTAGTGCGTTTAAAAAATTTCAAACTTACATTTTAACAATTCCCATAAAAAATCACTAATTAAAAAAATAACTGTTATTTCGTGAGGAATAAATAAAAGTCAAAAAATAACTTATATTTTCTGAGGAATTAATAATCGGTAAAGTTTAGTTTTTTTAATAAAAAGCAAAAAAATAAAGATTATTTCATCTATAGGAAGTCCATGTAACATGGAGTATCTTGGTATATTTCTTGTATATGTAGTGAAGTTAGTGTAATTTTTTCAGTTTAAATTTGGAAAATAATCGTTATATCTTAAAATATTTTAGATCACGAGAAGAAAAAATTAGCCGTAATTTGTATACTAAGTAACTGGGTGAAATATTTATTTGTTTTAGCAACTCATTAGCACAGAGTTTCTATTAAGTTTGTAAAGGGTGTCCCAACAAGAACGCAAGATTTAAATTTGGCGCCATTCGAAGTGTCATTGTTTGGCATTTGAACAATTGTTATTGTTTGCTAGTAGAAGGTACGAGGTTAGTAAAAATGGAGCGCTACACGAATGAACAACGCATTCTCATTGTGAAATTGTTTAACCAAAATGGTGAAAGTTTTGCGGCTACAGTTAGCAAATTTGCGATCAATTTGGGGTCACAATAATGCTCCAAAAGAGTCAACTGTAAGGACATTAATGGATAAATTTGCCGAAACTGGGTCTGTTAGTGATGTAAAGACAACAACGCGCCTTCGACCAGGTCGTTTGACCGAAAATATCGCAGCTGTACGTGATGTCGCTCAAACGCAGGTCAAGCGCAAACAGTCAATGGTGTTCCGTATCGTGAAATGATAACTAGTTTTTCGTGCCTAGAATTGAAGAAATGAATGTGGAGGGCATGTGGTTTCAACAAGACGGCGCCACATGTCATACAGCCAGAGAAACAATTCAATTGCTACATCAGTCATTTCCCGGTCGTGTTACTTCGCGTTTTGGAGACCAGAATTGGCCGCCTAGATCGTGCGATTTAACACCATTAGACTTTTTTCTTTGGGGTTTTTTGAAGTCGATGGTTTACGCGAATAAGCCGACGACGACTCAAGCCTTAAAAGAGGAAATTGGACGCTGCATTAATGAAATACCGCAGCATTTATGCAAAACGGCCATTGAAAATTGTATTAAAAGATCGCGTGTGTGCCAGCAAAGCCGCGGCGGCCATCTGCCCGATTTGTTGTTCCACACATAACCTCATTTTGCTTACTTTACGATATAATCTAGTTTCGCGATTTTTTTTAAATATCTGTGTTTTATTTAAGATTTAAATCTTGCGTTCTTGTTGGGACACCCTTTATAAATCAACTCAGAAATATGATTAAATATATCGCTAAGCAACACTGTTGGCAAGTAATTTTTTTTCGGTGGTTTGTCTTGCCAACAGTGTTGTTTAGCGATTCTTTTAGAATATTTCGCTGTAGTAAAGCATTGGAAAAAATCTCTCATGTCTTGAAAAGTCTTATAAATACTCTTGTGCAGGACACTAATTAAATATAACCAGGGCAAGTTTTTTGTGGCATATGCTACTTTTCTCATATTAACCATTCCTTCAATCATTGACATAAAAAGCCATTATTAGTCCACTTCGCCATAAAATATCATTTTTGCAACGTAGAAGAAATTTTTATATGTCAGCCATTTTGAACCGTCCCACTGTGGGGTGAAAGTCTTCACAAGTGACGATTCATTCAAAAGATGAACTTTAACTTTCACAACCGTATTTGGTACCATATGAAAGTATATAAAATTCTACATCACTAACTGCAAAAATAAAAGTTCTTGATGTGTTCAAAGTTCAATAATTTTAGTTATTTTTGCGTGCATTAATTAAAAGAGAAAATTTTGATATTTCAAGTGATTACAGTTTTTGTTAAGACTTCTATAAGTAAAAGTTTTATAATGGAACCGTCAACTTTAGGTATACGAGCATTTAAAAAATTATTTTTTGTTTAAATGTTTTAGAAATATTAAAAAAAAATTACATTGCTCAAAAAATGTAGTATTTTTATATATACATTGAGTTTCAACAACTTTGCGGATGAGTGTAGGGAAAAATGTTTTTATGCTCTCAAAATATAAGGTTTTAGCTAATAAATCCCAGAATACCTATTTGCGCATTTGTACGATTTTTAAGTTATGAAGGTTTTTGTGAGAGAATTCCAATTGCTAAAAATCAATGTGAGAAATACATATTAAATATTAATTTTTTTTATTTAAACAAATAAAACATTTTTTTAAAGGCACACTCTAATTTACAATTTAATTTACTAATTTATCTTTTTTCATTTCAAAGTTACAGCAAAAATTGTCAAATAAGACCATTTTCTCCAAAATACAAAAAAGCCCATAAAAGGTTAAAAAAATTTTTTAGTTTTTTTAAATGCTGGTCTTTTATGTATTTATTAATATTCATCAATAAAAAATAACAACACTTTAATATTACGACTTCTATGAATTAATCGCCACTTTCTCTACCATTCACCCCACTGTGCGTCCCTCGTGACGCAAAAAAGTTGCCCTAAATATAACCATTTGTCTGTCAAATATCAATTTTAATTTTAGACTCTCCTTGTTGTAAATTCCATACGAAATAAGTGCAACTCATATTATTTCAAATGAAAACTTAAAAAGTTGAAGATAAATTTCAAATGTTTTCCCATGATAAACAGAATACTTTTTCTGCAAAAATTTTTTATGGACAATTCGTACCAAATTTTTTATATGTATTTTAACAGCATTTCACTTGAAATGTTGAACAGAGTACCAGACTTTTCGCAATAAGAGCAGAGTGCTACTCTTGCAAGTTTATTTCGCAAATATTTCATAACAAATACTTTTTGATACATATAGTTTGACAGAATTTCGCACGAAATTGTGAACAGAGTACCAGGCTTAAGCCACAAGAAAATTTTTTACCCAGCGCAAAAATTTATTTTGTGTCACAGTCTTGTTTAACTACATGTTCTGCTTTTTAACCGACTTCAGAAAAAGGAGGGGGTTATCAATTCGTCTATATTTTTGTTCGTCTTTTTTTTTTTGCTTCCGCTCAGCATTTAAAATTTTTATTTTCTTTTACTTGTGATAGTTTTTGATTCACTGAACGAACGATGATGATGAGCTTTTATCTCAAATTATTCTAGCATAATTTTAGTTTTAAATTTTTCTTTAAGAAATGTGCAATTCAAAAATTTGAAAATAGAATATTTTAAAAGAATTTCCATAAGTTTAAAAATAAATTAGCATTTTAATTTTTTATAATTTTATGCCTTTTCTAAATACTAAAATATTAAAAGGGTCTTAATTAGTAAAACGCAACACGCTAAACGTGGACAAAATTTTTTATATGTTTTGTTTTTGTAATTTAAATAAACAATTTGTCATTGTTGCTTTTTACAAGGCCTTAATTTTTAATTTTATTAGTAATATTATTAATAGTTAATAAAATCCTTAAATAAGCTCTAACAATCAAGGTATGCAAATTTAAAGCCATTTAACAAATCAAAATATTTTTATAAGTGGATTCAAATTAAATCAAAAGCCATTTATTTTACTTCTTAATTTTTGAAGAATTTTGATAAGCAAATTATAAAGTTCTGAATTTTATATATCGCTTAAAAAAACTAATTTTACAGAAAGCAAGTTTATAACTCTTAGAATTTACACACAACTTAAAGGAAAAATAATATGATACTTACAAATGTATTTGACAAAGGTAAATCAATAATTGTAAGCACAATATAAATAATTTCTCATATTCCATTTTATTATAAATTTATGTTAAATAGCTGATATTAAAACAACAATCTCTGCCCAAGTAGACAGACATGGTTGCTGATGAAGTGCGTGGCTGCACAGAAAAATGCCGTTATTTCCCTCAGCTAAAACGTCTAGTTAAATATTTTTTCACTTCTTTAGAAAATTACATTAATTAATAAAAATATTTTATTCAATAAGAATTGAAAATACAGAACTTAAGCTCGATTAAGAAATTATTTCTGGAAAAATAATTATATACATATATAAAATCACATTTTATTTTTCTCTTAAGACCTGTATGAAATTCTTAAACATTATTCACAACGATATGAGAATTAATTCTGCATTTTTTATTAAAAAATTGCATCTTTTGAGTTATTACGTTGTTGCAGTAAAAGAGCGATATGTACTATAGAAATTAATTTCTTGAGGCATTAAAAAATTTTGTTCCACATTTTTTTAATTTTAATTATTTGAATAAAATCTCCCTAATGAATCAAAGGTAGAAATTTTTTTCTATAAAATTTAATTTTTCATATAAATTTACGAACTACTCAGCAAACTTAAAGTATTTTTTGCATTATTTTAGTAAAATAATAAAAATTATTTAAAATATTTTATGAGTATTCTTCACATTGAGATAAGTGACAAGAAAAATATTATTTCAGTTTATATAAACTGTTATATTGACAAACAAAATGTATCTATTTATTAGACTCGCGTTAATTAATCTCTTTTCAAATATAAATTGTTTTATTTACTTTGAAAATTAATTGTAAAAGCTTTTCAAATTATTGTATATGTTTCATGTTTATAGTCATGAAATTAAAATCTTTAAAATATTTCTCAAAATATTTTATAGATTTTAAAGCTGAGATTATTCTGACAGATAGAATTCATTTTGGCAAATAACAATAATTGTTCTTCATTTTCTTTAATTTTTTTTTTTTTTTTTTGACGTAATTAAACGAATTTACTTTTCTTTTATAGTCATAATTCATTATCAAAACAGTTGTTCAGCATAATTATAATATTTTTTTAGAGAATTTTATGCTTTAAAATAAAACTAATTATGTTTGTTGATATTTCTTTTTAATATTTTAGTAGCACGTCTTTTAATCTTTTTTTATATTTTTTGTTTATAAACAATATTGTTTAGTTTTTGTTTGTACATTTCCAGTATTTTGGGCAAAATGATAAATACATACGTACTTATAAATACATACAAATAGTTTTTATTTTTAAATAACATTTACATATGCACAAACACACTCTCACAAAAAAAAAAAAAAAAAAAAAAAAAAATTAATTCGAATTTTTAATGTGGTAAAAGTATTTACACGTTTGTTATTTTTCGTTGTTTGTGTTATATTCTCCATTGTAAGTAAAACACACAAAAATAACACATGTATCTAGTATCTGATAGATGCATTTGGTAATAGCTTACACAAAACGTTTTTGAAATCAATAATATGAAATTTTA
The DNA here is from genome assembly GCA_949987645.1 of Tachina grossa. Lineage (NCBI taxonomy): Eukaryota > Metazoa > Arthropoda > Insecta > Diptera > Tachinidae > Tachina > Tachina grossa. The sequence goes on from OX465275.1 coordinate 31,920,679, forward strand.
TAGGTATTTTATTTTTTTTCGTTTGTTAATTTTTATCCCAGCCACGTTTAATATTAGCGTTTTAAATTCAAATTTATTTTTGAATAAAAATTGTTTCACGCCTTTTTCTTACAAAAAAATATATATTTATAAATATTTTTATTTTCAGATTTAATATATGAACGAAAAGTGTAATTTTAGCAAGATGCGTTAGTACGTCATTACTTAAGTACAACACATCAGGTACTAAATGCAACAGGCCGATTTTTAAATGTTGTATAGTGGAAATTTGTTTTGTTTAAAAATTTATATATGATAAAGGTTTATCTCATGCTTTCTCTCTCTCTCTCTCTCTATCATTCTCATATCACCAGGGTGACCGATAACATTTTTCAAAAAGTGGCACCAAATAGGGGATTTATCAAAAAAAAAAAAAGGGGCAAAATTAAAAAAAATCGAGAAAACTACACTAAACTCTTTATTTTTATGTATTTTCATGTAACTCACCCTAAAAAAGGGGGGACAATAAGTGGAAAGGCAATCGAAAAAGTGGAAAGGCAGTCGAAAAAGTGGCCATTTGCCACTTTAGTCGGTCAAACGGTCACGCTGCATATCACTCGCCGCCAGGGTTACCGCTGGGAATTTTTGAAAAGTCGCACAAAAGGTCGTTTTATAAAAATAAAGTCGCACAAAAAAGTCGCTTGAGAAAATAAAAGTTGCAGAGCTTTTTAAACGCTTTTTGATAAAAAAAGATTATTGAATCAAAACAAAAAACTTATTGCATATTTCATAACATATACAGTTGCATTATTGTATGTGCTTGTATGTATACTGAAGAAATCTACTTAAGTTTAATAAATTTAGCTGTCGTATGCTGCCGAGGTCAAGATATTTTTTACAAAATTCTAACATTTCGAACCAAAACCCCGTGAGCTCTTTATTTCAATTCTATTCGTTTGATCTTGGCGCCTATCCTGTGTTTTGGGTGAATTTGTATATACTTCAACATATATGAATATTATTTTTTTGGAATCCACTCTTCTATGTCTTTGTATATCAAATTTAAAGCTGACAGCATTGAGTTGCATGTTTTTACTTTCAATTTAGTTTCAAGCAAAGCTAATTTCAAAATGTGCACATTTTGGCACACACTTGTATGTTTTACGACAACTTTTTCTTTCATTGACTCGGTAGCTAAAAATAGTTTTGTAAAATAAGCTCTCCAAAACCAGAATTTTTATTTTAAAATCCTTTTTTATTTTTTGCTAAAACTATTCTTTGATACTTTTACTGCAAATTTGGGAAAATTTTCTTAAATACATTGTACACATGACATGGTTGCAAGAAAGTAATATAATATAAAATAATAAAAGTGCTTCCAAATCAACAATAATCTGTGAATTGCTTTTAAATTTTGACAGCTTTATTTTTTTATAAACAAATTTAATTTACTGTAATTTTAATGTTTTTTTGTGAGAATCTTTACAAAAAAGGGTAAAAAGTCCCAAGAAAATCAAAAAAGTCGCAAAAGTCAGTCATAAAAAAAGTCTCACACAAAAAGTCGCAGACCGCTAAAAAAAAGGGTCAAATTGCGACTTTAGTCGTATGAACGGTAACCCTGCTCGCCGCTACTTTGGCTAAATGTAACGAGAGTGGTACGAGAGGTTGCGCTCTCTACAAATTTTTATTTCCAGCAGTAGCTGCCAGATTATTTAAACTTTTATGGTTTCCGTAAAATTAATAAAATGTTGTGAATTAATTTTTCTATTTCTAAAAATATGAAAGACAATAAAAATTCTCGTCTATCTATTTGTATTGAAAACAAAAAGCAAAGCACTCAAATTTATTTTTTTTTTCAATAGATATGTTCATTTACTTTCCGAACAGAAACCAGCAACGAAAGAGGAAAGGCAGAACTAGTTTGTACGTGCTGTTCTGTTCTGAATCAGCTGTTTTGTTTCTGTTGAGTTGAAAATCTGTATGTGTGGTTAGTTTTTACTTTTTCGTTCTGTTCTGTTGCGGATGAATCTGTAGAAAATAGAATTCAACGTTAAGTGAAAGCCAAAAGTGTGTATGTATTAGTGTGTTGTGATATTTTGTGTACAAGTGTAATCAATTCTATAGGTTGTCAGCTGATTTTTTCACAGACAAAGTAATTGCAAAATATTTTATACAGAAAGGAACGGCACAGAACAGCAAAAGAAAGTAAGGACTAATGAAGCCTTAAGGCAGAAATTTACAAAACAGCAGGCTAGACGAACACATGACTTCAAATGCCCCTAGCAGCGTTGCCACTTGCCACTTGCATTGGCAATATAATAGAAATATACAATAAAGTACGTAAGAGCGAAAAGGACAAATACATTTTGTCATTTAATTTTTTAACGGACAAAACATGCACAATTTTTTCAGCCTTAAGTTATGCAATTGATTTGTAAAAAATAAATATGTCACTGTCTATTTTTTCACTAAAGCGAAGTAAGTTTCATACAAAACGTAGTTGTGGGATTGCTTTTGGTTTTCAATAATACGATATTTTCAATAAAGCGATGTTTCCGATTTTTTTCAGTAACGTTTGTTGCGCTAAGGCGGATTCGACTGTAGTTAAGTATTGCCACCTTGTAATATCTCGCGTTTATAAAAACTAAATTACTCTTTCGAAATGTACTTTAATAATGTAAAAGTATAAAAATTAATCAATTTATGCCTTACATAAACTTTTAGATATTTTTTCTGTTGAATAATATGAAATAATTGTACGATATCATTCATTGAAAATTACAATGGCAACACTGAATTTTCTCAGCCAAATAAATAGAAATTAGTTTAATTGGACTACAGCGACAAAATCAGCATAGACAACAACCTGCCGCCCTGTTGCCTTGCTGTCTTCAAAAGAATCACTCTCATATAAACATGTGTATTCTATCCTTGACATTTTGTAGTCGCTGGCCTGCTGTGGTGAATGTGTTTAATGCATTGCTAGTAAAAACTTGTAAGAACATTTTATTCATATCAGAACCATGGATGGAAATTATGATACAATTGTACTTTTTCAAATGTATTTTGTTTGATAATATTTTAAATTGCAAATTTTTTTAAAAATCGACATTTATTTAATATGAAATACTTTACCTAGCTTGTATGTATTATTTACTATTTGTATGAATTTTTCATTATTTTTTTTATTCTATTCTATTAACATACACAAAAAAACCAATTTTCCATCTCTGATCAGATAAACAAAATTCGTTAACAATAAAATTTAATTTACAAATGAAAATATGCTTTCTTTTTAAATAAGTGTACATGTTTTTTTAATAAAGAAACTCACATTTTTTAGTTTTCCTTTTTCAGCTATTTTTGAAATAATTAATAATTGAATAATTCTTGCAAGTAAAAATTTTACTAGTAATAATTTGTAAGAATTTTTTTTGTCTCTCAATTTTTCGCCCTATTTTGAAGCTCTCTCCTTGAAAAGATTTTGAGTTAATGAACACTTTCCAGTAACAACTGTTACAAGTTCCTAAAAATTTTTAGTAAATGAACAAACCTCATATAAATAGTAGGGTATTCAAACGGTTATCCGTTAATTGCTACCTGATGAATTGTCCGATTAATTTAAAATTTGCTGTTTTTGGTTAACTGTTTGGTCGATTAACCGTTCAAATTTGTGGAAAATGTTCATTAACATTGATTAGTTCGTACAAAAAATTTGAGAAGTAAACAATATTAACTGGCGCCTGAAACTATGCTACAATTTCTTATGTTTGTAGAAATATCCCATGTGTTTGTTGTAAATTCCGTACGAAACAAGTGACATGAAAACTTAAAATGTTAGAGATACATTTCAAATATTTTTCCCAAGATAAACTAGAGTACTATTTCTGCAACATTTTTTAATGAACATTTTGACAGCATTTCACGTGAAATTGTTTGTTTGCGGCCACAGTGCGTTAAAGAATATATTGGTCTCAAATAATCCAGCTAATGACGATTTAAGGCATTTTGATGATTTCCTCGAGTGCTACGTAAATTCAGAGCATCAACTCAGAACCAAGTGAAAGATTTCAAATGATTTACATATTTCCAGCTTACAATATGTTCATTAAGACGGAGTCACATAGAACCCGTCATACGTTATAGGTCGCCATTAGACTCCGTGAGAGAGAGAGCAGTAAGAATTTACTACTGAAATGTCCACTTCTGCAAATAACTCTGGATTCGGATGCACAATAATGGATATGTTTCCAATGAGTTCTCTTACCTAGTTGTACAGAGCCATACCACACTCAAAGAAAAGACATGTACTATTATTAAGGAAAAAAAGTTTCTAAATTGAAATAAAAAAAATTCTAAGTTTACGTAATTTTTTCTAAGTTTAAGTAAATTTTTACAAAAATCTAGTAAAAATAACTTAATATGAGTAAAAAATAAAAAGTTCATATCCTTAAAAGTAGTTCATAAAAATACACACAAAAATTCTCACATTCAAGGACAAGTTTACTGGCTTAAAGGAAATATGTACCAAATATTAGAAAACGGTTTAAAAGTTTAGGGAAAATGTATCCTAAGAACTAGTCAATATCGTCTTAAATCAAAAAATAAATTTTAGGAAATGACTTACTCCTGATTAGTTCATCAAATTTGACTAACTTGAAAGATATAAAAAGGTTTTCTAAATTTTAGAAAAATATTTACCAGTTTTAAGTATTTTTTCTTTAAATTTTAGAATATATTTTTTATTTGCATTAATCAAAAAATTTAAGTAAATGTTTCATATTTCCGAGGAATATTTGAACTTGAAATATATTTTTTTGAAATAAAATAAAATTTTAAAACTCAAAAATTTCAATGCTTATTCAGGCTGCCCTGTTAGGCAATTGGTTAGAGTGCTTGCCTATCAGTCAGAAGGTTGTTGGTTCAATACTTCCTCTCAAGGAATTAATACGTATGTATGGTGAATTAATTTAGAATATAATATGAAGACATAATAAAAAACGTACCATGTGGTATAGAATTTAATAAAAAATAAAAAAGTACCAGAATTAAAGACATAAAAAAACTTTGAAAAATTTATTAAATTTGAGATCAAAGATGAAAAAATTTGTTTGCAAAGCTCCGAATTTTATGGGAAAATTTTACTTAATTTTAGAAAAATTTTACTCAAATATAAAAATATAATTACTATAAACTAGTTCATTCATGAAGTAGAAATTTAGTAAATATTTTACTGGTTTCAAGTAGAAAACAGATTTGGCGCCATAGGACAACTTTTTATTACTCAAATTTAGAAAATTTTCCAAAGTTTTAGTTAGTGTTTTTTTTAGTGCATGGCAAAGTTACTTTCAATACATATTATACTTTGGTGCCATTTTATGTAGTTATAAAGGCCGTGATACACTATCATACAAAGTCGTGCGATCTACGAAAAAATACAACGCTGGTATGATGGAGTTTATGAAAATTTTCAAAAGACAATAACAATTCATCACACCAGGGTTGTATATCTTTGTATGATAGTGTATCACGGCCTTAAGGCATACTTCAAAGCCATTGAACATTTGGCTCCAGCAGAGGAAATTCAGAAAATTCTGAAATTATTTCACAACAATCTGGCATCCCTACCTTAAAAAGAAAAGAAAATAAAACAGTTTTACTGAGCACAAAAATTGCTCTTTTGGTTAAAAATAAACTAGAAATTTTTCTCTCTTCCGTCCTCTCTATTATGCTCGAGCGCACTCGTTTTTATTTTTCTCATTCTCTGCATGATAAAAATCTTACAAATATGTTTTGCTTTGAAAAATTAAATGCTTGATTATGTGGTGTTGTTGTTTTATTTCCCTGTTTTGTTTTCACCCTGTTATTCTTAATAATAAGTGTTCAAAAGTTCGTGTGTGTGTGTGTGTGTGTGTGTGTGTGTGTGTGTGAATGGGAGTTTTGAATACGTCTGCTTGTTTTTAACCATAATAAAGGTTTATGGCCTTTTTTCTGCCTTTTTTAAATTTTATTTTGTTGTTATTATGTTTTTTTTTTCAAGTGTGCAGAGGGATTGAACTCGTAATACAAATAAAAATTAATATTCTTATTCTTCTTTCTTCCCTTCTTTTGGTATTCTTATTTTTTTGTTTTCGTTACATACTTATGCTTCGTTCGTAAGCCTCTTCTCAATGACCATTTCGTTTACATTTTTGTTTTCTTGAGCCACGGCAAAACTATTCGGGGAACATTTTGAGTTGCGTATCTCATTATTAAATCTGATTGTTTGAAGACATTTGATTTTCAATGTCTTTTTGTATGTGCACGTAAAAGTGTGAGTGCTGTCGTTGCTTTTTTTTACACATACATATGTACATTTTTATATATTCAGATATGTGTGTACGTTGTGCATTCGTAAGATATTTGTATGTGTGTATCTTTTGGATGCTGGCTGTAAATAGTGTTGGTTAACGTTGTGCTTTTTATACAGCCATTTTTTTCTTCTCTTTAGCTCTGAGAATTGTTTAGGCAAAAAAAAGTTATAATTTTTTCAGTTGTTTTCGTGATTCTTGTTGCTGTTCGTAGCATCATCATCAACTTATGTTTATTTTGTTTGCAATGTATTATTAACAGCGACACGTTAACTCGAAATTGGTTACGTAGAGGGTAATTAGGCAAGGACGAGATTTGTTAAGTTTCCGTTCGGACCGGGTGCTGCTCTGTCATTTGCGCCATTGGCAAATGCATTCGAATATTGTGAAGCACTTACAATGTAGAGGCTAGGCTGAGTGTCGTTGTGTGAGTTGTTTCTTGTATTGAAAATAATGAGAATTACAAAAATAATAATTCTTTAATTTGATTTCGTTGACAATCGCCTTAAGTAAAATATTTTAATCGGTGTGTAATCCAGCAAGGGCAAATGTTGCGAAATCCATTGGGATTAAAGCAAACTCAAGGTGAAGTGACAAAAAAAAAATGCATTACACTAATATAAATTTTTTAAGTTATTTTTAGTGCAACGTCTACTTAAAACAGGAGGTTCTCAATTCGTTTATATACCTAAATATATATTTTTCCAATTTTATTTTTGTTACTTCATGTGCATTTGTCAACAAATGCTTTAAAAACTTCTGTATGAGAAAGTACAGTTGCCATTTGGATACAAAGCAAGAAACCCGGTACCGCGGTGTCCAAAATTTTATCGTCAATTTCCGGTAATTTTATCCAACCGATTTTTAGCAAATTTTCCACAATTCTAAATGTTGCAAATTCAGATTTAAAGACGTGGGCGATGTTGGGCCTACTGACATTTAACATATAATTTTACGTGTCTGTGCTCTATCCTTTCTTAAGAAACTTTATACTCAACTGACAGCTCTATTTCTCGAAGTCAATTTATCGCCATATTTTGATTTCAATTCCCCTTATCGTGGTTTTCGTATTTAGACTAAGACATTTTTGTAATGTAGACTAAAGAAAAGCTCAACATTTTTGTCTTAAATCTGAGATCAATATCTCACAGTCGAAGTCGAAATACGCCAACCATGATAATGTCCAATAAGTCGATGGTTGCGGTCGCCTTATGGTACATGTCATGGTCAATGTCATTCATATTTTCAAATAAAAGTTCATCGATCATGGTGCGGCAATGATCTCCATTGGTTGTAACGTGAGCAGCGGTCTAATTTTTTAAAAAATAAGCTGCAATGATGACGGTGGCGTTGGCGGAAGTAGTTAGCACGTTGACTACAAAGCCGAAGGTCCTGGTTTCGACCACGGTCTCCATCAGTCATTATATAACAACAACGAGCTTTTTTCTGATGTGCATTTGTGCCAGTTGTTGTAGGAAGAGTTCTAGTGACACTGGTCACTGAACTACACCGGCTTCAGCGGATACTAATCTTAAAGCAGAATCATCGGCGAAGTAAAATAACCAAACAAATGACTAGTAAAAACAGCTTCGAAATGTAATACGCCTCTTTGACACCAGAGGCGCTCCAACAACTGCATTATTAAAAAAGTGTGCAAAAAACAGAGTTGTAAAAGAATGAAGCTTTCCTCTATCTCTTCCTTCACCATATATCTTCTCTATCACTATCCCTACCCTATCACTCTCTCTGACTATCTTCTCTTCAACTCATATGTAGCACATTGTAATGAAGTGAGCTGGACTCTAAATTTCACCCTGCCTTACCAGCACCCTGCTAATCTAACCTAACCTAAGCTTTAATGACATTGCAGGCACACGGTGCATTTTCTGCATGTAATGGAGTCTGTATGGTCTGTTGTATATTGGATTCATTCCATATGCGGCAATTTTGTTTATTAAGGAGCCCGTTAAGTCAAAAGTGAACCTCAATTCTGAAATGATTCTCTACTATTAGTATTCCTGTAGCGTTGAAGCTTCAAGCAATGACAGATAATATGGTCAATATTTTTTGATTCCTCTTAATCTTTATACATCCTACAGAAATCTGGAGTGCGAGTTTCCCAAATGAGTAATGGTTTGACCTCCCTACTTTTTCATGAGCGATTGGTACTGCTCACCACCCAATCACCGAGTTCCATGTAGTAATGACTCATCAGTTATTTAACCGACCACACATTCCCTCATCTAACGCTGACCCTATTCTTGCCAGCTCATTCACAATTTCACTCACTGCTATGGCCAGGAAACCAACATAGTCAGACACTATATTTGTCCATAAGCAATTTGAAGGCTCTTCTACAGTCACTAACTGCTTTCGATTTTAAATTGAGTACCTTGAAAGCTTTTAGCGCTGCCTGACTGTCGACGTAGAAGATTGCCTCCTCGCCCTCAGCCACATTTCTGGTCACAGCTCTGTGGCCCTGAAGATCTCCCAGATCTCAGCTTGGAAAACGCTGCATTCTTTTGGCAGTCTGAAAGAACTACGGAAAGCTTGTGCCTTCTCCCATTTTTGACGCGTTTGTAAAGACCCCACTGCCCTTATATAGCTTATCAGATTTTACCCCAGAGTCCCTATTCGGAATAAAATATACATATCTACATATATATGTATGTACATATATATATAGATATATGTACATACATATACATAGGTATATATATATATTTAAATATATACAATAAGACTTTGACTGCACTTGCTCTTTTAAAATGAAATAAAAGAAATAAACCATATAATTAACGTCATTTAAACAAGGCAAAACAAAAAGCCTCAACAAAATTTACTATTCCACTTAAGATATTAGCAGCCATGTGGTCAACCGACCATAAAATCTTGTTCCAAAAAAAAAAAAAATAAAAAAAAAAATATAAAACTCAATCAAACAAACAACCAAACTAGTAGACGGACTTAACAAATGTTGGTCGAAACTAGTGGCACTAGAATTATTATGCATATGTATAAAGATATGTATTATTACAATTCATGACGCTGCTATTATCCAACTATAGAATGAAATTTTTAGTCAGTTGTCTCAAATGAGGGTTGGTTTTTCAATCATTTTTCTTTTTAAAAGCACGCGCCGAACCATTAATTATTATTATTTTGTTTTTAATTTATACACAAAATTTACTTGAGCAATTAAATTTAAATGGCAGCAAATTAATTTTGATTAAATTAAAACCAAAGAAAAACTAATCATTAATTATTTTGTCATTTTAACACGTTTGAAAAGCTTTTCAAATAGTGTTTGGTATATCACTGGCATCCATTTAATATACAATTTTGCTTTAAGATTTTTTTTTTTTTTTTTTTTTTTTTTTTTTTTTTTTGAAATGAGATCTTAATGCTAATAACACTTGCTACTGTTTTGAAAACGAATTTGAATATTTAATTGTAATTAAATGATATTTCAAGTCATTATTAAAATTTGATGATAACAGATAAGATTTTCAAGAATTAAATTTGTAGGTAGTAAAGTAAAGATTTTATTCGAATTGATAATCGAAAATAATGATTGATTTCAATCGCGTGGGAAGGAAACTCTCAGGAACAGTGAAAAAATTTGGACGATTAAAGATCAGTTCTATTGAGTTCTAAAAGCTTTAAAATTGATTTTAATGTTTTGGCATACACTAATGATATAATTAAACTTTCAAACACTGAAAATTTGCCAATTAAAACTTAAGCATTAAACACATTCACCACAGCAGGCTACATGGCTACATGACTACAAATGCTGCCTGGTAGCCAGGTACTTAATTATTTTGAAAACGGTAGCAGCACCATACGAATTTAATATTGAAGTATAAATATATCGTGCCATAACCGCCAAAATAGCTTAAGCGACATAATTTTCGAACTTCAATTTTTGACCAAAATCGATTATTTGCGATCGTAAATAGTCGATTTTCGTCAAAAAAAACCAAGTCCAAAAAATGTGTCGCTTAAGCTATTTTAGCGGTTATGGCTCGATATATTCTGTATATATCTGTGGTACCACTTTCAAATATTTCACATTTATAAAAACATAATTCTTATTTAAAATGTATGGTAAATATGTTTGTATATTTAAAAAAAACTCAATTTGTTTCTTATATTTTTTGCAAACTTTATTATTAAATGTTTTTAACACATTTAGCAATTTTTCGCTTACTTGCGATTTTTTTTCAAACTTTGTTATTCTTAAGGGCTTTGGCTGTTAAATTAAAGGGTGTTCCAAAACGAGCAAACGAAACCAATAATTATATGTGTATAGACAATTCAAATTAGTATATTTTTATACACACCCAGAAAAAAGATTGGTTGGAAAACGGTTAGTCCAATAAAATATCATTTGCATTAACTATATTTCTGTTCACGCTATCAATTTTCTGTTAATCCAAAAAATAATCCATGTTCATTGCCATAAGGGCATAATTGTAACAAATATATGATTGTCACAATACTTAAATTGATTGCATCAACCGAGCGTATGCTTTTGTCATGACTAATTAACTGATTGGTTAACCCAACCGAATAAAATATTACGAATTAGATTTTGGTATTAGCAACTAAAAAACTGTCGTTCTATATTAAAATTAAAACTTTCAATCAGTTGCTACAACTAACTAGAGGTTGAGTTTACTGTCAAAGTTTATAGCAGCAAATTAAAAAATTAACTTTTGTGACTTTCAAAGATATTATGATTTATGAATTCTCAAATGGTTTTTGAAAGTCTGTGCATAAGATAACAGGTTTGTGGCTTTTCAAAATGTGTGGTTGAAGAAATGTATATAGACATGCTTCACCATTAGGAAATAAATTTCAATTAAAATAAACTTATGACAATATGTCAACTAATGAATTTCTTAAATTGTGTATTTTTATTTGCGTTTATTGTTTATTTTTATTTCAGCAAGGAAGGCCAATTTTTCTTTTACAGGTACCAGTTATGATATTGTTTTAATTATATTAACCAAATTTTCGGTAGCAAGAATAACATTTATTTCAAATTCCATACTGTCAACCAACTTTTTCTGTTGCTGCAACTATTGGGTTGAGGGTTATAATTAAAATATAGTGGTACCACAAGAAAATTTCAGTCGCTGTAGCAGAATTCTATGATAGTTGCTATAGCAGAATTCTATGATAGTTGCTGCAACCGCCAAAATTCAATTGGCAACAAATTCGGTTGCCACAACTAATCTGTTTTCTCTGTGCAGACTACAACAATGAACACTAAAATTAAAAAAAAAAAAATTAAAACTAAAGGGTATTTTATCAGTTAATGTAATTTTGACTATGTAATTTTGACAGATGTGCAATTGCTTTACGTGAGTACCTGCCATTACGGCCTAATCTCACGTGTGCCAAAACACTGGGTGTGGGTTAGACGCCAGACCAACGACCAACCCTTTTACAATGAACCTATGGCCCACTCCATAAGGCACATAAATTGCAATCTTTGAATATAGTTATCCCTGTACTATATTCAATTACCTTGCTGAGGTAATTTGAGCTATCTAAACTCTGCTGCTATGTCCGTGCCCATAGCAGATTCTGTTGAATGGCAACAGCACCTAGAATAGTGTCTGGCTGACCGCGTCAGACCAACCACTACCATTGATTTAACACTGGGAAGCCAAGACTATTCTCCCAGCGTTTTTGGTAGCAACCACAGCCACCACGATAATTCTCCGGCTTCCATGCTAAGGTGTTGTGTATACACTTATAGCGAGCTCCCCAAGAGAATTCCTCAACCATTGCCGGCACAGTACGGCCACACTTCCGAGAAGATTGCAAGCTTGCTGCCAGATATTAGTGCCTACTCCAGTCAGCATCATCCCTTTTATCCCCGTAGGGTGGGACGAAGTCGACTTACTTCAGCACAATACTCTGACGACCGCAATACACTCAACTCCAAGCAGCTCGACTGTCGGGCAACCGGCACCCGTGGCACCAGAAGTAGTCTCTGGTTAGACCTCGAAGTTCCACCACAAGGACTTCATCTCTATCGTCTTTTGAACTCAGGGGCAGTTCTAGGTGACGCTGCACCTAACTGATATCAACAGGACCTGTCTCCCTTTTGATATAAATATGTGCACATCCTTTGCTCTGTTGCCAGAAATCGGGTAGTAACACATAAGTTCTATGGGTAATGTACCAAAGGTACGTCAATGGAAAAAGCCACATCACCCCAGCTGTGGCCCCGGGGTTGCCACACCCGTAGTCAAAATAGACTCCCCTGGGGGGATGTAATTTTGACAACTTGTTGTATCTTGGAAACCGTAAGAGGCAAACTCTTAAAATATTTAAAAAAGGCTAGAACTCAAAAAAAACTAGATTAAAAATCGCCAAACCGAAAATATCGCCAAAAACCAAAAAAAAAAATCGCCAAAATGAAAAAAGCGCCAAACTAAAAAAAAATTCTAAAACTGAAATAAATCGCTAAAAGCCGAAAAATTGCCAAAGTGAAAAAAATCGCCAAAACGAAAAAAAATCACCAAAAAGGAAAAACGCCAAAGATCGAAAAAATAGCCAAAATGAAAAAAAAATTAAAAAACGCGAAAAACCGAAAAAATAGCCGCAACAAAAAAAAAACGCGAAAAACTAAAAATATCGACAAGACCGAAAAAACGCGAAAAATTAAAAAAAAACGCCAAAACTAAAACAACGCTAAAACCCGACAAAAATCCGATAAACGAAAAAATACCAAAACTATATATTAAAAAGGCTAAAGTTCGTATAGTATTACATATCTAGTGTGTGTACGGAACCCTTCGTGCGCGTGTTAAAGTCGCAATTTACTCAATTTATTCCGATTTTTACTGAATTTTTTTATTCCTGGCAGTTTTGTCGATTTTTAATTAATATAGTAGGCTGTTTAAAATTTTGCAACTTTTCACTTTATAAAAATGTAATTACTTTTATAATTAATAGTGAAATTTTTTAAATTTCTTTTTTATTTTACATAATATTTACTAAGCACTAATTTGATTTATATATTTTGCTATATTGTCAACACTGTTTTTGCTTTGTAGTCATCAAAAAACAGAAATTAGTTTGATTTGACTATAACGGCTAATGTAGCATGGACAACAACTTGCAACATGTTGCCTGGTTGCCGTCAAATCAATCATTCTCATATAAACATGTGTATTCTATCCTTGAAATTTTGAGGTAAGTAGCTTCTTGCTGTGGTGAATATAATATGTTTAATGCTTTAGCTTTATTTTGATACATTATAATTTCAACAATTTCTAAGGGGTGCTCTACTTTAATGATGAACTAAACCAAACCAAATTAAACCAAAAGCAATTATCAGCCGTTAAATTGGTAGTCAAATAAACCCAGTGTTACCAACTCAAACTTATGCACCTAGAAAAAACACCCTTTAGTATCCCATTAACTACGAGCATATGGGAGAAAATAATTTTTGTTTTTAATGTCCTTTCTTTCATCTGCCATTTAATATTTGTTCAGAAGGAAATTTTAAATATTTTTATGAAATTTTTTGCGAGCATAAAATAAAAATAATAAAAATTTTAGAAGATAAAAAAAACTCAAAACTCTATAAGCAGATATGGTTTTAAGGTGAAATGTGGTAGACATCTTTTATATGTATTGAAAAAAAAAATTATTTTTATTGTTCAAATAATCATTTGCAAACTGTAACTGCTTTAAAATTTTTATAATTTTTTTTTTTTTTTGTTCAAGTGAAGGGGATTATTTTATTTGTCTACACGATTAAAATGGCGCAGTAACAGGTAACAACAACTGCTTTTTATTTATAAATTTGCTGTACTATACGAGCATAAGAAGTTTTATATTTTTTTTTTTTTTTTTTGAATTCGCCATCAACGATACCCAAACAATCTACAATTTATATAAACACTTAGATTTGCGGTTTATTGTCAGTAACACCACCATCACCACCAGCATTAAACAACCAACCGCCAGTGTAGACATACAATTTAGGAAATTTATTAACAATATCAATAATGTGTAATCTTTAGACAAGATTAACTAAGTAGCTAAGTATTAGCAGCCAGCCATTCATTTCATGCAGCCAGAGCCAACAGCTTCAGCTTCAGCTTTAGCTTTACAGGTAGTCGTCACGTTAGTCAGGCCAATAAGCGGTAATTGCAACAAGTTGCAACTTGCAACAGCGACGGCGGCGGCAGATTTAAGTTATCAATTTAAAATGAGGGAATTTATCACTTAATTATGTAGTTGTTTATTTCTAATCTCATAGTCGTTCGTCGTGGCTTATAACCAATTGAAATTTATCTAAAATTATCACTTTATGAACAAATTATGGGATTTCTTTTTTGTATCACACACACTCACACACACTCACACACACACACACAGTAATTATTGTTCGATACATTGTTAAGTGCAAAGTTGGTAGCGAAAGCTACCGGAACTATAAATATTTTATTAGATTTTGTAACAATTTTTCGATTTACAAGTAATTAACTTGTTGTAACTCATGTTTATGGAATTTTTAAAGTTTAAAGTGGAGAAGAAAGTTATTTGAATTACAGGCTAGGTTATGTGGAGAAAGAATAACCTATTCACAAATTTATAAATTAAATTCTATACACATTTTTTTTTAGAAAGAGGAGTACTCCTCAAGCAATTACCAGAATAAATCTTGTTGCGAGAATGTACGTAAACAAACCTAATACAAATGCTTTCCATCGGTTAAGCAGAACCACGTGAAATATAATAATAGATTTTAATGGGCGTAGCCATGCCCATTTTTTTTCAAAAGTATGTCAATACAAGAATCAAAGGTGTTTGCTAGGTTTATCAAACAAGGAGAAAATCATAAAATCGCAGAAAAAATTGTGTGCGTATCCCCGCCCAATTTTCTTTTACAATGGGACCATTGGGAAGCTACACTCTCTCAGATCAATCGGTCTAAAATGTACCCAGCTATGTAGTAACAATGTCAAAAAAAAAAAAATAATAATACAGACGAATTGATAACCTCCTTCTTTTTTTTTGGAGGCGGTTAAAAAGTAAGTCAAAGTAAGAAACAAAGAAAACTTTAAGAAAAGTACTAAGTATGAAAATATATATTTTTATTTAAATTTCAAATAAAATTTTGATGAGAAACGAAGAATAAGCTATGGAGAGAATGCTCTTTGTTTCTGTTTATGTATAACAGTAAATTACATATAAATAAAAACCATCATCATCCATTAAACATTGCAAGATTAAAAGGCGAGTGTTTGCGAAAAATCTCGTAAACAGATAAATATAGTGCAACACTGTGATTTTTGTACTCTTTAAATAATTATTGGAAGATTTCTTTTAGGAGTTGCATGTTAAACATTCCAAGACTAAAAAGCGAGCGTGTCAAAAAAATGCACAAAAAATCATACTTAAGAAGAAAAAAGGTAATCAGCCCAATCATGAACAAAAATTCCGCACGAGTTTTTTCACTTTTCCCTTTTCTCCTATTATGAATCTGTTTTTCCCCTGTTTTTACCAGATGCGGGAATAAAAAAACTACCGGGGAAAAATTAGGTATTCAGGGCTATCATGAATAAAATTCCGCGTGAAATTTTTCACGGGGAACAATTCCAACTAATAGCAAGTAATAGGGAAAACAAAAAATTCTTATTGGAAAAGGGAGAAATTTCACGTGAAATTTTATTCATAATAACCCTGATTATGAACTCAATTGAATTTGCTTTTTTTACTAAAAATATTTCCATGGCAAAACAGAAGGGAATTTACATAAAAACATATTTAATACTCCATTAAAACAAGATGTATATACATAAACTTGTATTTTATAGTTCTTTTATTTGGATTAACACAAATAATGCCAAAATAAATCATTTATAAACTTGTTTTTACTTATTTTTTTAAGTTGGTGAATTTTAATAATTTTGTTTACTCTCTCACTCAAAAAAAAAAAAAAGGGAGAAACAAAATGTCAACAAACAAGCAGCCACATATTACTCCTTTTTGTTCCCAAGGAATTTATGATTGGAGGAATGTTTTCTCGAGAAAATTATTTTCCGTGAAAAATACATTCCGAGGGAATATTCATGATTGAGCAGAATATTTTTGTTATTACTACTCTTCAGATCATCATCAGAAGATTCCTTTAAGAGTCTAACAAACAGGTAATTGGTAGTTGGGATCTTTCAGAGAATTGCATAAGATTCTTTTTTTTTTAATTTTTTTTAGACGAATTTAATCTAGAATATTTGATGTGGTGGAATAAGCTAAGTTCAGATAATTTTGTTTAAATCAGCTACATTTTCATTAAAAAAGTTTCATAATGTGGTTTCGCCTAAAATTTATATTTTGTTGTATAATGTAATAAAAGAAGTCAGGTTTGGATAACTAAGACGGAAAGAAGCTGAAAGGGCAACTCATATATTGTAACTGAATGTTCAGCATTGGCTAAGAGTTACAGTACAAGACCTTAGCCTTAAGTAAAGGGTCCGTCCGCCAGATAACTTTTTTTTTTGAAAATGCTATAAAAAAAACTACTGAAGCTTCGGCTGTGTGGCACGTAGCGCCGTCCTGTTGAAACAAAATGTTGCCAATATCCTCCTCTTCAATTTTTGTGAACAAAAATTCGTTCAACATGGCCCGATAACGATCGCCATTGACTGTAACGGCCACGCCTTGCTCATTTTCGAAAAGCGTTGGCTTTTCAATGTATGCGTGCGGGTTTTCTGTGCCCCAAATGCGACAATTTTGCTTGTTTACATACCCGCCAAGATCAAAATTAACTTCATCTGAAAAGATGATTTTTTTTTTGGCAAAATCGGCATCTTCTGTAAGTCGATCGCAGGCCCACTTAGCGAAGCGAAAACGCATTGGATGGTCAGTTGGCTCGTTCAGCGGAAGGATAAAACTAATTATCTGTCAAATCAGACATGAGCTAAGTGTTACCATTCACGAAATAGGCACTAGTTGAAAGAAAAAAACGTTAGATGGCGGACCCTTTATATATATGTATGTCAGCGTTTGTCATGTTTGTATTAGTGATGAAGAAAGAAGTTGGGAGTTCCAGTAAGAAAACAGACGATGCCCCTTCCTGCCCCCAAGTAACCAAAATACTAGTGGTTCATAATCTCTCAATTTATTTATATTTTAGAAATTCCTTTTACAAAGTTATCGACATCAAAAACAGTTTTATTATTCTTTACAGCGAAAGACATACAAATTCCATTCGTTTTAAAATTTGTGCATAAACTTCCAATTAAGACAAAAAAAAAATAGTTTAAAACACTAAAAAGTACATGAGATGCTACGGACTCAAGATAAAAATATAATTTTCATAAAAAAATAAACAAAAAAGTCAACCAGCAGCAGCAGCAGTTTTCGTAAACCACACGTACCTACAGACAGACAAACAGACGAACGGAGGCAACAAATTGGATGAAAGGAATTTTAAAATTGTTCAAGCAAATCTTTGACACTTTTTTCGTTTCAGAATTTCAAGGAGACAAATAAATAAATAAAAGTTGACAAAAAAAAAAACAGCAAAAGATTCATCACAGCAGCCATTACGAACAAAAAAAAAATATTTTTTTAGACAGTTTATTTACAAACATGAATACAACAACTTTGTTGCCATCAAAATTAAATAAATTGCATAAAAGACATTTAATATATGTTAAATAAAAAAAAAACAAATTAAATAAATTGAATATTTCCTTCAGTTTCAAAAACAATTTAACATTTTTTTTAAGGAAATTTAAACAATTTATTATAGTTTTTTTTTCTTTGTCTAAAATGTTTTACACAAAAGGTGTTAATGATAAATAGTGGTGTTGTTTGATTATTGTTTGTTGTTCAGTTCAAGCATTTCGAAAAATTTTTTTCGTTGAATATTTGACCAGTAAACAGACAAAAATGGCAGCATCTTAGATGCATCATCGTCATCATCAGCAGCAGCAACATGATTTTTTTTTCAACGCGCAAGTGATGATTTATTAGCATTCAAGCATTAAAGTGCGAATGCAGCCTAAAGAGTGTAAATTGTTGTTTAATGCAACACTGCACAAACACACATATACATAAGTATAAAAATATCATAAACATATCAGTTGTTGCTGCCAAGAAGATCATGATGCCCCAACCAACATTAAAATTTGAAGCGGTTGCTGCAGACTCTAATGATGGATGTCTTAGCCAAATGCAACACAGCATCAGTACGTTAATTTCAGTAATGACATGCGAGTATGATGAAATTAAAAAAAAAAAAGAAGAACCTCTTGAACAGTAGAGACATTTAACAGGGCTATTTCATTTGTTGTTTAATTATATTTTGTTAAGAGCTTTATTTTTAACACCTCTAACATTAAAGGTTAGCACAAAATTTAAACTAATGGTATTTAAATCTTAGTGATGCGGTATTAAGTCAGTTCCCTTAATAGGTCCGGGACGAGCTTTTGTTGAAAAACAACTTTAAGTTTAAATTGAAAGAAAAGCAATGTTAAATTAATCCACTGATATAAGGGCCTATTTACATGTTAGGTAGCCCTCCAGGAGGTTTACGAGTAGCTCTGAAAATTTTGTAAAAAGCTGTATAAAAATTTCGAAAATGGCCTTAAGTAATATGTGCAGCTAATACAGCGACGTTAACTTCGCTGTTAGTTACACAACACTCGACTCGTCTGAACTGACTCTCGCCTCTTAGCAGATGTATCGCCCATTTTATACTGATGGTGGAATTAGTCGATTCTTCTCGTGAGTTAAGGGATCAGCTGACAAAATATGTTACATAACAAAAATTAAAAATTTTAAAACCACCGAATGTGTCTAGAAAAGATATGACCGAATGTGTCTAGACATATGACATCCCTTTTTTTGGTCGGTGGTTAATAAACGAAACATGTTGCTATTTATTTAAGCTGTGTTCACATTATATGTATTTGCCTTATGGAATGTCACTTTTTTATACACACGATATTTCCTGTGTATGTCAAAATCTGCCTTTTACACACGGTTTATAATTTTTGTGTTCACACATTGGTATGTTATGTACATATGACATAACCTATAAAGCTAAACAAATGCTTACTTTTGTTAATGCCTTTTAAATTTTTTCTTTAATTTTTAGTTTTTAAACTATTAAATCAATTTTAATTTAATTTATCTAACAATTTTACTTAATTTTTAACGCCACAATCACTTGCTTTATTTTAAACCAGCTGATGTCAGATGCTTTGTCACTTGAAAATAGAACACGCTCTAAATCAAAAATTTCGTTTGTACTAAACACATAGAAATAACACATGCTATTGTTTATCGGCCAGGTTCTACATTCCACTACAATATGAAAATGAAAACGTTTTTAATTCCGTTAAGTCGATATCACTGTGTTCTAGAATAGTAATGAAACTTTTTTTCCACGACAATTTCATTCCCAGTTTATTTCAAATAAATATTTCAAGCAACATAGAAAAAACACATTTTATGCCATAAACACAATTGGAACGAACGGCGAACTTCGCATAGTTCGACGAACTTGCCTTCAAGAATTCTTTGCGAAAATTCGTCTTTTAAAGCACAATTAAATTTGTTGACTCAATATTTGCATATATTTATGTATATTCACACCAAAAAAATTATGATTATGAACTTGCAATAAAAATAAATGCAAAAATCTGTACTTGATTAAAAACCGAATATATCACACATTGCGCAAATGTTGAAAGTAAACTAAAATTGATTAAACTCGCTAAAACTGTAAGGTTAACTCGGGAGAAAGCGCAAAACATTATGATAATTCGCCAAAGCTTGCAAAAATTTAAATTTTAAGTCCCTAAATATAAATAAGTAAAGAAAGCCAAAAACGTTGCAAAAATTAAAAATAGATAAAGAAAGTCAAAAACGTTGCGAAAACTACATCTTCCGCAAAAATAACAGAAATTTGCGAAAAATTTCAAAATTTTAAAAAAGCCATAATTTTTATTAAAAAATGCTAAAACTTTAAGGAATGCTAAAAATTCGGTAAAAAAAAAATCGCGAAAATTCACAAAACCATAATAACAGTGGCATAATAGCAAAGTCTAATATTGTTTAAAATTCGCGAAAACTCATAGGAAGCAGAACACTTGCAAACAATGCAAAAATTCGCGAGAGGTTGCAAAATCGGAAACAAGCCTTGAAATTCATTAGAAGTCGCCAAAGCTTTTAAAAGGAAAATAAACTCGGAAAAAACGCGAAAAATCGCAAGTTCGCTAAAAATTTCTAAACGCATTGAAGATATCACTTATAGAACCCTTTAGCTCATCGCTGATTTTTTCCACATATTTTAACAACGCCACCTCTTACTCCGGGTTTTTATTCTTACCCCTTTAAAACACAAATAAAATAAACAATAAAAATAGAATTTATATTAAAATGTTATTTATGTGCTTACATTTCCGTATTTTTGCAATAAATAGTTACAAATATTTTATTTTTACTAAAAAGTATTTTCTTTCACAATGTTGTTTGTTGCCGAATTCAAATTACTTTTTTTGTAGTGAAATTGGATTACAGAACACTTCAATTTCATTTGAAATAAACTGAAAATGAAATTTTACTTTTTAAATCACTTTTACGAAATTGAGAACAGAAACCAAAAGAAAATTTCACTTTCATTTCATTTTACGAATTTAGAACCTAGGCGTATATGTACAAATTTACCATGTGAAAAAGTAGCATTCCACAATACAAATACATATAATGTGAACACAGCTTTAATACCCTGCAGAAAATGCGAATAGTGAAATTGTAGTGATTTACTTGTGACATTGTCAGCAGTACTACTGACCAAGTGCACCCGAGCCAATGTAATCATCTATTGACATTTAACATTAGCTTGTCATTGAAAATCCACTACTAGACTGTAGCACTACTGACTAAATAGCTCTTTTGGGACCACATGGATACATTGACACCAAAGATTCACTAGTAAATTTTAGGAGCTCTAGTCTATAAAATCGATATTTCCTCGCTCGTTTGTCAATAGTAAAATTATAGTGATTTTCTAGACATTGTCGATAGTGCTACTGACTAGGTGTACCACAGGCAATATAATCGCCATTTGACATATAACATAGGCTTGTCATTGAAAATCTACCAGTAGACTTTAGCACTATTGAGAAGGTAGTTTTTTTTACGACCATATGGAGATATTTGAACCAAAGATTCACTAGTAGATTTAAGTGACCCTCGTCTACATATATTTATTTAATATTATTGCACAACATAACAAAAAAGACAAACAAACTATTGACGCGTTGATTGACAATATCACCAGATATACACTAAAACTGTTGTCTCTAACGTATCTCTACTCGCGCAAAAAAGCAAAGTTGTCGACATTTTAACTAGTGCAATTGTCGCTGGAGAAAGAGTATTGACATAGAGTCATATGGTTCTAGGGCCTAGAATCTAAGCTGACTAGAGGGTTGTTACTTTTGAAGTAGAAGTAAAAACGTGAGGCTGCCAGCAAATTTGTTAGCTGTTATTGTATTTCTCGTTGCTTTATACGTGTGTGTGTGTATGTATGCAAGTCAGAAGTTAACATAGGAATATATTTTCTATATTTTCTCACATACGTTACGATACATACCCTCTAGTCAGGCTAGAACCATATGTCTCTATGTCAATACTCTATCTCCAGCGACAATTACACTAGTTAAAATGTCGACAACTTTCCTTTTATGCGCGAGTAAAGATTCGTTAGAGACAACAGTTCTAGTGTATTTCTGGTAATATTTTTTTTTGTTTGTTTTTCTTTCTACTAGTGAATCCTTGGTTCAAATATCTCCATATGGTCGTAAACTAACTACCTTATCAATAGCGCTAAAGTCTACTGGTGGATTTTCAATGACAACCCTATGTTATATGTCAATAGGCGATTACATTGGCTGTGGTGCACCTAGTCAGTAGCACTATTGACAATGTCAATAGAACATCACTATAATTTTACTATTGACAACGAGCGAGAAAATATCGACATTGTAGACTATAGCCCCTAAAGTTTACTAGTGAATCTTTGGTGTCAATGTCTCCATGTTGTCCCAAAAGAACTACTTAGTCAGCACTGATACAGTCTAGTTGCGGATTTTCAGTGACAAGCTAATGTTAAATGTCAATAGATGATTACATTGGCTGGAGTACACCTGGTCAGTAGTACTACTGACAATGTCGCACTTTCTGCAGGGAAGATACGAATCGACTAAGTCTACCATTAATAACAAGCTTCCAGAAGAATTTTAGGCACTTCTAGAAAACTTTAGCTTATTCAACAGTCTCTCAATTTTTTAATATCGTCTTGTAGGTTTGTGTGCTTGTGTTTTTATGTTCTTTAGCTAATTATCTCCCTGTTTGTACAAGCCACACTGTCAATTCGTCTAGAATTTTTTTTTTTAAAACCCATTAAAAAAAAATTGGTATTTTTATACAAATGTTTTACTCAAGTCAACTGGGTTGTGGAAAACATTTGTATTCGGTTTGTTCACGTATATTTTCGTAGAAACAATGCTCCACATCGAACTCTACCCATTTAGTTCGATTTAATGAGACATTTTCTATTTGTCACCAGTTGAGGCCGATTCGGATGACTTCGTTATCGAATTCACAGCGCTAAGTATGCGATGATCAGCCAATTCATTGAGTGTTGCGCTGAGGTTTCCAATTATTTGGGAGGCCTTCACAGCGTGTGACCAATTAAACGCCATAGACGGCTAAGAATCGGGAAGAGACAATGGGTACTAAAAACAATTGACATAAGTAAATAGTCTTAATTTTAGTAACTGAGCATAATCCTCATTGTAACAATTTGTGCGCTCACATATTTCCTCTCAAGCAACTATAACTACAGACGATTCCAACATACAAGCGCATCTCTACTTCCTTTATGGAAAAAACTAAAATACGCTACAACTAAAAATAAAAGGGCGCATACGTCTTAAACGCATTGACTCACTCTCTCTCTCTCGCTCTCATACTTTCAGTCTGAGTATGTTTATACTCATGCTATGGATGTTTAATCGGCAAAAAAAATATGCTGATACTCCAGCTGTTTTAAAACATGCTTTATGCGTGTCTGTAAATAAAATAGCCCTGTATATACACATGTGTAGCCGATTAATAGTCAGAGTATTTTCATACTAATGCGTGTGATTGTAGCCCACACAGTCTCTAAGTTTTAGTTATAGTTGTTTATATCGCGTAACTTAAAATATGTGAATAAGCCTAGTCGTTGGATGTTTATAGTTATAGGTCTTCGAGTTAAAATTATTGCGTGTGTTTGCATTTTGCGTGTTTTTTATTTTTAACTGCACGCATTCATAGTTGTTTGAAGACTAATACTCAAAGAGTACTTAAAACTAAACTTTTGAAGATCCTGATCTTATAGTATTTCGAGATAACCGAATAGTTCCATAAAGGCCGTGGCAGGCCAAAAGATAAAAAATTTTGTCTCTGTGGTCGCCTCTATGAGTTAAAATGCTTCAGAGATAGCAAAATGATTTTACTTCTGCTGCTTAATGTATTCAATTAAATTTTAAGTATATTCTGTTCAACGTTTCAATTACATACTAAGATGTTTAATTTAATCGTTCGATTTGCAATTTGGATTTTATGTTTAACTAATTTTTAAATTCCTTCAATTAATCGTTTTAATTGAAATCATACATATTTTTAATGAAAAAGAAAAAAATTGCGAATATTCGAAAAAAGAGTATTTCCATTTTAAAGGTTTTGCAATTTTGATTGATGGTCGATATCAAAATTTAATAATTTTTTAATTCATTCATTAAAATCATTTATTATTATTTCACACTTGAATAGCTAAGCAATACATACATATCTAAAACTTTTATCATATTAAGATTAGCAGGAGTTTTGGCATACCCTTTATGTTTTGTGGTTTCAAAATATGCCTCTAATTACTCGTTTTCAGTTTAAACTTAACAGCTACAGCTTAGGGCCTAAAGCGTAATGCATCAAAATTATTATGGCTGCAATCGTGTTAAATGTTTTAAGAAAAACTAAAATATAAATTTAAACATCATACTAATTGAAAGAAAGAAAAGAAAACGGTGTAAAATTAGGTGTTATAAAATTATGTGGCTGAGTTAAAAAAATTTTCGAACAAAAATTATGAAACGTGGCACAGTGGAGAAAATAGGAAGATATGTGAAAATACAAGACAAATTAAAACTGAAATTAAATCCATTAAGTCAGACTAAGTTCTGAGAGAGCTAGCTCTTATCATTCATTAGAAAAGAAAATATTTTTTTGTTGAGAAATTTCGCTTTTCGTATTAAAACACGTAAGAATTTAAGAAACTCAAAAACCCTAACTTCGACCAACTTTAAACCGTTAAATATCCTAAATGGTCATTCGAAATGTGAAAATGATAAGAGTAACCTAAAGACGATTTTCAAATAAATGTCGAATGATTTGCATTTTGATAAAGTTCACAAACTTTGTATTTTTTTTCGTATTGAATTTTAGGTGCTGTCATATCTTTAGCGACACTCCCGGAATTAAGGTAAATCGATTGACGTAAGAATTATCAAAATCTGCATTGACCTTCGATTTATATAGTGCCGCAAATGAACACACGTACACCCAGAGAAAAGACAGCTTTAAATCAATAAAAACCATTTTGAATTAATAAGAAACAGTAACGAAAATCTAGCTATGTTGAAATTTCTTATCTCAATATAGAAAAATACTAATTTACAGTATTAATTTTTAAGTATCTCAATATACATTTTCTATTATATTGAAAATTATTTAATTAATGTGAAACGTTCTTATTTTTAAGTTGCAGCTTTTCCCTGAGTGCAAATATCGAGCCACAAGTGCCAAAAAAGCTTAACCTACACATTTTTAGGACCTGTGCATGGATTCTGTAACTTTTTGCGAACCGAAAATCGTAATATTTATCGACATATTTATTCGCTTACGATAACGATAATGTGATTCTGTAATTTCTTTTTTTACCCTTTTTTATTCACCCTTTAATTCAATATTATGTCGTAGCTCTGTGTAGAAAATGAGAAAATAACCGAAAAGCACAAAGAATAATAAATAAAAACTCAACAAATTTAATTTCGCGACTTAATTTTTTTGTTCTCCAACCGACAGCGAATATAGCTAAAATATGTTACTGAATAGCAAAATCGATATATTTTCGTTATATTTATTATAACGATACGATTATCGTAATAAAAGTTAGCGAATCCAGGTACTGGTTTATTTGACGAAAATCGATTATTTACGATCGCAACTAGTCGATCTTGGTCAAAAAATTAAGTTCAAAAATTATGTTGTTTAAGATTTTTTTTGCTGGTTATGGCACGATATGTACACAAATATTGACTGCGTCGCACAGTCGGGTAAAAATAAAGTCTTATTAAAGTCATGACCATGAATCATCATATTGAAACTTGAACATTTTCTCAATATATAAACAATGAATCAATTCAAATTATAAATCAATCAATAGATATAATAGGAAAGAGCACTGGGGTCAAATCACGGCATTCGATATCGATCGAAATTTTAATACACACAATTAAAGTTGTATGAAATTTTTTTCGATATCGGATGTCGTAATTTGGCACCTGTTTTTAGCGTTCTAGAGCTCGCCTGCATAGAATTTTGGTATGATTATTTTATTTTTGATCTTTAGAACCACATTTTCGTTTTCATTATTTTTCTATAATTAACTTTCAACTTTTTTCCTAAACGCAACTTAAGGCAATCTTTGTACTTAGTTTAAAAGAAATCAACCCAGTTTTTGTGTGAAAAACTTCAATTTTTACAATTGCTTCAGAAATTAATGCCTTAAACTGAATGTGAACTCTCAAATTTATTTTCGTGAAACAATGGCTGAGTATTGTCTCAATTGATGCGCATTCGACTCTTGAAAAAATTCCCATTAATGTTAAGACGCACAAAAATTTCTTATTCTTAAAAAATTTCAACTCAATAAATTTGCATTAGTCTCGCTTTATAACAAAAACAAAAAAAAAAGACTTCAGCTGAATTCAGATCCTTTCCATATGTGCAACATTTCTTCACTCTTGCTACATTTTACCAAAAAAAAAAAAAAAAAAAAAAAAACAATAGTGAATTTTTCCACAAAAACAGACAATTGTCAGCTGTGTACGAAGCATCAGCTTAAAGAGGACAACGCAAAAACCTACAACAACAACAATATAAAATATTTAACTAAAGGAAGCATTTTAAGAAGAAAAAAAAGCAGTTCTTCAATATCTTGGTAGTTTTCTGTTTTAATAAAATGTCTTACAAATGATGGGTCTCTGTGGTTCGAGGTGTTACAATGCAAGTGTAGGAGTCGTGCAGGGAAACTGTGAGTTCACAGAACGGCAGGAAGGCATACACAAAGAATAAACACTCAAAAATAAAAGGAAGAAAAATAAAACAAAATCATATGTGTGTGCAGCCACAGTTTGTCGAGTAAATGGTTGCGCCATCAAAATATTGAAGAACTGTATGAAAAAAAAAAACGTTTTGTATGAATATCGCTCCTTTATACAGTCATAATTTAAAAAATAAATTGTTAGGGCTCCGTACACCTAAAGGAACCCTATTTTGTATCTTGGAAACCGTAAGAGGCAAATTCTTGAAATGTTCAAAAACGCTAAAACTAAAAATATTCCAAAATTGCGAAAAATCGCGAAAATGAAAAAAAAACGCTTAAATGAAAAATATCACCAAAAATAAAATAAATTGCTAAAATGCAAAAAAATCATCTTAAGTAAAAAGGTCTGCCAAAAACTACAAAAAATCGCCAAAACGAAAAAAAATCGCTCAAACCAAAAAAAGGCCAAAAAAACTGAAAAAATCGCCAAAATAAAAAAAAAACGCCTAAACTGCCCCATATTTTGTAACTCGCTAAATCTAAAGCTTTATTCCATCGCTTAAATGCAGAACAAATAGAAAATTAAAAATTTTTGGCGATGACATTAAGTACTAAAATATCGAAGGATTAAATTTTGACTCAATGGCTGATGTAGCGCTAAACGTTTGAAGATTGAATTCGTAGCCGAAAATCGATGAATCGACTTAACAGATTTTTAGCGATAGAGATTTAGCTTTAGCGAGTTACAGAATACGGAGGCTGAAAAACCCTAAACACTAAAAGTACGCATAATTTTTCCAATTTTGGTGAAAACATTGATTTCCCAGGACATGGATTTCAAAGATGTATCGCTGACTGCATTTGGATCTATTAATAGTTGCCGGCATGAACATGCATAAGCATGCAACTGTTATGAATCACTAAGAAAAAATGTTCTTCCATCTTACACTTTTTTTATTACGAAGCAAATTTTATTTTAATGGATTTAACCACAAAAAAACTCTTTCTAACTTTAAAAGTTGAAGTTTGTTTGGTAAAAGTATTTAAATAAATTAAGCGAACATGATAAATTTTTAAACATGAGGAACCGACCTGTCATGCATTTAATTAACCAAGTAGTTAAGCTTTTGCAAAATGAAGAAAAAAACTTAGAATTAAACTTTCTACTTCTCTTATTTTTTTTTTGTTTTTGCTGCCAAAAAAAACAAAAGATGTAAATTTATCTTTCTTATTGCCATTAAGTTTTCCTTTAACTGCGCTTTTTTATTTCGAGTTGAAGAAGAAACTTCTTTCTTTCTTTTTTTTTAGTTTGAGAAACATTAACAAGACAGCTGCTTAAACTTCAACTGAACTCAGCTTAAAATGCATAAAACCAAACTGGTGTTTCGCTTGTCTTTCTTGTCTTTAGCGTCAAGTGTTACAAAAAATGTTCGAAAAAAAAATGAAAAGGTGTTACATTATATTCAAAATATTATTTAAGAGAATAACAAATTTTCTTCCCCTTTTTTCAATATTTTTTTTTTGTTTTTCGTAATAATTTAACACTTTTAGACAAGAATGAATGAAGAGGAATACATGTGTAATAAAACTGAAAGATAATTGTTTAAGTGGAATCATATTTTCTTACATATCTTGATTGATTGATATCTAAAGTGTTAAAAAAAGAAATTTATAATGAAGGCATGGAATTGCTACGGGTCATGGAATTTTTAAGTTTGCAAGAGCGGTGCAGAATACATACACTTCAAGCAAATAGTCTTCACACACCAGCGCAATCTGGAAATTTGTAAGAGTATCAAAGTTAATTGAGACTATTAGGGTAATACTGAAACAGTTTGCATACATTTCTTCCCAAAGCATTGTTCTATGATCCAGGAGCCAAGAATTAAGTTAAGTATTAATGGGCATGTGTTCTATGGTTGCAAGAATATCTGCCCCTTATCAATGTTTCACAACAACTTGCAATAATGAATTCAGGTAAATTATCGTAGAAATCTCCGGTTTACGGGTAATGCTTAGCCCCTTCCTAACAGAGAGCCCTGGATCCATTCTGTATCCCTTTTTAACCAGCATTTTGCGCTTCCCAGAAAAAGGAAACTTAAGTTTGCAATTGGAGCTAAATTAAAAAAAATGCAAGTACATCATTTTTAATAGATCATCTCCAATAAGTGGATTTTATACCATGAATTCTGAATTTCTTGAACAAGTTGATTCCTTCAATGATCTGGGAGTTATTTTAGAAAATAGATTTAAGGAGCCACATTATGTCAACAACTAATAAAACTAATGGTGGATTAGGTTTTATAAAGCGATGGCCAAAAGAGTTCTCTGATCCGTACGTAACTAAGAATTTGTTTACCTTTTTGCTTCGAATAATACTTGAGTATGGATCAGTTGTGTGGGACCCATATTATGCAGTTAATTCTAATATAATTGAATCTGTTCAAGTTCAATTTTTGTTATTTTGTCTTCGCGTCTTAGGTTGGGATCCTCGGCCAAGACTTTCTACCATCTTATAAAAAACTTCTAGCGCTATAATTATAATCCTTTAGGCATTAACTATTATACTTCTAACTCTGCCAATGGTGGTCCTTACTGCAAAATGTGTGATGAATTTAGCAAACTGTATCCTTAATTAGACTTTAATAAGAATTTAATATTTAAACTCTTTTCAATAACTTCGTTGTTTGTCTTAAATATATGTATTATTATTATTATATTTTGCTACAATCGTTAAATAACGTGCACTGTACTAGTCTGTAAGGTTAACCCAATAGACTTAGCTAATTAAATAAAATAAATAAATGAGCAATATCCCTTAATCTCTCACCGAATCCTCTACTTAGCAAACCAGGTATTTTACGCTGTAGTATCGGGCAATCACTCACAAACTCTACGATCTTTTCATCCTGCACAAGTCTGGGGTACCTACATACTATCTGGCAACACTTTCTCTGACCGAGCACTGACTAGTCTCCTCTGCTCCCGAAATCCAGCAAAACCTATATACTATCCCACCTATGACTGGTTGCTACTTAAGCCTTATTACTGAATTCAGTGAAGTAGTGACAAATTAAGTGTTTTGCAGGTGCAGCCACCTAACATTGATCTCAATATTGGCAATTCAGCGGCAGTTTAATAGCTCACAACTTTGCAGTGGCCTGGAACCCTCCACATTTTTACACTACGAGTACGTCGTTGTGTACCATCTTATAATCACAAACTATAGTTTCGAGATGATAATATGCAACTTCAATACCGTTTGCACTGCTGCAGACATAGAGAATGATATCGATGTGTGACAGTGACATCAATTCCGTTGTCCACAAGACCACTAAGATCTTGGAAAGTACACCAGTTCGCAAGTTGGAAGAATTTGCTAGCATTTGCTTCTCTTGACCTCACAAATTTCGTAGAGACTTTCCGATGAACCAAAAAGTTCCTATTAGATAGCAATAACAAAGGTATCTTATAAAACACAGTTTCAGTGCTATTGAAGCCTTTGAAATCAATGGTCGTACAAGCAAGCCCGTCGGTATTCTTGCGTCAAACGTTGACATCGCCCTCACTAACCCCGAATCAAAAATATGGTGAGAGACAAGTGTAGAATGACGTGCAAGTTCGTGCGAGAAGTGCTTTTTACGGCAATAGTGATGCCAATTCAGGAAAGCAAAAAAGCGTCCAATAGTTCCTTTCAAATAAATTTGTACTACACATCAGATTATCGCGTATCTCTAGAAGAAATAGCTACACATTCGTCAATTTCTCTTACACGGATTCCCAAACAAGACAATATTGATGACAAAAACAGTTAAAAACTCTACCAAAAGCCACCAATATTCAATACTTAAACTAGACAGTTAGAGATAATGGAATCTCTCACACACACTTGAATTTTTTCGAATGAACAAAGGCAAAACGAGCGCACCTGTAACGAAATCATATTCCACCTATGGCTCCTGTAGTCGGTTTATTTTTTTTCGTATTTTTCTCTAAAACTCTTAAACCAAAAGTTGTAGTTAGGCTTTTTGCCTTGACTGTACGTCACAAACAGTGAGAAATATGCAGGGAATATTTATGTGAGCATTTATCAAGAATAAGTTATGAGCAAGTGTATTATTTTAACTCTCTGAAGACCGCGAGTATTTGGAAATATCCCATGAAGAATCTTTGGTTTAACAACCCGCTCTGGACGGCTTTTCTCGCATGTTTTGCTTTTTATTTGTTGAATTAATTCTATTAATAGAATTTTTATTTAAAAAAATAATAATACTGACATTGCTGAGCCGCTTCAAATGATAGTAAATAATAACTTTTAAAAACGGCGTATAATTTCCCATGAAAAAATCATTCACGATAAGGGGAATATTTTTCAAAGTTGCCATATGTTTATGTGAGCAAAATTTACAAAGCGATTTTGAAAAGAAGCAATAAAGTTCGAGTAAAATTTTATTTCCCAACTGCGAAAGAAAACTTTCGACTTACAATTTATATTGAAAACAACAATAAAATATGAAAATTTGTTTTTGTTTTCAATATAAATTGCAAGTCGAAAGTTTTCTTTCGCAGTTTGGAAATAGGCATAAGTTTCAAGGACTTACACACACCCCACGTAATTAGGAATTGTATTAAAAGAGTTTTAAGAGTTGCTAAAGCCCTCAAATATTTATATACGTATATAAAGATATAGGGTCTTATGCAAAAAAACTTAATAAAGCTTTGCCAAGCAATGTTAAGTAAAGTTGTATTCTAAAAAAATTATTGTATAAAAATTCTAAAGTAGGCACCCACGTTTGTTAAGACTACTTTAAGTTGATATTTCCAAAATGTGTATTTTGTACCTCAAATATTTTTACTAATATAGCACATACTGATTCATGTTACATCTGAAAGTGAAGCTAGAAGTGCCTGCTCTTATCTTAAATTTATTATTTCTGTCATGTAATGGGAAACATCACCAAATTATCCAACTGATTCGAAATACATAGCAAAATCCATAAAAAAATATCAAAATAAATACAATTATACAAAAATGTTTTAGTGATATACATACAATCAAAACAAATCGAAAAAAGCTGGATATTCAAATACTCGTTTCATTCGAATAAAACAAATTGTGATAATTTTTCACATTTTTTTACTTTTACTTCATGGTTGTGTTTATCTGTTTTCCTATTAAGTCAGAAGCTCATATTTTTTAAATTAGGTTGCTTTACTTCAAGATAATAAAAATTTATTTAATAAAATAAAAAAAAAATATTTGAATACCCGAATGAAATTGTATTCAATTTTGTACATCATAAGCTGTGAAGTGGTTGTTGAACACGGTGGTGTTACCAGTATTTATTATTAAATCACAAAATATTTAAAGTTGTCTTTTGCATATGATTTTTTAATAAAGCTGTGTTAGCCTTAAAGTGCTTATCAACTACTATGAACTTTAAAGCTAAATTAAAATATTTTTTTGCATAAGGGGGATAAACATTATTAAAAGTATTATAACTGTGTATATTACAAAAACCTACAATATTGAAGACAACATTTATGAAATAATTGAAATTTATTTGCTGGTAGTTTAGCATGTCTATATACGTATTTCATTGGCGCTTGAACCAAATCATCAGTAGACTTTAACCACAAATTTTAAACAGTCACAAACCTCTTACTTTATGCATGGACTTTCAAAAACTATATGAGAATTCATAAAATAATAATACTTTTGAAAATCACAAAAGAGAAAATAAATTTCAATTATTTTATATACACTTCTGACAATATGTCAAATAATAAATTTTCTTTAGGATAACATTTATCTTTTTTAAATAATATTCACCAAAGAAAAGTCTCACATTTGTTTCCTTATTTGTCAGTTATTCCCTCTCAAAGGGTTAATGTTTTTTTTTTTTTTTTTTTTTTTTTTTTTTGTGTAATAATAATTATCTGTGAAAATAAATGCAGAAGTAATTACATTGTTGCAAAAATATTATTAAATTGATACATAAATTAAAGCAACTTTCTGTAGCGCTCATTCATAACAACAACATTTTAGCTTAGGGCAAAAAAACGCCATTTTCGAGTTAATAGTGCAGAACTATTTAACATAAGAATCTTAATCTTGCATTTAAAAACCATAAAATGAAATGCGAAATTCTACTATTGAGAAAGCGATATAATAACTTTCTCTTCAGAAAAGTGTAGGTAATTGTTAATATGTATATAATTGAACAATAAGTTGAACAAATGAGAGATAAGTTTGAAAGAAGCATGATCGAAACACCTCACAACATTGTATTAAAAAAAAGGTATTCACGTCAAAAGTTGCACTGTTGCGGAAAAGCAAAAATTCAAAATTTCAAAAATATCTAACATGGAATATTATAGAGAAAAGCAATGTATATGTTAGCCATCGCAATAACAGAAGAGGATATCTGCTCAAAATTTTTGACTATTTCCTGAGAATCTTTGCATAGTATTTAAATTTGCTTTTTTCAGTTGTCCAATTTCTCTTTAAAATTAATTTATTAAAATATTTAAAAAAAATAAATAATAATGTAATAATTGCCGCTTAAAATCAAAGTAAACAATCACTAATAAAATGGCGAACAATTTCCCCTGAAAATAATCATTCCTGATAGTGGGGATGTTTTTCGAAGTTGCCATATGTTCATGTGAGCGATATTCACAATAGTGATTTTGTAAACAGGGAACAAAATCTGATGAAAATTTTATTCACAATAGTAATTTGCATCACTAAAGCAGAATTTTTAAACTACTTCAAAAGCATTTAAAAATTGTAAAATTGTCTTACTTTTTTTAATTCCAATTAAATTTGTAAGTCCATTTTTCGACCTTTATACGATACATATGTATGTATACATTCAAATGATATTACGACAACGACAACATAAAGTCCAAGAGAATGTAATAAAGAAATTTAAGTTGCAACAAAAAACAAACCCATTAGATCACTTTTTACAACAAAGTAATAAAATGAACACAACATCACAGGATGGGTATTAAATGCTGAATTGACACATGAGTGCATTTACACGTCGTGTCAAGACTTACCAAGAAGAAGAAGAAAAATTACAGAAAGAGTCACATCTAAACAACCAACACATAAATAAATAGATGAATAGATACATAGACGGATTAAGAACTGGTTCTCCCCCCTTTATGTGTGACTGACTGACAAGAAAAAATTATTTTTATATACTACTTGCAAACATGCTTATTTTAGGATTTTCCAAATGTTTATAGCCGTTTACATTTTTTTGTTGTTGTTTAATTATCTCAAAGCAAGATCATTAAACCTGAAAAACAATCTTCTCCAAAGAAGTTTCTTTCATTCATTTGATGTTTATAACAAAATGGATTTAACTGAAGAACAAAAAAAAAAAAATAAATAAATAAAATAAAAAAATGCAGCAACTTTGTAAAAAGATCAGTCAAGCGTTTAGAAAAACCAGACATTGTGGCACAAAATATATTCATTAGACTATGAGTTTTAACACTTTGAATGTAGGAATTGTGTGTGTTTTTTTTTAATTCTTTCTGTTTCATGATTTTGGGGTCTCCTCTTTTTACTTTTTGTCCAAAGCAGTGTTGCCATATTTATTTTTCAAAAAATTTCAAGTCGAGCAAAAAAAAATCTTTTTTTTTTTGTTACCGAAAATCTTTTTTGTTATTTTATTGAATGAAAATGCATTAAAATTTATTTTGTTTCTTGTGAACTATTAAAAGTAAAGCCAAATAATACAAAATATTTACTGCATAGAATATGTGTAAGATCATTATGAAGCAAATCAGAAAATTTTTAAGTAGTTTAGCCAAAAAATCCCTCAATAATATATTAAAAGAACCAAAACTACAATTTTTAAAAATCTTATTTTTAGATAAGAAATCTTTTTTGTCGTTTTAACATGTCTAAAAACTTCAAAAAAAAGATAAATCTTCACATATGGTAACACTGGTCCAAAGCCTGTTAGAATTTCATTTCCACTTTATAACAAAGAGAAGCATAAAACTGATTTTTTGAATACATACTATTAAAATAGGAAAAAAAGTTTATTGTAAAATTAACCAAAATCATCTTAACACGAATCTTTTGAGATTAGATTAAAAATTAAACAGTGCAGTGAAATGAGAGGTAAAATAACCGTGAAATTTATTATGGCTACGGGCAGGAGAAGGTAACCAAAGCGAAAGGGCAACAAAGGCGATATTTAGGTATATGTACTTGGTCCTGGTTTACACGTTTCAACTTTTGTTGCTCAACTCGTAATTCAGCTGTGCGAAAGACAGAGAAGGGAATACAAATAACTCTTTTTTTCTTACAGCTGAATTACGAGTTGATAAACAAAAGTTGAAGTGTGTGAACCGGGACTTACATAAATTGGAGTGAATGCAACATGATGACATTTGCATGCATTTTCTTCTCCGTCTTTTTTATACCCCTTTTCCACACGCAAAGTTTACTTTGCAAAGTCTTAATTCAGCTGGGAGAAAGACAGAAATAGACAGTATTACTCTCTCTGTCTTTCACACAGCTGAATTAAGACTTTGCAAAGTAAACTTTCCGTGTGTAAAAGGGGTATTACATCTGAATTATGATTTGATCAACAAAAGTTGAAGTGTGTGAACCACCGGGAATTAACCGTTTCTAGCTGACACCCACGCTTGTTCGCCTTGGTAGCACAATCCAGCAATTTTTAACAGAAGTTTTTATATATTTGAAATAACTACGAGTATACTTCCCAATAAATTAAAAAAATAATTTAAAAAAAAATACAAAAATTATTTTCCTAAAGTTAAAGAAAACACAAAATCATAAAGAAATAACAATAAATTTTGAAGCAGACATTTTTCTTATTAAACACATTTGGAAAATGAAGGAAAACAACTTTTCAAATTCGTTGGAGGATTGTTTTTTTTTAATGACATAAGACTTAAACGTTTAGGTCAGCTAAAACAATTAATGTACATATGTATGTACATACATATGTATGTATGTATGTACATAATGTATGTATGTTTGTACATAAGTATGCATTGGGTTCAGCATCTGCTGGATGACATTTTTCTTAATGTTTTATTTTATTTTTTATTTTTTGTAATGAAAAGCATGTTAAATTCTGAACAGATGTTTGACCTTTTTTCTTTTATTCTCATTTTACACTCGTATTTTTTAAATTTTCTTAACAAACATTTTTTACCTGCTTTAAAGAAACGAATTGTTTAAATTTAAATATTGTGTTTCATTTAAAAATAGAAAAGTCACTTGTTTTTGAATTTCATTTAAATCAATATCATCTTGACATTTCGATACAAAAAATAATACAACATATTGTGGCTGCTATTGCTTTGCTGATCCCTTTAATGTTACCAATTCAAGTTGTTCTTTTGTTCCATAAAATAATTTATTTTTTCACATTAAATATTTTTTAAGAATACGAACGTCTTCAGAATTGGAATTGCTTATTTTTACTATTGTTGCACAGTAAAGAAAAATTGGTAATAAATTGTATTTAGTTCTAAGATGCCAAACAAAGACTTTCAAAATTTTATATTTCTTTTTTGATCTATTGTAGCAATAACACTTAATAATATAATACATCTATATATCAATTGTTTTATTAAGGGCATTAAACTTCATGTAGATAGCAAAATAACACATTATAATGTTTAAAATATATCACACATGAATTGCTGGGAAAATTGTCTTGCATTATAATAAAAAAATAAAAAAAGTATTTTATATGATTGCAAGTAGAAAAATTATATTAGTCAGCATACATTCTTTTGAATATATAAAAGAGCAAAAATCAATTGTCGTATATAAGGGAAAGTAAAAGCTGAAGCAGCTTTTTAACAACCCTAAAACAAAATCAAGCAGTGCCGATGATATTTCTAAAATCACAAATCTGAATCATTAATGAAAGCAATTAAAATTTAATTGAATTAATTAAACTATCAAATTTTTTTTATACTCCTTAAAAAAATTTTTTTTTGGTCTACTTCAAGATTTTTGAATAATAAATATGGCAACCTTGTGCTTCAGCTAGCTAAAATAATAGGCAGCATTAAAAAAAAAAATGTTATACATATTGACCGAAAATTCGAAAATGACAAGATGGATGGTGCCGAATTTATTCACAACAGGCCTTATTAGGAGTAGCATTTCAAATTCCACTACAACGATTTTATACTTGATGTGAAAACATTTGAAAATTTTTGGAACGGAACAAAAATTTTTTGAGAATGAAAAAACTTTGGTGAATACTGGTAACAACTCTATAGCATAATGCAGCTGCCACTGCCTATGTCTTTGATTTTCATTGCTGCCGTAGTTTTCCGGAGAAGTGCCGGGAAACTCCTGAGATTTTGGGGATTTCCAGCATAGTTTTTGGGAATCCCGAATATAGTTTGCGTCTTTGCTAGAATATTCGATTTTGATGAAATTTGGAATATAAATTAGATCTAAGTCTAGATGGACATATACATACACAGGTTATATGTTTTTTTAAAACTTAGAGGTAGGGCGAAATTTATGAAACTATCTAACCGATTTTAATGAAATACCATGAAAAACCAAGGATAGATCTGAGCCTTTACCGACACAAACGCTTTTAATTTTATCAAAAATAAGCCAACTAGAGGGTAAGGTAAAATATCTAAGGTAAGTAAAACGTAAGGAATACGTTCCTACCCGGTGTCCCATGAAACCGTGCGTTCTTTTTTCTTTAACCTAGTACAAAATCTTCATAGTAGAAGTTGAAGTATGACACTCGAATGTTTCAAGGGAGTGTTTGGCGATGTTTTACCACAATAAGACCAAGAACAAATTGACGATTTGGGGGAAGTATCCTAGAAATCAGAGGACATATCTAGAAGTTGACGCCTGATCGTGAAAATTTTCCCCCGAAATATTTCCCATTTTTTGTCCAAATTGCAATTGTGAATAATTTTTCCCTAGTAATGTTTTTACTTTTTTATTCCCATGAATCATAAATAATAATTTTTAACGGTAATTTTTTCATTTTTCCTTAGTTTTGTTCAGTTTATTTTTTCAGGCGAACTGAATTATTACAGCGCAAAATTTCGATATTTTCCTTGGAATAAAATATTAAAAATTATAAATATTTATTTTTAGGACAACATTACTAAATAATATCCACAATTAATACCAATAATTCGCTGCAACATATTTTTTATATGGTATGATTCTTTTTGGTAAGCACACAGTAAATTTTAGGGTGCTGGTATACTAAAGAATTTGTTTTCCCCGACAACTACATCATTTCAAATTAAAAATTAAATTTTAAACCTAAAAATTGTATTTTTCTTATTACTACACTCAGGGAAAAGCTACAACTTAAAAATAAGAACGCGTCATATTAATTCAACAATTTTCCATATAACAGAAAATGTATGTATATTGAGATACTTAAAAATAAATATATGTATGTATGTGTGTACATTGTACACATATAAATGCAAATATTTACATATGTATGTATGTACATATGTTTATATCTGTTTTTTTAAACATTATTTTTTTGGTGCATATATACTTACATACTTGCTAAAACTTACAAATGCATATGAATTTATTACCTCTGAAAATTACTTCATCTTAAAATCTCATTAAATTTGTTCCAAAAAAATACTTCTAAATGATGGATTTTCTACAAAAAATAAATGCTTAAAAAAATCATTTGTCAATGTTCAGCAAATCAACTTTAACAACTTGTCATATTTGAAAATTTATGTCATTATTTGTGACACAACAGACAAAGTCAAACCATTTTTCAGTGATTTTTGTTTAGCTTTCTAAATAAGGCAAACATACATAAATCGACTTAAATCTAGTGTAAAATAAATGACATTAATTACATTATTTACATTAATTACACTGCACTATGTATGAAATTGTATGATTTGTACGAGTACTTGCAAAGTCAAGAAGAAATAAATACTCGCACTCGTTAGTTGTTTATTTTGTGTTTTACAACAATAATTGCATGCAATTAAAATCAATAATAATTTGTTTTTGTTTTTGTCTTTTGACATGTTACAGTGATTGCTTTTGTGCGAGTGTGTGTTTGTGGTGGAATTCTTTACAAGAAGGAGAATTGTTGCCTTTTCATGCTTTTGTTGTTGCCATTTTCATACTCGTACATATGTATGCATATTGAGAGTGAGAGAAAAATATGTGGTTCAAAGTTGCAATAAAAATGAAGGTCACCTTGATATTTGATTCATTTGATAAATCAGAAATACTTATATTCACACTTTTGGACACACATGTGGTGCATAAAGAAATTAAGTCAATCATGTGTACTAGAAGGCTGCGTAAACAGTCTTTAAATGTAAATACGTCTTGTTTTTTAAATGTATTGCCGTAGCATGTATTATATTAAACCAATAATAAATGATGTCGTTTAATAAGCGAAGCACGATGGATGTATTGCAATGCTGCCCACAGATCAATGCTGCCCACAGAGAGAAAACCGAGAGAAATGTATAGGCGTATGTGTATTCATTTGTATAAAAACCGATTGATGTTCGGCACTCTGGCACTTCTTCTAAGACTTTTTGTCTGTAACAAATACTCAAAAGAAGTAGTGTTGATGCTTGTTATTTTGCATATTGTACGTTTGAGTGTGTGTGTAGGATGTAGATGGTAAGCTAGTATGTGTTTAAGGGAGGTTTTTTTTAAAGCAAGCGCACACAACTAATGTCAATGCATGTGTGCGTTTGTATATGCTCAGAAAAATATAAGAGCATACATACAACTTATGTGTGTATGTATGTATGTACATGCATGACGTTTGTATACGCGCCCATGCGTAGGAAGAAGCAAGCATCACAAATTTTTCCGTCACGAAGTATTTTCTTCTTTACTCCTATACCTGCAATAACTGAAACCAAGGTCTTGCCAACTGTGTCGTTTAACGTTTCTTTTAGAAAGAAATACTGTAGTAAAGCATTTGAAAAAACCGTCATGTTTTAAAAGTTCTTGCAAGTGGTATTGTGCAGGGGTCTAATAACTGCATACATAAATCGAATAGAAAAAAGCACCTGTATAAAATATTTATTGAAAAAAAAAATCAGTGAAATGTTTGAAATAACGACATAAAAAACAGCAAAAAATTGCAATTTTATAATTAAACTTCTGAGAGAATTTCAAGTATAAAATGAGATTTGCTTTAGATTTATGTAAGCGATGGCCAAGATAGGAAAAATAAGAAGAAGCATTAAAGAGATTACAATTGACAACACTGACAATATGCCCACCCAACATTTGCGTTAAATTAAGAGTATATTTTCTGAGTACTTCGTGAGCGCAAGTTTTAGCGATCATAATAATTTTTTATTTAAGCTAACTTGACGAGATATTGCACTTGTAAAAAGTTTTCATCATTAATGAAAAGCTACTCCTGGTATCATCTCTGTTTTAAATAAAGGTAACAATGAATGAGTTCGACCCAAGTCAAATATCGCACACTAAATCATAAAGTCACAACTCAAAATGATTAAAGTGTTTTTTTTATAAATCAGTTATCTGAACAAATCTCTAAGGACTGCAAGAATTTCTTTAGCAATAAAGTCTTCTTGAAGAATATAAAATACCGTTATTCTTATTTTTATGTTACATACGTCATTGCGTCTTTTAAATCAACAGTTGTTTGCAACTACTCAACATCTGAAATAATTTTTTGAATTGTGAGTGTTTATGATTTAGTGTGCGATATTTGACTTGCGTCGAAATCGTTCACTAGTTTGTTTTTGCCCCAAACCAATTATCAAACAAATTTAAATTACATGGATTTGATCATAAGTTTGTGTCAAAAATGAACCAGTGAACGAGTTCGACCCAAGTTTATGCGATATCAATACATATCGCACTTGTTCCTCTAACGGGTTCAACTCAAAATATTGCAATTTTCACTTTTTCATGAAAACAATCTACTCACTGTAAAAATGTCTTTACTCTTTCAGCAAAAAATAAAAATAAAAATTAAAATAAGTTGTACTATCCCTCTTTGTGATATAAGAGTATATTAAAAAAACAGGTTTTGCTTTTCCTAAAAATGTTCAAATTTTGCGTTGTTCCCCTTTAGAGAAACAAGTGCGATATGTATTTATGCATGTACATATGTATTAAAGACCAGCGTAAACAGTCTTGAAATGTAAATACCTCTTGAATTAAATATATTCTCGTGACATGTATTATACTAAACCAATAACAAATGCTGTTGTATAGTAATGTTGTTTAAGGCCGTGATATACTATCATACAAAGTCGTGCGATCTACGAAAATATACAACCCTGGTGTGATGAATTGTTATTGTCTTTTGAAAATTTTCATAAACTCCATCATACCAGCATTGTAATTTTTCGTAGATCGCACGACTTTGTATGATAGTGTATCACGGCCTTTAGCGTTTCTTTTAGAAGATTTCGGTGTAGTAAAGCATTTCAAAAATCCCTCATGTCTTAAGAGCTCTTATAAGTGGTCTTGTGCAGGACTTTAGTGTTTAGGTATGTACATTAAAGTGGTCGTTAATTGTATGGACATTTTTTTTTTTTTTTTGATTGTTCTACTTTCACCCCTCAAATCGGTTCAGTTCTATGTAAAAAAAAAATATACAACAAAATTTCATACCGATAAGATGCATTTTAGGGGGTGCGTCCGGACCTAAAAGTTGGATTTCAAGCCCATTTTTCAATGTATTTTTTGCATATGACTATCTTTTTAAAAAATAATTTTACAAGAATATGACATATGGCAATATTTTAGCTCTTCAAGTCAACAAAATTAGTCTCAAAGAAAGTTTTTTGCTAAAATTAATATTTTAGGGAATAATGAAGAAAATAACCAACAAAATACCACAAATTATATATGTATGTATACCAAAATTATATTTATATGAAAATTATTTATATTAACCATGTACAATAAGAGCTTATACCTATTAAATTATTACATAAATATTCATTAAGTCAAAAGAAAACTAAAAAAAAAATATATAAAAAAAAATACTGGGCTTAAGGGCCAGACGCACCCCCTTATCGGTATGAAATTTTTTTGTATTTTTTTTACATAAAATTGAACCGATTCGGGGGGTGAGAGTAGAAGAAATCAAAAATAAAATTCTCCATACAACTAACGGCCACTCTAATGCATTTACTTATAAAATAAAATAAAATAAACTGCTATTAAAGACAATTGTAAATTCCATAAATCTATTAAAATATTGCATACCCAAAGCATACAATGTTGACAATTCAGCAGGTTTTATCTTTAACAAGAGCTTTTTTTTGTTACTGAGTGTATTATTTATTAAGTACGATTGTTATTGGAACACGTTCATGTGTATGTACATAAATACATATATGCAACTTCCCGCCAATTGTTAAATCTGACTTAAAGACTAATATGTACGTTCGTATGTACATATGTAATTATAAATTAAAGCAAAACTTACCGTTTTCAATTTTTTGTGTAACAATCATTGTTGCTTCGTCTATATCCGTAATAACAGCCAGAGTATGAAAATCACCTAAAACAAGCGAAAGAAAATTGCGATAAAAAATATTTTAAATACGTAAATAATACATAGAAAATAATAAACCACAAGATTTTTTTTATGCAAAATAATAATTATTGAAAATAATTTTGGCGCCACTTGTGACTTTGTTTCTAACAACTGCAGAAAAAAAATATTTACAAAATACCGCGATTTTAAATGCAAATAGGCCAAAGTTATCTTGAAAATGAAGTTAAAAAAAATATTTTTGTAAATACAATGTATACGCATTTATTTTGTATAAAATAAATATTATGCTTTCAATTGGTGTTTTGTTTTTGGAGACAGAAACAATACAAATAATATTCAATGAATCGCATATAATAATTAGCAATAGCTGAACATTTTATTCTACACTCTGTATTTCAAATTTTTTTTACATTAAATATTAATTAAAGAGGACTTTAACACAGATCAGCACTTGCTAATGGCAATTTATTCACACGCTTCGAAAGTAGCTTGAATTTTTGCCAGCCTTTACCATATTGATACCGACACGGAAAACTGAGCAAATATAAAAAAAACTCTTGAGTAAATATTTTCCTAATATATAAAAATACATAAGTTTAATTTAAAAAAAAAAAATAATTTTTATTTAGTTACTTTTTAAAAAAATAAATTTTAAATTTTTCAACCTTCGAATCATGTTTTTGATTTTTGAGATATTTAATAGAATCTATTTCCCTCCAAAATATAAAATATGTTTAATGAAAAGAAAAGAAAAATAATTTTTATTTTATTACTTTTTTTATCAAAAAAGATAAATTTTAGATCTAAAATTTATTTGTTAATGGTTCAGCTTTGACCATATGCATTTCATTGTTGCTGTAACAAATCGTCAGTAGACTTTAACCACACATTTTGAATAGTCACAAAACTGTAATCTTATGCACAGACTTTCAAGAACTATTTGAGAATTGACAAACAATAATATTTTTGAAATCAAAAAAGAAAA
This sequence comes from Tachina grossa, assembly GCA_949987645.1. Classification (NCBI taxonomy): domain Eukaryota; kingdom Metazoa; phylum Arthropoda; class Insecta; order Diptera; family Tachinidae; genus Tachina; species Tachina grossa. The sequence continues at coordinate 31,963,984 of OX465275.1, forward strand.
ATAAGTGTAGTAGGGAAATAAATTTCAGATTGGAATAAACCTACGACAATATGTCGAATAATAAATTTCTTAAATGATAAATTTTAAATTTCATAACCCTGCAACCATGTTTTTGATTTTTCTGATATTTAATAAAAATTAATTTCTTTCTAGAATATAAAATATGCTTAATGCATATGCAATAATTACTGGGTATTTAAAGCAGAAATCTACATCATTTGACAAAACACACAGAGGACCAAACACAAAAGAACGCTCATAATGAAGGTTTAGTGACCTTCGCAAACAGCTAGTTGTTCCGTTCAACTATGTGTTTGTCAGAATATTTGCAACTAACTTTGGTGTTATTTGTTCATTGATAATTGTCACATGTAATTTGGCTTACAAAGCGACACGAATTTTAGCCTGATCAAATCATAAATAAATAAATTCAGTAAAGTGCGACTCTGACTCGCGCACGAAGGGTTCCGTACGAACACTAGATGTGTAATTTAATACAAACTTCATCCTATATAATATATAGTATTGGCATTTTTTGTTTGTTTTGGGGTCTTTTCGGTTTTTTTTTTGTTTTGGCGGTTTTTGCGTTTTTTTCGGTTTTGGCAATTTTTTTAAGTTTTGGCTCTTTTTTTAGTTTTGACACTTTATTTTCTTGTTTTGGCGATTTTTTTTCGGTTTTTGGCGTTTTTTCATTTTGGCGATTTTTTTTTAATTAAAATTTTTTTAGTTTTGGTGACATTTTCACGTTTTGGCGATTTTTTTCGATTTTTGGCATTTTTTTTTTCATTTTGGAGATTTTTTCGAATTTGGCAATTTATTTTAGTGTTAGAATTTTTTTTTTAATTTTGGCGATTTTTTTCGTTTTGGCGATTTTTTTTTAATTTTTCGCGATTTTTTTTTTTTGGTTTAGCGATTTTATAGTTTTCGGTTTTTTTAGTTTTAACGTTTTTGAAAATTTCAAGTGTTTGCCTCTTACGGTTTCCAAGATATAGCAAATTGTAAAAATTACATAGTCAAAATTGCATTAACTGATGGACCACCCTTTAATTTTAATTTTTTTAAATTTTAGTATTAATTGTTGTAGTCTGTATAAAAATACACTAATTTTACAAATTTCAAGTTTCAATATACATATGTTCATACAATTGTATGTATATTACATGGGATTTTAACATTTTTCGTTGCTCGTTTTGGAACACCCTTTAATTTTTAATTCTCATGTATTTGTTGTTGTAGCGGCCAAGGTTGTTCATACTGTGTCCAAATTTGAGGTCCGTAGCTCTTACGGTTCCTGAGAAAATACCGTGTGACGGACAGACGGACAGCGTAGCGAAAACAATAGGGTCCTTTTCACCTTTGGTGTACGGAACCCTAAAAAGCAAATGAAGTTCGAACAATATTAATCAAAATTATTTAACAATTAGTTTTAGCTAGTTATTTTTATATAATAAAAAAACGTAAAATTTTCCAGCTCTGAGGATTTTTGTTTTTACACAAATTATATTTAATTTACAAAGAAAAAGAAAAAAAAATTTGACCTCGTTAAAACGTGTAAACTTTCCAACCCTGAACCATGCTTTTAAGTTGTTCTGTTTTGTAATACCAATTTATTTCTTTTAAATCCTAAAAGATGTTTAATTTATAGAGAGAGAGAAAAATTAGTTTTAGAAAAAACAGTTAAAATTTTCCAACCCTGGCGTCGTATTTTTTCTGCTTTTGAATACCAACTTCGTTCTTACTGATATATAAAATAGGTTTATTTAACAAAAAAAAAAAAAAAACAATAATCACCCTTATTATAGTTGTCGACATCGACGTCACTTTAACACAATACCAAACACAATACTCTCGAGAACAATTATGTGCTACTGACAATCTATTTCTGTTCCCTAAGGTCTAAAAAACAGCATAAACCTGCCAACAGGGGTCAGTTGTTTTCGACAGTGGGTACACAATCCCCAATTTTTTGGTATTGTGTTAAAGTGACGTCGATGACGACAAATGGAATAAGTGTGAATAATTAGGTTTTGCTAGTTACTTTTATATACCAAAAAAGTTTAATATTTCCAGCTCTGAAAACATATATTCGGTATATATTAATGCAGTTTGTCAATACTGAGCTATTTTGGACTATTTCTGACAAACCAGTCTAATAAGGGCCATTTTCACAACTTGCCTTTAGCTAAAGGCAGGATTTTGTCTGCCCGATAAATGGCTTTGTATTATAATATCTTCATTTATATTTTTTTTATCCATTAAATATCATAAGTATTGATAATAATACCAATAAAAAATTTTAGTTGTAAGAATGCAAAAATATTTATCGGACAGACAAAATCCTACCTTTAGCTAAAGGCAAGTTGTGAAAATGGACCTAAGATCGAAGTCTCTAGCTTTTCTGGGAGCTTCGGAAACCAGATTTCACGTACAGACCGACGGATGGACAGACATACATCGCTTGCTCGTCTTCCCTATGCATAAGGATCCAGAATATATATACTTTATTGGTCGCATATCAATATTGTGGAAATTACACACGCAGTTTTTATGAAGGGTATAATAACACGTTGTCGATCGTCTATTCAGGGATCCCTTCATGTAATTTATTATAACACATCACTATATCTAGTAGATTGGTGCAACTTATGGAGTCTTGAAAAATTGTTTCTTTGGGTATTAGATATTGCAGTTCAGGAAGTAAAAAAAAAAACTTAATACACATTTCTTAATCCAGCATTTTTTATGATTTAAAAATGATAATAATAATGTAGATGTGTACGTATGTATGATTGTTTATATTACTTCCCCTCAATTGTTGCTGATCTGTGTAAATATTATCTAACCTCCTGACCTAAATCTCCAACATGGAGATACAAAACAAAAAAAAAAAAACAAAAAAACAAAAAAAAAAACAAAAAAAAACTATAATGTAATACAATATATATCTCCTGTCATGTTAATGTGACATACATATATTCCCAACGGAGTTCCCCTCTACTTAACATTACTACACAAAATAGCTGATAAAAATCAATTGACATTTTCTATGGTGATCATTCAATTGTTTACAAAATCATTGAAATGTGTTAAATTATTTATTATTTGTTTATTACACAAGCGAAGCTAGTAGACACAATATGATAAAAAAAAAAACTAAATAAACACTTAAAAAAATTCAAAATGTACGCGAGCAGTAAATTACACTGATTAACAAAAAATTTGTGTAAAATCTAAGTAGAAGAATAAAAATTTTAATTTGGAACGAATTTTCCTTATACCTGGACGTTAAATTTGGTTGATCAGCATAGCGCTGTCGAGTATGAGCCAAATTAAAGCAATGGTCACCAAGAAGAGAAAATTCTTGAAAGCAGAACAGAACTAATACATGTTTAGTGCTGTTCCACTGAAAAAAATCGCTCTTGTAAATGTTTAATTGGGTATATGAAAATTATTTTTATGGGTTAATTTTATATGAATGAACGTTTATATGTAGTGGCGCCTAAGACTGTATGTACTAGTTTTTTTTTTCAATTTCTGGATACATACTCGACACTCAGCATCTACAAAAATATTTAAGCCAAATAAAATCTTATTTTTTAACTCTATATTCCAAATATTTTGTCTATTTTGTATAGCAATAAAAAGTACTGTTATAAAAAGATTTAAATTAGATAATTTATTTACATAAATAATATAGAAAAAAGAAATTAAATCATTTTGGTAGTATTTGTATATTTTCGGTGTATTTTTTTCATAGAAAATGCGACAGAAATCTGCTCTTTTTGTGTGTTTTATGCTATTGCTTTAGATTTTTGTTAGTAGTTGTGCTCAGTGATGGGAATTGGATATCTTTATTTCGTGCCGAATCTTTTTCTAAATAGTGCCAAAATCACTTGAATAGTTCCAAGCCACTTTTTATATAATTTAAATGTTGGCACTTGATGTTCGTTTAGTATACTATAGTCCTTGAATGATACATTATTGTGAACAGCTAGAAAATTCCATGAATATCACAAAAAATGTGTTCCTAAATTAGTTGTATACAAACGTACAAAACATACATATCGTTAGCTGAATATAGAAAGGCCCTTCCTAACTCATTATTATTTTTAAATCGTATTTTTTTGCATTTTTCGGTACAATAGATGTGCTTCTATCGAAATATAAAAAAAACTCGATTTCAAAAAAAAAATATTGAGTCAGTGCCTTTTTATATGAAGGTAACGATATGCACATGTATAATTTATTAATACTTTGCACTTATTTACAAGAAATACAATAACCTATGATCTAAACAATATATACATACTTCTATACTAATATTATATTATATTAATGTTTCGGTTGACCGAAAAAAGTCCCGACGTGTACTTATAACATCCCTAAGATAGGCAATTTATTTCAAAAATTCTTTATACTTTTCTTTTGAAAGTCCGTACTAGCAAATGGAAATTTCATAAAATTTACCAACCTGAATTTCCGTAATTTTTTTATACACAGTTTGTATGAGAACCTGAATTACATATGAATTCCGTATCATTTATTATTATAAGAACATAAGGTTAATACAAAAATTTGTTTTGCTTATAGCATGGGTCGAACTATTTAATATAAATTAAGTTTTTTAATTCCATTCTGACTAAAAATTTGATAATATGAAGAAATATTATAAGGTCTTCCATTGTTCAGGGACTCTACATACAATAGTTTGACGAGACAACAACATTAAAATTAGTTCTTCCTTTTAATAAATCGTCACAAACATTCATTGGACACCGTTAGTTTTCCCCATCATATCCGAGCAATTATTAGCCCCAAATCCCACTAAGTTTTTAGCTTAATTTTTGGACGAAAATCGATTAGTTACGATGGCAGATAATTGATTTTCGTTAAAAAACGAGGTTCAAAAAAATATGCCGCTTAAGCTTTCTTGGCGGTTATGGATCGAATGGACAAAAAGTGCCACAAAAGGAGCGAGAGTGCCACAGTGCCACCTAACATCCAATAGTGCCAAAAATGGCACAACTGTGCCACATTTCCCATCACTGGTTGTGATGTGTACGTATGCAAAGCAGAATGCTAGCAGAGCCCTCAGGGCAATGGGATGGTGGACTATGAATTAAACTATTAAGCCTAGTACTCTGTTCGAAGTTGTGAACAATTTTCAGCAACATTGATTTTTTCATGTGAAAAATTTGACATGTACTAAATGTAGCCCAACTCGCGTTTTTTATAATTTCAACATTGTTGAAATTCCGTGCGAAAAAAGTACTACTGCTCATGTTGTTTCGCAGCTGAAACTAAAATGAAGCCAGAGCCATTTTGCATGGAAAAACATGCTGCCAGATAGATTATACGTGTTTTTTGCAATAAGAACAGATTGCTACTTTTGCGAATTTATTTCGCAAATATTTCATATCAAATACTTTTACATGAAGTTTGACAGCAGTTCGCACGAAATTGTGAACAGAGCAACAGGCTTTGCCCGTCGTAAAAAAATACATAACTCGAAATTTTAAATTTTCTTTATACTAGGACTTTCACACACTTCCAGTTTGCTTGCTCAAGTTTTAACTTTGTATGGAAGAGAAGAGCAATCAAAATTAATACCGTTTGCATAACTCTCTTTCTCAGTAAAAAATTAAAACTTGCGCAAGAAACCTTGACGTGTGTAAATCAGGTATTTCTGAGAGAAATATTTTATTTGGTAAAGTTTATAACTTAACAGAATGATATCTTGAGCTGCTTTTTCAAAAGTATACACTAGGTATTAAAAAAGGAAATTCAATTCTATATGTGTAAACCAGCAACAGCCAAACTTTATTTTCTGTGTAGTTTTGTAGTTGTTAATGTTATTTCAAACTGAACTTTAAGTGCTTTTTAATAGATGAAAACTATAGATCACACAGCAACTCTGTATATTTACAAAAATTTCATTTTAAGAGAGCACTTTGATTTTTAATAATGTTACAAATACACATACATACACCAGGCAAAATATGCAATGAAATATTAAATAACACTGGGTAACAGATATTTTCAAAACACGTTTTATAATTTACTTGCTTATGTTGTTTTAGAAAAATATGATGTACATATGTACGTCCATATTTTTCAAAAATTTCTTAGAACATTCTAAAAAACATTTAAAATATAACAATTTGATATTATTAACTCAAAATGAGAAATATACATATCGCTCATTTACTTCAATAGTGCCATAACTCAAAAAATGAGTTTTTTGAGTTAATAATGCGGCATTTCGTATTTTATCGTGTGTAAAAATTTCATATAAATAGCTTGTACCATCACCTACTGAGAGAAGAATTTTTTTTATTTCTCCATTGAGTTGTATGCAAATTGAAAACTTAAAACGTGTTTTCTGCAAAACTGGTTTTTTTTTAGTTAAGCCACTATTGAAGTAAATAAGCGATATAACAAACGTTGTTATTAATGAAAACAAACAGAAACAGCTCTAAAATATTAATCATAATCAAAACATGTACACACAAGAAAAATTTCAAATTAAAATTTACGTAAACAAGGTTAATCTAACATTTTTCTGCAATGATTTAGCTTCATATGTGTTTCATGTTAATCTAGCATGATTTATAGCAATTTCCAAACAAAATTAGTCGTTTTGAAGCAAATTTATTTAACGTTGATTTAATATTTACGTACTGCTAAAATCAAAATAAAGAATCATGTTGAATCAAAGTTATTTCAAGTTAAAACAATGTGAATTTAATTTAATGTAGGAAATGTGTTTTATTAATTATTTAACTTAAGTTTGGTTGACATAGACATCAGAATAATGTTTGTTTGTATATAAATTGGCTTCCTAGGCCAAGATTTGAACTCGGAACTCATCGCGTGGTAGTCAACGTGCTTACCCCTGCAGCCACAACAACTTTAAATATTCTTTAGATACACACTAAAATTTTAATTCAATATTATTTCATTGATCATTTAACTTTGAAAAAGTTTTGGTTGAACAAAATATATAATAATTTGACTTGAAAAGTTTTAGTTAAAAAAATACTTTTACTTGACTTCAGGATTCCAACCTGCGATCCTCCAACTGCGCAAGAGTAGTACACTGCCTACCAGCCAGCATCAATTTGTCGGCTGTTTACAAACATAAAAAAACAACAACAATACCAAAAAAAAAAACTCACACAACTAAGCACAAAAGTATATTGTAGCTACCCAGTCGGATTTTTATTAGCTAGCTCAAAATATGGGTGACTTTTTGATAACTTATTTACAACTAGCTTCTGAACTAATTCATAAATGATACAGATGTGAGTCAGTTGTTTTTTGCACAGCTGTCTTCTTCCCGATAAGTATTGAACTAACTTTAAGCTAACTCAAAACTGATGCAGAGATTAGTGAGTTGTTTTTGTACAACTAACTTCTTCGATAAGTTTTGAGCTAACTTTTAGCTAACACAAAGCTGATACAGTCAAAGTTCAGAGAGAAGATGTCAGCATAAAATTCACCTTTATAATAACTCTGGCATGGTGATTTTACATTCGTATTTTTTTTCTGCGTGTAGCGCCAATACCACGATGTCGACAACGTTCGACTTGCCGAAGACTTACTGCTTGGCTCACGATGTCGACAAGAAATTTTCTTTCGCTTTTTTTTTTAATATTTTGTTGCGACAAGTCTAACGTTGTAACGTGACATCGTGGGATTGGCCCGTAGTCACGTGATTATCATATAATCATAAATTCATATAATGTGATATACATTATGCAAGAAGAATACAATAAGTTACAAAAAAGCGCACATTATGCAAATATTCCCTTATGAAATCTACTTTTACTAATTAAACAATAAATCTTTCTACTTTTGCATTTCAACATTTGCATACATACATAAATTTATAAGTATGTTTATTAAAGAAATAAATTTCATTTGTGAACTTCTTTTCGCACAATTTGACCCAGACGACATTTTCACAAATTAAATTTGAAAAATTCTGCTAATGAATTTATGCAAATCCGAAACATAATTTTTCTTTTTAATGCAGTAAATAAAAAATTCAAACTCATCTTTTCTTTTACACTTGCATACGCATACAGACAGACGCACAGTCAAGTATTTGACAACTCGTAATAATGTTAAAATTATTACGAGTATTTTTTATTAATTCCGCACTGCGCAGCACAAACATATATAAGTTTCACACCTGAATGCAATTAAATAATTTTTGTGCATTAATTTTTCATAAAGCATAAGAAGGATAAGATATGTACACACATTTCACCAGACAAATAAAAAAAAAAAAAAAAGAAAAAGAAACAGCAGCAATAATAAACAGCAAAGGGAATAATATATGATTAGCACCGGAAATAACGAAATTTATTTCATCAATACCTCTGACTGTTTGTGCATGTGGTTTTCTCTGACTTACGTACATATTAAAAAATGATCTTAACAAATGCTCTAGACTCTAGAGTCTAGAGATGCGTATATGCGAAGATGTGTTAGGAACACGTTGCATGAACAGAAGCATCTTTACCTGCTGTTTTGTGCTGCAACGACCATGTGTTGCAGTTTTATACAAATTAGTTTGTTATTTCATTTGGAAACTATAATTTTTTATAAAGTTATTGGCGGAAAAAATTGGCAAAAAGTGCAAATAAAGACATCAGAATTTTGAAATTTCAATTTATTATTTCAATTTTAACGAAATCAAATTGTTTTCAAAATAATAACAGCCTTATTTATATTAAAAAAAATATTAAGGCTTTAAAAAGGCTTAATAAGAAATAATTTTATATGAAAATGGGTTTTAAAAACCCCTAATAATTTTTATAAATAAGGCCTTAAGTTTGGAACGACTGATTATCAAGAAAATACTCGTACATATCGTTGTTTTAAAAGTTTCTGTCGAAGAAAAAGTTCATATTAATATGGCTGGAAGCAAGGTTAATTTAAAATTGTTCGGTAATGATGTTGCTTCACATGCACTTCATGTTAATTCAACATGATTTGCAATAACTTTCAAAGAAAATTCTTCCTTTTGAAACAGCAACAACAATAATGGAAATGAATTATCATGCTCAATCAATCTTATTTGAAGTTTAAACAATGTGCATTTGATACTGTAATAACATGAAGAATCATCTTAGGTTAGGTTAGGTAAGGGTGGCCTGAGTGAGTCCGGGATACTCACTCAGGCCATTTCGGTCCATTGAGATACCACGGAGACTTTAATTATGGGGAGTTCCCACCGTCGAACCAATCAGAGCTCAATATAAAGCTACTAATATGTTGCAGTTCGATACTGGCAACGGCAGAAAGTTCCCCGAACTCAAAAGCTCCCATTGTGGGTTTTATCTTTCTTGCTAGTTCAGAAGAAGGAAATGCTTTCGAATTTGCATGTTATAAAGATACAAATTAGAAAGCATTTTCATTCGTTTCGAATTGCAGAGTAGACCTCAGGAAAGTGACATACAGAAAATGTTCTACACTTTCTTCTTCATCGATATCTTGGCAGCTGCGCCAAAGTAATTTGGTAAAGAATCATGTTAAATCAAAGTTATCTCAAGTGGAAAGCCTATGACTTAATTTAATGTAGTCATTTTATTAATTATTTAACTAAAGTGATGTGTATTGGCACAGGCTTGACGAAAATGTGTGTTGTAGTTGGCTCCCCTCAACAAAAATTTGAACTCGAACTCATCGCGCGGTATTCAACGCGCTTACCGCTGCCGCCACAACAAATTTAAATATTCACACACACTAAATAAAAACCATCATGAATTAAATTTTAACTTAACACGATCTAACATAAAATTTATTTGAAATTAAAGTTATAAATATTTTTTAAGCAAATACAAACTGCGAAGCCACTTTGGCTTGCCTCCAAAAACAAAACGAGTCTCCGGCAGTAGTCGAACTTAAGATCTTCTAAATACTAGACTAGTACACTGCCTTAGTAGGCAGTGGCTAGTGGCTAGTGCCACCACTGAAAACTTTTCGCTGGTAATGCGAAGTTTGTCGGCTATTTACACAGCACGAATATCAAAACAAAAAACAACAACAAAACAAGACACAAGAACAAGTCATACAACTGAGCACAACAGTGCATTTCAGCCATGAGCAAAGTAAATAAACACCACCAAACTCAAACAACATATCGAGATATAATCGCTAAAAAAAGCGAAACATTTTTTGGACTTTGTTTTTTGACGAAAATGGATTATTTACAATCGAAAACAATCGATTTTTGTAAAAAAAAAAATTCAATTAGAAAATTATGTCGCTTAAGCCTTTTTTGCGGTTACGGCTTGATATTATTTCTAATAAATTTAATATGACTTCTAAATCAACATTTTTTGATGTTGATTTTACATTGGTATTTTATTCTGTGTGCATGGCCGATCAGTTCTAAAATAAATCCACATAAAGTTTGTTGGTATAAATGACTATGACAGTTATCTTATGCTGGGTGACATTATCAGGCGGTGTGCCACTAGAAAAAACTCTTATAATATATTTATAGAGCATGCTCATGAAGCAACAAGGACAGCAGGCGTATTCCGCTTGTCAAAAGGATGGTTTTGATGTAAAAGAGTTCCCATCATGAAAAGCTGATTTTCTTTTTTATATCTTCAGGCAAAATCAGTTTTCAGCCAGTTTAATTATTATTGTTTAAACTTTATTAGTCTATATTTATGATTTGATAAGGCTAAGGTTCGTTTCGTTCTGTAAGCCAAATTACATGTGATAACTATTAATGAAGCAATAACACCAAATATAATTGTAAATATTCTGACAACTAGTAGCAGAACGGAACAAGTAGCTGTTTTCGAAGGTCGCAACACCTTCAGCATCATGTTTGGTCCACTGTGTGTGGTGTCAGATATTTCATTTGCAGTGAAGCAGAAATCAATGGATCAAACACAAAGAACGCTGACGATGAAGCTGTTGCGAACTTCGAAAAAAGCTAATTGTTCCGTTCTGCTACTGTTTTTCAGAATATTTACAATTATATTTGGTGTTATTGTTTTATTAATACTCCTAATTATTAATAATTATCACATCTAATTTGGCTTAATCAAATCATAAATATAAGATCAGTTTTCATTGGAGCCTTGCTACTTTAGAAAAAATTTGTGGGTCTGTTACGGATATGAACTAAGCTTCGCATAAGGCGAAAAATATCGATGAAAAATTAGATGACTATCGGCAAGCCGATTTACTGGGTTGCCAGATGTCACTAAATATCATGGGAAATGATAGCTGTTGTTTGCAATTTGCTGTCGATAACACAGTTTTTGTGCAACTCAACCGAAGTTCACTTGATTCCTTTGTGCCGTATAATTTAGCCTTTCCAATAAACTTCGAATTCATTAAACGTTATACCTTTCTTAATTCGCCTTATTCGTTGTTCTTCTTATTTAACATTTAATTTTGCAAAATACATCGATAACTTGACTCAACTCACATTTACACAATTTTTAAATTATTTGCAAGAAATTCGTGATAAAAGTGTCATTTTTCCATTTCAGTTTATTCCATCGATACGATGTAATAACCATAATCAGCTGAGGAAATTCTATAACATCATCATCTTTAACATCACCGTCACCAGACACGACAAGAATACGAAATCTTAGTTAACTGAAAATGTCCAGTTTCATCATAATTATAGATTATTTAAAACATGTAATTTTTATATTTATCATTATTACAATGCCATCTAACATGCAATTTGAGAAGATGTTTTGCTACCCAGCAAAAGTTTTCATCAAGAGCTGCCAAATTCAATGGCGTAGTAAATTCGAAAAAATAAGAGAATTTTTTAAGTTTTATAATAATAATTATGAATGTATAAAATAATAATATAATAAATCTGTCAGCGGCTAGTGTATGTCGGCTAATGCCAACAAAATCAGCAGCGGGAACATACTTTTCCATTCATTAAAAAAAAAAAAAAAATATGTTCTAAACAAGGAAATAGGGAAGGCGAAGCCGAAATAAGCGGCTTTTAGCCGGCTCACAGCCGATCGGCTTCGTTTACTGGTTATAATTACAAAAGTGTTACTGCCGCATTTTTGATTTTCAAAAGGGTTTACAAAACAATTTTTTTTTCATCACATCGACAGAGTTGTATATTTTGTGAAAAGGAACATGGTTGCAATTTTTAGCAGTTTTTAATTCCTTACAAAAAATCTCCATAATCTGGAAACACAAAAATAGAATTCCCAAAAAGTTGTCCAAAAATTACCCGGCATAAAAACCCCAATTGCAAAGTAAATTTTAAAAATCAATCGAATAGAATTTTATAAGTTTTATAACAATTATGTTAAATTAAGCAAGCAATTAAAATTTTTTGATTTTATGAAAGGATTTACAATACTCATTTTGTATGGAAATTTGTAAGTTAAAATTATTTTCTTTGAATAAGGCCATTAAAGTCTAATTTAAATATATAATACACTTGCTTGAAATAATCTTAAAACTGGTATTGTCAAACTGGTTTTTCCTTAATTTTTATTTTCAACTAAAACACTCGCTGGGAAATTTTAATTAAATGCATGTAAATGCACAAAAATCAAATCCAAGTCAGTAGCAAAAGATTTAGAAGGGGAAAAAAGTTAGTTTTGCAGCTAATCAAAGTTTAAATATGATGAGATTTCTTCGAGTTTAGTTTTCCTTTTTCTTTTCTCATTTAAATTTCATAAATTCTTTCATTTATGTTGATAAATTGTTACTTTGTTACATTAAGTTGCTGCTTATATGAATGAGACAAGTTTGAATTAAAAATTTAATGAATCTTTATAAATGAGACTTAAAAGGGCGAACAAGTGGAGCCATCATGCATTAACACAGAAAACAAAAATGACTTGCTCACAGAGGCGTTAAATAACAGCATAATAAATTATTTTGAAGAAATATAAACAAGGGGAACGATTATTTTAGCAATAAATAATTAAAGTAATGAGCCCTTTTTGCAGCAGGGGGGGGGGGGTTTAATTTAAAGTTTAAGACTGCAGCAGAGTAAGTTAATCCGAAGTGCTTCATAGTGCTCAGTTGAGTCATTTATGAAGAATAAGTAAAACACCAGAAGATTTTTATAGTTCATGGTGAGATTTTCTAAAATAAAAATGCATAAAAAGAAATTGCAATTTTAAAATGTTAATATTAATACTGTGATGATTAAGCAGTTCTTTAAGTGCAGTACAAGTAAAGCGTTTTTTTTTTAGAATTTTAAGTTGGTATCACTACTTGAAATATGCGCCATTTTGACAGCTATTAGATGTTTTGCAAGGCGCATCTATCAGGTGGTAGCACTACATCCAGGGGACTATCGGATTGATAATAAGTACTCGACAGATATACTTAAGTATTTACTCTTTATTTTAGTAACTGCGTTTACTCATAATTGTAGCCCAAAAATAATTTGTATGCTCACATAGCCGATTCTAACACACAAGAGTATTTTTTTTAATATTTTATTTTTATTTAACACGTGTCAAAATGAATGCAAATTAAATTTTTTTTATTGCGGTTGAAGTCTATTGAATTGTTGTTTAGATGCAAAGAAATTCATCTAGACATTCTAAAGCAACAAGAGTATCTCTACTTTTTTTATGACAGACCTTAAATACTCTACAACCATAAAATAGAAAGTCGCATACGTATTGTGCGTATTGAGTGTCTGTGATACTTATACTCAGAGTATGCTTATTATACTCAAGAGTATGGATATTCGTTCGCACAAAATAAATATACGCATAATACTCCAAATATGCATTTGTTTGTATGACGACATTTCCACACTCAAAGTCTATTTTGAGTTTGCAGTAGCTCCCATTCCCTTTTGCCACCTCTCCTAGAATTCCAATACTTTGCAAAGTAAACTTTGCGTGTCGAAAAGCCGTATATGAAATAGAATGTAAAATGGGATTTTGTTGTTAATTAGGAGGTAAAATTTAAAATAAATATAACCTTTAAACAACTAATAATACTCCTAAAAAAATTCCTTACAATATGCAAAAACAAAATCTTTAATGAACTGATAATTTTTAATTTGTAAAACATTATAAATATATTTCTACACCCAGAGAAAAAACAGCTTAAAATCAATAAAAACCATATTGAATCAACAAGAAACATTAACGAAAGTCTAGTCATGTTGAAATTTCTTATTTCAATATGGAAAAGCATTAATTTTAAGTATTAATTTATTAATTTTTTTTTATTTTTAAGTATTTTAGTATACATTTTCTATTATATTGTAAAATATTGAATTAATGTGACGCGTTCGTATTTTTAAGTTGCAGTTTTTCCCTGAGTGTACAGCCTTAATCACCCTTATCGGGAATAAGAATAGTATTCCATTTTCCCTAAAATTGTGATCGGCAATGTTTGCGTTGTTGTTGTGTCAGTATAATATTTTCTTATTTTGTTCACGGTAAATATTTCACGTGAAAAATGTTTGCCTTTTATTCCCGATAAGAGTGATTTATAAAAATTATGAAGGCTTTATAAAAGGGTTTTATAGAAAACTTTTTATAAAAAATTTTTCTTATTGAGCCTTTATAAGGCCTTAATAAGTTTTATAAATAAGGCTGCTAGTAAATATTTAGTTAGAAATATTTCCAACACATTCGAGAATTATTAAATTACACTCTCGACTCTTTTTGAACACCGTTGCCATATTAGCGTTTTATCAATTAAATTTTCTGGCAGTACTGATGCTTTAAGTGTGTAAAAATAAAGTTCTTCTGTATATACTAATGTGTAGCCGAATAAATACTCAGAGTATTTTTATACTTATGTGTATGATTGTACCTGATACAGTGTATACATTTTAGTTATAGCAGTTTGTGCTGCGTAATTTAAGAAATATAATCTAAATGATATATTAAGAGCAATATTGAAGGCAGCCAAACCCCAACCCGAGTTTTAGTGCTACAAATTACGATGATAATTTAAGAAACGTGTATGAACATTATGGTTGGTTGTTTATTGTTATACGAGTACATATTCAGTTTAAACTTGATGAATATGCTTGCGTTCCGATCTCGCCAGCGCACAGCGGCGTGAAATAAAAAAAAAGTGGTAAAAAGTACGCAACTTTTGAAGTAGTGAACCGATTTCGATGAAACTAACTGTTTTGGACAGAAGAAGTGTTGAACTTTTGAGAACCCTGTTATAAGACAGGGTAGCTACAGAGAGCCTCAAATTGGGAAACTGCGGGTATCGAAATTCCGCAGCGTATCTCTATCTTCTTTTAGAGTGATGCCTTCCTTGATGTACTGAAATCGATATTGGCTCTTATAGGGAACAAAATGAGAACAGTTTGTTTCGGTGAAACTTTTCTTATTTTTTTTTCATTCTATCAAAGTTTTACGTGAAAACACTGTTCGGGGGAAAATCCCGCAATAAGGCATATTATAGCGATATTTCCACAATATCTGTATGAGTTTATCTCATTTTTGCAATGAAGTACGTTTCGAGATTGAACTTTATGATTCCTTAAGGCTTCGATAATTTCTCTACTGTCCGCAAAGATAAGGTTTGATAGTCTATTATCAATTTCCTTTAGCCATTTAATACGTACCATACTAACCGTGATCTCAGTTTGAATGACTGTAGTGTGATCCGGCAGCTGAAATAAATTATATACATTATGACTCATGTTGTAGAATCCAACAACTGATCTGTTACGAATTTTTTAACCCGCCTGTGTACAGTACAGTCCTATTATTGCTGCTATGTTATAAATAAACTCTTTGATCTACGCTAATAACCTGCTAGCGACTGGTGCCTTTGGACGGCACCATTAGCCACGTTATCGCGGCCTCTATTAATTAAAGATTAGATTTCCTACAAGTCAGCCGAAGTGGCCATATACCGGAAATTACACTCAAACAAAAATGCTAAAGGAATCATATTTCGCACTAAGCCCAATGAATGGCAAATAACATCATTTATCTTTGTTTAAATTAAATTTAAAATTCTATGCCTCTCAATTTTTTTTGTTTAATATTTTACATCATTTTCAGAGCTGTATTTTAATTTAGGAATAATTTTTTTAACTTAAATTATCTGCGCTTAATCTACATTTTGCACCCTATTGACAACATCTGCTTACAACATTCCATACGACATCTGTTAAATCATGTCAAAATGTTGCCAAATCTTTAAATATTTTCAAGCAATTAACAAAAAATGTCCCAATTTTGCAACAATTTTTAGACGCACTTCCGCAAACGCAAAAGAAAACAGTAAAAGTGAAAGTTATTTAAAGAATCAAAGAATAATTTGGTGCACACATGTTTATTTTGAAATATGTGTGTACATGTGCGTCACACAATGCACAGACCAGACCGACAGCAGCCTTATTCTATAATTCTGTGAAGATAAATAAAAATTGTTAATTGCTAAGCTTAAAAATTTTTTTATTTTATTTTCTTAAAAATTTTAACTTTAGCTGCGTGAATTACAGAATAAGGCTGCAACAAAAACATTATTTTTGCACAAGTTTTTTTTTTGTATAATTTTTATTTGCATTTTATATTTTTATTATTTCATTATTACTCCTTTTTTATTCTTTTTTTAATCCAACTGCCACTTGTCTTAAGCGTTCAAAATAAATCATTTTTAAAATTGAATTTAAATGCAATTTTTCTTATTTAATCTTCAAGACAATTTGCTTCTGATGTTTTTAATCATTTGTTGCAACACATGCACACACACATGCATTCTAAAGGCGATTTTGTATTTAAAAGGAACAAACGAAAAAATTTAGAAGCAAAACATGCTAACATGCTTTATTATTGCAACTGATATGTAAGTATGTTAATTGTGGATTTTATTCAAGTGAATGCAACACAATTACAAATTAATTAGTATGTAATACAGAAACGACCTTTTTAATGACGTCTGCTCAACTTGCGCGCCTGTAGATTGTAGATGTCAGATATTATTAAGCCAATGTAATTTTTTTAAGGAAAGAAATTTAATTATTTTTTTCGATATGATTTATCAAAAAAAAAAAAAAAATTATATTTGATAATTCGAACTTAAGTTCGAAATTTCGAACATGATTTGATTCACATTTATTTTGGTTTTTTGTATATATATATTATATATGTAAGTGGAACAATTTCTTTAATCGTGTTAAAATTCAAACAAATTTTGCATTAATATTGAGAAAGTTTGGCTGAAAACCCCTAACACTAAAATAAATCGCCAAATTCGAAAAAATCGACCAAATGAAAAAAATCGCCAAAATGAAAAAAAAAAAACACCACAAACCGAAATAATCGCCAAAACGCGAAAAAAGCACCAAAACTAAAAAAATTGCCTGTATGAAAAAAATCCCTAAAATAAAAAAAATCGCCAAAATTAAAAAAAAAACGACAAAATGAAAAAACGCCACAAACCGAAAAAATCTCCTAAGCCAGAAAAAATTGTCAAAACTAAAATATGCGCCAAAAATTAAAATAAATCGCCAAAACCGAAAAAACGCAAGAAATCGTAATACTCGGATATTTGATGTAACAAATTGACGTTTTGCTAATATTTAAATAAAGTTCGAACTTAAGATTTTGTTTTTTAAGGGGTGTTTTTTTTAGACGTATAGAACTTCAAATTGAAATAAAACACAAGAAAATCGTTTTAATGTCCATCAATTTGGCTTTATTGGAAGGATAATTTTATGCCATTAATGTTTAAATATGATTTTGGGCATGTGGCCGCCGCAGCTGGCTCGAATAAAGCCAATTCTACAGGTCCAATTTTCAACCACTTTTTCGAGCATATGGGGCCGTATGTTGGCAATAACGCCACGAATGTTGGCTTCCAAGTCCCCTAACGTTTCTGGTTTGTTGGCGTAGACGAGCGACTTCACATATCCCCAAAGAAAATAATCCAATGGTGTCAAATCACACGATCTTGGTGGCCAATTGACAGGTCCATTCCGCGAAATTATGCGCTCATCGAATGTTTCCTTCAATAAATCGATTGTGACGTGCGCTGTGTGGCATGTAGCGCCGTCTTGTTGGAACCACAACTCATCCACATTCATGCCATCCAATTCGGGAACAAAATAGTCGGTTATCATGGCTCTATACCGGTCTCCATTAACGGTAACTGACTCTCCAGCATTATTTCGGAAGAAGTATGGCCCAATGACTCCACCAGCCCATAGAGCACACCAAACAGTCAGTTTTTGTGGATGTAATGGCGTCTCAAGGGTCTCATGTGGATTCTCTTCACTCCAAATGCGGCAATTTTGCTTGTTGACGTAGCCATTCAACCAAAAATGAGCCTCATCACTGAACAAAATTTTGCGATGAATTTCGCGAACTGAACCATTATTTTCGAAATAAATTTGCACGATTTGCAAGCGTTGTTCTTTTGTCAACCTGTTCATGATAAAATGGCAAACTAAACTAAATAATAATCACTTGACAGCTGACAAAATGGCCGCCAGTTAAAAAAGTGATGCCAACTTAAAGTTCTATACCTCAATAAAAAACACCCTTTATTTATAAAAATTTTTAATATTTCAATTATGTGTTCAAATTTATAGGCAAATAAAAACATCTGACAGAAATTTCAATAAGCACAGAGGTATAGAGAAGCCATAAAGTTCTGTTGTTTTAAGTTGTTTTCTTCAAAACGGCATCTTGAAAATAAATTTGCTTTGAAATTGCTTGTGGCATACGTCACAGTTTTCAATTTAAATTACTTTTGACAAAAAATTGAAAATTAAAAAATTGAAATTAAATCTTGCTCGTGTAACTGTAGCGTTTGTACGAAACAACTATGTGTTGCCAGCTGTGCATTTACAATTTTCTCGCATCTGGTAATACCAATCACAATCTATTTGATCACACATGTTATTTGATTTCATTAGAATTAAAAAAAAACTACTCACAACCAAATCTACATGAGAGCTTTGAGCTCTGCATTAGCGGCAGGGTACATTTTTGCAGTACATTTAAACGTTTCAACTGGCATGCATAAACGATTATTAAATTTAAATCATACTTAAAGCCGGGTTATTTTTTTTAAATATTATGTTAACATTGGAACAAAAAAGCGTAACACTGGAACAAAAAAACGTATCTGAATCAAAAGGTTTTTCATTAGTATTAAGTGTTTAGGCTTTTTTGTTTAAATGTTTGCACAAGTGTGAACTTACCTTTAAACCAACATTAAATTTAACAATCGTTTATGAATGCCGGCAATAAAATATACTTTGAACGTACTGAGAATACATACTCTGCTGCCAACACAACACTCAACAAACGCTCTAATTTATGTTCGAAATGTCATAAAATATTTATATACAAATGTCTATATAGATATTACTATCACACTTCATAAAAAAAAATATATTAAAAGCAGCATTATTTTCCTAGAAAACTTATTTAAGGTTTTCAAATCGCTCCACTTTGGACGATAAGATACAAGAAATAAATATTGAAAAATCATCCAAAATAGAAATGAAATCGTGTGAACTACTTAACAGCGGCAATAAAAATTTACAATAATTTTTTATAAATCCACACATTACAATTTATACATACTGATATACTGATTATTGGAAGGGCTGATAAACAATTCCAGGAATACTAAAATTTTATTTATTTTCCCTATTTATTAAAAGCATAAAAAATAAAACCTATAATAATAGAAAAAAAATTTAAAATGTGTTTGGAATAAATTTTGTGAAAATGTAAAGAAAAGCAACTGAAAAGTGGAAATTATTAGTAAAAGAATTAAAACCAACCATTAAAATGTTTTCTTGCGCTTGCTACTCCTGGTGGTGGGAGCTCAAATAATTAGAAACCATTAGAATTTTTAATTAATTTGAATTCTTAAACAAGTTTCGTTTTTTTTGCACTTGCTAGTAGTTAGCAGCCACTTGATACTAAAAATGCCTTAGATTTTTTTTTTAATAAGAGACAGACAGGCTGACTGACACTCGCACATGCAACCAAACCAATAACAAACTCACTGTGGACAAATTGGAGCACGTGCAAATTATATATTCACTATTACTGCTCTTGTACACTTAAGTTTAATATGAAATATTTATTTTTCACTGCGAGTATGTTATTGCAGTTGTTATTGCAAATATAACAACAATTCAATTCAATAATAATAGTAATTCAAATAAATTTGCCATAAATGACAAGAAAATACACATAAAAACGATAGTGATAGCAGATGGCTGAAGGAATGCATTCTTTTTGGGAGTTGCAAAAATTTAAGATAGGAAATTTTTTTTTATGTGTTTAAAATCTTTTAAGTCAGGGTTATTATCGTTATAGATTGATTATAATCACTCCAATCACAAACAAAAATTCCCCACCAATGTTTTTTCTTTACTTTTCCCTTTTCTCCTATTATGAATTTAATATTTCCCCTTTTTTACCAAATTCGGAAAGAAAAATATTCCACGGGGAAAAGTAAGTCTTATGAACACAACTGAACTTGTTTTTTTCATTAAAAATATTTCCATTTTAAAACACAGGGTGTTTACTTACATATACGAGTTTAATAAACACTTAATTAAAACAAAATTATTTCAAATAAATAATATTTTATAGTCCTTGAATTTCGAAAAATATAAATAATGCCCAAATACATCATTTATAAAAATTTGTCAACCTCAATTATTTTGTTTATGCTTGCACGCAAAAAAGAGGAAGAGAACAAAATATCAACAAAGAAGCAAAACAGCTGGCTTCATAATGCAGTGATGCCACTTGTCACTGTTTTTCATTCCCAAGGCATTTATAGTTGGAAGATTTTGTTCTTGAGAAAATTATTTTTCGTGAGAAATCGATTCGGAGGAATATTCATTAATGGACTGTATAATTATTTGGTGCAATTATAACTAATTTTTAGGGTCCCATACACCAAAGGTGAAAAGGAACCCTATTGTTTTCGCTACGCTGTCCGTCTGTCCGTCCTTCCGTCTGTCTGTCTGAGTGCCACAGGCTGTTTTCTCGCAAACCGTAAGAGCTTCGAACCTGAAATTATGACAGAATATGTAGAGCTTTGGCCGCTACAAATTAGAGGGTGTTCCAAAAAGGGCAACGAAAATTTTTTAAATCCCATGTAATATACGTACAATTTATATAGACACTTGAAATTTGCAAAGTTAGTGAATTTTTACACAGACTGCAACAATTAAAATTAAAATTTGAAGAATCAAAATTAAAGGGTAATCTATCAGTAAATGTAATTTTGACTATGTAATTTTGACAACTTGCTATATCTTGGAAGCCGTAACAGGCAAACTTTTGAAATTTTATAAAACGCTACAAGTAAAATATTCCAAAATTATAAAATCGTCAAACTGAAAAAATCGCCAAACTGAAAAAAATCGCCAAAACAAAGTAAAATCGCCAAACTAAAAAAAAATCTCTCAAACTAAAATAAATCGCAAAAAACCGGAAAAATCACCGAAATTACAAAAAAAAAAAAAAACAAAATTAAAAAAACGCCAAAAGCCGAAAAGATCCCAAAAACAAAAAAATCGCTTAAAAAAATAAGAAAAACCGCTAAAACTAGAAAAATTGCCAAAAACTTAAAAAGAATTCACCGCGTACTTAATTTTGTTTAAACAATGTCTACATCAGGTAAGATATTTGATTACAAAGGCTAAAGTTCTTATAGTATTATATATGTAGTGTGTGCGAGTCAAAGTCGTACTCTACCTGGTATATTCCTCCCATTTCTTTTCTCCCCAAACTTTTTTGAGCAGAATCCCTTTGCGATGCCCGGATTTGCTTCCATCAAGCTTACAAGCCTTGCAATTTGCTTTTTGTTGCTCATAATACGCGTCCTGTGCATAAAATCAATCATTTTGTTTATTTTTAACGTTATTTATTTACATATATAATTTTTTATTTTTATTTACTACTTACATTTCAAGTGAATCTTTTTCTTCCACTATTTTTTAGTTGCAAAAATAGTGATTTTGTATTTTATCTTTTCAACCGCTGACATTTCGTAATACTGATTTATCAACTTTGTTGTAAAGATTTCTCTTATAAGCCTGATTTTGAATTAAATATTAGCTGTTATTCAAAATAATCAAATGTAATTGGGTTGTGTCAAAGTTGGGTTGACTCGCGGACAACCAATTAAACTAAGTTGATATTTATGATTTGAACAGGCTAAAGTTCGTATTAGAGACCTGCGTAAAAAGTCTTAAATGTAAATACATCACGATTTTTAAATGTTTTCACGTCCCATGTATCATACTAAACCAAAATTAAATGCTGTCGTACTATAAGCGAAGCACGATGGATGTATTGGTGTACGTGTATATCAGTGTTAACAAGCGATGTCGCCAAGACAGCTTGTTTGTAACAAACACTCAAAAGAAGTACTGTTGATTAGTGTATGCTTGTTATTTTTCATATTGTACGTTTGAGTGTGTGTGTAATATGTAGATAGTAAGCTATTATGTGATTAACCGCATACAACTAATGTTAATGCATGTGTGTGCCTTTGCATGTGCGCAGAAAAATAAAAGCTCATACACACATACATGCATGACGTTTGTACTCGCGCTCATGCGTAGAAAGAAGCAAGTATCACAAATTCTTCCGTCAAGACGTGTTTTCTTCTTTACTCTTATACCTACAATACTGAAAAAAAAATTTTTGCAAACAGTGTTGTAAGCTTTTGTTTTAAAAGATTTCGCTGTATTAAAGCATTTGAAAAATCCCTCATGTCTTGAAAGTTCTTATAAGATGTCTTTGTGCAGGACACTAATTAGTATCGATTTTTAAGCCAAATTACATGTGATAATTATTAATGAGCAAATAACACCAAAGTTAGTTTTTAAATATTCTGACAACACGTAGTTACATAGTTGAACGGAACAGCCAGCCGTTTAAGTTGAGTTGAGAACGGCAATAGAGGCGTTAAGCTTTCATAATTCTAAGAAAAATAATCAAAATATTTTTATGTATTATTATTTAATGCTTATTTAGTTAAATCATTAATTTATAGCTCTGCACACAATATGCATAATAATAAAGAACGACCTGTTGCATAAAATGTTTGCAATTGCACTGCTGATTTTTGTCAACAATGAACAATAAAAATAAATGAATGAATGAACGAACATAAAACTTTTTCTATTCTTTTCAGATTATTTTTTTCTTTTTCTAAATTCATTTATTATTTAAATTTTAAAGAAAGAATTGTAAATATTGTTGTTGATTACATTTATTTTTGTTTAATTCTTCAAGTCGTTGGTTCGTACACAACAATCAGCCAACACAATCAACAATTCCACATGATTTAGCGATCACACAGGCAACCAAAGAACAAAATAAGGAAAAAAAATAATCAATATTCACTGATTGTTTAAATTTCAACTTACAACTTAAGTAACTAACTACAACAAGTTTAACTAACAACCAAGACAACGAATGAACGGGCAGCAATAAATTAATAGAAATAAAAAAAAAATATATACATTTGATTTTAAATCTACATACAAAAAGAAGAAAAAATAAATTTAAAATATATGTATGTACAACTGTGTTTAGGATCTTTGTGTATTATTTCAATTTAAATTAACTTGTAGTTTAACTTTTTTCTAACTTTTTTTTGCTTCTTGTTGTTGTTGTTTATTTATTTAAATTCGTGCATTAATAACTACTTTTAACAGTTTTAATATTCACTGTTTGCTACAAGACATTTAACATTTTATGAAGAAATAAAATCGCAAACAGCTTAAGAATATTAAATTACATTTTATTTTTTTCTCCAGCTCTTTAGTTGGTTTGGGCATTTATTTAGTGTATTTATTTTGTGTGCTTTTCCACGAACTTAAACAGAGTTTGAAATATTGATGGCGATTAGAAGATTATTTATTGTGACCACCTTAGATTTTTCAAACTGCAGTAAAAACAAAAAGATATCAAACTCCTAGTTTATTTAAATTGCCATAATATACTTTACGTTCGTTACGAGCATATGTACATACATATATCCTGGATATGACATTTTGTGTTAAAACATTTTCAAGCCATGAAAATGTAACTAAATAACCTGTTAACAAGCTTGGAGGTGTGTTGTAAGCTGTACACCAACCACATGGACACAAGTTGAAATAAATACTGTTGTACTAAATTAAAATTGACATGCAAGCAAATGAATCACAAAAATAAAACAGAAAAACTCGTATTAGTCGAATAAGTAACAAAAATTTTCAAATTTTGTAAGTTAAAAATAATGTCTGTAAGCTGAAGTTTATTTGGTGAGGAGTGCCTCACAAGTTAAGTTTTTTGGTATTATAGTGAGAAAAGGCAAATCACAAGACGAATTTAGTTAACAATATTATATCTGTAATTATTAATCGAATAAAGTATATTCGATTAATCGAATATTTTTTTTTTATTTTTTTTAGAAATTAATAATAAAATTTTTTCTCTCAAAATTAAAGGCCTTACTTTGTGAAACTTAACGCTTAGCGTTGATAAATTTTGTATGTATTTTATTTTTGTAATAAAAATTCTTCCATATAAAATTTTTCAACGCTTGGCAATGCGTTTTACCGTCTGGTTTCTAGAAACAGGGGGTAAATCGTTTTGGATTTAAAATCACACACGCACACATCCATCATAAATTTATTTAAATTTAATTCTGTTTTTGCCTTCAATCAACATCGGTTGGAAGAAATAACACCTAAAGCAAAAGTTCCCAATGAAATAAATCCGAATTAAATAGGTCCTAAAAAAATTAAATAAGTTCCACCAAAATTTAATGAAATGAAATTACTCCCAAAACAAAATATAAAATAAACAGGGACCGAAAATAATTGTTATTTTTTTATTTGAAATGAAAAAGTTACTGAAAAATTTGTTTTATTTGGTTTGGGTTATTTTTAACCATTATTCTGAGGGATATTTTATTTTGGTTATTGTAACCAATTTAAGTGAGAAATATTTTTTTTTTTTGTGGTTACGAATAACAATTATAGCAACCAAAATTTTTTTTTGGTTACCAATAACTATTATCTAAAGAATTTAAGGTTTTTTGGTCATTGCAGCCTAAAATACCGTATTTTATATGTAAAAGAAGCATTTGTAAGGGGTATGCAGGACAAGAAATTTAAATATCTTTGGCAAAGCTGACAAAACGGGCAGTTTTATAATAAATATTTATCAATTTCATAAATATAGTAATTGAGGTATTTAAACTAGTTATTTTGCTTTTTTACTTTTCTTTTCGACAAAATGTCCAATTATGTTCAAATACGTGGCGTTTTTAGGTAGCAAATTTCTACTCAAAACATTATTTATTGCAAAAAAAAAAAAAAAAAATATAATTCGCAAGGGATTAAAATAATGGAAAATATCTCCAAAAACTGATTATGACGACCGCAAAAAGGCAATAGCTCGAGAATAGGCTTACAACATATATGTAAATCCAGAAAGCTTGCAAAAATGTGAATATCTGTAAAAAAAATATCCGTAGATTTTAAGAATCAGAAAAATGTCATGTGCAAAAAATTGCGAAAATTCGCAAAAACTTGGTAACATCAAAAATATATCCAAGTCTGATACTTATTAAAAATAGTAAAACTGCAATAAAACAAAGAATTGTGAACAATCACTTTTATTGCAAAAATTGCCAAATTATAAAAATTCGCACCAAATTTCTAACATCAAATAGATAGATGGATTAAAAATCGGAAAAATGGCAAGATTTGGCTTAAAATCACTTTTATCGCGAAAATTGGCACAAAACTGCAAACAACCCCGAAATTGTTAAGTGAAATTATGAGGAATGGAAAGGGCTCGAACAAATTTTGTTTTACATATTGGATACAGGTAGAAGTCGTTCAATAATTTTTTAAAATACCGTAATTTAGGTAGCAATAACCAAAAAAAAAAATTAAATTCTTTAGATAATTGTTATTGGTGACCAAACAACTTTTTTGGTTGCTATAATAGTTATTTGTAACCAAAAAAATATATTTCTCACTTTAATTGGTTACAATAACCAAAATGAAATATAGCTTACGATAATCGTTGATTATGACCATTATTTGAATTCGTCAAATTTAATGGTTAAATATAACCTTTTTGTCATTTCTCTTATAACTGTTATGTCCCTGAAAATAAATCCCAAATATTGGGACTAATGCATTAAACACATTCACCACAGCAAGCTACCGACTAACAAATGTCAAGGATAGAATACACATGTTTATATGAGAATGATTCTTTTGAAGACAGCAAGGCAACAGGGCGACAGGTTGTTGTCTATGCTGATTTTGTTGTTGTAGTCCAATTAAACTAATTTCTATTTCTTTGGCTAGAATGAGAAAATTCAGTATTGCCAGTATAATGCAAAATGTTGAATGAATGATATCGTACAATTATTTCATATTATTTAACAGAAATTATATCCAAAAATTGATGTTAAGAATAAATTGATTCATTTTTGTACTTTTACGTGAAATAAGTACATTTTAAAAGAGTAATCAATTTTTATAAATGCAAAATATTTAAAAGTGGCAATACTGAACTATGTATTTTTATTTGAATATCAGCTGCAGAAGGTGCTGCTGCCGTCTCCAAAATAATGAAGTAGCCGGCTAAGAGGCGACAAATGCTGCTAGCGGCAGTGATGCCAACTTTTTTGGCTCTAAAAGCACATCAGAATTTAAAAAAAGCACTAAAAAGCATAATTTTGATATCTAAAAAGCGTAAAAAGCACTAACGTGAAAAACGAGTGCAATTTAACAATTTTTTCTAAGCTATTCTCTATTTCGGCAATATTATTAACATCCTTAATGAAATATATCAGACGAAAAAGGTATGATTTACACAGAAAAAATAAATACACCAAGTTTTTTATTAAAGTAATTTTAAAAATACACAAATTTCTTAAAAGCACTACTTAGTGCTTTTTGTTAGTTTGGCACTAACGCTCAAAAATTGGCGTTTTTAGTCTTCAAAAAGCACTAAAAATAGTGCCAAAAGCACCAAGTTGGCATCGCTGGCTAGCGGCATTTGAAGTCGTGTGTTCGTGTAGCCTGCTGTGGTGAATGTGGTGTTTAATGCATTATTTCATAATAAACTAACAGCCAGGGGAAAAAATTATATAATCCTCAACGAAATAAAATCCTAAAAATACCAAATTAGTCCCAAATACAGAAATATTTGATTAGAAAAACGTGAGACCGGCCGAGTGCGGGCAAGCAGAAATTCTTTGGTAATCGAAGCCGGTTTCGGACACAGCTCGAATGCAAAAATACTTTGTAATCTGAAGCCGAGTCTGGCTTGACTTTATATTAGGGCCACCTCTTAGAATAAAAAAATAATGCTGATAGAATATGTAACTATCAGAAAAAAAGTTAAGTAAAAAGAACCCATAACGCATATTTTGTGAGTTATGGATCCACAATGTATCACAGATCTTTCGACATTTTCTTGGAAAACTTTTAAGAAGATGGTGGAAGAAATCTTGAGCCGAGCCGAAGACGGGTTGTACAAAAAATCATTAGTAGGTGGCGCCGTGTCGGGAAATAACATGGTGTAGAAAATAATTGAGACCTGTCGAATGCCGGCAACGATAAAGTACTTTGGAAAGCGAAGTTGATTTTGTACAAACGCTATAAACTAAGGGCCATGGATATAACGCCCAAATAAGGCAATGAAATAAGGCCCAATAATATTAAGGAATTTTTAATTGGGCTCTATTAAATTTTTTTTTAATATTATTTCATCTTGAGTTTTGTTTCATTGGGCTTTATTTCCTTGAGGCTTATTTTATTGCGCCTTTTGTGGTAGAAAATCCTTGAGGTCGTGAATGCAGAAATCCTTTGGAAAGCAAAATTAAAAAAATTGAAATAAGCCCGAAAAACATGAAATAGCTCCCAAATTGTGTCGTTATGAAAACCTACTAATTTTTGGGAGAGCGATATAAGTCCCAAATAAAATGAAATGAAGTTATGTTTTTTGACCAATCTGTTGGTCAACAATTATTTATATTTCGGGAAAAATTGTTGACTATTAGTAGCCTGTAAAAATAATATAAGAAATGAAATGAAATAAGTTCCAAATATCTTCTTCTTCTTCTTCTTAAAAAAAAAATTAAATCGCCAAAATTAAAAAACCGCTTAAATGAAAAATATCACCAAAAAATAAATAAATCGGTAAAATTAAAAAAAATATCACTGAAAGTAAAGAGATTGGCGAAAAACTAAAGAAAATGCCAAAAGTAAAAAATCATTCAAACCAAAAAAGAGCCAAAATTGAAAAATTGCCTTCCGAAAAAAATTTCAAAACAAAAAATCGCCAAAATTAAAAAACTGCTTAAATGAAATACATCACCAAAAATAAAATAAATAAAAGTCACTAAAAGTAAAAAGGTGGGCAAGAAACCAAAAAAAAGCGCCAAAATCATAAATCGTCAAAACGAAAAAAGCGCCAAAATTGAAAAATCTTCACAACGAAAAAAGCGCCAAAATTAATACATCGCAAAAAAAATCACCAAAACGGAAAAAATCACCAAATCGTAAAACTGAGCAGAAACTAAAAAATCGCTAGAAAAAGAACGCGATAACAAAAAAATTGTTTAAGAAATCTCTTCATCAGTTAAAATATTCAATTATATAGGCCTAAGTAGTGTCCCTATGGAACCCTTCGTGTGCGCGGCAAAGTCGCACTTTACTGAATTTATTTAAATAATTTTTTTTTTGAATAGTTTAAATTTTAAAAGTTAATTGTTTCTAGGATGAAGCCAACTGCCTTAAATCCGCCGTCTTATGTATATTGGAAACATCGACGTGACGAATTTTTTCGCAAGTTTTTCATAGTTTTAAAAATGAGATTTTTACAATAAAAACTGTGGTGAGAACATCATATGCCCCAAGGGCAAGGAATTCATGCTGTCCTATTAATTTTCATTAATACTCTTTGCACGCTGGACATAATTATCATATTTTGATGGATCTTCACAAGACTTACATATATCGAAAACAGCTGCCGTTTTTGGTTTTAGTTTTTTTTTCTAGCTACATTTTGGCCCACATTAAATTACTCGTTAGTTCAGTTGTTAATGGGTTAATAAACTGCAGTTTAGCTTTTTGTGTACTTAAAATAATTTTAAATAAAGTTTCTGCTGCAATTTGTTTTATAAATTCACATATTTATATACATTTAAATGTAAAAATATTTTTTGATTGTACTGAAAATACGTACCCTGCTGCTAACGCGACGCTTTCCGCTCTTATTTAGGTATGAGGGTTAATTGCAATTGCAAGAAGTCCTCATATCAAAAGCAACACATAGTGCCACACTGCAGGACTTTCATCTAGTTTTTTTTTCATTTCCTTTATTTTCTAATTGAAGTCATCAGGTTGCTCTTAAATGTTATTTTTTGTTTTTAGAATAATTTTACTTTTTAGAGTGATTTTTCGTCTTAATTAATTTAAGAGTGTTGAAAGAAAAACAACATTGTATACAACAACTATTTGAAATTGAGAAATTAAAACGTTTCGTTTTATTTTAAAAATTAAAGTGTAAATAAAATTTTCAAGTGATAT
This sequence comes from Tachina grossa, assembly GCA_949987645.1. Classification (NCBI taxonomy): domain Eukaryota; kingdom Metazoa; phylum Arthropoda; class Insecta; order Diptera; family Tachinidae; genus Tachina; species Tachina grossa. The sequence continues at coordinate 31,993,562 of OX465275.1, forward strand.
TTCATATTTTTCTATTTTGAAATTGTTGTTTGGCAAAGATCAATGACTTTTTTTTTACTACTACAGTAAAAGTAAAGTCTTGAGAAATTTTTTTTTTAGTTTTTTCCTCCTAAATACGAGTACATTTAGTTTGAAAACTATTTTGAAATTCTATTTTTATATCATTTTGTTTTGTTTTTGTGAACAGCAAGGTGCCTGATCTAGATTTTAGTTTACTTTCACTTTACTTAAATATTACTTGTGTCTACAAAAATTTGAATTTTTCAACAACAATAACAAAAATTATAATGTAAACGTTTATGAATTTGTGTGTTGAAATTCTTAAAATAAATTTAAAATAAATACAGTACAACTTCGATAGTCCGGACATGCGCCAGTCCGGTCACTCCAGTAATTCGGACGCTTCGACATTTCGGACAATTTAAAGTTTTTACCTCCACAATCCGGACAAATTTTTTTTATGCAAGAACAAAAACTAAAATCCAAGCAAAACATGCGAGTTAACGGAAATTTTTGTTTTCTTTTGTTAAGCACCCCATACACGTTTCAATTCAATTGAATTGGTTCTTGGCCACACACTTCATAAACTGAATTGAAAGATTTTCATTCAACTGCCAAATTTATATTTTTTTCACAATTACAAATTTAAAAATTTAAAACTTCTATTGCATTCATTCATCACTTTCTAAATTTTTTATCTAAATTTCAATGAAATAAAATACAATTTTAAAAATACATATCTTTTTCTATACAAAATAAAGCTAAAAACATAAATTTTGACACCTAATCACGAAACTCGAGCACACACAGCACAATCGAATTGAACGATTTGCTAGTCAACATCAAAAATCAAAATCTTTTGATTTTTCTACAACCAACTCGACAACTGCCAAACTAATCAATTGACAAAGCCATACACGCTTTGATTTGAACAACAACCGACTCAATTGAAAATTGAATTGAATAGTGTATGGGGTGCTTTATTCGTAATTTGATTTACGTTTTTCACTGTTATAGCTTCAATTTCGGTTCATTATTTCGCAGGCGTGTTTGTTTAATTCCATTCGAAGTGCCAAAGTTTTAAATAATAAACGCAAACATAAAATAATAACCTTACATTAGAAGTGTGATATTTTAAAATGACTTGATGAGGGAAAAACTATTAGGCAGGTTGCCGAAAATTTCCATGTTCCTAAATCAACGATTTATGATTAAAAAAGTAGTAATGGATGCAAAAACAAAGATCTCTAATGCAGATGCCAAGAAATCATTTCCAATTTGCATTCAGTGGGCTGAGGAGAATAAGAGAGAATAGAGCAAAAGACACAAATCAACCACCTCAACAAAGTTAGTCAGCACAAAATAACTTTCGTCTTTTTATATATCATAGTATGTATGTATATATGTACATATGTATGTATGTATGTATTTAAATCACTTAGATTATTTTAATATTTTCAATTGCTGTAGTCCGGACAACTCGTTAATCCGAACGAGTCTAAAACTATATGTGTCCGGATTGTCGAAGTTGTACTGTATATATAAGCTAAAAATATTTATATTTATATATTTTTGAAAACTATAGAACAATTAAAACTGTTTATTTGCATAATATTAGCAAAACATAACAAACCAGCTATTAAGGCTAAAGCGGTCTAGACACTATCAAAATGCTCATCAATCATTTTGGTAGTATTTGAAAAAATGAGTTTATATGTATTACGCCGATGAAATGTCAAAAAAAACTTAGATTTTTTGGCATGCTTGATGCTACATTTTGATGTGTTTCTTGTGTTTGTTTATCAAGCACAATCACATTTTAAATGAAATTTCAACGTTTCACGGTTGTTAAAAATGAAGAATGAAAAAAATATATATAGTACATAAATTGTTTAAATTGTTTCTTTTTTAACCGCTTTTTCATCCACAAACGATACTTCCTTTCATTAATTTTATTTTCTTTTTTTTATCAACACACGTCATTATTTCTACTTTAATTTAATTACTCTTATTTTAACTTTTTCTTTGAATATTGGAGTTTTTACAATAACTCTTCAAAATATTCCCTTTTTTCCTTTTTGCAATCGTGAAAACTCGCATGTTCGACAAAAAATATGGCATCGCCCATTTTTATTCCCATGGGGTTTTCCCCAAAAATCATGGGTGCTTTTTCTACAAACGTTTTGATTGGAAATAAAATAATTCTTTCTGCCAAAAAAAACCGACTTCAATGCATAGATCTGATAGAAGAAGATAAGAAGTACGTGAATAAAATTAAATATTAATGGGCGGGCCTCCGCCCATTTTTTTAATGCAATATTGTGTGTTATTCCGAGCTCAGGGTGCATGGTAAGTCTTGTAAAAATCGGTAAAGTAGAACCACTTAAAATAAAATATTGAATTTTAATGGGCGTAACTCCTCTCATTTTTAAAAGGAGGACTGTGACTATTTTAGAGCTCAAGGTGTGTGGCAAGTTTCGTAAAACTCGATTAAGTAGAACCGCGTAAAATATATTAATAAACATTAATGGGAGCAACCCAGCCAATTTATTCAACTTTCAAATTGTGTAATTACAAGAACCAAAGGTGTTTTATAGGTTTCGCAGTAATCACATAAGTAGAATATCATAAGATTATATAAAAAAATTGTGGGCGTGTCCAGCCTACTTTTTTCAATGGGACCAATGGGAAGCTATATCCTCTCAGACAAAAAAAAAAAAAGAATTTTGACAATCGGTTTAAAATGTACTGAGTTATGAAGGATACACACCTAAAAAATATAGAGACGAATTGTTAAGCTCCTCCTTTTTTTGAAGTCGGTTAAAAAGTCGTTAATGCCCCAATTCTGTTCGACGAATGTATCGTCTTGTCTATGGACGAAAAAAAGCCGCAGTTTTGATTCTTTAAAACAAATATTATTTATTGTCTATGCTATGAGGTTCGTGTATTTGCTTTATGATTTTGTTCCAAACATTATTTCCAACACATATTTTTTTCATATATTTTTCAAACTATAGGTCAAATCACTACTTTTTCTGTGCGAAATTAAATCCGCCTACCAAATCATGGCAATCAATGCAAATTCTGAAAAAATTTCTTCAAAATTTAGTTTAACCCATTAACGACCAAACATTAACCCTTTAATAACAACACTCGATGCATTAAAAAATTTTAAATTTAACAAAACATTCGCTAATTGCTTAAATTTAGTTCAGTTGGTAGATTTAAATTCAAAAAATTCCCTTCATTTTCATTAATTTCATCAACAGTTCAGTTGTTTTCATAGAAATGTTACTTACTAAAAAGAGGCATTACTGGCAAACCGCAAGAAATCGCACTTTAAAATAAATTGCAAATAACTGATTGATTATTACTTAATTTATACTTTAAATTTGAAAGGGGTCAAATGGGGTCAAAAGTTTTGAGGGCCTACATAAAGTCAGTGCTTATGGTACATTACACCGTTTAAGCTATAGCTCATTATAATGAGTTATTTTAAAGAATAGCGATATAAATTTGAAACACTTTTTATAAAAAACATGAATAATTACTTGTCGCTTTATTTTCCATTTCACAGCAATGAGTTAATACCAACGCAATTCGAGAAAATCGCATTTAAAGTTGACGGATTTCTACTGAACTCACAAGTTTATTTTCAAAAGAACTTAAATCTATTGACTTAGATGCAAAAATATGCGACAGTGCTTAATATTTTCTGAAAATTAAAATAACGTATCTTTATTTTAAAGTGTTGACAATTAAAACCAACAAAAAAAAAAGTTAAATTTCACTTTTGTTTTTATTACTTTTGCACAGAAAAAGTGATCATTTGACCTAATGTGTATTGTATAGTACTTTAACCTTCATAGGGTCTTTAAAATCGTGGACGTTAACGATCTTCGGGTCAAATTTGACCCAAATTGAAAATTATGTATTGGTTTCATTTATTTGTGATTCATTTATTGCCAATGAAAGAGAACATTATTTCATATATTTAATTCGATTAATATATGATAGATAAAACCGTAATATTAAATCGATATTATTATTAATTGTACATAAAGTTATGGTTTCAGAGTGCAGTTTTCATATCAAGTTTTTGCAAGTTATAATAGTATCTAATGGTGTTTTATTTTCTGCGTTGAGGCCTATCTGGCAACGACTTCTTTTGGATCTGTTTTTACCCTCTTCAAGCATTTTTTCTTTGGATTTAGTTGAAGTTTACGGCTACTCATTTACCTCACGTAATTTTAGTGCAACTTTCTGTGAAAATACTGATATTGATAACCTCTTTTGGTTTTTTATATAAGGCATAGTAAGCTGCAATCCTAAATTTTCTAAGTGTCGACGTTTTGCAAAACAGTTTATTTCCAGCCGCTATTAGCTGATGTAGATATCACAAAAGCATTGTAAGCTTATATATCTACCATGTTACTAACCACCATTTGACAACATTGATTAGTCTTTCTTTTGCAAGTAAAACATGATCTAACTTTGTCCAGCAAATAAACCCTTCCATTTTATTTATTGTAATCTAATCATATTTGCAGTTTCTTGTCTTGGTGATTACTAACTTTAGAGATATGATGCAAAGTACTAAGAAGGTTAGGTTAGTTTAGGAAGGGTGGTGCTTTACCGCACCTCCACTTGGAGACCCAATTGGGTCCATTGTGATTCCCTTCTGTTGCCCAAAAATGTAATACAGGGTGGGCCAAAAGAAACCAAGGGGTGTAAAAGTTTAATAACTTTTTTGTTTATTAATTTTTTTCTTATTTTTTCTTTCATTTTATATAGACAACACTTGGAGAATTTATAATGAATGAAAATAATAAATGAAAATCAGAAAATAAGAAATGAATAAACGAAATCAACTTTATTGAAAATTTGATTATGAGTGATGAAGCTCATTTTCATTTGAATGGCTTTGTTAATAAGCAGAACTGTAGGTTCTGGGGTTCTCAAAATCCAAGAACCATTCATCAACGCCAATTGCACCCCATCAGGTGTACAGTATGGTGTGGGATCACATCTGAAAATGTCATTGGGCCCTACTTCTTCGAGAATGAAGATGGAAGTGCTGTAACCGTAAATGGAGAGCGGTATCGGTTTATGATAGACAATTTTTTACGTCCTGCTCTTGAAAACAGACCTGGTATGTGGTTTCAGCAGGACGGAGCCACTGCCCATACTGCCCGAGACACAATGACCCTTTTAAGTCAAATTTTTGGAGAGCGAATAATTTCTCGAAATTCGGAAATTATTTGGCCAGCGCGATCGCCAGATTTGACAGCACCCGACTATTTTCTTTGGGGTTTTTTGAAGGAGCGAGTGTATGTGAACAAGCCAGAGACAATCCTTGAACTCAAGGCAAACATTGTTGCAGAAATTCGAACGCTACAGCCACAAGTTTTGAAAGATGTTATGGAAAATGCTCTAAAAAGAGCCCATCAGTGCGAAGCTGAAAACGGTGGTCATTTAAGAGACATCATTTTTCATACTTAGTGTAAAAAAATTTCCATTTTGTGTATTATATAATCTGAAAGAAAAAATAAAAAAAAGTTAATAAACAAAAAAGTTATTAAACTTTTACACCCCTTGGTTTCTTTTGGCCCACCCTGTATTTACCCTCCCATTTGCAGCCAGAAGTGACCATATTATACTAAGAAGATTCACAGACTTTTTTTTTTATCGGAATATATATAAGAAGGGTACGAGTACTATCTTTGGTAAAACAAAAATAATGATAAACACGCATGATAATAACACATGTACTATCTCTGGTAGTAACTCATTTATATTTTTATGTGTAGTTTGAACTAAAGTGATTTGTGATCTAAGTATTTATTGTTCAACCGATAAGATGTAAAAAAATTATCTGCAGTCGTGTTATATTTTCAAAATCGTCTGAGAATGTATGCAGGCCATTTTCTATTTCATTATCTTTCATTATTTTACAAGAAATGCCAGACACAACACTTCCAAACTTTAAAACGGGTCAAATTTGACCCGAAGATCTCTAGTGTAAAATCTTGCATACAATTTTCTTTGGCAAGTTTGCGGATATATAAACCTACTATATCTGTTAAGATATAAAATTAAATAAAAGTCAGAAAATATGACATAGATCAATCACAAATTTTCAGAAAAAATCAAAGTTTTTTCCTGAAATGGGTCAAAATTGACCCAAAGACCCTATGAAGGTTAAATTAATTTTTATGTTTTAAAAACATGACAATAATATTTGTGTTTTTCATTATCCAAGACAACAACTATTTTTGAACAAAATAATTTAGAGAATTCAAACACAAGAACTCAGAAGTATTTTTAAACAAAAACGTCCTAAATCTTCTTACTGAATTAGGGCATAAGTTAAGTCGTTAAGACGTTTTCTTTTAGTTTTTTAAAATAGTTTTTAATTGTTTGATTTTATTTTTAAAATTTTTTTAAATTTTTTTTAATCACAAATTTCGTCTCTCAGTTCTTTACAATAAGGTTTTACATCTTCTTCTAATATCATGAATCGGAGAAAACTTTTTCAAATATTTTTTTATTCTTTTAATATCATAAATCGGAGCAAAATACTATATGCCTTATTTATAAATCCTTCATAATTTTTATAAATAAGGATGTATTAATTTTACTGAATAATAACAATTTATTCAGAAAATTATAAAAATGGCGTCACAAATAAAATTACTGAAAAAAAATGTTTATTTTATTCATGGGAATACAAAAATTATTTCCTAGAACTTATTCCCTTGAGATTCGCGATATTGATTTCCCTGCTATAGACATTCATATGATGTTGACTGTAAAAAATCAAGCTCATCTAGCATGTTTGCATCTAAACATTCAGCACACTCAAATGAAACTGAAATCCAGCATTCTGATCATGTCTAGGCCTATTAAAGTATGAAAAACTATGTAACTGCAGAGAAAACAAACTCTGCACAATGGGACCGGTCTGGCCACGGGACAGGAGAGCGAGAAACAACGACGAAGAACAACCAACATTAAAAAAAGTAATTTTTAACTATGGACGCCAAGCGATTGGCAACGCCGCGCAGTGTTAAAAAAATGGATATTAAGTGCGCGCCCACATAGCCCACATTTTATATCCTAAATCCATGACAATGGTACTCAAATTAAAACACTCGACAAGTAGATTTGAAAATTTTGTATAAAACACTAAGACATCATTCCGTCTGGGGCCCTAGGTCCAAAAAATTATTTTTGCAATATGGGTTTCAAATTAAAGTGTATTATGTATACCGGAAATCTTAAAATAAGCAAAAAGCTTGCTAAGGTAAGAAATTTAACACAAAAATTTAAAAAATTCGCAAACATATAAGCAACTTCACCATGATTCCGTATGATGCACAGGAAAGTATGTACATGCAATTCCATTTTTCGAAAATTAATAACACAAAGAATGAAGCCCAAACAAAGCTTTTTACCGCTGCTATATTGTTTCGGGGATTTTCTAATTTTCAAGGAAAAAGAAAAATTATAACTTCCTCCACCTTCTTTAATTTTGCTTAAATAAATCATTAATATATGTAACTAAAAAAAATTTAATGACAAATGTTTGTGTTAGGGATGCCAAACGGGAAATCCCGAACCCGGAAATCCCGGGATTTGTAAAATTCAATCCCGGGATTTCATTTTCGGGATTTCTTAGCTATTTTTATATAAAAACTTTATAAATTCAAATTTTCGTTGATTTTGAGGTATTTTTTATAATATTTAAAAGTCCCATACAATTTTATACGTACAGTTTTAACAATTTAATGACTATTCGTGACATATTTCTTATAAATTAACAACAAGAGCAAAATAAATAAACTACTTTCTTACGGTTATTTTCATCAAAAGTGCTACAATATACATATGTACATTTTAGAATTATTTTGAAAACAAAAGAAACATATTCAGGGCTATCGTGAATAAAATTCCACGTGAAATTTTTCCGTGGAATTATTTCCAACTAATAGCAAGTAATAGGGAAAACAAAAAAATTCTAATTGGAAAACGGAAAAATTTCACGTGGAATTTTATTCATGATAGCCCTGATTAAGCGCTATCATGAATAAAATTCCACGTGAAATTTCTCCGTTTTTGTTTTCCCTATTACTTGCTATTAGTTGGAATTGCTCCCCGTGAAAAATTTCACGTGAAATTTTATTCATGATAGCGCTGATTATCTTTGAAAGGAAAATAACATTTGAAAAATTCATAAGGTTGACAAATTTATTCCGTCTTATTCTTTATTATGAGGGCAATTATAATTTAAATTCCACGAGAAATTTTTCCCGGGGAATAATTTCAAACAGTAGCAAATAATAGGGAAAACAAAGAAATCTAATTGGAAAAGGGGGAAATTTCTTGCGGAAATTTATTCATAATTGCAGTGTACAACTATCTGTATGTCGACTCCTCAACGCTAAAAAAAAATTAGCACTTATCTACTTGTCGGTAACAATTGAGTACTATTGACACCTCCTTACAATTGGAGTAGAATACAATACAAGGCAAGTGAAAACTTTTTGTTGTCGGGTTGACGTAAAAGCAAAATCCCGAATCCCGGGATTTCCCAAAATCGATCCCGTTTGGCATCCCTAGTTTGTGTGCTAAACGACTCAAATAACGTCGATATGATTTAAATAACAACAACAACAACAACAACAACAACAACCACAACAACAACATATTTCTCAGAAAACAAGATTAATGATTTCTTTAAGCCAAACGCAACAACACAAATCTGCTCCAATACGCTCTACTCCAAATTCCCAATCCAATTTTAATGTTAGACATTATTTTTTTTTTGTTCCTTAAAAATATTTTTAAAATATTCAACAGCGCAAAGAAAAGAATTATATTTGAATAAATTTGTGTTAGAAATAGTTCATGCAATTCATGCCGCTAATTGGTTTGTTTCTATGTAAAAATTTTGTTTTATGTTAAGAGTTTTAGTTTTTTATCATTATTATTATTATTTTTTGTAATATCTCTTGTTCAAGTTGCAACTCTCTAAATCCTCAGATACTTTTATTTAAATGCTGCTGACAAACAGTCGTTAAACTTTTTAATAATTTTAATCATTATGAAGCATTAAAAAGCAAAAAGTAACAGTGACAAATTTACAAATATAGTTTATGAACTGGGAGAACAAAGAGCAAGTAGTAAAATGAAATTTCTTGATTTTCAGATGAGCTGTTTTGAAACACTTTCAAAGGAGGGAAAGAAAAACGTATTGGAACAACATTGTAGGTAACATATATGATCAGTATAGTATAGTACAGTACAATACTGCAGTATACCAGTCGGATTTTTATTAGCTAGCTCAAAATATGGTTGACTTTTTGATAACTTATTTACAACTAGCTTCTGAACTAATTCATAAATGATACAGATATGAGTCAGTTGTTTTTTGCACAACTCTCTTCTTCCCGATAAGTATTGAACTAACTTTAAGCTAACTCAAAACTGATGCAGAGATAGTGAGTTGTTTTTGTACAACTAACTTCTTCGATAAGTTTTGAGCTAACTTTTAGCTAACTCAAAGCTGATACAGTCAAAGTTCAGAGAGAAGATGTCAGCATAAAATTCATCTTTATAATAACTCTGTGCCGTTTATATTTTATAAGGCGCGATGGCAAAGTGTTAAGTATGATGGCTGACAAACAAAGTGATCACGGTTCGATACACGTTCTCGTTTCTTAAAAAAAATAATTTAAAATTGTTTAAACTTTAAACTGACTAAAAAATGTTAATAAAATAATAAGCTATATCATAATTAACTAAAAATGTATAACACTTTCTTTCTATTTATTTTTATTTGGCACAAGCTAACTCATAATCAGCTAACTCATGGTTAGTTCAAAACTGATTCAAAACAGATGCACTCGTCCTGCGGCCACTCAATGTTAAATCTAATGACTTTTAACATGCAGAATGAGTGCTGATTTTAACCACCTCTGACTAATTTTTGGCTGATAATTAACTAGCTCTGAGTTAACTCCAATTCCCACTGGGATAGTATAGTATAGTACATATAGTAGGCTGCAAATAATTTTTTTATTTTTTTTTTATTTTCAAAAGAGAAAAACTAACTCTGTTAGGACACAGAAAGCTATTGTCCGTTCAAAATCTATAGAATTTAAGGAAGTTTATTTAAATGATGATATTTCTATAGGTGAAAGCTCGTTTATTAAATTATTTGATCATGATTCAAGTGCCTCGGAATTTTTGTTTTTTTTTTTCAAAATATGATAACCGATGTGTTTTTGTAAGAGAAGTAATAATCAGGTAGTGATTGTCTACTACTATTACTAAATGTTACCTTCTTTAGGAAAGGGATAGTGATAGATAAGACAGCTGGCGTAAGGAGATATAAAGGAAAGCTTCATTATTTTGCAACTCTGCTTAATTGCACGTTTTTGAATAATGCAGTGTTGCAGCGCCTCTGGTGTCAATGAGGCGTATTAAACTTTTGAAGGTGTGCTTAGCATCCATTTTATTGGTTATTTTACTTCGCCGATGATTCTGCTAAACAATACCGACGAAGGAGGGCGCTCTGTAGTGCGATTCACTAACTTTTTTTTAACGATAATCGCATCGTTAAAATTATTATAACGAAAATTTATCGGATTTGCTATTAAGTAACATTTTTAACGATATTCGCTGTAGTTTAATGTCAGCTGTGTCGTTATTTAAGCGACAATAATTTATATGCTGTTAATTTTATCGACAAAAATCAACCGAAAATATCAGCTGCATCCTATCGTTAAAAAGAAGTTACAGAATCACACAATCGTTACTGCAAGCGAAAAAATGTGTAGAAAAAGATTACGATTGTCGGATCTTTAAAAGTTACTGAATCGCACTACTGATTTTACATTAGGATTAGTAGCCGCTGTAGTTCAGTGACCAGTGACTATCACTATCACTTGAACTTTCCTGCAACAATTGATATGCTGTTATTTTAATGACTGTCGGAGACCGGGCTCGAACCCAGGACCTTCGGTTTTGTAGTCAACGTGCTAACTACTTCAGCCAACGCCACGCCTTATTTCTTCTTCTGCATTTTGACCTTTTAGATAGTAAAGTTAAGCTCCTGCTTTCTTTAACAGTATTTAATTGTTAACTAAGAGTGTTGAAGTCTTGCAGTAGTTTAATAGTTTCACTAATATATATAATATCGCCCCATAACCGCCAAAATAGCTTAAGCGACATAATTTTCGAACTTCAATTTTTGGCCAAAAATGATTATTTGCGAATGAAAAAAAAAACGAAGTCTAAAAAATGTGTCGCTTAAGCTATTTTAGCGGTTATGGCTCGATATAGTTTGCATACATAAAGGACAATTCATTCTTTATAAAATTTAGTTATAATTTTTTTTAGTTTTGAAATATGCTTTAAAACTGCCAAAATATGCACTTACCACCAATATAAACAAAAATATGGAGTTACAAATCGATGCCAAATTATTTCAAATTTTATGATTCGGATACATAATTAGTCAATACTTTCTTTAAAGCATTTGCATAAAAATCCGAGCCCTGCGTATAACGATATTTTAATCAATTGAAACTCCATATTTGTTTAACTTTTTAATGCTTTTTTTATTTTTATTTTATTGTTTAGCGAAGATTGATTTCTAGCTATTCTGGCAACACTGGCCATATATCGTCCCTACCACGTCAAACTATCCAATATGCTAAATTCATTTTTTCGATTCGTTATTTTGGTACCCTAATTTATACGATATGGCTCGTTTCAAAATGCTGAAATTCTCATGGACGATAGATAACTCAATAAGAAATATTTTAAGCCTTGCACTTTTAAGAATACGCCGAATTTAAATTCACAATTGACGGGTCTTCGCGCTCTTCTGAAAATTACTAATTTGCATATTGGATAGTTTGACTGTTTTTTGTTTTCTTTTCTGTTTCCAAAACTAAATATATAAACTACTCTCATCCTGGTTATCTAATCACATTTTTATTTTTACTATTAATTTTACAGGTGATTATTTTAAAGTTTACAAAAATTTGCATGCCGCCTTAAATATGATGCATCTGAAAAAAAAATAACACTCAAGCGCAAAACAAACATCTGCAAAAAATGTTTCCTAAAAGTCTAAAAATACACATTACACTCGTATATAACCCCAGCAGACAAAACTTGGAGCTAGAAAAAAAAATACTTAATGGGGTTTTAATACCCAAACAGCAAAACGCTTCTATTTCAACTACTGTTTTTACAGTCGGCCACAAAAATTACAGCTCGGTCTGTCCATTTCATTTGATTGCTCAAACAACAAGTGGCGGCTGTAAAGAATTTATTGCGAGATTGTGTGTGTGTGTGTGTGTTGTTGGTTAGATGGTTGGCTGGCTGACAGCAAGCAAATACGAAAGTGAGGTGTGTTTCTTTTTGTATCATTCTAATACTTTTTGCTATTGCAGAAAAGCAATCTCAAGGGGCTTCTGCTTGTCTATCTGTCTTTGTTGTATCTGGAAGCAATTTGTCTTGTAATTCTATGTGTCTGAGAAATGTAATTCCTTTTCTTGTTTGCTTTTTTGTTTAGCGAATATTTTTCATGGTTTTTATTTTTATTTTTGAAGATTTGAGAAAAAGACGTTAACAGTTTCTTAACTTTAAGGTGTTATATACGTAGTTTAATGTTTTAAATAGTTAAGGTCGGTATGCGTAACTCAGACTCACAGTAGAGCTCGGATAGTAGATTTTTTTTTAATTCTAAATTATTGATGCTATTAAAGCCGCGTTCAGACTATTATAGTTTGTATTTATACTTGTCAAAAATTCAAATAATACGTGCAAGTGTGATAGTCTGAACGCAAAATGTCCTCAAAGTGGCAAATAATACGATAAAAATTTTGACATCCCATAAGACTTTTTCGTTTTTAGAAAATTTTCTAAACGATAATACTTTTCATTAGATCACGGTTGCATTTTCACACAAACCAAACTTCCAAGTCGGCTGTTTCGCCGCCGATAGCGTGTCGGCATTGATGTAATGTTTTGTCATATGTATATCGGCTCAAAATTTTGAATAAGTGAATCGTATGGAAGTATATTTCGTTGACGTAATTTTTAACGTTTTTGTAATATATTTTCTTAAATTTTTTTCTTTTATTTACATAGAATATTTTTAGCTGCTGAATTTTTTCAAGTGTCGGCACGTCCCCGCCTGCATGAAACCGTTTTACCGCCGCTAGTAAATGAATAGCACAGACATTTTCATTGAACAGCTGTTTTGTTTTCTACTTGTATTACACATTTGATTTGAAGTGTGATGGTCTGAACACAATATGTGATTTTACGTTAGATTTTTTGACAGTCGCAACGAATGTATTTAGATTTCTGTATCGTAAAATGTGATGAAAGTACTAATACTTGTATAATAGTCTGAACGGGGCTTAAGCAGGTAAAAATAAGGTTTCGCAATAATTTGATAAAATTTTCAATGAGAGAGGAACTGTATTATCTTTATATAAATACACTCAGCGAAAAAACAGCTTTAAATCAATAAAAAACCATTAATAGGGCATTTACATTACCTCGATATCTAGTACTCACGAGATTTCGAGCAAAATCTTGATGCTTTTTACTAGATTTCCCATACAAAACAAAATCTATTTTGTCAGTAGATTTGTAGGAAATCTAATAAAAATCTAATATTTTTATTTATTTTTTACTACTCTGTACAACAAATTAAAAAAAAGATGAGTGAATTAGCTACGGTTTACTTAAAAAGGTGTGTGACTTAGCTACATTGCAGTTATTTGGTTGCAGTTTTGGCAATTTTTTAGTTAATGGCTTCTGTTTTGGATAAAAAATCTTGATAAATGTCAAAAAAAAGTTGGTCTAAACGGAATAGATTTCATAAAGATTTTAATTAAAATCTGCTAGATTTTGTGCTTGTGTAAATGCCCTATAATAATCACTAACGAAAATTTAGTCATTTTGAAATTTCTTATTTCAATATGGAAAAATATTATTTTACAGTATTAATTTATTAATTTTATTTATTTTTAAGTATCTCAATATACATTTTCTATTATATTGAAAATGATTAAATTAATGTGACGCTCATGTTTTGTTTGCGACTCCTCTGGACACACAAAAGCTGTCTTAACTCCGAAGGTAAAAATGCCAGCAGAAAGGTTAATATTGTGTTTGAGGTTCAGCGTTGCCGCTGTGCCTTGAACGATTTTCAACTTAAAAATGGATGCAACAGCCAGGGTTGTCAGATTTTTTCCGACACATTTCGCCAAATTGATTTTAAAAATCGCCAAAAATCAGTTTTATCTACTCGTAGTTTTTCTTAGTAAATATTTGATAATAAATTTGTTTTTATATAAAACTTTTTTTAATATGTATGAATTTTTATAAAATGATCGTATCAAAATTTATCAAAAAATCGCCAAAATTATTTCTTGTAAATTTTTTCATCCAAATTCAAAACGCATTAATGACTATAATTAATATAAGAAAAATCATTAAAATCAAATTGTTTTAACTTCTTGCAGACGAGTTTTGGCAGGATTTATTTTTGATATTTTTTTTTTTTTTTTAATAAATTGTCATAATAATCGCCAACAAATTTATTTATCGCCAGTAAAATCGTCAATAAATTTAAAATTCGCCAAACCAAAAATGTGGACGCCAAACAAGTTGTAAAAATCGCCACGTTTGGCGAAAAATTGTCATATCTGACAGCCCTGGCAGCAGCAAAAATAATCAAAAAATTATGAAAAAAATATATATATTTTTTTTGGATGGAAAAGAACGAAAATATTTTGATTGACCTCTGGAAAGTGAAAATTGACTATAGACTGACATCGATCCGCCGATAAAAAAGTTTTATTTTGTGATGTATTTGTGAATTTTTAATATACAATAACTTGATTTCCAAGAACTTCTTCAATTTGTATATTACTATTTTCATAATTTTAAAATATTTGTTTACAAAATATTTTTTTTTTTTTTTTTTTATAATGCATGTATTTATTTATTGTATCTTCATATGTGAACTAACAATAAGTATTCAAATCTTAAATCTATAAAAAAAAAAATTATTAGGCCCGACCAGTGTCGGACATAAACTAAGTGGTAGTTATAAATAATACATTGGTAGTGATAATCAAAAAAAAAGGGGGGGGGGGAAGTAAAATAAAATAATTTCCATTTTACAACGCATTGTAAAATTTCTGAGTTTTTCATACAAACAAAAACAGTTGTTGTACAGTTTGTCAAATAAGTAGTATAAAAATTAGTAAAAAAATAAATACAACAACAAATGCACGCACTTCTGCAGGAGATTTATTTTATTTTTGAGCAAAATTATTAGACAGTCTGTGAGTTAAAACCTGAATTTAACAAACCTGCAGTGTGAATGCAAAATCACCTGTTTATGGTTTTAACCTTAAAACCATGTTTTAACTTTCAGTGTGAAAACACTCTTACTGTGGATTGTGGAAATTTTGACAATAACTCGTATAATAAATATAACTATAACTATAACAATAACTTTTTAAAATACATATCGTCACCTTAAATGGAAACGGTCGTAACTACACTAAGATTCGAAATCGAGTTTTTGATTGATTATGGTTTATTTTATCAAACTACATGTTCACGCAAGATTCAGACCTCTGCCGTCAAAAATTACGACTTTGTTAAAGAAATTCGAAAGGAAGTAATTACGAAGGCATCTATTTTTTATTGCAAGGAACTTAAACTAAGATAAAAGCTTAAATATATATATATATATATATATATATATATATATATATATATATATATATATATATATATAAAGGAAATAAATGGTTAAAAACATATAAGTATACATACTACAAGTAAATTTCGAAGAAAACTTTCAACGACACTTTATTGTTATTTATTTTGAAACTTTTTTTGCTTCTTCTGTAAAAAAAAATATATAAGTTTAGTTACGTTCGTTTTCATTTAAGGTGACGATATGCATATGACGTTTAGGATAATTTTTCTATGAATCTTAATAAAATTATTTATATCTACAATAAGGACGACTGTGTCGTCCGTTGTTATATACCAGTTAGTAATATTAGTCAAAAGCTGTCACGCGTGAGAAGACGTTAACCTGAGTGATAAATCATTTTTTTGTGAGATAAAGTGACAAAAACTTTCAGGTCGTTAAGAGGGAGGTTTCCGAAGTTTGATTCCAAAAAACTATTTCAATCGATATGAAACAAATACCTATTTGGAAGACTATGACAAATCTTATTTTTTTTTTTTTGAAGGGATAAGAAAATAGGAGAAACATTGGACAAAATGTATAGAGCATAATAAGTATAAATTTATATTTTTTACAAAATATTTCCAACTTTTCGGCTAATAGATGATTTCGCCTAAACAATTTCAATTTATTGCATGCTTAATAAACTTTTCATTGAATATCTATTACCTGATTAAAAGACATTAAGATTTTATTAGATATTTTTATTTTGGTGAATTACAATTTACCATAAATGTCTTACAATTTTAAACGATCAAAAAACAATCCAAACCATTAATACAATCTCGTTGTCGTATCATTGACATCAAAGTAAAACATATGGTTTTTTACATTAAAAAAATTAAAAATAATATCAATAACTAAAAATCTTTATTTTGAAAAAAAAAAAACAAAATTCGTTTAGTCGGGGTTGTAACAATCAATTTACTGAAATAATAGTTTCAAATTTATATATCAGATGCACCCAATCTTTTAAATTTAACGCACAGAAGCAAATAATAGTACAAGTATCTGCCAAATGCTAAAAGCATATTATATTGGAACTGCACACTAAAAGAGTGAAATATTGCAGTCAAATCAAAACGTGCCATCAGCAAGAAATATCAACAGAAAAATCTTTTTGTATTTTAGCGAATTGAACATTTCAATAAAACAACAAATCACAGATCAAATATTATGGTTTATTATTTTTTAATGTTTTATTTTTATTTTTTTATTTTTTTTTCTTTTTTTTAAGGCAGCTACTTACTGGTGGGTAAAATTTTTAAATTTGTGGTGTTTTTTAAATAATGAAGCTGCACGAATACGTATTTGAATGTTTGTTGGAGCGAGTTGCTTGGTACTGCAGTGCAAACAAACACATCTTCTTTGGGAAGACAACTTTGCTTTTAAATGGTGCTGCCAGATTAGTTTCTTTTGCCACATGATTGTTTATAACAATTGTTTAGTTTTTTTTTTAATAATAAATATACATATATATGTATGTTTATATAATTTTTTTCCAAACATTTGCGTTTTACATATAAGGAGCGGTGCGTTTGACATCTATGTTGCGTTTGAAAATTTATTATTTTTTTTTTCTTTTAGCAGAACATTTTATTTCTGATTTATTTGAAGTTTTATCTAGCAAATTGTTTATTAAAAACTTGCAGCTAAAAAAAAATATCATAATTTATGTTGGCACAAAAAATTAATCAATATTTTGTGCACACGCACAAAAACAAATCAGCGGCGTTAAATGTAGATAAACGTGATACGATAGATTTAATAAAATAAAAAAAGAAGAGATAAACAACTGCTTTGGCAAATAAAAAAAAACTATTAGCGAAAAAAAGTAAGAAAAAGCGGAAAAAACAAATTAAAGTTATGGCAATGTTTAAAAAAAATTAAAAGCATAAATAAATAACAATTAATTTTCTAACAAATCTTTATATATTTTTTTTTTTTTTGTTTATCAATATTGCTTGCAAGGTGTACCTCTGAAATTAGTGTTGAAGATAATTTTGTTATCGAATTTTTAATTTTACTGCATGGCTATGATAATATATGTCGATCGACTGTCTTAATTTTTGTTATAACAGCATATCTCGAATATCAAAGGGTCTTACAATAAGAGGTTTTTTCTGATATACAAACGCGGCCAGATCAATAAGTCCGTGACTTTTTGAATGAAACTCAGTTTATTTTGTAAAACAAAAATTTATTTTTCAACATAATCTCCTTTTAACTCAATACTCGTGCACTTAGTCCAAAGTTTCTCCAGTTTTTGTATCCCTTCTAAAAAAATAGGATTTTTCGAGGTCCTTGAAATAGGCAATAATTTCATCGTTGGACCTAAATCTATTTCCACCAAGCCATTTCTTTAGGTTTGGAAACAGGAAGTAGTCACTGGGAGCTAAATCCGGAGAATATGGCCGATGGAGTACCAATTCGTAACCCAATTCATGGAGTTTTGCTGAAAAAGAGATTTTTCTTGGCCATATGGTGTCGTTTTCTTTTTAAATCCTCATTAAATCGGTCTAATAAATTGACATAATATTCGCTGTTTATTGTGTTTCCCTTTTGAAAGTAATCGATGTGAATTATCCCGCGTGCATCCCAAAAAGCTGTTGCTATCACCTTATTGGCCGACAAACTCTCCTTGGCCTTCTTCGGAGCTGCTTGGTCTCCGGAGTACAGTAATGGATCCATGTTTTATACAGAGTTACAAAACGCAGCAAAAACTTATTCGGCTTGCGGTTAAACAACTCCAAACAATCCTTTGAACTTGTCACACGTTTATTTTTATGGTCAATGGAGAGCAAACGCGGCACCCATATTGCAGACAACTTTCTTAAACCCACCGGATCATTTAAAATCGAAACCACACTGTCATATGAAATGCCTATGGCATCAACAATCTCACGCAATTTTACTCTTCGATCGGCCAACACCATATCGTGGATTTTTTCAACATTTTCGGATATACTGACCTCAATTGGCCGTTCAGAACGTTCAGCGTCATTTGTACTTGTGCGACCCACAACGAAAGTCAGTAAACCACTTTTTTACTATTGAAATCGATGGTGAAGAGTCCCCATAGTATTTATCGAGCTTTTCCTTGGTTTGATTGACGGTTTTTTCTTCGCAAAAAATAATGTTTAATGAGAACACGAAATTCACTTTTTTCCATTTTCTTCTCAAAAGGCGAAGTAGTTTGTTATCGACGGCTGCCAAACACTAAATGACACATATTGTTCAAAATTAGACAGGAGTCAACTGACAGTTGCCTCTTGACAGGAGCAGTGTTGCCATTTCAATCAAGAGGCGGGAAATTTAAAAAGACACTGAGTTTATGATTCACCCTCGTAGCATTTTTTGTTTCAAAATTAACGCTCAAAATTTGTAAAAGTACGAAATGACTAGTACGAGTATTGAAAAAAAATGTGCAGATTCCAATTCAACGTCCCAAAGAATCTAAGAAACAACTTTCAGCTGTAAGTCAAAAAGAAAGGTTAAGCGAAATTTGTCGAGTAGTGTATGTAAGTCTTAAGGAAAGGACAATTTAATTGTTGGTGTGAATTGATAACCTGTGGATATACATACTCGTACATACATAAACATGCATACAAAGCCACGTGCCCATGCTTATAAAACCCAAACAATTAAGAACTTTCAAACTTAAAAAAAATACAGCCTAATTTACTGGATACTGATGACAGTAGGGCAATCACATATGCTAATGTTTCTTAATCAAACATTAGTTTCATTAAAATGAATTAAAGATAATTCTTTGCGTTTCATTTGAATTCAAAAATAAACATCAGCCACATACATAGTAAATATTTTATTGTTTTCATTAATAAATATTTCTGCATAACAAAACAAATAATATAGAAACAAAACACACAAACTAAGAAATCTAAATATTTTCAGTTGAAATCATCGATGATTTCTGAACTGACAAAATTTTGACAGCTACAACTTCATGGTGGTCTGTTTTTATTTCTATATAGAAAAAAAAGAAGAAAAATTGAAGATAAGTAAATATTGAATGAATTCAAGTAAAATAAACTCTGACTCTAATGATTTGTGGTTGCAAAACAATGTATTGTGTGGAACAACTATTTTAATACTTTTAATAGAATTTGTATGAGATACAAAGTTACGTTACTTTATTTCTTTTTCCAGGCGAACGCGGTGAATATCATTTACAATATAAACCCAGCGATTATGATTAGAAAATGTCAAATTATTCTAAAAAAAAAAAATAATTATATATAAAATTTTTCAGCTATTGAAATTTTATAAAATAAAAAAAATAATTAATTAAAGGTTTTTTATTTATTACTCGTATATATATATTATGGCCCTTATTATGAGCAACTTTCGATCTTCGACTGTAGTCGAACGTACTGATCGAACGAATTTTCATTTGGTATTATGACGAGTATTCGACAACGAACGTCGTTATTGTGAATAAAATCGACAAAAAACAGCTTAAAATTTGTGTTTGTGTACTCAAAAATAAAGATTGTTCTACACTTAGATTTCTTAACAATTTTGAATATTAAAATACTTCATCGAAAGCTAAATTCTGTTCGATAGAAAATTCGTTGCTCAGCGAAATTTTCAATGCTCATATTATGAATTTAACATTCGATTTTCGATGTTCGATGCCCAGCGAAGATCGAAAATCGAATGCAACTCATAATAGGGCCTTATATCTTACATATTATATATTCGTTCGTTTATAAGCGATTTTTTTAACCGAACTTTGCGGTATAAAAACTTTGGTGTCTGGTCAAACAATCTTTTTAGACCGATGTCGAAATCAGAGTACGGCTTATTGAGGCCGGAGCCGAACTTTGCTTATGACATTCACTATAAGAATAAAAATAGCCTCAAAAATATATTTTTCGCCAAAATTTTTAATTTGTTTGTCAATCGTTTGCATGAATGATAACACAGTGCCCAAATCTAATAACAGAGTAGATAGATCTCATAACACAATGGCCGAATGTGATAACACAGTGGTCAGATTTGATAACAGAGTGGCCAGATCTAATAACAGTTTAATTTCCTTATGCAAATGCAACCATTAAAAGTCAGGCAAATGAATGGTTAATTTAATTTTATACCGTGACAAGCATTAATTCTTCATATTTTGCTTGTGACCCAAACCTTTTAAAATTCTTTAAAACCTTTGCTGGGTTCATCATACGTTTAAACAAGATTTTAACACTTTAGTAATTCAATATTTCAATTATGTATTAATACTGCATACAGTTTTTTTTTTTAAATATTTATTCAGCTCTTCTTCATCTTTAACCACTCTTATTCTGTGCTTAAATTAGCATCTTTTAATTATTCAATTGTTGATTTAACTTTTATTTACACAACATCATTATCATCATACACATCATCTTTAGCCATTTCACATTTTCTCTTCACTATTGATTTTTGGTTAATTGTTTAGTTCTTCAACTTCGTTCGAGCGTAAAGTTGTGGCAAATATTGATTTTAACTATTTGAAGAAGAAGAAAAAACACACAAAAAACAAAAGCACACACACTTGTCTTTACATTTCGTTCGCCAGTGTGAAGTGGAAATTCTATTGAATTCAGGAGTTAAAACGAGTAAATATTTGTTTAAACAACGCAAGACTCGATAGCAAAGGTGCACAAAAGTGGCTCGAGGCTAATATGAAGTAACAAGTGTTAATTAAAATATTTGAAATTGTAAGATATTTTTGTTTTGAACTTTAAATAGTAAACATAAATATTCATACATTTGAAAAAAAATTTCACACTTTTAAGCAATTTTTTTTTAAAGAGAAGTAACACTCAGGCAATGAACGCCTACTACTTTAACTAGGTATTGCCTTCTTTAGGAAAGGGATAGTGATAGAGAAGACAGGTAGTGAAGGAAGAGATAGCGGAAAGCTTCATTCTTTTACAAATCTGCTTTTTGCACTTTTTTTGTAATAATGCAGTGTTGCAGCGCCTCTGGTGTCAATGAGGCGTATTAAATTTTCAAAACTGTGTTTAGTAGCCATTTTATTAGTTATTTTACTTCGCCGATGATTTTGCTACACAAGGTCGCCGCAGGAAGGCGATCTGATGGAATATTTTTTTTATCATCAAGAAAACATTGTACTGTCAGTGTTTAGAATATGATTTCAGGCATGAGGATGACACCAACACGTCAAACTGGACGCAGTCTGGAAATCCAGCTTAAAAACACATTTTAAAACATTTGGTTGAGGCCAATATCGTTTTTTTCGTTTTTTCTAAAATACAACAGTGTCCTCGCCCAATCCATTAAACTGCTCATATGACCTAAATGTCTAAAGGCCTTAATGCAATTGAGTAATAGTTAAAAACCACACTATGATGATGATTAATAATCATTGAAACTTATTGTAATATTTTCTACGACGAAAAAAAAACCAAATGCACAAAAAAAGCTAAAGCCACATCATAAATAATTGCTGAAATAAACTTTTAAAATTTATGTTACAAGTGGGGGCGATATTTCACAAACTTACAAAAAAAAAACGAAGAAAAAACAAAAACCAAAATTGCATAAATCGAAGAAACCCACAAAAAGATTTATTAAGCGAAGAAAAGACAATTTATGAATATAAATGAAAAAAAAACCATAAACCAAGAAGATTCATGGCACTTTTAATGAACTAATCCGAAAAAGACCAAAACAAAATATTTACAAGAGCCTTGAGGTCAAAAAGCATTGATTTTACCTTTTCCTAAACGTCAAACACACAAACAACATCGTCAAACTGTAGCAAATGTGTTGAAAATGTTTAAATATTTTTGTATGAAAAAAATAATAATAAAATAAATCTTGTACTTTGCTGCAACGTACATATAATGAAATTAAGGAGACAAAAAGGTTAAAAACCACTTAACTTTTCAGTGCAATTGCGAGCGGTGAATTCTGCTTAAGGCCTAAAGGCATGATGCCCCAATTTTTAAAACTAGGCGAGTAAACTAATTCCAAATTGTTAAGTAACACTGTGTGTAATTTTTTAAGTCATAGAAATAGACACCACTAAGTGGTGAAAGACCAAAAAAAAAAAAGACCCTTGTCTTCCAGTTTCGCCCCCCCCCCAAGTCTTGCACTTTGTTATAAGCCCCCAAAGATTTGGGGCCTCGGAGTCATTTTTGCAGTTTCTCAGGCTCATATCTTGCGAACCGTTCGGAATTTTGATTCGTGAACATATAAAATCAAAACACTTTATATTCAAGATCAAAATCGCAAAAAGTTTTAAAAAGCTCAATTTTTTTCCTTTTCTCTCTCCTGTTAAAGTCCACAAATAGCAAACCGTTCAAAATTCAAGGAAACAATCAACTACGAAAATGTACCTAAAATCTCAATAAACAACTTTCTAGAACATATAGACTTCTTAAGAATGATTTTTAACACCGGTTAGGTGGCGCTTAGGTAACCGAAAAAGTGAAAAATTTCCAAGCAAATGAAATTAAAAAATTTTCGGGAAAATTTTCACTTTTGCGGCTACCTAAGCACTATTTAAACGGTGTTAAGAATAATTCCTAGGAAGCTTATATGTTCTAGAAAGTTGTTTATTGAGATCTTAGGTACATTTTTGTAGTTGATTGTTTTCTTGAATTTTGAACGGTTCGCAACCTATGGATCTGAACAGGGGAAAAAAGGTTAAAAAATCGAATATTTTCAAATTTATTGCGATTTTGATCTTGAAGATTAAGTTTTTATTTTTTTTTTATTTTATATGTTCACAATTTTTGTTCTTTATGACAAGAGCTACAACTTTGCCTCAGAGAGTAAATCAAAATTCCGAACAGGTTGCAAGATATGAGCCTTAAGCTATGTACAGACGGTTGTCTGTATGTTCCAATATTGCCAGTAAAATGTGCTCAAAATGTCTGACAACCGTGTGAACTGACAATTTTTGTCAGACGTCGTTGCCAGAAAAAGCATTGTCAGTCCATTGCAAGACTAGCAGCTGACAACAAATTGTCAGACATCTTATAATCGTGTGAACACATTGTAAAATTATTGCCAGATATTTGTCAGACATTTTAATATTGTCAGATGTGCGAAGTTTATGCATCTGACAATGGCGTCATTGTAAGAGAATTCTTTCTATGGGCAACACTGCACACGCTTGATTTTAAAGAAAAAATTTATAATAAAATATATGCAGACAAAATCATTGCAATTCCTTCTTTATGGTCCATAATAATTTATATTTTCACTTTTTACATTTAACACAAACACAAACGATAAATATTTAACAATTTCTATCAAATGCTTTAAGTCTGGCAACGCATAACAACAGATCTAACAATTTGTGCATATGACAACCGTGTGAACTGACAATTTTTCTACTGACGATTTTGTCAGATGAATTTATTGTCATACAACCATCTGGCAATAAATTGTAAGATTTCCTGACAACCGTATGAACTGACAAGGAATATTGTGCTGGCAATTTTCGATTGCCTGTACATTGTCAGCACATTGCCAGATCTGATAATATTGTAAGATCTGACAATCGTCTGTACATAGCTTTAGAAAATCCAAAACTGACACCGAGGCCTCAAATGTTTGGGTTCCCATAAAAAAAGTGCATGACTTGTGGTGTCCGTATATGGTTATATTTTTTCGTGTTGCACTATGTAAGTATAACGTTCGTATTCCGAAGAAGGCAAGTGAACATGTGATCATTTTTTATTTAACAAATCCATCCAGCAATTTTTTTATTTTTTAACCACTGATCTCAAGCAGTTAATGTGCAAATTTATATATGTATTTCATTCTCAAATTAAACTACTTAGGGTACGGTCACACTTGTCAAACATTTGCCCAAAAAAAGCCTAACCAACACTAATGAAAAAAATGTTGATCTAGACCAGCTACGTCCAAGCCATATGCACAATGTGCAAACTTTTATAAAGAGCTTTTTGCGCTTTCACACCAACGAAAGTACAACATCTACAACAACAACAACAACAACAACAGACAGCAATGCTTGCTCTTACTTTGCAAAGAAACAAAAAAAATTTAAGAGCTATCAAAGCTATTTACCTCAAATGCAAATATCACTGTATGTGTGTTTAGACGTAGCTGATCTAGACACTTGTTTATCAAATTAAACATTCTCGGACACAACTAATAGACAATGTCATAGAATCCAACATTATTGGCTACTCCCTTTAACTTGACAAACTTTTGTCTGAATTGAAAGATTTTTCATTGGCATTTAGTGGTTACGCTTTTTTGGGCAAATGTTTGACAAGCTTTAGTAAATACATAACAAACAGTTCGTTTCAAAAATTAATTTTCATTTGGTAATTTTTTTTTAACTTTTGATTAGTACAGTGTTGTCAGAGAGCTTTATAAAAAAAGCTTAAAAGAAATTAAATATTCCAGCCATTTTCGGTCTGTATATGTTCTTGCAGGCCCCAATTTCAAAAACCCTTTATTACCTCCGCTACAGTCATGGCAAAATGTTGTTATTTACAGTGCGTGGGTGCTGGTTTTGGTTAAAACGTTTTACTTAAAGTTTGTAAACACGATTGTGTGCGCCTTTACAAATAAGTAGTCAAGTCAAAACAATTATAATGATTTTCATCTCTTTTGAACTCTACAAAAAAATATAAAAAATAAAAAAAAAATCAAAGAGACGATGATTTTGTTAATTTAAAAAAATAAAAACTAACGTAAAAAAAAAATTTAAATTGTTGTTACATGTGAGGTGATGGTTGGTTGGTGGTTGGTGGTTGGTGGTTGGTGGATGTTAAGTGGGCAGGTTGGTTTAAATTTTAAAGGTTTTTTTTCCCAAATGCTTTAGAATTGTTCGCTACACATGTCTGAGATGCTTAACAGTTTAACAATTTAGCAATGCGCAAATACTCTGTAGGTGTCGTCAGTCAGTATCAGGTGGGTTTTTTTTCGTCTTTTCTTATTTTTGTTTACCAAAAACAACAGATCCGCAGATGCGAAATAAATAGCGGAGGTACATAATTTGCATTAGCAATTTTAAATGAGTGGAAAAAAAAACAAGATAAATCATTTGAATGTCTAACAAAAGGTAGTGCAAAATAAAATTAAATAAACAATAAGAGAAACTAGTTTCCGGTAGTATTTTGTTAAAAGAAATCTAACGTTTAATTTTTTTTTATCTTTTTTTATTAAATTTAAATAATCTTTTAAAATAAATCTGATTTATATGTATTTCAACAACAACAAAAAATCAACAAAGAAAAACCACATTCACTTTGCATAAGAAATTTATCTTCGTCAATTTTGTGAAACTTTTAAGCAACACAACGCAAACGAATCGATGTTTATGGATTCCTTGATAACAGGAAGTATCCAGCTTAAATAATTCCATACTAATGATGTGATGTAAGATGAGATGAGAGGAGATGAGATGAATTGCTGTTGTTGTTTAACTATAACAATAGCATTAATTTAATTTCGTTCATCACCTCATTCTCATTTAAATTTGTGAACAGAGGAAACAGCTACAAAGGCTTATAATTAATCCATTCTTTTACATCCGCTAATCAATTTAATTATTCATCATTTTATGCTTCACTATTATCAATAGTTAATTAACCTTTCATTTTTTTTTTAATTATTCACTGTAAACTGAATTTTTAAATAATTTTTTTTTTCGATTCATAATATTTTTGAATTTCAATAGGAGACAATAAACGAGGGTTGGCATATCATTACATTTTAAATTTCTACGTTTTACTGCCTCCAGTAAGACTTTATCGGGTTTGAAAAATATTTTTCAAAGTTATTTGAAAATAAAAAAATATATATAAGCGTAATTTCACCATGGTATTTTGACCTACATATGGGCATTTCTCCAAGAAACTACACTTTTTGTCACGTGCGACAGCAAGCAATTAACTTTGCATTTCTGAACAACGTGACTCGATTTTTCTTAAAATTTTACCTAATGTAGAGCTGCTGACGCCCTACACAAATATATAAAGAAATAAAAAACGTTTAGTTTTCCTTGAAAAAAAAACACGCATATCTGCTTGGTGTCGCACGCTACAAAAAGTTGACATTCCTGTGGAAATGCCCATATACATATCAAAGAATGAAAAAGCATATTCTCAGTCATATAAAAAACACGAATGAATTATTTTGAGACCGATGTTTATACAGATTATTAATCGGCTACAAACGCGTATATACAGGGTTATTTCATTTACACACAGATTTAAAGCATTTTTTCGAACACCACACTCACACACACACAATTTCCATTGCAGTTTATATACACAAATGTATGCATGTATATAAAAACATATCCCCAGTATCATGCGTATATTTTTTTGTCCGATTAAATATTCATAGCCTGAGTATAAGCATACTAAGACTAAAAGTAAGAGAGAGTCGTCAATGCGTTTGATACACATGCGCCTTTTTTTTAGTTCCAGCGTATTTTAATTTTTCGCATAAACGAGTTAGAGATGCTCTTGTATGTTGGAATCGCTTGTCATATTCGCTTGAAAGAAAATATAAGAGCGTAGGAATTGTTTGCGCCATCATTATGATTACACGCAGTTACTAAAATTAAGACTATATACATATTTACTTATGTATATTTAATTTTATATTATTTTTTATTTTGAGTACTCTTTGTCATTTTCTGACTCAATGAGTTTTGTTTAAGTCCAATTTCGAGCATTGGAGTATTACCAGGTTAACAATAAAATTTTAAAGCGAAAATTTTTGTGGAATATTTTAATCCATTATAATCAAAATTACTTATTTAGCTCTGTTTACGAAACCCCCAAATACCGAGAACATTTAGGGCCATTATTACAACTTTAAAATAGTTAATTTTAGGATGTTATCTGACAGGTAAATATATTTTGATTATTACAAGTAAACATTAATGTAAAAGTGACTAATAAGCTAACAGCAGGTGTATCCTCGTGGTAACTTTCAAAGTGAACTTTAAGCATTTTAACAGTCAAAGTAGCCTGTATGTACACTAGAGTTGCCACAATATATCATTTGTATTAATTATTTTATCGGACAGTTGTAATAATGAAAAAAATTAATGGTCACTTTATCGTTCACGTTAGCTAATGTTAATGTTAACTATCAGGAACTTCATCTTTAGGTTGCAATAATGGCCCTTAGAGGGTTAAGGCATCAAATAAAAATGGTCAACGGCAGATTTTACGCAAAACTAACGAGCATTTCTTATACATCAAATTCAAATATATATAAGCTCGAAATTAAACTTTAAATGTATTTTAAGTTTTGTAGATTTTTGGTGTTTTAAAATTTAATTTTGAACTCTCTTGTATCCACAGAGTTATAGGTTCAATCAGGCGTGCCGTACAATATTTCGTTACCTTAATATAGAAATGCCCTAACTCATTATTTTTTAGAAATCGAGATTTTTCCATATTTCGATAAATTAGATGTTCTATCGAAATACAAAAAAACTCGGTTTCAAAAAAACTAACGAGCCTTTTTATATTAAGGTAACGATTTCCAAAGCCACAACCGCTGCTATTAATATATTGACTTCACCTATTAGTGCTGCCACAACCATAAGCAGCTGTTTATGTTTTCATTTGTTGATTCACTTCAAAAGTTCAACAAAATATAAGTCCAACCAGTAAACAGCTGTTTATGGTTACCAATGATTATTATTATGGCATTACGATGAGTCACCTATACCTTAAATTAGACGTGCTATAGCCAAAGCCATAACTAAACCCAAAATTCAATTGTTTTCTGTGGTAATGGCTATGTCGTTATGGCGAGTCGCCTTTAATCAAATACAGTGTTGCCCATAAGTTTGGTTCGAACATCTTTTTTGTATGGTTATGGTTCTGTCACACCTGTCTAATTTAAGCTTATAACCAAATACAGTGTTACCCATTAGGTTGGTTCAAACAGCTGTTTTGTATGGTTATTGTCATGGCGCGTTTAATTGAACTTTCTTTAAAACTGAATGTTATGGCGAATATTTCTGTAGACCATTTTAATTCGAAATACCGCCGTTTAGGCATAATTTATATCCCATTTTTCAAAGGGGACAAAAAGAGAATAGTTTATACTTAACTTTATTTCACAAAAATGTAGCTCTTTAATTTTTACATGAAAAATTTACCTTAAATACAAGTTCTGTGACTTTCTATGCCAATTGACTATCGCAATGCTCAAATAATTTAATAAATGATAATAATTTTAATTCGCAAATTGCTCACACAGTCCATTCATCTCTTTATGCGCCTAAATTACTTAATAAACTTTCACAGAATTTTTGTATGGCTCTCATATTACAATGATAATTCTTGAGAATTTTCAATTCTATTTATTTTTCATTCTTACTTTTTAAACGACTGTGTGATAATTTGTTGTTGTCATGAAAGAGTGCCATAATAAAGACGACGACTTATTAAATAATGACTTCAATTTTCCACTTAAATCACCCTATCCTATTACTATGCATTTGTTGCACTGACGATAATAATGATGATGATGATGATGATGATGATGATGATGATGCTGATGATTGTGATGGACTCAGAATGTGACACACAAGAGAAAATTGAAGATTTCCTGTAGATATTAAGAATAGTATATCACTCGTTTAGTATTTGTTTAAATTTAATAAAGATATGAAGTACTTCAGCATTAGGAACATGAAAAAAAACTTGTAAATGTATGCAATCATTAAAAATATGATTTGAAAAAAAAAGAATTGTCTTCTGTCCAGCCACAACCGCCAAAGAAAAAAGCTTAAGATAAATTATATATTTGATATTTCTGCAGAGCGATTCAGTAACTATTTTCGAAGCGAAAATCGTAGTATTTATTGATATACTTATTCGTTTGCAGTAACGATAATATAATTCTGCAATTTGTTTTTCGCGATACTGTTCACTGGATTTACTCACCGTTCAATTCGATACCACGTGGCATCTCTGTACACAAAAATAACAAAAGCAGCTAAAAGTACAAAGAAGAACATAAAGAAAAATTAAAACAGAACAATAACAGCTGACTTCAACTGCGAATAGCGTTAAAATATTTTACTGGATGACAAAGTCGATAAGTTACAATTTTGATATTGATATGATTATCGTAATAAAAATTACTGAATTCGCCGCCTGTACCTGGATGCAGTAAATTTTACTTACTATAATCGCATGGCTTTAATAACTATAACGAGAACTTATGGAGTTTGCTAGGCTAGGTCAGAGTTGCCGTTGAAAATTTCGAAAAAGTATCACAAAAAGGGTATTTAAGAAGAAAAAAAAACGGTAAAAAAATGGTATTTTATAGAAAAATAGGGTCGTTTTTTGTGAAAAAACATTTATTTGAATTAAAATAAAAAAAGAAAAACGAATTTCAACAATTAATTAAATACCTAATGTATTAAAATAATATTAATTAACATACTTTAATTATAAATCAATGTTAACCCTCTCGTAAAAATGATCGCATGAAGCTAATAAGTTTTTTTTAAGCGGATATAGTCATAAGAACTGTAAGTTTTAATTTACAGAGGCAAAAAACATTAGGAACGAACGCCAGGTAAAGACAGTGATGACGGTCTGTAGACGGTCCTGCCGTTTGCAAAAATTTTATTTATAAAAAGTTTTATTAAGATTGAAGATGAAAGTAAGTTAAAATACATATTTTTTAATTGTCATGCTCCCAGAAATAATTTGCATTTGGAATCAGGGATTTGGGTGTCAGATTTTTTGCAACATTTTCACCATTTATTGGATTTTGTATAGACCAAAACAGTAAAATGATCGACACCATCAAACCGAACATTTCCAACACCTGATATGCTAGACTGTGCTGTGTCTAATTTTTGAGCATATGATTACGGCATACATTTTGTTAAAATGATACAAAGGGATATATTAAAAAAAAGGGTAATAAAAGTGTCATTGGCACGAAAAAGGGTCAAAAGTGATACTTTAGTGTCACAAGGGCAAGGCTGGGCTAGGTAGGCTGAAGTAAGAAAAGCAAAATCACAAGATAAGGCTGAGTTTACATCTGGCATTTCTCGTGTGCCATTTGCCCAAAAAAGCGTAACCAACTAATTACTAATGAAAAACTGTTTGATTCAGACATGTATTTATTGATTTAAACAGTTTGCAATCATGCTGGATTCTATAAAATTGTCTATTAGTTATATATGAAACTATTTAACTTTATAAATACATGTCTGAATCTAAACGTTTTTCATTAGTAATTAGTGGTTACGTTTTTTTTACATTTGTGTGGCACATGGCACACAGATGGAAACCCGGCCTAAGATTTATGCAGTATTTTGTCCTCCTTTGTGCTGTTCACTAGAGCTGTGCCAAATCGTTCTTTTCAGTGACCGGTCATTTTCGTTCAATTAGCAAAAAAAATTGACCCGTTCGTTCAATCGTTCACTTTTGAACGACAGTATGAAACAATGCTATTCTGTAAGAATAATAAAATCGGTTGTATATACGAGTATTTAAATAATGCGAATGAATGAATTGAAGAATTTATTAAAAAAAAGTTGAATTCTTTATTTAAAAAATTATATTTAAATTAATTTTATAAATAATTTAATGTTCTTTCGACTAGAATATTGTACATTTACTTTAATATTAAGATTAAGAAAGTTACTTTTGTTTAGTTTTACTAGTTTTTTCTTCAGATAATTAATAAAAGCACTGTAACTCTTTTATCGTTATTTATATATCAAAAGCGCATCAATGTTTGAATGTTACTTCTCAAAGTTTAAGTTAAAATGTTGTCCTCAAAAATATTTTACCGGAAACAAAAAGAAATATCTCAAGCACTACAAATTCAGTTTAGATTGAGGTAATGAAATGTATGTAGGTATAAGCATATATACAGTTAAGGTCTAACATCTTTACTTTGTAAAAACATTTTATAAAAAACACTAGTAAAAATACTTCTTGCGAAAAGACTGTTAAATCAAATTATAAAAAGAATGATGACAATGCCACAGCGATGTTAAATAGAATTTAGTATACACGTACCTAAACCTTTTAAAACACAAAAACTCAACTCAAACAAAAAGACATAACATAAATAGCAAACATGAACGAAAGCAAATTTGACATAAAAGACTTGAAACACAAACTGAATGAAGGAAAACATCGAGCGGTACGCTACTGATCCAAAAGCGTTCAGTAAAATCTCCGGATCAGTTCGTTCAATTAAGTGATTCGTTCAATTTAACCCGTTCGTTCATGAGCTACACAGCTCTACTGTTCACTTATTTTGACATTCCGTATGCGGAGTTGCCACATGTTATATGGTGAGCTGTGCACTACCAGAAAACCAAATTACAGAATGACATTATCGTTATTGCAATCAAATAAATATATCGACAATTATTAGGGTTTTTAGTTCGCAAAAAAAAAAATACTGAGCCCGTAAGTTATCCAAACGTCAATATTCATGCATTTTTTTTTGTTTCCTCCATAGGAACCAGTCGCTAAAATCTTGTTATTTTTTAAAAAAATTTAATTTCTTGTACAGTAGTAGCATCTTGATAAAGAAGAAGCTGCTGCATCTTCTAGTGATATATTTGTGTGTATGACACACGCAGATACATATCGCTCCCTTACTCAAACAACGCCATAACTCAAAAAATGGAGTCTGTAGGTTAATGATAGTAGAATTAATCCTCAAATCGTTCTTCATATTATATAAAAATTTCATCTTGTTTACTCAACTCTTGCGAGAATAATTTAATTCTCTTTTTGCATGAAGTTGTGTGTAATTTAAAAATTTCAAACTAGTTTTCTGGCATACTGGGTTTTTTGAGTTATGATGTTGTTGGAGTAAATGAGCGATATGTACATATATTTCTGTACATATGGTTTAATAAAATCTAAGTGCTAAAATTCATAAAGATGTAAACAGAAAGAAACTAAAGGAGAACGAAAGTAAGTATTCTTAAAAATAAATAAGGGGAATGCAAAAACATACGTATAGTGTGAAATATCATGAAAGCAACCATTTAAATAAAATAAGGCATAGTTTTTTTTTTTTTTTTTAATTAAATCAAGAAAATATTTTGTTATATTGCTTTTTTTTAATATAAACCAATAATAGGCCATTTACACCTGCACAAAATCTAGCAGATTTTAATTAAAATCTTTATGAAAATCTATACCGTTTAGACCAACTTTTTTTTTGACACTTATCAAGATTTTTTTATCCAAAGCAAAACCCATTAACTAAAAAATTTCCAAAACTACAACCAAATTACTGCAATGTAGCTAAGTCACACACCTTTTTAAGTAGACCGTAGCTAATTCACTCATCTTTTTTATAAATATGTTGTACAGGGTAGTAAAAAATTAATAAAAATATTTGATTTTTATTAGATTTCCTACAAATCTACTGACAAAATAGATTTTGTTTTGTATGGGAAATTTAGTAAAAAGCAGCAAGATTTAGCTGGAAATCTAGTAAGTACTAGATTTCGAGGTAGTGTAAATGCCCTATTAGGAATATTTGTTTCCTCAATTCAACCGAAAAAATAATAGATTTTTTCCATTACATGTTACATATGGCAGCTAAAATATTATTATTGTACTTTTACTAAAATATTGCTTTCTTATTGCAAACCACTCTGTGCGACTTCAAAATATTTTGTAATTTATAAAAAAAAAAAAATATTGTAAAAAAAGTGACTCTTAAATTTATGTTTTTATTCCAGCCAGAATGCCAGCCTAAAGTATCCCCTCCCGTCAGTGTAAGTTCATATTTATTTTCATATTCAGCACAGACGACATTCACAAATTCTGCTGGTTTCTCTTGCAGCAACATTCAATTTATTTTTTCCACTTCTCTTCTTCAGCATTTCTGCTTAACCAAATTACGAAAATAAGAAGAAAGATTTCATTTTGTAAATCATCAGCGTCAACTTCATCAACATTTCCAACACTCGAGTGACAGCATAATGATGTTGGAAATTATTATTTTTTATAAATAGGGTGTTTTTTTCAGGGGTATAGAACATTGAATTGAAATAAAACACAAGAAAATCGTTTTAATGTCCATCAATTTAGCTTTATTGGAAGGATAATTTTATGCCATTAATTAAATATGATTTCGGGCATGTGGCCGCCGCGGCTGGCTCGAATAAAGCCAATTCTACAGGTCCAATTTTCAACCACTTTTTCGAGCATATGGGGCCGTATGTTGGCAATAACGCCACGAATGTTGGCTTCCAAGTCCCCTAACGTTTCTGGTTTGTTGGCGTAGACGAGCGACTTCACATATCCCCAAAGAAAATAATCCAATGGTGTCAAATCACACGATCTTGGTGGCCAATTGACAGGTCCATTCCGCGAAATTATGCGCTCATCGAATGTTTCCTTCAATAAATCGATTGTGACGTGCGCTGTGTGGCATGTAGCGCCGTCTTGTTGGAACCACAACTCATCCACATTCATGGCATCCAATTCGGGAACAAAATAGTCGGTTAGTCGGCTCCAATTGCTGTGCACGGTAGCGAATCGATTCATTCGGGTCCTCTTCAACACTTTGCTCTACAGCGGCAATTGTTTCTTCGGTGCGCACTGTTCGACGTCTCTGCGGATGCGTATTATCACATAGAGTAAACGTAGTGCGAAAACGATCCATGGTTAACCGAATTAATTGCTCTGATAGACGATTATGTCGACCATAAAATGGACGGAGCTTGCGGTAAACTTCGCGAACTGAACCATTATTTTCGAAATAAATTTGCACGATTTGCAAGCGTTGTTCTTTTGTCAACCTGTTCATGATGAAATGGCAAACCAAACTAAATATTAATCTTTTGACAGCTGACAAAATGGCCGCCAGTTAAAAAAGTGATGCCAACTTAAAGTTCTATACCTCAATAAAAAAACACCCTTTACATATGTATGTATATCTTTTTGTATGAAAACAATAATGATTTCTTTCTATGTGTGTTTAAGTTTTTTTAAATTTACCAGCAAATATTGTAGTTTTTTCAAAAGATTTTTTGTTTAATAAAATAAAATCATAATGACCACATAAACGTCTTCATAATTTTCATTTATTATATTTTCTAAAGGGTTTGTAAAAGCAGGCATAAATAAACAAATAAGAACTTTGAACGTCTTTCATTGTGTAGTGGAATAAATGTGTCTTTTTTTTTATTTATAATTTAATAATAATGGATAGAGAAAATAAAAACTATTAAATATTATTTAAGTTGATTAAAGGCTTTTATGCCATAATAATGTAATTGATTTGATACGAATATTTAATGCTAGGGCGGTTTTTACATTTAGGGTTTTGTCCCTGCTGCAATGATTGCTTTTGTCACATTGCGCGCGTTTTTAAAATGCCGAGTTAGGCCATTTCTAATGTTATCATTTTGTGGTGTCATTTGCATATGTGTGCAGTGCCGTTCCCATCAAATTTTTCGATGACACACAATTTTGTTGTGTCTTTGTGACAGAAAAGAGTCCCATCCCTAAATAATGAAAATACGGTATCGTTGTCTACATCAAGAACTAATTTTGACATAATTACATTTAATGTCGTTTGATTGATCATTGTGAGACTTTGATTTTCGTATTGTTTGTTAATAAATATTAATACAAATGGATAATCGCAAAATTATTCAATTGGCTAGTGCCACCGTGTGCTTATCAATAATAAGAAAATAATTAAGAAAATCTAAAAAACGGCAAATAAAGTGGTGGAAAAGACCAGGGTTTAATATGCGTGCCATCAATGGATTCTTTGTACTCTGCATTCCAGTTTACGGAAGCAGGATGCCAGTTGGTTGAAAAATTTCATGTGCATGAAGACCTAACTCCACCGAAATTTCTGCACTTTTTTGCATTTCTATCCCTATAAGTGCTACATATACATATATACATAAATACATATGTATGTTTTCATACGGCCTCACGAACCTCCGCAAGCTGAATTAACTGTGTCGTCATGTCATGCGTCCAGGGCGCTTGAATTTTTCTCACACTCTCCTATGCTTTTTCACTTTCTTTTTCGTTTTCCATACTTTTACATTTTTATACCAGCACACATTTAAAATTCTTTCGGTATTTTCTCAATGTCAAAATGTCAACACGCTGACATTTTCTTTTTGTGTTTGCAATGCAGCCAACTTATTCTCACAACTGTTTACATCAGATACGTAAACAGTTTGTATGGTAATGCCACACAATGAAATATATCGGAAATGACAAACGTTGCCACTTTTTTCCCACTGTTATTTTTGCTATATTTGTCAAAAAATGCCACAGTGTGTACTCGGCCAAAGAGAGGTCCTAATTATTAACAACTTTCCATCTTGGAGGAAATGCTTAGAGCACGTTTAGATGAAGGGTGACGTAGCTGCCACAACGCTTACGTTCTCTTTTGGAGTCCCTTCTTAAATCCACGCGCGTTTACATAAAGACTTTTTAAAGACTCTTTTAATTTTTATTTGCTCAAAGTTCTTTATTCGTTCATTTGTAGCAGTGTTGCCATAAAGTAACTAATTGTTAGTTTATCCATAAAGTTTTGCTTTTTATAATTTACCACCAAAATACAATAGCCCAATTCACAATCTGTGCAAATGGTCTTGCCGTTGCATGTACAAAATGGTATGGTATATTCATACTCACCACCTAACAATTCTTAGTGGTGAGCATCAATATACTATATCAGTTTGCACGGCAAACAGTATATTTCGAATATCAGAAATTTAGAGAAAAGTTCAAAAATTTACAGCCTCTCCCACGTTGTCGGCAGAAAACTTTCGATCGTTTACTTACGTATATTGAAAACAAAAACTAATTTTCCTGATTTATTGTTATTTTCAGTACAAGTTCTCTGTCGTTAATATTCCAAAAATTTAAATCCACAAGGAAATAAAAAAAAATCTAAATCTTACCTTAACAGCCTGTTTGTGTAAGACGTTGGCTATGAAAATCTTGACGTTTTCGTAATATATTAAAGGAAACATTTAAAAGTTTTCTTTAATCTATTACAAAAACGCCAAGATTTCTAACGTCAACATCTTACACAAACAGGCTGTAAAGTTTAAATAAGCCTTAATTAACAGAAGTTACCTTTTTTGTTTTGACAATCTGGCGACACCAAATCGAACAATTTCACAGGCAGTGTTGCCACGATATATCTGGTAAATCGCCACAATGATGCCATCTTATTTTTTAACGCATTTACTTCTTTTCTAGCAAAATCTTTAAACAAACCTTGCTTAGAGTAATACTGTTTAAGTGACATAACCGCTTAGGAATGTCGGCCAAACATGCTGCTTTGCTGTTAGCCGTTTTGTCGCTCATTGCGTGGCCATGGCCCAGCTGTATATTTTCTTTCTAGCCATTTTTATCTTTTTTCTTTAGTGAAGTAAATTTATTTATGTTTTTTCTCTCTGACTCACCTGAAAAGATAAGAAAATACAAAAGAAACGTCATAAATAAGCCAAAGAAATAAAGTTTACAAAAAAAATGCTTTATAAACTTTTCAAATAAAACTGTCTAAAAATTTATATTATGAACTCCTTCATGCGATTTCTTTTCTAAAACTTTACGATAAATTATTTTCCCCATCATAATGTGCAGACTTTTTGCCAAAAACATGTGGTCAAGATTTAAAAAGATTTCTGCTAGATTTTCCACAATATTCTTGCAAGTTTTGGTTTTTTATTTTATTTTTTATTTTTGCTGGTAGGTTTTCTTCCTTTGTATCTATTATTGCCATTGATTTATGATTTGTTTGAGTGCAACAACAAACACTTTTAAACAAAATAAGAATATTTTGACTTTCAGTTCAAAAAGCTGCGGGATGTCGCAATATCTTTTATTGCAACTTTTTTCTTTTGATATTGCAGCACTGCAGTTATAGTTTCGCATTTATTTATTGCAAAATATGGGAGGAAAGAATAAAAAAAATATATATTTTTTTTATTAAAGCGTTCAAATGAAAAATTTGTTTGGAAAAAGCAAACTGCACTAGTTGTGGATAAAAAAAGAGCGAAAGATTTAAATTTTATTTAGTTTTATTTTTGGATTCACAAATTGCTAGTAATTTTTTAATTTTTAGTCATTTTTGCTATCGATTTCTTCCATCTTTTCTTATGAATGTATGCATAGGGCCATTCGGTTTTGTAATTTAAGCGATTTTTCGTAAATAATGCGATTTTAACGATTTAAAAAAATAATCCTTAATTCCAAATTTGCACACAAATTTGCTAGTACAGCTACACAATGAAGACGTATACTACTACGACGATTTTGAAAATATTTTGCAATGTTCTTTAGTCTAGTAAAAAATCGGCATAGTCGCCCCTCATAATGAGGCCCAATGCCTCCTCCTTGTCTTATACTTTTTCTTTTACAATATTTCTTGTGTACAAATCCCAAAATGCCAGAAGTTCCCTGAACAGTTTTATTTAACTGAAGTCGCTACCTACCATTTTTTTCTTATATAATTTAATTTGTTTTTATTTTAAATTTGCTGTCGGTGCCATTTAATAAGTTCAACATCTTCGTGCTATTTATTTGACAGTGTCTGCTGCTTTTAGTATATTTCGCTGCATTTTATTATTATTTATTTTACTTACAAAACACAGCAAGAGTTATTTTGTTTAAAGATTAAGAAATACAGATATACATTTCATATTTTATTGCAAATGTTTGCGAAAAAAGAAAATCAATAAATATTAGCAGAAGCTATTCTTCTAAATTTCTATTTTCAATGAGTTCATTCATCTTTTAAAATGATGAAATCTATAAGAAAAAATTTAATATAGATATATAAATTTTGTAATAGTCTGTAAATTATGTAGTTATATATCCCAAAATTATTGCAGCCTTAACGAGAGAAAAATATTTAAAAATATTTTACGCCTGAACATTACGTGCCCATCCAAGTGCTTGCTGCCATTTTTAATGTGCACACTTTTAATACGAACGTACCCATCATAAAAACATAAAAAATGCATTTAGGAAAAAAAATTTCTTAAATAAAATGAAATCGTACTTAAAGTTAAAAGGATTAACAAGAAATTAAAGATCACTAAGTGAACTTTACGCCTTATGTTAACGAGCCATATTTAAACCACTCAGACACGAGTTGGTACAACCAGCAAAAATTTTAGAGAGACCAGATTTTAAACAACGCGCGTGTTTTCAAAGGCTTTGTTTGCTTTATCCATGATACAATTATACAGGTAACCGCGAAGAGCCAGCTGTTTTGCTTGTTTCGTGATTTGATCTGCCAAACAGTGATGCCAACTTTTTTGGCTCTAAAAGCACATTAAAATTTAAAAAAAGCACAAAAAGCGTAATTTAATCACAGTCGTTTTAATTTCACGTGGAATGCAGAACAAACCCGTTAATTAATTTGTTGTAACCAACTGAAAATGAATATGAAATCGATTATATAATTTTCTATGTTTTAAGCTTACGATTTCATTTTAAATTGAAAGGATTTCCATCAGATATCTGATAATTTAGACAACTTTCGTATTGAGGGACGGTAAACTGAGGATTATAAGTACAAAAAAGAAGATAGGTGATTTAGGACACCCGGTTAAAGCTATTTTGCTTAGTTATATAAAACAAATTTCATGTATGAAATAACACTGCAATAGAATTATATTATATGATAATGTCAAATTCTCTGCAAATATTTCAAAACGTTTCCATTTATTTCCCATTATTTTCTTTTGCAGCGGCGTACGACTAAATTAATGTATGCTTTGTGGCCGGTGGCGGCTGTGTTCTCTGGTTTGTGCTCAAGTGCAAAAACATTAAAAAAAAAATTGAGCAATCGTTCTTATTGTTTTTGTTTCACTCACTTCAAACAACGAAACAAAACAAAATCAAACAATTTGTTTTGTTTATTTTTGTACTTTGCTTTTAAGTAACTACAAAGAAATCAAAATAAAAATAAATTTACAACTGTAAAAGTGTCGATTATTTTTGTTACGAAAATCACGTCCTAACTCCTGTATCGCGCAATAAATAGCATAGCTATAAAATAGAATTCCAAGTATTTTTTTCTGTGAATTTTCTACGACGTAAAACTTGTGGCTTTTTCTTTTTGATCATCATTCACGTCTGAATTTTTGTAAAGTGATTGTAACTGATAATAAGATTTGATTCTTGATGTAACAAAAACATTTTTTGCTTTGGCTCTTGTATCAATTTAAATTTCAGAAGGTGTGCATTTGACGACACCCTAAAAGTTTAGTTGCAAAACAGTAATTATCTTGCAATTTGCTAAAATAAAACAAACTTCTTATGGTCACTCTTAAGCACACAAAAATACCTTCAGATGCTGAACAAAAATTATCTTTTATAACTGATCTTTATGTGCAAAATGAAAAACAAATATCCAAAGCTCTAACATTTCCTAGTTAAAAATTCAGTAGAAAAGAAAAAAATAAAATAAATAGCTAACAAAACTTGAAAGCAAATTAAAGAAAGGAACACGCGACTGAATGCTTTGCAGCTTGTGTTTTGTTTAAATTTACATAAAATAAATTCCAACCAACTTAAGCCTAACTTTGGCTATTAACTGTCAAGCAAACTTAAAAATCCAACACAAAAGCCATCATAATTTAATGCGGTTTTTTATATGTATCAAGGGCGTATCAAAAACTTTCAGCACTTTCATCTCTAATGTCAACAACAAAAAAAAAAAGCCAAATTCAATTTGTTGAAAAAATAAAATCATCCTCACAACGGGAAGTCAAAAAGAGATACAAAAAAAAAACGTCTTAACTGATGAAGTCAAAGTTGGGGAAACTTTATTAAAAAAATGAAATCTTGATATGAAAGATTTACAAGAAAAAGAGTGTAATTTCTTCATATGACATAAATAAAACTATTTTCTTTGGCAAAGTTTCAACGACACCTAAGTGGCAAAAAAATGGCGGAGAAGCTTTAAAATTTTTTATTTCATTGTGTACAATTTTAAGTTACAAACTGTACTTTAATGACTACCAAATGTAACATACTCGTGTATTGCAATAACCGATTGCTGCTTGTTTATGGTCCCTCGAACCAGATTCGTCGCAGCAATGTAATCAAGTCATATTTTACTATTCCAAGCATTTATCAAAATTGAATTTTACGATATTAGAGTTTTTGATAGTAAAAGGAAGTGATTGGATCATTTTACCGTGTAAAGCCGCCTTCGAACACTGCAAAATTTTTTTCAATTGCAGGCATTATAGCAGACGAGTGGAAGAATATTTTCATGATTCGGCAGTTTAAAAAAAATAGTTAATGGTTTTTTTAATAGTTTTTATTCTTTGACAATTTCATGACTTTCATTTCACTACGATATAGCTGCACTGATTTCTACACTGAAAGAATTCTAAATATTTTCATTAAAATGGCGAA
Source organism: Tachina grossa (assembly GCA_949987645.1). Lineage (NCBI taxonomy): Eukaryota > Metazoa > Arthropoda > Insecta > Diptera > Tachinidae > Tachina > Tachina grossa. The sequence continues at coordinate 32,034,788 of OX465275.1, forward strand.
ATAATTTCATTAAAACCACGAAAACCAGATTAATAAAACTTATCCCTGAAGAAGCTGGAAAATATCAGCGAAACGTTGGATAAGTAATGTAATAATATTTTTTTATTTACATTAAAACACAATAAAGACCTTGAAAGCCCATATTAGATTAATCTGTAATACCAAGGAGAAACAACTGTAAATGTTTCTTAAATATGAAGAGGTTTCTTAATAATTGGAAAATATTGTTGTCATAAATCCAATGAAATATTGTCACAAAACTAGAATACCAACGAAGCAATTCCAATGAAATCCTATCACAATTTCGTGAAATTTTCATTAGATTTGTGAAAAAAATCTAATGAAATTATTTCGTTGGATTTATGAAGCAAAATTCTTTCGGTTTAGTTGGAAATTCAAGCCGCAGTTGAAAGTTTCGAAAGAGATGAGAGACTCTGCAAAGATTACAGATGACTATCGGAAGAACAATCAGGCTTTTTTAGGGTTCCGTACACCAAAGGTGAAAAGGAACCCTACTGTTTTCGCTACGCTGTCCGTCACACGCTATTTTCTCAGGAACCGTAAGAGCTACGGACAACAAATACATGAAAGTTAAAAATTAAAGGGTGTTCCAAAACGAGCAACGAAAAATGTAAAAATCCCATGTAATACACATATATTTGTATGTACATATGTATATTGACATTTGAAATTTTTTAAATTAGTGTATTTTCATACAGACTACAACAATAACACTAATATTAAAAAAAAAATTAAATTAAAGGGTGTTCTATCAGTTAATGCAATTTTGACTATGTAATTTTGACAATTTGCTATATCTTGGAAACCGTCAGAGGCAAACACTTGAAATTTTCAAAAACGGTAAAACTAAAAAATCCCAAAATTATAAAATCGTTAAACCGACAAAAAAATTGTCAAAAATTAAAAAAATCGCCAAAACGAAAAAATCGCCAAAATTAAAAAAAAATATCTGACACTAAAATAAATCGCCAAATTCGAAAAAATCGCCAAAATGGCAAAAATCGCCAAAATGAAAAAAACGCCAAAAACCGAAAAAATCGCCTAAAACGCGAAAATGTCGCCAAAACTAAAAAAAAAAATTATATAAAAAACCGCAAAAATGAAAAAAATCGCGAAAATGAAAAAACGCCAAAAATCGCCAAAACGAGAAAAAAAGTGTTAAAACTAAAAAAGCGCCAAAACTTAAAATAAATCGCTAAAACCGAAAAAACGTAAAAAAAACCAAACCGAAAAAAAACCCAAAAACTAAAAAAAATGCAAAAACAATATATTATATAGGCTGCAGTTTGTATTAAATTACATATCTAGTGTTCGTACGGAACCCTTCGTGCACGAGTCAGAGTCGCACTTTACTGAATTTTATATTTATGATTTGATCATGCTAAAAAGTTCGCATCGCTTTTTAAACCATATTACATGTGATAATTATTAATGAACAAATAACACCAAAGTTAGTTGTAAATATTCTGACAAACACATAGTTGAACGGAACAAGTAGCTGTTTTCGAAGGCCACTACGCCTTCATCATCAGTGTTCTTTTGTGTTTGGTCCAGTGTGTGTAATGTCAGTTGATGTCGATTTCTGCTTTATATACTCATCTTTTCAGTGTAAATGGAATATGTGAATTGTTTTGATTCATCTTATTTCAATTTGCTGAAAGCTTTTTTTGTAATGAAAGCTCAATTTTACCATCTCTAAATTTACAACAGTCTTGCCATTGTTGTTCGTTCTTTACTAATTATGCTTTTTGATTGAAACGATGTGGTAATAATTTTTAATATAATATAATCTCTTATCTTCATTTCCTTTCAGAATGGTTACGAAATCATCTGTATTAACGAGTTTAACGATGAACGGGACTGGAAGTATTGGGAGAGAACTAGGTGGGTTCCACCCTCCTGTAACTAACGGAGCAAAAACTATTCAAAAGAAGACGAGAAAAGTGAGTCCGTAAATTTTTCCTCAAGTATCAAAATCTACGAGAAATGAGCTTTCAATATTTTGGGGATATTTGCATACCGATGCAAAGAGAAAGTGACGATTTATTCTTAGAAGTCGTAATTTTAAGAAACCTTTAAACTTTTATGGGCTTTTTTGTATTTTGGAGAAAATGGTCTTGTTTGACTATTTTTCCTGTAACATTGTAAATTATATCATACTTTATGTGCCTTTAAAAAAAATATTTTCTTTTTGTTTAAATAAAAAAAATAAATATTTAATTTGTATTTTTCACATTGATTTTTAGCAACTGGAATTCTCTCACAGAAACCGTCATAATTCGAAAATCGCACAAATACGCAAATAGGTATTCTGGGATTTATTAGCTAAAATCTTATATTGTAAGAGCATAAAAGCATTTACCCTGCACTCATCCGCAAAGTTGTTGAAACTCAATGTATATATCAAAAATACCACATTTTTAGAGCAATTCATTTCATTTTTTTTTTAAATATTTCTAAAACATTTATCTTAACAAAAAATAATTTTTTAAATGCTCATATAACTGAAGTTGACGGTTCCATTATAAAACTTTTACTTATAGAAGTCTTAACAAAAACTGTAATCACTTGAAATATCAAAGCTTTTCTATTTTAATCAATGCGCGCAAAAATAACTAAAATTATTGAATTATTGAACTTTGAGCACACACTGCAAAAAAAGTAAAACTAAATATCAAGAACTTTTATTTTTGCAGTTAGTGATGTAGAATTTTATCTACTTTCATATGGTACCAAACACAGTTGTGAAAGTTAAAGTTTATCTTTTGAATCAATCGGCACTTGTGAAGGTTTTCACCCCACAGTGCGATGTTTCGATACTGTGTAATACTGAGGAGTCCACAGGGTTTTAAAAACTTCATTCTATTCTAATTCGAATGCCACATGAATGATTTTACACTAAATTCCTCATAATCCTCATTAACCTGGCTGTCCCATGTATGTTTGGGAAATTTTGTTTACGGCCGTCTTAGAGATCGATTTGATGCTTTTGGGTCTAAGATTTATGTGAACTCCTAGATGACGTTCATAAACCACACTGATCCTAATATTGAATGAACGTATGCGTTGAGCTGATTTGAAAGGTACACACAGGTTGTAATACTTGAACACAGTTGCCCTGACTAGCAGCAAGAAAAGATACTTTGACTTAAGCGGCTTACAAGAAATGACCTAGTTGGGGGGGGGGGCGGTATAGACAGACAAAACGAGTTCTACTCAACAATAGAAAACCCTGTGAGATATTAAAAAGTACTTAAACCACCTGCCAGGATCAGAAGAAGCATATGTTGCAAAGCAACAGCAACTAGAAAAATGCCGACATGCTGCATCCTGCCAACCTGCATTTTTCGAATACTAGAGATACAAAAGTTTTCTCCCTTCGAAAACTACTGACTGCTACTGGCAGGCTGATGATATTTTCTAAACTTGATGGAACAGAAATGCACTGTAAATACCACAAAATTGTACTCGAGAGCGAGTAGTGTCTATATGGCTATTAGCTACTAGAAATTAAACACATTCTTAAGAATGTCAAGATAAAGTGGACCTAAGTTCAATGAGTTTGCTTGCATGCCCAAGCCCCTTTCAACATATTTAACCTAACATATTTTTTCAAAAAATCCTTTTTCTCGCATTTAACTTTTGCTACATTTTACTCAGGAGTTTCTATTATTTTCAAGACAATCGTGACTTGTGTACGCTGCTCCACAAATCTACATAAAAAAAAATAAACTAAAACCTTTAGCTTATACATAATAATACAAAATTGTAACCAGTCAACACCACACCTCTCTCTCTCCCTTGGCCATTATAACACAAAGACTTAAAGTTTGTATATATGTGCGTCAGTCCGTCCGTCTGTCTGTCCGTCTGTCTGTTTGTTTGTTCGCCTTTTCTAGCCTTTTCGTTAAACATTGAAACTATGAACACGTGTTTTATGTTGTTTTCAAATTATTTAACCAGTTAAGCTGCCACCAGCAGCAGTTGCAATGTTACACTAACTTTTATTTCTCTGCAATATGTTTTTTGAGATGTTGTTAGTATCGTTTTTTTTCCAGCCCAATTCATGTTCCCTCCCAGTCTTATTTCAATTTAAATTTAGCATCTTTCCAAGACCTAGAGATTTTAATTTCATACAGTAGCCGCCACATAATTCAATGGCTTTAAATTCTCTTTTGATATAATACATTTTTTTCTTTTTGTTTGCCTTTGGTCTTTTCCTTGTGCCTTTGCTGGAGTCTCATTTAATCCTTCGTTTTCTTTGCGCTAAGTAATTACATGAAGAAGCCTCTCAGATTTTTTTTTCCTTTATTTCCAGTTAAAGTGGAAAATCATGTTCTTTACATCGGTGTTGAAGTATTTATTGTTGGTGTGAATTTTGTCGGTTGAAATTACAATTGGGTGGTCATCACAATTTGAATTACGTTGTACATGTTCGCGTTCGTTGTAGTTTGTAATGGAGTTTAATTGTAAATCAGCAGAATTTAAATGTTTTGTTTAAATTTAAATGTTGGTCTAAAAACTGAAAGAAATGCGTTTTACAATTAGGAAAAAAAAATTAAATATGCAAATAAAAATGTTGGTTTTTAGAGTTTCGTACACCAAATGTGAAAAGGAACCCTTTTGTCTTCGCTACGATGTCAGTCCTTTTGTACGTCAGTCCATCTGTCTGTGTATCACAGGCTGTTTTCTTGTTAAAGGTTAGAGCTACGCACCTGAAATTTTCGCAGAAATATGCTGCAACAACAAATATATAACAGTTAAAAATTAAAGGGTGTTCTAAAGCGATCAATGAAATATGTTTAAATCCTATTGTAATATACAGAGAATTATATAAAGACACTTGAAAATTTCAAAGTTAGTGTATTTTAATACAGATCAATTAAAAGTGAAATAACAAAATATAATTCTTTCTGCCAAAAAAAACCGACTTCAGTTCAAAGATATGATAGAAGAAGATAAGAAGTACGTGAAATATAAAATTAAATTTTAATGGGCGTGCCTCCGCCCATTTTTTAAATGCAAGATTGTGTGTGTTTTCAGGGCTCAGGGTACGTGTTAAGTATTGTAAAAATCGGCAAAGCAGAGCCACTTAAAATAATATATTAAATTTAGATGGGCGTGACTCCACTCGTTTTTTTTTTTTTTTTAATGGAAGATTGTGTCTATTTTAGAGCTCGAGGTGTGTCGTAGAACCGCGTGACATATTATAATAAATTTTAATTGGCGTAACTCAGCCCATTTTTTTTTTCAACTTTCAAATTGAGTAATTACAATAAGTAGAATATCATAAAATTAGATTTAAGAATTGTAGACGTGTCCCCGCCCACTTTTTTACAATGGAACCAATGGAAAGCTATACCCTCTCAGACAAAAAAAAAGAACTTATACAATTGATCTAAACTGTACCGAGCTATGAAGAAACAACCAAAAAAAAAATAGAGACAAATTGTTAACATACTCCTTTTTTGAAGTCGGTTAAAAATTAAAGGGTAATCTATCAATTTTGGTAACTTGCTGTCTTGGAAACCGTAAGAGGCAAAATTTTAAATTATTCAAAAACGCTAAAACTAAAAAATCCTAAAATTAAAAAAAAAATTCCGAAATGAAAAAAATTGCCAAAACGGAAAAAAACGCCAATACAAAAAATAATTCATCAAACATAAAAAAATTGCAAAAAAAATCAGGCACCAAAACTAAGAAAAGGCGCCAAAACTAAAAAGATCACCAAAAACCGAAAAAAAATGCCGAAACCGATAAAGTGCTTAAATGAAAAAGCGCTTAAATGAAAAATATCACCAAAAACAAAAGAAATCGCTGAAATGCAAAAAACAAGCAACAGAAGGCACCAAGAATTAAATATTGCCAAAAAAAAGCTGAAAAAATGCTGAAACAAAAAATTGTCAAAATAAAAAAAAGCGCTTAAATGAAAAAAAATCGCAAAAATTAAAACAACGTCAAAATGAAAGAAAAACACTAAAACAAAAATGATTCGTTCAAAAAATGTCCAAAAAATAAAAAGGCACCAAAGCTAAGAAAAGGCATTAAAACAAAATAAAATCGCCAAAAAGTGGAAATCGTCGAAACGAAAAAAAAACGCAAAGCTAAAATAAACACCAAGAACCTAAAAAGGTCCCAAAAATAAAGAATGCACCAAAAATAAGAAAAAACACTTAAACAAAAAAAAATCGCCAAAAACTGGAAATCGACAAAACGAAAAAACGTTAAACTAAAATAAACGCGAAAGACCAAAAAAGTTCAAAAAAATAAAAAAAGCACCAAAACTAAGAAACGACATTAAAACTTAATCGCCAAAAACTGGAAAATATTTACAAAATGCCGAAACGAAAAATCGCCAAAATGAAAAAAGCACTCAAATAAAAATATTGCCAAAAATTAAAGAAATCGCTAGATTGCTAAACAAATCACGAGAAGCAAAAAGGTCGCCAAATAACTTTAAAAAAAAACAACAAAAACTGAAAAAATTCACTAAAACGTAAAAAGCACGCAAACTAAAAAAAAACGAACAGAAGGCACCAAAACTTAAATATTGCCAAAAAAAAGCTGAAAAAATGCTGAAACAAAAAATGGGCAAAATAAAAAAAGCGCTTAAATCAAAAAAAAAATCGACAAAAACCAAAAAATCACTGAAATCACTATGCGAGTCAAAATCGCACTTTACAGATTTTTTAAATATACACTAAAAAAATATCACAAAAAATAAAATATGTAAATCTCTAAAATGCATAAAAAAAATCAGCAGAAGTAAAAAGGCCGCCAAAAATATCGACAAAAAGGGGGAAAAAGCGACTCATTAAAAAATTTTTTTTTCTTATAATAAACATGGAAGGACCCCCTTCCATGTTTATTATAAGAAAAAATTTCATTCAATGTTTTTTAAAGCAACTAATCGGGTAAATCAATTATGCGGGCAGCAATTAAGCGGAAACTACTGTATAGGTATTTATATATGAAGTATTTGCATTTACGTATTCCATAGTCCAAGTTCTATGCTAAAATTTTTGTCTATACTTTACTCGCCTAGACGTTCATACATTAATCAATTACCAAATCCTTTGGCATGAACGTATGAATCAATACAGACATTTTTTTTTTTCAATTTTAACAATGTTCCAGCAATTTAATTGTAAATTTTACTTGAAAGAAAACAAGCAGACACCAAAAGCAAAGCCGGCCGATTGGCCGGCCTGGACGGGTCGGATATGGTCTGGTCTGGGCTGACGACGGAGACGGGCCAAAAAATACAAATGAAACAAGCAACAAATAAAATAAAATAAAACAAAACAAAAATAAAACAAAACAAAAAAACAACAAAGTTGTATTTAACATGTTGTTTGACACCAGAATTAGTGTATGTTTGTATGCATGTGTTGCGAGTGTGCTGGTGATTTTTTTGGGATGTTGTGTAAAGCCATCATTGGAAATTTTAGCAGTATGGATTTATTTTAGACGTGAAATTTTCTTATTTACAATAAATGTATGTAATAGACCCCTGCACAAGACCACTTGCAAGAAGTTTAAAAACATTATTTAAAAACATTAAATGCTTTACTACAGCGAAATATTCTTAAAAAAAACCCTAAACAACACTGTTGGCAAGACATTTGTTTCAGTTATTGCAGGGATAGAAGAAAATACACATACCATCTACATTTTACACACACACTTAAACGTACAATATGCAAAATAATAAGCATACACGCATCAACACTACTTCTTTTCAGTGTTTGTTACGAACAAGAAGTCTTGTTCGCTTGTAAACACTCATATACATAAACGAACATCAATACATTCATCGTCATTCGCTTATTAAACGACATCATTTATTATTGGTTTAGTATAATACATGGCACGATAATACATTTACAATAATACATTTACGTATTTACATTTCAAGACTGTTTACGCAGCCCTCTAGTACGTAAGTAAGCAAGGGTACAAGCAAATCATCCATCGATTCAGGCATACCTATAAAGAAATAACAAGCTAAATTCATATAAACGTTTGCTGGCTTTACTGATCTTTTGTTTAAAGATTTTAGATGAACAGTTCGACTGGTTGGATGGCTGGCTGGCTGCTGCTGTGGCTTAAAATTTCGTTTACAATTTAAAAACACACATTTTACATGTGAACCAAACAGACGTAAGAAATACTGCAGGATTATTCTGCTTCTTATTATATTTTCAAAGCGTTTACTAAAAAGTCTTGAGAGTTTAGTGATGAAAAAAAGAAAACAATAATACGGTTTATGGTGTGGGCAATCAATTGTTGCATGTTGAACATTTCTAGGTAAAGGGTGTTTTTTATTGAGGTATAGAACTTTAAGTTTGCATCACTTTTTTAACTGGCGGCCATTTTGTCAGCTGTCAAGTGATTAAGATTTAGTTTGGTTTGCCATTTCATCATGAACAAGTTGACAAAAGAACAACGCTTGCAAATCGTGCAAATTTATTTCGAAAATAATGGTTCAGTTCGCGAAGTTTACCGCAAGCTCCGTCCATTTTATGGTCGACATAATCGTCCATCAGAGCAATTAATTCGGTTAACCATGGATCGTTTTCGCACTACGTTTACTCTATGTGATAATACGCATCCGCAGAGACGTCGAACAGTGCGCACCGAAGAAACAATTGCCGCTGTAGAGCAAAGTGTTGAAGAGGACCCGAATGAATCGATTCGCCACCGTGCACAGCAATTGGAGCTTTGTCCATCAAATTTTGTTCCCGAATTGGATGGCATGAATGTGGATGAGTTGTGGTTCCAACAAGACGGCGCTACATGCCACACAGCGCACGTCACAATCGATTTATTGAAGGAAACATTCGATGAGCGCATAATTTCGCGGAATGGACCTGTCAATTGGCCACCAAGATCGTGTGATTTGACACCATTGGATTATTTTCTTTGGGGATATGTGAAGTCGCTCGTCTACGCCAACAAACCAGAAACGTTAGGGGACTTGGAAGCCAACATTCGTGGCGTTATTGCCAACATACGGCCCCATATGCTCGAAAAAGTGGTTGAAAATTGGACCTGTAGAATTGGCTTTATTCGAGCCAGCAGCGGCGGCCACATGCCCGAAATCATATTTAAACATTAATGGCATAAAATTATCCTTCCAATAAAGCCAAATTGATGGACATTAAAACGATTTTCTTGTGTTTTATTTCAATTCAAAGTTCTATACCTCTTAAAAAAACACCCTATATATGCAATGCGACATAACAGCACAACAATCAGTTGTAGGCACAATACTATATAACACACGTAGGATTTTGCTGAATTAAATTTCATTATTTTAAAAACTGAATGAATGGCCGGGGTTGGATGACTGACAGACTGACTTGACTGATGCAGCATGCTAAGTCCGGTCGATTGGTCGGTTTGCTGATTGCTCAGTTATTTGGTCTCTAGAGGTTCATATATACATTATAGTACGTATTGTTGTTGTTGCACTGAAAACGTATGTATGTATGTATGTTAAGTGGTTGCTTGCCTGCAATTGCATGTGGATTTGTGTCGCCATTTTTTTAAGAAATCAAAAGACAAAGATTCAATTTGACTTAAAACTGCTGCTGGTGTTTGGTTCACGTTCCTTGCCTTAAGTTTCCTTAACATTTGGTCGTTAGTTAAGTGGGCTGTGGTGAGCCGATAAGTTAAAGAAATATGACATACAGCAAAAGGTACGTGGTCAGTTGTGAGAAGTTGTTGGCTTCTTGCTTTTATAAATATATTTTGAAAAACAATTTCTTCTTTTACATTCTAAAATTGATAAAATCGCGGGGTAACGCTTTTTTTATATAATTTTCCGACCTCTTTATATATGTATATGTATATAATAAAAATATACATATATATATAAAGACCCAAAGCCTAAAAAAGGTAAACTAGTTAAAAAAAATGCTGAAATATCATAATAAAAGTAAAGAAATAATTTCTCATTTATGGTTGGCAACCGAACTTCAGTTGCCTTGTCAACTGGCAAAGCAACCGAAATCATATTTTATTATGTATGGCAACATTCTGCAATGTAACAAAACTTATCGAAAATACGTCTACAAGCGATAATTGACAACTGGAAATCATCTAAAAATAGGTTTAGAACATATGAAATATGAGTTATAAAAAATAAAATTGTTAAGCAAAAATACTTAAAAAATTCTTATTACAAAAATTATTTATTCAGTGAAATTAATTATCAATGAAGAGAAGGAAGTACAAAGTGTGGCATCTTATGCTCTCATAGGTAAATAGTCATTCTCTCAACAATGCTACCATACGAGTACTTTCAATCAAATTTAGTACATTTCGTAAACATCACTACATGGTGATTTTTTATTAACTTTCTTTTTGGCAACACTGTTTTTGGCTCCTCAGCTGTTTTCCTGTAACATGTTACTGTTAAACATGTTTAGTTTGGTCTATAATTTAACAGTGAATCGACTAACAACAGCCAACTTTTGGTGAACGGGTGCTGGCAAAGTTGGAGGAAGTTCCACTTTTTTATTGGAAAATTGTGTTCAGCCACGAAGCTCATTTCTGATTGAACGTGAACAAGTAACATTTCCGCATTTGCTGTGAAGACTCCAGAAGCATTATAGGAACTGCCAATGTATCCCGAAAAATTCAGTGATTGGTGTGAATTATGGGCCGATGGCAGTATTGCACTGTACTTTTTCAAAGATGACGAAGGCAGGAACATTACTGTGAATGGCGAGCGCTAACGTGCGGTAAATGAAAAAAAAAATTATTTAAAAAATGGAAGAGCTGGACTTGGCTGATATATGGTTTCAGCAAGACGATGCCATATACCACACAGCATGCAAAACAGTTAACCAATTGAGAGGCGAGTTCGGTGAACAGTTTATTTTACGTTTGGGACCGGTACCAGGACCGGACACTAAATTTTGCAAGCAATACTTTACAAAATTTACAATTTACTTTGTACATAAAATTATTGGGTGTTTTATGTATTCGGATCTGCACCTGGCTCAGTTTTCGCTTCACTTAACTTTATTTTTGATTTAAGCAAAACAGATACATATTTATATTAACACACAATCTTATTGTCAATGAAAACATAAAATTTATATTAAATTTCTATTATTGAACTCTTGCGTTAGTAAAGAATAAAATGTAAATATTAAACAGCTGATGCAGATATTTCCGTCTCCAATAGTCCCTTATTCTCCAGCTTTTTAGAATACGAGCAGTGTTGCCAGATAATAATGATGGGAGAATGGTAAATAAATCTAAAGTATCTGCCAGAATGTTCTACAGAAGTTGACAGGTTTTTTAAAGCTTGAATGCTTTTAATGATAAATAGAATGTGCTAAATTAAGCAGTGAAAATGCTAAAATGACATTAATGAACATGAAGAGAAAACACTCCCTGAGAAACTTTATAATTGGGCCGCAGCATATGTGTGCTACATAACGCCACTTATAGTTAGAACACGAAACCTCCCTCGCATATTGCAAATGCTTTAATTTAATTCGATTTTTTTTTATTTGAAAAGCATTTTGAATGAATATCAAACAGGCAAAAGGCTGAAATTTTCGTTGGCTGGCTGGCATGTGCGAAGGTGATATTCTCTAATCTGATGTGTCAGTTCTTGTGGCTTCTGTGACTCTTGGGTTTATTATTTTTTTCATTAAAGCAGCAAAACTGAATTTTTGGTAAACTAAAATCACTTTTAACTTAATCGTATTTCAAAGCAGTATTTATTGCATAATGTCGCATTAAATTTCATTTGTGACTGACCTCCTCCTCTAAATACACTACGAACTGCAACATTTAATTAGCAACAATAATGTTGTTTGTTGTTTTGGTTGCCTGAGAAAGAACAGCGCAAACAAATAACTTTATAAAAAAAATTAAAGCTATGAATTTCTCATACGTTCGTTGTTTGAATCTCCTGTTGACTCATTTCAAACTTTTTTTTTTTTAATTTAATTGCGTGCTAATAGCTTTGGTACAAATTTCAATTAAAAAAAAAGTAAAAAATTAAAATGTTTTTAAATCATGAAAATCGTCACATTAGCACGTACATGACGACAGAAATTGTCAGTGGCAGTTTAACATTTTATTTGTGTGTGCCCGCTCGCTTTTTGTTTTCCTCCTTTTTCTCAACAACTTTAACTTTTCGCCAAGTAAGAGCGACTATTTTAATTTAAAACTGGCAATTGCACCAGGGAATTAGGTACTGACTGATTGCTGCTGCAAATGCTCACACTACTTAAACGGCAGCAGTTGTAGTCAGTCAGTGGTGGCTAGAGTTACAAACAACACTGTTGTTAACATTTTAATTAGAGTTTTATATTGATCGTAAAATTGTTTTTATGATGTTTAACAATATGTATGTAATTTGCACATGTTGCAAGCAACCGGTGAAAGATGAAATTCTGCATGCAGGGTGTAACATCTGTTGCAAGTTTTATTTGAAAAAAAAATCTATCACCTATAGCAACATGACTTTTTTAAAACATATTTTAACACTATCTGAAGGAAAATTTTTTATGGAAAATTTTAATTTTCAATCGGAACTTAACAAAAACTCCTGCCTATTATATCCCATGAATCATGATAAGTTTCGCTAGACAAATTGGAAACAATTAATAAATAGTTTTAAATATTGGAATATCATTGGGCTAGTAAAAGTAGCGATTGCGCTCTTGCAAAGATTTAAAAATATACAAATGTCATTGAAGTGTCATCGAAGTGTCACCTAACCCATTACGAAAAGATTTTTTCGATTAAATAAATATACATCACTAATCTTTTTTTTTTCTTTTTGTCAACAGATATTTTTTTAGGTTTAGCAATTTTTTTTCTATTTGAAAACCTTTCGGCTTTCGTTTAGGCATTTTTTATATTTGGGCGGTATTTGCTCATTTTTTTTGTCATTTTTAGGGTTCCGTACACCAAAGGTGAAAAGGAACCCTATTGTTTTCGCTACGCTGTCCGTCACACGATATTTTCTCAGGAACCGTAAGAGCTACGGACCTGAAATTTGGACAGAGTATGTAGAACCTTGGCCGCTACAACAACAAATTCATGAGAATTAAAAATTAAAGGGAGTTCCAATTGTATGAACATATGTATATTAAAACTTGAAATTTGTAAAATTAGTCTATTTTTATACAGACTACAACAATTAACACTAAAATTTAAAAAAAATTAAATTAAAGGGTGGTCCATCAGTTAATGCAATTTTGACAATTTGCTATATCTTGGAAATCGTAAGAGGCAAACACTTGAAATTTTCAAAAATGGTAAAACTAAAAAAACCGAAAATTATAAAATCGCCAAACCAAAAAAAAATAGCTAAAAATTAAAAAAAAATCGCCAAATTTAAAAAAAAATTTCTAACACTGAAATAAATCGCCAAATTCGAAAAAATCGCCAAAATGAAAAAACGCCAAAATGAAAAAAATCGCCAAAACGCGAAAATGTCGCCAAAACTAAAAAAAAATTTAAATAACAAAAATTGCAAAAATGAAAAAAATCGCCATAAATATAAAAAAATCGCCAAAATGAAAAACGCCAAAAAACCGAAAAAAATCGCCAAAACAAGAAAATAAAATGTCAAAACTAAAAAAAAGACAAAACTTAAAAAAATCGATAAAACGGAAAAAACGCAAACAACGCCAAAACAAAAAAACCTAAAAGACCCCAAAAACGAAAAAATGCCAAAACTATATAAATATTATATATAGGATGAAGTTTGTATTAAATTACATATCTAGTGTTCATACGGAACCCTTCGTGCGCGAGTCAGAGTCGCACTTTACTGAATTTATTTTATATTTATGAAATATTTTCCGTTTTAGCGATTTTTTTCTTTTTGTAAATTTTAGCGGTAGAGCGGATTTTTTTAGGTGATATTTTCTTTCTTGTGGCAATTTTTTTATATTTAAAATATATTTTAGCGCTTAAGCGATTTTTCCCTTTTTAACCCCCGATTAAAAAAAGGGGTGTTATAAGTTTGTAGTGTGTGTCTGTATGTCTGTGTATCTGTGTGTCTGTCCGTGTCCACGTACAGGCCAAACGGCTGGACCGATTTTCATTTAGTTTTTTCTGTTTGAAAGATGACTTGATCGAGAGGGTTCTTAGCTATGTTTGAAGAAAATCGGTCCAGCCGTTTAGAAGATATAACATCTTTTTAAAATTTTTAATTTTTGTTTTTTATTTTGATTTGTGTAGCGAGTTTTTCCTTTAATTTTTTAATTTCTTTATTTTGGCGGCTTTTTAGGTTTGGTCAATATTTTTTCTCCTTTGGATTTTTTTTTTACATGCTGTGCCATAACCGCCAAGAAAAAAGCTTAAGCGACATAATTTTCGAACTTATGCCCTAATTCTGTTCGACGTATATATCGCCTTGTCTATGGACGAAAAAAAGTTGCAGTTGTGATACTTTAAAACAATTATTATTTATTGTCTATGCTAGAAGGTTCGTGTATTTGCTTTATGACCTTGTTTCAAACATTATTTCCAACACATATTTTTTTCATATATTTTTCAAACTATTATATAATACTATTGTATAATATTTTTATTTTTAATTATCAAAGACAACAACTATTTTTGAAGAATATAATTTAGAGAATTCAAACAGAAGAACTCATAAGTATTTTCAAACAAAAACGTCCCAAATCTTTTTACTGAGTTAGGGCATTAACTTTTTGAACAAAATTTATCTTTTTTAGTCAAAAAAAAAAAAAAAACGAGGTCCAAAAAATTTATCGGTTAAGCTTTTTTGGCGGTTATGGCTCAATATTAAAAAGATATTTATTGTTTTAGTGATTTTTTATTTTTTTTTTTATTTTTACGTTTTGGAAATTTTTTTACGTTTGTGCGGCAATTTTTTATTTTTAAGAAGATATATATATTCTTCCAGTTTAGCGATTTTTAAAGCGAAAAGTAGTTTTTTGCAAAGAGTGTAATATTTTAGTCACATATGCTTAATTCACAACAATCTTTATCGTGTATTTGTGTATCAAATATACTTTTGGTTTTTTAATTGTGAACACCCTCTGTGTTGTGTATTAATGTATTTTGTATTTTTAATTAAAATAGAAGAACAAGCTACATACAAATTCTCTCAGAGAGCCTCTCTTATTTTAAAAACATATGAAATAAAAGTGTAATAGTGTATTTAATTTTTATATGAAAATTTCATACAACAATGTTACACTCTTGTATTTAATATGATAATACAATCGATACAGAGATATAAGAGGTTTTGTCAATTAAGCAATAGTGTAAACTTTTTAAAAATATTAGAAATTTTTGTACAAAATATAAACACTTTCATGACTAGTAGGCAATTTTTATACGTACAACTTATTTTTTTTATTTTATTTTAATTTTTATGCAAAATAAAATTTATTAAATTTCTATGCAGAAAGGAAAAACTTTATGCACAAGGAGTAACTTTTATGATAGAATAGTAGTTTTGAGCTAAGTCCAAATATCTTAGTTTTTAAGCACAAGGCGCAAATGTTTGCACAAAAATCTAAGAAATTCTAGGTTGAAAAGAGGAACTATTACACAGCAAAAAATTTCAAAAAAGGTTTGGAATTAAGCATTTTTGGTGTTGGTAATCCAGTATTGAAGTACTGGATTACCAACTTAACGATTTTAACAAGGCGTGAGACTAAAATAACCGATTCTTGAGAAGTACTTACTTTTTTATTTGTCAACATATTCATTTAATCTATTAAATCTAAAATAATAATTTTCCTAATTTTTTAAGTTTTATGTAATGTGATTTGTAAGCAAGTAGTTATAATGGTAAGGTGTATTTTTTTGCTGGGTACACTCATGTCTAAGGACATGCACATAACCCAGCCAAAAGGCGTGTTGTGCGCTTAATATAACTAAAAAAAAAATTTAATGTAAACTTGAAACTCAAAAATCCAAAATAACAAAAAATTATATTGCAAAACATTCCTTCTAATGTTAACCAATAGAAAATAAAGCGGCTCTTAGAAAATTCATATCAGCATTAATAACTTTCTTAAACTTGTCTAATATCCCCTGAACTTACAATTTGTATAGTAACCCCTATAGATAAAAAAAAAAAATCTAATGCTCTAACGACATGTTTGCAAATAAGAAACCACCCGATATAGATAACAGCGATAAACAGTTACAAATATCTTCCATAATTCACCAATTCATCTGCACATCTCCCCTTATCTAAAAGTAACCAAAGTTCATATAAAAATAAAAATAAAAAATTAAAAATTATCGAACAATTGCGTGTCCTCTTACAAGCCGCAGCATGCAATGACCAACCAGCAAAATACACAAATTTACATGGTAAAATTGACACAAAACATATGCTAAACAATACACTCTTTTTTAACAATTCTCACACTTCGCGCACTCTTCAACAATCGTCAATGAACATCTTACCTCTTTCAGTGCGATTGTTGCAGCGGCATTACAAAGTTTTCTTTTTTTTACTCCTAGTTGTTGTTGCAACTTGCAACATTCTTTTGGAGCAATATTATCAGAGATTATATGAACACGCATTTAAGAGAAGTAAAAAAAGGCGATTTCAAACACACGACGACTACGACTTTAGGAGGAGCAGAAATAAAAGACAGACAGGCAGAAGGACAGAGTGCAATAACGTATTGATCATTGATCGTACTTTACAAAGAGTGAACTTAATACAATAATACACGTAACTGCTGCAGCACCAACAACAACAACAACAATAACAATAGTATTAGCCCAGTCAACTATGGCTGGATGCTTGTTGGACTGAGTGAATGACTGACTGACTGACTGACTGAATGGCTGCTTTGCCTGGTAGGTTGGTTAAAGTCTTAAGCTAATCGGTAATTTATTGCTAACGATGTTATGCAGACACGCTTAACTAGAGACGACTACGTTGCAAGGAGATCACACAATACGGATCTAAACAGCCAACAGCAGCATACAGTCAGTGACAAGAAATTGTAAATATGTATATATTGAGCACATGGTCAAATAATCCTAATAAAATAGGCCTTGCTACTTCGTATATCAAATGAACTTCGAGATATCATTATGCTAATGATACGGAAAAAAATACAGGAATAACAATTCTAGATTGTTCTTGTTCTTTTTAGAATTATAGAACTTTTAGTTGGCAATACTCTTTGATATGTGCAGCATTTTGTCAGCTGTTTCGTGCTTTTCGTTTAAGGTTCAATTAGACGTGCCATAACCATGACCAAAGAAACCAATTGAATTTTGGTGTCATAACCTTAATCCGCTGTTTGCTGATTATTCATACATATTTGTTTTTTTATGCTTTTACTTTTTTAATTGTTTGCCACATGCCTAATGCCTCACTTATAAAGCCAGTACTTTGGTTGAGATTATTTAGTCCCAGTATTCTATTTCAACATTGATAAGTCAAAAGAAAATAACCGCATTTCCTTCTTCCGAACCCAAAAAGAAAATGCGTTATACGAGGGCGGATCGATAAGTCTGTGACTTTTTTAATGAAACACAGTTTATGTTGCAAAACAAAAATTTATTTTTCAACATAATCTCCTTTTAACTCAATACTCGTACACTTGGTCCAACGTTTCTCCAGTTTTTGTATCCCTTCTAAAAAATAGAATTTTTGGGATCCTTAAAATAGATATAATTACATCGTTGGAGCTAAATCTCATTCCACTGAGCCATTTCTTTAGGTTTGGAAATAGGAAGCAATCACTAGGGGCTAAATCCGGAGAATATGGCGGATGAGGTACCAATTCGTAGCCCAATTCATAGAATTTTGCCATTGAGACTGCACACGTGTGCACTTGTGCATTATCTTGATGAAGAACTTTTTCTTGGCCATATGGGGTAGTTTTCTTTTAAAGTTCTCATTAAATCGGCCTAATAAGTTATCATAATGTTCGCCGTTTGTTGTTTTCCCTTTTGAAGATAATCGATGTAGATTATCCAGCGTGCATCCCAAAAAACTGTTGCCATCACCTTATTGGCCGACAAACTATCCTTGGCCTTCTTCGAAGCAGGTTTAGTTAGACTGCTGCCTAGTCTTCGGAGTACAGTAATGGACCCATGTTTCATCCACAGTTACAAAACGCCGACAAAGCTCATTCTGATTGCGGTTCATCAATTCCAAACAATCCTTTGAAGTTGTCACACGTTTATGTTTATGGTCAATTGAGGGCAAACGGGACACCCATCTTGCAGACAACTTTCTTAAACACAGCTGATCATTTAAAATCGAAACCACACTGCCATATGAAATGCCTATGGCATCAAAAATCTCACGCACTTTTCTTCTTCGATCGGCCAACACTATATCGTGGATTTTTTCAACATTTACCTCAATTGGCCGTCCAGAACGTTCAGCATCATTTGTACTTGTGCGACCACAACGAAAGTCAGTAAACCAAACCACTCTTTTTATTATTGAAATCGATGGTGCAGAGTCCCCATAGTATTTATCGAGCTTTTCCTTGGTTTGATTGACGGTTTTTTTTTTTTTTTTTTGAAAAAAAAAATAATGTTTATTGAGCACATGAAATTCACTTTTTCCATTTTCTTCTCAAAAGGCGAAGTAGTCTGTTATCAACGGCTGCCAAACACAAACTAAATGACACAGCTTGTTCAAATTTAGACAGGAGTCAACTGACAGTTGCCTCTTGACAGGAGTAGTGTTGCCATTTCAATCAAGAGGCGTCTGTTGGCCGCCATATAGAATTTTGACAACTGACATATCTTTAGTGACACGCCCGAGATTAAGGCAAATCGGTCCACGCGTTCCGTATATATAGTGCCGCAAAATAAATAACACACATACATAAATACATACATACATAGACTAATAAACACAATACCCTTCTTTGCTTTGCGCAGTCGGGTAAAAATATCAAGCGGTTTCCTTTAACCCGCTGTACTAGAAGTTCCTGCTCTTGTCTGGTTATTGTTAGTCCAATGATTGCACCATTTAAGATGATCTCTTGTTATGCCATTTCTGGGTATTATTATTACTTTCGCCTCCCCTCTACGAGCTTAAAGGCTTACACATCCTTTGAAAAAATATTTTACTTCTTTTCTACATGCAATGTGTATGTATTTGACTGGTGACTCTTTGCATGCATTGGCTTGTGTTGGGCTATCAAGGCCTTAATATCTGCGTACCCAAGCCCCAAAATAGAAACTTAAGCTTAAGTTCGCTGGTTTGGTTGCTGTGTCACACAATTCGTTTCGCAACTGTTGCTTTGCAAGGCAACAATATATAAAGCCTGCTATAATTCGATATGATCTTTTGCTTCATTTCGTTAAGAAAAAGTATTGTATGTGATTGTATTTTTCTCGTTTGCAGTTTTAAGTTCGCATTTTAGAGGATTTGATAGTGCAAAGACGACGACGACAACGACGACAACAACGAAAATATTGTCTGCCTTTATACGGAAATATACAATTTATGCTGTTATATGCCCTTTTTTGCTGCAAGTTGAAAATGCTGTTTGTTGCACTCTGTCTACAAAATCTGCAAAAATTTTCCAAATAAAGAGTATAAAAACAAAGATGAAGAAAGAAATAACTCGTTATGTTACGTTTCCATTTAGACTTTTATTTATTTCCTTTAAGGAAAGAAAAAAAAACAATCACATTCGTTGCATCTTTCATGAAATGTTTATGGTTTCGAAGCGGGCAAGAGGTGTACAACCCTTTTGGCTACGAAACTAAAAAACTTCGTGTAACGAGTATTAAAGAAAAACAGGCTTCAAATCGTTACATACGTGATCGTATCGGCAATCGTACGAAAACAAATTAAATGATACGTCAATCGTATAAACTGAATGGGATTTCAATACGTTCACATATGTCATAATCCGAAAATTGTGTTTTTACGCGACGAGTTGTACGTTCACGGATGTAACGATTTGACCCCAGGGGGCAAATTACGGCACTCGTTATGGAACGAAATTGCGAAATATTTCAATAGAGTTTATATGGAAATGTTTCGTAATTTCGTTCGATAACGAGTGCCGTAATTTGCCCCCAGATCTTTGTTTTCGTAATCGTTTGCTATATCAAACGATGAACGATTAAAAGTCAAATTTTCAGTCACTAGTTAATTATTATTATTGTTTAATTAATACTTCATATTCACAGTGTATTATGAGCAAATAATGGTAACCCTATCAAACTTTTAATTTTCACTATTGGCAGCTCTGCTATAGCATATGGTTTTTGTTTGCCCTGAAAATTTTAAAACTCATAACAATTTTATGATACTGTTCATAAGATTTTGCCCGTCATAATAAAATGGCCTGATTCTCTACACAGTTTGTTTCTAGTTAGCGTGCCACTTATAGCACACCTCTTCTGCTGGCTCGTTCAAAATAGAACAATATGCTACATGCTGTTTAAGAAGTAAAAATTATTTTGCTGTTTGTGGCATTGAATATACAATTCTTTACGATTCATATTTTAACAAGAAGTGTGAAATAATGATTCCTTGGCAACGATAAGAGGTTTCATAAAGGCAAAGCCCCCAAAATACTCAAAATACTCACACACACACACATGCACACACGAGTGGCAGTAGTAGAAGGACATTGTTGCAAGGTAGCACAACGACAGATCGTTTCTGTTTTTTTCTTTTGCTTATCCCTACTTTTTCTTTGCAGTTTGCCAGAAATAATAAAAAATAATGGCCAGTTTGCGGGCAACAAACACAAAATAAGTTTCAAAAGAATGAAATACATCTCAGCCTATACATCTGCTTTAAAAGAAGCAAAGAATGGTAAGAAGAAAAATTGCCAAGGCAACAAATCTTGCCACATGAATCTTTAAATGTTATGAATGTGTTGTTGATCGTGTACGTATTTATGCATGTATGCATGTGTATGTGTGTCTGTATAAATGTGCTTTTGTATGCAATAAAATTGAAAATTAGATTTAAGTTTTGAACCCCACAGCTTTTGCTTTTTTGAAAAGTACAAATGTTTTCAATGTTGTTGAAGACCTTCTTTCCTTTTTTTTTTTGGAAAATATAAACTGTGGTAAATTTCCTTTAATAAGACTTTTGACGCCTTACAATTCGCCTTTAAGCACATTTCTTTCTATATTTCGTATTTTTTTTTCTTACCTTCGCAACCTGATTGAATGTTACTGATTATTGGAAGCCAACATTTAATGAGGCAAAAATAATGGGTAGAAAATGTTGTAGAAGTACCATAAAGTATCAAGGCAACCCTGTTTACAGTTGATTAAGAAGAAAAAGAAGAAGAAGATATAGAAGAAGAAATGAAAAGGTTAAAATAATAAATGCACAAATTGATGTTAAGACAAATTGCCCAACATTGTTGAAAAATGTGTTGTAACAGGCAGCACAAGAAAAAATTATAATAATTTTAGAGAACGCTACTGGCTTTATTTGAAATTACAAGATGAATTATTTTATTTATTTATTAGATGTTGCAAATACAATTAAGAATTAGATCATAACTATCGTTCTAGTGAAACAGACCAGAGCCTATGGTAGGATGCGAACCCACAATCTCCACACTAATAGGCTAGTGCACCAAAATTATAATTTAATTTATTTATTACATTTAAGAAATTTATTATTCGACATATTGTCAGAAGTTTATTTTACTAATTTGAAATTTATTTGTCTGTTCAAAATGTGTAGTTGAAGTCTACTGAAATTTTCAAAAACGGTAAAACTAAAAAAATTCGAAAATTATAAAATCGCCAAAAACCAAAAAAAAAAAAAAAAAATTGCTAAAACGACAAATAGCACCAAATTGAAAAAAAAAATTCTAACACTAAAATAAATCGGCAAAACCGAGAAAATCGAGATGAAAAAATCGCCAAAATGAAAAAACGCCAAGAACTGAACAAAATCGCCAAAACGCGAAAAAGGCACCAAAACTAAAAAATCGCCTGAATGAAAAAAAATCGCCAAAATTAAAAAAACGCCGAAATGAAAAAAATCGTCAAAATGAAAAAAATCGCCAAAATAAAAAAACGCCAGAATGAAAATATGCCAAAAACCGAAAGAATCGACAAAAAGGGGAAAAAACGTACCAAAAACCGGAAAAACGCAAAAAACGCTTAAACTAAAAAACCCTCAAAACCGAAAAAACCCAAAAACCAAAAAAAAAAAATAAATTAATTATATAATAATAGGATAAAGTTCGTATTGAATTACATACATAGTGTCCGTACGGAACTCTTCGTGCGAGGATGAAAGACGCACTTCACTGCATTTATTTTTAATTTCATGTAAATATTATTGAATTATGTTTGCATATCTTTGTAAGTATGTGTGTGGCTGTGTTTTACTGCATTTGTGTAGATAAATTTTCTTTGAATCTTAACAAAATTATTTACATTTAGATTCTAGAATACGAACGATTGGGTCGTCTGTTTGGTATATCCAGTCAACATAAAAAGTCGTAGTCAAGTACATATTTGTATAAAAGTTCAGATTTTTTAAATTTTTTAAAATTTCTGAATTTTCTTTTTTTATAAAGTTATAAACTCGAATTGAACACTTTATTGCCCAAAAGTTTTGTTGACAAATCCTAAGATATGGTTTCTTAAATAAGAATAAAGAAGTTTTAAGCTTTTACACTAAAAAAAAAGATATATTCGAAGACAAATTTTAAATTTTTATTTAATATTTTTCAAAGAGATGTATTTTAGTAGGTGTAACCTTCTTTAGGAAAAATATAGTGATAGAGAAGACAGGCGGTGAAAGAAGAGAGAGAGGGAAAGGCTTCATTATTTTACAATTCTGTTTTTGCACGTTCTTAATAACGCAGTGTTGCAGCGCCTCTGGTGTTAAAGGCGTATTAAATTTTTTTAAGATGTGGTTAGTAGCCATTTTGTCGGTTATTTTACTTTGCGATTATTTTGCTGCACAACGAAGGAGGGCGCTAATTATTTTTTAATTAGCGTTTTATTTATTTATTAACGCACTAATAATCCCAAATTATTGTTTTACTTATTCAGTAAAGTATGTTAATATGTTATGTTAAACTTTCATTTAAACAAATAAAAAAATATATTTTTTATTGAATGAGTAAAATAATAATTTGGGAATACTAGTGCGTTAATAAATGTTAAACTTAATTATTCTCAAAGCTGCACTGCCTTATTCATAAAAATTTTTTCGTTTTATAAGTTTTATAAAAGAAATAAGATATGAAAATCAGTTTTCTGAACCTCTTAAAAGTCAAAAAGTTGTTTGTGAACAAGATTTCTTTTAAGGCAACAAAATTAATTTTTAAACCCAACATTAAAAAAATAAAATAAACTTAGTTCTATTTCCTTTATAAAATTTAATTTTTTCTTTTTTTATTTGGTGTAGACATTGAATATATTATTAATTGCAAATTATAAAAATAAACATTTCGTTTTATTTTGCAAAATCGTTCCTGTAATTTATTTCAAGTTTCATCGCCTTATTAATTAAAATTAAAAGATATTGATGAAAATCTTTTTTTTTTAAATAAATTCATGTATAATTTATTACAATATTATCATCATTCATTTACTTGCCACAATAAGAGAAAAATCTGACCAACAAAAACAAAACAAAAAGTCTTACAATTCTTGCAATATACGGAAGATCGTTCAAACTGTTTAAAATCTCACTTTAAGTGTTAACGAGTAAAATAAAAACTAAAAAAACAGAATGTCTGAAATAAAATGCAATTTATTTCGTTTGTTCTTTTCTTTCTTTAATTAAACAATGCGATTTTTGCCTACAATTTCAGTCATACCAAGAGCATATTGTTGCAAGCCTCATGCAACGTAGAGAGGAACTGTTGAAATGTTCGTGTGCAATAAGCGGTAGTATTCGTAGCATGCAGCAGTCAGTCCCAAGATCTCTAGAGATTTCAATGGGTATTTTATGTGTCCATTGTTATTATTTTTTTATGGACACAAAACGAGAACTTATGCTTGGCATTTTCTGGACAATTGTACTTGTATAGAGAAGAGCTTCATTCATTCAGCACAGAGTTTTTTCTTACTTGTTTTGCCTTTTATCTTTGATTTTCCTTTTTAAGCTGCATCTTGTATTCAATTATTGATTTGATGTGCTTGAGTTGATTGACATGCTATGCATTTGGCTTTAAGAAATATTCAAGTTTAGTTCCTTTGCCAAAAATTCGCTGCAACGAATTTTCAATTTTACCACACCGGAAACGAATTCAATGCTACAACACATCATGAAAGCTTTTAGTGGCAGACATATTCTTTTATTTTAATATTTTGTAAAAATAATATAAGACTGGATAAATTACATGGAGGGGAATAAATGGATTGGCTATGGATCGCAAAATTTAATCACTAGAGACATTGTGCAAAGCGAAACAATATAACAGGACAGACATTCCTATTGCAACATCTACATAGAGAAAACAGTGCCTAATAATTACCTCATAAAATAGAACAAAATTAATAAGAAATCTCTATGGTTTTTTTTCAATAAGGAAATCTTATTAATTTCATAGAGAAATCCTTTTTGAAAAAATCAAGAAGAAATCTTGTAGTTTTTATGAGGTTATCTTATTGATTTTTTTAATAAGGTTTTCTTCTTGATTTTATGAGGCGACCTCATAAAATAAAAAAAAATTATGTATTTATTTTTCTTTGTGCTTTTGCTTATATATTTTCATTTAAATTATATACCATATACTTTGAGAGGAGACAAGTATTGAACCAGTAAACTTCTGACTGATAGACAAACACTCTAACCAATATGCTAACAAGCAGTCTGAATAATCATTGAAATAATTTTGCAAACATGCTTATACAAAAACGAAAAAGATCATGAAAAAAAATTGTTTGTGTCTATTTATATATAGATATGAAATAACAAGACACCTCATAAAATCAAGAAGATTTCCTTATTAAAAAAATCAATAAGATGCCTTACACATAATCATATAGGAACCTAATAAAATCAAGAAGAAAACCTTATTGAAAAAATCAATAAGATAGCCTAATAAAATCAAGAAGAAATCCATATAGTTTACAATTTATAAGAAAACCTAATAGAATCAAGAAGTTTTTCTCTATGGATGGTTTTTTTGGTGCCAAAAATTACGGAAATTGAGTAAAAAAAATTGGGAATAATAAGATTTCGTCTTGATTTTATGTGGTATTCTTCTTGATAAAATTAATAAGATTTACCACATAAAAACAATAAGGAATCTCTATGAAAAAATCTTCGCTTCTTTCGGCTGAGATACCCCTTAGCCTAAAAACGTTTCATAGAGAAAATCTTATTGATTCTATGAGGCAGTTTTTTCTCTACGTACATACTCGTACATATAAGTCAATCCCTCTGCTATTCAAAATGGGGCAAAGGAAAGATATTTTATTAAAAACTTCACTCTCGATTTGGTTTTTAATTAGATTTTTGTTTCTTATTATTAAAAAAAATTATTGAAAGAATCCAAAAATTTTTTTATTCCAACATCCAAAACAACATTATTGTTTTGTTTTCTGAAATAAATATCTTAGATTTGAGTTAAAAAAATTTATTCAAGCATCGGAAAAAATTTTCGTTGGAATTATTAAATATTTTTGTTTCGAATAACCAAAATAAATAAGATTGTAGTGACTGAATGAATACAAATTCAAATTACAGTACAACTTCGATAGTCCGGCACGCGCCAGTCCGGTCACTCCAATAATTCGGACGCTTCTGCACTTCGGACAATTTAAAGTTTTTACCTCCACAATCCGGACAAATTTTTTTTATGCAAGAGCAAAAACTAAAATCCAAGCAAAACAAGCGAGTTGACAGGAATTTTTGTTTTGTTTTGTTATTCGTACTTTGATTTACATTTTTCACTGTTATTGCTTCAATTTCGGTTCATTATTTCTCAAGCGTGTTTGTTTAATTCCATTCGAAGTGCCATCGTTTTAAATAATAAACGCAAACATTAAACACTAACCTTACATTAGACATGTTGCCGAAAATTTCCATGTTCCTAAATCAAAGATTTATGACATTAAAAAAGTACAGGGTGGGCCAAAATAAACCAAGGGGTGTAAAAGTTTAATAACTTTTTTGTTTATTAACTTTTTTTTTTCTTTCAGATTATATAATATACAAAATGGAAATTTTTTTACACTAAGTATGAAAAATGATGTCTCTTAAATGACCACCGTTTTCAGATTCTAAATTTTGCAGTTAAATTTCAAGAGTTGGCCAGAAATGAAATCAACTTTATTGAAAATTTGATTATGAGTGATGAAGCTCATTTTCATTTGAATGGCTTTGTTAATAAGCAGAACTGTAGGTTCTGGGGTTCTCAAAATCCAAGAGCCATTCATCAACGCCAATTGCACCCCATCAGGTGTACAGTATGGTGTGGGATCACATCTGAAAATGTCATTGGGCCCTACTTCTTCGAGAATGAAGATAGAAGTGCTGTAACCGTAAATGGAGAGCGGTATCGGTTTATGATAGAAAATTTTTTACGTCCTGCTCTTGAAAACAGACCTGGTATGTGGTTTCAGCAGGACGGAGCCACTGCCCATACTGCCCAAAACACAATGCCACTTTTAAGTCAAATTTTTGGAGAGCGAATAATTTCTCGAAATTCGGAAATTATTTGGCCAGCGCGATCGCCAGATTTGACAGCACCCGACTATTTTCTTTGGGGTTTTTTGAAGGAGCGAGTGTATGTGAACAAGCCAGAGACAATCCTTGAACTCAAGGCAAACATTGTTGCAGAAATTCAAACGCTATAGCCACAAGTTTTGAAAGATGTTATGGAAAATACTCTAAAAAGAGCCCATCAGTGCGAAGCTGAAAGCGGTGGTCATTTAAGAGACATCATTTTTCATACTTAGTGTAAAAAAATTTCCATTTTGTATATTATATAATCTGAAAGAAAAAATAAAAAAAGTTAATAAACAAAAAAGTTATTAAACTTTTACACCCCTTGGTTTCTTTTGGCCCACCCTGTAGTAATGGATGCAGAAACAAAGATCTCCAATGCAGATGCAAAGAAAGCATTTCCAATTTGCATTCAGTGGGCTGAGGAGAATAAGAGAGAATAGAGCAAAAGACACAAATCAACCACCTCAACAAAGTTAGTCAGCACAAAATAACTTCGTTTTTTTTAATATATCATAGTATGTATGTAGTATATGTGTACATACATATGTATGTATGTATTTAATTCACTTAGATTATTTTAATATTTTCAACTGCTATAGTCCGGACAACTCGTTAATCCGAACGAGCCTAAAACCATATGTGTCCGGATTGTCGAAGTTGTACTGTATTCCAAAAAAAAATTTTATTATTCGAATCGAGTAAAAATGTCTTACTCAAGTAAGCGAATAAAAATTGCTCATTCAAAAATAATCGAATAAAAATTCGTTATCGGCAATAGTCGAATCAAAAGTCTTATTCGAAGAATTGTGTGCAAAATATTCCATTAAATAAAATTTTATTAAGGGTTTTCATGAGAATGTTCAAAAGTCCCGCAAACTGTGCAATTGTGCATTTTTACATTCTCATAAATAAAATGTCAAAAATTGTATAGAAATTTATTTACACAAACCTGCTAAGTTTGTCCAATAATTTTTACTCGTAAACTTAAGCTGTGCAATTGTGCATTTTGTGAGCAACAACTTCTTGCTTTTTTTGGATTTCTTTAGGCATTTTTAGACACACACACACACACTTTTTTATTTTTATAGAAATATATAAATATGTTTTTAGAATAAAAATTTCTTGAAATTTTCTTATTTTATTTTTATTTAATGAACTTTTTGACGTTTTTTTCAAATTTACATAAACTGTTTGCACAAAAGTTCAAAACGGGCTTCATGGAAACAGTCTCGCAAGTTTGCCTAATTGCACAAATGGCAATTTTAAGAGTTCTCATGAAAAGCCTTATTATTTATTTATTTATTTAAGCAATTATTTATAAAACTTAAAGTCTTTATAAAGGGTTTTTAAAACAATTTTTCTTAGAAAGCCGTTGTAAAGCCTTTTTAAGTTTTATAAATAAGGCTGTTAAATTTTGTTATTTATTTATATGTGGCATTCTCCGAGAAAAGGGACCTAGTGTGTCGAAAAACGGGTTTGGACTTAAGAGTGGATTCTGGTACCTATAAGGGTGTAGAATAAGATGAAATGAGTTTTTCTCAAAACTTCATTTTCGCACACTGGGTCCCATTTCTCGGAGAAGGTCACATATATTTATTTCATTTTCTATTTCAAACTAATAAAGATTGCTTAACTTTTCCATATATGTAAGTATGTACATACAAAGTCTTGGCAATATTTTTTGTGATTTTGAATACCTATGGAAATATTTGCAAGATTCCAACCGAAAAACGTGGCGTTTTATGTGATTCGTTCTATTATTTCAATAAATTTCGTTTTGTGCAAACAATCGAATGCATATTTTTTTTATATATAATCATAAACCCATTTTATTCGAGCTATTGAGTAGAAATTTTTATGTGATTAACTAAAAAATATTCGAGCAGTTAAATAAAAAATAAAACAAGTTTGTATTTCAACATTTCATTGTTTAACTATTTTATTCGAATAAAAGAATAAAAAAAAAATATTCGAAGCATTGAAAATTTCTAAAATAATAATAAATATATTATTTGAAAAATCGCATAAAAATTGTTTTGTTCGAATAATCGAATGAAATTATTATTCGAATAAAAAATTTTATTCGCAGTATTTAAAATTTATTAAATAATAATAATTAAATAAATAAATAAAATAAAAATATTTAATATACAAAATCGAATAAAAATTATTTTCTTCAAAAAAACGAATGAAATTGTTTTTCGAATCAAAAATTTTATTCGCAGTATTGAAAACTTCTTCAATCAAAATAAATAAATGAATAAATAAAATAAAAATATTTAATATGAAATATCTAATAAAAATTATTTTATTCGAAAATCGAACTTCAAATCACAAATATAGAAACAAATGGAGTTCGAATAATAATTAAAATTAACTAAAAATTAATAGCCATGGGCCTGTGGCAAAAATTAAATAAAAATATACTTAATAGTAACAAACAAAAAAAGTTTGTCTTAAGTAGAACAAAAAATAAGCAAATTAAGTAACATGTGTATAATTAGTAAAAAGAACAAAACGACAATGGTAAGACTGTTGTAAATATAGTAATGGTAAAATTGAGCTTACAATACAAAAAAGCTTTCAGCAAATTGAAATACGATGAATCAAAACAATTCACATATTCCATTTGCAATAAAATGCTAAGAATATAAAGCAGAAATCTACATCAACTGACACCACACACAGTGGACCAAACACAAAAGAACGCTGATGATGAAGGTTTAGTGGCCTTCGAAAACGGCTGGCTGTTCCGTTCAACTATGTGTTGTTAGTGAGAATATTTACAACAGACTTTGGTGTTATTTTGTTCATTAATAATTATCACATGTAATTTGGCTTAAAGAGCGATACGAACTTTAGCCCGTTCAAATCACAAATATAACTAGAAACAAATGGAGTTCGAATAATAATTAAAATTAACTAAGAATGAAATTGTTATTGGAATAAAAAATTGTATTCGCCGCATTTAAAATTTCTTAAATAATGATAAATAAATAAATAAAATAAAAATATATTATTAGAATAATCGAATAAAAATTATTTTAGTCGAAAAATTGAATAAAATTGCTATTCGAATAAAAAATGTTATTCGCAGTATTGAAAATTTTAAAATAAATAAATAAACAAAATAAAAATATTTAATGTGAAAAATCGAATAAAAATTATTTCAATCGAAAAATCGAGTGAAAGAATTTTATTCGCAGTATTTAAAATTTCTTTAATAAAAATAAATAAACAAATAAAATAAAAATATTTAACGAGAAAAATCGAACAATTGTGTTATTTGAATAATCGAATGAAATTGTTATTCGATTCAAATAATAAAAAAAAAAAAATCGAAACATTGAGCATATCTTATACAAAAAAAATACAATTATTAGGGTGCTCAAACACTAAAAATTTAAAAATAATTTTTGTAGTCTTTTTTTTATATTTTAAAGTCATGCCGTTTATTTATTTTTGCCATATTATGCTGTTTATTTGCATTTTCCATTATGAATGGCTAAAAAACACTTTAAACGTGTCCTTGTATGAATTTAATTGTGGTAATCGAACTAAATATTTTAAACGAATAATTGAATAAAAATTTTTATTAAAATAATCAAAAACGAAATTTATTGGAATTATTAAACATCAAATTTTTATTCTTATAATAGATTAAAATTTCGATCAATAAAAATTCCGGGCAACGTAAAACAAATCGGTGGCCATTGAATAAAAACTTTTCATTCGAATAATCGAATAAAATTTTTGACTCATATTTCTCTTAATTCAATTAATCGGAATCAAAATTTTTTTATTCGAATTATATAAACATTTTCATTCGAATAATCGAGTTAAGTATTTTACAAAAATATTCAAATAAATTATTACATTTCAACAGACAAATAAAAATAACATTTAGTATTCGAATAATTTGGATTTTTTGGATTTCGAATAATTGACAGTCCTTTTAGGGGAAACCATTTTTTTAACTTTTTAAATGAGTAAGAGTAATTCGAATGGCATTTTGTATAATTTTTATCATCAAAATTATTTGAGCTGCGCACTTGATTTTTTTGCACACAAACAACTCAAAAAATGTGATCAAAAATCGAACCATGACCGCCAAAAAAATCTCAAGCGATATATTTTTTGAGCTTCGTTTTTTTAATGAAATTGGTTATGTACGATCGTAAATGAACGATTTTCGTAAAAAAAAAATTAATCTCGAAAATTATGTCGCGTAAGCTTTTTTGCGGTTATGGCTTGAAATGATGGAACAGAATAAGTCTGCAGCTTAAGCGCTGTCAAATTAACTTCAAATGCTCTCTAATTTTATTGTCTTAATGCTATCGAAATTTTAATGAAAGCATGGTAGCATTGGTGATTGAATAAAAATGCTGTCAAATTATAATAGATGATATTTCATGTCTTCTTTTTGTGTTAATTTGTATGGAAAATGTTTTCACGACGCAATTCTGTTTGCTTATTAAATCTCATCACTCAATTGCAGTCGCGTCCGTTCAGTATATGGTATTTTTTTCCAAATAAAGAATAAATTTCATTATTCTACTCAAAGAATTCAACTGAATTCCAAAAGTAACAAGAATCCATTAAAATATATCAAAGCCAAGCGGCTTTTATGCAAATAATTTCTCACTAAAACATAACACTCACGCTTAGGAATATTCTTACCTTAGCTTTTATGCCCCTTTCATAAAAACTAGACAATCACATATCAACTGTCAAATGGATTAAAGAATCCTGACACATAAAAAATCACCGACAATAGAGATGAGATAATGAGGAACAAATTTTTTTTTGGCGATACGTTTTAGCGAAGTTATAAAATAATATCTCAAGTTTTCACACGAAAATTCTCTCATGACGAACTAATTTGGCCAAGTAGACTAAACATTAGAAAGTACACGTACAGATATCAGAAACGAAATCATAACGAACTGCTCACTTGTGATCATACAGGCTCACGTCTAGGAAAAACTGCATATGCAAGATTTTTTTGTCATTTTCTTTTACTGGAATTTCAAATTTCATTTAGTTGGTCTTTCTTTGTTCTTGGATGCACAAAAAAAATCCTGCAATGAACAACTTTAATTGAAAATAAAACAAAAAATAAATTAAAAATGCATTTTAGTTAATTAAACTTTTTTTAATTAATTACAAAGTTTATTTAATTAAAATACATTTTTAATTGATTTTTTTTTATTTTTTTTATTTTAGTTAAAATTCTTGATTGCAGGCATTTTTTTGTGTGTCATGAATCACATCAACTGGCAACTGTCAGAAATTGCTCACTTCCGATCATTCAGGATCAAGTGTAAAAATAAAATCGCAAATTCAAGATGTTTTATGGAGTTTTGTTTTATTGGAATCACTCACACGCAGACTTTAGTAATAAATTACTCACCATCATGCATGATCACGTGACCCTTACCCATCTCTGGTTGCTTGAAACTTAAAAAGCATTTCTAGCGAAAAGAGTAGGTGTAGTTTTTAAATATCAACTCACACCTCTTTTCCTAAGAAGCACATGTCACACACACACACACACACACATGCCTATTTAAACAGTAGCTCAAATCCTGCAACAAGCAAGCACACTATGGTTATCTGACACATAATCTGTCAAAATATAAAAATCATAATAAATCAAATATAAAAACAAAACCAAAATTAATAATAACACAATGAACTGGAAACCCAAAGTAGAAAATAAAAAGTGATCACGTAAGCAAATCTTTTTATTTTTAAACAGGAACTAACAACACAACAACAACAACAACAAAGACAACGACAAGGAACTCATTGTGACAGCGACTTCGGAGAAGCCTGAGAACCTTTACTGCACAAATTGAAAACATTTTCATGTTTTTTTTTTTCTTTCAAAGCTGAGAGTTTTAAGGAAGAAAAAATAATAATAAAGGAAAAAAAACTAATTCCTTATGCAAAACATGCCATCACACCGGCTTATCTTAATAACCCAACCATGAACTGGGCATTAAATATTCAAAGAGGAGGAGATACGCCTTTTTGTGTGCCTGTGTGTTGTACGAAACTTTTAAGTTCCCTACTGAACTGTTCGAACATTAAGGCGAATTGGTGTTATAAAATGTAAAATTTTTTTAAGAATGTGCGTACTGTAAGGGGTTACATAAGGGGGCCTAGTACACCAATGGTCGGACCAGAATCATTTTGCGACGGAGATCAAGAGTGATAAGGAATACCTCTGGCTCAATCTCCTTGGATTGAGGCAGGTAAAGCTAATAATTGTCACTAAAGGTGTCTTTACATGAAATTCTCTCCGTGTTAAAAAAAAGAGAACAAGAGTCTGTTGTAGGTATTTTTCATGTTTACACTGATACTATAAGTAAAATGCAAGCAAAGATATTAAACTGTTAAGCTAAAAACAAAAATTGGACAATTGAAAAAAATTTATACTAATATATATAATTAAATATTGAAGAAAACATATTATTATTTTACTACAAAATTTTTATAGGTTTGTTTATTGTTTGTTTGGTTTTGTGGTACGGGTTAAGTAGCTGATGGTTGAAGTAGTACAATGATTACAAAAACAACATGAAAATTTCCTGAGTTGATTTTGGTGGTTTTTGTAAAAGTGCTAACCCCTTCAATAAATACCATCAGTGCTGGCAACGTTTACTTTGAAATACACCTCTGGTGTGATGAGAATACTTAAGTTTCTAAAATGGTTTAGAAAATAAACATTTACCGACCGCTTGTCAAATTTTCTATCCGTATTCTCTCCTAGTCGATACATTTTGCTTTTACATGATAAGATTTTGTATGTTCTACATCATATTTTGACATGTCGTAATACATTGTATTACCATGTAAAGACAGCTTAAGTAAAAACAATCTAAGAATGCTCACAACCTTCCTCACAGGCCATTGCAGGCTGAGAAAACATCTCAACAGACTTGGCATTGAGAGCAACAGCCTATGCAGATTCCGTGATTACGACGCTGAAACTCCAGAGCATATACTACTGTAGCTCGTTTCTGTATTTCTCGCATCGTAAAATTTCTCACATGAAGTGTGAAACACAACATTCCATCGTTTCTCGATTTGTGAGAAAAAAGTGTTTCTGTATTTGAATGCGAAAACAGACAACACTGATTCTGCTTTTACTGGAATATTTCCAGTAGTCAAATGTCAAATGAAAGCAAAATGTCACAAAAATATTATTTCAATAAAAAAAAGAAATAATTAACAAGAAAAAGGTAATAAAATTATGAACAAAAATATAAAACGAATATAAAATCCTCAAAAGAAGTGTTTTCTTTAAACTGTCTCTACATAAGACAATTGCACAAAATAAAAATTCTAAATAAATGTAAACATATCGATTTTTTAATGATATTTTAGTCCAACAATTCGTTGCATATTTTTTCAACTAGTTTATT
Source organism: Tachina grossa (assembly GCA_949987645.1). NCBI lineage: Eukaryota > Metazoa > Arthropoda > Insecta > Diptera > Tachinidae > Tachina > Tachina grossa. The sequence goes on from OX465275.1 coordinate 32,068,895, forward strand.
TTTTATATTTTTACACAAAAATTCAAAAATTCATATGCTTTTGTACAAATTTGGTTGTTCTCGCACCAATTCAAAATGCGAGTTATTTTGACAGTTCTTGGGAAAAGCTTTTCACAACATATCGTTACAGAAACACTTTTTCTCACATCCTTCCAATAATTGCTGGAAATTTATTTAAATGACAGATAGTTCTCGCAAAGTAAAGATACAGAAACATTTTTGTGTTTCAATTTACAATGTTTTTGTTACGATTCCCTCGTTTCATGCGGGAAATTTTACGGTGCGAGAAATACAAAAACGAGCTACTGATCTGTTTTCGATCTCAAATTTCGAGTACCGTTGTATTTATTATTTATTTTTATTAATTGAATTGTTGTGTTTATGTTCACTTATATTTCTAAGTTTACTATTTCATACAAAAAAGTAATATGAATGATTTTGTTATATTAATTAAAATATTTGTAATATCAATTAAAAAATTAATTAAATTTCACCTATAAACAATTTGATAATATCAATTAAGTTTTTCCACTCAAATTAATTAATACAATTAAAAATTTAATTGAGTCAATTAAATTTTTAATTGAAAATATTAATTGGTGAATACTTTTTTCTGTGTTTGCTCACATAGAACAACGTTTTTCGTGTTGGAATCCGGAATCCCGGAATATTTAAAAAAATTCCCTGTTTCCCGGGCTATGAAAAAGTGCGGGGCAAAAATTTAAAAAATATTTATTTTTTTGGTTCTTTTAGTTTAGCGTTATTTTTTTTTTTTTTTTTTTTTTTTTTGTTTAGTTGATTTTGAAGATTTTTTTTATTTATGGAGAGTTTTTTAGCTTTGGGGCTTTTTGGGTTTTGGCAATTTTTCTGTTTTTGAGTTCTAACGATTGGCGCTCATTTTTCGTTTCGGCGATTTTTTCTGTTTTCAGAGATTTATTTTTTCTTGCGATTTTTTCAGCTTTGGAGCCTTTTTTTTTTTGTTCTGGCGATATTTTTCGGTTGTTTTTTAGTTTTAGCTATTTTTTTTTTGTGGCGATTTCTTTCGGTTTTTGGGGATTTTTTCAGTTTTATACAGAGCTTTTTTTTGACATTTTTTTCATCTTAGCGATTTATGTTGTTTTTGATGATATATTTCATTTAAGCGGTTTTTTATTTTGGCGATTTTTCGTTTCGATATTTTTTTAATTTTGGGATTTTTTAGTTTTAGCGTTTTTGAAAATTTCAAGAGTTTTCCTCTTACGGTTTCCAAGCTACAGCAAGTTGTCAAAACTACCTAGTAAAAATTACATTAACTGACAGAATACCATTTAATTTTAATTATTTCAAATTTTCACGATTTATAGTCTGCATAAAAATACATTAACTTAGAAAATTTCACGTGTCTATATACATATAATTGTATGTATAAAGCATTAGGATTTCAAAATTTTTCATTGCTCGCTTTAGAATACCCTTTAATTTTTAACTGTCATATATTTGTTGTTGTAGAGACCAAAAATTCACATATTCTGTGAAAATTTCAGGTGCGTAGCTCTAACAGTTTCCGAGAAATCTGATGTGTCAAACAGACAGAGATGCCACATGATAAATATAAAGGGTGTCCCAACAAGAACGCAAGATTTAAATTTGAAATAAAACACAGATATTTAAAAAAAAAATCGTGAATCTTTATTATATCGTAAAGTAGACAAAATGAGGTTATGTGTGGAACAACAAAGCGGGCAGATGGCCGCCGCGGCTTTGCTGGCACACACGCGATCTTTTAATTAAATTTTCAATGGCCGTTTTGCATAAATGCTGCGGTATTTTATTAATGCAGCGTTCAATTTCCTCTTTTAAGGCTTGAGTCGTCGTCGGCTTATTCGCGTAAACCATGGACTTCAAAAAACCCCAAAGAAAAAAGTCTAATGGTGTTAAATCGCACGATCTAGGCGGCCAATTCTGGTCTCCAAAACGCGAAACAACACGACCGGGAAATGACTGATGTAGCAATTGAATTATTTCTCTGGCTGTATGACATGTGGCGCCGTCTTGTTGAAACCACATGCCCTCCACATTTATTTCTTCAATTCTAGGCACGAAAAAACTGGTTATCATTTCACGATACCGAACACCATTGACTGTTTGCGCTTGACCTGCGTTTGACCAGGTCGATCGACCTGGCCGAAGGCGCGTTGTTGTCTTTACATCACTAACAGACCCAGTTTCGGCAAATTTAGCCATTAATGTCTTTACAGTTGACTCTTTTGGAGCATTATTGTGAACCCAAATTGATCGCAAAGTTGCGAACTGTAGCCGCAAAACTTTCACCATTTTGGTAAAATAATTTGACAAATGAGAATGCGTTGTTCATTCGTGTAGCGCTCCATTTTTACTAACCTCGTACCTTCTACTAGCAAACAATAACAATTGTTCAAATGTCAAACAATGACACTTCGAATGGCGCCAAATTTAAATCTTGCGTTCTTGTTGGGATACCCTTTATATATCACTTATTTCCTCAACCAACGTCATAACTTTTAAAAACCAGTTTGGCTAAAACAGAGTATGAAGTTTTAAATTTACACAAAGCTTAACGGAAAAAGAAAATCTAGTTTTTCTCTCAAGAGTAAACAAGATATTTGTATGAAATTTTTACACAATAATGAAGAACTCAAATATTAAATTTTTTTTAGTTATGACGTTCTTTGAGTAAATGAGCAATATGCAGAATTAAATGGTGAGTAAGACACAGCTGCTCACTATCGTAAAAAAAGGAATCATGGAATGACATTAACGTTACTGGAAGCGAATAAATATGTCGATAAATCTTACGATTTTTGGTTCGCAAAAATATCGAGCCTTATTTTCGATTTTTATCGTAAGCCGACATGTTATCGAAAATTTACTTTTTTATTGAAATTAAAATTTTATGGGCCTACCCATAGTTTAAAATTATCAGAATGCCAAAATTGTTGATAACTTTTAAGATACGGGCTATAAAATTTTATCGTAAGCGACATTTTACGTACAAAAACCAATTCGAAAATTTAAAAAAAAAACCTCCTGAAAAATTTAATTTTTGTCGCTTACGATAAAATTGAAAATAAGGCTCGATATATACATATAAGAAAATTTCACAAGAAAACTTGCTATAACTTAAGTTTTTTTAAAGAAAATTTTCGTAATAACTGAGGAGTTGCATTTATCGAGTAACGAGTTATATTGCATGTACAGTGTATTGTGTTACAAGCCAATCAACAAAATTAATTGCAACGTAAAATTATTGTACTTCCAAAAACACTGAAAACTTCAATTTGAAAAAAGTGAGCAAGTAAGCCTTAAGGCACACACATTAATGATCAAGAACACAATAACCACAATATGCTTCATGGTAATTACATTAAAGGCCCATCATATTGAGAATAAAATAAAACTGAGCCTGAGCCATGAGGATAAATAAAAAATAATAACCTAAAAAGAGGTCAGGTAGCTTAAGAAAATAAATGAAACAGCTTCTACTACTCGAAAAAAGAAGAAAAAACACATACATACACTCAAACCCAAACACTTGGCTTAAACCAGAAAAGAAAACGAAAACAACAACAAAGACTTCAGTTATGACCAAAAATTTACAGACAAGACAGTTTTGAAATAAACGTGTGTTTTAAAATATGGTAGGCGTATAACAATAAAAATTTATTGTCAACTTAGAATTAACGAACGAAAAAATATAACCCAGAAACAACGCACTCACCCGCCACTGCTGCAACTGCGGTGCATGGAAGGAAGCCAACAAAAGGAATTTGAACCTTCATCAAAAATTCCAAAACCGTTTTATCCACACCAAAAATATAAAGAAAGGCAACAAAAAAAACCTTAAAAAGAAAACTTATAGCTGCGTAAAACAAAAAAAAAAAAAAACTAAAGGCGTAAGTCAAAGGTATGATATGTCACACCGAATTTGTTATTTGAATTTCATGTTCAGATTAGGGGTTTCGCGTTTCCCCGACAAAAGTGATTATAAAGAACTAATTCACGGGATGAAGGTAAATATTTAATATATGTCTTGACAAAGTATTGACTAGTGGTTACCGAGTATCGAATATTTGCAAAAGTGTTTACCTTTTCAACACCCAAAAAATAGTTCCTCGATATTTTCAGAGCAGTATTTTTTTAACCAAGTTTAATAAAACATTTAACATGTAAAATACAACTATGGCTACTTATTGATATACATTAGCAAAAAAATTGTTTTTGGGAAAACTAAATGCTCATAAAGTCGGAACTTCTGATGCCGAGTACACACTTTGGGATTTTGTGATATCGCAATAGTGTGTACTAGTGGCAACGTTTGTCATTTCCGATATTTTTTGTTCTGTAAGTGCTTATCATATAAAAAACATAATGTGAACGGCTTTGTACACATTTTCAAAATGACAACACAACAAATACCAGATGTGTACTCAGCATAAGTCTAAATAAAGATTTGATTTAATGTTATTTAATAATTTATTTACTTTTATTTTACTTTTTTCAAATTCCACTATATTTTCTTTTTATTTCCGTTTGTCCCTGCTTTTTTTATTTGCCCGGCACTTTAGAGTGGCTTATTTTGGGGAATAATCGTTTTCGGAACCCTATTTTAGAGGTTCTATTTTTTTCAGGCACTATTTATCTCTCCCTCTCGCTCTCTATATATCTTTTTTTTTGGCATTGCAAGAAGTCTTTATAATCAGCTATTTATGATCAATAACATGTACAAGTTATTTCTGTTAATCAAATTAATCTGTAGTTTAAAGAAGAGTAAAGAGGTTTTGCAAATCAAATTGTTATATGTATGCTTTAATATTAATTGACTTATTACAACAAAACAACAACAAATTGAATTGAAATTGTATTGAATTGCTAATATATAAAAAATTTTGAAACGTTTATTCTGCTTTAGCCTGAAAATACTCTCCACGTTACCAAGTTATACTTATATACATGGTCCCAAAAATTTTAAATATTACAGTTCAATATAGCCATTCCAACTTTGAGAGAAAGTAGCCTCTTTTACCAAAGACTAATTTTTAGGTTAGGTTAGGTAAACAGGCGGCTTCTGGTAAGGATGGGTGAAATTTAGAGTCCAGCTCATTTGGATTCAATACAATGATCCCTTTGTGCTACCTGTGAGTTGAAGAGAAGATAGTGAGAGGGGGTGTTACGAAAGGGATAGTAATAGAAAAGACAGTTGGTGAAGGAAGAAATAGAGGAAAGCTTCATTCTTTTACAACTCTGCTTTACACGCTTTTTTAATAATGCAGTGTCACAGCGCCTCTGGTGTCAATGAGGCGTATTAAATTTCAAAGCTGTTTTTAGTAGTCATTTTATTTGTTATTTTACTTTGCCGATGATTCTGCTACACAAAACCGACGAAGGAGGCTGCTGTGATGTTACATTAGGATTAGTATCCACTGAAGCCGTTGTAGTATAGTGACCAGTGTCTATGGCTTCATCACTTGAACTTTCTTACAACAACTGATACAATAGGACACTAATGCACGTATTTAACGTGCTAACTACTTCAGTCAACGCTAGCTTTAACTAATGAAAGACTTCAGTCCAACACAATCCTAAAGAACTTTGCACACACCTTAGGTTCTTATAATCTGTCACGTCGAAAAGTGAGCGGAGCCCATTCAAACTCAATGTTACAGTAATTTCATATTTATGATTTGATTAGGCTTAAGTTCTAACGAAACAAACAAAGTTCCCAATTTCTTATTTTTATTTAACGCACGTCAAAATGAACTGCGATCGAAGTCTACTGAAATCAATCTAGACGAGCTTAACCAACAACAAACAAAGTTTGTTAAATTCAATCTTATATTTCATATACTTTTCTCTCCAAACTATTTCTACGCAACTGTGCACACATGGAAGGGTAAAAATTTGGGATTAAAGCTGAAATTAGACGTTCCATACCATATTGCCATAGCCATTACCAAAACCAAAAGTCAATTGGTTTATATGGTTATGGCTATGGCGTCATGGCGAGTCACTTATAATCAAATACACCTAGCGGGAACTAGAAAGAGTAGGGATGCCTTCTAGAAGGCCTCTTTACGCCTTCTTTTGGATGTAGAAGGCCTGCTCGCTCCATTCCATACTCACATCTTTTTTACACGCATTGTCATTGCGGAGCAGGCCTTCTGTTCTTGCTTCTTTCGCCAGAGATTCTGGAAGGCTTTAGAACTAATAGATTTTATTTTTGCTTTGGTAAAAAAAAACAAAACAAAACATGTTACTCCTTCTTTTCTCCCTTCTCATAGAAGCGAGTGTGGTATGTGTATCGTATATTTTATGCGAAAGAGTCCTTTAATAAGGCCTGCACCAAGAAGGTCTTCTGAGTTTTACCGCTGGGCAGTGTTGCACATTATTTTGGTTCGTACAGCTGTTTTTTATGATTATGGTGATGGCACGTCTAATTTAAGCTTTAAAGGTGGCCGTAGTATATACATATAAAATCAGTGATAAAGTTCTTCGGTACGTATTCACACTCATGTAGAAAGAAATTTTTGTGTATCGCTATTGAAAAAGCCTTTATAATCAACATTAACAGGATTTTATCATAATTTGTGTAATTTGGATTTTCTTGGCCAACGCCATGTCGACTTTTTTTTTTAATACGCAAACTAGAGGTACAATAATAATAATAAAAAAAACTTATACAGATGCACGAATAAAAACACAAATTACTAAACGAGTGAGTGAATGATTATAAACCAGGCATAATGGGTATTATTATCTTAGATGCTTTTAATATAAAAAATATATATTAAGCAAAAAAAATATATTCTGCTTACATAATGATCGATTTAAAACACCTCTTTTTGTACTCAAAAGGGATACTTAATGATGAGCAGAGAAACAGGCTAAGCAACGGGTGTGCTTTTTGTTAGAGGCGGTAAGACTTATGTTGACAACACTTATTTCTGTGGCAGTAAATTTGACAGCTCTTTGCTGGTTGCATTAAATTTGTTTTTAAATTTAACTAAATGTATATGAAAATTTGTGGCGGTTTCATTTCATTTTAAAGCCAATTGCTTGCCAGTTAAAAAAAAACACTCTATACAAAGTGACTGTGAGTGGCATCCAACAAGAAAATGAAATAGCACATAACCTTAAACAGGCCTACACATTCGTCTCAAAATTTTAAAGATCACTTTGTGATATACACACTGTTCAAAATGAGTGGCACTTACTTACTCGTACGTTAAAGGCAAAATAGATTTGCTTTTATGTGATAAGCAAGATGAGCAATGCAAAACAGGACGTGTGCACAATGAATGAAAAAGAAAAAAAAGCTGCTTCTTTATGGCCTTAGGATGAACTATTTATATAAAATCTCTCACTAAAAAGTACGTTTACAAAAAATTTAGCAATTTAGACAAGGTAATACACAATAATGGGCAAAGAACAGCAGATTTTATCAAATAAATTAAACAGGAAATTTAAAAATGTAAAAATTATAATTAATCTAAAATTTTTAGACAAATCTGCGATAAAAGAGAAATGAATCATGGACTTTTGAAATTACAAAAAAAAAAATTTTTTAAATATGTAGTTAAAAATGGCTCTATTATGGCTACAAAACAATTCAGTTGGTTTGGCAGTTGCTGAAAACTGTGTTACCGACTGATAAATAGCAGCTGTGCAGTTAACAGTGTTGCCAGAAGATGATGCTTGGAGAATGCTAAACTGGTCAAGATACATATATGCTAAAATATTCTGCAGAAGAAAAAGTAAAAAAAATAGATTTTAAATTTACATATCGTTCACTTAATATAGAAAGGCCTAAACTCTTTATTTTTTTAAAATCGAGTTTTTTGTATATTTTTACCTGATTTACATTAAGCATTTTTTCATGAAATTTCATGCACGCAACTTTTTCTATTTGCTAATTGCAGCGCTATAAAAGAGAATGTTATATAAGAGAGGGCGTAGAATGAATCTCTGATGCATTTTTGACAACCTTTTTGATATAATTTGCTCTTTCAGGACTCTTATTGACAAATAAAAAAATTTGCATGCAACTTATTTCAAGAAAAAAATGCTTAATGTAAATTAGGTATTTGTTAGAAGAACATCTAATGTATCGAAAAAAGCAAAAATCTCGATTTAAAAAAAAAATAATGAGTTAAAGCCTTTGTATATTGAAAAACTTGGGATTCTTTTTTACGAAATAATAAGTCTAGCAGTGAAGAGGATAAAATGGCATCAATTGAAGTGAAACATACTAAAACACACTAAAATTACTTTAGACATTAAGTGGTCGGATTTGTGCTACCAGTGAGTTGAAGAGAATATAGTGAGAGAGGGTGATAGGGAAGGATAGTGATAGAGAAGACAGGTGGTGAAGGAAGAGATAGAGGAAAGCTTCATTCTTTTACAGCTTTTTTGCACGCTTTTTTTTGGCGTGTTCTCAAAATCACGGTGATTTCAAAAATAAACTATTAATAGCTGACTTGTTAGTGAATTTTAAGTTTTTGTCATGAATATAATAAAATATTTTATTCAAACTTCCATCGCTATAAATCGTTGAATATACAAAAGCAATGATTTAGCTTTTATTAATTTTTTGAAATCACCGTGATGTGACATGTCGAGATTTGCAAAACACGCCCGTTTAATAATACAGTGTTACAGCGCCTCTGGTGTCAAATGAGGCGTATTAAATTTTGAAACTATGTTTAGTAGCCATTTTTGGTTATTTTATTTCGCCGATGATTCTGCTATACAATACCGACGAAGGAGGGCGCTCTGATGTTACATTAAAATTAGGATTTACTGAAGCCGGTGTAGTTTTAGTGACCAGTGCCTTATGCCTCCATCACCAGATTTTTTCCCACAACAACTGATACAAAGGACACTAATGTACATCAGAAAAATGAGTGGTCTTGTTATTTAATGACTGTCGCATACCGGGATCGAAGCCAGGGCCTTCGGTTTTGTAGTCAACGTGCTAACTACTTCACCCAACGCCATCCTCTATCAGCCCGATACCGAATAGTAAATATCATTTCATTGTACTTAAAATTAATTTGCTGGTAAAACAAAATAGCAGGGAGTAAAACAGATGAATTCGATATTTAAAAATGCTGGTGGATAAGTCAGTGAATTTTTTTATTTAGCACCTAATAACTATAAGGGCAATGCTGGTCCCGTTAACAGGCAACTGTAAGCTGACTCTTGTCAAAATTTAACTAGCTGGTTCGTTTAATTTGTGTTTGACAGCCATTGATAGCAGCCTTGCGCGTGATATGAGAAGCATATTAAAAAAAATGAAATTTGTGAGCTCATTGAGTATTATTTTTATGGGAAATTTTTAATGATCACTTGAGTATGATAAGGCTTTCCTAAGAAGAGTGCCGCGTCAAAGGAGACTACATACGTTGAAGAATGAAATTATTTTGTTACCAAAAACCTGTGCTTTATTCAGAAAGTCAGAGGACTTATTAACCCGCCCTCGTATTATTACCCCCGTCAGTTTAGAATCGGAGCACTTTATTCTACAGGAAATTTATTCCCTGAAAATATTTAGAATCGTGCTGAAAAAAAATTTCCCAAAACTTACTGTCTGCCGCTCGTAGTAGCATGTTTTTAAATCCATCTAAACTTAGGTTTTATTAAAATGTCTCGAAAATGATTTTTGCTTTTTTGTTTATTAAATTCTTCTTCCTTTTAGACATTTTGAAATATGTATGAAGTTTTCACATGTTCAACACCCTGTCAACTCTTACTGTCAGATTCGTTATGCAAATTCCCAATAGTCTTAATTTTGTCTGCTTTTATATTTTTTGTTATTTACTTTATCTAACGATTTTTTAAGCGGCTTTTTGGTTTTATGATCTTAACAAAGATACGCCGACATTTTTTGTTTGATGCTACTCGTTTTTTTTAATTAACTCGTATTAAATTTGCATTTAAAATGTGTTTAACTATTTATGCGGCAAATTTAAATTTAAGAAAAAATTACAATTTGAAATAAAAATAATTATTACGTTGACTAGCTGGCATTTGACAGGGGTATTAACTTACAGAACTTACGTTGAAAGAGTTTTAAGGTGCGAAGGCTCTTCTCTTGCAGATCAGAATATTATAAGCAAGTTTTTTAAAAAATTTGTTATAAGCTTTCAAAGCAAAATAGTGTATAAATTTCATTTTGAAGAATATTTGTAAATACGAAAGACTTACAAGCATGTCATAGCAATAAAAACAAACAGTTCTATTTTAATAAATTCAGTAAAGTGCGACTCTGACTCGAGCACGAAGGGTTCCGTACGAACACTATATATGTAATTTAATACAAACTTCATCCTATATAATATATAGTTTTGGCATTTTTTTCGTTTTTGGGGTCTTTTCGGTTTTTTTGTTTTGGCGGTTTTAACGTTTTTTCGGTTTTGGCGATTTTTTTTAAGTTTTGGCTCCTTTTTTAGTTTTGACACTTTTTTTCTTGTTTTGGCGATTTTTTTCGGTTTTTGGCGTTTTTTCATTCTGGCGATTTTTTATTTTTGGCGATTTTTTTCATTTTTCCGATTTTTTTTTATTTAAAATTTTTTTTTAGTTTTGGCGTTTTTTCATTTTGGCCGTTTTTTCATTTTGGCGTTTTTTTCGAACTTTGCGATTTATTTTAGTATTAGAATTTTTTTTTTTAATTTTGGCGATTTTTTTCGTTTTGGCGATTTTTTTTAATTTTTGGTGATTTTTTTTTCTTTTTTTTTTTGGTTTGGCGATTTTATAATTTTCGGTTTTTTTAGTTTTACCGTTTTTTTACCGTTTACCGTTAGTCTGTATAAAAATACACTAATTTTACAAATTTCAACTTTCAATATACATATGTATGTTCATACAATTGTATGTATAATTACATGGGATTTTAACATTTTTCGTTGCTCGTTTTGGAACACCCTTTAATTTTAAATTCTCATTTATTTGTTGTTGTAGCGGCCAAGGTTCTTCATACTGTGTCCAAATTTCAGATCCGTAGCTCTTACGGTTCCTGAGAAAATACCGTGTGACGGACAGACGGACAGCGTAGCAAAAACAATAGGGTTCCTTTTCACCTTTGGTGTACGGAACCCTAAAAACGAAAGAAATTGCCACCCTGCCCACTATAACTGTCACTTCTCACTCGTCCTATTGAATGTGGTATTTATTTTATTTGTTGGAATTGTTGTTGTTTGCATTTTTATGGTTGTAAATATTTTTGTAAAATGTTAAACTCTCGATCATTATCTGCTGTCACATTTATGACATTATCGCACATTTCGAATCTAATGCATGCGCGATCACACCTTTTATTTGTGTTTCAGCGAATGCATTCGGGCAGGCAAGCAGGCAGCCACAGCCAACCAGCCAACCAGCCAACAACAAAAACAATATAAACAATAATTTAACCCCCAAACCCAAAACCAAAACTGAAATGAAAGCAAAAGCAGTAGAGTTTTAAAAAAATCAAACCAATTATATTAAAGACGATTAATAATAATAAAAAAACTAAATCGAAAGAAATTAAATGAATGTACTCGTACATATGACGGTAAAAATTATTATTATAACAATTATTGGCTGTTAAATGGTGTGACAAATCTTAAATAAATAACAACAAAAAGTTAAATAAAAACATTTGAAAAACTCAAATATTGTATGTGTGCAGCTAGCAAACAACATAATCTATGGGCTGTAAAACAGAGAAGACAGTGGAGCAAAAGTGGAAAAGTTACAGGTAGTTATATGTACTTTTATTAATTTGTTGCAAAATTTATAATTTTCAATTTAAAATTTATTAAAAATACAAAAATTTTAAAGTGAAGAAGGGTGAGAAACAGTCTGGTATATATACAGTGAACTCGCAGAAACGTGAACATCCAGTAACATGAACTATCCAAAAACATGAAGATTATTTTTTTTTCATTGACTACTCTAAAACATGAACAAATGCTGAATGGTCTAAAACGTAAACTTTTTATCAAACGTTAAAATTCAGTTTTGTAAGCTTATTTAAAAATTTTTGGATTCCCCGCAGAAGAATTTCGTAGTTTGTTTGTTGTAAACAACTTTTGTTGCATGATAAGTAGCTTTATACCATGTTCACACTTATGGTTTTAAACGTGTTTAACGCCTCATTCGTGTTTAAGAGCTTAAACACGATGATTTTGAGATGTTTTACCATACATTGACTTGTTTTGTTAAACATCTCAAATGAAGTGTTTAAGATTAAAACACTTCCTTAAACACGATAATGGAGTATGTTCAGTCCATTTTTTGATAACTCTGGCAACTTTGTGTTGTAATTAAATGGCGTCACGTCAAAAATTATTTGGTAAACAAGTAATTAGTTCAAAAATACTCAAATATTTACAAGAACATTTGTTGTTTGAAAATAATAAACCAATAAAAAAGCATAATTGTTCGTAATTTTGTACAAATTCAATAATTTATTGACAAAACGTCAACCTTAAACATCTCAAACTTAATGTGAACGGTTGTGTTTAGTTTTTTAAAACACTTGCCTTAAACACGTTTAAGACCATAAGTGTGAACATGGTATTAGTATTAATACGGCAGTTCTACTGGAAGCATCTCTCTGTGCGCAATATATGTACATTATAGGTATATAAATAATATAAGCAAGTGATCTCTAAAAATATTTTTATTATAATTATGTATGTCTAATAAAAAACTGAAAGTGTTAAATCTTCAACAAAAGTCAGATATTTTAGAGCTTTTACGGAAAGGTTCGCCTGTAACTGGTTTGTCGAAAAATTATAATGTCGCCAAATCGAAAAGAAAAAAGATGCAATTATGAAGTATATAAAGCTTCGAAAACAGCTAGTTGTTCCGTTCTACTAAGTGTTTGGCAGAATGTTTACAATGAACTTTGGTGTTATTAGTTTTTATTTTATTTTATTTATATTCATTGATATTTAAATATTGAAGTTTTTTTATATTTTTGGAGCACTGTGAAACTGTGCAAAACAGTCCTTTGGGTGTAAATTTACGTTTATTTTAGAGTTGCTTACATCGACAACGTTTTCCAATCTTATTAATCTTGTGATTGGATTTATCTATGTGCTGTTCAATTTATTGCCTCATTGGTTTTTGAAAATTAAGTGCTGGAAAAATATGAGTTTTGACACCGAAATCCCACTGTGCATCGTCTTATAAATTTACAAAAAGGCGTAAGTTACGAATTAAGATATGTTACAGGAGTAGCAAAACGCTTTTCAGTATATTTTTCAGCATACACGGAGAAAAATTTTGTGGGTAGATGAATTTTCTTTAATTCAATTATAATCAATCAAAAAGTGGAATTTTAACTTTTTGCAAGTTACACCCTTTTTATGCGACTGCGCAGCCTATGTATGCATATATGTATGTGTGTTCCTTTGCATTACTATATAAACCGAACGCGTAGACAGAATTTTATGGTTCTTACATCAATCGATTTGTCTTAATCTTAAAGATAAATATTACAGTAGTCAAAACTCAATATGGCGGCCAACAGACGCCATTTTGTAAATAAGTAAAAAACTAAAAGTCGGCCAACTATATCAAAATGAGTATCATCCGAAAAGTATTTTAAAATCATATTTAGGTTTCTCTTATGATTTTTCATTTCGAATGACCATTTAGGACAGTTAATGGTTCAAAGTTTCCTGCTGTCGGGTTTTTTGATTTTTTTTTAAATACTACTTGTTTGATTTATATAACGATATATGTGCTAAGTGCGAATGAAATTTATATCTTTATTACTACGCCCATTAAATGAATTTACAAAAAATACGCTCTCTTCTGACTTGCCCACTGTACTGTCTCTAGTTTAAGTTTAAAAACGCAACCAGATTCCACCATTATGCCATACCAAATAAAAGGCGTGCTTGCAATTCAAAAATTGGATAATCTTTAAGAGGCATTTTGTGTTTTCTAAAACGAAATTATGATAAAAACGAAATAAAACAAATCAGCCTACATAGATTACATTGGCTAAAAGGAGCAGCAGCAGCAGCAGCAGCAACAGCAACAGCAGATTGCAGCAAATTTTATGGCATTAAATGCACTCAAAACACTATACATTTGCCACTTCAACAAAATACTTGCATTTCAAATTACAACAGCTATAAAAAAATTCAAAACTAGATAAAAACTAAAAAAGAAGCAAATATAGAAATGATAATAAATTTCCAATAAATGACAGTTTTATGATATGGGAAGTTATAAATTATAATATTTGAACTGAACTGCAGCGGACGGACGGACATGCGAGTAAAACATTAAAATGCAACATACTATTTGTAATCGGATCTTTAAATGTGGTTGGTTGTAAGAATAATTTTTATTTAATTTTAATGGTTTTAAAGCAAAGTTTCTGAGACAAGCTGATGATTTTTCTCTCCCTCTCTCTCTTCTGTTTAGTAAATAAAATGTTGATACAACAAACACTTAAGAAATTCGTTTAAAGCAGCTTGAAAAGTATGCAATGAATAAACTTAATGCTGCGTAGTATGCTTCGAATAAAATCTATGCTTTTCTAACAGAAGAAAGATTAGAAGTCATGATGCCACAACTAATAGTGTACTAGATTTTCCATATAAAACGAAATCTATTTTGTCAGTAGATTTGTAGGAAATCTAATCAAAATCTAAAATGTTTATTTATTTATTGCTACCCTGTTCAACATATTTATAAAGAGGATGAATGAATTAGCTACGTTATGCTTAAAAAGGTGTGTGAATTGGCTACATTGCAGTTGTTTGGTTGTAGTTTTGGAAATTTTTGAGGGCCTTATTTTGGATAAATAAATCTTGATAAATGTCAACAAAAAAATAAAAAATAATAAGTGTTAACGATATAGATTTTCGTAAAGATTTTAATTAAAATCAGCTAAATTTTGTGCAATTGTAAATGACCTATGAGAAAAATCATGAAAATCTTCTTTTTAATTTCCGGCAGACGAGTTTTGGTGGGATTTATTTTTGAAACTACTCCCTTCAACAAACTAATTCTCCTAAATTACAAAAATTTTGAATTTCAATTTAGTTTAAAAAAAAATAGCCATAAATTTATTTATCAAACATTTAGACGCCAAATAAATTCAAAAATCGCCAGTTGTGGCGAGAAATTACCATATCTGACAACCCTGTTCGAAGGTATTATTGTGTCATAACCGCAAAAAAAAAATGCTTAATCGACACATTTTTGGAGTTTGAAAATTATGACGCTTAAGCTTTTTTTTTTTTGCGCGTTATAAATATTCGGAGCAAGTGGAAATCTAAACAAATAATTTTTCCCACATGAAAAAATTTAGCAAACACTTAAAATCTCAATAGCAAAAAAAAAAACGTTTCCTTGCTTAACAGAATCATAAGAATATTTCTTTTAATTTAATTAACAAACACATTCTTCACCTGTTGATAATTGAAATGGAAAAAACGACTTTTTAATAAAACAAAAAAAAAAAAAACTTTACATAAAATTTATGATTTTTGTAAATTTTATCAGTTAAAATCTTTCAAAAATAAAGATAAGAATAACATATTTTTTAACATCTTACACACTTACAAAAAACAGTTGGTAAATAAATATAAGAAAAACCTCTTTGAATGTTAAGAAGATTAAGAAAATGTCATCTTATAAAAAGGATCTAAAAAAAATAACACATTTTTTAATTAAATTGATTTGATAAGGGGTAAAGCAAAGAAACACATCAAACATGAAAAGGGCCTACACAGATACACACAAACATACGTAAATACATATGTATGTGACCAAATATAAAAAACAATAACAAAAAAGAAAACACGTTTGTCGTATCACCAAACCAAAGAGTTTGTCCGTCCCTGCTGTCAGACATCAACAAAAGAGCTGCACTGGAAAAGAAGTTCTGTTATTTGGGCATGAAAACTGAGAATATATCTACTGTAATGCTTAAGGCCAAAAATAAAGCATATGGCACAGTGGAACAAGCTGCACTGAAGAAAAAAAATGTTTGTGAGATAAGCACGTTAAATTGCAAAAAAAAAAACAAAAATCAATTAAAAATGTAGTTGATTCAATTAAACTTTGAATTAAAAACTTAATTAACTCAATGAAAATTTTAATAGATTTTTTTTTTTCAATTAAACGTGTTTATAGCCGGATTTTTTTTTCTGTGTACAAGGTAAGGTGGTTATAAAAATACACGTAACTACTGAATTGTTGTCGATATTTATTCGAAACTTAAATTATTCCTGCGAAAAATTGCTAAATGCAGGTGACATTACGTTAAGAAAGAGAAGTTTGTAGGCTTCTTTTTTCCTAAAGGAGCTAACACACAAACTTATGCAACGGGTCTTTCTATAGGGAGTCACGAATTTTTACAGCTGATACCATGATATTGTTGTTGTTGCTGTCATTTATTCAGTCTGTTTTGCCATATCACCATGGATGGATATAGCGTCCAACAACATGTGCAAATGATAAAATTGGAGATCCGCACATTTTTTTAATTTTCAACGAAAAAGCATCTTCAGATCTAAGAGCATCAAATGCATCCCGAAAAAGTCATTTATTGGTGTGATTTTAAAACTGGCGGCGTCATCGGTCGATATTTTTTCGAGAGCGACTTTTGCCAGACCATCACTGTCAACGGCGAGCATTATAGGTCGATGATTACCAACTTTCTTTGGCCAGAATTGGATTACATGGAGACATGTCATGCCACATTAAACATTTGATTTGAGGGCCTAGTCGTCTCACGTGAAATTGGTGTGGAATGTGCGCTGAGATCGTGCGACACCGTTAGATTTTTTCTTGTGGGTTTTTCTTTTCTTAGTCGCAGATCTATGCGAACAAGCTACTAACCATATTAGCCCTCATATCAAAATCCAATCTATCACATTCAGTCAGATTATTGAAAATTTGGGATGTGCGCCACCCACCAGCCAATTCGCGTCGGACATTTGCACGACGTTATACTCCGTATATAATGACATCAATATGCCTTTCAAACGAATAAACAAATTCACTCAGACGGCGAAGTCGAGCCGCTTCGAGACAGCTCACAGTCACCGCCGAAGTTGTTTCACTTGCTTGAGCCGGAGCCGAACCATGCGCGTTGTGGTGCTAAGTATGGAATATATTTCACTGTGACAGGATACTTCTTCAGTCACATTTTAATAATGTTTTAAAACTGCACAGTATTCCGTTAGATTTATCGCTTTATTACAAGAGTGTGTGTTTTTAAACTAGTGAAATTGAGAATAAATTACTCAAAGAAATATTGAAAATTATTTTGAGAAAAGTGGCAGTGTCTTACCAACTTCGTCAGATTCAGAATTGGATGATTGGTTCTTTGGACACACTTTTGAGGTCTGTTTGTTTGGTTTGGAGTTTTGAAAGGGTACATGTGCAATTTGTGCTTAATTTTTGTATTGATGTTTGGGATACGAGTATCTAACTACAAAATAAATTACTTAAAAAGTTATTTTAAAAGTAGTCGGCTTTAAGGCGAATAAAAGCCGCAGCCGATATTTTTCATTCAGCCGCCGTAGCCAAGAATTATTACCCGACTTCATCTTTTGCACCCACTTATTTTTAATTAAATTGAAGAATAGGAAGCTCTCAATGAAATGCCCTTTATTTTGGCAAGCATATTTACTGTGGTTTCTATATAGAAAAATCATTCCGAACGGATATTTTAAACTAGGTATGGTACTACTTATTCCAGCCATTTTTAAGCTTTGAATTTGAGTCAACAAAAAACAAACAAGGTGTACATATGTACGATATGTACTTGGACTTGATGTTAATGAAAGTTCGGTTGCCAAACGAAAATAAACACCAATGAATTTCTTGGTTGCCAGAAAGCTCTAATTATCTATTGAAAATTACAGCCTTTATTTGTTTGACGCTAACGGTAGCACAGTTTTTTTAACTGGTAACACAGCTTCATTTTGGTTGCTATCCATAAATTTAAATTTGTAAAAACTTTTGACGCATACCCTTTGATAAAATCACTCGTGCTTTCAGTGAAATCAGCTACCTTTACTAAATCGTATGAAACTATGACTAACTTCCATAGTTGTTTTTTTGCCACATCTTTTTCAATCCAACTCACTGTGCAGAACAGCAACAAATAAACTGATAATATTAAAGAGGGCAATATACTCTACGCGAAGAACAGCTGAAACAAATCAATAAAGTTTTTTTTTATTTTTCGTTATTGGAAATGTGTGTTATTTGCTTAAAACTTGAAATCATAACTTTCGAGTGGAGTCCCCCATTTTTTTGGTGAGTTTTTTATTTCATTATTGATTTTTTGGTTAAAAGAAATTAACAAAACACTAAACACGTTGCAGCGGGTTCTAATTATAAACCTGTTTAATTTTGATAACAGTGATGGCACAAACAAATTAGGTTCATGACAGAAAAATTATATTCGTTTCAAACGAATTTTTTTAAAGAATATTTATGGTTCATTTCAGAATTTTTTAAGGAGCTTCTGCACTTTTTAAATATATAAAACGAATTTAAAAATGTATTTGTTAGTGGTCAAGCACGTCTAGAACGGCGGGAAAATATATCTGTGACAATAAGGAAAAAGGGTCTTATGCAAAAAACTTAATAAAGCTTTGCCAAGCAATGTTAAGTAAAGTTGTATTCTAAAAAAATTATTCAATAAAAATTCTAAAGTAGGCACCCACGTTTGTTAAGACTACGTTAAGTTGATATTTCCAAAATGTGTATTTTGTACCTCAAATATTTTTACTAATATAGCACATATTGATTCATGTTACATCTGAAAATGAAGCTAGAAGTGCCTGCTCTTATCTTAAATTTATTATTTCTGTCATGTAATGGGAAACATCACCAAATTATCCAACTGATTCGAAATACATAGCAAACTCCATAAAAAATATATTAAAATAAATACAATTATACAAAAATGTTTTAGTGATGTACATACAATCAAAAGAAATCGAAAAAAGCTGGATATTCAAATACTCGTTTCATTCGAATAAAACAAATTGTGATAATTTTTCACATTTTTTTACTTTTACTTCATGGTTGTGTTTATCTGTTTTCCTATTAAGTCAGAAGCTCATATTTTTTAAATTAGGTTGCTTTACTTCAAGATAATAAAAATTTATTTAATAAAATAAAAAAAATATTTGAATACCCGAATGAAATTGTATTCAATTTTGTACATCATAAGCTGTGAAGTGGTTGTTGAACACGGTGGTGTTACCAGTATTTATTATTAAATCACAAAATATTTAAAGTTGTCTTTTGCATATGATTTTTTAATAAAGCTATGTTAGCCTTAAAGTGCTTATCAACTACTATGAACTTTAAAGCTAAAGTAAAATATTTTTTTGCATAAGGGGGAAAGTGTTTAAGTCATATTCTACTGTTTTGCAGGAGAGCACTTTTAAGCGTTCAAGTCGGTTTTCAGAAATTTATTTAATTTACAGTTAAACTAGAAAATGCTCTGTTAACCTTTATTTTTTTAAGCAGACATCGTTCTACACACTATAAGTAATAGATTTAAGTTGAAATATATCAAAGTATAACCTAAATTAAGCTATTATTCCAAATGAGATTAGAAGTCTAAAAAAGATAAGTCGCAAGTCATAGTGATATAACTTCTTAAAAATTTACACAAATTAATTGAGATTTTGAATTTCGAATATGCAGCTTATCTCGAATTAAGCACTTTTTCCTTTTTGCCACTTATGTACATATGTAATTATATATAAACACGTCTAGATGCATGGCCTTGCACTTGACCAACAACAAATAAATTTTTTAAATTCGTATTAATTTTCATAAAAAACTTGTCACTAAATATTTTATTTTTTATATATAAATAATACTTTCCTAAAAAAAAACTTCAAAAACGAGTTTAAATTATCGTTTGCGTGAAATAAAATATTAGTGCCTGTGTTGCCAACAGTGCTGTTCAAAATCAGTTAATAATTAAATGCAGAAATATATAAATTACTCCGTCAGTCGTTAAGCAGCTCTGCGTTGGAGAACATCTCTCGCGCGATGGTAATTATTTTTTAAGTGCGGTCAGGTTTGTGTGTGTTGTTTGGCCCTCGAGTTTTTCGTCTCCCTCGCACTGGTTGACTGATCTGCCACGGATAACCGTATAACCTTGGTTTTTTTGGAATTTCTTTAATAACCACGTTGCTGCTTCCTATGTGAAGGCATAGGTCGTGTACAGTCAGTCACAAAATCTTTTAAAATACTGTTAATACCATCTTGGGCATATTCCCTAATTACTCCGACCATATTAGTGGAACACCATATTATACAAATTTACTTTGTAAAATATGTATAAATAAATAAATAAATATATATAGATTACTTCCAATATCCTTGGTTTCCAAAAAAAATTCTTGACATCAGCCGCTCAAAAATACTTAGCAATGTATAGCTGTTGTGTTTAACATTTATTTTCAATAACATACATACGTCTTACAACTACAATTCGAGCTGACATAAAGTCAGTCAATGTAGCAATGGCAAGGTAAGAATATATAAAACATGTTGATTATTGAATTCTTGCTTGAACTGTGATATTAGTTGAACTTCCCATTTGGTTATCAACAAAACAGCCAACTAAAACTTCTATTCCTCTAAAATAAACGCACAATTTTAGCGGAAAAATTCAAATTTTCTACTTTCGCTTTTTGAAAAACAAATTCACGACTCAATTACTAACACTTCGACCACACAAATGCCAATAAATTTTTGCTTGTTGGCAACTCTGTTTAAATATAAACAGTTGTGAATGTTTAGATTTTTTTAATATAGTTTTCAATTTGTTGAAAAGTAAAAAATTGCAATAAGGAAAAAGTGATTATTTTCAAAATATTAGTTACGCTGTCCGTCTGTCTGTCACAAGCTATTTTTTCGAGAACTGTAGGTGCTACGGACCTAAAATTTGGACAAAATATATAGAACTTTGGCCGCTACAACAACAAGTACATGAGAGTTCAAAAGCTAAAGGGTGTTCCAAAACGAGTAATGTAAAAAAAAATTAATTAAAGGGTGTTCCATCAGTCAATGTAATTTTGACTATGTAATTTTGACAACTTGCTGTATCTTGGAAACTCTAAGTGTCAAACTCTTGAAATTTTCAAATCAGTAAAAAATCCTAAAATTATAAAATCGCCAAACTGAAAAAAGTCGCCAAAAACCAAAAAAAAATCGCCAAAACGAAAAAAGCGCCAAAAAATTTCCAAAGCTAAGATAAATCGCCAAAAATCGAAAAAATCGCACAAATAAAATAAATCGCCAAAGTGAAAAAACGCCAAAAACAGAAAAAAAATCGCCAAAATAAATAAAACGCCAAAAATAAAAAATCTTTAAAACTAAAATAAATCACCAAACCGAAAAAAACGCCAAAACCAAAAAAAACCCCGCCAAAACTAAAAAACACCAAAAACCGAAATAAATCCTAAAGATGAGAAAAATTCCAAAACTATGTATTATATAAGCTAAAGTTCGTATAGTAGGATTGGGGTTTATTGCCAAGCAAGTTTTATGATTCCTGCTAGCTTGGATATAATTTTTGCCGCAATTTCGCCTTTTTGACACATAGTGCAGTGCACAAAACACGTGCAAAATGATGATGAAAGTGTTTTGTTTGTCGTCGAAATAATTAAAATTTTCTTGAATGTAATTTGTTTACTAAAAATTATCACATCTAACTTGGCTGCTTTAATTATACGAAATTTACCCCCAATTAAATTAACCAAACCTAAAAGGTTTTCAAAGTCAAAACTCTTACAATTATGCAAACACGATTTCCTTTCACAAAAACAAAAATTTCGCTTTTCAAACCTGATTTATTTATTTTTACTCTTGGAGAACGAACAAAACAAATCTTTGAAAGAACTCACTTTTCACAAAATGCAACTCTAACACCATCAGCCAGAGCAACAGCATAATTTTTAAAGTCTGCCAGAAATAAATATAATAATAATGAAGGTAAGAGGCGCGACTTTAAGTCGCCAATGTTGTCAGTAGCCACAGCAGCATCATCAGCAGCAGCAACAGTTTTAGAGCCCCAGTAAAGCATGAATTTGCAGTTAAAGATGAGAATGACGATGGCGAAAAAGGAAATACAGCAAAAACAAAACAACAGCCCCAAGGAATAAATTCAAAAGGAAGCTTAATAATCTATAAAAATACAAACAACAAAGCGATCATAAAGTTTGATGTTTGAAAGCAGCTCAAAGGAAACGAAAGTTAGAATGAATTGGACAAAAAAATACATACATAAGTACGAGTACATCTATGCTTCCATAAACACTATGGAAGAATCAAATCTTTATAATCTTTCATATTAAGTAGAATCTTTTGATTTGTTCGCAAATAGAAACAACAATAATAAAAACTAAATTGCGTCAAACTAATACGGTGCAAGTAGAGGGACTAGTGTATTTAACAACAAATGAGCAAAAAAATTATTCAGCCATATTCTGAATAACACTTATTTCCCGCGAAATATTTAGAATTGGGCTGATTACAAACAAAATTCATGAATATAGAAAAATATTTAAATATAATTTCTATTTTAATGTAATAATAATTCCGAATAAACTTCCCCTTATAGTTACGGCGTTTGAAAATTCTAAACAAAATCAATATTATGAAGTACATGAATTTAAAATATTTTTTTGGCCCCGGCAAATGGTCTCTATGAATATAAATCAAACTGCGTGTATTAGAAATATTACAAATATTTAATTTAATTATTCTCTTAAACATCATTAACAATAAAAATATAAATTTGTGTGAATTAATATATTGCCATAAATTTTGCTTTTCCTTTGAAGAGCATAATAAATTACATACACGAATCTAAATAGGATCACATTAAAAATAAATAATAATGCCTCAATATTATTTTGTTTTATTTATTAGTTTTTTGTGGTCTGTAATCAAATAAATTATGACATAGACAAAAACAAAAAATGTATCATATTTAGAAAAAGTTTTGAAGAATCGATGCAGGTGATGTGAAGTAAGTTTGATTAAAAGAAAAACGATGTGACATAGATAAAGTGGAAATGGTACTTTTTGTAAATTAAGCCAATTTTTGTAATAAAAAGAACTTTACGAAAAAAAAGTACTTTTAGTAAAGCAGATGATACTCTTTATAATAAGATACTTTTTTGAAATAAGATACTTTTTCTAAAACCGCAATACTTTTTGGTAAATAAAGGTACTTATTGTAAAAGTAGGCACTTTTTGTAATATAAAAGGTACTTTTGTAAAACATACATTTTGTTAAGGAACGTTTTGTAAAAGCTAGTTTTTGTAGAAGGTAAGTAAGTTCTCCCACAAGTACCTGCTGGAAAAATCAACTACCCCAATGTGCACCGTTTGCAACACACAACTGAACGTCTTACATGTTCTGGATGAGTGCATAAAGTACACAGAAAAAACTAAATTTCGTTTTCAGTAACCAAATTCATTGAATCAGTAAATTTTTTGTGTGAATGCGGACCTACAAAGAAATTTGTAGATTCTGATAACAATTTTGTAAAAATTTAACTGAAAAAAAAAATTATTTTTAGTTAACTTATTATGGCATTAGAGAAAAAAGTTAACTGAAACTCAAAATATTTTTAGTCAAATTTGTTAAAGGAACAGAAAAAAATTTTTGCAGATTTTTTTTGTATTATTCAGCAATTTTTTTTTTTATAATTTACAAACACATTCATTAAAATTTTTCCTATTATCAGAAAATAAATTAACTGAATCAATAACAATTCTAAAAAAAAATTTTTAAAAATATTAGTAAAAGTTTTATTTGAAAATAATAACTGAATCAAATGAAAGGTTCAACTATTTTTTTTACTTTCAAAAATTGGCTTGTATTTATGGTTAAGCATTTCGTTCCCGCTTTTGGAACTCGTCAATAGACTTCAGCCCAAAAAATTTTTTAATTTAGCTAACAAACTCCGTATGTTTATAGTAAGACTCTTAATACTATATTTAGAATCACAATATAAATACAAACATAATAAGTTTGAAAACTGCAAACAAAAATTAAAAAAAAATGTTTTTTATATCTATAAAATAATTTAAAAAAATCAGAAACATTTTTTTACAGTATATAAAAATAAATTTAACTGAAAAAATTAAAAAAAATCAGACAAATTTTTTTACAGTATATAAAAATAAATTTAACTGAAAATAACAAAATTTAAATATAAAAAAAAATAAATCTAAAAATTTTTTTACAAATTTTACTTTATACAGATAATTTTGATTTTATACAGTTTTTTTTACATAAAATAAAATTGGAAAAAATAATTTACTGGAACAGTAACAAATATTTACTGAAACTAAATTATATTTCAAAACACACATTTGTTTGAAAATTTTTTGGGAATAATTTTTTCTGTGTATAATACATCCAGACAACACATTTTTGGATCAAATTGTCCCACTGATTTTCTAAAAAATAACTGTGATAATAATATAAAACTAATTTGGAAATTCATAACAAATAATAATCTACAACACCAAATATAATCTTACTTTAAATTCCGGAGTCGAAAGCCACAGTAGCTAGTACTACTTTCTATTCATATTAGTTACAATAATTGTATTTTGTAAGTAATAATAATAAATAAATATATAAAATAAAAGGTTCTTTTTGTTAAAGGTACTTTTTGTAAAAGGTCTTTTTTGTTAAACGTACTTTTTGTAAAGGTACGTTTTGTAAAAGCTAATTTTTTTCAAAGCTACTTTTTGTAAAAGCTATTTTTTGTAAAAGATACTTTTTTAAAAAGGTTCTTTTTGTAAAAGGTACTTTTTTTAAAAGGTTCTTTTTATAAAAGGTCCTTTTTATAAAACGTACTTTTTATAAAAGGAAATATTTGTAAAAGTTACTTATTGTGAAAGGTACTTTTTGTAAAAGCTAATTTTTGTAAGAGGTACTTTATGTTAAAGGTACTTTTTGTAAAAGCTAATTTTTGTAAATGGTACTTTTGTAAAAGGTACTTTTTGTAAAAGAAATTTTTTCTAAAAGGTACTTTTTGTAAAAGAAACTTTTCCTAAAAGGTACTTTTTGCAAAAGAAACTTTTTCTAAACGGTACTTTTCTAAAACGTACTTTTTCCGAAAAGGTACTTTTTCTAAAAGGTGTTTTTTCTAAAAGGCGCCTTTTCTAAAGGGTACTTTTTTTCTAAAAGGTACTTTTACTTAAAGATACTTTTTCTAAAGGGTATTTTTTGTTAAAGGTACTTTTTGTTAAAGGTACTTTTTCTAAAAGGTACTTTTTGTAAAAGAAACTTTTCCTAAAAGGTACTTTTTGCAAAAGAAACTTTTTCTAAACGGTACTTTTCTAAAACGTACTTTTTCCGAAAAGGTACTTTTTCTAAAAGGTGTTTTTTCTGAAAGGCGCCTTTTCTAAAGGGTACTTTTTCTAAAAGGTACTTTATATAAAAGGTACTTCTTGTGAAGTTCCATTTTTTAAAACGTTTCTTGTTATAAAAATTGCTTTTTACAAATATTAAATACTTTTTGTGAAAAGCTAATTCGTTGAAAAAAATACTTTTTGTGAATAGATAATTTTTGCAAAAAAATCACTATTTTGAAAAACACTTTGTGTTTAGGTACTTTTTGATAAAGTTTATTTTTTATATGAATATACTCTTTGTAAATATGTATATTTTATAGAAATTGTTGTTTTTGCGTCAAATGTTCTTCCGACAGAAAAAATAATTCTATAGAACTGATTCAATATCTACTACACCAAATAGATAAAGAAGTTCCCTGGTAGTTAACCAACTGTGGCATAGGGCGCATTCTACTCCTGCTTCTTCATGCATCTACTTTAAAAAGAGATGGAGTATTTTTTGACAAAAGCACCCATATATACAATTATAAAGTAGTAAAATCGTATCGTTCTACTTTACACCTTGCCATATCGTTCAGATTTGTGTACCAGTTATAGAAAACGTAACATCACACACAGTTTGCACAGCACATTATGGTTCTTTGGCTTTTTATGCGGCTCTTTTTGTTTCTACGTGACAAGTGCTGCCACCACATATTTTATAACTCGCAACATCCATTACTTAGGGCACTGTTTTTGTCCACTGTCACTCAAAATAACGATACGATGTTACAAATTCTGCTTTTAGTAGACATATTAAAAAATATTTTTTAATAATCCATTTTTGAAATAATATGCAATTCATTTCTAAGCTGCTTTTATTTGAGGTACTAACAAAGGAATATAAAAATGGCAAAAATACATAAATATAATATTTTGAGCATTTATTCATTTAAGATTAAAACCTAAAGATTATAGATACATATGTACGTGCATATGTTTATGATTGTGCATGTGCTTTTCTTATACGCTGAAGCTCTACCCAACAGTTTGGCTGCCTTTCATGGAGTAACCTCCGGCTTTATTATCGCCTTGGAATAATCTTCCTAAGAATAGAACAACCACGTACACACAGTCAGTCGTATCTCTAAACTTTAGGCTTAAGTTTAAGCCCAACATGTTTAAGCCTATTAATCATGCCATAATGGTTAAAAAGGCCAATATATTTAAAAAGGATTATAACTTTAAATCGAAACAAAATTTTTTTTTAAAGAACTTTGCATAAGAATCTATAAGTGAACAACATTAACAAATCTGTGCTAAGAAACTAGCCCAACTAATATGATGACCACAAAGAGGATAAAAAAGAAAATAAAAATAAAATATAATACCAGTACATAATTCCAACTGCATACATCATAAAGTCAGCCACAATACAGAGACCGCCACACCAGCAAAGTCAGCAGTTAAGATTTGAATGATTCTTTCTTTTTTTTTCTTTTTTGTTATTACATTTTAGATTTTGGTTAAAAGTCTGGTTGTTTTTTAAACGATTGGTTCTACGTGATTGCGTGTCAAATTGACTACGTGTCTGAAGCTTGATTTAAAGATGAAAAAATGAGAAAAGCCCTTTAGGAGGAAAATGAAATAAAACAAAAGCAAGTAGCTTCAATAAATTGTTAGCTCTTTTATACGTGCATACAGAGTAATATATAAATATTGTAACAAAAAGGCACAACTCTTGAGAACGTTTAGAAATTCGGTCTCATGAGCATCAGCCAAAGTATGTATGAAGATGCCAAAAAAAAAAAAAATTCATTTTCTACAAAAAGTACCTTTTTCTACAGAATTTAAATTTTTTTCAAAAAGTACCTTTTCTATTTAAAGTAACATTTCTACAAAAAGTACCTTTTCTACAAAAAGTACATTTTCTACCAAAAGTAAGATTTCTACAAAAAGTACCTTTTCTACCAAAAGGACATTTTCAACAATAAGTACCTTTTCTATCAAACATAACATTTCTACTTTTCTATGAAAAGTAAATTTTTTATGAAAAGTACCTTTTCTATGAAAAGTACCTTTTCTATGAAAAGTACCTTTTCTATGAAAAGTACCTTTTCTATGAAAAGTACCTTTTCTATGAAAAGCACCTTTTCCATAAAAAGTACCTATTCGATTAAAAAAAGTACCTTTTCTATGAAAAGTACCTATTCGATAAAAAAAAGTACCTTTTCTATGAAAAGTACCTTTCCTATGAACAGTACCTTTTCTATGCAAAGTACCTTTCCGATTAACAGTACGTTTTCGATGAAGAGTACCTTTTCTATGAAAAGTATCTTTTCTTTGAAAAATTCCTTTTCTACGACAGCAAATCTATGGCAGCTAAAAATCAAAGGGTTTTCTAAAGCGAGCAACGAAAAATGTTGAAATCCTAATGTAATATACAGAAAATTATATATACAAAATTTAAATATGCAAAGTTAGTGTAAACAGACTACAACAAGTAACACTACATATTGAAAAAAAAAAACCAAAAGTAAAGGGTCTTCTATCAGTTAATGTAACTTTGACTGTGTAATTTTGACAACTTGCTGTATCCTGTAAACCATAAGGCACAAACTCTTGAAATTTTTAACACCGCTAAAACTTAAAAATTTCAAAATTATAAAATCGCCAAATCAAAAAAAAAATCGCCAAAAACCGAAAAATATCCCCAAAACAATAAAAAGCGCTTAACTAAAAATAAAGTGTCTTAAACTAAAATAAATCGCCGAAAACCTAAAAAATCGCTCAAATCAAACAATTGCCAAAATTAAACAACATCAAAAACCGAAAGAAATTGCCAAAACAAACAAAAAACGCCAGAACTAAAAAGAAATCTCTAAGACTAAAATAAATCGCCAAAACCGAAAAAAGCACCGAAAACGCCAAAACAATAAAAAACGACAAAACTAAAAAAACGCTAAAACTAAAAAAACGCCAAAAACCGAAAAAATCCCAAGAGCGAAAAAATCGCCAAAAAAAACCGAAATAAAAATCGCCAAAAAGAAAAAAGTTCAAAAACCGAAAAATTAAAAAATAAACGCCAAAACTAAAAAAACGGCAAAAACCGAAAAAAATCCCAAAAACGAAAAAACAAAATCCACAACTATACATATATTATATAGGCTGAAGTTCTTAGTGTCCGTACGGAACCCTTCATGTGCGATTAAATGTCGCACTTTACTAAATTTATTTTTATTAATTTTATTGGGCTGTTTTTTTACGACTTATTTTTCGTTTTCTTTATAATCATGGCCACTGTGCATTTATGCATTTAATGCCACAAATTATTGCTTCTACTCATTTATGGAGAAAAAAAAGTAGCGTAACAAAAATATATAAAAAAATTATTATTATGAAAAAAAAAAGAAACTACACGGGATGTAAAAAGCCACATGCATATGTGGCGACGACGTCACGAATATTTTCAGCATGTTGGTTGCATTTTTTAAAATTACTAGTAGTGGCTACATGCCGTAAAATTTTGATACAAAATTTTGTTCGAAAATACAAATGTGACATATTTAGCCGAGTTGAACACAATTTCTGAGACAGCAAATTTGTAAACATGTGAATATTTATTTGCATGTACATACATTTGTTACTAGTACACGGCATGTAGCAAATGTAGCTTTGTGATGACGTCAAAATTACGTCAGAAACACATGCGCATGTGGTTTTTACATGTCGTGTACTATAGGCTTTACGTTTATTTTTAAAAGCTTACGCGCATGCGCAACAAATCGCTTGATTGCTTTTTATTATTATAAAGTCGTTGGCTGCGATTTATTCTTTTTACAAGTTGTTTCAACATTTCTTTACCAAAAATAAACTAAATGAAAAAAAGAGACTTCTTTTAATTTCTACTTTTAAAAGAAAACGTACAGGAAAATATGAATATTATATACATACATGATGATATTGATAAAAAATAAATTAAAAAAAGAAACAAAACAAAGATCAATCCCATAAGATATTAAAGCGTTACATGGACACGCTTGAGGTTTAAGAGATTTGACAGGAAGTAAGCTTAATTGATGGGTATTAAACTTACATGAAGGAAAAAAAATGTTTTTGTTTATCAATAAAATTTCTGTTGTTAAAGATAAACATAAATTAAAAGATTAATATTTTAATTGGTATTCGCTGGAAGTATGCAAGTGATATCAAGAGCTTAAAACAGGAAAAAAATTCCGTAAATTTTTATATTAAAGTATGTGCATATGTATGTATGTATGTACATATGTATGTATGTAGTTATGTAGTAGAGAGCTGCGTAAACAGTCTTGAAATGTAAAAACGTCATGATTTTCAAATGTATTCACGTCGCATGTATTATACTAAACCAATAATAAATGCTGTCGTACTATAAGCGAAACACGATGGATGTATTGGTGTATGTGTATATCAGTTGTAGCAACCCTGCAGAAAGTGCGAATAGTGAAAATGTACTGAGTCGCTTTTGACTTTGTCACCAGTACTACTCTACAATTATTCCTCATACAATACTTTATGCTATAGACATTTAGCATGTGCTTGTCATTGAAAATCTACTAGTAACACTAAAACAATTGACTAGGTAGTGAATTCATAGTTCTTATGGGAACATGGAGACATACCAACCAGACATTTACTGGTACATTTCTATACCTTGGGTACATACAAATTTATTTATATTGACAAGTTGTTGCAAAATCCACCAGAAATACACCACATCTGTTTTCTCTATTTCTTTTATACTGACGAATAGAAGAGAAATTGTAGACAATGTAACTACTACTAGAGTTTTAGTGTTGACATAGAGACACTTGGCCCCAGTCTGACTGCAGGGAAGCGATGTCGCAAGACAGCTTGTTTGTAACAAACACTCAAAAGAAGTACTGTTGATTAGTGTATGCTTGTTATTTTTCATATTGTGCGTTTGAGTGTGTGTGTAATATGTAGATGATAAGCTATTATGTGATTAACCGCATACAACTAATGTTAATGCATGTGTGTGCCTTTGCATGTGCGCAGAAAAATAAAAGATCATACACACGTACATGCATGACGTTTGTACACGCGCTTATGCGTAGAAAGAAGCTAGTATCACAAATTCTTCCGTCACGAAGTGTTTTCTTCTTTACTCTTATACCTACAATACTCAAACAAATTTCTTGCAAACAGTGTTGTTAACGTTTGTTTTATAAGATTTCGCTGTAGCAAAGCATTTGAAAAAACCCTCATGTCTTAAAAGTTCCTATAAGATATCTTGTGCAGGAGACTAGTATGTATGTATGTATGTGTGTATGTATGTGTGTGCTTTTGGGTTTACTTTTTTTTTTTTTTTGAGGGAGAATAAGTTTTTTTAGATTGCTTTGGATAAACTAGTGTTGTACTAGAAGCAGGTGCAATATTTCTCCACAGTCACTAAAACAATATTTCATTGCGCATATATATCGAACTATAACCGCTAAAATAGCTTAAATGACACATTTTTGGACTTCCTTTTTTTTTTGGCGAAAATCGACTATTTACGATCGCAAATGATCGGTTTTGGTCAAAAATTGAAGTTTTAAAATTATGTCTCTTAAGCAATTTTCGCGGTTATGGCACGATATGTAAGTAGATTAGTAATGGCGGAGATAGTCCTGTTTTGGGAATTCAAAACCGGGAAAAAACAAAAACGATGGCAACCCAGTTACAAATGGGGGGATTTTGGGGATTTTCATGCTGATATGGTGTGTGTGTGTGAGTTTGATTCTTTGGCCATGTGTATGTATGTATACTTGTGTGCACAGCTTTTGTTGTTATTGTAGAGAAACGTTGTGCTTACAGTGCATGGATGTATATACGTGTGGGATGTGTATATGTGTGTGTGTGAGTCTAATTCTTTGGTTGTGTGTGCATGTATATGTGGGTGTTTGTATGTATGTATGGGTGTGTGCGTGTGTGTGTGATTGTTATTTGATAGTTTATGGTTTGCTGTTGCTGTTTTGAGTTATAGTTGGTATGCTTATGTAGGGTTATTGTATGTATGCATTTATGTTTGTGATCTCTGGCGGGGGAAATAATCTAATAGCTGCAGAGATTGGCAACCCTATTGTGAAGGGAAGTGAATGCCGAATATATTTATGGTAATGTATGTATATGTTGTTGTATTAATGTATGCGATCGTTCATATTTTTGCTTTGAAAAATATCATTGCTTGTGTGAGTTACATCAACACTTTTTCATACATATTTACAAATGAATGTGTATAGGTTTTCTAGGCTATTGACGTTGATATTCTTATGGATAGAAAATATTGTGTTGGCATAGGTTTTATGGGTACAAGTGACGTCCAGATATTAAATGTTTTGAATCCAATCAGGTTGATAAGTAGAGTTTTTGATAGGGGTAGTGATATTTTTATTTCAATATATTTTACTTTAATGTAACAATTATAGGAAATAGCTTTCGGAGAAATACAGCAAAAACTTATAGAAGCACCTACTTTCACGTGTCCCGATTTTTCTCGTACCTTTATATTGCAAACTGATGCTAGCGCTTTTGGTATGGGTGTTGCTAGACTGTGGGAATTTCATCATATCTCGTAATACCAACAGAGAAATTAGATTTGACGACTACTACACGATTCTCATATGAATTGGGGGAATGTGTATATATATATGTGTGTGTGTGTGTTTGTGTGTGTGTGTGTATGTATGTATGTAGTGTGTGTGTGTATGTATGCAGTGTGTGTGTATATGAATTTCATCATATGTCGTAATACCATCAGATAAATTAGATTTGATGACTACTACGCGATTCTCATATAAAGTATATAAGAAGAAGAAATAATGTAGATTGTCATCAGTCTGCTCTGATATCTCAACAAGTGGCAATCTATTTTCCCAACCAAAATTTCTAAGGTGTTTGAAATCCAAAAACTATAAAAGTGCTATAACTAATTATTGTTTACTAAACAAGTTTATAGTGCATAAAAAATAATTAAATAAATTGTTTATAACTAAAATAAATTGTTTATAAATAAAATAATTAAATTAATTAATAAACAAATAAATAACTAAATAAAATGAATACAACAAGTTGTAGCATCTGCAATAAAGTCTTTATGACCCAAACAAAACTAAATCAGCATATTGGAACGCACTCATATGCTAGCCAATCGAAGGCTGCCCTTGGAACTAGTAAGCTAAATCTTCAAAACAAATATTGTGAGGATTGTGACGAGATGATCCCATCAAATAGTTATATAGCTCATGTCAGAACCACAAAACACAAAAACAGTTGTCAGCAAGAACGGATTGGAGATTTTTTCACTAAGAGAGCAAGCAACTTCAATGGAAGGATCGAGACATATATCCTCCTCAACAAAAAAATGTGGCTGTCTTGTTTCCGGAGGAGTTTTTGAAATCTGGCAAGAGCTCCATAGTACAACAACTCTATGAACGTAGTAGGGTACATACTACATTTAAATTTAATATGGAGCTCACGTGTGATTATATGAAGATGGTGAATGATGAGATGAATGTTTCCCAACTTATTCATATTTCGAAAATGATGTTGGTGACTTTCGTCTGATGACATAGAGGACATGTACAAGAAACAAGCCGAGGAGCTAAGAACCAAAATGGAAGAATTTCAAGAGAGGGATAGCGGATGGACCTTGATTTCAATAAATTCCCTTGAAGTTAATATAAACAAGGCGTCCATAATAAGAGGATCAAGCTTTATCCCTCTCCCGAAAAATATTGCAGTGAAATGTGCATGCATAAATGTCGACAACAATGATATTTATTGCTTTAAATGGTGTCTCATTGCGGCTTTGTACACAAATAGTACTTTAGATCGAAGACAACGGAAAAACTGTAGAAATTTCAATATTGCAAACATTTCTGATGAGAATATTAATATAGGACAAGTTGTATTAAATTTTAAAGACCTAGAGTTTCCACTCCCATTGAAGCAGATACAAAAATTTGAAAGTCAAAATTATGTGAGCATCAATGTATTTGGTCACAATGGAACATCGCTTATAGGACCATACTACATAACAAAAGGAGAAAAACATCTTCATATTAATCTCTTATTGCTCCAGTCTAATGAAAACTTCCACTATGTTCTCATCAAGGATATATCAAAGTAAGTTTCATTTGTGCATTTATGCAACATTTGTTTTCATCTCTATTTAAACAGTTACTTCTTATTATTTTATTTACTCATATCGTATTGGTATTTTCTATATTTTCTTCAGACTCCTTCGTTCCAGCATAACTTCGCATGATCATCAGATCCTAATATACAATACCTGCCTATATCATACACATGATGATTATATGTATAATCATCATAAAAACGTTTGCGGGCAAAAAATCATCAGAATGCCAGAAGATGGATCTATTATCAAGTTTACGAAGCACTACAAACAGTTAGATGTACCATTTGTAATCTACGCAGACTTTGAGTCCATTTTAGAAAAAGTCAATGATTCTGTAAGTAAAAGCACTACAAATGTACAGAAACACCATGCGTGTGCATTCGGGTATTTTATTAATTGTAGTTTTAAGAGAGAAAATAATTTATATAGGAATTATTTTGGTGAAGATTCGGCAAATGTATTTATTAAAAAAATAGTTGAAGATTGTACCGATATTTATCTAAATTATTTAATTGAAGTTAAGAAAATGTTCATAACCCCAATTGAAATAGCTCAATATAATAATGCAAAAAATTGTTATATATGTAAGAAAATATTAAATAACGATAAAGTTAGAGATCATTGTCATCTTACGGGCAATTATCGTGGGGCAGCTCACAGCGAATGTAATTTGAATTATAAAACACCTCAGTTTATACCGGTTATCCTGCATAATCTTTCTGCATATGATATACACCTATTTTTCAAATAACTTTCTACTATAAAATACTCCACAATAAAAGTGATTCCCCAGAACACAGAGCGTTATATTTCTATTTCAATTTTCATCAGATTAGATAAAAAATATGGATTCGAATTAAGATTTATAGACTCGTTTAGATTTATGGCTTCGAGCTTAGATACGTTAGCGAAAAATCTTGATAGCAATGATTTCAATACTATTCGATCATGTTTCGTTGGAGAAGATCATTTCAACCTGATTAGAAGAAAGGGTGTATTTCCGTACTCTTACATGGATTCCATGACCAAGTTTAAGGAAACTAAGCTCCCTAGTAGAGACGAGTTCTTCAATATTCTAACGAATGAAGAATGTGATGTATTCGAGTATGAACATGCTCAAAAAATATGGAGGGTGTTTAACTGTAAAACCCTCCTTGACTATACTGAGCTCTACTTAAAGACAGATGTTCTACTTCTAGCCGATGTGTTTGAAAATTTTAGGAAAATTTGTAGAGATATATACGATTTGGACCCCTGCCACTATTATACAGCACCAGGCTTATCCTGGGATGCAATGTTGAAAACCACAGAAGTTTCACTGGAACAGTTCACTGATTCCGAAATGTATATGTTTATGCAAAACGGAATTAGAGGTGGACTAGTTCAATGCTCGCAAAGATATTCCAAAGCAAATAACAAATATTTGGAAGATTTTGATTCATCAAAGCCATCAGAATTTCTGGTATATTTAGACGATAACAATTTGTATGGTTGGGCGATGTCGGAATATCTTCCTTGCGGTGAATTTGAGTGGGTATATGATACTGATTTTGATGTTAAAAAAATTTCTGATACTGCAGAGTATGGGTACATTTTGGCAGTGGATATAGATTATCCGGATTCAGTGCATGATCTTCATAATGATTTACCATTTTGTCCCCAAAATAAGACCGTGGGAGGATCCAAAATCAAAAAATTAGTTGCAGACTTACACTCAAAAACAAATTACACCATACACTATAGAGTTTTAAAACAAGCCATTTCAAATGGCATCATTTTAAAACAAATCCATAGAATACTCAGATTTAAGCAATCCCCATGGCTTAAAAAATATATTGACTTAAACACATTTCATAGGACAAATGCTAAAAATAATTTTGAAAAAGATTTCTTCAAACTTTTAAACAATGCTGTTTACGGGAAGACAATGGAAAACATTGAAAAACTTAGGGACATTAGAATCACTTCATCTTGGGAAACAACAAATAGGAATCAATTAGGTCTCAGAGCATTAATTGCGAAACCAAATTTTAAGCAATTGACAAAATTTTCTGATGATATGTATGCGGTAGAGTTAGAAAAAATGGAATCACTATATGATAAACCCATATATGTTGGTTTTACAGTACTGGAGTTATCCAAGTGGAGAATGTATGACTTCCATTATGGCTTCATGAAGCCTAAATTTGGAGACAACATTTCTCTCAACTATATGGATACTGACTCATTTATTTATTCAATTAAAACTGATGATTTTTACGATGACATCCGTAATGACATTAGTTTGAATTTTGATACGTCAGAATATCCTATAGATAATCAATTTCGTTTGTCGCTACTAAATAAGAAGGTTTTAGGAATGATGAAAGATGAAAACCATGGGGATATAATGACAGAGTTTGTTGGTTTAAGAGCAAAAATGTATTCTCTGTCGACTCTTCGCTGTTAAAAAGCTGTTAAAAAATCAAAAGGGATCAAAAAGTCTGTAATTAAAAAGTTGTCCATTAATGATTACAAAAGTTGCTTATTCGAATCCAAAATCATCTCGGATGAAATGTTTTTGTTTAGATCTAAAACACATCAACTATATACACAAAAACTGCATAAAATAGCACTTAGCTTTTCTGATGATAAAAGAAATATAATGAAAGATAAAATAAAAACGCGTGCTTGGGGACATTACATAGACCGAAATAATGATGCAATGGATGTAGAATAGAATGATTCCTACTAAATTGCATGTAAGATGTCAATGAAAATTTAATTTTGTACTAATTGTATTTATTTATTAATGTATTTCTTTAATTATTTATTAATTTATTTATTATTCACTTATTTGTTTATTAATTAATTTATGTATTTATTATTTATTTGTTTATTAATTTATTAATTAGTTTATTCCTTTATTTCTTTATTAATTTACTTATTTATTAATTTATTTATTGTTTATATATTTGTTTATAAATTTATCTATTAATTTTAGTATTTTATTCACACAAAAGTATGTAAAAATTTAATGCTTTAAAGCTTTTATCTTTTTACCTATACCTAAGTTACCTTTAAATAAAAATTAAATATTAGATTAATGATCTTTTTTCTTTTTATATCTGTATATTTTTATTTATAAATATAGTTAAATTTGTATTGGTACTAAGATTTTTAAGAAAAAATGTTAAATAAAATATGGAAAAAATAATAATATATATAAATGGTTTTTATTTCAACTTAAATTTACTTAATAGAAATTTTAACTACAAATGTCCACATCTTTATATTTTGTTTCTTTATGGGTTTTACTTAAAAAATTTTTTCTTTCATGCGAATTCTTGTTTTTTCTTTTCATATCACTTAAACATGCACAGTCTTGTTATCGTTGAAAGGTTCTGTACAAAACAAATCGAATTTCACAATATTATGAAATTCCATTATATTTCATTAGGTATTTTCTTATCGACACCAACTGCTTTAACACCATCTCATTTACGTTTGCTAACAGCAAATAGTACAATAGGTGTCAGCTATTAGATCAGCTTATCAGCTTTTAGATCAGCTTATTAGCACCTGGTCTGTTTTTCAGATCAGCTTTTCAGGAGCTGGTCTGGTTTTCAGATCAGCTTTTCAGGACCTGGTCTGGTTTTCAGATCAGCTTATCAGGACCTGGTCTGGTTTTCAGATCAGCTTTTCAGGACCTGGTCTGGTTTTCAGATCAGCTTTTCAGGACCTGGTCTGGTTTTCAGATCAGCTTTTCAGGAGCTGGTCTGGTTTTCAGATCAGCTTATCAGGACCTGGTCTGGTTTTCAGATCAGGCTATCAGGACCTGGTCTGGTTTTCAGATCAGCTTATCAGGAGCTGGTCTGATTTTCAGGTCAGCTTATTAGGAGCTGATCTGATTTTCAGGTCAGCTTATTAGGAGCTGGTCTGATTTTCAGGTCAGCTTATTAGGAGCTGGTCTGATTTTCAGGTCAGCTTATTAGGAGCTGGTCTGGTTTTCAGGTCAGATGAAATAACTAAAGTCTATCTTTTATTAGCAGTATTTTTTTTTTCTATAACGAAAATCGTTTAATTCAATATATTTGCTTATAATCAAAAATCCATATTTATCCTTCCAACACTCTACAAATTTTTTAAAACTTGTCAAAATTCATATTACTGCCAACATGAACCTTGTAAACATGCTTCATATTTTCCTCATCTTACTTAAACATTATAATTACATTTGCATTGTCTCTTATTAAATGCTTATAGCCATATTCATAAAAATTTTAAACAGCATTTCAAATGTTGTTTGAGCAAAATTCGCTAAAATTGTATTCATAATAGAATATTAGCGTAAAAACGTTTTTTAACTTGCGTAAATCACCAAATCTTAAAAATTAAATGCACCCATACTTAAAATAATTTTGAGCTGACGTCGTTCTAGTTTTGCTTCTTGTTTATTTATATTTTTAACTTTGCCTGTATGTATGTATGTATGCATGTATTAAGAATTATGCTTATGTTTGGCACAAGTAGAATGAGTCATCATTCTTCTGTCGCCCCGTAAAAAAATATACACGTACACGTATATATGTATGTATATTATTCTGCTTTCCACATGCAACATCAGCAAATATCATAATTGAAATGTATTAAGCTTCATCACCAGAAAAAAATAAATGTATAATAACCCATTCTTTTAATTATGAAATTATGCAATTTCTTTAACTATTCATATTTGTAGTAGTATATAGATAATTTTAGTATAAATATATGTTTTTAAACCTCAGATAGTAGTAGTGAAATCCCACTCCTGGACCAATTAAAATTGTGAAATTGTTGCTGAAATTGTTAAATTTGGGTAATTAAAATTTGAAAATTTTAAAATTCTTGAAATTTGATACCTACGAGGGTGGTTCAATAAGTCCTTTAAATATTTTTCGAGGGTGGTTCAATAAGTCACTCTTATTTTTTTAACATAAGGAGTTTTTGTTTACATTAAGTGTATGTCTGTCTCTCTCTCTGTCTGTCTGCATGACCGTGGAAATTTGAGTCTTTCAGTGATTTGGGTTGTGTAATAATTTCTGGGTGTCCTTTGTCGGGGTTATGGGTAATTAAACTTTAAAATTTTAATCTACGCCGGAGTGGGATTTCACTACTACTATCTGAGGTTTAAAAACATATATTTATACTAAAATTATCTATATACTACTACAAATATGAATAGTTAAAGAAATTACATAATTTCATAATTAAAAGAATGGGTTATTATACATTTATTTTTTTCTGGTGATGAAGCTTAATACATTTCAATTATGATATTTGCTGATGTTGCATGTGGAAAGCAGAATAATATACATACATATATACGTGTACGTGTATATTTTTTTACGGGGCGACAGAAGAATGATGACTCATTCTACTTGTGCCAAACATAAGCATAATTCTTAATACATGCATACATACATACATACAGGCAAAGTTAAAAATATAAATAAACAAGAAGCAAAACTAGAACGACGTCAGCTCAAAATTATTTTAAGTATGGGTGCATTTAATTTTTAAGATTTGGTGATTTACGCAAGTTAAAAAACGTTTTTACGCTAATATTCTATTATGAATACAATTTTAGCGAATTTTGCTCAAACAACATTTGAAATGCTGTTTAAAATTTTTATGAATATGGCTATAAGCATTTAATAAGAGACAATGCAAATGTAATTATAATGTTTAAGTAAGATGAGGAAAATATGAAGCATGTTTACAAGGTTCATGTTGGCAGTAATATGAATTTTGACAAGTTTTAAAAAATTTGTAGAGTGTTGGAAGGATAAATATGGATTTTTGATTATAAGCAAATATATTGAATTAAACGATTTTCGTTATAGAAAAAAAAAATACTGCTAATAAAAGATAGACTTTAGTTATTTCATCTGACCTGAAAACCAGACCAGCTCCTAATAAGCTGACCTGAAAATCAGACCAGCTCCTAATAAGCTGACCTGAAAATCAGACCAGCTCATAATAAGCTGACCTGAAAATCAGATCAGCTCCTAATAAGCTGACCTGAAAATCAGACCAGCTCCTGATAAGCTGATCTGAAAACCAGACCAGGTCCTGATAGCCTGATCTGAAAACCAGACCAGGTCCTGATAAGCTGATCTGAAAACCAGACCAGCTCCTGAAAAGCTGATCTGAAAACCAGACCAGGTCCTGAAAAGCTGATCTGAAAACCAGACCAGCTCCTGAAAAGCTGATCTGAAAAACAGACCAGGTGCTAATAAGCTGATCTAAAAGCTGATAAGCTGATCTAATAGCTGACACCTATTGTACTATTTGCTGTTAGCAAACGTAAATGAGATGGTGTTAAAGCAGTTGGTGTCGATAAGAAAATACCTAATGAAATATAATGGAATTTCATAATATTGTGAAATTCGATTTGTTTTGTACAGAACCTTTCAACGATAACAAGACTGTGCATGTTTAAGTGATATGAAAAGAAAAAACAAGAATTCGCATGAAAGAAAAAATTTTTTAAGTAAAACCCATAAAGAAACAAAATATAAAGATGTGGACATTTGTAGTTAAAATTTCTATTAAGTAAATTTAAGTTGAAATAAAAACCATTTATATATATTATTATTTTTTCCATATTTTATTTAACATTTTTTCTTAAAAATCTTAGTACCAATACAAATTTAACTATATTTATAAATAAAAATATACAGATATAAAAAGAAAAAAGATCATTAATCTAATATTTAATTTTTATTTAAAGGTAACTTAGGTATAGGTAAAAAGATAAAAGCTTTAAAGCATTAAATTTTTACATACTTTTGTGTGAATAAAATACTAAAATTAATAGATAAATTTATAAACAAATATATAAACAATAAATAAATTAATAAATAAGTAAATTAATAAAGAAATAAAGGAATAAACTAATTAATAAATTAATAAACAAATAAATAATAAATACATAAATTAATTAATAAACAAATAAGTGAATAATAAATAAATTAATAAATAATTAAAGAAATACATTAATAAATAAATACAATTAGTACAAAATTAAATTTTCATTGACATCTTACATGCAATTTAGTAGGAATCATTCTATTCTACATCCATTGCATCATTATTTCGGTCTATGTAATGTCCCCAAGCACGCGTTTTTATTTTATCTTTCATTATATTTCTTTTATCATCAGAAAAGCTAAGTGCTATTTTATGCAGTTTTTGTGTATATAGTTGATGTGTTTTAGATCTAAACAAAAACATTTCATCCGAGATGATTTTGGATTCGAATAAGCAACTTTTGTAATCATTAATGGACAACTTTTTAATTACAGACTTTTTGATCCCTTTTGATTTTTTAACAGCTTTTTAACAGCGAAGAGTCGACAGAGAATACATTTTTGCTCTTAAACCAACAAACTCTGTCATTATATCCCCATGGTTTTCATCTTTCATCATTCCTAAAACCTTCTTATTTAGTAGCGACAAACGAAATTGATTATCTATAGGATATTCTGACGTATCAAAATTCAAACTAATGTCATTACGGATGTCATCGTAAAAATCATCAGTTTTAATTGAATAAATAAATGAGTCAGTATCCATATAGTTGAGAGAAATGTTGTCTCCAAATTTAGGCTTCATGAAGCCATAATGGAAGTCATACATTCTCCACTTGGATAACTCCAGTACTGTAAAACCAACATATATGGGTTTATCATATAGTGATTCCATTTTTTCTAACTCTACCGCATACATATCATCAGAAAATTTTGTCAATTGCTTAAAATTTGGTTTCGCAATTAATGCTCTGAGACCTAATTGATTCCTATTTGTTGTTTCCCAAGATGAAGTGATTCTAATGTCCCTAAGTTTTTCAATGTTTTCCATTGTCTTCCCGTAAACAGCATTGTTTAAAAGTTTGAAGAAATCTTTTTCAAAATTATTTTTAGCATTTGTCCTATGAAATGTGTTTAAGTCAATATATTTTTTAAGCCATGGGGATTGCTTAAATCTGAGTATTCTATGGATTTGTTTTAAAATGATGCCATTTGAAATGGCTTGTTTTAAAACTCTATAGTGTATGGTGTAATTTGTTTTTGAGTGTAAGTCTGCAACTAATTTTTTGATTTTGGATCCTCCCACGGTCTTATTTTGGGGACAAAATGGTAAATCATTATGAAGATCATGCACTGAATCCGGATAATCTATATCCACTGCCAAAATGTACCCATACTCTGCAGTATCAGAAATTTTTTTAACATCAAAATCAGTATCATATACCCACTCAAATTCACCGCAAGGAAGATATTCCGACATCGCCCAACCATACAAATTGTTATCGTCTAAATATACCAGAAATTCTGATGGCTTTGATGAATCAAAATCTTCCAAATATTTGTTATTTGCTTTGGAATATCTTTGCGAGCATTGAACTAGTCCACCTCTAATTCCGTTTTGCATAAACATATACATTTCGGAATCAGTGAACTGTTCCAGTGAAACTTCTGTGGTTTTCAACATTGCATCCCAGGATAAGCCTGGTGCTGTATAATAGTGGCAGGGGTCCAAATCGTATATATCTCTACAAATTTTCCTAAAATTTTCAAACACATCGGCTAGAAGTAGAACATCTGTCTTTAAGTAGAGCTCAGTATAGTCAAGGAGGGTTTTACAGTTAAACACCCTCCATATTTTTTGAGCATGTTCATACTCGAATACATCACATTCTTCATTCGTTAGAATATTGAAGAACTCGTCTCTACTAGGGAGCTTAGTTTCCTTAAACTTAGTCATGGAATCCATGTAAGAGTACGGAAATACACCCTTTCTTCTAATCAGGTTGAAATGATCTTCTCCAACGAAACATGATCGAATAGTATTGAAATCATTGCTATCAAGATTTTTCGCTAACGTATCTAAGCTCGAAGCCATAAATCTAAACGAGTCTATAAATCTTAATTCGAATCCATATTTTTTATCTAATCTGATGAAAATTGAAATAGAAATATAACGCTCTGTGTTCTGGGGAATCACTTTTATTGTGGAGTATTTTATAGTAGAAAGTTATTTGAAAAATAGGTGTATATCATATGCAGAAAGATTATGCAGGATAACCGGTATAAACTGAGGTGTTTTATAATTCAAATTACATTCGCTGTGAGCTGCCCC
The DNA here is from genome assembly GCA_949987645.1 of Tachina grossa. Lineage (NCBI taxonomy): Eukaryota > Metazoa > Arthropoda > Insecta > Diptera > Tachinidae > Tachina > Tachina grossa. Next base: position 32,111,622 of record OX465275.1, read on the forward strand.
ACGATAATTGCCCGTAAGATGACAATGATCTCTAACTTTATCGTTATTTAATATTTTCTTACATATATAACAATTTTTTGCATTATTATATTGAGCTATTTCAATTGGGGTTATGAACATTTTCTTAACTTCAATTAAATAATTTAGATAAATATCGGTACAATCTTCAACTATTTTTTTAATAAATACATTTGCCGAATCTTCACCAAAATAATTCCTATATAAATTATTTTCTCTCTTAAAACTACAATTAATAAAATACCCGAATGCACACGCATGGTGTTTCTGTACATTTGTAGTGCTTTTACTTACAGAATCATTGACTTTTTCTAAAATGGACTCAAAGTCTGCGTAGATTACAAATGGTACATCTAACTGTTTGTAGTGCTTCGTAAACTTGATAATAGATCCATCTTCTGGCATTCTGATGATTTTTTGCCCGCAAACGTTTTTATGATGATTATACATATAATCATCATGTGTATGATATAGGCAGGTGTTGTATATTAGGATCTGATGATCATGCGAAGTTATGCTGGAACGAAGGAGTCTGAAGAAAATATAGAAAATACCAATACGATATGAGTAAATAAAATAATAAGAAGTAACTGTTTAAATAGAGATGAAAACAAATGTTGCATAAATGCACAAATGAAACTTACTTTGATATATCCTTGATGAGAACATAGTGGAAGTTTTCATTAGACTGGAGCAATAAGAGATTAATATGAAGATGTTTTTCTCCTTTTGTTATGTAGTATGGTCCTATAAGCGATGTTCCATTGTGACCAAATACATTGATGCTCACATAATTTTGACTTTCAAATTTTTGTATCTGCTTCAATGGGAGTGGAAACTCTAGGTCTTTAAAATTTAATACAACTTGTCCTATATTAATATTCTCATCAGAAATGTTTGCAATATTGAAATTTCTACAGTTTTTCCGTTGTCTTCGATCTAAAGTACTATTTGTGTACAAAGCCGCAATGAGACACCATTTAAAGCAATAAATATCATTGTTGTCGACATTTATGCATGCACATTTCACTGCAATATTTTTCGGGAGAGGGATAAAGCTTGATCCTCTTATTATGGACGCCTTGTTTATATTAACTTCAAGGGAATTTATTGAAATCAAGGTCCATCCGCTATCCCTCTCTTGAAATTCTTCCATTTTGGTTCTTAGCTCCTCGGCTTGTTTCTTGTACATGTCCTCTATGTCATCAGACAAAGTCACCAACATCATTTTCGAAATATGAATAAGTTGGGAAACATTCATCTCATCATTCACCATCTTCATATAATCACACGTGAGCTCCATATTAAATTTAAATGTAGTATGTACCCTACTACGTTCATAGAGTTGTTGTACTATGGAGCTCTTGCCAGATTTCAAAAACTCCTCCGGAAACAAGACAGCCACATTTTTTTGTTGAGGAGGATATATGTCTCGATCCTTCCATTGAAGTTGCTTGCTCTCTTAGTGAAAAAATCTCCAATCCGTTCTTGCTGACAACTGTTTTTGTGTTTTGTGGTTCTGACATGAGCTATATAACTATTTGATGGGATCATCTCGTCACAATCCTCACAATATTTGTTTTGAAGATTTAGCTTACTAGTTCCAAGGGCAGCCTTCGATTGGCTAGCATATGAGTGCGTTCCAATATGCTGATTTAGTTTTGTTTGGGTCATAAAGACTTTATTGCAGATGCTACAACTTGTTGTATTCATTTTATTTAGTTATTTATTTGTTTATTAATTAATTTAATTATTTTATTTATAAACAATTTATTTTAGTTATAAACAATTTATTTAATTATTTTTTATGCACTATAAACTTGTTTAGTAAACAATAATTAGTTATAGCACTTTTATAGTTTTTGGATTTCAAACACCTTAGAAATTTTGGTTGGGAAAATAGATTGCCACTTGTTGAGATATCAGAGCAGACTGATGACAATCTACATTATTTCTTCTTCTTATATACTTTATATGAGAATCGCGTAGTAGTCATCAAATCTAATTTATCTGATGGTATTACGACATATGATGAAATTCATATACACACACACTGCATACATACACACACACACTACATACATACATACACACACACACACAAACACACACACACACATATATATATACACATTCCCCCAATTCATATGAGAATCGTGTAGTAGTCGTCAAATCTAATTTCTCTGTTGGTATTACGAGATATGATGAAATTCCCACAGTCTAGCAACACCCATACCAAAAGCGCTAGCATCAGTTTGCAATATAAAGGTACGAGAAAAATCGGGACACGTGAAAGTAGGTGCTTCTATAAGTTTTTGCTGTATTTCTCCGAAAGCTATTTCCTATAATTGTTACATTAAAGTAAAATATATTGAAATAAAAATATCACTACCCCTATCAAAAACTCTACTTATCAACCTGATTGGATTCAAAACATTTAATATCTGGACGTCACTTGTACCCATAAAACCTATGCCAACACAATATTTTCTATCCATAAGAATATCAACGTCAATAGCCTAGAAAACCTATACACATTCATTTGTAAATATGTATGAAAAAGTGTTGATGTAACTCACACAAGCAATGATATTTTTCAAAGCAAAAATATGAACGATCGCATACATTAATACAACAACATATACATACATTACCATAAATATATTCGGCATTCACTTCCCTTCACAATAGGGTTGCCAATCTCTGCAGCTATTAGATTATTTCCCCCGCCAGAGATCACAAACATAAATGCATACATACAATAACCCTACATAAGCATACCAACTATAACTCAAAACAGCAACAGCAAACCATAAACTATCAAATAACAATCACACACACACGCACACACCCATACATACATACAAACACCCACATATACATGCACACACAACCAAAGAATTAGACTCACACACACACATATACACATCCCACACGTATATACATCCATGCACTGTAAGCACAACGTTTCTCTACAATAACAACAAAAGCTGTGCACACAAGTATACATACATACACATGGCCAAAGAATCAAACTCACACACACACACCATATCAGCATGAAAATCCCCAAAATCCCCCCATTTGTAACTGGGTTGCCATCGTTTTTGTTTTTTCCCGGTTTTGAATTCCCAAAACAGGACTATCTCCGCCATTACTAATCTACTTATGTATGTACATCAATCATCACTGACTTTTAATAGGAAATTAAAGCATTTTGTAGAAATACCTTAATTTTAAATTTTCTACTTTAAATTACGTTCAACCATAAATTTCTTGCTAGCAAATTATCGTCCATTATTATTACTCTTTAAATCGCTGTAAATAATTTAATAATAGTCCATCAGAATTCCACTTTACACAGAAACATACCTGCAAAGACACAAGAAAAATCAAGATAATTTCATATTAGAAACCAGAAATAAATATATACTTTACAATAGAATTTAAATCAAATATTTATCTTAAACTATGTAAGAAATTACAGACAAGTAGAAGATATAAGTATAAAATAAACTTAAACATAATCACGAAAGAATTATGTAAGAGTATCTGTATGCCTGCCATTAAATCATTTAAAATGCTTTTCAGACATTATCTAACTAATTAAATTAAAAGAAACCAAAAAGAAAATGAACAACAGTCAAGGAATCACAGCAAAAAATAAATAAAAAAAATACAAAATAAACTAGACTGCATTAGTGTTTTTTCATGGCTGGACAAAACTAAAACTTTTAACAGACTTGCAACAAAAGAATTTATTACTTTTTACAGGTAAACGGTAGGAAGCAAATGAAGTAAAATAGACAATTTAATTTTACCTTTCGATTTGGCGGCATATTGTTTCGTTTGTTGGTTTTTTTTAATGAATTTCTATCTTAAATGTTATTGTCTTAGTTTATCTCTAGCAACAAAGTGACGGTGGCTGTAACAAACATTATGTTCACTAGATATACTCGTATATATTTTTAGCGTCACCTGAAAAACTGACACATTTCACACCACAATGTGTAGATACGAGTATTTTAAAAGCAAGGAAATTAAATGCTTCTTTCCAGTAAAAAAAAACAAACTGAAATCTGAGTACTTATATCCTGAGGACTGCGCCACTTTTTTTTTAAAGAGACATTTGTTTAGTTTCGTCACAACACACATACCTAAGAGTTTCCTTAAAGTACAGTCAAATGAAAATGTATGCCAACACCAACATAAAATTTGCAATAAGAATACACTCTAATGTCTGTGCGCACAGGCAGTTTATAGCCTAGAAAAAAATTTAAAATTATAATTAAAATTTTTCAAAAAAAATTTTTAATTTTTTTCTTTCCATCCATAACGCAAGCATTTCGTCTCGATCAAAAATTAAAATTAAATTAATAAAATTAAATTAGAATACTAGAATTTTTTTCAAAATACAGTAGAGTTACCCTGCAGAAAATTTCGTGACAATTGACCCAAACGTACAAGTCCTACGACTTGATAAAATGCGAGTGTTATCAAAATTACAGAGTAGTGTACGGTGAAAAAAAGACATTTAATAAGACATAATTACATATTCAACATTTTCGTAATGTGTCGTCTTGATATTGAGCCAATTGAATTGAGATTCGGTCTAGTATTGTAGTAAGCGGCATTGAACATGTTACACAAATAGTGTAAATATAATGTTAACTGCTCCCTCCAATGTGACTCAGGAACCAGTCCCGTAAATATACTTAGATATTAACCTAAGTTTTATTGGCATTTATACTTTTGAAATATGAGTGGCCCTGTGGTTGAGTGGGTAGTGTGCAAGCCTGTTATGCACGAGGTTGTCGGTTCGAATCTCAAAAAATTTTCAGATTCAAAATAAAATTGCATTGCATTTGTAACAATAAAAAAAAAGTTTATAAATCTTAATTGTTACAGTGAAATGTCGGAATGGCATTTATATATATATATATATAACTAGCTACATACAACCGGTGTGCTTCGCTACCCCCATCGTGTTATCGAATGATGTATGTATATATTTTGTAAATAAACCGAAAACTCGGATTTTTAATGCAACATTTCGAAAGTTTTAAAATATTAAAATATTGATATTGGATCATTATTAACATAGGTTTTTTTGTAAATATCTTCGGAACTACATAACCGATTTAAGAGTTTGATATCTCGTTTTGAAAAACATGACAACAGATTTCAAAAAAAAAAAATTAAATAAAAGAGCAAAAAAATAAATAAATATATGGATTTTGCCACGCCCCTCCACCCGCAGACCGAAAATCAAAAACCAGACTTCACAGCGTCACCCGCCTGAAGATTCCCTGAAAATTTCATCAAAATCGGCCCAGCCGTTTTTGATTCCATACGTTACATACATACACACATCCTGTTATATATATATATATATAGATTTATATTATTATACACCGAATGGGTCAGTGAAAAGTCACAAGGTGCATACAAAGTATCAATTAATCCCATCCTAGGCCATCCCCATGTAAAAGTGTTAGAAGTCGCACTGGTCCCCATCACTTGACAGTTTCCAATCATATTGAATTCTATAAAATTGTCTATTAGTTATATATGAAACTGTGTAACTTAATAAATACGTGTGTGTCTGAATCAAATAGTTTTTCATTAGTGGTTACGCTTTTTGGGCACATGACTATTATTATAAACTTTGAAAACATATCGCACTGAAGGTGCTGCCATCTATTATTTTCCTTTTTTTATAACTTTTGATTGCTTGGAGTGTTGCCATTTTTACTTAATAAATTTTCGTAAATTTTTTTTCTGAAAACAACAAAATGTTATGAAAAATTATATGGGAAAAGAGAGTGCTGTATCGCTTTGTCTAAAATAGTATTTCCTAAGACCTCTTTTAACCCCCGACTAAAAAAAGGGGTGTTATAAGTTTGTAGTGTGTGTCTGTGTGTCTGTGTGTATGTGTGTCTGTCCGTGTCCACGTACAGGCCAAATGGCTGGACCGATTTTCATTTAGTTTTTTCTGTTTGAAAGATGAGAGGGTTCTTAGCTATGTTTGAAGAAAATCGGTCCAGCCGTTTAGAAGATATAACATCTTTTCTGAAAAAAGTCGGGGGGTTTTTAAAATTTTTAATTTTTGTTATTGAATACTTTTATAGTGCAATGTCAACTTTCCTGTTTTTGATTTCAAGTGTAAAGGAAAAATTTTCATTCTTAAAGAAACCAAAAACTCATTTACTACCCTGCAGTCAGACTGGGGCCAAGTGTCTCTATGTCCACACTAAAATTCCAGTAGTAGTTACATTGTCTACAATTTATCTTCTATTCGTTAGTATAAAAGAAAGAGAAAAAACAGATGTGGTGTATTTCTGGTGGTTTTTGCAACAACTTGTCAATATAAATAAATTTGTACTTACGTAAGGTATAGAAATGTACCAGTAAATGTCTGGTTCGTATGTTTCCATGTTCCCATAAGAACTATGAATTCACTAGCTAGTCAATGGTTTTAGTAGTAGAGTAGTACTGGTGACAAAGTCAAAAGCGACTCAGTACATTTTCACCATCCACATTTCCTTCAGGGTATAAACAGAAACAAGTTTCTATGTATTGCACTGCAAACGTAAACACGTATACACAGACACACATCCATACATATACATTATTCATACCCAACAGGAACACTGATCGTTTGTTTCATTGATAACCAAACTTCAGATGTGTTGCCCCTGCGGCTGAGTAGTAGCGATTCTATCCTCTCAGTCCAGAGGTCGTGGGTTCGACTCCCACCATAGATCCTAGGTGTTTTTCGCAGACAAGCTGTTCTTAAAAAAAAAACTGGCAACGCAACTCAAATTAATATAATATAAATATTATATCACTCGCAATTGTAAAGGTTATGATTCAATATCCCACACAATCGTATGATTTTTGCGAAAATATAACCCTGGTATGATAGAGTTTATGAACATTTTCAGAAGACAGGAAAAATTCCTTAGATCAGGGTTGTATTTTTTATTTTTCAAAATCGTGCGATTGTGGAGGATAGTGTGAGTCCCAGCCTTAAAACAACTTTACAGGAGTGTTTGGTGTTGTTGAACCGCAATATGGACATTTTCTGGCACCGTTTCGGAATCGTGGAAAAAACGTGGATCCAACAAAGCACACCAGATACCAAACAGCAGTAAAAGCAGCGAGTTTATCGGCGTGCATCGGCACCAAGGTGGGTTTTCCAGCCAATGAAGTCATGGCAACTAGTGTCCTGCACAAGACTATTTATAAGACCTTTCAAGACATGAGAGATTTTTTCAAATGCTTTACTACAGCGAAATATTCTAAAAGAATCGCTAAGCAACACTGTTGGCAAGTAATTTTTTTCGGTGGTTTGTCTTGCCAACAGTGTTGTTTAGCGATTCTTTTAGAATATTTCGCTGTAGTAAAGCATTGGAAAAAATCTCTCATGTCTTGAAAAGTCTTATAAATACTCTTGTGCAGGAAACTAATGGCAACCGTTCAAAAAAGCAAATGAATGAATGGCGAATATATTCAGCCAATTTATTGGGTCAATTTAAATAGAATTGGGAGAAAAAACTATTGCACTTGGTCAAGCAAAAAGATGCATGAATTGGGCTAAGAATTATTCCCTCATTCGTCATATTCTCCGGATTTCGTCCCGTGTGATTATTTTTCGGTTCTAAACCTGAAGAAATGGCTCAGCGGAAAGAAATTTGACTCTAACAATGAAAACAAATAGCCATTTTGATAACCACGACAAATCTTTTTTTTTTTTTTTTTTTTTGAAGGCATGAAAAAATTGAGGAAACGTTGCATAAAATGTATAGAACTCAAAGTAGACTATGTTGAAAGCTAAAATGATTTTTTTGTTGACTGTACGCCAACAGATCTATTGGGCTACAGAACGAGTTTGCTTCAATTTATTAGAAAGCTTGATTCTGAAAGTTTTATGAGCAGCCATTTTGTCTTGCTGGAATTTTTGTGCCCTATAAGTTTCATTCCTTAACATTAAGAATGTTAAATCTCAATTAGCCGACTGTAATGGAATGTAACTGCAACGATACGAAGTAGATGATACATCTCTATAAAGACCATTACTCACTATCACACAAAGTCGTGCGATCTACATACGAAAAAATACAAACCTGGTCTGATGAATTGTTATTGTCTTTTGAAAATTTTCATAAACTCCATCATACCAGGGTTGTATTTTTTCGTAGATCGCACGACTTTGTATGATAGAGTATCACGGCCTTAAACATTTTCATTACTTTTACCACAACAATATCGATCAGCTGTTTTCTACGGTTGCATTTATATTCTACTATATCTTTAGCCCAACTTAGTTAAAAAATAATATAAAATGCATTATTTTAAATGCATAAATTACACATTACAACAATGCATTACTTTCCCAGAATATCTCTTTGTGAGTAATAATGTTATTCGGAATCAACTATGCTGCCAAAGCTATGTATTACTTTCCTCATTCTTAGTGAGTCCCTTTTCCTGCTGGGTACTTTCCATAACTTATAACAAATGAATTTCTAAACAGTTGATGGTTGGGTGTTTTATAAAAAGTACGAGTACATACACAGAGACGACGTGTGTCGCCACTTTGACGCCTTGCGGTGGTGTTCTTTCTTGCTTGTTTCTTTTTGTTTTGTGAAAGACGAACCCTTTGCACAAGCTACAGGTTTTTCTATAAAAGAAAAACAAAACTTTGAAATAGCAAGCAGCGTTTTATAGCCCAACCTGTCCGTCTGGTAGTTGGTAAGACGTGTCTCTCCGTTCCATATATTTTTATTATTATTTACGCTTGACTAAAGGTTTGATGCAATAAAAGCTTTGGAACAGCCTCTAATAGTATTCTGGTTTCTCATCCTCTCCGCAATAAGTTCGCTTTTTTATTTTATTTATTTTTTGGGGCTTTTCTTATCTGTTTTCTGTTTAATTCAATTTGGCCTTATTCTTTGGTGGTTCTTTTATGCAAAGAATTAAACCAGCGCATCTTGAAATCTTTTACGTATGTAAGTTAATTCGATCGACATTCCCAATTAATTTCATTTGCACTAAAGCCTGTTAACCAAGCGATCAACCCAGCCACAACTCACCACAACTCACCACAACTCACCCTTTTTTCGAGTCACTTCGGTTCGTGTTAAAAATTGTGTCTCTTTAATTAAAATGCTATCGGTTTTCTGTCGTGCCAGGCATCGTTTATAAGTCACTTTAAAACTTTTTGCCTTTTACTCTGCAAATTTCCAAGTATTTTATTTTGAATTTGAGATTTTTGCCACAGCAATTATTTTCTTAACTGTATTTCAAGCATTATTTTTCCTCACTTAAGCCACTCACTAACTAACCTTCGTTCGTCCATATGTAAGATTTAAAAATATTTTCTCTTCTTATTTTGCAATTAATTAAATTAAATTCTTCTTGGGAAGCTACGAGTACCACAGCAAGCAAATATTTTCACAAATATAATCAGCATTTTATAGGAACTTCTGTTGAAATTAAGTTTAAAGAATCTGAAGGATTTCTGTTCCAGAAACACTTGTTGACTAAGAATGTCTAGGAAATGGCGCAATGAATATTTGAAGACAAATGAATTTTTGTACTAGTGTTCGTTGTTGGCTAAAAAAGTGAATTTAATTAAAAGTATATACTTGAGACAAATTGTAGCTGAAAACGTTTAAATATAAAAGAAGAGAAAAAACAAAAATATGCAACACATCTGGTGGATTACAAAGTTGTAGCAAGTATACAAATTCTTACACAGAAAATAATATTTCTGCAACTAACAGCTTTAATTGAAAATAAAACCAAAAATCAATTAAAAATGGAACTAAGTCAATTAAACTTTGTAGTTAATTAAATTTTAAAGCAAAAGTTTAATTGACTTAAATACATTTTTAATTGATTTTATTTTATTTTATTTTATTTTCAATTAAAGTGGTTTATTGCAGCAATATTTTTTTTTCTGTGTAGCAATCGGTAAGATTTGTACACAGAAAAAATTTAAAAAAGCGGTATTAATTTTTAAATCAATCAAAAACTGATTGTGCATCTATTTACAAAATTACTAAATATACATTGTATTATTAAAATATTTAATTAATTAAATGAATCGAAAATTTTACTGAACTGGCACTGTTAAGGTCTCTAGAACCGAAACATTTTCACAAATTCACGATATAGGCATTTCCACATAAATGTCAACTTTTTGTAGCGTGCGACACCAAACCAACATGCTTGTTATTTTTAAGAAAACGGATTTTTTTTTTAATACTTTACATATTTGTATAGGCCGTCAGCAGCTTTATATTAGGTAACATTTTGAGAAAAATCCGAGTCACATTGTTCTGAAATACAAGCTTAATTGATTGCTGTCGCACGCGACAAAAAAGTGGAATTTCTCGTGGAAATGCCAATATGGTGTTGGTCAATCGGATATTGAAAGTGAGAAGGATAGTAGAAACTATAGGAAACTCACATGGCTCACTGGTTTAAATTTTGAATGATCACTTGGGTAAACGAAAACTTTCCACAAGATTGGTGGGTGCTTCGTTTGCTCACCAATGATCGCAAACGCAATCGTGTGACTTTTTCGTTGTTCAACCGCAATATGGATGAATTTTTACGGCATTTCGCAACATCACAAGGTTTTATTTATTCGCAAATCAATTTATATTTTCACAACTACAAAGAATTGAGGGCCACAAAAATGTTTAGTCCCTATTTAAACTATGCAAGTCTTATTGCTAAGCTGATTAGTTTATTAGGAGAGAGAGACGGGGGGAAAAGAAACGTTGCTGTTCCCCTCGTCTCTCTCTCCATGAAACTAATCAGCTTAGCAATAAGACTTGCACAGTGTGATTTGGGACTTATGAGTAGTTTTTAGAACAAACTGCATATTCACACAAAATATTGGCTGTATAGGAGTGGGGGGGAGACGGGTACCCCCATACAAAATAATTACTATTTTTCCTATATCTTCAGAATTGCAATAGTTAGGAATACTAAATTTGATGTGGATAACTCTGAAAACAAACTGCATGTGCCATCAAAATCTTGGTCGTATGGGAGGGGGAGATCGGTACCCCCCCCCCCCTACAATGAAATTATTAACTAATTAATAAATAAAATGCATATAAACAGTGCTTAGCCAACAAAAGAAATCAAAACTGTTTGCTGACTTTTTCTTTCATCACTTGAACAACCATAATGTGCAGGAGCTGTGGTTTCAACAAGACGACGCAACATGTCACACCACTCGTGCCACAATTGATATACTGAAGGAACCGCATAGTTTCATATTTCGGACCCAGGAATTGGCCTCCAACTATTTTCTGTGGAGATATACGAAGTCGCTAGTCTACGCCGATAATCCCGAAACGATTGACCACTTGGAGGACAACATTCGCTGCGTTATTGCCGCTATATGGCCATAAATGTTGGAAAAAGTTATCAAAAATGTTGCCCTCTAGATTAGACTACGTCCGAGCCCGCCGGTGCAGTCATATGCCAGAAGTCATATTTATATTATAATGCCAGAAGATTACCTTTCGCATAATGTTATTTTCATGTCAATAAAAAAAAATTCATCTTTTTTTTATTCCATTTCAAAGTTATATACTCTATAAAAAAACACCCTTTATTAAAGCAGGTGCGGATCAAGGTGAAAAATTTTGACAATGCGCCCCGCCCAAAATTATTCAAAATATGTATGCATGTATACACATTAGGGATGCTAAACGGAAAATCCCGAACACGGAAATCCCGGGATTTTCGGGATTTGGCAAATCCCGAATCCCGGGATTTGTAAAATTCAATCCCGGCATTTCATTTTCGGGATTTCTTGGCAATTTTTTGTAAATTCAAATTATCGTTGATTTTAATGTATTTTTTTATAATATTTAAAAGTCCCATACAATTTTATATGTACAGTTTTAACATATTTGACATATTTCTTATAAATTAAAAACAAAAGCAAAATAAATAAACTACTTACTTACGGTTATTTTCATCAAAGGTGCTACAATATATGTACATTTTAGAATTATTTTGAAAAAAAAAAGAAACATATTCAGGGCTATCATGAATAAAATTCCTCGTGAAATTTTTCACGGGGAATAATTCCAACTAATAGCAAGTAATAGGGAAAATAAAAAATTCTAATTGGAAAAGGGAGAAATTTCACGCGGAATTTTATTCATGATAGCCCTGATTACCTTTGGAAGGAAAATAACATTTGAAAAATTCATAAGTTTGACAAATTTATTCCGTCTTATTCTATATTATGAGGGCAATTATAATTTAAATTCCACGAGAAATTTTTCCCGGGGAATAATTTCAAACAGTAGCAAATAATAGGGAAAACAAAAAAATCTAATTGGAAAAGGGGGAAATTTCTTGCGGAAATTTATTCATAATTGCAGTGTACAACTATCTGTATGTCGACTCTTCAACGCTAAAAAAATTAAAATTTATCTACTTGTCGGTAACAATTGAGTACTATTGACACCCCCTTACAATTGGAGTAGAATACAATACAAGGCAAGTGAAAACTTTTTGTTGTCGGGCTGACGTAAAAGCGAGAAATATTTATAGAATAATGCGGAGTATTTTGTTTAAAAAACTACTCGAGTGTGTATGTATGTTTTTTACATTGCAGTTCAAAATTATTTTGTTTTTTATTTAGACCGTTAAGGTCGTTTTTGATACAAACCTCAGATCAAACCCATTTAAATTACATGGATTTGATAAATAGTTTTAGTCAAAAACGACCGACTGAATGAGTTCGACTTAATTATAGTTGTATTCGAGATGCAGAGTACTCCTCTTAGCGAACGTATGAATACATACAGATGTGCGATAGCTTTCCGTGAGCACCTGCCATTACGGCCTTATCTCACGGGTGCCAAAGCACCGGGTGTGGGTTAGACGCCAGACCAACAACCACATGCACCCTTTTAGAAAGAACCTATGGCCCACTCCATAAGGCACATAGGTTGCAATCTTTGAATATAGTTATCCCTGTACTATATTCAATTACCTTGCTGAGGTAATTTGAGCTATCTAAACTCTGCTGCTATGTCCGTGCCCAAAGCAGCTTCTGTTGAATGGCAACAGCACCTAGAATAGTGTCTGGCTGACCGCGTCAGACCAATCACTAGCATTGATTTCACACTGGGAAGCCAAGACTATTCTCCCAGAGATTTTGGTAGCAAGCACAGCCACCACGATAATTCTCCGGCTTCCACGCTAAGGTGTTGTGTATACACCCATAGCAAGGTCCCCAAGAGAATTCCTCAACCATTGCCGGCACAGCTCAACCACTCATCCGAGATGAACCCATGCCTGTGTCGCCAAATAACCACTGCCTACTCCACACATACCAAAATCGTCCAAGGGGTAGGACGAACTCGGCATTTTAGCAAAGGAAACTGACGACCGCTACGTGCACTCAAAACTTCAAAGCAGCTCGACTGTCGGGCAACCGGCACCCATGGCACCAGAAGTAGCCTCTGGTCAGACCTCGAAGTTCCACCACAAGGGCTTCACCTCTATCGTCTTTTGAACTCAGGGGCAGTTCTAGGTGACGCTGCACCTAACTGACATCAACAGGACCTGTCTTCCTTTTATAAATATGTGCACATCCTTTGCTCTGTTTATGTTCAGAGATTGGGTAGTAACACATAAGTTCTATGGGTAATGTACCAAAGGTACGTCAATGGAAAAATCCACATCACCCCAGCTGGAGCCCCGGGGTTGCCACACCCGTAGACAAAAATAGACTCCCCTGGGGGGATGAATACATACATATGTATCTGTTGAACTTGTAGAAAAAAACTTATGTATGAAATTAAAATTTTTCAGTAGAGCAAAAATACTGTTCAAGTGCTCAGGCAAACTTTTAATGTATGTGCCTATAAAAATGTGATCTTTAGACGTAATTAATCGAATTTGATTAAAATAGTGCATACATTTCTTTTAATTTTTCGACATGTTCAGTCTTATTACCGTTGTCATAGTCGTAACGAAATCGATAAAAAATTAGATAATGCTTGGTATATATACATATGAAACAACCGTTATACTTGTTGTTGATCAATCGCAATTAAAAAAACGTTAGTAGATATATTTTTAACAAAACAATATTGTTTTTGCAACTTATTTATATGAAAGTGAATCTAAAAATTTTCGTAAGTCAACTTAAGCGGTAGTGCTAAAAGTCCACCGATATGTATATTCGTTTTGGTTTAGATAATAGAAAAACAAGTTTTCATATTTAGTTATTGTTTTCACTATAAATTCTCTAACATCAAATGTGATTAATCAGCTTAACAATAGATGAGAAAAATTCTTTTGATTTTTATTTCATACTCGTATTAGAAAATTGTCCACTTTAAAGACAATTGTGCAATGATAAATTATGAACATAAAACCTTTTAAAATGCATTAAATTGTTATTAAAGTAATATTTATTTAAACAAATAATTTATTTTACGAAAAATATTTAGATCCCGAAATCTCGAAAATCCCATGATCCCGAAAAATCCCGGGATCCCGAAAATCCCGAGATTACAAAATCCCGAATGCCGGGATTTCCAAAAATCGATCCCGATTGGCATCCCTAATACACATACATATGTATTAGTGATGTAACGAAGAATGTCAATTTTTGATATTCGCGAATACGAATATGAATACGAATACTTGAAACGATATTCGCGAATACGAATACGAATATTAAATGCAATATCAAATATTAAAAAATTGTTATGAAAAAGGACTTCACACTCTTGTTGGCGTACTTTAAACTTAATAAAAAAGTACCCAAAATTTTAATGATCGTATTTAATTGTATTTGAAAATGATACAAAGCACAAATTTCTATAAAAAATTAATGTATTTGTACAAACTAAAATTTTTAGTCATTTATTTAAATTTATTTTAATTTCTTTGGAAAAATATTCGCATTCGTATTCGCTTGAAAATGGCCAAATATTCGAAAATTCGAATACGAATACGAATATTCGTGCATCACTAATATGTATATGCATGTATATATGTATTCCTTATTTCATTTAAAATTTACCACTACGCAAAACCAGTTCCAGTTCCATTCCCAACTCTGCCTAATACGAGTATGATGTGAAGCCGTCTGAATACCTGCTTCGAAAGCGCGTTGTCTCGTACAAAAATTTACAATTTTTCTTCTAAGTTTGAGGTAGATTAAAGACTTGAAATTGTTTTCTTTTTTTAGTTTTAGTATTTTTATCTTTCCTTAACAAATCTTAAACAAGATTTTGAAAATATCGTTAAGGAATCCAAAAGTTTTTGTTTATAAAATCGAAGATTCTTCTTTTTTATGTGTTTCCAAATCTCTAAAAAAAACAAATATCAAAAGATTTATGACAAAAGTTTTCAACAAAATCTTGAAGAAAAAATATGTATGTATAATGTGATACTTTCCAAGGAACCCTTGTTCATTGTCATCTTATATGACAAAGCTAGCAAAATTTTTTCTTACACATTTTTAGGGACAATAACTGGCAAAACATAATAAAATGAGATTCACACCATTTTGAACACCAACCAGCAACCACAATAACAACAACAACGATAAACGAGAAATATTTTTTTTTATATTAAAACAGGAATACGACTTCCCTTAAAACAAAAAAAAAAAATAAGATAAAAATAAAAAAGAAACCACAGAATTCAAAATGAAATCGTTTTTTATTGCAAGGCAAGATGTGAAAAAATGTATTTCATATAAATTAAATCGTTTTTATTTCAAGATGATTTCTTGTTAAAAAGATTTAAATTATTTGATTGTTTCAACACTTTTCTTCACACCTCGGGAAAAGATCAACCAAAATAAGCCAGAGAACAAAGAGAAATTTTAAACACAATGGCAGCAGCAAAAGGGAAAAAGGCCGCTTTAAAATCGAAAAAGACTTGAAAGGTGAACTTGAAGAGGAACCAAAAGCAAAGCCCAACAAAGTTTTATTAAAGTGTTGGAATGCCTGCTGAGTTTATAATATGTGCGCACGCACGCACATCGTGTCGCTGTGCTGTGTCTCTTGCTTGATGCTTTTTGGAATCAATGATAATGTTTTTTTTTTTTTTTTGTTTTTTTTTTTTTTTTTTTGTTTTGGTGGTTAGACTGACTTGTGGTCAGTTGAAAGCATTCACTGCTAGTTATTTTATAACTTACACAGAAAGATGCATCAAAAGTTTAGTAGGGCAAAATGCAGTAATAACCAGTGGCAGTAAATGCTACAATTTTTATGTAATTTTGATTACAGTCATAGCCTGACTGGCAGCCTGCCTGCCGGTTAAATAATCTTGACGGCTATTAAGTGGAAATTAAATTTTAATAATCGCCTTCATTAATATCAACGCCGTAGAGGAAAATATATAATTTTGACAGGGCAAATGGGCTTGAATGACAGAAGAACATCTGGTGGATGAGAGAGAGAGATGAGTATAAATATTTTATTGGGAAATGTAATAAATAGGTTTAACTTTTAATCAAATCTTAACGAATCATTAATGTTCAAAGATTAAATTTATTTAACACAAATACATATCTTCTTCTTATGAAACACATTCACTCAGTCTTATCTTTTACACATCGTTACTTGAAACGAAAAACGCCCCAACTAACATTTTCATAATTTTACAGAAAGAAGAAAAAACATGTCGCACATTTACTTCAATAGTTGCATAACTCAAAAAAACCAGTTTTGCAGAAAACGCGTTTTAAGTTTTCAATTTGAAATATGAAATATTTATATATATATGAAATTTTTACACAAGATAAAATACGAAATGCCGCATCTTTCTGCATTATTAACTCAAAAAACTAATTTTTTGAGTTATGCCACCCACTATTGAAGTAAATGTGCGATGTTAAAAATAAAAAATTCGGTTTTTTTTGTAGCGATTATATTGATAATACATACATACATACATCACATTGCGTTTTAGGTAACGATATACACATATAGCATATATTTGGCATGAAGTTAGCACACAGATGAATTTATAAAGTCTTCAGTTTGTAGAAGAGAAGGGCGAAAAAAATCGGGATGAGAGCATGTTGTACTCACAAGCAGGGTTGTCAGATTTTTCCGACTTATTTCACCAAATTGATTGTAAAAATCGAAAAAAGTCGCCAAAATCAATTTCATGCAGTTTTTTCTTGTTCCAACATTTAGTGATTTTTATGCAAAAATTCAATTTTTTCCTTAAGTTCAAATTGATGTTTGCGCAAGAAAAACCGCAAATAAAAGAAAAACCAACAAATTCAAAAAAGGCAATAAAATTACAAACAAACATAAATAAATAAGTAAAAAAAACACTACAAAAGAACTTTTGCCGCCAACACAATTCGTACAAGAAAATGTGACTTTTGCCACATAAAAATTGTGAATTTATTTGTTGTACCTTTTAATGGACGAAATAATAAAATCTTGTTTAAATAAAATTTACAACATAAAGGCCAACACATACTACATATACATATAAAAAGTACGACAAACAAGAAATAATAATAATAATGAATTTGAGGTTAACTGTGAGGTTGGGTTGAATGAAATTATATCAAAGACGTTAAGAATGCGCTTTAGACGGGATATTAAGTATCTTTGGAACATTTTGTTTTTGTGAATCAAAGATTTTAAATTAGCTAATTAAAACAAAAAAAGGTAAAACGAGGTTCAGGCGTTGTTACTTAATGATCACTAAATTTACACCATTACCAACGCTTCTGTGATTCATAAAGAACTTTTAGTCAACACCTTGAGTGTGACAGTAAATGAAATACATATATGTAAATTAAATTTTAACAAAAAATTATAATAATAAAGGAAAAAACCTGTAGTAATTTGAGCTGGGAACTTTTTATACTTTTTCACGAAAATAACGAGCAGAATTTTAGCTAAGTTTTATAACATCATCAAAAGTAATTTGAAGTTTTTTTAATCTAATAAAAACAATACGTTAAAGACACGTTAAATGGGCGTGTGTGTACACTCCAACTTTATTAGAGACAGAAATAATCATTCAAATTGGGTAACAAATGACGGACTTCTGACCTTGTAGTCCATCCCTGAAACTACAGATTTTGATCAAATTTGCGCCATCCAATACACCTTATTTTAAGTCTTTAAAAATCAGTGAATATCTAAAATTAATTTAACGATGACTTTTAGGGTAATTATTATGACTTGACGATAAAGTGGATTTTGTGGATATTGATTGCTAAAAATGCTTAGTGGCAACTTGCTTTTGTTTATTTAGCAAATTAATTAACTGAAAACAGTTTTGTAAATTCTTTTGTTTTATTATTATGTGTTTTGTGTTTTATTGTTTTTGTTTTATACCATATTTTGACGAAATAAATTTGGCTGTAATTTATAAAGTAGGAAGTGTGGCAAGGGATGAAAATATGGCAACTTCAAATGACTATACCTCACGATAAAAGTTACAGGTAGGATGAACTTGTCTTTAACTTATTGTTCACTTTTTGTTAAAATGAAGTTGTAAGAATGAGAAAGTGTTTATCCATCCAATAAAATCCTACCTTTAGCTAACGAAAAGTTATAATAATTGCCCTTAAAGTTATTACAAACAAACGATATTTACGCAAATTTTCATCAAACGAATCGCCTGATTTCAGACAGTCGAAGTTTCTTTTTGAGGTTAAGATTTGATTAGGTTCTGAACTTAATTTAAAAAGAAACAATTTTGTAAACATTTTCCAAATACTGAACCTTATCAATTCACTATCTTACGCTTCCGATCCCTGGAGCCGTTCTTAAGTTATGGGATATTTAATACATACAGATAAATGTAGGAAGCATCATCCCGAATTAGAATCGAATCCCAGAACCTCAAAACTTTGAGATTTGATTAAAACTCGATTTTCGAAAACTTGTGTAAAATCAGTAAGAGGCCTCTCACATATTATGTGACGCAATTTTTGGAGTTTTTATACTTCCCCCCCCCCCCCCCCCTCCCTTCCATCCCATGGCAACGCTTTTTACAAAATGTTTAGAATAAATTTTCTATACCGTAACAAATCCTTAAAACCCCAATATACGAACGGCCCTAACTTCCTATAGTGGCATGTTTAAAATTAAAGAAAAAATTAAAATAATTCGGCCAAAAAAACGACTTCAGTGCAAAGACATATATGTATAGAATATTTTCGAAGAAAAAATATGGGACCAAACTGGAAGTAAACTCTTTCAAACGAAAAACTAAATTTTGAAAATATGTTGGTTAAGAAGAAGTATGTAAAATGTAAAATTAAATTTTAATTGGCGTGCGTCCGCCCATTTTTAAAATGCAAGATTGTGTATTTTTCAGAGCTCAGGTTGTGTTATAAGTTTTGTAAAAATCGGCAAGTAGACCACTTAAAATAAAATATTAAATTTCAATGGGTGTATCTCCGCTCATTTTTTTAAATGACAAATTGTGTCTATTTTAGAGCTCAAGGTGTGTGGTAAGTTTTGTAAAAATTGGTCAAGTAGAACCACGTGAAATATAATAACAGATTTGAATGGGCATAACCCCACCCACTTTTTCATCTTTAAAATTGTGTAATTAGAAGAACAAAGATGATTGCTAGCTTCATCAGCAATCAAATAAGTAGAATATCATAAAAATCAATTTAAAAAAAATTTGTGCGTATCCTCGCCCACTTTTTTTTACAATGGGATCAATGGGAAACTACAGCCTCTCAGAGAAAAAAAAATTTTACAATCGGTCAGAAAGGAATCTTCTAACTCGATTAAAATAAAAATTTCAAAAAAATATACAAACGAATTTATAACCTCCTCCTTTTTTGAAGTCGGTTAAAAATAGAAAAATCTAAAAGCATGATTCCAGGGTTGGAAAGTTTACACTTTTCAACTGGGACAATTTATTATTTATTTCTTTTTCCTTATAAATTAAATATATTTTAGGAAAAAAAATTGTTTTGTACACAAAATTAGAAAAATTCAAAACGCATATCCAGAGTTGGAAAGTTTAATTTTTTTTTTTTGTATATAAAAGTAACTAAATAAAACTATTTTTTTTTCTTTGTAAATTAAACATATTTTATATTTTAGAAAGAAATAAATTATTATTAAATAGCAGAAAAATCAAAAATATGGTTACAGGGTTGGAAAATTTGAACATATTTTTTATTTTTCAAAAAAAGAGTAAATAAAAATAAATATTTAAAATTTTTAAACGCACTAATAATCCCAAATTAATATTTTACTTATTAAATAAAACATTTTTTTATTAAAAATACATTGAAATTGATTATTGAGGGGTTTAGCTGGATCCTATGCGCATTTCACTGTTGCTAATGCAGATCATCAGGGAACCTTTACCCAAAGCTTCTTAGAACAACTAGAGTTATTATATTATAAACTTTCATTTAAACAAATGAGAAGCACAATAACAAATAACAAAGTTGAAACAAAAACTCAATAATCAACATGTTTTTTATTTTCTTACTTTACCATTGCTACATTGGCTGACTTTTTTTCAGCTTCAAATTGTAGTCGAAAGAGTATGTAAAAGAAAATAAATGTAAATAACAACAACAGCTATTTAAGAATAGAGTGTTGCCACACAAGTATTTTTTTGACCGGGTGCAGTCAAGTTAATAATTAGTGTTGTTTATGGGAATTGTTACAATTTAAGTTTAAAAATTTTAAGCCCACTAATAATCCCAAATTACTATTTTACTTATTAAGTAAAATATTTTTTTATTAAAAATACATTGAAATTGATTATTGGGGGGTTTAGCTGGATCTTATGCGCATTTCACTGTTGCTAATGCAGATCATCAGGGAACCTTTACCCAAAGCTTCTTAGAACAACTAGAGTTATTATATTATAAACTTTCATTTAAACAAATGAGAAGCTCAATAACAAATAAGAAAGTTGAAACAAAAACTCAATAATCAACATGTTTTTTATTTTCTTAATAAGTAAAATATTAATTTGGGATTATTAGTGCGTTTAAAAATTTTAAACTTAAATTGTAATAATTCCCATAAACAACACTAAAAAAATATTATTTTTCTTTTTTAATAAATATATTTTATATCTTAGATATAAATTAATCAATATTAATTATACATACCCTTTACCATGTTTGGTGAAGGGTATAAAACCACAGGCGAATCGACAACCTCCACCTTTTTTTTTTGAAGTCGGTTAAAAATATTGATAACATCCATCTTTGTTGAGAAGTCGAAAATTTTGTACCAAACTTTTTTTAAGTAAATAAAAAAGTCACTTATTTTGCAATCGATCAACTTTTGTGTCTCCCTGACCCATAAAAATGTTCCATACTCCAACTAAAAACCAACATTCGAAATGAAATCATGGCCATTATACCCGAAATTTTGCGGAAAGTTCTGGAAAATATACACGTATGTGCGAAGCAGAAAATGGACATCACTTACAGGATGAAAACTAATTGCAAAAAATTCCCTAATAATATACGGTATTTAAAAAAAATTTAATAATCGCATAAATAAAAAAGTTATAAACCATTTAAACCATATGTGTATCTCATTCTGCGCCACCCTGTACATGCCAAACAATATTTTTTTTTTTACTTAAATAAAATTAGTATACATATTGAACTCTCAACTGACACTGGCCAAACAAGGACATTTGATACTTTGTCCTCCATTTGAGAAAAAAAAATAACAGCAACACGAAAAAGCTGACTCAATCAAAAAAAGAAGGAAGGCTATCAATTTCATTATTGACTCGTGTTCTAACAATCTTGACATCGTTCAACATAAACAAATAAGGCAACAAGGCACAAATACAAAATATTCCCATACCAACCACAATTTCTGGTTGATATTCGGTATCATCATCTTATCTGCGGCCCATACATGTATGACTTCACACAACTTGCCACTGATTTTGGCCAATTGCCGTCTACTCTACTCTGGGTATTTTAATCTTAAATACTTCAACTCTTTTTTCTAGATGCAATGAATTAAAAGTCAATGATTTGGAGACATTTATTTTTTTCTTCCTTTTTGTTTTGTTCGTTGGTCTGCCAGTTGCAGTGCAGTGCAGTTTCTCTGTTGTTATCTTTGAATGTTTTGTAATAAAAATATGTAATAAAATCGATTTTTATATTCACGATTTTCATAAATTTAATATTTTTATCGCAATTTTAACTTTAAATTGACATGAAATGACGACTTTTGGGCCAGAGCAAAATATACTTATTTACTTTGCAATATTAAAGTATGGGATTTCCTTGAATTTGGATTATTATTTTTTCTTTGGGCATACTTATTGCAGAAAATTTATAATTTATAAAAAATTTAAACCATTTAAGAAGTAGCCTGATGCTGTTAGAGGAGTTCTTGTGATGCAGAAGAAATCATTTTTACTGATAAACGTTTTATAAAGTTGTGGATAAGTTTTCAGAAAATCCTATAAATCACTTAGGCCCAAATTTACAGTCATTAGTTAACTACTCGTAATAGTTTAAACAATAATATTTGATTCACAGCTTTTTGTTTACCATTAGTTAAACCGCCAAATATCAAACAGCTGATTCGTTGTTAACTTTATTAGTACGAGGTTGGTTGAGTTAATCTAATCTAGCTATGTACAGACGATTGTCAGATCTTACAATATTGTCAGATCTGGCAATGTGCTAACAATGTACTGGCAATCGAAAATTGCCAGCACAATATTTGTTGTCAGTTCACACGGTTGTCAGAAAATCTTACAATTTATTGCCAGACGGTTGTATGACAATAAATTCATCTGACAAAATCGTCAGTAGAAAAATTGTCAGTTCACACGGTTGTCATATGCACAAATTGTTAGATCTGTTGTTATGCGTTGCCAGACTTAAACAATTTGTTGGAAATTGTTAAATATTTATCGTTTGTGTTTGTGTTTAATGTAAAAAGTGAAAGTATAAATTATTATGGACCATAAAGAAGCAATTGCAATGATTTTGTCTGCATATATTTTATTATAAATTTTTTATTTAAAATCAAGCGTGTGCAGTGTTGCCCATAGAAAGAATTATCTTACAATGACGCCATTGTCAGATGCATGAACTTCGCATATCTGACATTAATAAAATGTCTGACAAATATCTGGCAATAATTTTACAATTTATTCACACGATTGTAAGATGTCTGACAATTTGTTGTCAGTTGCTAGTCTTGCAATGGACTGACAAAGCTTTTTCTAGCAACGGCGTCTGACAAAAATTGCCAGTTCACACGGTTGTAAGAAATTTTTAGCACATTTTACTGGCAATATTGTAAGATCTGACAACCGTCTGTACATAGCTTCAGTGTCTTTTTGAGTTTCCTGCCTCTTGATTAAAATGGCAAGAAGCAACTGTCAGTTGACTTCTGTCTAAATTTGAACAAGCTGCGTCATTTAGTTTGTGTTTGGCAGTCGTAAATAACAGACTACCTCGCCTTTTGAAAAAAAATTTAAAAAAGTAAATTTCGTGTGCTCATTAAACATTATTTTTTGCGAAAAAAAAATTTATATCAAACTAAGGAAAAGCTCGATAAATACTATGGGAACTCTGTCCCATCGATTTCAATGGTAAAAAAAAGTGGTTTACTGACTTTCGTTGTGGTCGCACAAGTACAAATGACGTTGAACGTTCTGGACGGCCAATTGAGGCCAGCACACCCGAATGTTGAAAATATCCACGATATGGTGTTGGCCGATAGAAGAGCAAAAGTGCGTGAAATTGTTGATGCCATAGGCATTTCATATGGCAGTGTGGTTTCGATTTTAAATGATCAGCTGGGTTTAAGAAAGTTGTCTGCAAGATGGGTGCCGCGTTTGCTCTCAACTGACCATAAACGTAAACGTGTGAAAACTTCAAAGTATTGTTTCCAGTTGTTTAACCGCAATCCGAATGAGTTTTTGCGACGTTTTATAACTGTGGATGAAACATGGATCCATTACTGTAATCCGGAGACCAAGCAGCATTCTAAACCTACTCCGAAGAAGTTCAAGGTTAGTTTGTCGGCCAATAAGGTGATAGCGACAGTTTTTTGGGATGCACGCGGCATAATTCACATCGATTACTTTCAAAGGGGGAAAAACAATAAACGGCGAATATTATGGCAACTTATTAGACCGATTTAATGAGGATTCAAAAAGAAAACGACCCGAAAACGAATCCACGTACTCCATCCGCCATATTCTCCGGATTTAGCCCCTAGTGACAACTTCCTATTTCCAAACCTAGAGAAATTAAAGGTGGAAAGAAATTTAGCTCCAATTATGAAATTATTGCCTATTTTAAGGACCTCGAAAAATCCTATTTTTTTGGAAGGGATACAAAAACTGGAGAAACGTTGCACTAAATGTATCATTATGTTGAAAAATAAATTTTTGTTTTGCAAAAAAAAACTGTGTTTCATTCAAAAAGTCACGGACTTATTGATCCGTCCTCGTATTGTTGTATTGTGAACATTTTAATACAAATTTCACATATACATTATCTAGTATCTTCTTGGTATTTAACTGTTAAAATTATTTTATTT
Source organism: Tachina grossa (assembly GCA_949987645.1). Classification (NCBI taxonomy): domain Eukaryota; kingdom Metazoa; phylum Arthropoda; class Insecta; order Diptera; family Tachinidae; genus Tachina; species Tachina grossa. The sequence goes on from OX465275.1 coordinate 32,136,218, forward strand.
TCTATTATATTTTGGTTTTTCCGAACCAAAAAGTTAGACGAGCGAACACTGTTTTCTCCATTTTTAAGAAATAATATAACAAATATAAACAAAAAGCGTATGCTATAGCAGAGCTGCCAATAGTAAAACTTAATTGTTTGATAGGGTTACCATTCTTTGCTCATATTAAGAACTTTAGTTAAACAGTGCACTGTGCATATGAAGAATTAGTTAAACAATAGTTATCATTTTAATGACTGTAAATTGGGCCCTCAATGTATCCATATAGTTGAGGTGTTCAAAACATCCAAAGGTTATTTATATATTTTTTTAATCAAATTTCCTTAACCATAAAGCTGGACATCGCCTCATTCTAAATAAAAATACATTCGCCATTTAATATAACTTTAGTTTATTAATTTTAGAAGGCATGTTCTAAATGAAATTAAGCAAAACTCTAAAAGTGTTTAAACGCCTCCGCCCAAAAATCCAAAAATGTATGCACACATAATTTATTATTTATTCCCTTAGAGGAATTCCCAAATCTAATCACAATCTAATACTGCCTTTAAAGGAAAAATAACTATTCAAGGAATTTGCCATTTTAGGCTGCTAACTAAAAGTTTTTGTTTGCCTCCACCAACAAACGAAATCTCACGTTTTGCTCTGAACTCAATTAAATTTTGTTTTTAATGAAAACAAAAAAAAATCCTGCCCTCAAAGAAAAAAAAAGTAATTTATGATTTAACCATAATTTTAAAGAATTTATTTCTTAAGTTTACCTGTTAACCGCATACATAACCATAAACGAACGAACGAACGAATGAACGAACGAACGCAAAATGTTCGCAACACAGTTTTTCTGTGTCACACTCAATTAATGTACGCGCAACCAACAAAAAGCACTTGAGGAGATGATGTGCGACACAACGTAGGCAGCTTTTCAAGAACAACAAAAATAAAAATGAAAAAGCAAAACACGCGTACGTTGCTGCCACACAAAAAAAATAAAAAATAAAGGTGCAATGTGGGCAGCTTGCACACTTTAAAAAAATATATATTAAAACACCACAAAACCAGCGAAACTTAAAAAAAAAAAAAAACGCAAAAGGTCTGAAAAGGAGAATTTATGCTTTTGAAATGTACGGTGCGATGCGATATTTTTTTTCCGTACATTTATTTTAAAAGAATGCATTCTGCAAAGGAAGTTAGTTATAAAAAAAATTATGCCATCACGGTTCACTTGAATTCGGGATCAGTATTGGTTCGAGTGACCGATTTTGATGAAATTAAATTATTTTTTTTTTTCAAATTAAGTTTATTTCTTTCTATACTATATTTATGATTTGATTAGGATAAAGTTCGTATCGCTTTGTAAGCCAAATTACATGTGATAATTTTTAAGGAACAAATAACAGCAAAATTAATTGTAAATATTCTGGCAACCACTAGCAGAACGGAACAACATGCTGTTTTCTAAAGCCGCCACACTTTCATCACCAGCGTTCTTGTGTTTGGGGTGTCAGTTGATGCAAATTTTAGCTTTATACCTTACCTTACTTTCCTGTTTACTCTGATATGATAGAGAACTTGAAAATGCTCGAAACAGAAGCAGCAAAAGTAGGCGTTAAAATAAATATACCCAAGTCGAAGGCAATGAGAATCAACCCTACACACAACAGGCCACTTTGTGTACGGGATATTAATCTTCGATATGTAAACCAGTTCTGCTACCTAGGAAGCATTCTTTCATCAACGGGAGGAGCTTCAGATGATGTATCTAACCGTACCATGAAAGCTAGGGAATCATTTGGCCAACTCAACGCAATATGGAAGTCATCATCTCTCGACACGTACAAAACTTAGAATTTTTAATTCTTTTGTCAAATTTGTTCTATAGTATTGCTGTGAAACTTGGAATACCTCTGCAGCAGATCTTAACACTCTACAAGTCTTTGTGAACAGGTGCTTTAGAAGGATATTGCAATTTTTTTGGCCCAACATAATATCGAATGTACAACTATTGGCCCGATCTAATCAAACACCAATACGGGATGAAATATTTATGCGTAAATGGGGTTGAATTGGCCATTCACTACGTCGTCCACCCACTGATATCAACCGTAATTCCATAGACTGGAATCCGCAACGAAGCTGACGTAGAGCACGCCCTGCTCACACTTGGCGTAGACTACTAACTTTGGAAGTAAACAAATCAGGCAAAAGCTGGAGTGAAGTAAAAAACCTAGCATCGGATAGGAATTATTGGAATGAGTTTGTTGAGGCCCTATGCTCCTTATAAGGAGCCAAAGGAACCAATATATATATATATATATATATATATATATATATATATATACATATTACCTTCCTGTAGAGGACTCTGTGGTGAGAACGGCGACTAGAAGTCTCGTTAGACTCATAGAAACAGGTTTGGCGAGGACAGGAATAACAGATCACACATCAATCTTAAATGAGATCAGTTTTAGTGATTAAGGATCCGTAACCTCTAACTTCATGGACTATAAGGTCGCTGAAATTGATTTTAATACAACACCTTCACTGGTAATTCCGGATAGGGACTATTGGATCAAATCCGATAAGCTATATGAGGATAGTGCGGTCTTTACAACACGGTTCAAAAATGGAGGAAGGCACAGGGGCTGGTAGCTATATCTTGGGAACAAACATTCGTAGTTCTTTCAGACTGCCGAATGAATGCTGCTTTTTCCAAGCTGAGATGTTGGCGATCCTCAGGGCCACGGAACTGGTGGCCAGGAATGTAGCTGAAGATGAGAAGGCCATATTATACGTCGACAGCCAGACAGCGCTAAAAGCTTTGAAGGGACACTATGCCAAATCTAAATTTATTAGCGACTGTAGGAGAGGCCTCAACTTGCTTATGGATAAATATAGTGTCAGACTGTGTTGGGTTCCTGGCCACAGCAGTGTTGAGTGATGAAATTACTGATATGTCAATACCAGTGCAAATTTTTTGTGGCATATGCCATCGTTGTTAAAAAGCTATTTTTAGTCCACCTTGCCATAAAATACCTTCTTTGCAACGTAGAAGGAATTTTTATATGTCTGAGTCTTTTGCTAGGCATTTTGAACCTTTATTCGTGCCACAATAAACTTGCCCTGTTCATTACTATAGAAAATTTAGTAATTGAGTAGAGAGCAGGACTAACAGTTCATGGAAAAGTAGGGAGAATCGGAAGACAATGCGAAACGTGATAGGCGCATTGACTGGCCACTGCTCGGTCAGAGCAAGAACCAGCATTTGGGAAACTGGCACTCCAGATTTCTATAGGATGTGCGGGGTTAAAGAGGGACCAGAAACCATTGAACACATTATCTGTCACTGCCCGAAGCTGCAACGTCATAGGCTTAGATGGCTGAGATCATTACTGATATCGGGAAGTGTAAACTAGAGGACATCAGGGGTTTCATCATGAGAATTCAGTTTCTTTAAGACGGATAATAGGGTCACTTCAGGGTACAAAGGGGGGGGGGGGGGGAGGAAGGGGGTAGATATTACTTTTAATAGGCAATAGAGGGGAATCACAATGGACCTGGGTCCCCTAGCGTTTTAGCACCACCCTTCCTTACCTAACCTAACCTACATGCTTACATATTTTTCTGTGTAAATGGAATATGTGAATTGTTTTGATTCATTGTATTACATTTTGCTGAAAGCTTTTTTGTAGTGAAAGCTCAATTTTAACATCTTTAAATTTACAACAGTCTTGCCATTTACTTTCTAAAGTCGATTTTTGTGAGAATACACGGTTAAAAATGTTGTGATTTGATATACTTTCGTTGATAACATGCCGTTTTTAATTTACATGACATATAATGATAATCCAAACAGAGATTTTTGGTTAAGTTATTTTCCTTTTTAGATTTTGGATAAAAAATTTTCTATTAATTTATATTAAATAGAAAACTAAAGCCGTGCCCATACAATCGCTCCAAACTCTTTAGGGTCCGAAATGAACACAATCCTTTATACTTTCTTTCCGTCTAATAACCACAAAACTTTAACTTAAACTTTATGAATATATGTATGTATGTATGTATGTATGTAAGAATGTGCATGGCTACGTTTGTCAGCCGCGCTAGATCAGTCTGTGAATGACTCTTGCACTGGGCTGGCTGTAAAAACAACAAACACATGCATATACACACAATATTTTTTTTTTTCATTCTCGGATTCATATAATGATTCAGTTTATTGTCTGACGTTTTATGGTCGACGGTCGGTATAAACCAACTTTACACACAAGCATTTAATTCTATTTCATTTTGGTTGTTTGCTCTTCGGCATTTAGATGCCGCAAAATGCTGCTGCGTTGCGTCGTTTGGAGTGTGAGCAGTCAGCCGCGGCGGTATGAAATGTTTGATCTGGTTGTTTTTTTTTAGCTTATTTATGCTAGAATACGAAATGACTAACTGGCTAACTGAATGAATGTCTGTCTGTCTGTCTGTGTGGTTGGCTTCTTGTCTACCTAAAGCGAGCGAGTATGACTAAAATAAGAATTGAAACAAAAAATGTACATTGCGGCGGTTTTACACTTTTGTTACCATTTTAATTTATTTTTCTTGTACACTGCAACACTAACATTTCGAATAAATATATAAAAAGAATAACGACAACAAAGAAAAAAAAACGCACGTATTTAAAAACGCAACAATTTTATTAAAGGGGACCCTTCTACCCACAAATTAAAGTGCGGGAGCGTATTCTTTGCCATGGCTGTGGTGAAGACTTCAAGAGCTTTTTCTTCTACAGTTGTCATTATTTACACCTGCATATCTACTTTTTTTACTCGTTTTAAAGAAAATGCATTAATTTATGTTTGAATTTTATAAAATTAAAAAATATTGATGAAAAGCCACCACCTACGTTTAGAAATTAAAATGTTTTTTATTTGAAAAATTAATTTATTACCAATTAAAAAAAATATATTCAAATTGGATTTTTTCTCTCTCTTTTCATATTATAATATTTAATCAGCTTATGAATTTGCATTTGTGAAGATTTTTTTCACAGAACTCATATAATTTTTTTATGAATCACACAGGATTCTTAAATCCTCTTAAATGTGAAACAAGCGATTTGGGTTTTTTATCTCTCTCTTGCATTTATGACTGAAAAACCTTTAAAAGGTATATTTATAAATAAAAATGTCAAGTAAGTTGAGTAAATTTATGGAAGCATGTGTTAACTTCGGTATATTGACACCACAGATGGGATCATACACTATAATGATGAGCAAAGCCATGAACAAGAAATTACTAAGAGTGTGCTGATTTTTCGCTCACGTGATAAAGGAGTAAGTTACGAGTCCTGGCAATTCAAGAAACAAGAAGTGAGTTTAGACCATGATTTAAACAAAAAACAAGATTGCGTACTTAAACGTACAAAAAAAATTTATACTGCGCATCATAGAATGCAAACGTTATCATAGAATGCACACGTGTGTTTGTTGTAAAAAGTGTGTGAGAGGGAGAGCACAATCCACACACAAATGTATGTACTTTGCTTACAACAAAAATTAGACATAGAATAGGTCACAATCAGAGAATAATATAACGGATAGAGAAGGAAATTTGTCAGTTGTTTTGCTGGATTTAACAAATGATTACTAGCAAATTCCAGCCGCATCAACATTTTTAAATAGATAAAATTTGTTTTGAAAAACGTGGTCCGATAGCAGAAACTTATTCACCATTGCATCATAGAAAATTTATTAAATTTAATGTTTCTGTAAAAACCATAAGTGAAACATCATTTGGAGCCTGTGAAGGGTGTCCCATCACTAAGAAAACTATAGTTTTTAGTGACTAATATTTTTAGGGTTCCGTACACCAAAGGTGAAAAGGAACCCTATTGTTTTCGCTACGCTGTCGGTCACACGGTATTTGCTCAGGAACCGTAAGAGCTACGGACCTGAAATTTGGAAACAGTATGTAGAACCTTGGCCGCTACAACAACAAATACATAAGAATTAAAAATTAAAGGGTGTTTCAAAACGAGCAACGAAAAATGTTCAAATCCCATGTAATATACATACAATTGTATGAACATATTTATATTGAAACTTGAAATTTGTAAAATTAGTGTATTTTTATACAGACTACAACAATTAACACTAAAATTTAAAAAAATTAAAATTAAAGGGTGGTCCATCAGTTAATGCAATTTTGACTATGTAATTTTGACAATTTGCTATATCTTGGAAACCGTAAGAGGCAAACACTTGAAATTTTCAAAAACGGTAAAACTAAAAAAAGGAAAATTATAAAATCGCCAAACCAAAAAAAATCGCCAAAAACTAAAAAAAAAATCGCCAAAACGAAAAAAAAATCGCCAAAATTAAAAAAAAAATCTAACACTAAAAGAAATCACCAAATTCGAAAAAATCGCCTAAATGAAAAAAAAACGCCAAAATAAAAAAAATCGCAAAAATGAAAAAAATCGCCAAAAATAAAAAAAATCGCCAAAATGAAAAAACGCCAAAAACCAAAAAAAAATCGCCAAATCAAGAAAATAAAGTGTCAAAACTAAAAAAAGAGCCAAAACTTAAAAAAATCGCCAAAACCGAAAAAAACGCAAAAACCGCCGAAAAAAACGCAAAAACCGAAAAGGCCCCAAAAACGAAAAAAATTCCAAAACTATATATTATATAGGATGAAGTTTGTATTAAATTACATATCTAGTGTTCGTACGGAACCCTTCGTGCGCGAGTAAGAGTCGCACTTTACTGAATTTATTTTTATTACCGAATATGTAGCACATGTTTGTAAGAGAAAAAATCCAAAAATAAATAAGGTTTGCACTTCATTTGAAATTATTTTATATTACACATCTTTAAGATGTGCAAAAAAAATATGTACATACATATGTACATGCACACTCGTATTTATGCCTTATAAAAACCAATAGATTTTCCTTTAAAATCAGCAATAATGGCAGGAACCTATCAGCTTTTGCCAATAGTTCAACACAAGCATCGGTGGTTCAGTGGTAGAATGCTCGCCTGCCACGCGGGCGGCCCGGGTTCGATTCCCGGCCGATGCAACTTAATTTTTTTTTTCATAAGAATTAAGTTTATTAGCTTTAAAAAACAAACATATGTATTATACATATCGTTACCATAATATAGAAAGACCCAAACTCATTATTTTTTTTAATCGAGATTTTCGGTACATTTGATGTTCTTCTATCGAAATATACAAAACATTCGAATCCCAAAAATTATATTATATTAAGGTGACGATATACATTTTCAGTCATATGTATGGCAAAAAAAAAAGTCTGGAAAACGGAATCACACAAAATTTTGCTATTTCAACTCGCAAGCAAAAAGTGAAAGTGAATTATAAGGGAACTTGCGTATCGTTACCTTAATGTAGAAAGGCCCTAAATCATTATATTTTTTTTTTTTTTTTTTGAAATAGAGTTTTTTGTACATTTCGATAGAAGAAGCATCTAATGTATCGAAAAATGTAAAATCTCAATTTAAAAAAAAATAATAATGAATTAGAGCCTTTATATATTAAGCCAACGATATATTGCCATAAATGAGAGTCAAACAGTAGGAATGAGAGCGAATGGATAAAATTAAATATTTTTTCATTGTTTTTAAAACAAATATACATTTGATCTGTTTTATTAAAAAAAATTGTATATCCATAATTTCTTGGCATCACATGAAATGTCCCATAAGTGATATTTTAAATTTTTTAACAATTAAAATGTTTTGAGCTAAAATTTTTAGTAATGGGGAGTATTTTTTTAGAGTACGTCTCCTTCTAAACGAAGGGATATCTATATCTTAAATTTCACCAAAACTGAGTTGAGGCACAGAATTTGTACCCCTTACTTCCTCCTGATCCTAGTTTAGAAAATGTCTATGGTCTTTTGTGACGTTTTAGACCCAGATCTATCTATATTCTGAACTTCATTAAAATCGGTTAAAACGTCTCGGAGGGGCAGCAATTTCCACCCTATCCTAGCTTTGAAAATGTACATAGCCTATGTGAATTTTTAGATGTACATCTATCTATGTACTAAATTTCAATAAAATCGGTTTGATTGTTTTGGAGGCAGAAATTTCCCCCCTATCGCCATTCTGATCCTGGTTTTGAAAATCTAGGGAGGCTATGTGAATTTTTAGATGCAGATCTATATATCTTCTAAATTTCAATAAAAGCAGTTTGATTGTTTCGGAGAGGCAGAAGTTGTTCCCCTATTGCCCTCCTGGTCCTAGTTTTAAAGGTAGAAGTTTTTTGCAGCGATCTAGTGCACGAATGTAGTAAGATTTTAACATTCCATTTATTTTTTTTTTTTCTTGTTAAATTCTCCATTATTCAGTTTATTTGTTAAACGAAAATGTGTCTTTAGCACTTACATATGTACTTGAGAATTTTTATTAATATTCAATTAAAAATCAATGATCTATTTTACGCTAATAATTTCAATGTTTTTTTTTTTTTTTTTTTTTTTTTTTTTTTTTTTTTTATTAAGACAAATCATACGCCCCTTTTCAATTATTTTGCACAAAACTAATAGAAATTTCAAACGTTAAAGTCTTTATCAGCACACAATTTTTGTTCTTGGTCAGAGCGTATAAAAAAAAATAAAAGATAATTAAAATGCAGACAAGCTGACACACATGAACTGCCTGGCTCACGATGTAGACAAGAAATTTTCTTTCGCTTGTTTATATTGAAAGCAAAAACAAATTTTCTTATTTTGTTTTTGTTTTCAATATAAATAAGCGAAAGAGAATTTCTTGTAGACATCGTGAGCCAGGCAGTAATAAGCAGATAAGTTTATAAATAAATAGAAGCTCACGTCTCATTTGAAAACCAGCCAAACAGCATTACGTTTGCAATACAGCAACTCACAATTTTTACTTCGGAATAAATTGCAAGCATCGGTGGTTCAGTGGTAGAATGCTCGCCTGCCACGCGGGCGGCCCGGGTTCGATTCCCGGCCGATGCAACAACATTTTTTTTCCTATTTGTATTTTCAGCCTAATTTTTTTATTTTTATGTTGAGCTTTATTTTTTTTCAGCTTTGATTTATTTTATTTCTTTTTTATTCAAACTGAACTACAAACTGGATTATTATGGCTGTTATGGGCCATAAATTCAAAAGTTACACCATCAGCGTGTCATGTTTATTAAAAATATATAATATATATAAAAAAAAACGTTAGAATAGTATTTTTCTTATACGAGGGCTGTACCATAACTACACAATCTACAGGTTTCTTTAATTGTTTTTTTTTTATTCTATACAATTAATTGTATTTATTTCTTTATTTGTTTTAACTTCAGTTTTTTTTTGCCAAAATTTAGATTTTTGCTTCTATAATACGAGTAAATTCTAATATTCTTCAGAAACTTTTTGTTTCTAGTTTTTTATACAGAGTTATAGCATAGACAGAGAACAGAGTTAATTTGCATGAGTTGTCTTAATTCAAATTAACTTTCTGAATTAACCCCATTCCAATGTGTATTAATTTTGACGTAAATGCAATAAAGATGAGTGAATTAATACTGAATTTAACTATTTCAATATGGTAACACTGTCAACAATCAATCAGCTGTTGGCAAATTGCTTTCTATTGCAAAATTAAAATGTATTCAATGTCAGAAAAGGTGTGTATGTTATTGTAATTGTTTTTAGCAAAAGAAAAAAGAAACTAATTTTTTCCATTTTAAGATTTCCAAGGAAAATAAGCAAACTGTGTGGTACGAAAGGGATGCAGAGATTCTGCAAATACTGTCGTCTGTCAGGGTAAATTTTTAATTCACATTAGTGAGCTTTTAATGCAAAATAACGCTGTCGTCTGTCTACGCTATTAACCATTTAGTGATTTCAAATTCGCCTGTCTGGCAAGTCTGTCAGCTGTTAAATATCTGTCACTGAAGTGTCATACAGTGAAATATTTGCCATTTATAGTAAAATAAACAGTCAAAACTTACTATAAAAAATAGGGTGGCCACTTTTCAAGCATTACGGGGTGATTATATTCGTCATAACCAGGTATGGGCACCACTACATTGAAAGCTTAGCATGTGTGGCTTCGTTCGAAATATTCTGCTAGACTAAGCACAATTTCGTTTCTCTGCTTCGCTTATCAATTTTGTCTATGTACACATCGATCTACTGCGCAAGGAATTGGCAAAAAAATTGTATATTCCAGTAAATATCCAGGAAAAAGAGGTATGTAATATGCGGTATAAATTAAGATAGTTACGAATAGTCACAATCTATATAATTAATAGGCGAACATGTTTTTTATAATCCCTTTTACGGTGGTACCACTACACCGATTTTAAAAAGATTTATTTGGTTTTAAAGAATTTTCTGCACAGATGTGCAGAATCTATATTTTATTGAAATCGGTTCAGTATTTTGGGAGCTATAAGCGTTTAAAGTTGCTACTACTACATGCACACATATTATACACGCATTTATTAGCTTACAAGTAAAAAACGAAACAAAACATGAGTGTGTGTATGTGTGTGGGTATGTAGTATTTCTCTTGATCTAACAATTTTTTTCTCTCTTATTTGTTGTTGTATGAAAGCCATAATACTTAAAGGAAGAGATTTGAATAATTTGAATTAGCTTGGTTAAAGGGATTTTGTTTACGTTTTTTTAATTTCATGTATTATTTAATTATGCTTGCATATGTATGTAAGTTTGTGTGTGGCTGTGTTTTAATGAATTTTTTGTGACGTTTAGATAAATTTTCTTTAAATCTTAAATTATTTACATTTTGATTCTAGAATACGGACGAGTGTGTCGTCCGTTTGGCATATCTAGTACTAAATTAATCTTTAAAATTTTAAAGAGAATGCCACAAAAAAAAAAGGTTGCTGATTTTTTCGTTTCACTTTTCATAACAAGTAATTCTGGAGTTGCTCTCGTATATCGCAATATTAGTTATTTGGTTGATTGGTTAAAAATGATATGTGGTCACAAATTAGTCTTCATTATCACCATAAATCATTTTTCCATAACGTAATAAAAAGCGAATATAAAGAGAAAAAAAAAACTATTTAAGAAAATTTTAATAGACTAAAAACTAGATCTATGAAATAGACATAAGAGTTTGAAAGACTCTCATTACGGATTGCAACATAACAGTGTGGTGGTATGGTGTGGTGTGGACACCAGGAATAACATAAAAATATTTGTCCTTTTTTGGTTTGAACACAAAAAAAATTAATATACAAAAAAGGCTAGGCAACATCATGTTTCATAATTTATTTGCCTGCATATTTATTAGGCAAGGGGTTAAGAAATTGTTTTAGCAATTATTTCTAGAGTGAAAAGTAATCAATGTTTTTTTAAACAGGTGGTCTACTCTGTAATTCGAAACGAAAGAAAAGGTATTCGAATTTGCATGTTATTAAGATACAAATTCGAAAGTGTTTTTTTTTCGTTTCGAATTACAGAGTAGACCTCGAGTAAGTCCTAGTTTACACTATGCAAGTCTTATTGCTAAGCTGATTAGTTTGATGGAGAGAGAAACGAGGGGAACAGAAATGTTTCTTTTCCCCTCTGCCCCTTTCCTAACAAACTGGTCAGCTTAGCAATAACAATTGCATAGTGTAAACTAGGACTAACAGTAACATTTCTAGCCCTGTCCAGTGTTGTCAGACATGGCGATATCTCACCTAACGTAGCAACAAAATTTTGTTTTTTGGCGATTAAATTTATGAAATGGCGATCGGCGATTTACTTGGGAATATTTGAACTCCTTGGCCATCTTTTTACGATTTCAATAATATAGAATGATGTTAAAAATATGAAATTTTCAATGTATTTTTAATGAAAAATATTTTACTGAATAAGAAAAATAATAATTTGGGATTATTAATGCGTTAACATATGTCAAACTAAAATTGTAACAATTCCCAATAAAAAACTCTAGTTATTAACTTGACTGCACTTGTGTGGCATGACTCTGTTCTTGAATAGCTGTTGTTGTTTTTTACATTTATTTTCCTTACATACTTCTTACAAATACAATTCGAGCTGAAATGTAAACTAAGAACATAAAAAACATGTTGATTATTGAGTTCTTGTTTCAACTTTGTTATTTGTTGAACTTCTCATTTGTTTAAATGAAAGTTTAACATAATAACTCTAGTTGTTCTAAGAAATTTTTGGGTAAAGGTGATCTGGTGATCTCCATTAGCAAAAGTGAAATTGCGCATAAGATTTAGCTTAACCTCTCAATAATCAATTTTAATGTATTTTTAATAAAATATATTTTACTGAATAAGTAAAATAGTAATTTGGAATTATTAGTGCGTTAACATATGTTAAAAATTACATTTTTTATATACGGATTTTTTTCTAAAACATAAAATATTTCGTGGAAAAAATTCGCAAACAAAATTTTCTAAACTTCAAGAAGTTTAAAAAAAATTATGGACCACAAAATCACAGAAATTATCGTAATAGCATAACATCCTGATATGTCGTCACTTATATGATCAAAACTAAACGGTGTACACATTTTAAATTTTTTTTTTTTTTTTTGTTTTTTTTTTTTTTTTTTGTTATTTTGTGGTGTCCTATCGTGAACATTTGTTCTGTCGAAATTTTCCCCCTTTTCCAAAAATTGCAATCGTGAATAATTTTTCCCCAGAAATTGTTTCCTTTTTTTAAGGGAAAAATGTTATAATAAAGGTATTCACATCAGTTTTTTCTTGTTGGAAAAATGGAAAAATGTAATTTTTTTACAACAAACACAGGGAAAAAATTTAACCAAAAGTTGAATTTAAAAACTCAACTTTAGGTGGAATTTTTTTTCCTGTGTTTGTTGTAAAAAATTTACATTTTTCCATTTTTCCAACAAGAAAAAAACTGATGTGAATACCTTTAGTGAATCTTCCGAGAAAATTTTTCCCTGCCCTGCTTTCAGTCCCAGTGAATGTAAAAAAGGGAACAAAATTTGTAAAGCTTGAAAATTAATTGAAAATCAAACAAATTTAAGTTTAATAATAAGAAATACACAAAGTTTAGGTTCCGAATAAAATTTGTTTAACCTTATAGTTGTGTTTTTAAATATTCTCGGTGTAGTGGAAAAAATTCTTTAGTATACCACCGTGGTGCATCGCAATAAAATTTACTGTGTGTGAACAAAATAAATGAATTATTGTTAAAAATTGTGAACGTTATTTATTAAAATTGTCCTAAAATTAAATATTTATAACTTTTAATAATTCAGTTCACCTGCAAAAATAAAGTAAACAAAATCTAGGGAAAAGTGAAAAAACCCCGTGAAAAATATTATTCATGATAAGGGGAATCAAAAAAGGGAAAACATTAAAATTTGAGTAAAAGGGGAAAATTTCAGAGTAGAAAATATCCACGATAGTGGTGAATATTTTTCACAGGGATTTTTCACTTTTCCCTAGATTTTGTTTACTTTATTTTTGCAGACTACCGGAAGGAATTAAAATAAAGCCCGATTTCAATATTTTTCTCCCTATTACATACATATATATTAAAGTTTATAAATACTTACATATTTTTAGAACAAGATCAGTAAAAAAATTTCACGTTTTTTATCAATAATTCACTGCAACACCCTTTTTTCATAGAATATGAACCTTTTCAGTTCACATTTTATTTCATTCTACAGAAATTTTTCCAAATGCACACAGAATAATTAAAAACAGAATTTTTTGGTTAAAAACATTTCATTTGAAGCCCAAAATGTTTATTTTTTTGTTATAAAATTTAAATTTATTTAATTTTCAATTAATTTTTAAGTTCCACAACTCGTCTTCCCTTTTTTGCATTCACTGGGACTGATAACGAGGGAAAATTTTGCACGGGAGATTCACGATAGTGAAAATGGTATTTGCTATTCACAATAGCGGTGGTTATATTTTTTGTTTGTATCACAATGCCACACAACGAAAAATATCAACAATGACAAGCGCTTCCAATAGTATACACTATGGCGATGTCACAAAATGCTATAATATATACGTTACATGATTGATAATTTACAAAGCAACCTAAACTATCGAATGTGTTAAAAGTTTTTGCAATTAATACGCTTCCAGTATAAAATCTATTTTTTTTTTGCCGTAACAAAGAAAAAAATTATTAATTTCCTACTATTAATTTATTACAAAGCAATTTTGTTTCACAAAGCTCCAGAGGTTAATTACGCCAACGGGCAAAAAGGTGAATTATTGTCAAAACAAAGTTAATTCAAAGTTTAGTAACTTGAAGCAAATCGTGTAAAAACCAGTCTTATGTGATAATAATATTGAAGAGAAAAAAACACTAAATGAAATCAAAAGGTGTCTGTGCTAATAACTTTTAACAATTCGGTTTAATAACAATTTAGTTATGGTCACTTAACACCTTAATTTATACTAAAACATTGACTGGACTTCGTTAGTGGTATTTCAGTGCAAACATTTCTCAATGACTCCATTGGAATGGTCCATAAAAAGAAATTAACAACAACTGCACTAATAGTCATTATCTTAAAGCCAGAATAAACAGACCATGGTTGGTTTTAAAATAGTTGAAGTTGCATATTGTTTACAACAAGTCCGCCGCATTTTACTTGTGGTACGACAAGACACCCTATAAAAAGAAAAGCTGTATGAGGAATTTTTGCATGAATTCATTTTTTATCAATAGTGTTTTTTTATGATTTGCAGATACTCAGCTTGTTACATCTTTTATGTCATGAGAAAATTGGTGTGAATTTTTTTTTGTTTTGGTCCTTCGAGCCGGATTGTATCTTAACGGAATTCGTGACTTTATAAACCCAACTACAATATCTGGCATTTAAGACGCTTAACGCTCTAAGCGGCCTTTTGTTTATGCGTTTTTTTCAACTTTGGAGCTTTTTTTGTTTTGCCGCTTTTTTATTTTTTTTGGCGACCTTTTTCTTTTGGATTTTTTTTTAATTTTATCGATGTAATTTATTTTTGGCGATATTTTTTATCTAAGCGCTTTTTTCATTTTGGCGATTTTTTTCGGTTTTTGGCGATTTATTTTAGTTTGAGCAATTTTTTTAGTTTTGGAACTTTTTTCGTTTCTGGTGATTTTTTTAATTTTTCGTGCACATTCTTACTTTTGGAGATTTATTTGCATTTTAGGGATTTATTTTATTTTTGGTGATATTTTTCATTTAAGCGCTTTTTTCATTTTGGCGATTTTTTTCAATTTTTTTTAATTTTGGGATTTTTTAATTTTAGCGTTTTTGAAAATTTCAAGACTTTGCCTCTTACATACAGCAAGTTGTTAAAATTTCATAGTCAAAATTACATTAACTGATAGAATACCCTATAATTAATTTTTTATTTTTTTAATTTCAGTGTTCATTGGTGCAGTTTGCATAAAAATACACTAACTTTGAGAATTTAAAGTGTCTGGACATCGCGATGAGCTTAACTCAAAACGCTTTATCCCACAAAAATCTGATAATTTTTGTAAAAGTTACAAGCCTCAGAAGATTTTTTTAGTCCCATGTGGTTAACTTAGGCCTAGGTCCTGTCCTCTTTTCATATAAATACAATCAGTACTTTAGAAGTTCCAGATTTATTACCATTTATTTTGCAAAAGTCTCCACTGTGCATCGTGCCTTAACCGCCGAAAATCGATTATTTACGATCTTAAGTAAAATTAAGTTCGAAAATTATGTCGGTTAAGCCTTTTTTGCGGTTATATCAGGATATTTTTGTCGGTATATTGCCTCAAGAGTTCAACATTATTCATTGCTTGCTTTAGAACACCCTTTAATTCTTAACCGTAATAAAGTTTTTGTTGTAGCGGTCAAAGGTTTACATATTCTGTGAAAATTTCAGGTCAGTAGCTCTTAGGGTTCTCAAGAAAACAGACTGTGACAAACAGACGTACGGCCGGACATCGTAGCGAAAACAATAGGGTTCCCTTCGACTTTTGGTGTACGTAACTGAAAAAATTAATTAAAATCCTCTTGTCACTTCACCATCTGGACTAGCATTATCCCTTTCTCACTCTCAGATAACACAAAGAGACCTGCTATTGCAACAGAAGTCAGCTGAAAACTTACTTTCTCTTTTCAGCAACATAGCAAACCTAACCTAAGCTAAATAACCCATGGTACTGTGATCCGCAAAAGAGCCGGGTATATTACTGCGAAAAAATAATGTAAGATAAGCTCCGACCATTTCCACAAAATCATATTTATTTTCTTGCTTTTGAAATTTCATAGCTATCAACAAGTCGACCTTTATCTGCAACAATTTTTCAGCTTGTTTTTAATTTGTTTATTTCTTACTTAAAGTGTTGGCAACATGTTGTGCTGTTGCTTTCGGTTAATCGCAAGCGAAGAAAGAGACCATGTCACAGCAGCAGCAGCAGCAACGACAACAACAACATCAACAACAAGAAATATATACATACTGAAATTACAATGCTGTCGTTTTTACTGTAATGTGCAACTAATTTGCGTTTAATCATGTTGTGTTTAATTGCCCATCGAAATGTCATATAATCTCTATGCTGTATGCGATATGTGGCACATACATTTACACACCTGTACGAGTATGTATTAACGCAACTAAATGTAAATAATTATTGGTGCATTTAATTAAAAAAAAATATTTTATCTCCATAAGTTTACTCGGTTTATTATTTATTTTTTTGCTTCTCACATGAAATATTTATGATGATGTCAACAGCGATGGCGGTTACGGTGGCCATATGATCATGCAGAGACAATCACACACACACGCAAAGGAAACATTTGTTTATTGCTGGCAACATCATGTACATATTTAGCATGTGCAACGAATGCGCACAACAGCTTTTAAAAGAATTAACATTTTCTAATACAGGTGTAAAAAAAAAACAGTGGCAAATTATTTCGTATATTTATTTCACGTTTTCTCTTCTTTTTTTGTTGCTTTTATTGAAAAGAATGTCAAATATGTATAAATATTTTATGTTAAACATGGCAACATGCAAAAGATACAATTTCAAATGTATGAACAATTGTTATGTCATGTAAAATAAAAAAAAAACAAAAAAATTTTTTTTAAATGTTTGACAGCACAAATATAATATTATGGCGAATAAAGTTTTAAAATTCGAAAGACAGGCATGACATTATCGAAATAAAATTGCTTGTGGTAGTGGCTTTTTACAAATGCAGTGAAAGCAGAGCGATAAAAATATAGGCCCAACTATAATATGAATAAGCTGGCTTAAGCTAATGTCAGAATTGAACGATAAGTCTGTCAAATGCTTAAACAATTCAGATGTGACTTTTAGGTGGCCATTATGTACTTACATGCACTTAAGTATTCTTTAGCCACAGCTGCACATCTAGGTATTGTCAATAATTTTGTTTCTTCTCATAACTCCTAAATGAATGCAATTCAATCAAACTAACTTGAAAGAATGTCCTAATCTATTAAAAATTCACATATAAATATATCCATCACCTTATTACTTGTTTTATTTGTTTTGCCTACTAAAAAGTACAACAGTGAATATACATAAGTAAATACATGTGTATGTGTGTATATGTGTATTGTAAGACAAACATTGAAAATATAAAGCTATGTACAGACGGTTGTCAGATCTTACAATATTGCCAGTAAAATGTGCTAAAAATTTCTTACAACCGTGTGAAGTGGCAATTTTTGTCAGAAGACGTTGCCTGAAAAAGCATTGTCAGTCCATTGCAAGACTAGCAACTGACAACATATTTTCAGACATCTTACAATGGTG
Source organism: Tachina grossa (assembly GCA_949987645.1). Lineage (NCBI taxonomy): Eukaryota > Metazoa > Arthropoda > Insecta > Diptera > Tachinidae > Tachina > Tachina grossa. The sequence goes on from OX465275.1 coordinate 32,153,991, forward strand.
TGAACACATTGTAAAATTATTGCATCTGACAATGGCGTCATTGTAAGATAATTCTTTCTATGGGCAACACTGCACACGCTTGATTTTAAAGAAAAAGTTTATAATAAAATATATGCAGACAAAATCATTGCAATTGCTTCTTTATGGTCCATAATAATTTATACTTTCACTTTTTACATTTAACACAAACACAAACGATAAATATTTAACAATTTCCAACAAATGGTTTAAGTCTGGCAACGCATAACAACAGATCGAACAATTTGTGCATATGACAACCGTGTGAACTGACAATTTTTCTACTGACGATTTTGTCAGATGAATTTATTGTCATACAACAGTCCAGCAATAAATTGTAAGATTTTCTGACATCCGTGTGAACTGACAAGAAATATTGTGCTGGCAATTTTCGATTGCCAGTACATTGTCAGCACATTGCCAGATCTGACAATATTGTAAGATCTGAGGGCAAATTACGGCACTCGTTATCGAACGAAATTGCGAAATATTTCAATAGAGTTTATATGGAAATGTTTCGTAATTTCGTTCGATAACGAGTGCCGTAATTTGCCCAATGACAATCATCTGTACATAGCTTAAGTTTTGCTTTATTTTCCGAGTTTAAAATAAGAAACAATAAAAAAATATTTAAAATCAATGAATATTTTCTGCTGCTGCTTGTTTGAGTTTAAAAAATGTACAAACAGTTGTTTCCTTACGGAATGTGCGTTCAGTTTGGCACTTTACTTAAGCAAATGACATTTGACGAAACTTGACGAAAAGTTTGTTAAGTACATTATAGTTTGCCACATGCGTTTTATATGTAACCGCACAGTTGCTTAAGCTAGCTTATTCATATTATAGTTAGGCCTTATGTTTTCAAAATCAATTATTAAAAATAAATGCAATGGCAAATAAAAAGCCCTCATATCAATGAAACATATAAAAATTATCGATTAATAACGAGTGTTATTTTCGATTTAATCGTAAGCGACAAAAATTAAAGTTTTCAGGAGAAGTTATTTTTATTAAATATTCAAATATATTTCTGTACGTAAATTGTCGTTTGCTATAAAATTTTACAGCCTGTATGTTATCTTAAATTATCAACAATTTTGGCATTTTGATAATTCTAAACTATGGGTAGGCCCATAAAATTCTAATTTCAATAAAAAAAAAGTATACTTTCGAATACATGTCGCTTATGATAAAATCGATATGTTTAACAACTTTTGCATAGATTTTTTTTAAAACCCCAACCAAAAATAGCTAGCAAGCAACTAATCGGATTTTTTAATAGATCTTTTATGTTTTGTTTAAAGAGCTTTTGAAATATACGTTCGTTATAGAAACAGCCCTCTTTAAAAGTAAATAATATCAAAAATAACCTTTTTACATGCCTTTTTAATAAGTACCTTTTGAAGAAAACGTCTTTAGACAAAGTACATTTTGAAACAAACACTTTAAAAAGGTACCTTCTAAAAAAATACCTTTTAAAAATGTATTTAAAAAAATTAAATTTTAAAAAATAATAATCATAAAATTTTAAATGAGATTTATTCTTCAAAGAAAATTTTCTTGAAATAGAGTTGAAATAATTTTAATTTTTTGTGAATATAAGCTAAAGTATTTAACTTTTAAAAATACCTTTTAACAAAGTACTATTTAAGAAAGCACCATTTAAAAAACTACCATTGAAAAACGTACTCTCCAAAAAAGCACATTTCAAAGTTCCTTTTGAAAAAAAAAACGCCTACTAAATATGTAGGCTTTAAAAAAATATCTTTTAAAAAACTACCTTTTAACAAAAATACCTATCAAAAAAGTACCTTTCAAAAATTATCCTTTTCAAATAGTTCCTTTAAAAAAGTACTTTTTTAAAAAGTACATTTTAAAAAAGTATCAGTTAAAAGAGTACTTTTCAAAAAAAGTACCCTATACAAGAGTTCTTTTTAAAACGTACTATTTAACAAAGTACATTTTAAGTATACCTTTTAAAAACTAACTTTTAAAGAAAGTACTTTTTAAAATATTTAGTACCATTTAAAGTAGCTTCAAAAAATTAACTTTTTGAAAAGGCATTTTTTGAAAAGGTACTTTTCTAACAAACATTTTTCTCTACACAGGTACTCCTTCAAGATATTATTTAAAAAGTACTTGTGAAAAAGAGCTCTTGAGAAAGCTTTTTTGAAAAAGGACCTTTAAAAAATTCCTTAGAGGAGAACCTTTGTGAAGAAAAATTTTTGTTAGATATCTTTTACAAAAGTACATTTTAAATAAAGTAGCTTTTGAAAGTACTTTTTAAGCTAATACTAATGAAAAGAGTACCTTCTTTAGAGTAAATTTTAAAGAGTACATTTTTAAAGTATATTTGAAAAAGTACCTTTAAAAAAGCAGTTTTTTTAATTAAATTAAAAAATTAATTCAAAAAGAACGTTTTATGAAAAGTACCTTTTAAAAAAATACATGAGAGTACCTTCGAAAGTACTTTCAAAAAGAAAAGTTGCTTTTGAAAAAAGTATGTTTGGAAAGCATTTTTAATATGTAACACTGTTTAAAAAAAAGTACCTTTTAAATAGTAAATTTTAAAGAGTATATTTTTAAAAGTACTTTTGAAAAACATCCTTTGAAAAGAACTTTTGCAAAATTACCCTCAAAAAAGTATCTTTAAAAATCCTTTGTACCTTTGTAAAGAAAAATGTTTGTCCCAAAAAAGTGTTTTTTTAAAAAGTGGATTTTCAGAGAGAACGTTTCGAAAAAAATACGTTCTGAAAGGGCTGTATTTTTAGAGGTTGTAATAAAGTTAAAAAAAATTAAGTTAAATAGTTCTTCATTTGTGTCATCTCTATAAAAGATGCAATTGGGACAAATAATATTTCATACCATTTTTATATTTTTTTACTCCACTGTAGTTACATAAGTACTTGTTGCATTAGCATGCGGATGTATTTTAAGATTAGTTTACCTGTAAAGAAAAATTAAATGCAAAGTTTATGAATATCACCAAAATAAATATAAATTATACCTAATTTACATTAAGCATTTTTTTTTCATGAAATTAGTTGCATGAAAATTTTTTATTTGTCAATAGGAGGCCTGGAGAAGCAGCTCATATCAAAAAAGTAGCCAAAAATGCATCAGAGATTCATTATACGTCCTTTTCTATATAACATTCTCTTTTACAGCGCTGCAATTAGCAAATAGAAAAAGTTGCTTTAAACAAAATTCATGAAATTTCATGAAAAAATGCTTAATGTAAATCAGGTCTTAATTTTCAAAATGTTGTAGGTCATATATACATACATATTTGGAAGCAAGTAAAAAAGCAAAAAAAAAAAATTACAACAATTTCAGAACATAATATTGAATTATTAGTCATCGCTAGTTGAAGAATATTTATGGAGTTTTTAAGATTTATTAGGCATGTCAAATTGGCTTACATAATCAGTAAAATTTACAAGCAATTCTGCTAAACGCTGTTCTCCAGCGACTCCTATGCATTGAGGAAAATCATAGTCTGCTCAAGAGGCGATAATGAGTAAAATATGAATATAAATTATTCCCTTGGCAAATCGATTATTAAATTTTTTTTTGTTAATTTTAAAACATACGATATGAATCATTTGTTGTCATTAAATTAAAAAGTATAAGATTCAGAATTTTTGTTGTCTACATATGTATGTATATGTATGCATTACGTTTCTATTTAAGAAACTCATTACTAGACTTCAAATAAAAATTTGTTTAAAGTTAAGTTAAAAAACTTAGTAGCCCAATTCACAATCTTGTGCAAATGGTCTTGCATCGTTGCATGTGCAAAATGGTATAGTATATTGAGACTCACCACTAAGAGTTGTTAAGTGGTTAGTATCAATATACTATACCATTTGGCACATGCAACGATGCAAGACGATTTGGACAAGATTGTGAATTGGGCTATAATGTTTTTGAGAAGCAATAATACGTTTAAAAGCTTCCAAGAAAAATCTTTACAAACAATCATATTTATTCGATTTTGAATCCATTTTTTTATTTTTCACAATCTTTTTACAATTTCTCGCCACCTGTTTGTAAAGAGAGAAAAAAACTATTCACGCTTGTCGCGAATATTCAGGGTATAAATTCCAGGGAATAATTTTTTTTATTCCCATGAACAATAAATTGGCATTGCCAATTGTTGGGGAATTAAATAAACATCTGTTGCAAGTAGAACATGCTATTGTGAATTGATGTAACTTTATTTTTTACGCGTATTTTTATAATTTTCTTAATAAAGTTTTAATATTTAACAAAATGAAATTTCGCTCCGATTTATGTTATTAAAAGAAGAAAAAAATTATTGGAAAAAAAGTGACAAAATTTGAGAGATGCATCAAATCCAAATCAAAAGTTTATCGAAAGTAATGTATCATGAAAAATTGTTGGCAGTATGTACTATAGGCCTGCACAGATATACCTGTTTGCAACAGTTTTTAGTGTGTTGGTTCTGGTATGTACAGGTACATATGTTATTAATTAATATCACAAATAATCTAAGAAATGGGAATGAAAATAAATCACAAAATAATGCGATTACTTTCAAAATACTAAAAAGGAATCAGAAATAACCACTAAAAGTAGTCGAACTATTTTTAACCGACTTCAAAAAAAAAAGAAGCAGTTTATCAGTTCGTCTGTTTTTTTTTTACTTTGTTACTTCATAACTCGGTACATTTTAGACCGATTGTAAATATTCTGATTTTGTCTGAGAGGGTAGTATAGCTTCCAATTGGTCGTCCCATAGCAAAAAAAAAGGTGACACGCTCACAATTTTTTTAATTTCATTTTATGATATTATACTTATTTGATTGCTTTGAAACCTAGCAAACACCTTTGGTTCCTGTAATTACAAAACTTTAAAGTTGAAAAGTGCTACGCCCATTAAAATTTATTATTATATTTCACGTAGTTATACTTAAGAGATTTTTAAGAAATTTACCACACATCTTGAGTTTTAAAATAGACACATACTACGTTTATACGCAGAGCTTTTTTGCAAATAAAACTGTGAATTGTTGCCATATTATTGCTTTTATTGCGACTTACAATGGTAGAATCAAATAATGGCAATTGAAATAAATAAATATTTGATATTTTGTACACTTTAACTATTTTTTTGTCAACATAAGTAAGTTTTCTATAGAAGTGCTGCCAAGTTTGTGTACTTTTGCTATGCCGTATAAAGTGAGTTAATTTACTTCCAAACATTTTTATTTAAAAATCGTATAAACGTAGTAACGATCTTCCATAAAAAAATGGGCGAAGTCACTCCCATTAAAATTTAATATTTTATTTTATTTTTATTTATTAGTGATTCTACTTTACGGATTTTTGCAAAACTTAACACACACCTTGAGCTCTCACAAACGCACAATTTTGCATTTAAAAAACTGGCGGAGGCACACCTATTAACATTTAATTTTATATTTCAAGTACTTTATCTTAGCCAGAAATTAAATTTTTTTTTGGTTGAATAGAATTTATTTCTAGTTTAGTCCCCCATACTCTATCAGATCTTTGCATTGAAGTCGATTTTTTTTTGCAGAATTATTTGATTACTTTTGTTTATTTTAAAGTAGTTCCGATTATTTTTAGATAATTTGTTAGCATTTTCAATTGATAATCAATAATTTCTAAGCAGACAATTAATTATATACATAAGAAATAGAAAATATTTTTCAACATAATCACCTGTATTGCGTATGTCACGTCGAATATTCGTCTACGAGAATTTTCTACTAGATTAAAGAAAATGTGTCAAAGGTTTGTTTAATCTAGGACAAAATTCTCGTAGTCGAATATTCGACGTGACATACGCAATACGTGTGAATAACTATTGATTTATTTCTGTTTGACAAACTGTATAGAGTAAGAAGATAAAATTTGTGAAACTTACTTATATTTGCCCCAAATTCGCCAAAAAGAAAATTCGTTTAAACAATGTAACGACTTTCATTAACACAATGAAATATGAAGAATACATGAAGAAGCAGAGATTGAACAATTTCATGTATACAATGTAATTGTTCATTGTATTAATGAAAAGTTTCATAAATATAATGTAGAACATTTAATGAAACCGTTGTATTCCCTGAATGAATGATTTTCCTTTCAGTGTGTAGTCATTGCGATTCTTTGTAATCTAGTTGACCACTAATCGCAACGGCAATTGAACAGTTATGATCAAAAGATACATACATAAAGCATTTTTTGGTTCTAAAAAATATTTTTGATTTATAAAAGGTTTATAAAACAGTTTTTCATCAAAAATTTGTTTTATAAGTCCTGTATAAAACAAAATTATTTTTTACGAACTAAAAAGATATAAAATAGAGAAATAATTTATTCAAATTCCACGAAAAAAAAATTTATCACACCAAAATGTGGTATTTTTCAAAAATGTTCAAAATTATATATAGAAATTAAAAAAAATAATTCTGGGGGTTATTATGTAACTCGATTCGAAATTGTATGTTATTAACATTAAAATTCGAACACATTTCCATTCGATTCGGATTACATTTTTTCCATTATGATCAATACACAATTTTCGTATTCAAATTATTTTCAACCATTTCATCTTTGCGGCAATAAATATTAACAAAAATTATTTATCAAATTATCTATTAGATACAACTAACTCAATATGCATGTAAAAAAAATAGCCAGAAATCGCGTAAGTTGGTTGGCTTGGTTGGCGATCGTACAAAATATCGATTTTGAATACACATTCAAATTTGAACATTAATAATAATAATAAATAAAATGTTACTTTTGCCGCCACCAGCAAAAATATTTATCAACATTGCATTTTATTTTTTTTTTTGTACACGTTGAACGAATGCAAATTTTCGAAAAATAAAAAATAATAATAATAATAATATCAAAAAAGCACTCATAACAAGCACTCGTGCAACACAAAAACATTGTTGCTTTTACAAGAAACACGTACGATTTGCAGTTCTGATCATAAACATGCAATAATTTGCAACACATACGTGTATTTGAACAATTTAATATGCACAAAAAAAATAAAGAAAAGAAAAAACAATTTGAAATAGAAACGTTGTTTCTATTGACACTTTATAAAATTTTTAAGCGGATATTGGAGCCGGTGGCGGGTTTGGAGACACAACTAACTTAGTGTATGTACATGTGGTGTTTCGGCCCAAAAGAGACTTGAAAAAATATATATATAAAATTTGAACTAAATGAGCAACTCCTTTCAATTATTCACCACATTTGTATACCCTTCACTTTCTTTAATCACTTACGGGGCGTTTTACATATTTTTTTTCAACTTTTTTACTCACCATTTAATTTTATATCATGTGGCATCTCTTTGTGCAAAATGTGAAAATAAGCAAAAAAAAAACACAAAACTAAATAAATTCGAGTTTGTTATTTTACTTCAATCGACAGCCAAGGCGATTTCAGCACCAGGTGGCTTTATCAGCATAGCTGATCGTCAGCTGATTTTATCCCATCCGTCAAATTCCAAATAAAGTAACAGTAAAATCTTAACCTGAACTGTCAACATAGAAATAAAAATAATCCTAAAATTGTTTAAGTATGTTGTTGTAATCATAAGGTCGATAACTTTTCATTACGTTTACTATAGCGTTATGAATGCCGTAATAAAAGTTACTAAAATCAGCTACAAGGCTTCATTATACTGTGCCGCAAAATCAAACATTTTCCAAAAATAAGAAAGTTCTATAAGAACTGATACGGGTAGAGGATAACGGCGTTTTCAAAGTTAAAGACTGTGTGTTATTTAAAGCGTGATTGAAGGCTCCACTCTTTTGAACATTGTTGTGGTGAACAGCGATGCAAACTTGGTGCTTTTGCCACTATTTTTAGTGCTTTTTGAAGACTCAAAACGCCAAATTTTGAGCGTTTGTGCCAAAATAAGAAAAAGCACTAAGTAGTGCTTTTAAGAAATTTGTGTATTTATTAAAATTACTTTAATAAAAACTTGGCGTATTTACTTGTTCAGTTTAAAACGTACCTTTTTCGTCTGGTATATTTCATTAGAGATGTTGATAATATTGCCGAAATAGAGAATAGCTTAGGAAACATCGTTAAATTTCAATCGTTTTTCACGTTAGTGCTTTTTACGCTTTTTAGATCTCAATATTACGCTTTTTGGTGCTTTTTTAAAATTCTGAATGGTTTTTCGAGCCAAAAAAGTTGGCATCACTGGTGGTGAATAGTGAGAGAGAACCACTTAACCGTCTTTGTTCTTTAATGTAGCATGTGTCGAGTTTCTATGAAAAATTTTACAAGAAAAACTTTTGTGGAACATCTTAACTAGGGTGATCGACTCGGTTTTTCAACCGGTTTTAAGCCCCGGTTTTTTCAAAATACGGTTGTCGGTTTTTTTCAAAATTTTGATTTTTCGAATGTCGAATAGTCCGGTTTTTTTACAATTTAAAACCCGGCTGAGTCGAATACTTTTCGATTTGTACATTTTGCATGTTTTGTTCATTTTCGTAAGTATTTTTTTACTGAAAGATGAAATTTAAGAGAAATTATTTTATGAGGTAATAGCAGAGGCGAATTTAATTGGCCTTATGATGTCCAATGGATGTCAAAATACAGTTGGAAAAAGTGTTTTTTAGTTTTGTTGCCATTTTGCTTCATATTTTATATAGAGGTAGATAACCACCTTGTCCATACATTCATATGTATAGTATATACAATTAAGGAATAAACTCATCATACAACCATAATTTTTGGGGTTTGAGGAAACTTGGAAAGAAATTCAAAAAATTAAATATGCCAATATTTAGGTTGCTAATATATATGTTTATACAAAAAAGAAAAAATAATTATAATAACAACAACATAATAGACCATATTGGGATGCCATTTGTTGACGGCTTGGCACCAGAAATCGCAGAATTTTCAAACAAGTTGACGACATCAAACATTTTGCACGTATATTTTCATGTATTTTATGCATGTATGTAGACTTTTCTCCTATGTATTTTTAATATTTTTGCTACTGTAGGTGTTATAATTATTTTTTTATTATTTGTATAAACATATTTATTAGCAACCTAAAATTGGTATATTTAATTTTTTTAATTTCTTCCCAAGTTTCCGCAAACCCAAAAAATTATGGTTGTATGTAGAGTTTATTCCTCAACTGTATATTATATATAGATAAATTTATGTACTATACATAAGTATATAAAGTTAATTTTTATGTAATACCTTTAATTTTTGTATTGTTTTGCAATTTAAAATCAAAACTTTTGTATAATAATTTTCTTACTTAAAAAAGACCGGTTGGCCGGTTTTTCCTGAATTGTAAAAACCGAAACCGGGTTTTGCATAATTTCATATATTCGAACTATTCGAAAACCGGTTTTTGGAAAAAGTCGAATAATCGATCACCCTAATCTTAGCCCCTTCTTTTCGTCTTATGAATCTTTTTTGTCTCAAATTTTGGGGAGAAATAAGTGCCCCACTTAAACGTTGATATCGCGGAATCAAATATGGATGACACCAGACTTCATTAAATCATAATTCATATGCATGGCATTGATTAGGGCGAGATGTGGTTTCAACAGAATGGCGATAAGTGCGCATTCAAAATTTGGCCACAAATTGATTTCGAGAAATGGAACTCTATGGTCGCGCGATCTGACACTTTGCGATTATATCCTGTGGAGCCACGTGAAGTCAGTAGTTTATGCTGATAAACCAGCAACAATTGATGTCTTGGAGACCAAAATTGCTCGTGTTACGCGTGTTACTGACCAGCAATGCTCGAAAAAGTGGACCAAAATTGGAATGTGCATCGTCAAGAACAGCCGCAGGGTAGTCATATGCCGGAAATCATTTTACAATTTTTGTTTTATCTTTCGACTAAAAAATCTTAGATTAAAATTTAGATTTTTAAGTATTTTTTGCGATTTAAAGATCTATAGGGATTAAAAAAATTTTAATTTTATATAAACGAGGAATACTTTTATGGAACATTTGAACCCCTTTGCTTTTATCCGTATGTCTATACTTGTCCCTTTCCTAAGAGACTTCCCTCTTAAACAGGAATATAAATTTATACAGTATTTTCCGCTTAATTGCTCATTGGTTATATAATTTACTCGCGTAATCAATCCAAAAAGCATGCAATTCCGCTGGAGAATGAATTAACAAAGTATTGCAATAAGTCGTTTACCCGGTTAATTGCATCAAAAAACATGAACTTTTCAAAAATCAATTAAGCGGTCATTACTGTACATGCCAATGAAATGGTCGTACCTAAGAAAATTTACTTTACAATGCATTTAAGGCAAACAACTTTGCATATTTTAAAATTTCTTAATAATTGTGTTATTGTAATAGAAAAAAATACCCAGAAAATAAACGGTCTTCAAAGAGTTAAACTAAATAGATGACAATACTTTTTTTAAACATACTTGCATATTCATTTTCGAAACCTGTATTAAATAACCTTGCAAAAAATACTTGACTTTGGCAACTCTATACATATATATTTATACACATACACACACACACCTCTTATACTTTTTTCCTTTAATAAAAATTTCCAGTGTGCACACTTCTACCGATATTCGGTAGATTCTACCGAATATGTTTGTGAATTTAACAATCTACCAATTCTACCGAACAAGGCCTGAAATCTACCGAATATTGTTATTTAGTAATTTAAGTATATATAAGTATATATAAGTATATATATGTGTAAATTGCCTATTTTGCCTTATAGTAGGGCGGCTGCACAGCGGTAATTTTCTGTCATGAAAATCATTAAAACAGAACCAAGAAATCGGTTAAAAACTGAAACTATAAGTAACCTAATATTTGCCAAAGAATTGTGCCTTGGGGATGAAATATTTATTCCTACCAATGATTTAATAATTTTTGCACAAAAGTTTAAATTCATAAATGGATCTTACATATGTATAATCTTTGTAGTTACAAATGTTTGTCAAATAAAAGTTATTTTAGTAGCTTTATAAAACCTATGTACACAAACTGAATTCCTGTTATTTATGTATATTATTTTATATATAAAGGGTAAGAGCAAATAACTGGGGATAACACTTTTTTTATTGGAAACGCTTCATTGTTTATAGCAGTTTAATTTCCAATCACATGTGAAGTTTTAAATGCGCTTTTGGAACCTGTTTAGTTTGATACTCCCTTTAATTACCCTTTATATATAAGTATATAAATTTTGTTATTTTTTATGTTTCTTTGAATTGTTATTTTTTATGTTTCTCCGAATAAAAAAAAATTCTACCTAATTTCATTCAAATCTACCGATTTTTTTTGTCGATTCTACCGAATTTAAAAAAAATTAAGTGTGCACACTGAAAATTTCACATTTGATCGCGTTTTTATTTTTATTTTTATTTTTTTTTATTATTTTACAAACGTATCAACTATGAATTATTATTGATTTTACGTTTTAACGCTTAAAGGCATATAATTCTTTATCTATAGATGACTTATGTTTGAAACGTTTAATACATTAACGTTTTAAAATGTAATAAAACTTTTTTTAACAAAATTAACCACAATATTTTTTTCTAAATGCAAACGAAGTTACTAATAATATAAAAATGATGATTATAACTACAGATTAAAGTTAAATGCGATAAATAATAATAATAATTATAAATGTAATAAAGAAAAAAAATATATGGCAAATTATATAATGAACAAAGAGTTTACGCTTGTGTTATGGATAATAAAAAAAATTATTTAAACGTCTGTAAGCACTATTGAAATGGGTAGTTGATCAATTGTCAATTGAGGGGATAATTTGAAGTTTATTATTAACGAAAAAAATAAATATATGTAAAATGATTGATAGAAAATGAACATGCCACAATGATATTATTGAGGCAACAAACAGTTGGTTAAAGTGTACAAAATGTAAAACACAAAAAATTCCCATAAATTAAAATATTGAAAAATTTATTAAATTTTTTTTTATAGCGCAAAACTGCTGACCTTTGGGCACGAAACTGTCACTGTAAGTTTGTAGCCCTAAAGGCTCAGTTAGCCAAATGTAATGTAAAGTAACTGCAACAGTAGAAAACAGCTGATCGATATTGTTATGTGAAAAGTAATGAAAATGGTTATAGAGATGTAATGTAACGTAACCTACTTTTCATATAAAAATATCGATCAGCTGTTTTCCACGTTACAGTTACATTACATTACAGTCGGCTAACTGAGCCTTAAAACTGGGGGGTTTATTATGTAATCCGAATCGAACGGAATTGTTTTCGAATTGTAATGCTAATAACATACAAATTCGAACAGTTTTCTTTTCGAAACAAATTACATAGTGATCAATTTTTTCAAGTTTTTTCCAGCCTAAATATTTATCGCGAAAACGCAGAGTATAAAAACAAGACTAAATTTCATGGCAAAGTATATTTTCCACATAATCCATATGGCCTAAAATTCTTTATAAATATCAAAAAATTTCATAGTTTAATTTTTTTAAATAACACTTTTGAAGCTAAAAGGCCTAACTGCACAAAATAAAAAGTTGAATAAATTAGTAATGTTTGGCAAATAGATTTCCAAAATTTATGAAAAAAAAAATTAAGGGAGAGGGGATTCCCGCGTAACAGATATGTACATTGGTTAGTTTTATAAAATTTCATATAACATGGAAATTTCGCTAGATTACACCAATGCGTTTAATTGGAGTTAATTAGAGTAGCTTTAAAAAAAAAATTCAAATAAAATTTAAGGCCGATTTTTTCATGTTTTTAATGGAAAATATTTAAATGATAGAAGAACAAAATAATTTCCATAGAGTTCACAACTAATTAGTAATGTAACAAAATTGAGAAATTTTCGAAAAGTGGAGTTAGGTCTGACACATCCATATATTGCGGTGCTAGGTGTTATTTTTTTAGTAGTAGTAAAACTAAAAAAATTTGAAAATTATAAAATCGTCAAACCGAAAAATATCGCCAAAAATTAAAAAAAAAATCGCCAGAACAAAAAACGTCAAAATTAAAAAAAATCTAACACTAAAATAAATCGCCAAATTCGAAAAATTCGCCCAAATGAAAAAAATCGCCAAAATGATAAAAACGCCAAAAACCGAAAAAAATCGCCAAAACGCGAAAAAGTTGCCAAAACTAAAAAAATTCCTATATGAAAAAAATCGCCAAAATGAAAAAAAATCGCTAAAAATTAAAAAAAAATCGCCAAAAACCGAAAAAAAAATCACCAAAACGAGAAAAAAAGTGTCAAAACTAAAAAAAGCGCCAAAACTTGAAAAAATATCGCCAAAACTGAAAAAACACCAAAACTAAAAAAACGCTCAAAACCGAAAAAAAAAAACACAAAAACGAAAAAAATGCCAAAACTATACTTTATATAGGCTAAAGTTCGTATTGAATTACATATCCAGTGTCAAAGTCACTGAATTTATTTCTATTTTTTACAATACATATTTTTAGTTTTAGAGATTTTTTAGTTTGGGTTCTTCTTTTTCGTTTTGGCGATTTTTTAAGTTTTTTGGAGACTTTTCTACTTCTGGTGCTTTTTTAGCGATTTTTCGTTTTGGCATTTTTATTTAATTTTGGCATTTTTAGTTTTAGCGTTTTTGAATTATTTAAGATTTTGCACACTTCAAGTGTCTATATATAATTGTCTGTATATCACATTAGGATTCCGATTTCGATTTCATAGCTCTTACGGTTCTCGAGAAAACAATCTGTGACAAGCAAACAGACAGACGAATGGACATCGCAGCAATAACAATGAGGTTCCTTTGCACCTTTGGTGTACGGAACCCTAAAACGCGATATTTTGCTCCAAAAAGCAGCAGCAATTATTTTGATCATAATTTACGCTCGAAAACGAGGCGAACACTTTTTTTAAAAACAGAAACTAAATCGAAATTCATGCAAACGGAAACTAATTAAACTTTTACAAATTATACCTCGAAAAGATCTTTAAGGTGCAAAATAACATTAAAAAAATCTCACTGAAATGCCCGTAAGCATTTAAATGCAAACTGCAAAAGCAAAATTAACATGAGCACAGAAAATAAAAATTAATAAAATGTGATGTGAAGTGATGATGATGAAGCCTGCTAAAAGCAGTAGCCATAAATTATTTATGAAAATAAAGTAGCAGAGGTAGAGGAAACAACTAAATTGCTACGAGGGATGTTGATTTTTCTTTTTTTTTTTTTAAATGAAGTGTGTAAAACGAAGTACAGTCATTTTGATTTTAATTTATTTTTTGTGGTATAACTTGAACGGTGTTACCCTCATATGAAATAATAAAAAAAAATAATCATTTTATGAACTAATGGTCAGTAGGTGACTACACGCGTTGAGCTATTGAAGCGCTCCTACAGTAAAACTGTTTAAAGCCAGAGAACTTGAATAATTTTGGGGAAAAAACATAAACCCACAGCAATGCGAAGAACAGATAAGATAAAAGGGAATAATGTTGCATCTTAAACGATAAATCTTTATATTGCTTCTCAAACGTTTGGCATTGGGTTTGTTGTCATATGAAGACATAAGTACCTCTATTATTCAATTTCTATTGGTTGTTCAATTAGCTAAAGGATATCTACGACTAAAGCGGAAAAGAATATACTGGGGTTCAATCGTCACTTTCGACAACGGGCTAAAACGACGATTAGACCCTTGGTCTGTTCGACGATTGTATCGTCTTGTCTATGGACGAAAAAAAGCCGCAGTTGTGATTGTTCAAAACAATTATTATTTATTGTTTATGCTTGAAGGTTCGTGTATTTGCTTTATGATTTTGTTCCAAACATTTATATCCAACACATAATTTTTCATATATTTTTCAAACTATTGTATAATACTTTAATTTAATTTTTACGTTTTAAAAACATGGCAATAATATTTTTATTTTTCATTTATCAAAGACAACAACCATTTTTGAAGAAATTAATTTATAGGGCATTTACATCTGCATAAAATCTAGCAGATTTTAATTAAAATCTTCATGAAAACCTTTACCGTTTACACCATGTTTTTCGACATTTATCAAGATTTCCAAATCCAAAACAAAGCCCATTAGCTGAAAAATGTCTAAAACTACAACCAAACAACTGAACTATAGCCAATTCACACACCTTTTTAAGCATACCATAGCTAATTCAATCATCTTTTATATAAATGTGTTGTACAGGGTAGTGAAAATAAAATAAAAAGATTAGATTTTAAGTAGTAAGTTTTGTATGGGAAATGTAGTAAAAAGCAGTCAGATTTAGCTCGAAATCTCGTAAATACTAGATTTTGAGATAATGTAAATGCCCTATTAGAGAATTCAACCACAAGAACTCAAAAGTATTTTTAAACAAAAACTTCATAAATCTTCTTACTGAATTAGGGCATTAGTTTTTATTTAAAAATATTTTTATGTATTGCAGACACTTGAGAAATTTAACCTAATCGAAATTGTTTATTATTTTGCAATTTGAATAAGTTTTCACTGTACTTTATGTGCAGTCAATAAAAGTATTCTACTTAGAAATGAACACGTGACTTCATTTTATGTTGTATGCATATTTCATACAAGTGCGTAATTTTGGAACTTTCCGACTATTAACTTAAAGGGAAACTCTGCTGCTGTCACCAGGCAATCGTCAGTTATTTCATTATTTTTGATGCATAATATTTTTGAGGAAAAACCCATCACTCTAACCAAGGCTAAGCTTGATAAATACTATGGGAATTTTGATAGAAAAAAACTCACGATCGGAAATTGAAAGTGAGAGAGACTGTGGAAACCCAGGCATCTCGCATCTCAGTGGTTTCAATTTCAAATGATCACTTGGGTACGAGAAAACTTTCCGCAAAATGCGTACCACCTTTGCTTACAATCGACCACAGTTGCCATCGTGAAACAACTTCGCAAGAGTATTAAGGCTCAGTTAGCGGACTGTAATGTAATGTAACTGCAACGGTAAGATACAGCTGATCGATATTGTTAATCTAACTAGGTTTGACTTCTCCATTAGCGGAGCAGTGGACCAAGATTGGTAAAAAAGTTAAAGCTATAATTTTTATTGTCGAATATTTTCTAGACTGTAAGCAAAACCCCATAAATGTAGTAGACTTTTATTTAGCTCCTAGATAGGAAAATCTACTTGCAAAATATCATTTTTATTATTTATTTTATTACATATCATTTAATAAATATCAAATATTGTCAGAAATAATTTCTTATTCGGGCTTATTAAGTTCAGTAATTTCAATTCTTATTGAATGAAATATTTTTATTAATTAATGTGAGTTTCTGAAGAAGAGAAGAAAAATTAAACTAGATTTTTTAGCAGGGGGAAACACCGATATTTTTCTGTTAAGCCACGCACTTCATCAGCACCCTAGTCTATCTACTTGGGTAGAGATTGTTATTAACATCAACTATTTAACGTAAATTCTAATATTATTTTATTAAATATCATTTTTATCAGATTAAAAACATCAGCTTGACATAAACTTGAAGTTTTCATTAACGCGAGTTCCGCACTTTTTGGGTTTTATGGCTTCGCTCCCTTTAAGGATATAAAGTACAAATTTTAAACTCAAATGCTGTATGAACAAGTCCCCATCATAATTCCAAAAAGCTCACTCACTTGCTTATCTCCATTTGCAACTTTTACTAGTCCTGTCTTGTGGTTTCTCACACACAAACAACAACAAAAAAAAATTCATAAATTATTGACGTAAATTCATCAAGCAAAAAAAGTTTTTAAATAAAATAAATACTCCTAAAAAAAAGTTCATTGCTGCTTTGCAGTGTAAAGAAAAGTACTTTTGGGTATGATTTTTAATGGTTACCAGCAGCGGTGTGTTGTTGGCTGTATTTTGATTTCTCATGAAGACTTTTTGACAGATTTGTGCAGACTTTTGGCGCCTTAAGTGCCATCATTCTTCATATTTTATTCATTCATGATACGTTTATTTATTGTTTTCTCTGTATCTTTACCCTATTCGACAATGTACAAACATGTTTTAATTTTTTTTTTTATATTTTACTTTAGTTTTATGTCCACTTCCAAAAGGAAGTAGGTTTTAACATAAAATATAAAATATAAATTTATTTCACAATTTTAAATGATTTTTTTTTTATTAATCAATCATCAAGAAAAACTAGAGGAAATAACAAAAGACTTGGCCAAAGAAAACAGAAATAGAATTTTAAATTTATTTGGTCGTTTTATGAAAATGTTGTAAAAAAAATTGTTTCTTGTTTTCTTTTTAATATCTGGCCAGGTGTCAATTTAATGAGGTGTGACTTTAAAGGAAACTATTTCAAATCGAAAATATAAATGTTTGTTTTAAACAATAAATTTTGAAATAATATATTAAGTTGTGGCCAAACCACAGTGCTGTGATAAAAATTATTTTTTATTTTATGTGTATTTGAAATTTAAGTAAATTCTAGTGATAATCGTTAAACAAAATTTAATTTAGGAATAGACAGAAAGAGTCATATCCGTCAATTCGTTAACACCTATTATTTTAAGTTCCGCAGCAAACAATAAAATAAAACTTTTTAGTAGGGCATGAGAAACGAATGAAAAGCTTCTATATATGCATACTTTTATAAACATACTAGAGCCCTGCGTAAACATTCTTGAAATGTAAACACGTCTTGTTTTTACATGTATTGCCGTGGCATGTATTATATTAAACCAATAATAAATGCTGTCGTATAATAGACGAAGCACGATGGATGTAGTGATGTTCGTGTATATGAGTGTTTAAAAGTGATATGGTTAGTAACTAACTCAAAATACTACAAGAAGTAATGTCATCACCTGGTTAGACAAACACCGGTAACGACTACATAACATAATGGTGCTGCCACTGCAGATTTTTTTTATTTTCAGTGTTGCCGTTGTTTTCTGGGGAAATGTCGGGATTTTGGAGATTTTTAGCTTAGTTTCCTGGAATCTCCAAAATGGTTCATGTCTTTGCTAAAAGGTTTGTGACTTGGATAAGTGGTTCGCGTCAGTAATAGCTGAATGTGTTTGTATACGCGTCCATGCGTAGGAATAAGCAAACATCACAAATTTTTTCGTCACGAAGTATTTGCTTCCTTACTTCTATACCTACAAACAGTCCTGTTCATTGTTTGTTTTTGAGGACTTCGCTGCAGTAAAGCATTTGAAAAGTCCCTAATGTCTTGAAAGTTCTCTTAAATGATCTTATGCAGGCCTCTAATACGTAATTATTCATGTTAGTCAAAAAATGCTATTAAACTTTTAGAATAATTTAAAAGAAATATTTTTACAGCTGAGCGCAAAAAATAAGCATAAAAATATTCCGCATGATGTAATGTCACCAAAAGCTGAAGATGAAATTGTCTGAATACAACAGTTTTAGCCAAATTTCCGATGCAGTTAAGGTTCATTGCTATTGAAAAAATTAATGAATTTTAATTTCTCAAATGGATATTTAATAAAAGTTGGTTTTAACATTAAAACCAACTGTTAAAACTTGGTTTTACCACACAAATTATTTTTGTTAAAACCAAATTAAAATCATTTTTGAATTGGTTTTAAGTTGGTTTTATGAAATGCAACCTTGTTTTCGCTGTGATAAATTCAGTGCTGCCAAGTTGATATGACCGACAGCAGCTGGTAATGGCATGCCAGTGAATAACAATAGATGGCGCCTGAAAAATTTTCAACTTAAAAATTAATGCAGCAGCAACAATAATCAAAAAATTATGGAAAAAAAGAGTTTTTTGGAAGGAAAACAACGAAAATATTTTAAATTGAACTGTGGAAAGTGAAAATAGACATATGACTGACATTCATCTGCCTATAAAAAAGGTTTATCTTATAATGTATTTGTGCATTTTTATATTATTAACAATATTTCCAAGCACTTCTTCATTCTGTATAAGAAGTTCCATAATTAAAAAAATTGTATTTACAAAATATAAAATAATTTTCATTTTAGAGGGCATTGTGAAATATCTCAGTTTTTCGTACAAACAAAAACAGTTGAACAGTATGTCCAACAAGTGTTATTAAAAAGCAGAAAAAATGCAACAACAAATACACGCATTTCGGCAGGATATTTATTTTATTTTGAGCAAAGTTATTAGACAGCCTGTGAGTTAAAAACTGAATTTAACAAACTTGCAGTGTGAAAGCAAACAGGGCAATTATGTAAAAAATTCCGCAGGGAATTTCTCCCAGGGAACAATTCCAACTAATAGCAAATGATAGGGAAAACAAAAAATTCTAATTGGAAAAGGGAGAAATTCCCTGCGGAATTTTTTACATAATTGCCCTGAAAATCAGCTGTTTATGGTTTTAACGTTAAAACCAGGTTTTAGCTTTCAGTGTGAAAACACTATTAGGGCGTGTTTAAAACGGTAAAAAAATATTTGCCTGTGTGAAAAATTGCTGCGGCGGCGAAGAAAAAAATTTGACAAGCCGCCGGCTACCAACAAATTTTTTAAAAAAACAGTCTGATATTAAACAAAATTCTTATAGCAAAAAAATGTTATAATATGATGTAAAAGGTTTCGCAAATTAAAATAAATAATTCATTTATCACACTCTAAATACATTTAACTGCCGTAAAAATGTATTTATGGGGCGGCAGCTGGAATTTTCACGGCGGTGGTTTTACTTTGTTCTATGATACCATGCTTCCAGGGCTGAAAGATAAAATTATCAAAAAATCGTCGAAATCCCGATAAACTATAAAATAATCATTTTGTACTCGAAAAATC
Source organism: Tachina grossa (assembly GCA_949987645.1). Taxonomy (NCBI): domain Eukaryota; kingdom Metazoa; phylum Arthropoda; class Insecta; order Diptera; family Tachinidae; genus Tachina; species Tachina grossa. The sequence continues at coordinate 32,173,794 of OX465275.1, forward strand.
GTCAGAAAAATCGGAGTTTTTTTCGACGTGTATACATACGTTTTATTTTAACCCCTTATAACTTGGTTCCCATCAGTGGTAAAACTATGAAAAATATTGCCAAGTTATGTCCAAGTTTTAGTCTCAGTACTTTCGATGCCCAAAATTTTTGATAGGAACTTTGCTTTTTTCACATTTATGTTTTTTGAGAATACCAATTTACACAGATACCAATATAAAATAAAGACTGGGCAAAATTACATCAAAATCTTTTATTAAGTAAGTAATACATGAATTTGTAATAGTAGATTTTTTATAAAAAAAAATGCCATATTTGGACTTTTAAAAAATCATAAATTTTGAGGAAAAAATTGTCAAATCGTCATTTTGCTATTTTCGGCACTCCAAATCGTCAAATCTGGCAGCCGTGCATGCTTCTAATTTGCTGCTTGTCAAAAATGTATCTGTTGTGTCAAAAATTCTACTAACAATAGTACTTTGCCTACCGTTTGGCACAGGCCTTTAGTGTCCAATCGAAGAAACTTTTTAGAACGATGCTTAGGCCGAAGTTCACTCATCTTTCTTTATTCAATATATGCGCAGCCAGATTTCCGACACATCATTTTACATGTAGTGATACCAAGAATAACTGGTGTAACCATTTCATTAGTATTCCCAATACAGTATATATCACCTCAACTCAAAATAACCGTTTCTAATCATTTCACAAAGCCTAATCGCAGCAAAATATATAAGAATACAAATGTTGCTTTGATAAGGAAGACCAAATGTTGAAAATAAAACAAAAATGTTAAAATCTTTTATGTGTTCAGCAACACATCACACAAGTGTTAACAAGTGCCCAAAAACATCAAAAAGTACTTTAAAATTAAAGTAAGTCAAACAAAAAATGTTACATGCTGCACTAAAAAAAATATATTAAAAAAATCTTGCAAACACCATATAAAGTAAGAAAAGGAAAAAAAATGTTAAACAAGGTGTTGCAAAAGCATGTTCAACAACAACTTTGATTTTACAAACAACGAAATTTAAAATTAAAGCACTCTCTTGAGATTAAAAATTAAAAAAGAAGTAAAATTTTTGTTAAGGAATTTAAAGTTTACACAGAAATCCCTTTAAAGGGAATTGAAAATACCAAAAATAAATTTTTATGCGTATACATATTTTCAACGAAAGATATTGCAAAAGGAAACATACGAGTATTTATAAACCAGGAAAGGAATATTTTTGATTAAAAAAAAAAACAGGAATAAAGCAAAAGCAGCGACAACAAGAACTAACAAGCATTTAAGGCACAAGCGTAACGTCAAATATACAATAAGAATAATAAGAGGGGGATGGGACAATGTCTAGTTTCATATACGTATCGATAACAAAACATTTATGCAACAACAAATACCGGCATTTTTTAAATCAAAAGAAAAAAAACTGCAAATTATTGCAGCAAGTTAAAAAAAAACACAACCATAATAAATATTGACAATTACAACTAATAAACAACAACGGACGGATACAAAGAGTAGGGGAAAATAGGGACTGAAACCAATAATTTCGATAAATGATTATGGCTTGCTCAATCCCCGTTCACACACACAATTTCTCTTTCACCAATTTTCTGATTTGCAATGGTGTTCGTGTGCACATCATGTTTTTGTTTTTTCATACCATATTTAACTTAATCTTCTACTTCTTCAGGTTTTTTCTCTTCCTTCTTTTTCTTATTCTTCCATGAATCCTTAAGGCCGTGATACACTATCATACAAAGTCGTGCGATCTACGAAAATATACAACCCTGGTGTGATGAATTGTTATTGTCTTTTGAAAATTTTCATAAACTCCATCATACCAGCGTTGTTTTTTTTTTTGTAGATCGCACGACTTTGTATGATAGTGTATCACGGCCTTTATCCTTATTCTACTTCTTCTTGCACTTTACCTTCCTCTGCATTTTCTCCTACTGTTTCCTCTTTTTCCTCATTTTTTTGTCTATCTTTTATTCTCTATGTTCTTCTCCAGCTTAGTTTCTATCTTAATATTATACATTTTATTCTGCTCCTTTTTTCTATCTGCCTAAGTTTTATTCCCCATTTTTTTTCTCTTGTAAATTTTATCTTCTCTGTTTTTCCCCATCAACTTCCTCTCTATCCTATTCTTAATTTGCTCATCTTTGCAATTTTATTCTTCATATTACTTTTCATTTTCTTCAATAATCTACTTCTTCTTCTCGTTATTCTTATTCTTCTCCTTCTTTTTTTTTCTTCTTATTCTTCTTCAACTTTATCTTCTTATTCGCATATTCTACTTAATAATTCTATTCATCACCGTTTCTTCTTTTCTATCTTATACTCCCTCTTATTCTTCCCCATTTTTTTTTCTCCATCCTCTTCTTCTACATCTTCTCTTCTATCTTCTACTCCTTCTACATATTCCTCTTCTCCTTCTCCATATTTTTATTCGCCTTCTCGATATTCATCTTTTCTCTGTTTTCTTCTTTCCAGGTTCTTCTTTTCCATCTTTTTCTTCCCCATGTTCTTCTTCACCATATTCTTCTTCATCTTCTTCCACTTCTTCTTTTTCCACATCTTCTTCTTCGCCATTTACTTCTTCGCTTCTTTGCTTTCTAATTTTTGAATGGTACTTCTTCAACGGAACTTTTTAAAATGTATTATTTAAAAGATACTTTGCATGGGGTACTTTTTGAAAAGTATTTTTCTCAAGATTATTTTTATAATGTACTTTTTTGACTAGGATATTTATAAGGTATTTTTTACAAGGTACTTTTTAAAAAGTCGTTTTTTATAGGTACTATTTACAAGGTACTACTTAAAAACTGCTTCTAAAAGATAATTTTAAAAGGTGTCCCTTTCTCCATCCGGGCCTGAACTGTAGTATTTGACTTTACAAACAATTTTGTAAGTCCGACGACAAACAAAAAAATTACATCCATTCTAGAACTTTAGAGCACCCATTTGCAAGTAAAATTTACAAAAAAAAATTTGACTCATCCCAGTCCTTCCATTCAACATAATAATGCAAATAGCAAATGCAACAAGAAGTCCGCCAATTTGAGAATTTTTGGTTCAGAAGAAGTTTTTAAGCGATGTTGTTTGTTATCTTCTTATCATAATTTGATAATTTACAGTCGATATGAACTGTGGAATTGGCAACATTGCCGATAATGGCAACTGTATACATCGATTAGAAAACAACGACACAATAACAAAAGAAATTTTATTTCAACTGATAACAACAAGAACAATAGCATTAGCAAAAAAAAAATAATGCAACAGAGAAATACATAACAAAAACAGTATAAAAAGCGTTTAAAAAACAAGCATAAGCGTCGATTCAATTAGTAATTCTAAAAACGGTCAATAACGTGTTTTGCATTTTTAAAAAGCAACAACATGCGAGATTAACAACCGCACAAACAAAATGACAACGAAACAAGCCACAACGTGCAGAGTGAGTGCAGCATTGACTTGATGCACAATTGCATCGCACTGACTGCAAACAATGCGCACACACAGCAAAAATAATGCAATAAACATTTGTGGCGAGTCATAATAATTCGAGCAGAAGAAAGAAACGCACAACAACAAGGCAACAAACAACAGAGCAGACAACAAGCAAACAAATGCACTAACAGCACTCGCACATATTTGTGCAGATTGTACGAGTTCTTGCAACCACTATGTGCAATATTGACAATTGGACATGTCAAGAACAAAAGAAACAAGCGAAGGTTGTGCGATAAATAAAAGTACACACATAAAGTTGGCTTAGTCAACTAACTTGGACAGTACTTTTCCAAATTTTTCAGGAGTTACAAAAAAAGGGTATACATTTTTTTAAGCTTTTTTTTAAAGAACTCACATAGCTTGAAAAAATCACTTCTGTTTAGCACTGGTATCTTTTAATTACCTATTAACTTGTTACTTTTATTTCAGCTCACGCAAAATGCAATAGCAAGTGTATAGAAAGTATATACTTGCAATTTATGTTCTGAACTGAGAAGGATACTAAAAGAAAATTATCGAAAAAAAAAACTTAAATAAGCTACAACTATAAATCAAAAGGCACATGCGTATCAAGCGTGTTAACTTTCTGTCATACTTATAGTTGGAGCATGCTTATGCTCAGAGTATGAATATTTAGTCGGACAAGAAATATATACGCAGGATACTAGGGATATTTATTAATCATTCGCCACCGTATGCATACTAGGGTGATTCTATAAAAAAAATCGTTTTTTGAACTAGGTTTCAAAATTGTTTTAGTTAAAAAAATAGACCTGTTAAAATATCAGCTCATAATATTAATTTTCTACAAAAGCGTACCAAGAAGTTTACTGTGGGACATCCGCTCTTTACTTATGACAATCAGAATGAATAAAATCAATTCATACCATGTAAATCGTACGGGAAATCGAAAAGTGCGATGCGCACCATCTCATCATTAATATTATGAGCTGATATTTTAACAGGCCTATTTTTTTATCTAAACTAAATTTTGAAACCTGGTTCTGAGAAAAAAAAACTTTTTTTTATAGAATCACCCTAATGCATACATTTGTGTATATAAAGTGGAATAGAAAAATGTGTTTTGGCTGCTTGAAAATATGCTTTGTGTGTGTATGTATGTGTGTAAATAAAATAGACCTGCATATACGCATGTGTATCCGAGTAATAGTCAGAGTATTTTTATACTTATGCGTATGATTGTAGCTCATACAATCTACAAATTTTAGTTGTAGTCGTTTGTGCTGCGTAATTTAAGAAATTTGTATGATGGTGGGTGTTTGAAGTTATACGCATTCGGTTTAAAATTAGCGCGTGCGTTTGCATATGAGCGTGTTTGTTTTTTTTTTTGTATTTATCTGTACGCATTCATTCATTGTTTGACGGCCAATATTCAAAGAGTACTTAAAACTATACTTTTATCATTCTCTGATATAGGTGATTTTTAATTTATCTGAATATTATATTGATTATCTTTCATTAAAAAAATGAAAATTGAAAGGAAAAATTTTTTATCTGAAGTAGCAGTAGTATATAGTATGTATGACTAAATACTACTACTGCTACACAGTCTTATAAATTGTAACCTCTTAGCTTAGTGCACATCGAGCCTTATTTTCGATTTAATCGTAAGCGACAAAAATTAAATTTTTAAGGAGAAGTTTTTTTTTTAATATTCAAATGTGTTTTTGTATGTAAATTCCGCTTACGATAAAATTTTACAGCTAGTATCTTTAAAGTTATCAACAATTTTGGCATTTTGATAATCCTTAACTATGGGTAGGCCCATAAAATTTTAAATTCAATAAAAAAAATCTACTTTCGATAACATGTCGCTTACTATGAAATCAAAAATAAAGCTCGATATTATAGAAATAACTTGGTGCAAATTGTATATTATACGCGTGCTATTTTTTCACAAAATCTTTTGAATTTTATTTCTTACATTCCATTGATGATTACTTTACTATTGCCTGGTTTTCAATTCCATTAAGTAACAATTTTTAATACTAGTAGCCACATTTCTATTATTATAAACACAGCTGTAGATACATACATACGTTCATCAAAATTTTTAATTACCTGAAAGAAAAGAAAAGCAATAAAATAAATGTAAATAAGAAATTTATATCTTATTAAGTCAATTCACAAGCCTGGTTGTACTGCTTAGAGTTGTATTTGAAAAGAAAATTTCAATCAAAATGTCTCTAAACAAAAACAAATTTATTATTAAATGTTTTTATTTTGATACAACATGACTTGTTAATTAAATTAATTAAAAGTATTTTAGAATATTAAATTTGTGCCAAAATTATAACATGAATATTTTATAAAAACATTTGCCAGAAAACTCTGTGGCAATTGTGGATGTCAATCAAACTTGAACTGCGTTGCCAGTTTCTAGAAACTGTTGTCTTACCGGCAACAACTGGCAAATAACTGCTCTTATTTTCAATAATTAATTAATTGATTAATTGGTTGTTGGCAATCATGTTATTTCTTATTGGTGATTATTGCCTTATGAAAACCGAGAATTTTTGGTTGCCGACAGGCAACAGAACTGAAGCTTGGTTGCTATGCAAAAAGTATTAGTCAACAACAAAAGTAATACCTAGGAAAAACGCATATCGCTTAGGTTTTTCACGAATTTAATCAAAACTATGCAATTAAAAAATTTGCGCTAAGTTTGGCAATTGTCTGCCTCAATTTTTCCCGGTATAAAAATTGGAGTCATTTTTAAGGAACTACATTTACAATAATTCTAAAAAAAAACTATATTAAAAAATATGCAGATAATTAGTAGAAATGTGTTTACAAATTCATATTAATAAAAAAAATGTGATTTATTTATAGTTTTACAAAGTATTCATGTTTTTTTAAAAATCGATTTTTTTAAGAAATTTATAAACAATATTTTGCATTCGCATAAAGAGTTGAGAAAATGTGAAATTTTGTATGCATTTGCAAAAGAAAATATGTTTATAGGAAGCCAAAAAGGAAAATTTTCTTAACATCACTTCCAATTCGTTGATTAGAAATCGAGCTGAGATCAAACTTTAAAAATAAAAAAAAAATAGAGATGTCAAGGAGAAACCGGTTAACAAAAAAAATTTTGATCGCTTCAACTTGCATTCATTCGTGACCCTTGGGCATCCTTCCCATCATTTAATAATAAAAACACCAAACAAATGATTGTAAACTTGTATTGTTCGATTTTATTTTGTATAATTCTTTAATTCTTTTTTTCTTACAAACAAACAAAGAAAAAAATACTTGTGTTTTATTTGTTTCCCAGCACTTTACATGGATACACAACCTTTGTGCGAACAAGCGAGCGAACAAAACACAACACAACACAACTGCGACATTGACGACAACTTAGTGTTGTCCATATTAAACTGTAATAATAATAAGCATAATAATAAACATGATTACTATGATAATGACGTTTGTGTTTTTCTTCATTAGCCCCTTAATTCTCAAAGCAATAATTTAAAGAAAATTGTAGGAAAGCGTAGAAAATTTATATAATTATGAGGATGTTTGTTTGGCTGAATCGTTTTGGCTTTTCCTTTTTTTTTCTTTTAAAAAAGAACTTCTTAAGAATCCAGCGCTTAGTGAGTGAACGTGAACATCATTATGAGTTTGTGTAAGTTGTAAGAAAAAATAAAAGCAAAACTGCATTAATAATGAAAAAAATATATGTATATATATATCTAAAATGCAACACTGGTAGCTGACCACAAAACCCATATAAGTATCACGTTTAAATTAATTCTTAAAATTAAAAATTAAACCACAAACGACAATGATTTATCTTTACGGGGCACAATGTGAATTGGAGCAAGATAACAATGAAAATTTAAAATATTATTTGTACTCACTACAATGGTAAGAGTCCAGAAAATAAATTTTCGAAATTGAACTTAATACAAATAAAAATTAAAAAGAATTTAAATAAAAAAATAACAGCAACTTTGGAATGAACTAATACCGACTTCAGCAGATACCAATCCTAATGTAACATCAGTGTGCCCTCATCCGTTGTGTAGCAGCATCATTGGCGTAGTAAAATAACCCATAAAATGGCTACTAAGCACAGCTTCAAATTTTAATACTCATCATTGACACTAGAGGCGCTACAACACTGTTCAAAAGCGAAAATTGACATGTGCAATCGTTTGAAAATAAATGCGGAGTGAAACTGGGGAGATTTCTTAAATGTACTAAATTAGTCATTGGTGTACTGTTGTACTTTGCGAGTTTGAATAGTACCAAATAAAGTACAATTGCAACAACTTTGCCAACCCTGGTGTGAACACATTTCGTTGTCATTATGACATAATTGTCAGACATTTTATATTTTCAGACATTTTTTTATTGTCATATGTGCGAAGTTTTTGCATCTGGCAATGGTAGCATTGTCAGAGAATCGACTGACCAATTTGTTACAATCGTCTGAACTGAAAATCTACATACATTCACCCCTATTCTGCGTTTCGATTCGAATCGAAAGTTTCTCGGTTTGGCAACTTTGGTATTCTGCGTTCCGTTCTTCGATTTCTCTTTCGATTCTATGTATTCTACATTTCGATCGTAACTAAGTTTTTGTAAGTTGTTATTTTAGTGGCGGAGCGTTTTCAATTTTTGATTGTTTAGCTTCAAAAAGTGATTAATTAAAAAAATAATGCAAGCATTAAATGCAAAAGAAGGTTTAATTAATGTTTTTCTGTATTGAAATTCGATTTTTATTCAATTTATTACAGGTAAAACAGTATAAAAAGTTGACATACCTATTTAATGACAACGAAAAACGATATTGTCTACGGATTTAATTAAATTTAAACAAATAGACTTTATTTTTGTGTTGCAATTATGTGTAAAATATTAAAATATCACCTCCGGCGCGACAGGATTCTTCACACTGGAAAAGTTTGGCCACAAATACCTCTTGCTTATCTCGTTTTTTTTAACTCTCTGTATTTAAATTTGCAAATTTTTACAATATTTAATTATTATTTGTTTTAATGGTAAATCACTGTTTTTTTTTTTGCACTAAATTTAACTTTTTGCTAAAAATTTTGCAAAACTGCTTAATTTTTCTCTTCCTATTTCACCCGTTTCATAGCAAAGCAGCAGGTTTAAACATACTCTTCTCTTCTTTTTTTTCTTTCGATTCAGTTTTTTGGCAGAATACCTCTTTTCGATCCGTGCGTAACTGAATGCGGGAACGTAATCGAAACGCAGAATAGGGGTGATTGTTTGGCAATTTTCTTTTGTCAGTATATTGCCAGATCTGGCAATATCGTAAGATCTGTCAATCGTCCACAAATGGTTTAAGAGCCCGTTTAGATGAAGTGTGGCCTAGCTGCGACACGTCGCCTGCTAGTCGTGTTTGTAGGCGAGAACTGAAGAGAAGCTTGCGGGGTAGCAAAAGTCGCACGTACTGGGAAGAGCCCATTTAGATGAAGGGTGGCCTCGCTGCGTCAACGCTTACGTTCTCTTTTGGAGTCCCTTCTTAAGTCCACGCGCGTTTACATGAAGACTTTTTTGTCGCAATAGTCAGGCGACTTTTTGATATTAATTTGTTCAATGCTCTTTATTCGTTCATTCGTAGCAGTGCTGCCGTAAATGAACTAATTGTCAGTTTGAGGAATGTAGAATTAATATGTCCACATATTTTAATTTTTTTTTTTAAATTTACCACCAAAATACAATAATTCCTTTTCTCTCCTTACTTTATTTGTTTATAATTTTTATATTATAACTGTTTCTTTGATGCATGTTATAAAAAATTGGTCTAACTGGCAACACTGTCTGCACATAGCACACAAAAAATACGAGAGAAAAATTTGTGAGAGAGAAGAGATAAAATTGTGGCTTCAATTCCCAGCACGTGCGACTTTTGCTACCCCGCAAGCTTCTCCTCACTTCTCGCCTAAAAACAGGACTCGTAGGCGGCGTTTCGCAGCGAGGCCACCCTTCATCTAAACGGCCTCGAATTGAAGCGACATTTTTAACTCTTCTCTCTCACATTTTTCTTTCTCTTGTATTTTTTGTATGATATGTACAAGCAGTGTTGCCAGTTAGACCAATTTTTTATATCATCCATGAAATAAACAGTTATAATATAAAAATTATAAACAAATAAAGTAAAGGAGAGAAAAGTAATTATTGTATTTTAGTAGTAAATTAAAAATATAAAAATATATGGACATATTAAATCAACATTTCCCAAACTAACAATTAGTTCCTTTACGGCGACACCGCTACGAATGAATGAATAAAAAGCATTGATCAAATTAAAATACCAAAAGCCCCTGACTATTGCGACAAAAAAGTCTTAAGAAGGGACTTCAAAAGAGAACGTATGAGCGTATTGCCAATAAAGGCGGGACACAATGAATCCGTCATACGTTAAACTTCGCCTTTTTCAACTGACATTAACGCAACTACGGAGAAGGTTGACACAATGAGTACTTTATTGACGGAAGCATTTGAACAGCTGCAATAGGTCGATTCTCCATTTTATTTATTAAACTCAACTTTTCCTATTTATTTCGTTTATATCTATTGTTGAATTTTATTTTTGCTGCCACAAAACACAAAAATCTAAATCAGAACATACCAAAAAAACCAACCAATATCTGTCAAACTACTCAACGTACACAAAAAGTTAAAAGTTGACCAAATTTTGTACTTTGCGTTGACGGACACGTACTGAATGTAACATACCTCATAAGAAACCATGTATTTCAACTTAGCTGTCAGTTGAAAAAGGCGAAGTTTAACGCATGACGGATTCATTGTGGCCCGGCCTTAAGAAGCAAGAACTTATTAATATGCACGCTAATGAAGATGAAATTGCAGCCCAACCTGCCACTACTGGCAAAAAATAAGAGTGTGGCTTTTAAACATTTTTGTTTATAGAAAAAATCAAAAAATCGTTTTATAATAAAATTGAGAGAAAAGAATTATAAATATTTATATTAAAAAGTGTTTTTGCTGATTTTTAAAATCAATTTGGCGAAATAAGTAGGTCGGAAAAATCTTACAACCCTGGCTGGGACCTCTCAGGTAGCCAACAAGAAAATAAATGATTCGAATTTAGTGAAAAATTTAATAATTTCCAAAGATTTTAATATAGCATTGATGATTACATTTTTTTCTTTGGCTTGAAACATTTACTTCCATGATACCAAAATTGAAGTGTTTGATTTTGTGAAGACACTCTATTCGCTTTTAAGTGTTAAATGAGGCTTGGGTAGAGTTATTTTATGTCTACATACATATGTACATACATAATTTTTTGTTTACATTTCATAGATTTTCAAACGTACACATAAATTGTTTGCGTTTTTTTTTTTTGATTTTATTTCTACGTGAATTGCGTGAACGCATTTTAAGTATGAAACCAAATACGCATTTATTTTGCAGAAAACTCTAGTCCAGTCTATAGTAGAGCTGTGTTGTGTTGTTGTTTCGTTGTGAGTGGAATAAACCATAGAATGATTACAATTCAGCCGAAAGATTTTAAAGACTATAGATGGACGGTTGCCAATGATGGTCATAGCATCTTGGCATTAAGTTGAAACTTGGTGACATGCTTCGTCATTTTAAAATCGATGGGAAAATAGTTGTGTAAATAAGTTTGGTTTTTTTTTCATTTCGTTTAATATTGATTAGTTTTTTTTGCAGTAGCAGCAGCAGAAGCAGCTTGTAGTGGCAGTTATAGTTGTTTCGTTTCTCTCTAAAACTATGATTGACATCTTTTTCCTTTTTTCTATTGATAGCCATCATTATTATTAGTAGTACGACGTATGGCAGCAGTATGTTGCTGGAGTTTTATTAAGATGGTCGATCAGTTAACGAGATATACATATGTATATACACTTGGATATAAACATATAAGCGTATGTATGTATCTGGTGTTTTATATGAGCTACTGTTCATTTAGGATCATTTGTTCATGTTTCTTTCTACTAACAGCAGTGGCAACGTATGCCGGGAACAGTCAACCAAACATTCAGTCAGCCATCCATCAGCGAAACTAGCAGATTTGGTAACAACATCAACATCAATATCAACAGCAACATCATCATTATGGTCTTCTCTAGCGAATGAATTAACGTTGCTTGCATGCATCGATCGATCGATCGATCGTTCGATCTTAACTACCGCCAACAACTTGAAATATAGTCACTCAGCTAAACAGTTGCAGTTAATGATCTTTCAAACTGTACAAGTATAGAAATGTATGTATAGTATAAATACTGCAACAACAAGTGATTTTAATCCGTCCGTCTGTTGCTTGATTTTTGAAAAACTTAATAATTTATTTCATCGCTTTTAGAATTGATGATCGATGCAGCAGAGCAGACAACATTAGTTTTTTACTATTGTTGATGCTTTTGGTAGGTATTATATCATACTTAAAATATTATTGATAGTTTTGCTTTTGGATTTTCTCCCTGCTTACACAAATAATATACATTCTTTATTTTCTTTTTTTTCCCTCTACTTTATAGAAATGACGATTTGACATTTAAGGAGATTTTATGTCAATCTTTATAATTAAAGTTATTAACTTTTTATGGCTACATTAGGACTCCAAAGAGTTTCTTTCATCATTAACTTAACCGATGCGATGCACATATTTGTTGTATAAATCTATATTTGTCGAAATGGCCATAATGTGAGGAGGCATTCATACATGCGTGTACATACAATAATTATCTTCTGAAGTATGGGAAATTTTAAATTGTTATGATGGCATAATGCCAGACAGAACAAAGAATTATAATTGTTTCAGATGTTTTCTATGCAGTTTTCTTTTAATAATTTTGGTAAATAATAGCAAGTGGCATTAAATATTAAGTTGTGTTATTTGAGAACGAATTTAATGGCAACGTAATTAACAAATTTTAAAAAATAGAGCTTAGGTATTACCAGAGTTGATTTATATGGTTTGCATTAAGGCAACATCGATCGGACACCGAATTTATAATACAACCAGCGTTGCCGTTGTGACACTAAAGTATTACTTTTGAACCTTTTTCGTGCCAATGACACTTTTTATTACCCTTTTTTTAATTTATCCCTTTGTATCATTTTAATGTATGCCGTAGGGCAATCATATACTCAAAAATTGGACATAGCACAGTCTAGCATATCAGGTATTGGAAAAAGTGCTGTTCGTCTAGTTGGCGATATTCGGTTTGATGGTGTCGATCATTTTACTGTTTAAGTCGATACAAAAGCCAATAAATGGTGAAAATATTGCTAAAAATCTGACACCCAAATCCCTGATTCCAAATGCAAATTATTTCTGGGAGTATCACAATTAAAAAATATATATTTTAATTTACTTTCATCTTCAATATTTATATAATTTTTTGTAAATAAAATTTTAGGAAACCGGCAAGAGAGTAGACGGTCTGCACTATTTTTTACCTGGCGTTCATTACTAATGTTTTTTCCCCTATAAACTAAAACTTACGCTTCTTTTGAATATATCCACTTTAAAAAAATTTTTAGCTTCATCATTTTTACGATCTGGCCAGTTAGAGGGATAACATTGATTTATAATTAAAGCATGTATGTTAATTAATTTTATTTTAGACTAATGTATTTAATTAATTGTTAAAATTCGATTTTTTTTTTTTTTTTTGTTAATTGAAATAAATGTTATTTTTTTTTTTTTTTTTTTTTTTGTTCAGGAAAAACTTGACCCTATTTCACTATAAAATACCCTTTTTGACCCTTTTGTGTTCTTAAATACCCCTTTTCTGATACTTTTTCGAAATTTTCAACGGCAACCCTGAATACAACAAAAATATATAAAGAATTTAATTTGCTCAATTTTGAACGAATATTTTTAATTAAAAATTTATTAAACCCCGACTAAAAAAAGGGGTGTTATAAGTTTGTAGTGTGTGTCTGTGTATCTGTGTGTCTGTCCGTGTCCACGTACAGGCCAAACAGCTGGACCGATTTTCATTTAGTTTTTTTCTGTTTGAAAGATGACTTGATCGAGAGGGTTCTTAGCTATGTTTGAAGAAAATCGGTCCAGTCGTTTAGAAGATATAACATCTTTTCTGGAAAAAAGTCGGTGGTTTTTAAAATTTTTAGTTTTTAATTTGAAATTTATTTGCTGGTGGTTCAGCGTTGTTTATATATTTCATTGTTGCTGTAACAAATCATCAGTAGACTTCAACCACACATTTTGAAGAGTCACAAACCTCTTATCTTATGCACAGACTTTCAAGAACTATTTGAGAATTCACAAATAATAATATTTTTGAAAATCACAAAAGAAAAATAAGCGTAGTAGGCTTAGAAACTAATACAAAAAACCCAGCAAATAATTTATATTCGATTTGAATCTATTTTATTTTTCTACACCTTTATACAATTAGAAATCCATTGGATAACAATAAAAGTAATTATAAGGCTAAATGAAAAATAAAATCTAAATTTAACATTTAAGAAATTTATTATTCGACATATTGTCAGAAATTTATTTTAATTTGAAATTTATTTGCTGGTGGTTCGAATATAAATTATTTGCTGGGTTTCTAAGCCTACTACGCTTATTTTTCTTTTGTGATTTTCAAAAATATTATTATTTGTGAATTCTCAAATAGTTCTTGAAAGTCTGTGCATAAAATAAGAGGTTTGTGACTATTCAAAATGTGTGGTTGAAGTCTACTGATGATTTGTTACAGCAACAATGAAATATATAGACAACGCTGAACCACCAGCAAATAAATTTCAAATTAAAATAAACTTCTGACAATATGTCGAATAATAAATTTCTTAAATTTTTAATTTTTGTTATTTTAAAATACAAAATTATAGAATATAAAGCTAAAAATTTTGAATTTTAAAACAAATTTTTTAAGTAAATAGCAAATACCTTTTTAATTCATACAACAAAATATCGTTGGACAAACGGATAAAACTTTTATTTCCACGTCTTAAGAAAGAAAGAAATGTTTAAGCAAAGAAAACATATCAGGGAAGGAGGAGTATTGGGTGTCATATCCTGCCACGGCGTTGACGGAAACGTAATAATTTTACAGATCTCATTGGAAACCATGTATTTCAACTTAGCTGTCAGTTGAAAAAGGCGAATTTTAACGTATGACGGATTCTATGTGCCTGGGCCTTTAGTCGTGAATAGTTTTCAGAGTTAGTAAGTCGCAATAAAACAATTAATTATATTTCAACAATTTACAGTTTTATTTGCAAATAAGTCATACGTATAAACGTAGTATTAAGTCCCAGCAAAAAAACTTACGTAGGGATGGGGTGCAGGGATGGTACTCCTATAAATCCCGAAAATAGCGTTACGTATTATGTGAAAAGCGCCTAAACAAATATCAACATTTTTTTAACGTGTTAACGTGCCCTGTATACGGATCTAGCCAAATCTCGAAATAATATACATACAACAAATTGACTTTATATTTATTGTAAAGAGTTACTGTACCTCTCCTGGTACCCTTCCATCTTCTTAATGTTATTTTGGTTTCTCGGTTTGAAAAAAAAATATAACTTTTAAATCAATATGCATTAATCAATAGAGTGTTAAGTTACATTACACTGTTTCATTAAATATTTACATACGTACTTAAGTCGTGTTTTAGCAGTCATTTGCTAAGTTGTATGTGAGCAATTAGAAAATATTTTAATTAATATACAAATAGTGACAACGTAGAATGATTAAAACGTAAAACTATTTTGAAAAGAAAAAAACAATCTCTTTTTTACAAAATGCTTTTATTTTAGAAATAGAGCCAACTTTTCACAACTATGTAATTAAACGTATAAACCAAGATCTGTACACTTAAATAAAAAATTTTTACAGTAAATATATAGTACGAGTATAAAAGCTCAGTCAAATTTCGTTAAGGCTCTCGTTGTAATAAAACTTTGTATTAAGCTTGTATATTTCTATACTACATCAACTCAACCTTCACCTCATTGCAATGGGAAATGGTGTTACTAAGCCATTATAAATAGAGTAAAATATTGTTAGATAAGTTTACTAAGTTAACCAGGAAATACCTGTTCCATATATGTAGCAGTCTTTCGAACTTTGTTAACAGATGTTAGAAAAAAAATTAAATAGAATATTGAAAATGTCAATATGTATTTTAAGAAGTATTACAGTTAAGAGAACATATTTATCACACAATCAATATCTTTCTTTCAAAAATATTTTCTGAAGTCAATTGTCTCAAAAGAACTCTGTATTGATTTTCGAGATAATTTTTTTTTAATCATTGAAATTGAATTAATTGAAAATTTGTTGTACGTTTGGAATATTCATCAAAATTATTATCTGCTACTAGTTGCTTGACCTCATCTGAATGTTGTATTCACTAAAACAAAACATCAACGTCTGTATCCCAGCAAAAAATTACACATCACCATCAGAACTACTTGCCATATAATGACTTACTTTTCTGATTACCAAATTTCATTACTCGCTTACAAATCAGATTACATAAAACTTAAAAAAAATGCTGTACAAGTTGATAAATGAGTAGAATGATTATTTTACATTTAATAGATTACGTGAATATGTTGAAAAATAAAAAAAGTAAGTACTTCTCAAGAATCGATTATTTTTTTCACGCCTTGTTAAAATCATTAAGTTGGTAATCCAGAAGGGAAGCGCTTCCACCAAAAATGCTTTTTAATTCTAAACCCGATTACCTTTTTTGAAATTTTTTGCTGGGATATTACCTATTATCAACGATGTTATGTATAAATAAATCCAGACTATTTCTAATTGCAAGATAATATTTTTAAATGAGAATAATACAAAAACGAATATTTTATATTTAGTGCAATAACAGAATTCCAACTGAAAACACTAAAGTTGTGAAAATCTTTAAAAATTCAAATTAAGTTATTTCAAATATGGTGTTTTGGCTTATTTTATTGCCCCTTCTCCTGATACTCTTGGCAGCATATTTAATTAAATTAAATGAGAATTATTACATTCTAAGCTTAAGCAAACGCATTAAAACCATCGATGGCAGCAGATTAGAAGATAAAGCCATTACTATACCTGGTAAAACAATATTTGGCAATAATTTTGATTTGCTGGGCATGACATCTGGTGGGATTGAATACAAAATTTTTTTTTCAAACTAGAAATAATCTGAAGTTTGTTTTTTTTTCTTTAGAAAAATTGTTCATGTATTGTCGCGAAAATACGGGCTGCGCAAAAAATAAAAGTTATATATTAAATTTTTTGTTTTCAACAGTTTATAACATCACAGCTGCGGAAGAAGCCGAAGAAATATTCCAAAGTACAACCATTATAACGAAAGGTAACATATATAATCTATCAAAGCCATTTTTAGGCGATGGCCTGCTGATAAGTTCAGGTGAGCTTTGACCTTTAAAATAGTTCAATGGGCAACAATAAAAGAATTGTAAATTCAAGATCGTAAATGGCATTTGAGGCGCAAAATGCTTACACCAGCTTTTCATTTCAATGTTCTGCAGAGTTTCAATGAAATTTTCAAGTAAGTCTTATTTTTATTACATTTTAGCTTATTTTATGTTTTATTTTATTTATTTATTTGTCTTTATGTATTTTGTTTTGTTTTTCTTTATTTTATTTTATTTTATTTTACTTTATTTTATTTTATATTTTATTTTATATTTTATTTTATATTTTATTTTATGTTTTATTCTATATTTTGTTTTATATTTTATTTTATTTTATTTTATTTTATTTTATTTTATTTTATATCTTACTTTATATTTCATTTTATTTAATATTTTATTTACGAGTAATATTTTACTTTATTTAATATTTTGTTTTATTTTATATTTTATTTTATTTACATATATAATATTTTTTAGTTTAATTTAATATTTTATTATACTTAATATTTTATTTTATTGAATATTTTATTTTATTGAATATTTTATTTTATTGAATATTTTATTTTATTGAATATTTTATGTTATTTTATTTATTTATTTTTTTTTTTTTTGAATTTGGTGTTATTATAATTTAGTTTTTATTTTGTTTGAATGCATTTTATTTTGTTTTTTCGCTTTACATTATTTAATTCAATGTATTTTTTAATTTTTATTTTATTTTTATGTAATAACTTTTTTATTAAGCTTGAGGTCTTTTTAATAAACAAATTATCAGTATTTATATAAATAATAAATACTGTTAATTTGTTTAGAAAAAATACCTCATTCTTAAAAAACTAGCCGCTTAGAAGATATTCGGTTTTTTTTTAATTTTTAATTTTTGTTATTTTATATTTTATTTTCTTTATTGAATTTTGTTTTTTTTATTAAATTAAATTTGATTTTATCTTGATTTATTTTATTTGTTTTGTATTTTATTTGTTTTCAAATTAACTTAATTGAAATTACAGTACAACTTCGATAGTCCGTACATGCACCAGTCCGGTCACTCTAGTAATTCGGACGCTTCTACATTTCGGACAATTTAAAATTTTTACCTCCACAATCCGGAAAAATTAATCATCAGAAATCAGAACAAAAACTGAAATCCAAGCAAAACATGCGAGTTAACGGGAATTTTTGGTTTGTTTTGTTATTTGTAATTTGATTTACATTTTTCACTGTTATTGCTTCAGTTTCGGTTCATTATTTCGCAAGCGTGTTTATTTAATTCCATTCGAAGTGCCATATTTTTAACTAATAAACGCAAACATAAAATACTAACCCTACATTAGAAGTGTGATATTTTAAAATGTCTTGATGAGGAAAAAACTATTAGGCATGTTGCCGAAAATTTCCATGTTCCTAAATCAACGATTTATGACATTAAAAAAAAAGTAGAAATGGATGCAAAAACAAAGATCTCTAATACAGATGCAAAGAAAGCATTTCCAATTTGCATTCAGTGGGCTGAGGAGAATAAGAGAGACTAGAGCAAAAGGCACAAATCAACCACCTCAACAAAGTTAGTCGCACAAAATAACTTCGTCTTTTTATATATCATAGTATGTATGTATATATGTATATACATATGTATGTATGTATGTGTTTAAATCACTTAGATTATTTTAATATTTTCAACTGCTATAGTCCGGACAACTCGTTAATCCGAACGAGCCTAAAACTATATGTGTCCGGATTGTCGAAGTTGTACTGTAATTGATTCCAATTAAATTAATTCAATTCAATTTAATTTAATTCAATTATACATATTTTATTTTATTTTATGTTTTATGTTATACATTTATTTATTTACTTATTAATTTATTTTCTTATTTATTTATGTATTTAGTTATTTAGTTATTTATTATCTAGTTACATATTTATTTATAGGAAATATAGGAAATTAGAAATATTAATATTAACAGTTAGTGTCAATAATATTCGGCTTTCACATTCTGCCAAGCAATGGTAACAATTTTGATTAAATAATTTGTTTCATTATGTTGCTTATATTTTATTTTATTTTTTTTTTATTTTTTTTTTTTTTTTTTTTTTTTTTTGAAGTACACACTTTAAATAATTTGATATTTTTTTACTTATGGATAAATGTATTTTTCCCTATTTTATTTTCTGAACACAGATTACTTAAATGTTAAGCAAAAAAGTTTAAATAGTAACCAGAAGTTTTATTTCACGTGCACGCAAAAACCGAAAACGAATTCAAAAAATTTTATTTGTTGTTTGTTGGTAGGTTTTTGAATATGTTTAATCACACAAAATATTAAATTTTTTGAATTTGTAAATAAAAATTATATTGTTAAAGTAAAAACCGAATATTAATGACACTCACTGTAAGTGCTTTACAAATTTTAGAGAAGAAAGTTTAAGACTTTTGAAAAAATTACAAAGCCTGGAAAACCATACGATTAATGTGGCTGATGTTATAGCAGAATTCTCACTTAATAATATTTGTGGTAAGTTTTTGAAATAGAAGCAGCAAAATATAAAGATTCACATGTTTCTGATTAATTTTTTATAGAAACCGCATTGGGAATAAAATTGGATAACATAAGTGGCAGCTCAGAGTATCGCAAAATTATACACGATATTGAAATTACAATCGTTCAAAGAATTAATAATCCATTAATGTTTTTCGATTTCATATTTTATTTATTTGGGCCTTATAAAAAGCAAAGAGACAGTATAAAAATTGCCCACGATTTCAGTAGTAAAATTATTGAGGCCAAAAGAAAGGAATATCTGATGAAAAAGGAAGTGGAAACCCACAACATGAATGAGTAGGTATAAATTGTTTTGCTTCTATTTCACACTTATTGCAACGTAGTCACACCTCAAAAAAAAAAGTTTGAGTTAATCGCCCCTATCGTGAACAGTATTTCCCTCGAAATATTTTCCCTTTTCCCCAAATTGCAATCGTGAATAATTTTTCCCCTGAAATGTGTTCCCTTTCTCGATTCCCCTTATCGTGAATAATATTTTTCACATGGATTTTTTCACTTTTTATTTCGTTTTGTTCACTTTATTTTTGCAGGCGAACTGAATTAATACACTGCTTAATTTCAATATTATACCTGCAATTATATACTAAAGGTACTGTCACACTTGTCAAACTTTTGCCCAAAAGTAAACACAAATGCTAATGAAAAATCTTTCAATTCAAAAAAAAATTTGTCAAGTTAAAGAGCAACCAATAGTGTTGGATTCTATGACATTATCTATTAGTTGTGTTCGAAACTGATTAATTTGATAAACAAATTGCGTTGGCTGAAGTAGTTAGCACGTTGACTACAAAACTGAAGATCCTGGGTTCAATCCCTGTATCCGACAGTCATTCAAATAACAACACCACGCATTTTTCTGATGTGCATTAGAGTCCCTTTGCATCAGCTGTTGTAGGAAAGTTCAAGTGATGAAGGCATAGTCACTGGTCACTGAACTATACCGGTTTCAGCAGATGCTAATCCTAATGTTACATCAGAGCGCCCTCCTTCTTCGGTATTGTGTAACAAAATCATCGGCGAAGTAAAATAACCAATAAAATGGCTACTAACAGCTTCAAAATTTAATACGCCTCATTTAACGCCAGAAGGCGCTGCAACACTGTATTATGAAAAAGCGTGCAAAAAGCAATTGTAAAAAGAATGAAGCTTTCTTCTATCTCTTCCTTCACCACCTGTCTTCTATCACTATCCCTTTCCTAAAAAAGGTAACACCTAGTAATAGTAGTAGGCATTAATTGCCTGAGTGTTACTTCTCTTTAAAAAAAAAAAACGCCTGGATCAAAACAATAATGCCCTAATTCAGTAAGAAGATTTAGGACGTTTTTGTTTGAAAATACTTTTGAGATCTTGTGTTTTGAATTCTCTAAACTATTTTCTTCAAAAATTGTTGTTGTCTTTGATAATGAAAAATAAAAATATTCATCTATAGACAAGACGATACAATCGTCGAACAGAATTAGGACAAAAAATAGGAAAATATGTATGTACGAGGGCGGATCAATAAGTCAGTGACTTTTTGAATGAAACACAGTTTATTTTGCAAAACAAAAACTAACCTTGGACTTCTTCGGAGTAGGTTTAGAGTGCTGCTTGGTCTCCGGAGTACAGTAATGGATCCATGGTTCATCTACAGTTCCAAAACGGCGCAAAAAATCATTCAGACTGCGGTTAAACAAACAAATCTGTCAGTTGATTAAGTAATTATTTATAAAAGGACTCAAATACGTTATCATTCCTAAGAAACGCTGTAACTCTTGTTTATTCTGTGGAACTGGCATTGACGAAATAGACTCGACTCTTTTATCATCTGGTCTTACTCCGTTAGAACAAAAAATATGATCAATAAATTTTATTTCTGACTTAAGTATTTTAGGCTTATCTTTATTAAACTTAAGACCAACTTTTCTGCCTCTTTCCAGAACTGTATTTAAAATTTCGTTGTACTTTTCTACAGTAGGTGCATGAATCAAAAAATCGTCCATATATATAACTAAACCATCTATATCGCCAAAAAGCCGAACCATCTCACCATGAAATATTTCAGGTGCTGAACTTATGCCAAAGGGCAGACGCAAAAACCGGTATCTCCCAAATGGAGTATTGAAAGTATATAACTTCGAAGACTCGTCATCTAATTCGATTATACAGAAACCTGAATTAGCATCTAGCAAGCTGAAAACTTTCGAACCACTCATATGAGATTTACATTCTCGGTCTCAAAATTACTTTATTTAAATTACGAGGATCTAAACAAACTCGTAACGAACCATTACTTTTAGTTACCAGAACTATAGAATTAACCCAATCTGTAGGATCTTTAATTTCTGCTATAACTTGCATTTGCACCATTCTTTTTAACTCAGTTTTCAAAGGTTGCTGTAAACTAAAAGGAACACGACGCGGCGGATCTATTACCGATTGACAGTTTTCTTTTACTTTAAGCTGATATTTATCCTTAAGTTTTCCCAGCCCTTGAAACATTTCCGAAAAATTATCTAAAATTTTGGCACAACTAATAGCGTTGACGGATTTGATCAATTTCATTTTTGGTGCTAAATCTAAGCCAATAACGTTGTTACATTTCATGTTGAATATATAAAATAGAGTTGTATAAGAAAAATTTTCGTAAAATAAATTAATAAAAATCTTTCCAAACACTGGCAA
Source organism: Tachina grossa (assembly GCA_949987645.1). NCBI lineage: Eukaryota > Metazoa > Arthropoda > Insecta > Diptera > Tachinidae > Tachina > Tachina grossa. The sequence goes on from OX465275.1 coordinate 32,195,956, forward strand.
TTTTTCACCACTAAATGTAACTATATTAGTATCTACATTTTTATCTACCTTATTGATTCCCAATGAATTAAAAGTATACAGCGACATCAAATTAGTTTGGGCACCGGTGTCAACTTGACAGATGATATTATTCACTTTCACAGCTATGTTCCATGTACTATTTTTTCTATCAGCATTCAGTGTACCAATGAAAAGGCTCTCTTCCTCTTCTTCTTTTTCTTCTTCCGGAAACTCATGTTTACACATTTTTTACGTATTTCTTGGTAGTCTTTTTGTCTTTTTCAGTTTTTGTTAAAAAGCACATTTTTGCATAGTGATTTGGCTTTCCACATGCGTTACACAATGCACCTTCAGCAGGACATTTACTTCTATGCCACTGACCACATTTTTTGCATACACCACTTTGTTTAGTAATTTGTTGCTTATTACTTGTCTGATGTTTTGTTTGGTGGTATCTTTGTTTTTTGTTGTATTGTAATGCTGCGATAACAGGCTCGTTGTTGTTATGCATACTGGCTAAGTTCTCTTTCGCCATTTCTATACTCTTCGCTATTTCCAAGGCTTTTGACCAGTTGATAGTTCCGTCACTAAGCAAACGTTCTTTTATATTTTTATAGTTGTCCGACAGACCACAGGTAAAAATATCCTTTATTAAACTCTCACGCAATGTACCAAAATCGCATGAATTGCTGAGGTTTTCTAAAAATGTTGCATACTGACAAATTGTCTCTTCAATCCCTTGACGACGTATAAAAAATGTATGCCTTTCCATGGCAATATTAACTTGAGGTATAAAATGAGACTCAAATTTCTTCAAAAGTTCATCATACTTAACTTTGTCAATTTCTACATTGAACGAGTTAAATATTTGCAGAGCTTGTGGACCCATAAGATGCAATAATCACGCAACTTTTCTTTTTTCAGACTGTGTGTCCAAATTTGAAGCTAACAAATATATTGTAAATTGTCTGCTCCAATTCTTCCATTCTGCGGCGACATTAGCAGCTCTTGTATTAAAATACGACATTTTCTCTTTTAATTTGTAGCACACAATTTATTTTCACAAAATTTTATTTTTCTTTATAATATTGCTTTAATATTTATTTTGGGGTTGAATCCATACATATATTTCATTTATATGTATGTATATGTATTATATTAAAAAAAAAAAAAAAAAAAAAAAAAAAAAAAAAAAAATTTTTATATAAAATATTTTTTTCGAGAACCCGACACTTGACACCATGTTAGTTGATTAAGTAATTATTTATTAATGAAAATCATATTACAAAATTGATTATATAAACTAAGGTAACTAACTTAAATAATACTTATTATTTATAACAAAAGTTTTCACACGTTTACGTTTATGGTCTACTTTGTACTTCGATCGGCCAACCCTATATCGTGGATTTTTTTTTGTACTTCTGCGACCACAACGAAAGTCAGTAAACCACTTTTTTATTATTGAAATCGATGGTGCAGAGTCGCCATAGTATTTATCGAGCTCTTCCTTGGTTTGACTGACGGTTTTTTTTCGCAAAAAATAATGTTTAATGAGCACACGAAATTCACTTTTTTCCATTTTCTTCTCGAAAGGCAAGCTAGTCTGTTATCAACGTCTGCCAAACACAAACTAAATGACACAGCTTGTTCAAATTTAGACAGGAATCAACTGACAGCTGCCTCTTGACAGGATCAGTGTTGCCATATCAATCAAGAGGCGGGAAATTCAAAAAGACACTGAGTTAAGGCCAGGGCACAATGAATCCGTCCTGCGTTAAACTTCGCCTTTTTCAACTGACAGCTAAGTTGAAATACATGGTTTCTTATGAGGTTAGTTACATTCAGTACGTGTCCGTCAACGCAAAGTACTAAATTTGCTCAACTTTCAACTTTTTGCGTGCGTTGAGTAGTTTGACAGATATTGGTTGGTTTTTTTTTTTGGTATGTTCTGAATTAGGTTTTCGTGTTTTGTGGTAGCAAAAATAAAATTAAACAAAAGAAATAAACGAAATAAACAAAAAATTTGAATTTAATAAATAAAATGGAGAATCAACCTATTGAAGCTGTTCAAATGCTTTCGCCATTGTGCCCCGGGTTTCAAAGCCGGGGCACAATGAATCCGTCATACGTTAAACTTCGCCTTTTTAAACTGACATTATCGCAACGACGGAGAAGGTTGGCACAATGAATACTTTATTGACGGAAGCATTTCAACATCTTAAATAGGTCGATTCTCCATTTCATTTATTAAATTCAACTTTTTGTGTTTATTTCGTCTATTTCTTTTGTTTAACTTTATTTTTGCTGCCACAAAACTCAAAAACCTAAATCAAAACATACCAAAAAACCAACCAATATCTGTCAAACTACTCAACGTACACAGTGCCTAATAATTACCTCATAAAATAGAACAAAATTAATAAGAAATCTCTATGGTTTTTTTTTCAATACGGAAATCTTATTAATTTCATAGAGAAAACCTTTTTGAAAAAATCAAGAAGAAATCTTGTAGTTTTTATGAGGTTATCTTATTGATTTTTTAATAAGGTTTTCTTCTTGATTTTATGAGGCGACCTCATAAAATAAAAAAAAAATGATGTCTTTCTTTATTCTTTGTGCTTTGCTTATATATTTTCATTTAAATTCTATACCATATACTTTGAAAGGAGACAAGTATTGAACCAGCATACTTCTGACTGATAGACAAACACTCTAACCAATATGCTAACAAGCAGTCTGAATAATCATTGAAATAATTTTGCAAACATGCTTATACAAAAACGAAAAAGATCATGAAAAAAAAATTGTTTGTGTCTATTTATATATAGATATGAAATAACAAGACACCTCATAAAATCAAGAAGATTTCCTTATTAAAAAAATCAATAAGATGCCTTACACATAATCATATAGGAACCTAATAAAATCAAGAAGAAAACCTTATTGAAAAAATCAATAAGATAGCCTAATAAAATCAAGAAGAAACCCTTTTTAAAAAAATCAATAAGGCAACCTAATAAAATCAATAAGAAATCCATATAGTTTACAATTTATAAGAAAACCTAATAGAATCAAGAAGTTTTTCTCTATGGATTGTTTTTTTGGTGCCAAAAATAACGGAAATTGAGTAAAAAAGTTGGGAATAATAAGATTTCTTCTTGATTTTATGTGGTATTCTTCTTGATAAAATTAATAAGATTTACCACATAAAAAGAATAAGGAATCTCTATGAAAAAATCTTCGCTTCTTTCTGCTGGGATACCCCTTAGCCTAAAAACGTTTCATAGAGAAAATCTTATTGATTCTATGAGGCAGTTTTTTCTCTGTGTACGCAAAAAGTTAAAAGTTGACCAGTTTTTGTACTTTGCGTTGAAGGACACGTACTGAATGTAACAGCCCTCATAAGAAACCATGTATTTCAACTTAGCTGTCAGTTGAAAAAGGCGAAATTTAACGTATGACGGATTCATTGTGGAACGAACGTATATATATATATCTATGTTGGACATGGTTTAACAGACCATAAATTATAGTGACATATGTACATACATACATACATATGTACATACATACATATGTACATACATAGTTACAATTTTCAACCCACTAAGGAGTGATTTAACTAACTCATATGTGAAGATGATTAATGGAATCAACTGGCTGGCATTCAAAAAATATCTTAGTAGTCACTGCGTAGAAAACATTCAGCTTAGATCATGCGATGATATTGAATTTAACATTGCCAATCTTAACGAAAATATTAAACAGGCTGCTGAACACGCCACTACCTCCTATCCGCAGACCGGCTTTAACAGAATTTATTCTACGGAAATTGAACGTCTTGTATGTGAAAAAAGGAGAGCTAGAAGAGAATGGCAACAACACAGATCACCCCTAAATAAAATCAGACTTAAAGAATGTACTAAACGACTCAAAGAGCTGCTATCGTCGGAAAAAACTGCACTACTGGAAAAGTATTTAGAAGGTCTTGATGTAACGTCCGCATCTAATTACTCTTTATGGCGCGCTACTAGAAATCTTAAACGACCCGTTGATCTTAAATCACCATTGCGTACTGCGACCGGAGGCTGGGCAAGAAGTGATAGTGAGAAAGGTAACTTATTTTCTGAGCATTTAAAATCTGTATTCACTCCCAATTCATGTACGGGTGCTGCTGATTTACCGAGTGTAGTTTCTCTACCCCCTCGTCCCTTAAGGTTTAAGATGCGTGAAGTACAAAAAGTAATTGCTGAACTCAACCCGAAGAAATCTCCAGGTATTGATGGCATTAGTAACAAAATGCTCATGAACTTGCCTCATATTGCAATAAGAATCCTGCTATTTATTTTTAATGCTATTTTAAGAATGCAGTATTTTCCACATAACTGGAAACTTGCCAAGATCAAAATGATTCCAAAGGCGGGCAAAGATCTTACCAAGACTGATTCATATAGGCCTATAAGCTTACTATCTACAATCTCAAAGCTTTTTGAAAAGCTGCTCATGACTAAATTGTCAAAAATTTTAACTGATAATGGGTGCATCCCGGACCATCAATTTGGCTTTAGAAGTCAGCACAGCACGATTGAACAAACGCATAGACTGGTCCAAGTTGTAAGAAGAACATTTGAAGAAAAGAAGTATTGTTCCGCTCTCTTTATTGATGTTTCTCAGGCGTTTGATAAAGTATGGCACGAAGGCCTAGTTTTAAAATTGAAGACATATCTGCCAATAAACATTCAAAAGCTTTTGGAAAGTTATATTATTGATAGGAAGTTCACTGTTATGGAAGGAGAGTTCACGAGTGTGCCCGAATCTATATCTTCTGGTGTGCCCCAGGGTAGTATCCTGGGTCCTGTCTTGTATTTAATATATACTTGTGATATGCCTGTGAGCAATAATATCCATATTTCTACTTTTGCCGATGATACAGCCTGTATGAGTGTGCACGAAAACCCTTATGAGGCATCCCGCAATCTCCAGGAACATATCACTCAGCTGGAAATATGGTTGAACTTATGGAGAATTAAAGTCAATGAACAAAAGTGTGTCCATATAACGTTCACCCTAAGAAGAGATACTTGCTCCCCCATTCGAATCAACAATCAAAATATTCCTCAACATTCCCAAGTGAAATACCTTGGTATACACCTTGATCGAAGACTTACATGGAAACATCATATTGACTCTAAGTTAACTCAGATGAAACTTAAGTTAACTCAAATATATTGGTTGATTGGCAGAAACTCAACACTCAGCTTAGACTGCAAACTTTTACTATACAAGTCGCTTTTGAAGCCAATATGGTGCTACGGAATTCAGTTATGGGGCACTGCTTCAGCTTCCAATGTCGAGAGAATCCAACGAAGGCAAAACAAAATTTTACGGTTAATAACATCGGCTCCATGGTATATCCAAAATTCTATTATACATCGTGATTTAAATATGCCACTAGTGACTGAAGAAATTGCAAAATACGCAGGCAAATATTTAACAAAACTCGAATCACATCCTAATCCGCTTGCTCGTAATATTTTGAACTTTACTGGACACATCCGATTAAAAAAGAGGGACACACAGGCTCTTATACCTAACACTCCAGATGGGACTACTTGAAAATACTTTCCCCCCCCCCCCTTTTTTTTATTATTACTACTAATGTATTATTTATAACTACCACTAAGTTTATGTCCGACACTTGTCGGGCCTAATAATTTTTTTTTTATAGATTTAAGATTTAAATACTTATTGTTAGTTCATATATGAAGATCCAATAAATAAATACATGCATTACAAAAAAAAAAAAAAAAAAAATATGTACATACATACATATGTATGTACATACATTCAACACCGAAATTTGTTGAGAAAAGTTTGGTTATAAAGAAAGAAATCGGTAAAAAAAATATATCGGAAGTTTTTAGCGATTTGGCGACTAAAATCAACTTACGCACTTGATAATGCGAGCTTCATTATACATACATATCGCACGCTAAATCATAAACAGCCACAACTCAAAAAACTCCAGATGTTCAAAAACCTATTGATACTGTAGAAAGTATGTAACATAAAAACAAGTATAACGGCATTTTATATTGTTAAAGAAGACTGTGTGTAAAAACAAATTCTGTGACAACAAGGAAAAAGTGCTTAAGTCATATTTTACTATTTTGCAGTAGAGCACTTTTAAGCTTTCAAGTCGATTTTCAGAAGTTTGTTTCTTTTACAGTAAAATTGGCTAATTCGGTATTCATTAATAATTTTTTTTAGAAAATCATTCTACACATTATAAATAATACATTAAATTTGAAATATACCAACGTATAAGATTAATTAAGCTATTTTATTCCCTATAATATTATAAGTTTAAAAAAGATAAGCTGCAAATCATTGCGCTATAAATTCCTGAAAAATCATGCAAAATAAGAGATTTTGCCCAGAGGTACTTTCAAATATGGAGATTATAGGGGTGCCATTAACTCGAAATCAGCTTATCTCGACTTAAACACTTTTTCCTTTTACTTGCCACAGAATTTTTGCGATTGTTAGAGATTTGTTCAGTGAACTGATTTAATAAAAACCAAACTGTATATTTTGATAGTTTTGAGTTGCGACTGTTTATGATTTAGTGCGCGATATGTATGTATGCATGTATGTATGTATATGCAATTTGAAATTACTGGCAAATTCAATTCTCAAATATAAGTAGAAATAATGGTTTACTGGGCAGCAAATCGTAAAAAACGATTTTAATAAATTTTTTTTTTAATTAATTTTTTTTTTTGTTAATCATTAATTAATTACTTTTTTCATGAATTTAATTTTTCGTGAGAACGAACATATGTATGAAGATAAAGAAAATATAAAAATAAAAATTTCATGTGCATGAAGAACCAATCTTTTTCATACTCATTACACAAATTTATTTGAAAAATCTGAAATAAAAACTTTAATGTTTAGTTTAATCAATACTTGAAATTTAGAAATGAACTGGGTTTGAAGAGACGATATGCTATGCTGGATACTTTATTGGCTGAACAGGCCAAAGGCCTGATCGATCATCAGGGCATATGTGATGAAGTCAACACATTTATGTTCGAGGGATACGACACCACATCCACTTGTTTGATATTTACTATTTTAAATTTGTCTTTATATCCGGAAGTGCAAAATAAATGCAGAGAAGAAATACTAAATATATGTATGTATGTATGTATGAAATTTTATCACATTTCAAATAATTCAAATCGTATACATATGATTTTTAGCTGACTTCAGTTCGATGACCGTTTTTGATTTTAACAAATTGCATTATTTAGAATGCGTTTTGAAGGAGACTTTACGTTTGTTTCCTTCAGTGCCTTTTATAGCCAGGAAATGTACGAGTGAAAGCGAAGTGAATGGTTTAATCTTACCCAAAAATACTGAAATTAATATACACATTTATGACATTATGCGCGATCCTCGGCACTTTTCCGAGCCAGATTTATTTAAGCCGGAAAGATTTTTGAACGATGCGATGGTGCAAAGGAATCCATTTGCTTTTGTGCCATTTAGTGCAGGATCGAGGAATTGTATTGGTAAGTATGACACAAACTTACAAAGCATGACTGCTTACAAGTCTCTTTTACTACATACTATTTGAATTTATAGGTCAGAAATTTGCCATACTCGAAATGAAAGCTGTTTTGGTGGCCATCTTAAAGAATTTTGAGATATGGCCCATAACAAAATTGGAAGAGTTAACATTCCGCAATGGCCTGATATTGAGAACAAAAGAAAAAATTTTTGTTAAATTAAACAGAATTAACAAATGAAACAACGTTTTTAGTTACTATGCTTATTTTTCTTTCCAAAGAAAAAACATTGCTGGGAACCTAATTTTTAATACATGTAGTGCTGGTTTTTAATTTCCAACTATTTAATAAATGTTCAATCATATGGTGTTGGTTGGTTTTCTAGTTTTTATGCGACTATTTTTTTTTCATTTTACTTCATTGTAAATGTACATATGTAGTTAGAGGAGAAGTTGCAAAAATTATATATGTATGTATTGTACATGTCCATTAGTCCCAAATCACACTATACAAGTCTTATTGCTAAGCTGATTCGTTTCAGGGAGAGAGAGACAAGGGGAACAGCAACGTTTCTTTTCCCCCCAAACAAACTAATCAGCTTAGCAATAAGACTTGCATAGTGTAAATTGGGACTTAGTGGCATGTTGTTGCATGTTACTTCAAGTGAACAGAATAAGAAATATTTTGGTGTGATTTATAACAAGAAATCAATTTGCTGGCATCAAATGAACAAAATAAATTTTGATTTGATTGGTTTGATTGAATTAAAAACAATAAAGTTTAATTTCTTTCACGTTTGCGTCGTTAAAAGCAACAACAAAAAATCAACAAAACTATATACATATACATAAATACCTTGGAGTGTTGTAAAGTTAAAAGTGGATAAAAAAACATAAACGTGATTTGAATTTTAATATTATGTTGTAGTACAAGTATCTATTGAAAAAAATAAACATACATACATATAAAGAAATTCGTAACGGTAAACATCTTAACCTTAAATGCTCACTGTATCTTTAAAGATACAACCATTAAAATAACTCTTATAGTGTTACTTTAGACCAAAATCGCACAGAAACAGCATTAATGTACAAAGAACACATTAAACGTTTGTTTCAAACTATTTTTCAACGAATAGTTTTTCAATTGTAGGTCTAGTTGACTTTGAAAATTAAAAATAATTTTTTTCCATATTAAATTAATCGGCATTTTTCCAACGCGAAAACTTCAAAGATTTGAAATTGAGTCTCAAAAAAATAAAAAGCAATGTAAGAGTATGTCTGCTATCCTTTAGAAATGAAAATAAATGAGTTTGATTCGACGTCCTTCAAGGAAGCTATAGTAAATGGTTGTATCTTTAAAGATACACTGAGCACTCACCAATAAATTAAAAATTCGTTATTGTTTAACCTTTGTACTGTTTTATAGTTTATTTTTATTCACATGCTAAACTTTGAAGAAGGTGATTGTTTGTTTTTAAGCATTGTGCATTTATTATGTAGTACGTTTAACAATATTAACGGAATTTCAATTAAATTTAACCAACAAATTTTTGGGAAAGTCATGTCAAGTTTTACAAAAGTTGATGAAGAAGTGTGCCAATTATTGTGCAATAGCGAAAAGTTTTCCTACTATAGCACGGATGAAAGCGACTGATATTGACGACCTAGAGATGAGGAATTCCCAAGCGGGGGAAAGAAGAATAAGAACTAGTATTCAAGATGCATCTAAAGTGCAATTAATTGATGAAGATAATTTGCACTATGATAATGCGCATAAAATTAATTCAAATGCATCCACACGATTCTTTTTTTATTATGATGCTCACTATCTACTTCTTTTGAACACACTTTGTCATTGAATTCTTCCAATTTGTTTTCTTCTATATTTAGTGAGATAACAATAAATCCCAAATCTTCTGATTTGGAAAGAGTGTTATAAGAGTGTTATGTGGAGGAGATAGTAATCTTCCAGAAGATATAAACAAATTACAGAATCCATACCAAGTTTGGAGTTATTTATTTCCACAAAACTTGGAAGAGGACATAGTTATAGAGTATGTAAAATATTCTGGAATAGATCAAATCAATTTTACAATAGCGAACTTGCGTAAATTTAACGGAATTCTTTTCCACAAGAGTTATTATGAGCTTCCAAGTTCACGGGACTATTGGTCTGAAAAAAATCATCGAGGCGTTGCTGTTATAAAAAGCGAAATGAGCAGGCGTTTTGAAAAAATTCGTGAAATAATTCATTTCTGCTCCTGCTCCTGATGATGCTATCGCGACAGGCTTTATCTTTTACGACCTATTATTGAAACTCTTAAAAGAACTTTTGGTACCGTTCCAAATCTGGGCAGGCTATGTGTAGACAAGCACATGTTCTCCACTAAAATTGGAAGTTTTATGAAGCAAAACTTGCCAAATAAGCCCAAAAATGGGGATTTAAACTTTTTGTAGTATGCGATACTATGGGATATGCTTTTAAATTTGAAATTTATGGTGGAGCAGCTGAAATTTGTGCCGAAGGAGAACCTGATCTTCAGGCCTGAGCGAACATAGTTGTTCGATTGCTTCGTGAAGTACCTCGATTTAAAAACTACAAAGTATACTTTGACAATTTTTATATTTGCAATAGGTACTATTTGGTGGAACGGAAAAAAAATTCTAAGTTCAATGGGTCTTCATAAAATTATGATGAGAATCACAAAGTGGACCAATAGAATATTTTATCGTCTTCTAGATATGATATATAAATTAAATGTCAAAAAACATCAGAAACGAGATTTTAAGTTGGAAATGGCAGAAGTTTTATTTTCCTCCACGTTGGATCATATCGCTCAGCGTTGCCGTCCACCTGTTGAAAAACAAGTTGAAGAAAAAACTCGAAATGTTCATCAAGCGTCACCAAAGGACTCCAGACCAGGTATGATAGATTATTTTGCTGTGGTGGATAAAAAGGGAGATGTAAACTACCAAGCTGCTCCGGGCGTTTTTTGTTTTGCAAAAGTGCTAGGTGAATCTATGTTTAACCGTGGGAAAATTTGTTTTTATGACTACCATCGCTCCTAAACATTCTTAAATTAAGTTAGAATTTAAGGTATTTTGTGAACTGAATTTTATGTATTATTAAATTACAAAATACATTGCATTTTAAGTTCAATTAAATAAAAATATTTTAAAGATTTAAATTTTTATTTTCTATTTTTCTTAGAACATTATAAACTGGAGAGTGCTCAATGTATCTTCTAAGATACAACCACTTTTTTTTAAATATCTTTAAATAGAAACTTTTTTTTGAAAAACTGATTACGCAGTGTTTTCTGGTTTGCAACGATCTATATCATATATTTTTTTAGTTGTAATCGGCGGCCTTGAGCATTGAAGGGTTAACGCCATCGAAGTGCAAGGAAGAAGTAATAATTTTAAGACAAGCCAGTGATGGGAAATGTGGCACAATTGTGCCATTTTTGGCACTATTGGATGTTGCCTGGCACTGTGGCATTCTCGCTCCTTTTATGGCAATTTTTGTCCATTAAATTGCAATAACAATTAATCTTCTTGTACTTTGATGTTGACAATATAGATCGAAATTCTCTCCATATTACAACAGAAGAAAGTTATTGTGGTACTGAAATTGAACAATTAATAATCAAAAACTAATTTTTCCAGCATAAAGTTGTAGAATTAAAAAATTGAATTGAAGTCTTCTTATATTTCTTTTGTGTCATATTTGAAAACTGAATATGACTTCAAGGACTATTATTTCTATTGCTTTGTATTGGAGACTCAAATAATACTCGTACTGTTCCTCTTGATAAAAAAAATGCTTCTTAACGAAATAAAATACGTGAAAAAATTAAAAGTGAATACAGATCCATACTAGACTTTGAAGATTTAAAAAATTCAAGAGCTTAAGTGTGAGTTTTTAAAAGACATGGAGACGCAAACAATACCCTGTCGGAGAATGTGTGGTTGACCACAAAAATAGTTAACTTATAGTTAACTTTTCTTAGACTGACTAAAAGCTAACTGCAATGTCATCCAGAACAAACCCAAAATTAATCCTCCAGTTGAGTACGCAATCGAATTTGTTGAGAGCCAACAAATTTATTCTCAGCTACTTTGAAACTAATTTTAGTTTTATATTAACATTTTGCTGTTTTTATTTTAGATGTTACCTTAGCTGAGTGGTAGAGCGTTAAGTACAAAATGTGTGATGATACATGTTCGAACCCCAGAAACATTTTTTAAATTTACTGTCTACGAGGTAATTTAAAAAAGTCAACTTTAAGTTAGCTGAAAGTAATGCAGAGTGAAGGCTCACTTAGCCGACTGTAATGTAAAGTAACTGTAACGTAGGAAATAGCTGATCGAGATTTTTATATGAAAAGTAGGTTACGTTACATTACATCTCTATAACCATTTTCATTACTTTTCACATAACAATATCGATCAGCTGTTTCCTACTGTTGCAGTTACTTTACATTACATGTAATGAAATATGTTTTACGAGTACATACGTAAATTGTCGCTCACGATAAATTTTACAGCTTGTATTTTAAAAGTTATCAACAATTTTGATAATAAAAAGGTTAATTTATTTACTACATGTCGCTCACGATTATATCGAAAATAGAGCTCGAAATGTATTAATGCGTAAATACAACTAATTTTAGACCGTGTTTTTTGTAATATTTGTAAATTTTTCTAGTTATAAACACAATAAATTATCATTCAAGAACCATAGTTTAAATAAATATCAAGTGCTAACATTAAAAATATATAAAAAGTGTTTTGGCACTATTCAAGTGATTTTGGCACGATTTAAAAGCAGATTTGGCACAAAATCAAGATTATTCCCATCACTGAGACAAGCTCATGCTCAGTATGATTCGAGGTTGCTTCAGAGAATAGCGATAATAGAACGCTTTGAGTGTAACGTGATGTTATGTATGATCCTATGAGTAAAGCTTCGGCTACATGTGGCATGACCTCAAATGCTATCGCAACATCAAATTTAACAACAATCCGATCGAAAACAAAATGTAGCTAAACAAATTTTTGCTCCTTGTTTACAATTTTGGAAGCTTTTCGTTCAACTTGTTCAACTATTAAGCAGATTCTTAAAGACGACCTTTGCACTTACAAAGTTAAATATTAATAGCTTGTTAAAGTCAACTAGATACATAAATGCGTATTAAAAGAAAGAAAATTAAAATTTTCCAAGTGCTCCCAATCCCACATATACATATGTATACATGTACATACATACATGCATATGCACTGAATACGTATTGGCCGCTGATGAAAGGATGAATATTTTAATAAGTTTTTTGAAGTGTAGCAAAACAGAAGACAATTAAAGAAAAATGCAGGAGAAAAGGTCATCGTGGACATCTCGAAGTGGAATTAAATTTCAAAATAACATTTTACAACGGTCCTGTTTATTGAACAGTCTGGCACCATTTCCAAAGTAGCCTGTGCCATCTAGCGTTCACTAGATAATATAGATGGAGATTTGCACATTGTATTGCATCAAAACGCGTGTATTGTTGAATGACTTTATTTTAATTAATCTATAAATCACACTAAGAATTTTCTTTATCACCGGTATGTCTTATATTAATAATAATCATCAGAATAGGGAAAACAACAAAAATCCACACCATTCTCACCATGCATTGTTTTGTTTGTTACAAAAACAACAATAACAACACCTGTTTGTATTCTAATTGGAGTAAAAGAGAACACCATATAAATAAACACAATAGAGATTTGCTCCAAAAAAAACAAATCAAAACCAGCAAGAAGCCATAAAGCGTCTTAACTTTTCACTTTTAATTACAAGATTTTTAGCACAAACTTCATAGTCCATGGAATATTTAAACATTTGTTAGCACACCAACCTGTTTTTATTTGCAAGAAAACTATTAGAAATAACAATAAACACATTAAACACTCACGACCATTGCGGTAACTAAACAATTTTTCGGCCATTTTTCACAAACTACTGATGGTAGAGCTGAGAATTGCCGTGTTAGTTGCTGGTATGTTTTGGAAGAATGTCATCTCTATTATTGGTTTTAGATTACATGGTTGTATTTTCGATTACTGGAGGGATTTGATATTTGTGCTTGACAGCTTGTTTTTGTTATTGCTATTTTGTTGCAGACACCTGATAAACAGACCTTGGCAAGACCCACTTGCTTTTAAATGGTCGTTTTTAATCACAAGGCGGTTACTTTGAAAGTGACATGTCATTAAATTGGACATTTTTAGTCAGTTGCTTTTAAATGATTTAATTTTTAAGTTAATTTTTTATATCTTATTTATATTTAACCATAAATCCATACGTTGAAAAAATTATACATATACTCAAACGTCTGAACTCAAAAAAATTAAATTTTAATGATGCAGAATTTATCGTTCTTTATATTGTGTAAATATTTTATAAAAATATCTTGCTTACTCCATTCTTGAGATAAATCAAATTTGCTTTTTCTACTAAGTTGTGCGTACATTGAAAACTCGTTTCTGGGCAAAATAGTTTTTTGAGTTACGATATTCTTTGAGTAAATGAGCGATATGTGCACATATTGCTGGTTTCTCTGTGAACATATGAGTTTTTTAACCTTTTTTGAATTGAGATTGCGCATATAATTTAGATTTGGGGTTAAATGTAATTCAATGCGTTAGTAATTTCGGCAGTGAAAACATCGTTCCATCCACCTTTGGCTTCTAATGCATACTTTATGCCCCTTCTGAAAGCATATCTATTTTCAATTAAATCGAAATAGCTCCCAAATTTCACAGAAGTGAGATTGCTCCTTCAGATATAGCGCTATGTGAATATGCCTTAAAAACACTTCATTCGAAGAAAAGGTACACACAACACGATTACAGCCACACTTCGATTGTTTGGACAGACTTCACATAAGCAATCTACATAATAGCCGTATAAATTTCGCGAAGCCAATATAGAAAATGTTATTTACAGAAAATCACGTAATATTTTGATCATATGCTAAACCACGGTTCATAAATTCTCGTTTAATGCATATCTAAAACACTTGCTTGCTAAGTCTTTTGTTAAATAAAAAGAAAACTTTTCGAAATAAAGGAAGTTCTTTAATGAAAAAGTTCTCACTTCATTTTATCAACGTTGGCTTTTGTACACTGATTATTTACTTAAAACAGGATAACTGTGAAAATGCAGCTAAGATTTATTCACTTCTTGGATTTGCCGGTAGCTTTTTGCGCGGTCTTTTTGGGTCCCGATTTGCTGGACCCTTTTGTGGCAGCTTTGACAGGCTTCTTTTCAACCTTGGCGGGCTTGACGGGTTTAACTTGCATTTCTCGTTGACTCTTTAAAGCTTTAACTATTTTCTGTTCCTCAATTAAGAAAGCACGGATAATACGTTCGCGCAAACAGCCGTGGCAGAGTACACCACCGTAGGTACGAGCAACAGTCTTTTGACGTTTGGACAAACGGCTACGTTCGCATGGGCGAGTTGGGCGGATGCCTTTCAGCTTTTCCTTACACTGACCGCACTTTGGAACAGTCTTGTTCTTCTTAACGTATTGGTAAACCAAACGACCGCCCGGAGTGCGGACACTAAAATAGAACAATTTTCATTATGCAGTTATTTAATATCACGTTCAACTATTTTTATTTTACAATATATTGACTACTTACATACGTCTTCTGTTGGATTTGGTATTGTAGGAGAGACGTCTTCTCAAAGTCAAACGCTGAACCATTTTGTCGGCTATTCCCATAAGATTCGAGTACAATCCAAATTTAAGTCACCATTGAGAAAGAATGAACAAGTGAAGTATTTAAGGCCAGAGTGGGAAAATATTTCGTCGATTTGAGAACGTCAAATATATTTGAAAATGTAGAAGAAAATCAATTAGTTTCATTTTGGCACTTTATTACATATATTTACTATTTGCTAATATTTGATTCAATATATTTTCAGTTCGAATTCATCTGATTTTTCGAGATTTCTTTTCAAAAATTAATTTTTAGTACGCATACCTTCAAGAAATAAACTAGAAAGGAAGTTGTCGGCATTGCAGTTTTTAGCCTGAAGTTAGTTGTGGTTTCGAACAGCTGTCATAAAAGGTAAACATGGGCAGGTAATACCGGTTGTAGTGTTGCATTTTTATAGCAGGATACTGTACATATGTATTGGCATATCAAGGGAACTTAATTTTACTTGTAATATAAAAATATATTCAAAGAAACGAATATGAAAGCTTCAAATATCAAAAAACGATATATATTTAATAATTTTACAAGTATTAATTATTTCAATTAAGCGCTTAATTGTGCGTAAGAAAAACATATCTTTGAATAATCAAAAGTTAGCATCACTGACTTAATACAACTATGTATTTTTTTATTGAATATAGAATAGAATTGTAGTACTATTTGCATATTTACTGAAAAGTGAAATAATAATTTTAGACAAAATAAAGATTGTTTGGCATTGTGATTGTATTTATTTTAAGCCAAAGACATGAAGTGAAGTGGTTTGACTGAATGTAAATAGCTTAAATACTATTTTTGGTAAGTTTGTCAGACAGCCAGCCCTGTACCAGATATGAAAATAAAAAATGTAAAAGGACCCTTTTTTGCTAGGGGCATGGAGAAAATGCTTTTCTTGTTCAGCTATTATTACTATTGCTGCAAAGTTTTTCTTATTTAAAGTTGAGGAATAAATAAAAGTGAAAATTCCGAAATTTTGTCTATAAAAATCGAAAAGAAAATGAGGGAATATGAAAAGATAAGGAAAAGAAGAATAGAAACAGTGAATATGTTCAATTGTATACTGTGTGATTTGTTGTTGGTAGAATGTAAGTGAGCAAGTGCTTGCGGATGGCTGTGTGCACGATAAAGTGTGTGAGTGTTAGTAAAGTCAGTCATCTCAAGTGATAGTGTAAAAAGATGTTTGTGTTCGTTCTTTCGTCCGACTGTCTGATGTGAATTATGTTGTTGATTGTGTCGGTGTGCTAATGATTATTATAGGAGCAGGGGGCCACTTTCGAAATCTACTACTACGGATGATTTCTTTTTACTTTTATTTTTGTTTTTATTTATTTATTTATTGTCGTTGTTTGACTCGCGTTTATTGTCATCCAGCAGTAGTTGTCATGGGGCTAAAGGGGAGATTGAATTGCATGGGTGTATAGATGGATGAATATAGATAGACAAGGGACTGGTAGATTGTTGTTTGTATTGTGTGTAGTTTGGATGAAGAATTTGTAAAATTGTTAGTGTCCGGCCGATGGCATCTTTTGGGCTTATGTTGGAGCATAAATTCGGCCAATTAAAAGAATGTTGACACAGCAGAAATTAAAAAAGATATTTTGTAGAAAAAAAATTTGATGAAGGTCAAAATCTGTCTATTTTTTGATTATTGATTATTGTCCAAAAACGGATTTCATATTCGATGAAATTCGTATAATATCTAGAATCAGTTTTGGAAACGTTCCATTGTATAGATTTTTAAAAAGTGGGCTAGAAATTGAAAAAAAATACAAGCAACATACATACATAGATAGATAGATACACTTAAAAAAGAAATTCTACCAAAATTGGTGGGAAATGTGCTAAAAACCTATTTATAAAATATGTTCAAAGCGGATTTAATTTACTATATTTAATTTCTTTTAGGTATTTCCTCAAATACCTATATTGCTTTTAAGTGCCACAAGATATAATTTTACATTAACACCTAAAATTATTTAATCGAGTTCTTCTTTTGATATTTTTGCATGCATTTTACGAAATAATAAAACATAAACAAAACATCAAGGGTCCTAAACTCAAGGCCCATACTACTAACCACGCACTAACAGCTGCGTCTAGCAATCGCTTTTGTTTAAACGACCAGAGTTCAATATAATATATTTATAAGTTGAGACGTCATGCTAAAATCTCCTTCCAATGCCCAGGAAATACGATTACCAAGACCCGAGCATAGCCGAGCGCAGTCGCCGGCCACCATGGACGCACTAAAGACATCATTTTTGCCGAATTTGAGCATGGATCCCTCCATTGTAGCCACATCTCATTTTTGTCCAATGTGCGGTCAACAATTTGAAGGACCGCAACAGGCCACTGAGCACATGCATCTCTGTCATGGTGGCCTTAGTGTGGTAGCTGGTGTGGGTGGGGGCAGCATATTATTGGCGCCACATCATGTAACCAGCAGCGTAGCCGATTCAATGAAAATTGATTTTCCCTGCCACAGTTGTGATGAAAAATTCTCTTCCGAGCAGGAGCTGGATGATCATCATCGGCTGGTCCATCAGGCACCTGCGTTTTTGGCTCGATGTCCAGCGTGCAGTTTTTATGGTATATCAGCTGTTGCCCTACAGGAAGTAAATGAGTACAAGTGTCTGCATTGTGGTTCAGTTTGTACAGCCTCCGCCTTAGCAGCTAGTCAACCGGGCTACGAGCCACCAACACCTGATAATATGCCATCGATGGCTCCGCACGACATGAAATTGCCGAATCACGAATTAGTCCAGCGGCAATATCAACAGCAGGTAGCTCTGGCTCATCAGCAACAGCTGCACGAGCAACAACATCAGCAAACCCACCATCAGGATGATGCGCGCGAAGATGTTGAACTAAAAGTACCGCCTCTAACAGTTAAACTGAATAAAAGTGTGAATGGTACTGCTACTGTGATGCACCCACATGTGATAATCAAAACTGAACCGATCAACGGGGAAGGTATTGAAGGTTCACCAAATTCGGTGCCCGTGTATACCATACAGCAAAATTCGTCTGCCGCAACAAGCGTTGTTGTTAGTGCAGCCCATGCAGCAGCTGCCGTCCTATCAAACAGTGGATTAATTAATAACACCTCCATGGGGGGTGGAATTAATAAAGTACGTCACAAGTGTCCCGATTGTCCGAAGACATTTAAAACACCTGGCACATTGGCCATGCACCGCAAAGTGCATACTGGAGAAGCAGAGTAATTTGATTTTTTATTATAAATATTGATGTACTTGTTTTTTAAGAAATACTGATTTTTTAAATTTTTTTTTAAATGTATAAATGTCTGGATTGAAGTATCGTCATAATGTAAGCAACATAATCACTATATAGTGTCATAACCGGCGCTAAAGCTGAAGCGATATAATATTATATAATATAATAATATTTATATAATATTTTTTTTACCAAAGTCTATTTTTTGCGATCGTAAATAGTCGATTTTGGTAAAAAAAAAAACGGTCTAAAAAATGTGTCGCTTAAGTTATTTTAGCGGTTATGGATGGATTTAATCGTAAGCGACAAAAATCAAAGTTTTCAGAAGTTTTTTTTTAATACTCAAATATGATTTTGCACTTCGTTTACGATAAAATTTTACAGCCTGTATTTGAAAAGTTATCAACAATTTTGACATTTTGATAATTCTAAACATGGGTAGGCACAAAAAATTTTAATTTCAATAAAAAAGTATATTTTTGAATACATGTTCCTTACAATAAAATCGAAAATAATAGTGCCTCTTTGGTCGATGTGCTTTAAAAAATTTTTTAAAAATAAATTTTACTCAAAAGTGTTTTGAAATCACTAGCTTTTTTTTGTAATTTTAAGTTTATTGATGCGTTTCCGGTTGTCAAAATTACGAGCCATCAGTAAGTGCATGCAAATCAGCTAGTGATTAATTCTAGAGAAGAGCTGTCTTAAAAAATGATTAACTCTGTTATTGTTGTTTTTATTAAAGATCTAAAATAAATAAATAATTTGAATTAAGTAACGATTTTGATGATTGATTTTAAAATCTTAAAAACACAATAGTAATTTAAATAAATTTTTTTGGAAACATTGTTTTTATTAAAGATCTAAAGATAAGATAAAATTGATAATTGATTTTAATTAAACAAATTTAAATAAATTTTTATGAAAACGGATCTTATAAACGGCAACATGATGTTTAACCCAGATATTTATTACATACATGCATACATACTTTAAAGTTAATCGTTATTTGTATTATTCGTAATTTTGTTTTTTATTTACTTTTTTTTATTCTATTCAAAACCAGCCTTACGCCGAAAGAACGCCCATACACATGCTCATACTGTGGCAAGTCTTTCACACAATCGAATACATTAAAGCAGCACACGCGCATACACACAGGTGAGAAACCCTTTAGATGTGGCTATTGTGGCAGGGCGTTCACAGTCAAGGACTACTTGAACAAACATTTAACAACTCACACGGGTGAGAGAATAATAGTTATATTTTCAAATGAAAACTCAGATAAATCAGTCAGCCAAATCAAACTCAGTTTCAATTTCAATCAACAATCAGTCAGTCAACAAATCAATTGTATTTCAAACTAGACAAAAAAATCTAATTTAAATCAAAATTCAAAAACAATTATAATTAAATGCAATTTTCTTTTTTTTACTATGCACTGATAAAAAAAGATAAATATTTGATTTTAAATTAATTTTCGCCAATTTGTACTCAGCTTTCCATCATATTCAAAATTGCATTCACAAGAATAAAGACTTTCGATTCAAAAAATAAGAAAACGTTTTAAATATCAAGAAAATAAATAAATTCATTCATCTTTTTCTACACACTTTACCATTTCTTCATGGGTAGTTTGTACGTATAATAATTATAATATCTATTTATCCCTTATTTAAACTTATATTCTTTTTTTTTGGAAAAAATCTCAAATCTCTATGTATTTCATTTTTATAAATAATAACATGTGATAAATATTCTGCGAAAACTAAAGAAACACTTTAGACAAAAATTTCTGTCATGTTATTCTAGTTGAAATAATTTTCAAAGTTTTGATTTTTGAAAACAAAAGGAATATTTATACGCATCTCTCACCTAATCACCTCCACAACCACCACATCAAGTCTAATTTTATTATTAATATTTCCGTTTAGGCATTACATATATATAAAATTCATACATTATTTTTTTAAGATATAAAAAGGATTTAAATACAAATATATCTGTGGTTTTCATTAATAACAACGTATTTCTCATTTCAAGTTTATGGCATCAAATACTTTTACTTTTCAGAAAGTTCTAAGAAATTTTTGAAAAAAATAAAACAACACAATCTTTTTTAAAATAATCTTCAAAATGAACTTTTTTTTCGCTGTATTGAAAAAAATTTTAGTTTTTGGACACACGAAGTTATTAATGAAAACCCCATATTTTCAGGGGTCTTATCGTCGCTTTGGATAACGAGCTGATTCAATCAGGTTTTTTTTCAGTTTGAGATTATGGCATTGGATATCTAGCCATATTATTACATTGTTCGATAGCGATTGCCATAATCTCAAACTGAAAACCGTGATCGAATCAGGTGAAAATTGCGGCTTTCGATATCGTAGAAATTTTCATATAATTTTAATTGCGTTTGTATGAAAATTTCGATTGATATCGAATGCCCCAGCTCGTCATCAAAAACGACGATTAGACCCCAGAAGTCGATCTTATCTTTGAATAAAATAATTACTTTGTATGTCTTTAAATCCCTTTAATGTCCATCACTAACTTTTTCTCTACTAAACTTTGAAGCAAATCTCTCAATTTTTTCAAGACTAGTGAAAATTTTAAAATGAATTTTTTTCTTTTTATAGGTGAGAAACCTTTTCAATGTACTTACTGTGAAAAGGCGTTTAGTGTTAAAGATTATTTGACCAAACACATACGCACACATACGGGTGAAAAACCTTACACATGTCCCTACTGTGAGAAAAGATTTACACAACGTAGCGCACTCACCGTACACACCACTAAATTGCATCCCCTCTAGGAAAGGCCTAATGCCACAGATCGTAGAGCCAGTGGTGGAGGTGGAGGCAGTGGTCAGAGCATGACAGTGGTAGGCGTTGTTAGTAATTTAATTGGAGCAGCAATTGGTGGATCTGCACTACAAGTCGATAATAATAATGACGATAGACAGGAACGACGATTAATAATGGCCAATCATACAATGGATAGTGAAACGCAAACAACGTTATAAAAATAAGATACAAGGAGGGAAAAAATTAGAAAAAAAATTAACAGTATAATACGGTCATTGTAGAGAAGACATGGTCTCGTCTTTTGAAAAAAAACTATATCTTGTGAAGCAAACGTTGTAAGAAAAAAAATCAACAAAATGTGAACAAATGATTAGTTTTAGTGATATACAAATGCTTTTTTTTAAATTAGATATTGTTAATTAAGATCGAGTTCCCTTCTTTAATAACTCTGAATCAGTGAATAACAAATACTGCAACAATCATAAGGGTTTTCTTTTTTTAATTTTTTATTATGTATGAAATGAGAAAATCCTCTAAAATTTAGACTTCAGTCTTTAATAATATGTAAGCATTAATTAACGAAACAAACAAAAACACAAATGTTTAGTATATTTTATTTTAATGTAGCTAAAGAAAAATAAAAAAAAACAATGACATTTTTCTAACTCAAAGTTACAATTAATAATTTAATTATATTGTAAATTATGAGCCTCATTTATGCAACATTGTGATGCAAATTGTAGACAAATAATACAAAGTGTTATTAGAGTTTAAGTTGTTAAAAATATTTATTTATATTTTAGTTATAAACTGAATTGAGTTTATTTATGTATGTATACATACATACATATATGCATATAAAAAACAAATAGTTTAATTTAATTTTTGTTTGTTTTAATTAATCAAAATTTTTATTGATATTATACCATGTTATTACCAATCATCACAATGTTCCAAGATAATCAATCGTTTTAAGGCTCGCGATCTATCTAATCTATTTTACCCAGTTTTCCTTTTGTTTTTGTACACTTATTTTCTCTTAATTTTTAATATTTTTGAAGATGTTAAAAAATTAAATTTGAATTTTTTTGTAAATTAATATTTTATAAAAACATGTTTAATTTTATTTTTTCCTTTGTTTAGTTTTTCAATTTAAATTTAGTTAAAAAATATTTATGAAACGAAGAGATGATTTTGAAGAAACGAATAACAATACAAGAACTTTAAAAAAGTTTTTGAAAGTTATTGAAAAAAAAACAAAGATTGCTTTATTTTTTTATTGTTCTTTAAATGAAAGTGTTAAGTCTCAACAGAGCAGGATCTCGGTTGGTTTTTTACAACAACAACTTTTTTTAATTATTATTACATTTTTATACATTTAAAACGAAAAGCTGATTCTTTATTTAAAAAAGGCTTATTTTAATTATTAAACTGTTTCTTGTAATTATTTATTTTTATTTATTTTTGTTAATTATCTTGTTACTAATAAAAAAATTATATTGCTTTTTCTAATTAAACAAAATCTATTAAATATTTATTTATTAATAAAGCATGATGTTTTTCAAAAACAGTTTCCACTACAAGTCTCAGTTTGAAAACAAAACAAATCAAGTTTATGTTAATTAATTAATTATTTGCATTTTTTTATAAATTGTTTAAATCTTAAGAAGTTGTTTTATAGTCTAAAATTTTTAAAAACTCGATCTTTTCAATTCAATAAAATAAGAAAACTTAACAGCTTTAAAACACAAATTGAAAAAAAGAAAACCAACAATAAATACACACTACTTTTTTTTTTGCTCTTATTAACAACAACAAAGCAAACATGTATATTGTATTTGGCATAAAAAAATATTTCTGAAAGAAAAGATTATGGCTATTTCTGAGAATTATCATTAGGGAGACATAATGTTTTTTTTAATTTGTCAGAAAGTTTTATTGAAAATTTATACAAAATGGTGTGCTACAAATATTTTCCACTGCAGCAAGAAATACGTAAATTTTCTAGTTATGTAAGTGCACATTGATTCTCTCTTGAAAGTTCCGTACAGTCTGCCAGGAGATGTACAATTAATTATAAGGAGGAGTTTGGTCAAAAATATTGAATGATATTCCTCATTAGTTGAAATTTTAGAGTTAAGCGAAATGTACGGCATTTCTTTCTTAGGGCCATTATTACAACTTAAAGTTAGTGAAAAGAAGGATTTTATCGTACGTATAAAAAGTTTATCATTAGCAAAATTTTACTTTAACCTAAAGTTACAGGGAAGTTTATCCTACCTGGTAAATTAAATTCAATTTGTAATAATGAGAAGCTTTCTATAACTCCGATAAAATCCTACTTTTAACTAACTTTAAATTGTAATAGTGGCCCTTAGAAAAAAAAAAACATTTTTGTATTAATAATATTCACTTATTGCGCTGATTTACACGGGCATAATTGTGCTGGCATAACATGCCAGTTTGTTGGTGAGAGAGGCAAAGAGAGCGGTTTTGCGGTTGGCATAACTTTTCAACCAGCTACAACCCCGCATTAGCAGCATAAAACCAATACATACACAACTTAAAAAACAGCAAATGTTAAATGAATACTAAAAACACTAACACACACAAAGCTGTGTATACGTATACATTTTGTGCCAGATGAATTAGTCCCGTGTAATTTGGAAAAGAACAAAACTTGTGCGGCTTAAAAATTGTTCTCGTCTAAACTACCTCATTGAGATACTTGTGTACCTTATGGTCTATTTTAGTCAGTTGCATGTTTCTATCGATGTGAATGAAACAATTTATTTTTTCATGTTATACTCAACATTTCGTTGATAGTGTTTGTCGACTTCATCAGTAGTAGGATTTTATTAAATTCAGTTTAATAAAAAATAAACTAATTAAAGTAAAACTATGGGCCTTTTCGAAAATGCATCACTGCTCTGCACAATACGAGCAAACTTTAAAATGCAATATAAGTACGCTCATATTTTTTTTAGTAGTAGCAATGTTTGTACCTCATATTTGACATTTATTTATGCGTTATCTACTACTTCAGCGAGAAATTTGACAGCGCAGTGATGCATTTACGAACGGGCCCTAAATTACAGAACTTTACACGACGAAAAATTCGATGAGTAAATTCACCGAATAAGTAACAACTGTTATAATTGATAAAATGGTTTACTGTTTGTGTAATAAGAAAAAAATTATTTGTTAGTCGTTGTTCACCGGGGTAAGAAATAGATATTAGTCTATTCCAGAATTCGCCGCTCATGGTGAATTTCGAATATGTTATGTTAAAACGTAATTACTGATTAACTACATTTTCTCTACTTCCAAAGTATCAATAAGCGTTAATTTTTTAATTTTCACGAAGTGTTTATTAACAACATTCAAATAATTAATTAAGAAGTTATTTCAAGTTTTTAAACGCTATTTGGTAATGCCTTACATGTTGATCTAAAGAAGGAAGTTTGCGTTGACCTATGCAGTACATGCTGTACACACGCAGATGTTTATTTCGTCCGAGGGCTTTCAGAGAAATTGATTAGTCGCCCATATTACTTTCACTATCACATATTAAAAAAAAGCACATCGACTTCCGACCGCCATGACTGCTGGTGAGTTTTTCACAACTCTATAAAAGTAATAAATAATTAGTTCCTTTGGACTTACTGAAAGGATCATACAAAAATCAGTTTTACTTAACATCATGCAAAAAGCTTCGGATTCACTGAATATGTAAAAATCTTTAATGATCCGGATCACAAGTTCGGGATCTCATTTACTTCCTAGGAAGATCTTTTTGATTGGTAAATGATAATTTTCTCTTAGTTCTCAACACAATTGGGGGTTTATTTAAAATAAAAAATACGGACTCTTCATTATAATTACATTTGTACACATTTGAACTTTTTCTCTGGTCGCTTCAATTTAAAATTAACGAGAGTCTACTGTATATGCCACAAATATGTATGTACTACATACGTATGTACATTTGCGTTTCGTTTCATCTCAAAACTTTTAGATTTTTGCGTTCCCATTCTTTTGTACACATTTATTTCCTACTGATAAAAATTATGGTCTGCTTTCATTTAACTTTACCCAAAAAGTGAAAAACAGTGTAAAAAAATGCCAAGGTGAACGTGCTTAAAAATTAATAATAATAGAAATGTGCCATCTATTCGACTCCACTGTGATTAATTGCCTGTCCCACGATGTCACTAGCAAACGTTCGAATGACAACTTATATTGAAAACAACAACAAATTTTCTAATGTTATTGTTGTTTGCAATACAAGTTGTCATTCAAACGTTTGCGAGTGACATCGTGGGACAGGCAATAAATGTTATTGCTTAAAGTAAGTTTTCACTAACTATTTTCCTTTTAGCTTTAAAACATATTTTCGCCATCCCAATCAAAGTTCGGTTGCCATCCATAATCGAGCCATTAAACTTTCTACCTTCACCATATCGTACTACTTCCTCTAAATAACGTCAATTCACACACTGTAAAAATCTTACATCATTTTCTATACTATTTCGCAAAAAAAAAAAATATAGTTGTTTTGTTTTTTCTGGAAGAAATATCTTAGTATATAATTAGATGGTAGTTTTATAGTTGTATCCTTCCTTGTGATATGAGAGTAAGTATGTTTATGAAATCAAAAAGCTTTTTGCCTATACTGAATATTTGTAAATTTTTAGGTGATTATTTGTCACAAATCTTAAAAAAGGAAAATTAAACAAACAAAAAACTTATGTCTTCTTAGCAAAGCTTAGAATTTGACTTTAACGCCAAAATAACTTCATAAAAATAATATTCATAGACAGAATTTACTGTTAATCGACAAAACTATGGTATGCAAAAAGGCGTAGCAGATACACTTTTTAGGTATTTTATGTTTAACAACAATATATGTACTTATCTGTGGCAAAAAGGTTTTTCCTTGAATGCTTGAGTCGAGATAAGCTGATTTTGAGTTAATGATAACTCCGTAATCTGCATCTCAATTAATTTGTGCGATTTTTCAGAAAGTTTTAGCACTATGACTTGCGACTTATATTTTTTACGTTCCTTTTCACAATGTATGATTAAGAGTTAAGGCTCAGTTAGCCGACTGTAATGTAAAGTAACTGCAACAGTAAGAAACAGCTGATCGATTTTGTTATGTGAAAAGTAATGAAAATGGTTATAGAGATGTAATGTAACGTAACCTAATTTTCATATAAAAATGTCGATCAGCTGTTTTCTACGTTACAGTTACATTACATTACAGTCGGCTAACTGAGCCTTTAATGTGAACTTTAACTGACATACAAAACTTGCCGTTAAAGCCCCTGTTAGCTTATATACGGTGCTGCAATCAGCATTAAGGCTCAGTTAGCCGACTGTAATGTAAAGTAACTGTAATGTAGAAAACAGCTGATATATATTTTTATATGAAAAGTAGATTACGTTACATTACATCTCTATAACCATTTTCATTACTTTTCACATAACAAAATCGATCAGCTGTTTCTTACTGTTGCAGTTACATTACATTACAGTCGGCTAAATGAGCCTTAACTGAGCCTTTAAGGCTCAGATAAAACATGAAACCATTTAGGTGTAAAATATCTATGCATGAACAGTCGTAAAGCAGCTCTGGGCGAGTCAACATCACGCGTCGTTGGCAATTATTTCTTAAATGCAACCAGGCCACTGTTGTTTGTTGGCCTTCGAGAGTTTTGCGTCTCACTCGCACTGGTTGACTGGTCTGCCATGGATTACCGTATAATCTTGCGGTTCTTTTGTGGAATTTCCTTAACAACCACGTTGCTACTTCCTATGTGAAGGCATAGGTCGTGTACAGTCAGTCACAAAAACATTTTTAAGAATACTGTTAACAACATCATGGACATATGGTCTTAGTCACCTGTCCATTTTTGTGCAACCATATTCTGCAAATTTACTTTGCAGAATATGTACTATAAATAAATAAATAAATAAATCTATGCATGAATTTCCAGTAAAGGAAAAAATTTAATATCAAAATCAACTAATTTATTGATATTGATGTCCTGAAATTACACAAAAATATGTATCTATTTGAATATCAAAAAAAAAAGCTTTTTCGTTTTCGCAATTTGATTTCGTGCGACACGCGCCCATCTTTATTGTATACTATTGTTTAATGTAACAGCTTTTCCCGTTTCCTTTTCGAAACTGGGGTTGTTGAATTTCAATTTAGAGCATAAACCATTTAAGATATTCCATAAATTATTCTTTCACAAACTTTATCCTTATTATAATATTATTCATTATAATTATATTATTATTAAGCCATAACTTGTTCTTTCAGCCTTATTTTTTAGATTTCTACTAAAATTTATCAACAAAAATGCAAACAACTCAAAAAATTATAATTATACAACACGAAAGAAAGCAAGCACAAGACAATTTTTTATACATACTATAAATAATTAATAGATGCTAATTAAAATAAAAAGTACACTTTTTTTAAAAAAATATTTTTAAAATATTTTAGTGACAAAAATTAAAAACAAAAAACCAAATATGCTAGCTCTAAACTAAAAATATATATTTAAGGATAAAAATTTTAATATTTACCAATTCTCTTTAAAAAAAATTATATATGTATGTACATAGAAATACATACTATAAATGTATATAAAAATAAAGCAAACATGTGCAAATATTTTTAAAACAAATAAAAATAACACTATAGAAGGTTTAGCAAGTATGTATGTAATTGAAAAAACTAAAATTACGAAGAAAAAAAAAGAGAAAATATTTTTTTTTAGCTTTTTTATTTCTAATTACACATTTTGTTTTTTCTTGTTCAAAACTTCAACAACACCAATTATTATAGGTAAATATTGCAATATTTTTGAAAATATAAATACATATAGAGATATAATTAAAATAAAAAAATAATGAAAATGAAATAGAAAACTTTAATATTTTTTCCATCTAAAGTAGACGCAAAATTGAAAGAGAAATTAATTAGTAAAAAAATTAGACGCCTAAAACTAACTTTGCATTGTAATTATTAATTATACATTTAATTATTAGGTCGACACAATACGAAAATTACAATTAAAATTAAAAATAAATTTAATTATTAATTGATAAAAAAATTGAGCTAAATTGCAAATAAAATTTAAATAATGTCAGTAGCAATGAAATGAAAATAATGAAACAAATAAAAAAATAATAATAATTATCAAAGACGAATATTTATTGAGTTAAATTTTCAACAAGTCGGATTAGTTTGATAATTTAATGCCTGTATTGTCGTTGTCAACTCAGTTTGGTCATCTGAGAGTCAACTCAACATTTGCACAACCATTTTTATATTGCGAATCACCATAACCGTTATTTTGCTGCGGTTATATCTTTAAAAAAGAGCAGGAAAAATTTCTAAATTTCGGAATAATGCCAATGCGTTGAACGCTTTCAAAAATATCGCTTTAAAAAGTGTGATAAGTTTCGATGAATTTCGAAAATCATTCAAATCAATTCCAATTTATTTACCGATTCTGAGGTTAGATGATCTCTTGGCCATCGTATTCACCAGTCTCAGTTGGGCCCTTGCAAGTTTCGTCACCATTTATGTGATACAACTTAAGCAATATTAAACATTTCATGCCCGAAGTCCTTTCCTTACAAGCTTAAAAAAGCGTTGAGAGAAATTCTTTGAAGCAATATTTACAAACCTTATGAAAATGTGCAAATAATTTCCCAATAAAAGATTTCTTTTGCTTCATGTTATTATTTTTTATATATTGTTATAATTTCACTTATTTGAATTGTATTGTACATTTTAAATATTTTTATATATATGTATATTTTTATTAATTTTCTTTTCTTATTTTATACATTTCAAATTTGTTCCACATAATCTACAGATTATATATATTTAACTAATTGTTTTTTTTTTTTCTTTTATAAATATGGTTCGACATTTTTGTTTTAAATATGGATAAAGGCTACTCAAAGCATAACTAAATTTATAATTATAATTTGTTTAAAAAAATATTAGTGAAATGAGCATAATCCTTCAAAGTTGTATAAAAAATGGAATTGGAAATTGTTTGTTAGATTCAACTTTATTTCCTAAGTTAGGTAGAAAAAAATTGTCAGTAAGTACCTTTTTAAATATTATATGTATTTAACATAAAATATGATTACAATGATTATTAATATTTGTTTTATTACAGTGATTTCTTATTTTTAAATCCTCTTTTTTCGGCTAAGTATTGTATAGTGTTCAATATATAAGTATGTATGTATGAATGTATGTGTTTATATGTATGTATGTATGTATATATGCTACATTTAGTATATATGAAAACGAAATATTTTATAGAATTTTATGTATGGCTAATATGAGTATTATTATTTTTTCCACTTATTTGTTTAAGAAGACATTTTTATTATTATTATTAAATATTACTAATTTCAACCTAAACTTTTATCATATTCACAAAGACAATTTTTGTATTATTGTACTATTTATTTTACTCGACCGTTTCTTCTTTATTTATTTTAATATTTTTACACTCAAACATTGTTGTAAGTAATATCATGTAGTAGTTAGTAATATTTTATACCAAATGTTTGGTTAAAAACAATTGTGGCGCCTAGGTTAATATAATGGAAATAAATCTCCTTAAGACTGCGTTCACACATAGCAATTTCTGTTCAGCAAACTTTTGATTTCATAGGGGAGAGAGAGAGTCACAAGTTATACAAAAATGTCACGAGGCGGCAGATAAGTGTATTTTTCTATTTGTCTCGCTTTCCTTGCAATTTTTTGGGCTTTTTTTGTTTTAATTATTCTTTCTAGTGCAATAAAATTTCAACGTGTTTTATTAGCTATGGTAATTGATAAGTAGTAATACACCACAATAACAAATGCACTATATTTGTCTCTTTTTTCCACGAATTTTAAAACACCTGATTCGAGGTTTGTTTTACCTGGAACTTTTTACACTTCTGTATATATTCTGTGACCTATTCTAACTACTGACTCGATTGCAAAATACCAATTGGTAAAAAGTTAAGAGCGGACATCGGATTTCAAAAGCCGATTTCTGCGACTCGGCTTGTATTTATAGCACTGTGCCCAAAAAAAATACCGCTTTTAACTTTTTTTACACACATCATTTTATATTCAGATCATTTAATTTTGAAGATATGGATTTATTATCATTATTTTTGCTTTAGGCGCCATTGTGCAGCAACTGTAAATGCCACCAATATTAACAAAAAAAAAAAGAAAACTAAAAAAATTCACAATTTTAACTGTTAACGATAAGGGTGAGAGAGAGAGAACGAGGTAGTACAAAAATCATAATTGCTAATTACAATCCTTTAAAATTAAATAGATAAAAGGCCTTATATATAAAAAATTATTAAGGCTTTATAAAAGCTTAATAAGAAAAATTTTTGTTTATGAAAATCTGGGGGTCCATTCCGTAATTCGAAACGAAAGCAAATGCTTTCGAATTGTAATGTTAATAATACACGAACTCGAAAGCAATTCTTTCGTTTATAAATACAGAGTAGACCACCTGTTTTTTTAACCCCTTATTAAGCCTTAATAATATTTATTAATAAGGCTAAAACTGTTTCATTAGTAATAAATATCGCTCATTTGGATTTTTTAGTTAATAATGCAGAACTAGTTCTCGTATTGGTTAAAAATTTCATAAAATTATCTTGTACGAGTATACTCAACTTCTGAGAGAGAAATGCAATTTTCTTTTCCAATTAAATTGCGTGTAGATTAGAAATTTTAAACTCGTTTTCTGTCAAACTAATTTATTTTTTTTAGTTATAACGTTGTTGTAGCAAATGAGCGATATGTAAATATTTGGTCGTATAAGGGAGAAGGTTGTTATAGTAGCAGCAGAGTTAATGCCTACATACGTATACGATTCTAATTATAATCCTCAATCTCTGCTTACGTACCGTCTGGTTAGAATCCTTTTAGACACGCAAAGTTTACTTTGCATTATCTCAATTCAGCTGCAGGAAGACAGTTCAGACAGTGAGACTTTGCAAAGTAAACTTTCTGTGTCCAAAAAGGGGGTGTTAGCAAATAGGCCGTTTGACGAATGGTCAATCTACAAGATAAAATTATTAAAATAAATGTTTGCAAGCAAATCAATATGGATATTTGTGGAAATTTAGTTCGCAAGCAAACTGATGCGCGTCGCTCATAACATCGAAAGTACTGGACGGATTAAAAGCGATGCGCTTTGTAAAGTTATGTTTTTTTATAATTTGAACAACTTCTTGAATAGTTTCCATTAAAAAACTCCTATTAAACGTAACCAAGATATCTAAATTTATTTACTAAAAGTATGACAAATATTTCTTTTGATTATATTGTATGATAGACATGTTTTCATACGAGTGGAATGGGATTTTATGGGAGGCAAACCCTAAAAAGTTGTACGTCAATGTGTTTAATTAGTAAAGAACAAACGACAATGACAAGACTGTTGTAAATGGAACAATTGGTAAAATTGAGCTTTCATTACAAAAAAATGTTTCAGCAAATTGTACTACGATGAATCAAAATAATTCACATATTCCATTTGCACTGAAAAATATGTATGTGTGTATGTATGTATGTATATAAAGCTAAAATTTGCATTAACTGATACCACACATAGTGGCCTAAACACAAGAACGCTGATGATGAAGGTGTAGCGACCTTCGAAAACTGCTAATTGTTCCGCTTGCTAGTGTTTGTCAAAATATTTGCAATATCACATGTAATTTGGCGTACTTTAGACTAATCGAGAAACATTTAAAGTTTTAAAGAAAAATAATTAAACCAAAAAAAAAATCATTATTTGTTAGTGAAAGCATTTTATTATAAGTACTCTGATGTTTACCGAATGCGATGATAGAATTATTATAAAATTATGATGTTATTGCATTTAGGAATATGTTTTTATTTATTTATTTATAGTACATATTCTACAAAGTAAACTTGCAGAATATGGTTGCACAAAAATGGACAGGTGACTAAGACCATATGTCCATGATGTTAAGGAGTATGTTTTTTGTTTTTTTTTTGTTTTGATATTAGATTTGTGGCGTATACTTTTTATTAAGACCGCTTAAAGAGCTATTTATTTTGATTTAAGTGGTTTGAAGGAAATTTATAATATTTTAAGTTTAATAACAACTATTCTGTTTGTTTGATTTCTAAAAAAAGGAACTGAAAGTTAATTTAAATTAAAGCAATTTTTTATTAGTCATTTTATACCCTCCAAGTTGGTAATCAACAATTTAAATGTTCTTTAAAAAGTTTACTAAAAGATAACCTGTTTATAAAATATTTGTTTTCAAGATTATTTTGTCTAAAAATGCTTTTCGAAAACTAGGATGTACACAAATATATTAAAAAAAATCATGTTATGAAATGTTCTTTTCAAAAAGTAATTTTTTAGAGTTTTGAATAAAATGCTTTGTTTAAAAGCGTACTTTTAATGAAATTAATTTTTAAAAAGTAGTTTTTAATGTACTTTTTTCAAAACGGTGAATTTGTTTTCCAAAATATACTTTTTCAAATAGATGCGTTTTATGAAATGTACTTATATGAAGAAACTTTTTACAAAATTTTATTTTCTAATGATATTTTGTAGTATATTACTTTTAATCTTAAATCTTTTTTAACGAAACGTTTCCAAATGTACTTTTTAAAGTTTTTGTGTATATTTTTAAAGGTGTATTTTTCAAAAGAAAACTTTTTTAAATATGTTTTGTACGAATACTATTTTGTTTAAGACATATTCATATCAAGTGGAATCCCCTGAATTCGCTTTGAAAAATTGATATTTGGGATGTCGAAAATTGTACTGAAAAATGTGTGCTGACATCTGCGAGACATTTAAATTATAATCGGTGGAAATAGTCACCTGGATAGTCGAGACCACCTGTTATGGATTAGCCTTTTATTGAAAAGAATACATTTAAAAAAAAATTTTTTTAAATGATTTCTTATGTACATATATTTGGGGGATTCAAACGGTAGTCTTAAGTGTCATAATGTTTTAAAATTTGTTAAAAAAAAACCACAAGCAAAAACAAATATATTAAAATAATTCAAAACATTATGACACTACCATTATGACTACCGTTTGAATCGCCCAACTATTTTTAAAGTTCTCTAAGGTTGGGAAAAATGTATGTACTAGTTAAAAAGATTTTGCCTTGTAAAGCTGGAGGGTAACATAATATTCAATCTCCATGAATATTGCGCTCATACTTATCATATTTTTCCTGTAGCGTTTATCTTTATCCTTCTAACCCAAAAACTTTAAGGTGGGCTTATATTAGCCGAATTCACAATCTTGTGCATGGTCTTGCATCGTAGCATGTGCAAAATGTATAGTAAATTTATACTCGCCACTTAACAATTCTTAGTGGTGAGTGTCAATAAGCTAAACATTTTGCACATGCTACGATGCAAAACCATTTGCACAAGACTGTGAATTGGGCTATTGTTTTTTAAGTGTTAGAGAGTTATGTATTATGTATTCTGTCGCTAGATAAATTCTTTTTAAACATGCGTACATAAATTACAAAAAAATTAATTTTCATTGTTAAACTTATAATTGTGTTTTTAACCGATTTCTAAAAAAGGGCATGATTCTTTAATTTCGGTTGTATTGTATTTTTTTATTTCATATAATCTTAAAATGCTTCATATCAAATTTTGTACAAATTATTTTAATAATTTATTTTATATATTTTTAATATTTTTTTTTAATTTAATTCTTTCATTTAAAATAAAGTAATTATTTATTCTGGCTTATGACTGACTTACTGTACTGCCGTATTCTAAGAAAATTAATTTGGATTTCAAGTATATGTTAAAAGAAAATTTCCATACAAATTAAATTTTTACTAAAACACACTTGAAATACAAATTAATATTTTTAGAATACGGCCGTTAATGTTTTTGTGTTGAGTTTGGATTTAATATTTCTTTTCAATTTATGTGTATGTTCTTTCGTACGATATAATCAACAAATATTAATAAGTTTCAAACCATCATAGGATTCAATAATATAATGAATGTCCCAAAAATTTCAAATATTTACACATAAGGTTATTTTAATTTTTATTTTGCAATTATATTATATTAATTTTCTTAAGGATTATTTGGAATATGAGACTATTGAATGTGAAACGGCTGAGTGAGTTAGCATTGAGTGTGAAATACCTGATATTTCGGCATAAGTATCTGTGGGGCCTTCATTACTGCACACGGAGTCCTCGGGTGTTCTTGATGGTTCGGCTTCTGTTATTTCCATGTCCTGTTGATGCTTATTACTGCGATGTTTGGCACTCAAGGCCTAGAGAAAATATTTAAATAATTCAAATTAGCTAAAAGTTTATATATGTATGTATGCAGATTATTTAAAAATTTTTCCTGTGTTTATTTAACAGTAACA
The DNA here is from genome assembly GCA_949987645.1 of Tachina grossa. Lineage (NCBI taxonomy): Eukaryota > Metazoa > Arthropoda > Insecta > Diptera > Tachinidae > Tachina > Tachina grossa. The sequence goes on from OX465275.1 coordinate 32,230,834, forward strand.
TGCGTTTAAGTGTTTTTTGCTTTTAAAAATATTACAACTCTTTAATATTTAAAAAAAAAGCAAAATAGTTTAGTTTGTTTTTCAAATTGGTAAATTTTTTAATAAATCTGTTATCATGAATATTTTTTTTTTCTATTATACAAATCTTATGGTTGTTAAAGAAATGTTAACAATATAGAAAATAAATACTCTTAAAAAATATCAGCATGAGTTTATAATATAATTTTTTTCAAGTTTTATGGGCCTTTTTAAAACACTTTTAATTTAATATTTTCTGTGGGAAATTCCTAAGTAAATGGGAAACTTTTTTTTAAATGAACTGATTGATTATGAAAAATTTACAAGATATGTGTGTAAATACAGTAGAATCCCAATAATTTGTAATCGAAAGGTACCAGCTGTTTTTTACGACCCTGCAGAAAATTTGGTGACAATTGATCCAAACGCACTCGTCCGATTACTTGAGAAAATGGAAGTTTTATCAAAAGTAGGGAGTAGTGTATGGTGAAAAAAGTACACATCGTGTAAATGGTTATACATGTATTCAACATTTTTGTGATGTATCATCTTAATCTTCAGTCAATTTGATTGGGAATCTGTCTAGTATTATAGTAAACGGTACTGAACAAAGTTGATTGCTCCCTCCAATGAGATAGCCAAACCACGCTGCGACCAGTCCCTTAACTATAGATAGATTTATGTTTTTGTAATATGAGTGTCCCTGTGGTCGACTGGGTAGTGCGCAAGCCTGTCATGCCGGAGGTTGTCAGTTCGAATCCCAAAAAAATCTCTGCATAATAATAAAATATAATTGCATTTGTACTCGTAACAATAAAAAAAAAATTATAAATTTTCAATTGTTACAGTTAAATGTCGGAATGAAATTTATTAATATAATCTAGGCGCACGGCAGTGCGCCAGGCCAAGTTCCGGCCAATGCACGCAGTGTGTATATTTACAGGAAGCCATTCGAGCTGTTTTTACCCCCCTCATAACTTTGTTCCCCGCGACCGTAAAATTATCAAATTTAAATCATAATTAGAATAAATTCATGTAACCTCACATGCAAATTTGAAAGTTTTACTATGAAAGGTTCCGGAGATATGAAGGTGCAAAAAGTGTATATTTTAAGACATACTCACTGACTCACTGATCACTCATCAAATTGATGAAGCACTTCCGCTATAGCTAGAGAGCTAAGATTTGGTACACGTGTAGATCTAGGTGAGCAATGAACTAGAAAAATCTGAAAACCCGAAAATTTTAACCAAGGGGGTTAGGCTACGCCCATAAAAATTAAAATTTGTGCTAGTGAGCTGAAATTTGGTACAGAGCTAAGTCTAGGTGAGCAATAAACAAAAAAAAAATAAAATCCAAAAATTTTGGCCAGGAGGGCGGGCTACGCCCATAAAGGCTAGAATTAAAAAAGCAAATCTAAAGCGCTTAATGGAAGCTATTTTATTGAAATTCGGCATACATACTTCGATTGGGCAAGCCTAAAAATTTTTCATTAAAAAAGTGGGCGTTGACACGGCCATACAATTTCAACCTCATTTTCGTGTTCTACGGCTCAGCATATTTAGATATACTATTTCTGTATGTATTATTATCCGTTTGCAACGAATCTTGACACAAATAATAAACACTGGCCGAAAAAAATCTTAAGTTTGGAAAAGTTGGCATGGTTACGCCCATAAATATTAGAAATTAAAAGTTACGCTAAGGAGCTGAAATTTGATAAATGAGTAGGTATAGGTGAGAAAACAATAAGAAAAACCTGAAAACCCAGAAATTTTAGTCAGAGGGGCGGAGCTGCGCCCATAAAAATTAAAAATTAAAAGTTGCGCTTATGAGCTGAAATTTGATACACAAGTAGGTCTAGGTGAGAAACCAACTAGAAAAATCTGAAAAACCAAAAAAAATTCTCAGAATGGGCGGGGCCACGCTACTATTGTTTGAACATAAAAACTTACAGCGATATTAATAAAACTTATTAAAGCTTTCTAAGAAAAATTTCTTATGAAAATTTGTGTTGAAACCCTTTTATAAAGCCTTAAAAAGTTATATTAATAAGGCTGTTAATATACAGCTTTTAACTTAAGCAATTTTAGTGAAACTTTGCACATACGTTGTAGGCGTATCACTCCCAAAAAATTTTAGCCTTGTGTTTAATCTACTTCGGTCTAGCATATTTTAGAAGAAAATTATCATGAATTATAAGCGCTGCTCACAACAATATTGTGAGTTTAAAATAGTAGGAGGGTAATGCTCATAAAATTATAAGGTATAGTTCACGCTAAAGAGCTGAAATTTTATATAAAAGCAATTGTAGGTGAGTAAGCCAGTGGGAAAATCTTAAAACCAAGAAGTTTTATCCGCTAAAACTCTAATTTGCGCTAGAGAGCTGAAATGTGGTACACAAATTAATCTAGATTAGAGATCACTAAAAAAATTTAACAAACAAGAAGTTTCAATCAGGGGTTGGGAACAAGCACTGTAAACACAAAATTAAGTTAAATTTTATTGAAACTTTTCATACACATTGCACTTGTCCAAAGTAAAAATTTCGTTTTGAAATTGGCCTTGACTACTTCCATAAATCTTAGCTTTTTCTTTCATGTACTTCGAGTTAGCAGTTTTTAGTCCATTACTCATGTCTTTCTCAATAGCTTTTTCTACAAAACTTTACATGAATCATAAGCACTAATAGATATAAAAGTCGGTGGGGCCAGGCCCATAAAAATTTTACATAATATTATACTGTAGAAAGCTGACATTTTGTAAACAAATAGTCCTAATTGATTTACTCAATCGGAAAATCCAAAAATTAAAGCACCACCTACTATATTGAAACTTTGCATGCAAATTGGGAATATCCTTTTGATTTATGTACTTCGGCTAAGCAGACTTTAATATGTAAATATATTGAGAAAATAGGCGGGATCACTCCCACTAAAATTGACGCTGTATTTTCCATGTTTCTTTCCAGACGACTCTTAACAAATTACGTACACACTGGCGACCCGTTGTAACAACACAATAATTCATTTTTAAGGTGTACAATCCAAAACTCATCACGCTCTAACCCATTATTTTATGCAACTATGAAATTTTTAACTGGCACAGTGATCATAAATAGAAATAAAACTCCCTAGAAATTTTAAGTTTAAAAAATGTTATCATAGAAAATTTTTCAAAAAGTAGTCAGATCCTCAGAAAAACATAAATGTGAAAAAAGGCCAAGTTCCTATCAAAAATTTCGGCCATCAAAAGCAGTGAGATATAAATTTTGACCAAGTTCTTGTTTGGCACAAAACCTTTCACTAATATATGCTATGCATTATATACATTTGTAATCGTAAGTGTGTCATATAATTTTTAGATAATCTGCTAACTTGGCAATATTTTTGCCTTTCTAAAAGGGAGAGAATAATGTAACGGGTGTTTTTTAGAGGTATAGAACTTTAAATTGAAATAAAACACAAGAAAATCGTTTTAATGTCCATCAATTTGGCTTTATTGGAAGGATAATTTTATGCCATTAATTAAATATGATTTCGGGCATGTGGCCGCCGCGGCTGGCTCGAATAAAGCCAATTCTACAGGTCCAATTTTCAACCACTTTTTCGAGCATATGGGGCCGTATGTTGGCAATAACGCCACGAATGTTGGCTTCCAAGTCCCCTAACGTTTATGGTTTGTTGGCGTAGACGAGCGACTTCACATATCCCCAAAGAAAATAATCCAATGGTGTCAAATCACACGATCTTGGTGGCCAATTGACAGGTCCATTCCGTGAAATTATGCGCTCATCGAATGTTTCCTTCAATAAATCGATTGTGACGTGCGCTGTGTGGCATGTAGCGCCGTCTTGTTGGAACCACAACTCATCCACATTCATGCCATCCAATTCGGGAACAGAATAGTCGATTATCATGGCTCTATACCGGTCTCCATTAACGGTAACTGACTCTCCATCATTATTTCGGAAGAAGTATGGCCCAATGACTCCACCAGCCCATAGAGCACACCAAACAGTCAGTTTTTGTGGATGTAATGGCGTCTCAAGGGTCTCATGTGGATTCTCTTCACTCCAAATGCGGCAATTTTGCTTGTTGACGTAGCCATTCAACCAAAAATTAGCCTCATCACTGAACAAAATTTTGCGATGAAAATCAGCATCGAGATCAATCTCATTTTCGGCCCATACACCAAAATCACGACGCATTGCATGGTCTCGCGGCTTTAATTCTTGCACAAGCTGGATCTTGTAAGGTCGCAAGCCAAGATCTTTGCGCAAAATCTTCCATAAAGTTGATGGACAAAGCTCCAATTGCTGTGCACGGTGGCGAATCGATTCATTCGGGTCCTCTTCAACACTTTGCTCTACAGCGGCAATTGTTTCTTCGGTGCGCACTGTTCGACGTCTCTGCGGATGCGTATTATCACATAGAGTAAACGTAGTGCGAAAACGATCCATGGTTAACCGAATTAATTGCTCTGATGGACGATTATGTCGACCATAAAATGGACGGAGCTTGCGGTAAACTTCGCGAACTGAACCATTATTTTCGAAATAAATTTGCACGATTTGCAAGCATTGTTCTTTTGTCAACCTGTTCATGATAAAATGGCAAACCAAACTAAATATTAATCACTTGACAGCTGACAAAATGGCCGCCAGTTAAAAAAGTGATGCCAACTTAAAGTTCTATACCTCAATAAAAAACACCCATTATATTTGTTGATTTGTTTGCAGATTATCTAAAAATTATATGACACACTTACGATTAAAAATGTATATAATGCATAGCATATATTAGTGGGAGGTTTTGTGCCAAACAAGAACTTGGTCAAAATTTATATCTCACTGCTTTTGATGGCCAAAAATTTTTGATAGGAACTTGGCCTTTTTCACATTTATGTTTTTGTGAGGATTATTATATTACACTATGTGACAAATTTTAGTGAAATTGTATTTCGCATTCTATTTATACGCTATCGATGTATTTAAGCTTTCAGGATGATGTTAGTTCAATTAAATAGACATATACCAACCAAGAGTACAAAATTTGTACAACAGTGGTCGCCAAACTTTTTTCTTGAGAACTACATTTTTTACATACACCAACCTTAATAATCGCCAAAATTATTATTAATAATAACATATTTACATAAATTAAGCTCTCTTTGCAAATTTCTAATACAACAAGTAATTCTGTGAGCAAAAGAAACTGAGTGATAATTTCACAAATTTGCAAATGGTCATATCTCGAAATCCACTTAATGGAATTTAAAATAAACAGCAGATTCGTGATCAGCGGATCAAAATCTTTAAAATTCGGGTACTAGTAGATGGTTTATTAACAAAAAATTTTTTGTCATTACGAAAATATGAGATTTTTTTGGATTTGAAAAATCCACATTTTTGCTGCAGAAAATGCATTTGGTGCGGAACTTTTTTTTTAAGAAATCAAAAAAGTAAAAACGCAGTTTGTCTTAGAATTTTTTCTGCATATGAAAACCTAGTGAGCTCTTCGCGTTTTGCAAATTTTTTATTTTCTGCATAAGCCTAATGTACATACATATATCGTGCCATAACCGCAAAAATAGCTTAAGCGACATAATTTTCAAACTTGAATTTGATCATTTGCGATCGTAAAAAATCGATTTTCGTCAAAAAAAAAACGAAAACCAAAAAAAATGTGTCGCTTAAGCTATTTCAGCGGCTATCTTGACAAACTAAAAAATCGCCTGCTATTAAAGACAAATATATGTATATGCAAAATAAATATTATAGAGTTGTAATAAATTTCTTTAATCTAACAGCCTTATTTATAAAAATTATTAAGGCTTTATAAAGGCTTAATAAGTAAAACTTTATATGAAAATTTGTTTTAAAAATCCTTTATAAATCTTTCATAATTTTTAGAAATAAGGCTGTAGGTATTTAGCTAAGATAATAATATAAAATTACTTAAATTTTGCACAGAAAGAGTAAAGAAATATTAAATTTTTCAATAGGAAATATACATCTATATAGACTTCAATTAAAAGGAAGAATAATCAAAAGATTAGAAAGGATATACATACAAGCAGTATTGGTACATAATTTTTTTGTTTTTTGTTTTTATTTGAGGGAAGTGAATAAAGTATTTAAAGGTTTGTGTACATTTGGAAAAATATTTTATTTTCGATGCAAAGGCGGTGGTAGTTTCGTATGAGTAGATGAATTTAAAGATTTAATTTTTATCATAGTGCAATACAACAAATTCAAGGATTTAAAAAAAAAAGCATCAGCATATGTAGTTAGTTAACTTGGAATAGTTTAATATGCTTTACACAAATCTGTATATTTTTGCTCCGAAACACGTGCACAATATGTATGAAAAGTGTTAATTTATTTTTGTTTGTTTTTTCTTTTTATTTTTTGAAGTGATTATGAAGTTGATCGCTTACCTTGTCTTTGCTTCCCTTTTTCTATAAATTTTATTTTTCGGGAATTTTGATTTATTGGTTAAGACGCGGGTGTTTATTTTGTATTGACAGTTTGATTTTAATGATAAAACATTAGAAATGTACAATATGTAAGTATACAAAAAATTATATACAAGGTGAGATAAATATTTTGTTGTCTATTTTTTTTTTGTTGGTTTATAATAGCAAATTAAGGATACTAACTAAGACTTACAAGTGTGACCCTATAAAACCAATTTAGATGGTTGAATATTAGTTTAATATTCGCAGGATTTTGTTTTATGTATATACACATATTTATATTGGATTAAATACAATTAACAAATATATTTACTTTTTTAAACTATATTCTGACTATGTTCGTTTTTTTACTTTATACATTTCTTTAAATAAACTTAATGTACAACTCAAAGGTTGCTTTAATTTAATTTGCTTACCTGAAGTGAAAATCTCCTGTGTCCTGCCTTACGCCCTCCTCGCCTTTTACTAATGTGTGGATTATCCTGTCGTAATGTCTTGTTTTTCAATATCTCCAGTTGAGTATACAGTCTAAAATGGGATATTTATAAAATAATTTAAATTATTATTATATCTTCCATGAGAACTTTTTAAATCAGGCTTCAGTTCACTCATTGTGAAATAATATTTTTTTATTATAAAAGGTTAAAGAAGAAGTACATTCAATGTTGCTGTAATTTATTTATTAATACAGCGAGTTTTCATTTTATTTCAAGTATAATATAACAATATAAAGTCTTAATTCAGCAGTATGAAAGACAGGAGGAGGAATACTATCTCTTTCTGTTTTTCTCCCAGCTGAATTAAGACTTTGCAAAGTAAACTTTGAGTGTCTAAAAGGGGTATAACACCGCGTTACACACATTCTGTCCTATGAACCAAATATACTTTTTCGGAAAGGGGAGAAAAAATAAAAATACACGTCAGAATTTTTTTTTTGTATAAAATATAAAGCTCGTAGTGTCCGTCTGTCTGAAAAACTTTGGATAAGTTTTTAACCCTTTTTCCGTGATCCAATTGAGCTGAGTTTTTGCAGGCAGACTCGTGGAAATGTCTGTATCATGTCAAATTTAAAAAAAATAGATTTTTATCAATTCTCAGATTTTTTTGAAATTTTTTTTTCTCTTTTTTCAGCATAACTTGAAGGGGCTCCAAATTTGTACAAATTTTTTAAACGTGTACATGAAAATCGCCGATACACGTGTATTTTTATTTTTTCTCCCCTTTCCGAAAAAGTATATTTGGTTCATAGGACAGAAAAAAAGTTCGTTTTTGCAACGCGGTGCAACAATGCACTTTGAAATCTCATTTAAAATATTTTCGTGCTTGAAACACAAGGAACTAGAGTTGAGCGATATTTAGAAACCTGTTACTTTTTCACAGCGATTGAAAAATCACAAATCACAACTGTGACTGAATTGATCAAGTAACAGGTTTTGGAAATATAGTTCTTTCATACAAACTGTTATTGTGCTTTCATGCTTACTTTACAGTAAATAAAACTACCACATTAATTTTTTTTATACCTTCAGCTTTTGTCAAGAAAAAAATCGTCAAATCGTGTCAAATCATCATTTCTGGTAACTATGTACAATTCACATTTTTATATTTGCAATTTTATTGTCTCTCTGCCTCTTATATTTTTTTTTATATTTATTCTCAATATTTGAACAGGGTTGATTGCTAATTGCTTGTTCTTGCTGCTCTTCTTATTAGTATTTATCAAAACACCAATACTAATAAATACTTTTAAAGCAGAAGAGCTGAAATGAGTTAAACCGTGATCACAGTCACTGTTTAATTTCACTGCTGCACTTCTTATTAGATTTTCTCAAAATAACAGAACTGCTACCAAAAAAAATACTGCTAAACTGTGATCACAGTCACAGTTTAAAAGAACAGCGATTTAGAAATCACATTCACAAGGAGCAACATTATTAACAAAGCACGCTATCGCTCATCACTACAAGGAACACATTCAAATGTGACATCAAGCATAGCAAAAATCTAATTTTTTTGAATTTTTTTCGCACAGAATTCTAAAAGTTGCACTTAGAAATAAGAAATATACTTGAACGATTAGAAAGATGGTACGATAGCTGCACGTGCAGGTCACTTGAGAAAACTTGAGACCCATTGCCGCAGATCACTCTAAATTAGTGATGAGTGATAGCGTGATTTTTTAATAATGTTGCTCCTTGTGAATGTGATTTCTAAATCGCTGTTCTTTTAAACTGTGACTGTGATCACAGTTTAGCAGTATTTTGTTGGTAGCAGTTCTGTTATTTTGAGAAATCTAATAAGAAGAGGAGCAGTGAAATTAAATACTGACTGTGATCACGGTTTAACACATTTCAGCTCTTCTGCTTTAAAAGTATTTATTAGTATTGGTGTTTTGATAAATACTATAAGAAGAGCAGTAAGAACAAGCAATTAGCAATCAAAACCGTTCAGGGAAGGAAAATGACTTCTTGGATTTTGTACCAACTATGAAAATAAAATGTATTTTTTAGACCATGACGGTACCAATTTTTAATATTTATTAATAAAAACAGAAACGTAAAAAAATTAGTATAAAAATAAAGAAGTTTACTATAAAAAACAGAAACTTAACACAAAAAAACATTAAATATTACATTCATAAAGGTAAATTCGTAGATTCGATTATTATATTAGAGATTAAAATAAAACACACACAAAAAAATTAAAGAGAACATAGGCAAAATTAATGTTACTATAAAGTGAAACATTGACATTTTTGAATTGTACCAAGTAAATAGCAACAAGGTCAAAAATGTACCATAAAAAGTACAATTGTACCATGATTTCCATCCGTTCAAATATTGAGAATAAATAAAAAAATATATAAGAGGCAGAGAGACAATAAAATTGCAAATATAAAAATGTGAGTTGTACATAGTTACCAGAAAAGATAATTTGACACGATTTGACGATTTTTTTTTTTTTTTTGACAACAGCTGAAGGTATAAAAAAATTAATGTGGTAGCTTTATTTACTGTAAAGTAAGCATGAAAGAACAATCACAGTTTGTATGAAAGAACTATATTTCCAAAACCTGTTACTTGATAAATTCAGTCACAGTTGTGATTTGTAACTTTTCAATCGCTGTGAAAAAGTAACAGGTTTCTAAATATCGCTCAACTCTACTCTAAATCCATCAGTGCAGACTCTGGTCTCCTAATAATTTGCTATTTCACCCCTTTTACATTACCTTCTGGATGGGAGTAGGAATATGAAAGTTTTATCAAAGTCCGTTTTGGGCACCATGTAATTGGAAGGAAACTTTTCCTAAGTCTGCAGTAATATGTCAGATGCCACCAATATTGCAGCACAGCTTGTGAATATGGCTATTACAAGTAGTTCTATAGGAATAATGTTTACTATAGCGTTACAACTTTTACTTTTTAAGATGATAGCAATAGCCAATTCAATTATACGCTTGGTATTTGATAGTTATTGCCCAAATATATTTATAACTTTGTATTTATTGTCAGTTAACGAGATAAAGAAGATAAAATAAATAAGCCTGACATAAGAATTGTATGGTTTTACTCACCTTTTGAGCTCAGCACGTATATCCTCCGGACTCATTTCGGATATTGTAAGTTCACCGATATCGGGATCACCCAGACAGAGTCCAGCATAACCGCCACCCAAACGTTGACCAGCATCATGAGAACCCTTGAAAGCATCCACAGGTAAACGTATTGATAGATCATGGGCAAGAGAACGGACCTGCAAGCTATGAAGATGCAACCAAACACCGCAAACCACACAGAATAATAGGAAATAGGAAACCAAAAACATAAACTAAAGACTAAACAAAAAATAAATGTGAAAACTAAAAACAAAACAAAAAAACCATAAAAATTCCAACAAGGGGCAAAATGCGGGGGTGATTAAGTAAATGCGAGAATTTTGATGTGAAACGAAGTTCGAAAATTAATGGAGAATGTTTTGCTTTTATTGACTGTAATTATGTGTGGGATGAGTGGTCTAAAAATAAATATAAAAAAAGAATGATAGTAATAAAATCAAAGTGAAATTATAATTAACTTAACATTTAAGCTATTAAAAATATTTATTACATCAACTTATAAGACAAAATAGTTGAAATTTAGAACTCAAATAATACGAGTAGTAAAATAGTTAAATTAGATATTTTTTTTAGGTTGAAGTAAAAGGAAACCGATTTTTGCCTAATTTGAGGATTTAATAGCATAGATATGAAAAAGAAATAAGAAAAAAAGACAGTTAAACACAACATTTATTTACCTAATATATACTGTGTCCTTAGGAACTATAAAATAAAACAAAATCTTAATATTCAGTATGTACAAACTCGAATTGAAGATAAGCTGAAGTGATGAAATTTCGAATTTCTTTCTCTAATTAGCTAATCCGAGGACAAGTAAAAATTCTCGTATGTCTATTTAGATTGAAAACAGAAACAAAGTTGTTGTTTATGTTTTCAATATTGTTTTGTTTTAAAATTTGTTTATGTTTTCAAATTTTTTGTTGTTCTCAATATAAAGAGACAGACGATAATTTTTACTTGTCTTCTATATACTGGCAGTTAATCTAACATTGATTAAGTTTGACGTTTTTGAGTGATAGTTTAAACTTATCAGTATTAACATACTAAAGAAATAAATCCTGGCAAAACTTCTTTGCTAACACAGCTCTACTTTCTTTTTGTAGAGATGAAGAAGGAAATCAATAATCAAAAGTAAAATATTTTGTGTGTCTTCAAAGAAATATATAAATAATATTAAGAAAACTTAAACAAATATTTTGTTTGTTTCTTTTTAATTATTTTTAATGTATTTTACTATTATTAAAACCACTAGGATTGGTTACTTAAAATCATAACTATATAATTGGCAACTCAGAAACTACAAACTAAGATTAAATTTAATTTAAGCTCCAATCTCGAACTCAAAAACTGGATCTATTCAATTAAATTTGCAAACCAAAGCTTTATTGGCTCAATTAAATTGTTGTTTTTTTTGTTTGTTTATTACTTTTAGTTAAATGGAGAAAAATTTTTTCTGTGTTAAATTTTCTTTGAATTATTTTTTTTAATTCTTATCCAGAAAGCTTTAAATATGATCGGATAGTATTTAACAATTATTCGAAAAATATTCGTACTAATCAACAATACAACCAAATAGCTTATGTTAAACATTGTGCTTTCCGGTTACATAAACTTATAAACACAATTCGTTTTATTTTTCATATCAAAAATTACATAAGTTTTTTTCAATTTAAAAATAAATTAGCATTTTCATAGTCAATATAAAGTATACTTTAAGAATTTAAAACCAGTGTTACCATACAAAATACTGGTTTTAAACTCTTAAAGCTATACATATTTGTATTTCAGGTAAACAGCGTTGAAAGCTCTTTTTAAATTTCTTCTTGTTTCTTGACAAGGTAAAAGCAAGCATTGACCCATGCTCATAGTCATAAGCAAAGTATACTTTAAGAAATTACTGGTTACCATATAAAATACTGGTGTTAAACGGTTAAAGTATACTTTGTTTTGACTGTGAGTATGCGCCAATGTTGTTATCGAGATCTGATTGGCTGTTGTGCTCTCGTCAGTATGAAAGCACAAAAGCTCTTTTGTAAAAGTTTGCGCATTATGCATATGCTAGCAGCTTATTTATACAATAAAGATCTTATTCATAAAAAGTAATTTTATTTTATAAACAGTTTATAAAAAAATTTCTTATGGAAATCCGTTTTATTAAACTTTTTACAAATCAGAATTTTTTTTTTAAATAAGGAAGGCCTCAAGTATTAAACATTTTGATGATTTGAAATTTTAGTACGCATACGAATTAAATTAAAAATTTATTTGTTATTTTCTGAAAAAGTTTCTTAACCCACAATGTATGATTGTAGTTTTGTAATTCTCAATGGTCTGTTAAGAGTTTGTTTATAAGCATTGCGATTTTGTAGGCTTTTTTGAATTGTGGTTAAAGTCTACTGATACTCATATACTGCTTGAACAGCAAACAAATGCATCTAGAGGTGCTTAGCTAACAATAAATAATTTTTTTACGAGTGATATGGATTTCTTTTAAGTTTCTGAATATAAAGCCATCATTTAAAATTTTTGAAAGAAACAGTGTATAAAAACGTGCAAAATTTAATTTTTAAACTAAACGTTAAGGATTTTGTTTTATGCACAACAACTAAGCAAATTATAATTCAAACCAATTATAAATAAAATATTATAAACTCAACAGAAGCAGCAGTAAAACTAAAAAATAATTTTTATAGTTAAGGAGCCATGCAGCTAGAAAAAAAAAACTAAAATTAATAAGACTTTATATATTTAAATGGAACAGTTAACACATTCATACATACATTTACCAACAAAATATAAGTAAGTCAACTCAACACTATACAAGACTTGCAGCAACTTCATAGCTCGGTTAGTTTAAAAAATTTACAAATTTGTCGTTTTTCTTTTCTCGTTTTTTCTTTTGGTCTTAAACGTTAAAAAAGAAGTTCTAATAAAGCATTTTTAAAAACTCATTTAAATATTAAAAATAAAACTGTACAAAAACCGTTTCCCTTATTTATTTTCAAATTACACATTGTAATTACTATCTTTTTTTAAATTAATTTACATTTTTTACAATTCAATTGGTTCATTATTTTAATGAGAAAAATGTGTTAAGCTGATGGTGTGGGTGTGGGTGCCATCTCATTCAGGTTATACTTGTAATAATAAATGTTTATTTTTTGAAAGATTCCTTTTTGTTTGCAGCACACAAAAAACCGAAATATAATTTCAATTTCAAAATAAATATACATATCGAAAGGCCCTAACTCATTATTTTTTTTTTAAATTGGGATTTAGGCATTTTTCGATACATTAGATGTTCTTCTACCGAAATATACAAAAATCTTGATTTCAAAATAGTAATGAGTTAGGGCCTTTCTATATTAAGGTAGCTATATGTATTTCGGTATTTTTATATAATTTCAATTATCAAAACAGCAGATTCAATCAGTTTTATTTTTGAAGTTCAATCAACAACGATAAAATTGTACTCGTATATCCGAATTCCGTTGTGCAATCCCACCCTAGTGCCGCGATTTTGTAACGTGTGAGAGCTTTTCGCATTGAGAAAAAATTAAATTATTATATTGGTTATCTTATTTTGCACAGGGTTAAGGCAGAATTATTTTAGAGTTATGCTCTTTATGCCACGACACTGTAGCTAGGACTTCTATTTACAAAAATAATTGACACTATTACAGTTATAAATGTATTTTTGTTTTGATTTCATTTCTTTGAAACAAAAAAAAAAAAAACAAAAATAATGAGAACGATTGCTCAATTTTTTCTTATATTGTTTTTGCACATGAGCATAAACAACACATTAATTTAATCTTACGCAGCTATGTATAAAAGAAAATAATGAGAAATAAATGGAAACGTGGGAAATATTTGCTGCGAATTTGACATCGTCATATAATATAATTTTATTGCATTGCTATTTAACACATTTCATTTGTTTTATAAAGCTAAGCAGCATAGCTCTAATCGGGTGTCCTAACAATCTCATTTTGTTTTTGGCTATACGAGTAATTGATTTGATGGCGAAATTAATTGAAAACAATTTTATCTTTAAGAAACTTGTTTTATGAACATTTTCAATTCAATACTTTTTCTGCATGAATTTTTATTTTAACACATTTTTCTTCAATAAAACTTTGAATCCTCTGATAAAATTCAATTTATGTTTTAAATTTATTCTTTTTTTGTAATAAATTTATTTTTAAAATTAAGTAAAAAATATATCGAATTTAAAATGAAATCAAAATCATAAAGTTATGAATGTTAGCGTACCTGTTTATGTTGATACCACAACTTCGGCACAAATATTAATCCCAAGGCAATGGTGTTGGTAAGCTGAGAGCGCAAAAATAATGCCAAAAATATGGCACTTGGACTCATGGCAGGTAAGTAAAAATATCGGATTATATAAAATATTGACGATACTATAAATTCTATTGTTAAGGTGGTTACAAGGAATTGTCGTTCCTAAAAGAAAAGAAAAATAAAAATAAAATAAAAATACTTCAAATACTTCATTCCATTCAGTGGTGGTAAGTTATCTTTATTACTTTAATGTCTCGACCGTATCGCCGGTATTCATAAATTATTATTAAATTTAATGTTGGCTTAACGCAGGAATTTTGTATGAGAAAAACAATTTAAGGAATGTTTAAATTCTAACAATTCATTTGTGAATGATGATATATCGTGCCATAATCGCCAAAAGAGCTTAAACGACGTAATATTCGAACTTAGTTTTTTGATCAAAATCTATTGTTTTCGATCGTAAACAATTGATTTTCGTCAAAACTTGAGGTCAAAAAAATGTTGTCGGTTAAGCATTTTTTGGCGGTCATGGCTCGATATCACAGTAACAGTAAATAAAATCTGTATACGTATTAAGTGGCCTGGAGACGAACAAATAAACCTGTCAATGAGGGCATATATAGGGCCTGTCGCTTAAAAGGAGACACACAAAATTCAACCATCAACCGCCACTTGCATTTTGACTTGACTTTTGTTCATCCGCTCAGTTCTTCATCATTAACAAGAATCACACAGAAACTTATATATTTTGTTAATCAGATTTGGAGATGATCAAATAATCAAGCTTTGAAGTCTACTGGTGATTTGTTACAGCAACAATGAAATGCATATAGACAACGCTGAACCACCAGCAAATAAATTTCAAGTTAAATAAAAAAAAATAAAAGCTTTTTGACTTTCATCAACCATTCCCGACAAGACGTATGCACGTACACAGTTACATATGTTTGTATGTGTGATTGATGGATTTATATATCGTCCACATAATAAATTTTCAAACTCACCCTAAATTGTGTATTGGCATTACGACTGGCATATGCTAAATGCAATCCAAAGCATAATATAAGTATTTCACTGGTCTGTGTTACATATTCCCATTTGAGCGGTTGGCAAGTATTTGTATTTACCTCACGCAAGCTCTCCATCTGTGCCGTCTCCATCAGATCTATGGACGATGCTGTGAAAGCAGACATATAACAGACAACAGCAAACACCATGGTGCCCAAATATTTCAGCAAATCGACATCACGTAAAACCCAACGGTGGGCTTTACGTGTACGAAAGTCAACCAAATGTCGGTATAATTTTAATATAATCGCGCCATAGCAAGTTATAAAGCCCAATTCACGTAACCAAGGCTCGATAAGACATCTCTCGGTGGAAGCGGGGAAAAAATGAATAGCAACCTAATTCGTATAAAGAGATTTAACAATTAATTTTCAATGTCTATAGTTATTTATTAGTAAGAACTTACCGATGTATAAAGCAATACTATACCCAGTAATATAGTCTCCAAAACAGTCCACATGCCAGATGCGATGGCCTAAAATAAAAATAATAAAAACTTTGGACATTATTTCTTCTAAAGCTTTTTCGGTACACTTTTTTGACATGGAACTTTTTTATTTGTCGATAACTACATTAGGCCGGGTCGATTTGCATGGATGAGAAAAAAAATAAAAAAAATCGTATAGTAAAAACGAAATCTACATTTGCGAAGAAACAATGGGTCTAAAATCAAACCCTATACCGCAACTCTCGACATGAAAATTTATTTCTTCTTCCTGATCTGCTTCTTGTTTGTCATAGTCATAAACAAAGTTCACTTTAAGAGTTTAAAACCAGTATTGCCATACAAAATACTGGTTTTATACTCATAAAGTATATTTTGTTTTGACTATGACTATGCGCCATTGACTTTAAAGATGAAAATGGGGAACCAAATATTATGGATAAATCTTAGGTAGCTCGCGAAAAAATTAAGAGCAGGGAGTACTTACGTGGGAGGAAGAATAATGATTCGAATTTAGTAGCATTTATTTCAGTACATAAACTTTTTGCTATTTAAAAAAAAAAATGTTTTTCTAAAGAAGAGGAAATGTATTTTCATGTCGAGAGCCGCGGTATAGGGATTGATTTTAGACACGCGGTTCCTTCGGAGAATTTTTTTTTCGCGTTTCATGTAGATTACATTTTTGCTATATGATTTTTGCAAAAAAAAATCGAGCATCACATGATCTCTATCCAAAATTGAAAATATTGATTATTAAAAGCACCAGTCAGTCAAACCAAAAACTGTTCGACTGCTGAAGTGATACTTTGTGTATAACTTTTCGTTGTTTGTATTTTAAGAAGCAGAAGGGTAATTAGAAGCAAAAGCAATTACACAAATGAGAAGTTTTTAAACGCTGAATCAATCTCAAATTAATAAAGAAACGTCCTAACTACTTATTTTTTTTTTAATCGAGATTTTCGCATTTTTCAATACATTCCCTTCTATCGAAATATGCAAAATACTCGATTTCTTATAAGGTTACCACTTTTCACCAAAGTAAATTTTGCTATCTATATGTTAAGTCACCTAGTTTATAATAAAAATATATGCTTTTAGTTTAACAGCTCACCTTACACTTCCTTTGCTGGAAAACAATAAAGTTCAAAACAACACAGCATAATATGCAAGCTCCCAGAACAGAACCCACTGATACTTTAAGTAAACTTTCTAAGGACACTGTTTCTTGAGGTTCTCCATATAAACAAACGCCAGTTGAATCGCAACTAGAGCAACCAGCCGGACATGGTATACAGGAATAGTTGTCATAGCCTTCAGACATTTCAACAATATCACCACGAAAACCCTGCAAAGTTGTATTTGGCAAATAGTAAGATTCTTTGCATATGCAGGTATAAACATCACGAGTAGCTGACGGTTTATTTTCAGTCAATAGGCAAAATGTGGTATTGCGATCGCAGCTAAAACGAAAGTTACAAATTGCCTCATTTTTGACAAAAATAATAAGATCTGATTTTTATACAAACCCATGTCGACGGCCGAATATTTGTTCCAATCCATCATTACACACATCTTCATCAGCTGCTATGAAAGCTGCCGCCACAATTCTGTTTGTTAAGGTCATAAGATATGAAATAGTATGTTTCACATGTTGACTCAATATTAAATTATTAAATGAACTTACTTAAATTTTGATTCAGCAAATGATATTCGAAATGGCCACAGCCATCTACCAACCAGAAGGTAGCAGTCTCGAAATGGTGCACCCCATTCTTGTGAACCATCAGAACTATTCCAGGCATAGCCCAATTCACGCCAATAGGAACCCAAGAAACCACGATTATGTACTTGTTCCAGAGGTATCTGTAACATAAACATATTTAAATTATATCTTTTATTGCGTTTAACAATTGAAAACGCTTGATGATCATAACAAAACTTTTACAAAATTCTTTCTGGTCAGACAGAAAATCTTTTTAAATAAACATTTCAAATTACACCAGGCGTATGATTAATATTAATTCAAATGTTGCAACACATTTATTACTTATACGCACTGAGTATTGAAACTAAAAGGGCCAACTTTCGACTTGTCGCACACTTACATTGGGGTATCACACACGGGAGTAATTTTTATGCCGAACACAAGAGACTAATTAATCTGGCATAAAAATGTATACGTACACATAGGTTTGTGTGTATTAGTGTTTTTTGTATTCTTTTAACATTTGCTGTTTTCTAAGTTGTATGTGTATTGGTTTTGTGCCGATGATGCGGGGTTTAGTCCGGTTGAAAAATTATGCCAAACACAATACCAGTCTCTTCGCCTCTCTCACCAACAAACTGGCATGTTATGCCAGCACAATTGTTCTCGTGTGTGATAGCTGATTCAAAACAAAAACAAATTTTAATATTTTGTTGCTTCAAATGTAAGGACCAATCCCATGATGTCGCACACTTGCATTTCAAACAACAAAATATTAAAATTTGTTTTTGTTTTGAATGTAAGTGTGCGACAAGTCGAACGTTGTCGACATCGTGGGGTTGGCCCTAAGACTGCAATGCAATTTGCACTGTTACAGCTGTGACAATTAATTATAAATTTAAAGCATATCGCTCATTTGCTCAAAGAATGACATAATTCAAAAAATGGAATTTTTCAGTTAATGATGCAGAATTGATCGTCAATCGTTCTTTATATTGTGTAAAAATTTAATCTAAATATATTGTTTACTCAACTCTTGAAAGAAAAATTAAATTTTCTTCTTCCATTAAGTTGTATGTAAATTGAAAACTTCAAACTCGTTTCCTGGCAATCTGGTGTTTTTGAGTTATGACATTGTTTGAGTAAATGAGCGATATGTGTATCATCTTTTAGTAATTTTTTTTTTGTTGAAATTTTAAATTAATTGTTAATAGCGGTCCCCGGTTTTTAAAACTTATCCAAATTATATCCAGACTAGGCAAATATATATATGATGATATTTATTTTCCTTTAATTACGAAAAACTACACATAAAGACGCAATATATAAAGCTTATTTCGTCACTTATTTGGATCCGTCTGACCATACCCATTGTATGTATGATGTACATATACTTACAGTTACATTTTCTCGAAATTTTACCACAACCGTATGTATACTGGGTGCTGCCAAAGCAAAAGCCAACAGATTTTCATCTTCGTTTAGGGCATAAGTTGCGATACTATTTGCCTTACGCCTAACCTCATCTCGCGTTTGATCTGTCATAACAACAGGTGGGTTTGTGGAAAACTTGCTTGACAAAAAGTCAGTAAATTGCCTGGCTGCATCCTCAGCAACGTCGGAAAAATCGTAGTACTGAAAAATAAAAGTCTCAGAATTTTAGAATATAAAACGTATTATTTTAATAACAAAAATTAATAATTTTAAAAACCCCCGATATATCCAGAATAGATGTAACATCTTTTAATCTGCTGTACCGATATTTTGCAACCATAACATAAGAACACTCTAGTTTAAGTCACCTTTCAAACAGAAAAAACTAAATCAAAATCGGTCCAGCTTTTTTTTTTAAATTGAGTATTGAATTGAGCAAATATTTATTAATTTATTAAAAATACAAATTCGTAAAACAGAAAGATATATGAAAAAAAATTTAAATTTAAAAAACTCCCGAATATATCTAGAGAAGATGTGATATCTTCTAAACTGCTGGACCGGGTTTTTTAAAACATAGCTAAGAACCATCTCGATCAAGTCACCTTTCAAACAGAAAAAACTCAATCAAAATCGGTCTAGCCGTTTAGTCTGTACGTGGACTCGTACAGACACACAGATACACAGATACACCGATACACAGACACACACTACAAACTTACAACACCCCTTTTTTGGTCGGAGTTTAAAAATATTATTGAGTAAAAATACAGACATATGTAATTGTTTTTTAAAAACATATTAGCTTGATTCACAGTCTTGTGGAAATGGTCTTGCACTTTCCCTCAACATAAATAAAAATGAATAAGATTTCTTAAACTCTGTATGTACACACATAAATATGTATGTATGTATGTATGTATATGTGTGTATGTATGTATATATGTATGTATGTATGTATGTATGTATATGTTTTTGTTAAATTTGCTGCCTCTAAAACTAAAAATTAATTATCTTAGGGCCATTATTACAACTTAAAGATAGTTAAAAGTAGGATTTTATCGGACGTATAAAAAGCTTTCCATTATTGCAAATTGGATTTAACTTACCAGATAGGATAAATTTGATTATAGTTTATCGCTCACTTTAGGTTAAAGTAAAATTTTGCAAATTATAAAGTTTTTATAGGTCCGATAAATCTTACTTTTAACTATCTTTAAGTTGTAATAATGGCCCTTAAAGTGTTGAAATTTATTTTCTATAGTTAAATATATTTGCAGACGGAGCTTAGCCAGCAATTTGTCGTTTACAATTTTAATAAAATAAAATTTTTATGTTTTTTATATGTTTGACGTGCACAAGCATGTACATAGTATGCACTTATATACATATACTTATATAGGTATGTATGTATTTGCATGAAAGGACTTAAATAAACGTTAGTATGTGTCTTTATTAATTTTCAAATGCCGCAAATTGGTTTTTGATAAAGTATATCACATACATACTCCTATTTGTGTTTTTAATTTCGGTTTTACTTTCATATACATATTGCAAGTGTGCTTGTGCATAATTGCTTGACAGATTTGTTTGGAAATTTTTCAAATACAGTGTGTTAAGAATGTCTTTGCACATGTTTGTTTTAACCCGTGTTATATATGTATATATATACAAGATATATGTATTTATATGGCTTGAATAAAAAATATTCAAATTCAGTGAAATAGAAACTAAACATGTGACAAAAACAATTAATGCTAAATTTTGATGGTGTCCCTTATCACATCACAGCTCTTTTTTATTTTTTGAAAACTCTACACAATTAACGATAATATGCCGTTATTTATTATGATACGCATTGGTTTTGTTTGTAATTTTACAAAACAATTGGTTTGGCATTTATTAGCACACACATATTAATTACTTTATAAATTTTTGTGTTTAAAAAAATACCAGAAAAACGGTTATCGTACGACGCAATTCAACTGTTTTACTACAACCACCAATTCGGGAGAAGTGCTCAGCAGCTATCAGTAAATCCAAAGAAGAAAGAAGTATAATACACCCTTTAATTTATGTAAGTATGTACATATATACAAAATATTTATTTATATTACTCTGTAGCCTTAAAATGCATGTTGGTTTTTATCGAATTAAGTAATAGTTTTAACTTATTTAATTTTTCTTTCTAGTTTACGCTTAATGCATTTGACACAGTATAAAATTTAGTAGAAAAAATGTCAAGTACTTTTGAACTTTATTTTTGAGATCTTTGATATTATATGTATATGGCATGTAATGGACTGCATGGATAGATGGTTGCATGTTTGCTAAATGTCACTTTGTGTGCTTTTGAAAATAAGAGTACAATTGTAGTGTAACTACTCGTATGTGACACAGTTACTCATATTGTTATGAACACATTTGAAATGTTTTAAGAACATATTTCTTTAGAAATAAAAAAAAAATATAAAAAATATTTTTAGTTTTTAACGCAACAAAGAACAATAACAACAAGTGAGCAAAACTAAAATGAGGTGAAAAATTAGAAACTATATTAGATACGAGAAAGTAAGCACCCTTCTTACTTTCTTTTTCAACTGAATGATTTTCGTTCGTTAAAAACACTAAGGCTGCACAATATATAATGTACACTTGAGCCCCGATTTGCGTCTTTAATTTAAATATTTTGAAAAAAAAATGTTCTTGTCTCAACTAGAACAGCTTTCCCAATGGAATAAAATGGGAATTTCCCTCTTTACATTATTCTTCACATCAAAAAACGTCTAATCGTATGCAGTAATGCAAATCAGCAATTTTTTTAAAACGAATTAAATAGGAAGGAATGATGTAAAACCGGGCTCTATTATAGCAAATATTTCAAAAATTTTCGAGATGAAAATAAGCAAAAACAAGGATATTTATATGTATAAAAATAATCATCATTTTATTATTTTATTAATCAATGCATTTTGGGCGTAGAATAATTAAAAATCTACGAAATTGGGCATTTAAAAAAATTCAATTGAAAGAACAGAACACATATATATCGAGCCATAACCGCCAAAATAGCTTAAGCGACACATTTTTTGGACTTCGTTTTTTTTGGCGAAAATCGACTACTTATGATTGCAAATAATCGATTTTGGTAAAGAACTTAAGTTCGAAAATTTTGTCGCTTAAGCTTTTTTGGCGGTATGGTATGATATAAAGAAATAAATTGATTCGGTAAATATATAAACATATATGATATAAGAACATTTTAAATAAGTTATTTTGTTTTTATAAATGTGAAATATTTGAAATTGGCATAACTGAAATAAATAATTATATACGGGTATTTCTTTATACTTCAATATCAGATGCTTATGAGGTTGCTGTCACTGTCGAAATAATTAAGTAGCTGATGACTACACTGCGATGATAGCAGTCAACAGCATTTGTAGTCATGTTGCTGTGTACCCGTCGAATTGAACTAAATGTATATTCATCATACGTAACTAGCCCTCCACACGAGCAATAATCTTGGCAATTGTCAAATTTGATTGCCGACACAAGGTATTGACGGCTATTCTGGAAAACGAGTCGAAGAAGTGAAACTTTACATCAAAACAAAAACATTTCTAAAATGAAATAAACGTGAGAATTTCAAAAATGTTTATCTTTAAAAAAATGTTAATTTTGTATGAGAAACAAGAACAAATTGTTTACATATACACAGTTTTGTTTTTGTTTTCCATGTAACTTTCACCAAGTCGACGCATATTCCAGAATACAAACCATTAGCGTATAGACCGTATGAATATGTATGCAAGAAAAAATACAGTTGTATCCCTCTTTGTGATATAATAGTAAATGAAAATAAAACCAGTAATTTACCTCTACTAAAAATTTTTAGAGGGACAAATATGTATATAGATATGTATGAATGTGTGTTGTAGTTACATATATGTATATGTAATTGTAGAACTCCATGCAGTCTTAATACAATAAAAAAATTTTAACTTACCGGTTCAGCTGGCACTTCATCTAAAACTTTTGCTTCACATATTTCTTCGCTGTTGGCAGTTGGTATTGGAGTAGTTGTAGCCATTGTTACTGCCGACTTTGGCCCAGATGTACTTTTTGTAATCGTAGGAATATGTTGTGTTGTGCTACGTTTAGTGGCAGTACTTTTTCTCTTAGATATCGTCTCCAATGCATCTAGTTTTGAGATGGTGATATCGGCTGTGGGCTGAATATCATTAAAATCTATTTGATGTTTGTCCACCATATTATTTCTCTTAATATCGCGTACTTGATGATGATGCCGCTGTTGTTCTTGCTGCTGCTGCTGTAGTTTTTGCATTTGCTGCTGTTGCTGTTGCTGCCTTTTCAGTTGTTCATGTTCTTTTTGAGCTTTTTTATAATAGGCCAATAATTGTTGTTCATTACTATTTACATCAATATCCTCGACAACCATGCCATCCGATACTTCCACATCATTGATGCTGTGATAATATTGAATCGGAGGCTCATAAGTTGTACTTGTGGCTGCTACTGATATTATTGATGTTTGGCATAATGTTAGCGATACCATAGATGTTATGGAAGGTAGCCAATATGAACTGTGACTGTGATATAACGAATTTATTGCGGACCCACTCCATGCTGATGACCATGTAAGGCTTAAGAGTAAAAGAGTCCAAACAAATCTAAAGCTGAAACGCTTAGTGTTTCCTAGCTTTTTCAAAATTACTAAAAAATCTAA
Organism: Tachina grossa; assembly: GCA_949987645.1. Lineage (NCBI taxonomy): Eukaryota > Metazoa > Arthropoda > Insecta > Diptera > Tachinidae > Tachina > Tachina grossa. The sequence goes on from OX465275.1 coordinate 32,254,661, forward strand.
AATTTCGATCTTTGGAGGTTTGTGTTGTTGTTGTTTTATCTCTACCGTTATAAAATGTGTATTTGGCTTTTTGTTTGTGTTTACGGTTGTAATCGCAGTCGTAGCGTTTTTAGTATCTTCTACCCTTTTATGTTTTGCTTCTGGTTTTATATGTTGCTGCTGTTGGCCACTTTGGATTTTAAATATTTGTTGGTGTTTTCGTTGCTGTTTTCTATTTATTAAATATTGCTGTTTTGGTGGATATTTAAAATTTTTAGTTTGTCTTTGCAGAGTTTTGGATGTTTGCGTTTCATATGTTTTCACTTTTAGTGCTACATTGGTTTTTATACGCGATTGTCTGCGATGGTATTTTCGATGGGTTTGTCGTAATTGCAGGGAAGCTAATTCCACACAATAATTTCTTCTCACTCCCATTTCTTTGTATTGATAAAATTCTATTGGTGTTGGTATATATAATTCTTTTTGCAGAACTAAGGTAAAAGAATATCAAAATTCTCGTACATGCGATTTACAAAACTTTTTGTGCAATTGTGCTAATTTTTACATACATATGTGTGTATGTATGTAATCATCTGTAAAAGAAAAATAATAAATTACTGTTCTATCAATTGAACCATGTTTTTGTGTCTTAAACGAAGATAGAGTAATAAAGTTATAAATAAACACACAAAATAAAAGAATTCGACTTCGTGTGTATGAAACATAGCGACTATTTTTTTTGCCGCTATATCGATTCAGGTTTCAAACTTTTGCTTATGTAAAAAAATAGGCCTGTTAAAATATCAGGTCATAATATTAATGGTGAGATGGTGCGCATCGCACTTTTCGATTTCCCATACGATTTACATGGTATAAATTGATTTTATTCATTCTGATTGTCATAAGTAAAGAACGGAATGTCCTACAGTAAACTTTTTGGTACGCTTTTGTAGAAATTTTAACGCTCTATGTACGTTCGAATAATAAACAAGTAAGAGTGCTATATTCGGCTGTGCCGAATCTTATATACCCTTTACCAAAGTGCGTTTATGTAGTAGAGATACATACATAAACACATATATAAAGTAATTTTACCTAGTTACTTTTATGTACAAAAAAAAATTAATTTTCAAACCCTAGAATCATCAAATTAGATTTTTCTCATTCCTTATATTAATATAGTAGTTCTTAAAAAATATAGAAAGTGTGTTAAGTGAAAAAAGAAAAAAGGGAATTCCAAAAAAAAGTTTTATTTAGTTACTTTAATATCTAGAAAAAAAGTTCAAAGTTTCCAGCTCTGGAGATGTGATTTTTATTTTTATAATTTTTCAAACCAAACTTTTCATTCCAAAACGTAAAATATGTATAATTTATAAAGGAAAAGACAAAAATTAATTAGACTTAGTTACTTTAATATATCACAAAAAGCGTAAGTTTCCCAACCCTGAAATCATCCTTTTTGATTTTTCTGATTTCTTACACCAATCTCTTTCTTTTAAGAACATAAGACATGTTTAATTTGCAAATAAAAGGAAAAATTTGTTTTAGTAAGTTACTTTTGTATAAGAAAAAAAGTTAAGGCTTTCCAACCCTGGAAACGTCTTTTTAATTTTTTTTTTAATTTTTTTTTATTTGAAATATTAATTTTATTCGTACTCAAGCATAAAATAAGTTTTTTTAATAAAAATAAACACTAATTAATTTTCAGTAGTTAATTTTTTATATCACAAAGAATGAAGGTTTTTCAACCCTGGAATTCTACTTTTAGTTTTTTTTTATCTCTAATACCAATCTTTTTTTTTTAAGAATAAAAAAAGGTAAGGTTTTCCAAACCTGGAAACGTGTTTTAAAGTTTTTTAAATTGAAATACCAATTTTATTCGTACTGAAGTATAAAATAGTTTTATTTATTTAAAAAAATTAAAATTAGTTTCCGGTAGTTAATTTTTTATATCACAAAAAGAGTAAGTTTCCCAACCCTGGAATCATCCTTTTTAATTTTTCTGATTTCTTACACCAATTTATTTATTTTAAGAATATAAGATATCTTTAATTTATAGAGAAAAAGGAAAAATTTGCTTTAGTAAGTTTCTTTTGTATAAAAAAAGTTAAAGTTTTCCAACCCTGGAAACGTCTTTTTAATTTTAGAAGGTTAATTTTTAATTTGAAATACCAATTTTATTCGTACTAAAGTATAAAATAAGTTCATTTATTAAAAAAAATAAAAATTTGTTTTCGGTAGCTAATTTTTTATATCACAAAAAGTGTGGGTTTTCCAACCCTGAAATAATACTTTTTGATTTTTCTGATTTCTTATACTAATCTCTTTCTTTTAAGAATATAAGATATGTTTAATTTATAAAGAAAAGGAAAAATTTGTTTTAGTAAGTTACTTTTGTATAAGAAAAAAGGTTAAAGTTTTCCAACCCTGGAAACATCTTATTAATTTTTTGAAGTTTAAGTTTTTATTTGAAATACCAATTTTATTCGTGGTGAAGTATAAAATAAGTTTATTTAATAAAAATAAATAAAAAATTAGTTTACGATAGTTAATTTTATATAACACAAAAATCGTAGGTTTTCTAATCCTGGAATCATCCTTTTTGTTTTTCTGATTTCTTACATCAATCTCCTTTTTTTAAGAACATTACATATGTTTAGTTTATAGAAACAAAAAGGAAAAATTTGTTTTAGTAAGTTACTTTTGCATAACAAAAAAAAGTTAAAGTTTTCCAACCCTGGAAACGTCTTTTTAATTTGTTTTAAAGTCAAATACCAATTTTATTCATACTGAAGTATAAAATAAGTTTATTTAATAAAAAAATTTTAAAAACTAGTTTTCGGTAGTTATTTTGTATGGCAAAATGAAGTTTAAGTGTCCCAGCTCTGAAACCGTCTGCTCGATTTTGCTGATTTTTAATACCAATCTTATTTCGACCATTTCTGACACACCAGTCCAAGAACGAAGTCTCTAGCTTTTCTGGGAGCTTCGGAAAACCGATTTCACGTACAGACAGACGGACAGACGGACATCGCTTATTCGTCTTCCCTATGCATAAGGATCCAGAATATATATACTTTATGGCTCGCTTATTAATATTCTAGAAATTTTATATACCTTTTACCATTTTTTGGTAAAGGGTATAAAAAATGAAACTGACTAAAGTAAAATAAATTTAAAACTATATTTGGATACATTTTATATGCATCCATAAAAGTATGTACTTAGATAACATCCATGTGTATAATAGCTGTGTGCGCATCCGTGCATAAAAATATTCTTAAGTTTATTATACCCTTTACCAAAAATGGTAAAAGGGTATATATAGGTTTGTCATTCCGTTTGTAATTTCTAGAATATTAATAAGCGAGCCATAAAGTATATATATTCTGGATCCTTATGCATAGGGAAGACGAATAAGCGATGTCCGTCTGTCCGTCTGTCTGTACGTGAAATCGGTTTTCCGAAGCTCCCAGAAAAGCTAGAGACTTCGTTCTTGGACTGGTGTGTCAGAAATGGTCGAAAGAAGATTGGTATTGAAAATCAGCAAAATCGAGCAGACGGTTTCAGAGCTGGGACACTTAAACTTCCTTTTGCCATACAAAATAACTACCGAAAACTAGTTTTTAAAATTTTTTTATTAAATAAACTTATTTTATACTTCAGTATGAATAAAATTAATATTCCTTAATAATAAAAAATAAATTTAAAAAATTAAATAAACGTTTCCAGGGCTGGAAAACTTTAACTTTTTTATACAAAATTATACAAAAGTAACTTACTAAAACAAAATTTTTCCTTTTTTCTATAAATTAAACATATCTTAAATTCTTAAAAGAAAGAGATTGGTGTAAGAAATCAGAAAAATCAAAAAGAATGAGCTCAGGGTTGGGAAACTTACACTTTTTGTGATATATAAAAGTAACTAAGTCTAATTAATTTTTATCTTTTCCTTTATAGATTATACATATTTTACGTTTTGGAAAGAAAAGTTTGGTGTAGAAAATTACAAAAATAATAACCACAGCTCCAGAGCTGGAAACTTTGAACTTTTTTTCTGGATATTAAAGTAACTAAATAAAACATTTTTTTTTAAATTTCCTTTTTTTCTTTTTTTACTTAACACACTTTCTATATTTTTTTAAGAACTACTAGATTGATATAAGGAATCAGAAAAATCTAATATTATGATTCTAGGATTTGTAAATTTATTTTTTTGTAGATAAAAATAACTAGGTCAAATTATTTTTTTCTTTTTGTTTATACTTTATGTATGTGCTTATGTATGTATCTCTATACTACATAAAAACACTTTGGTAAAGGGTATATAAGATTCGGCACAGCCGAATATAGCACTCTTACTTGTTTTTATTATAATCATCTATTTAGGTTTTTAAGCTTGAGGTCTCTTTTTATAATATTAAAATAGGTCAAGAAAAAAAAACTAGAAGAATTAACGGTTAACAGAGAACGAAATTAGTTTATGTTTATTATTATTATCTATTTTTTAATAATTTTTTATATTTTTATTATACATATCTTAGAATGCAGTTAGATTAAGAAATCAAAATTAGTTTTTATTTAAAAAAAATTTGTATTTTATTGATAATCATAAAAAATATATTATCACACAAACATAAATTATACTCGTAGTTCTCGTTTACTACCGAAGTTCAAATAATAATTTTTTTCTAAACCTGACTATACAAAAGTTTTACAAATCGAGCATCTGATGCAATATAGTTATAACTCAAATTAATCGCCATATCGTTCTTAATATTGCATAGAACCTTGTATACGCAACTCTTGAGAAAAAAAAATTTTTTCTTTCCATTAAGTTGTTAGGAAATTCAAAAATTCAAAGTCGTTTACTACAAAACAAATTTTTTGAATTATATCTATATTGCAGCAAAGGGTCAAAATGTTGTTGGAACTTAATATACATATGGGCATTTCCCCCGAATGGTCTACCAGGCTGGAAAAATGAAATGTTGATTATCATCGTGATTTATTGTTTTTAATTATAAAAAAGGTTATGTTTATATAAAAGAATGGTTTAATAGCATATCTCAGCTGTTTCTTGAGAAAATTGGGCTGGAAGCTGCAAAATTTTATATTTTCTTTTTAAGCTACTTCTAAAGACGTTTTTATATATAACTATTTTACATGCAAAAAATATGTTATGTTTGCACTCTTTCTTCAAAATCTCTCTATAACAATCAAGTTAGAAGAGAAAAGTGTAAGGAGAACAAAAAAAAAGTTCGGAAATGGGAAGGAGGCATGGTGATAATAATAAAAAAAAACATGTGGAAAAATCGAACGTTCGCGACCGGTATTTAAGCTAATTAAACAAAAATCAATAGAGATATTTTATTGTGTAAATACTGGATAGAGGCCTACATTAATACACTTTTAAAATAAATTAATCACTCTTCATTATTCTGTTCCATTTCGCAGATTTTTACATTTCACTACTGTCAGCCAAAGTTGACTTCTATTTTGAGTACGTTCGTGACCTCATGTTTATAACTATTAATATGAAAACTTAAACTCGATGAAATCCATCTTTTGCACTAAACATAGAGCTTCAAAAATGCTATCAAATCGCAAAAAAATGCTTGCAAAAGTTTTGTTTTCTATATTTTTTGTACATCAAAAGCGTACGAACGTACTTTCGTGACCCCAGGAAATGCCCATATGCATGTATTTATGTATGCATTTTATACTTAGGGCTATTTTCATAGCCTTCCGTTAGTTAAAGGTGGGATTTTATCTGCCCGATAAATGGGCAGATAAAATCCATTTAAAGATGAAGAAAGGCTGATTTCCAAAACGTATCAATACAAAATTGGTATACATTTCTGATGCGGTATTTATATCGTGTACAGATACAAAGTTGTGAAACATTGCAACCATGAGCCTCAAATTTGAAACCGATGTGCTGTTTGTTTGTTTACGGAGTTTTTAATACTTGTCGACGACGCGACGTTTAGAAAGGGTACGCATTGTCAACATTTTGCACTACAACGTTATAAGTCACTACACTTTGACACAGTTGACGTTTTGGAAGTCAGCCAAAATAATACCCTACGCTTTTGAGAAAACGTTCTCCTGAAAAATTTAATTTCTGTCGCTTACGATTAAATCGAAAAGAACACTCGATATTTTCGTTTCCTTCTTTATTATTATATTCAGGAAAAAAATGCTATTTAAAACGCAAAAGTGAAATAATGAAAATATCGAGCCTTATTTTCGATTTTATCGTAAGCGACATGTAATCGTAAATATACTTTTCTATTGAAATTAAAATTTTATGGGCCTACCCTCTGCTTAGAATTTTCAAAATGCCAAAATTTTTGATAGCTTTTAAAATACGGGCTGTAAAATTCTTTCGTAAGCGACAATATACATACGTATGTAAAACAAATTTGAATATTATAAAAAAAAACTTCTCCTAAAAACTTTAATTTTTGTCGCTTACGATTAAATCGAAAATAAGACTCGATGTGATCTAAATAAACAATTTTCTTCTAATGAGAATATTGTATTTATTTATATGTACATATGTATATATATACATATGTATATATACATATATATATATATATATATATATATATATATATGTTACTATAGTAACTTATTCTGAGGAGCATAGGACAAAGACCTTCTTTACGTGGTGTATTGAAACAGACTAGAGTAGGTATTTGATGGGAATCAAACCCACGATCCTCGACTGATAGCCTAGCACACTATCCATGGCATTGCCTTCCATGGTACGGCGTTGTATACATTTTGAAAATGATAACACAAGAAATGCCAGATATGTGTTCGACACTAGTTATTTTACAGTAGTCGCTAAATGGAGTCCCAAACCCTGAAACTTTGACGAGATAAATAAAAAAATGCATGAGAAAATCGCTACGAGAGATATTTAATAAAATTATAATAGTAAGGATGTTGGAAATAAATACTACATATGTATAAAAAATTTGAACTAGGAAAAAACCATTTCCTTGAGAAGTTGGTGGTAATTTAGGACCAATATGGAATTGCAGACGTACTACGTTTTTAGCTTTGCTTCGTTGCGATGTTCTCTGAAATTGCTTGTCATAATAAGAACACTTTAAAAAATTATATTTTACAAAATCCTTATTTCAATTTTCAAAATTATTTTGGAAAAATAACAATTACCAATTAATTTAAGCTTGATCCACTCAATATAATTCATAAAAAAACCAAACACCTCTAACGTACGTATGTAATATGTTAATAATAAAGTACTGCACAAGGCCCCTTACTAGAGCTGCAAAACTATCGATGGTACTATCGATAGTATCGATAGTTTTATTTTAAGTGGACTATCGATATTTTTTTTTCGATAGCGATACTATCGACAAAAACACTCTACTAAAAGAGAAAAAAATCAAAGTCAATAAAAACGGAATGATGGCGACTGTGTAATAAAAAATGCAACATTCAAATTTCGCCGCCTGGTTTGGTAATGGTTATCATTACATATATAAATGTGGAAACAAATTAATTAGTTTTGATTTGTTTCAACATAAGATGCCAGTTTTTATCTACTAGATTCAAATTGCATAAAAATACAATTATTATGTACCAACGGCGTTGATACATGAAGAAACTTGACTGGGGCTGAATTTGACGACTACTGGACTGTCCACGCTCTTTACTTTTAAATAAAAGGTGACGCTAAATAGTTTGCTTCTCCTTCTGTTAAACGAATACTTTTTAGCTAACTGCAATAGTTTAAGTAATGATGAAAGATTTTTTTTTATTTTATTCCTTTTTAATTTATTTTTTATTGATCCATCTATCTATCTGTTTGCTTTTTCGTTTATTTTTTTTATAAAACTGTGTATATATGTTTGTTGAATATGTGTATTAAAAACATTGGAACTAAAAGTCTTAAAAAAACAACTTTCTTTTTACTTTATGGAATGATTAAAAAATTCAAGATTTTATATTAGAAAAATACACAATTGATAAGTTTTAGCCCTTATAGACGCGGAAACTTTACTTTGCAAAGCCTTAACTCAGCAGGGAGAAAGACAAAAAGAGATAGTATTTATCACTCTGTCTTTCACACACCTGAATTAAGACTTTGCAAAGTAAACTTTCCGTGTGTAAAAGGGGTGTTTCTAAGAATCAGAAACTATCGATAGTATCGATGGCATCAAAAAATACTGTCGAAACTATCTAATGGAGCCACTATCGATAGTTTTGCAGCTCTACCCCTTACATACATACACACATAAGTTGTGTGCATGCTCTTTGATTTTTCTGCGCACATACAAACGCACACATGGATTGACATTAGTTGTGTGCGCTTGTTTAAAAAAACCTATTTATTATTGGTTTAGTATATTACATGCTACAACAATATATTTAAAAAAAAACAAGACGTATTTACATTTCAAGACTGTTTACGCAGGTCTCTAGTACATACACAAGCAGTATATACTAACTTCGTGCTATTTTTTATTACGCATAGAACTCTTAGGGCCATTATTACAACTTAAAGATAGTTAAAAGTAGGATTTTATCGGAGGTATAAAAACTTTATCATTTGCAAAATTTTACTTTAACCTAAAGTTAGCGATAAATTACAGTCAAGTTTATTCCACCTGGTAAGTTAAATCCAATTTGCAATAATGGAAAGCTTTTTATACGTCCGATAAAATCCTACTTTTGAATTGAAGCGACAATTTTATCTCTTCTCTCTCACAATTCTTTTTCTCTCGTATTTTTTGTGTGCTATGTACAGACAGTGTTGCCAGTTAGACCAATTTTTTATAACATGCATCACAGAAACAGTTATAATATAAAAATTATAAACAAATAAAGTAAGGAGAGAAAAGGAATTATTGTATTTTGGTGGTAAATTAAAAAAAATAAGAATATGTGGACATATTAATTCTACATTTCTCAAACTAACAATTAGTTCCTTTACGTCAACACTGCTACGAATGAACGAATAAAAAGCATTGAACAAATTAATATCAAAAAGTCGCCTGACTATTGCGACAAAAAAGTCTTCATGTAAACGCGCGTGGATTTAAGAAGGGACTCCAAAAGAGAACGTAAGCGTTGTCGCAGCGAGGCCACCCTTCATCAAAAAGGGCTCTTACGCTTTAGATGCGGGGGGAAAGTATAAAGCGCAAGTAAACACATACTGAGAGCATTATATTCTTCGCTCTTATCACCAGCGTTGCCGTTGTGCGACGTAAGTAGCATTTTGCTACTTTTTCAACAGCAAAACATGCGGCCAATGGAAAAAAACGATGTAAAAATATCAGAGTTTTTACCACAAAAAATACCGATTTTCGGAGGAAAGTTGCTGTTGCTGAAATAAAGCTTGTTTTAAGGATGATAAGTTTCCAAATTCAGCAGTTGTAAAGTTAGTGAATTAAACCTTATTTCTTCATCTTTAAAAAATATAATTTACATAGTATTTAAGAACTATGCATAATGCCTTGAAAGAATAGTATAACTATATCTGTGGCAATAAATAATAATGGCTTAAGTTGACATATGTGCTTTTTCATTTTATTACATATTCTTATTCTCTTCTTCAAGATCTATCACTCAACTAAATTTCAATTAAAAAATGTCATTATTAATAAGACTATACACATTTATATTTTAACTTAAGTCTTCTTGGAAAATAATACGTAAGCCATAACATCTTACCTCAATTTAATTTTTTTTCGGTAGCTATATCAATATTAAAATATTTGAGCATAAGAACTTGTATACACTTAAGTTCAATAACTAAAATCGCATCCAAATTATTCTTCATTAAAAAAAAAATTATATTTAACTAAGCTTTTAAAAAATTATCTTATCTCAGGTTTTCCGCATTTTTCAATTTAACCTAAAGCACTTATCTCGACTTACCATCAATAAAAATTATTTTGATTTTCAATATAATAGCTTAAGTACACTTTAATTTTTATTTTTGCAACAATGGATTTTTTCATAACATCTTAACTAAAAAACAGCGAATATTAACTAATAAAACGTTTTCATTTTTTATAAAATTAAAAGTTTTGTTCTAAATAAATGTGCATCTTTTTCGGAGGCAAAAAACTTTATATATAAAAACCAAACACAATTAATTTTAGACAAAACCCTTAATATCTCAAAACATGAAATTTCGACTTAAGCCATTATTATTTATTGGCACAGATATTATCCTCTTCAGAATCGAATTTTAAAATTGTCTACAAAACTTTAAATGGTTTTTCCTCAAAGTAAATTTTTATGCTGGTTTTTAAGTAAATAAGTGAGATGAACCATGTCCAATATATGTATTTATGTTTTTACAGTCCCTAATTTTTTTATAAATCTTAAGTAATTGGGTAAATTACGGCACTCGATATCGAACGAAATATGCATTTAATTTCGATTGGAATTTCATTCGATATGAAATTGGTTGTTGTTTGTGCAAAGAGAGAGATAAAATTGTTTTTGTCGTTCATAGGCGTAAGAAATACTCGTAGAAATAAATATATCGCAGATTTCCTCTTGCACGACGGATTTCGTTTGACGATGGTGTTGTGTTAATTTTCATATGAACAAATGCGTTTTATTTTCTATGACGAAAGTTCGCACAAAAAAATCGTTGTTCGTCCCAGTTGTGTTCCCAGTTTGATTCGTGAGTTTCAGTGCAAAATATGTATGTATGTACATATGTATGTATGTACGAGTATGTGTATGTGATGTATGAGGAATACAGATGCTGTAATAATTCCCCTTAAATTATCTTTTCTTTTCATAATTATTACAACCTCCAATTGCAAGAATTAGAGATTATAATACAAAATTATTTCCCAAATGTTAGAAAATATAATTTTTTGCAGATTTTATTTTTTTAACGATTCAAATTTTACACAAATATTCGTATATTACACAAAATGTATTTTCATGATTCACGAATTTCTTTTGTAATATAAACATTGTTTTTCGTAAATTTACGAAAAAAATTTGTAAAAATACTAAATTTTGTTATTTGCAGACAAAAAGTATTTCGTAAAATAAATAAATATCGTTTCTACTATTTAAGAAGTATTTCGCACCTTAAAAACAACGAATCGTAAAATGAACCACATTTTTCATTTATTTTAACTATGAAATATTTTGAGTGTAGTTAATTAATTAATTATTTGAATTATTTTCCTTTTTTTATTTATAAATGAAAAATTATAATAAAAATAAAATGAATTAACAGTTTTTCCATCTATATTTTACTTTACTTTTTTTATGCTGATCATTTATTTACATACATGTATACTTTAAGGTCCCAATTTTAGCTTTCAAATTTACTTCATTTTAGCCTATTTTAACTTATAAACATTTTATAAAAACTTACTTACTAACTTATAAACATTTATAAAAAGTTTTATTAAGATTAAAGATGAAAGTAAGTTAAAATACATATTTTTTAATTGTGATACTGCGAGAAATAATTTGCATTTAGAATCAATGATTTGGGTGTCAGATTTTTTGCAATATTTTCACCATTTATTGGCTTTTCTATCGACCAAAACAATAAAATGATCGACATCGTCGAGCCGAATATCGCCAGCTGGACGAACAGCTCTTTTTCTAATATCTGATATGCTAAAATGTGTATATGATTGCCCTACGGCATACATTCTGTTAAAATTAAATTAAAATGATACAAACGGATAAATTGAAAAAATGGTAATAAAAAGTGTCATTGGCACGAAAGGGTCAAAAGTGATACAACGGCAACGCTGGTCTCAGAAATGCGAGCGTGGCATACTCTGCAGAAAGAAATGAGAGTGCGTACGCTGGACGAGTAGTACTGGAAATACCCGTCATAGAAAATTTTAGCTTGTATGAGATGCGCATTCTATATGATTTATGTATATTCTTTGATTCTACTGATGAGTTCCAAAAGCGGGAAAGAAATGCACATAGACAATTGCTTAAACATAAAAACAAGCTAAATTTTCAAATTGTAATGAAAATATTTATTACATCATTTGACTAATGTTGTTGTAAAATTGTTTTAGACCCTTTACATGTGTATATGTATGTTTACTCGGGGGACTTCTTACACGTTCTTTCACATTCTTCCCTTGTGTTGAATAAATTGCTTTTCACCACTTCATCATCGCAATTGCCATAGTAATGTTTTTCGCATTTGTTTTCGGAATTTTTGTATATCCAGACAAGAAACGTCTGTGCTATTTTACAGTCAGAGCGAACATTACCGACCAATAATGGCTCATTACATACATCTATAATTCAAAACATATTAAAAACTTATATTTTTAATATTAATTTTACTAACCATTTCCCAGAGTAGCAGCATAAGCAAAACTAAGAATACCCAAAAGCAGTACAAAGATCTTCATTTATTTTTATAATTTTAACGCTTTCTTTCAAGACAAGTTATTTGACTGATTTCGAAACTTGTTTCTCAAAACCTTTTATACTGTCAATTTTAGCATGTTTTCTACTATCTAGCAATAATAAATGGCTAATTCTAAATGTTTTTTATGAAGCCTGTTTTTATGACAGTACGAGTAGATAAATAATTATGCGTGAATGCAGGTAAGAATCGTAATTATTTTATATTAAATTTTATATACGTACATAAATACTATGTACATACATATGTATATACTAGGGATGTCAAACGGGAAATCCCGAACCCGGAAATCCCGAGATCTTTGGGATTTGGCAAATTCCGAATCCCGAATCTTAGCAATTTTTATATAAAAACTTTATAAATTCAAATTTTCGTTGATTTTAAGATATTTCTTATAATATTTAAAAGTCTCATACAATTTTATACGTACAGTTTTAACAATTTAATGACTATTCGTGACATATCTACATAATTAATAGGCGAACATGTTTTTTGTAATCCCACTGTACCGATTTTAAAAAGATTTATATGGTTTTAAAGGATTTTTCGTACAGATGTGAAGAATCTATATTTTATAAAATCTATATTATTTTGGGAGCTATAAGCGTTTAAAGTTGCTACTAAAGGGTGTTTTTTATTGAGGTATAGAACTTTAAGTTGGCATCACTTTTTTAACTGGCGGCCATTTTGTCAGCTGTCAAGTGATTAATATTTAGTTTGGTTTGCCATTTCATCATGAACAGGTTGACAAAAGAACAACGCTTGCAAATCGTGCAAATTTATTTCGAAAATAATGGTTCAGTTCGCGAAGTTTACCGCAAGCTCCGTCCATTTTATGGTCGACATAATCGTCCATCAGAGCAATTAATTCGGTTATTCGGAATATTAACTAATAAAACGTTTTCATTTTTTATAAAATTAAAAGTTTTGTTCTAAATAAATGTGCATCTTTTTCGGAGGCTAAAAACTTTATATATAAAAACCAAACACAATTAATTTTAGACAAAACCCTTAATATCTCAAAACATGAAATTTCGACTTAAGCCATTATTATTTATTGGCACAGATATTATCCTCTTCAGAATCGAATTTTAAAATTGTCTACAAAACTTTAAATGGTTTTTCCTCAAAGTAAATTTTTATGCTGGTTTTTAAGTAAATAAGTGAGATGAACCATGTCCAATATATGTATTTATGTTTTTACAGTCCCTAATTTTTTTATAAATCTTAAGTAATTGGGTAAATTACGGCACTCGATATCGAACGAAATATGCATTTAATTTCGATTGGAATTTCATTCGATATGAAATTGGTTGTTGTTTGTGCAAAGAGAGAGATAAAATTGTTTTTGTCGTTCATAGGCGTAAGAAATACTCGTAGAAATAAATATATCGCAGATTTCCTCTTGCACGACGGATTTCGTTTGACGATGGTGTTGTGTTAATTTTCATATGAACAAATGCGTTTTATTTTCTATGACGAAAGTTCGCACAAAAAAATCGTTGTTCGTCCCAGTTGTGTTCCCAGTTTGATTCGTGAGTTTCAGTGCAAAATATGTATGTATGTACATATGTATGTATGTACGAGTATGTGTATGTGATGTATGAGGAATACAGATGCTGTAATAATTCCCCTTAAATTATCTTTTCTTTTCATAATTATTACAACCTCCAATTGCAAGAATTAGAGATTATAATACAAAATTATTTCCCAAATGTTAGAAAATATAATTTTTTGCAGATTTTATTTTTTTAACGATTCAAATTTTACACAAATATTCGTATATTACACAAAATGTATTTTCATGATTCACGAATTTCTTTTGTAATATAAACATTGTTTTTCGTAAATTTACGAAAAAAATTTGTAAAAATACTAAATTTTGTTATTTGCAGACAAAAAGTATTTCGTAAAATAAATAAATATCGTTTCTACTATTTAAGAAGTATTTCGCACCTTAAAAACAACGAATCGTAAAATGAACCACATTTTTCATTTATTTTAACTATGAAATATTTTGAGTGTAGTTAATTAATTAATTATTTGAATTATTTTCCTTTTTTTATTTATAAATGAAAAATTATAATAAAAATAAAATGAATTAACAGTTTTTCCATCTATATTTTACTTTACTTTTTTATGCTGATCATTTATTTACATACATGTATACTTTAAGGTCCCAATTTTAGCTTTCAAATTTACTTCATTTTAGCCTATTTTAACTTATAAACATTTTATAAAAACTTACTTACTAACTTATAAACATTTATAAAAAGTTTTATTAAGATTAAAGATGAAAGTAAGTTAAAATACATATTTTTTAATTGTGATACTGCGAGAAATAATTTGCATTTAGAATCAATGATTTGGGTGTCAGATTTTTTGCAATATTTTCACCATTTATTGGCTTTTCTATCGACCAAAACAATAAAATGATCGACATCGTCGAGCCGAATATCGCCAGCTGGACGAACAGCTCTTTTTCTAATATCTGATATGCTAAAATGTGTATATGATTGCCCTACGGCATACATTCTGTTAAAATTAAATTAAAATGATACAAACGGATAAATTGAAAAAATGGTAATAAAAAGTGTCATTGGCACGAAAGGGTCAAAAGTGATACAACGGCAACGCTGGTCTCAGAAATGCGAGCGTGGCATACTCTGCAGAAAGAAATGAGAGTGCGTACGCTGGACGAGTAGTACTGGAAATACCCGTCATAGAAAATTTTAGCTTGTATGAGATGCGCATTCTATATGATTTATGTATATTCTTTGATTCTACTGATGAGTTCCAAAAGCGGGAAAGAAATGCACATAGACAATTGCTTAAACATAAAAACAAGCTAAATTTTCAAATTGTAATGAAAATATTTATTACATCATTTTACTAATGTTGTTGTAAAATTGTTTTAGACCCTTTACATGTGTATATGTATGTTTACTCGGGGGACTTCTTACACGTTCTTTCACATTCTTCCCTTGTGTTGAATAAATTGCTTTTCACCACTTCATCATCGCAATTGCCATAGTAATGTTTTTCGCATTTGTTTTCGGAATTTTTGTATATCCAGACAAGAAACGTCTGTGCTATTTTACAGTCAGAGCGAACATTACCGACCAATAATGGCTCATTACATACATCTATAATTCAAAACATATTAAAAACTTATATTTTTAATATTAATTTTACTAACCATTTCCCAGAGTAGCAGCATAAGCAAAACTAAGAATACCCAAAAGCAGTACAAAGATCTTCATTTATTTTTATAATTTTAACGCTTTCTTTCAAGACAAGTTATTTGACTGATTTCGAAACTTGTTTCTCAAAACCTTTTATACTGTCAATTTTAGCATGTTTTCTACTATCTAGCAATAATAAATGGCTAATTCTAAATGTTTTTTATGAAGCCTGTTTTTATGACAGTACGAGTAGATAAATAATTATGCGTGAATGCAGGTAAGAATCGTAATTATTTTATATTAAATTTTATATACGTACATAAATACTATGTACATACATATGTATATACTAGGGATGTCAAACGGGAAATCCCGAGATCTTTGGGATTTGGCAAATTCCGAATCCCGAATCTTAGCAATTTTTATATAAAAACTTTATAAATTCAAATTTTCGTTGATTTTAAGATATTTCTTATAATATTTAAAAGTCTCATACAATTTTATACGTACAGTTTTAACAATTTAATGACTATTCGTGACATATCTACATAATTAATAGGCGAACATGTTTTTTGTAATCCCACTGTACCGATTTTAAAAAGATTTATATGGTTTTAAAGGATTTTTCGTACAGATGTGAAGAATCTATATTTTATAAAATCTATATTATTTTGGGAGCTATAAGCGTTTAAAGTTGCTACTAAAGGGTGTTTTTTATTGAGGTATAGAACTTTAAGTTGGCATCACTTTTTTAACTGGCGGCCATTTTGTCAGCTGTCAAGTGATTAATATTTAGTTTGGTTTGCCATTTCATCATGAACAGGTTGACAAAAGAACAACGCTTGCAAATCGTGCAAATTTATTTCGAAAATAATGGTTCAGTTCGCGAAGTTTACCGCAAGCTCCGTCCATTTTATGGTCGACATAATCGTCCATCAGAGCAATTAATTCGGTTATTCGGAATATTAACTAATAAAACGTTTTCATTTTTTATAAAATTAAAAGTTTTGTTCTAAATAAATGTGCATCTTTTTCGGAGGCTAAAAACTTTATATATAAAAACCAAACACAATTAATTTTAGACAAAACCCTTAATATCTCAAAACATGAAATTTCGACTTAAGCCATTATTATTTATTGGCACAGATATTATCCTCTTCAGAATCGAATTTTAAAATTGTCTACAAAACTTTAAATGGTTTTTCCTCAAAGTAAATTTTTATGCTGGTTTTTAAGTAAATAAGTGAGATGAACCATGTCCAATATATGTATTTATGTTTTTACAGTCCCTAATTTTTTTATAAATCTTAAGTAATTGGGTAAATTACGGCACTCGATATCGAACGAAATATGCATTTAATTTCGATTGGAATTTCATTCGATATGAAATTGGTTGTTGTTTGTGCAAAGAGAGAGATAAAATTGTTTTTGTCGTTCATAGGCGTAAGAAATACTCGTAGAAATAAATATATCGCAGATTTCCTCTTGCACGACGGATTTCGTTTGACGATGGTGTTGTGTTAATTTTCATATGAACAAATGCGTTTTATTTTCTATGACGAAAGTTCGCACAAAAAAATCGTTGTTCGTCCCAGTTGTGTTCCCAGTTTGATTCGTGAGTTTCAGTGCAAAATATGTATGTATGTACATATGTATGTATGTACGAGTATGTGTATGTGATGTATGAGGAATACAGATGCTGTAATAATTCCCCTTAAATTATCTTTTCTTTTCATAATTATTACAACCTCCAATTGCAAGAATTAGAGATTATACTACAAAATTATTTCCCAAATGTTAGAAAATATAATTTTTTGCAGATTTTATTTTTTTAACGATTCAAATTTTACACAAATATTCGTATATTACACAAAATGTATTTTCATGATTCACGAATTTCTTTTGTAATATAAACATTGTTTTTCGTAAATTTACGAAAAAAATTTGTAAAAATACTAAATTTTGTTATTTGCAGACAAAAAGTATTTCGTAAAATAAATAAATATCGTTTCTACTATTTAAGAAGTATTTCGCACCTTAAAAACAACGAATCGTAAAATGAACCACATTTTTCATTTATTTTAACTATGAAATATTTTGAGTGTAGTTAATTAATTAATTATTTGAATTATTTTCCTTTTTTCATTTATAAATGAAAAATTATAATAAAAATAAAATGAATTAACAGTTTTTCCATCTATATTTTACTTTACTTTTTTTATGCTGATCATTTATTTACATACATGTATACTTTAAGGTCCCAATTTTAGCTTTCAAATTTACTTCATTTTAGCCTATTTTAACTTATAAACATTTTATAAAAACTTACTTACTAACTTATAAACATTTATAAAAAGTTTTATTAAGATTAAAGATGAAAGTAAGTTAAAATACATATTTTTTAATTGTGATACTGCGAGAAATAATTTGCATTTAGAATCAATGATTTGGGTGTCAGATTTTTTGCAATATTTTCACCATTTATTGGCTTTTCTATCGACCAAAACAATAAAATGATCGACATCGTCGAGCCGAATATCGCCAGCTGGACGAACAGCTCTTTTTCTAATATCTGATATGCTAAAATGTGTATATGATTGCCCTACGGCATACATTCTGTTAAAATTAAATTAAAATGATACAAACGGATAAATTGAAAAAATGGTAATAAAAAGTGTCATTGGCACGAAAGGGTCAAAAGTGATACAACGGCAACGCTGGTCTCAGAAATGCGAGCGTGGCATACTCTGCAGAAAGAAATGAGAGTGCGTACGCTGGACGAGTAGTACTGGAAATACCCGTCATAGAAAATTTTAGCTTGTATGAGATGCGCATTCTATATGATTTATGTATATTCTTTGATTCTACTGATGAGTTCCAAAAGCGGGAAAGAAATGCACATAGACAATTGCTTAAACATAAAAACAAGCTAAATTTTCAAATTGTAATGAAAATATTTATTACATCGTTTGACTAATGTTGTTGTAAAATTGTTTTAGACCCTTTACATGTGTATATGTATGTTTACTCGGGGGACTTCTTACACGTTCTTTCACATTCTTCCCTTGTGTTGAATAAATTGCTTTTCACCACTTCATCATCGCAATTGCCATAGTAATGTTTTTCGCATTTGTTTTCGGAATTTTTGTATATCCAGACAAGAAACGTCTGTGCTATTTTACAGTCAGAGCGAACATTACCGACCAATAATGGCTCATTACATACATCTATAATTCAAAACATATTAAAAACTTATATTTTTAATATTAATTTTACTAACCATTTCCCAGAGTAGCAGCATAAGCAAAACTAAGAATACCCAAAAGCAGTACAAAGATCTTCATTTATTTTTATAATTTTAACGCTTTCTTTCAAGACAAGTTATTTGACTGATTTCGAAACTTGTTTCTCAAAACCTTTTATACTGTCAATTTTAGCATGTTTTCTACTATCTAGCAATAATAAATGGCTAATTCTAAATGTTTTTTATGAAGCCTGTTTTTATGACAGTACGAGTAGATAAATAATTATGCGTGAATGCAGGTAAGAATCGTAATTATTTTATATTAAATTTTATATACGTACATAAATACTATGTACATACATATGTATATACTAGGGATGTCAAACGGGAAATCCCGAACCCGGAAATCCCGAGATCTTTGGGATTTGGCAAATTCCGAATTCCGAATCTTAGCAATTTTTATATAAAAACTTTATAAATTCAAATTTTCGTTGATTTTAAGATATTTCTTATAATATTTAAAAGTCTCATACAATTTTATACGTACAGTTTTAACAATTTAATGACTATTCGTGACATATCTACATAATTAATAGGCGAACATGTTTTTTGTAATCCCACTGCACCGATTTTAAAAAGATTTATATGGTTTTAAAGGATTTTTCGTACAGATGTGAAGAATCTATATTTTATAAAATCTATATTATTTTGGGAGCTATAAGCGTTTAAAGTTGCTACTATATACTACATGCACACATATTATACACGCATTTATTAGCTTACAAGTAAATAAATTCAGTAAAGTGCGACTCTGACTCGCGAACGAAGTGTTCCGTACGAACACTAGATATGTAATTTAATACAAACTTCATCCTATATAATATATAGTTTTGGCATTTTTTTACGTTTTTGGGGTCTTTTCGGTTTTTTTGTTTTGGCGGTTTTTGCGTTTTTTCGGTTTTGGCGATTTTTTTAAGTTTTGGCTCCTTTTTTAGTTTTGACACTTTATTTTCTTGTTTTGGCGATTATATTCGGTTTTTGACGTTTTTTCATTTTGGCGATTTTTTTATTTTTGGCGATTTTTTTCATTTTTGCGATTTTTTTTATTTAAAAATTTTTTTTTTTAGTTTTGGCGACATTTTCGCGTTTTGTCGATTTTTGGCGTTTTTTTCATTTTGGCGATTTTTTCGAATTTGGCGATTTATTTTAGTGTTAGAAACTTTTTTTAAATTTTGGCGATTTGTTTCGTTTTTGGCGATTTTTTTTTTTTTTTTTTTTGGTTTGGCGATTTTATAATTTTCGGTTTTTTTAGTTTTACCGTTTTTGAAAATTTCAAGTGTTTGCCTCTTACGGTTTCCAAGATATAGCAAATCGTCAAAATTACATAGTCAAAATTGCATTAACTGATGGACCACCCTTTAATTTTAATTTTTTTAAATTTTAGTGTTAATTGTTGTAGTCTGTATAAAAATACACTAATTTTACAAATTTCAATATACATATGTTCATACAATTGTATGTATAATTACATGGGATTTTAACATTTTTCGTTGCTCGTTTTGGAACACCCTTTAATTGTTAATTCTCATGTATTTGTTGTTGTAGCGGCCAAGGTTCCACTGTGTCCAAATTTCAGGTCCGTAGCTCTTACGGTTCCTGAGAAAATACCGTGTGACGGACAGACGGACAGACGAACAGCGCACAGTGGTTGCACTTATATCGGGAAGAGCGACAAAAATAGTTATATTAAAGGTATAGTGTTGAAATTTGCACAGTATATTTCGGATATAATAACCACAATATTCTGAAAAAATGGGAGTGGTCACTTGCCTCTACCGCCCATTTTTTACATTTTTTTTTTTTATAATAGATAGATTTTAATTATATTTTATCCCTTCATGGAAATACATATTTCTCCGCAAATTAAATTTAGACTTTTATTGTTCTCAAATAAATATCAAAAATATAAAAAAGCTACTCTTGCAACAATTCAATTGTAGATTTTAGTAGCGTACTTTTCTTTTTACGTGGTAATTTTCGTTGACCTGAAATGAATGGATTCGAACTAAGCAATAATATATTTAGTAAATCCGTGTTTGTTGCAATTCTAGAAATTTTTCGTGTGTGTTGTAGCCTATATCTTTTAATGTCTTTATTTTTCGCTTCTGCAGCTTCCTCTGAAAGCTCTCCAGTTGAAACTATGGCGTCTTCAATTACGGCGGAAGCGTGTAAAAGAATCTTGTGTACTGAAGGTGGGAGATAGAACCAAGGGTATTTCTCTACAAGAGCTTTAGCTGTATCAAGTGCAAATATTTTAAATTTTGTCGATGTTTATTTTGTAGCCTGATGAAATAGCCTGCAGCAATACTGCACATCTGGTTATGAGCCCTTCATCAACGCCAGTTATCTTAGCAGCCAAACCAGGAGTGTTAATAAAACGTCTTGCGGTGTTGCCATCGTTAGACGAGCCGCTACCCCCTGGTCTAGGTCTGTCAACTAACAAACCTATCTCGGATCTAAATTTGCTTTGAATTTCCCTTTTCCTATCCATAAATTTATTCTTTTCATCTGTTGATCTAATTTGCCATTTTTTTAGATCCAATCTATAAGCAACATGAATGAAATACTCAAAAAAGCGAATATATGAATGTAAGGGTGACAATCCAAACTCATAATTTTCTTTATGCACCACTTTTTGTAAACATGCTTCTATATCATTCATCTCTTTCGGATTTGCTTTACATATATAACATTTGGCAGATGACGTTTTGCTTAATGAGTTGCACACTTTGCCATCGACCATAGTCAGTTGCAACTTGTGCTCAACATATATTTTCTTTTCAAATTTAGAATACTCTGTGCGTTTCAGCATATCAATTTTCTGCTTGAAATAATCTCTTTCTGCAATACAAACTTCTGATGTTTCTTTTTTAAATTGAAATCGAATCGGTCTACAATACCCAGTTGACGACGGCCGAGGTTTTTTCCATATTATTTTTGCATCTTCAGGCTTAGCAGATTTTGTCACTAATTGAAGGGGTACATAAGACGTTACAAATAAACTGTTGTCCTGTAGAGTATTGCTATTAAAACGTTGTTTATACTCATTATAACCGGAGCTACCATCAAAGCCCCATTTTCCTATCAAAACAATGTTGTTTATATTAATACCAGGTTCGTCTTTCCAGACTTCAAATTGTAAATCTAAAATACGTGAAGCTGTATGGTCAAGCAAATTTTGTAAATCTACTTCAGCTTTGGATTCACTCACGGCGATATATTTTGAATTTGGATAATTTTTTTTCTTTTCCCTCAATACCTTTTCGTAACTAGGGAATAAACTGAAGGAAACCTTAGAGTTTACAAAATTTCGAATATGCCAATACTGTTGCTTGGTTAAATTTGTGTCAATTATTAATGCAAGAACTTCAGCGGCATTTGATTCCGAACAATCTTGATTTGGTTCTGAACATAAGCCACGTAAGGTATCCGCTGCCGTTGCATCGGTTTCTGCCAACTTTGCTATTCTTCGTTGTTTTGTTCTTTTTGAGGAACTTGAGAAATCAGATGAAGGGCGACCACGTTTATTCGCTTTTAATACTTGTTCTTTAGGTGACACAGATACGTTTTTCGGTTTTAAAGAAACAACCTCTTTTTTAGCTAACCAATCTGAATGATTTTTCAAAACGTCTGATTTTAAGCGGTGATTCTTTTTCCAAATGTCAACAATTCTTTTACATAAATATTGTACACATTTCAGTAATTCGCAAAACGCGCCTTCTTCGCACTCAAAATTAATTAATTTGATTATTTCATAATAAACTTGCTGTGATTTCGCCGAATATGAACCCTTCTTAGAGCACCAAAGCGCGAAAATTGTCATTCGTGAAAATATGCATTGACGGGATGTTTCTATTATATCGAATAGAGAAAAAAATAACTATCAATAACAACAAAAATGTCATTCTTATTAAATCAAACGAGATACACAACAAATTTTAGAATACAATAGAACACAATAAACTTGGAGGTTAAGCTAGTATATTGAATATATAGAAAAAACCTGCAAAAAACTGCACTTGAATTAAACATAATTTTTAACTATAGATGTGTGTCAATATTTACAAACCCATTTGGTCTTTGGCTTTCATTGGGAAACTAACTAAAACTCTAAGTATTTTTAACAAAGAATATCAAACATTGTTAATTAAAACACTTCTTAAAAATTAGTATATACTTTACAAAAACTACAACACAGTTTATTAAGTTATTATTTTTTAAAAATAATACCAATACCATTCACATTAATTTCCATTTTGATTAATTTAATTTTGCACTTTAATTAAATATATTTTAACAATTTAATATTCACTTTGTTTTCAATGTCGCTTAATCAACTTTCTACTTCTATATAAAATCGCATTTTAATTGTTTGCATCTAAAAATTACCGTTAGAAATTATCAAAACAAATTCAGAAGAGAGAAATTTGATGACATTAGCGACTATTTATTTCACTACAAACCCAATATAGAAAATTTTATTTTTTTATTTTTGTCGTATGGGCGCAACCACTGTGCAGCGTAGCGAATACAATAGGGTTCCTTTTCACCTTTGGTGTACGGAACCCTAAAAAGAAACGAAACATGAGTGTGTGTATGTGTGTGGGTATGTAGTATTTCTCTTGATCTAACAATTTTTTTCTCTCTTATTTGTTGTTGTATGAAAAACATAATACTTAAAGGAAGAGATTTGAATAATTTGAATTAGCTTGGTTAAAGGGATTTTGTTTACGTTTTTTTAATTTCATGTATTATCTAATTATGCTTGCATATTTTTGTAAGTTTGTGTGTGGCTGTGTTTTAATGAATTTTTATGACGATTAGATACATTTTCTTTGAATCTTAAATTATTTACATTTTGATTCTAGAATACGGACGAGTGTGTCGTCCGTTTGGTATATCTAGTTTCTTATAAATTAACAACAAAAACAAAATAAATAAACTACTTTCTTCAAGTTATTTACATCAAGGGTGCTACTATATAAAGGGTGTTTTTTATTGAGGTATAGAACTTTAAGTTGGCATCACTTTTTTAACTGGCGGCCATTTTGTCAGCTGTCAAGTGATTAATATTTAGTTTGGTTTGCCATTTCATCATGAACAGGTTGACAAAAGAACAACGCTTGCAAATCGTGCAAATTTATTTCGAAAATAATGGTTCAGTTCGCGAAGTTTACCGCAAGCTCCGTCCATTTTATGGTCGACATAATCGTCCATCAGAGCAATTAATTCGGTTAACCATGGATCGTTTTCGCACTACGTTTACTCTATGTGATAATACGCATCCGCAGAGACGTCGAACAGTGCGCACCGAAGAAACAATTACCGCTGTAGAGCAAAGTGTTGAAGAGGACCCGAATGAATCGATTCGCCACTGTGCACAGCAATTGGAGCTTTGTCCATCAAATTTTGTTCCCGAATTGGATGGCATGAATGTGGATGAGTTGTGGTTCCAACAAGACGGCGCTACATGCCACACAGCGCACGTTACAATCGATTTATTGAAGGAAACATTCGATGAGCGCATAATTTCGCGGAATGGACCTGTCAATTGGCCACCAAGATCGTGTGATTTGACACCATTGGATTATTTTCTTTGCGGATATGTGAAGTCGCTCGTCTACGCCAACAAACCAGAAACGTTAGGGGACTTGGAAGCCAACATTCGTGGCGTTATTGCCAACATACGGCCCCATATGCTCGAAAAAGTGGTTGAAAATTGGACCAGTAGAATCGGCTTTATTCGAGCCAGCCGCGGCGGCCACATGCCCGAAATCATATTTAAACATTAAGGGCATAAAATTATCCTTCCAATAAAGCCAAATTGATGGACATTAAAACGATTTTCTTGTGTTTTATTTCAATTCGAAGTTCTATACCTCTAAAAAAAACACCCCTTACATATGTATGTACATTTTGGAATTATTTTGAAAACAAAAGAAACATATTACCTTTGGAAGGGAAATAACATTTGAAAAATTCATAAGTTTGACAAATTTATTCTGTCTTATTCTATATTATGAGGGCAATTATAATTCAAATTCCACGAGAAATTTTTCCCGGGGAATAATTTCAAACAGTAGCAAATAATAGGGAAAACAAAAAAATCTAATTGGAAAAGGGAGAAATTTCCTGCGGAAATTTTATTCACAATTGCAGTGTATAACTATCTTATGTCGACGCCTCAACGCAAAAAAATTAGCACTTATCTACTTGTCGGTAACAATTGAGTAGAACACAATACAAGGCAAGTGAAAACTTTTTGCTGTCGGGTTGACGTAAAATGCGGAGTATTTTGTCTAAAAAACTGCTCGAGTATGTATGTATGTTTTTTACATTACAGTTCAAAATTATTTTGTTTTTCATTTAGAGCGTTTAGGTAGTTTTTGATACAAACCTAAGATCAAACCCATTTAAATTACATGGATTTGACAAATAGTTTTAGTCAAAAACGACCGACTGAATGAGTTCGACACAATTATAGTTGTATTCGAGTTGCAGAGTAGAAGGCCAGGACACTAATAAACCATACTTCTCTTAGCGAACGTTTGAATACATACATAAAATTTTAAAATTTTTCAGTAGAGCAAAAATACTGTTCAAGTGCCCAGGAAAACTTTTAATGTATGCGCCTATAAAAATGTGATCTTTAGACGTAATTAATCGAATTTGATTAGAATAGTGTATACATTTCTTTTAATTTTTCGACATGTTCAGCCTTATTACCGTTGTCATAGTCGTAACGAAATCGATAAAAAATTAGATTAGATTAGATGATTGGTATACATACATATTGTTACGTTTTTCCTCTCTTTAAAAACGCTTTTCCGTGGACCCGAAGATTTGCAAATGAATACAAGAGCCGAGTGTAGTAATTAGGGTTAAGAATGATACAAGTTTTATTTACAAATACACTTAAAGTAAATTAATCAAGAGCTTATATAAACTAATACAACTTAAACTACTGAATTACACACAAATATTTCATTCTGGTTACCACTAAGCCTTCCTCGCTGTAGTTTACGCACGTTTCTTAGCTGGCTGTGCAAGTAATCACGTGACACCGCTTTGTCTGCTGCTCGTCACACACGGCACTCACTCTGCCGACACTCACAGTTGATACACCAATACCTCTTTGTCTGCTGCTTGTCACACACGGCACTCACTCTGCCGACACTCACAGTTGATACACCAATAAAGACTCACTGGCTTTACTTACACCCTTACACACGTCTATTCGCTGCGCTGTTCCCTTTACTCCAGTCGACACGATAGACTCCACAATAATCTCAATTCCACGACAGACTTTGCTGTCACTATAGACTGTCCTATAGTTTCTCCTTTTCCCAATTCACGTGTAAAGCACAGACTGCTCTTAACTATCAACTCACCACCGTATCGCAGACTATTATTAATTGACAACTTAATTATCAACTGACTTGTTCACACGCAACTGACTGACTTGTTCACAACTGACTTGTTCGCAACTAACTCACAACTGCAACTAACTAACTCATTGGCTGCGTCACCTCTTTTTATATTCCACACAAATACCACTAGAAGTTTCAAGCAATGTCTAAACGATCATTATCATCTTATATGCTGTTTACAAAGTGTCTAATTAAGTTCATGTGGTAACTATGTACATACATGTGTATATGCATACGTGTGTACATCATTAACTAAGCAAACACGGTGGTTGTTTATCTTTTGCTTTTCGTTTGAATTGGCATGTATGTATGTGTGTAAATATGTGAATCTTCTTAATAAGCAGACGCTTTTTGTTGTTGCTTTTGCTTGTTTACGTGTTACGCATGCTTATTTAGTTGTTTGCTACTATTCTAGATTATTCGTTACATTGACCCTGTAGGAATATTTTCGCGTACCACTTACATTAACCCTGTTGGAATATTTTTTGTAATGCTGCCTTAAACCTGTCGACGGCTATTTTCGTAACAATATGTAACAACCGTTACACTTGTTGTTGATCAATCGCAATTAAAAAAACGTTAGTAGATATATTTTTAACAAAACAATATTGTTTTTGCAACTTATTTGTATTAAAGTGAATCTCATAATGAATTTCATAAGTTAACTTAAGCGATAGTGCTAAAAGTCCACCGATATGTATATTCGTTTTGGTTTAGATAATAGAAAAACAAGTTTTCATATTTAGTTATTGTTTGCACTATAAATTCTCTAACATCAAATGTGATTAATCAACTTAAAAATAGATGAGAAAAATTCTTTTGATTTTTATTTCATACTCGTATTAGAAAATTTTTCACTTTAAAGACAATCGTGCAATGATAAATTATGAACATAAAACCTTTTAAAATGCATTAAATTGTTATTAAAGTAATATTTATTTTAAAAAATAATTTATTTTACGAAAAATATTTAGATCCCGAAACCTCGAAAATCTCGTGATCCCGAAAAATCCCGGGATTTTCGGGATCGGGATTACAAAATCCCGAATCCCGCGATTTCCAAAAATCGATCCCGATTGGCATCCCTAGTATAAACATATGTAAGGAAATTTATATTATGTATTTATCAAAGGTGACAGACAGTCAGTGCGTTCCAGAACGATCCCGAAATTTCAGTCCTTGTCCACGTTTTTAAAGCTTTAATTAAAATGTTAGAATACTTAAAAAATCTTTGATATTAGTTTCATTTACATACATCCACTTGTATATCTTTACCTTAATATTGAAAGTCCCTGACTCATTACTTTTTTTAAGTCAAAATTTTTCCATTTTCATCTATCGAAATATACAAAAAACTAGATTTTAAAAAAATATTGAATTAGGACCTTTCTATATTAAGGTAACGATATGTATGTATGACCGAGCACATTCATATTGATTCTTACAGGCAATTTGGCCAAAAATAAGAATTTTAAAATATTTATATTTAGTCTTTTAACCCATTTGGGCCCAAATACAAACTAGAATAAAATCTTTTAAAATCAATTTATTTATTCAACTATTATACGATAATTAAAAGTTTTGCACAAAAATAGTTAATTTTTTTTTAAATTTCTGGGAATGCACTCATGTGTGCTATTTTTAAAACCAAATTTTTCAACACAAATTAGTTGCATGAAATATTTTCATTCATCAATGATGAAGGTTTACGATGTTTTCCATTTAGTCTTTCTAATCCAACGCACCTCAAGTAATATCAAGTAATAATTCGGTGAAATTGAAGTTGATCCATACTGTCTTCCACAGTAAACACACAGCTAAATCTACCATATATGTATGTGCCCATTTAGGGACATCACTCTAAAACATATGATATTTCAGTCAGATATTGAAAAGGATCTAACAGTATATTACAGTTTTCTAATACAGATAATAGGCAAACAAAAAAAAATCCTAAATATTTTTAAAATCACCAGAACATATTACAATTATTTAGAGTTAAATTTGTCTTAATTTGAATATATTTGCTGGTAGTTCAGCTTTGTCTATATTTTTCATTGTTGCTGTAACTTTGTTTTATAGTGTCCTTTCTAAACAAGCCAATTCATGTTACTAATTATTGCTTATGTTTTATCTAACTCATGTTTTAGACTCGGCAGTTTTTCTTGAAGCAAATCTGAGTGTATGGAAGAGAGAGGAAAGAAGAAAAGAGGGGTAGTGAAAAGCATAGACTACTATTCTGTAGACTGTATTCTGATTCTGTATTAAATGATTTTAGTTATTTAGGATATAATTTCGAAGAAACAATAACATCTGAAAAAGAATTACTAAAAATCAGTTGTCCTAATCCATACATACATCGATTTTTATTAAAATTTAATTTAGCGCGTAGGAAATAACGCGTTTTGGCTATAAATAGTTGACAATGCTGTAACTTAGCGCGTTCTAGCGTGTTTTGAGAAGGTTAATAGCGCGTTTGGGTTATAAATAGTTGGCATCGCTGCAATAAAACTTGCATAGTGTAAACTAGGACTAATAATTTCATGTTGGTATTTATTGCAAATCATTAATTATATTTTATTCATAATGAAAATATAACATAATTTCATTAGTTTTATTTTAAAATTGTTTAAGAGACGTTAGATATAACAACAATTTTTGTTTACCCGGAGGACTTCTTGCACGTGCTTTCACATTCTTTTTTTGTGTTGAATAAATTGATTTTCACTTCATTATAGCAAGTGCTATAATAATATATTTTGCATTTGTTTTCGGAATTTGTATATCTCCAGACAAGTAACGTCTGTGTTATTTCACAAACAGTTTGAATATTGTCGACCGGTAAAGACTCTTTGCATACATCTTTAATTCAAAACATAGGTAATAAAAATTAATTTTATTAATTTGAATTTCACTAACCATTGTTCAGAGTAGCAGCATAAGCGAAACTAAGAAAAGTCAGAGACATCATAAAGATCTTCATTCCTGATTATATTTTTAACGCTTTATTTCAAGACAAGTTATTTGACTGATTTCCAAACTTGTTTCTCTAAGCCTTTTATACTGTCATTCTTAGCACATTTTTCATTTACTAGCAATAAGATGACTAATACTTAAATGGCTAATACATACTTAAATTTTTTTAAGCTAAAATAATCAAAATATTTATAGGCACATACGCGTGTACAAGTGTGTTTAACTTAACAAATAACTTCAAATTCCAATAGGAAATTTAACGAAATGAATATGTACAAAAATGCCAATAAAACAAAAACAATTTTGATACAATTTTGCCTTGGTTCTATTTGCACACGTATACGCGTGTACACGTGCGATTACCTTGACAACTATCTTAAAATTTGGTTTGTTACTTTTAAGTATGTTTATTTAATTTTTGCCACAAGCTCATAGCTATAAAAGTAACAAAATAAAAAAAGTTGTCTAACGTAGAACAAAAAAAAGCAAATTAATTGATATATGCATAATTAGTAAAGAACAGGCGACAATGGCAAGACTTGTAAATTAGAGATGGTAAAATTGAGCTTTCATTTCAAAAAAGGTTTCAGCAAGTTGTTATACGATGAATCAAAACAATTCAAAAAGGGATCAGATCCTCACAAAAACATAAATGGCCATCAAAAGTAGTGAGACAAAAACTATGACCAAGTTCTTGTTTGGCACCATACCTATCTCTACAATCTGCTATGCATTATACATATAAATTTGTCAACTTTAGAGTATCACGTCGTTTCTAGGCAACAGGCTTACTTATCTAACATCGTTGGATAATTTTATTAATTGGAATATAAAGAATGATCTAAACAAAATTGATTAGTATCATGGTACAATTTTGTTATGAAATATTTGGGGGATTCAAACGGTAGTCATAAAGGTCATACTGTGATAATGTTTTAAATTATTTAAATATACATAAATACATATGTATGTAGTTGTTTTTGCTTTCAATTGTCTATTTGGTAAACAATGTAAAACAAAAACACAAACACGTACATATGTACATAAATTCTTTGTCTGGTCTTGTTTTAGACTCGGCAGTTTTTCTTGAAGCAGTTCTCTTCAATTCTCTTTTAAAACTGCTCGTTTGTTTACACACAGACGGTTTACTATTCAATTTTCCTATTGTTTCAATGCGGCGAATGAAAAGAGAATTAAAGTAACTTTTCGGCACAAGCAAGTCAGTACCCCTCTTCTTTCCTTTCTCTTTCATAAACTCAGACTTGCTTCAAGAAAAACTGCCGAGTCTAAAACATGAGCTGGCAACATTTCTTCAAAATTCAAACACTAAAAACAATAGATACATGTACAGATTTTACACTGTTTTACACCGTTTTTCAATGGTTGACACGTTAATGTGGAGTATGTACACGAGAGTATATGTATGTATATATTTAATTATATAAATATACTACTTATGTACAATACATACATAAATATATAATTTGTGTGTGTGCACATACATACATACCCAGTCACCATGTGGAAGATTGTTTCACCAAACTGAGTCTCTTTCGACTGCCTTAAATGATCAAAAACTGATTAATCAGTTCTGCGCTTAAAATATGATTCGAAAATGAAAGTGATTTGTTTAAAAAACAAACAGCAAGCTCGTGCAATAAAATCAAGAAGATATAAATATATAAAAATTTAAAACAAAAAATAACTGAATGTAAATACTCACAAACTGTCTCGAAAGTGAATCGAAATTGATCAGAAATGCGAGTCATAAAAGACTCTTCTAGAAGACTCGCGGCTAGGGTACCATTTTCTCCCGAATGAACAGTCATTTTCGACTCGAAAACGAACACATAAATGCTTATTTTAATTGTGCGGAGGAGTCGAAAAAGACTCGAATATGATCATTAATTTCATAAAATGCTGACTGGGTATGTATGTATATGCTGTATATACCACATACATGTATACAATCCATATACATATGTATGTAAGTAGATATGGGAGCATGTACATGCATACATATACATATGTTTGCAATAACAAGTATGGATAAGGATAAGAAATTCATAACTATTGGCAAAATTTATTGCATATCCTTAAAAAATTATTTTCAATAACTCACCTAAACTTACACACGCTCACACATTCATGCACACGTACATATTCATGTATGTATGTGTTCTACTAAAGCACCTAAAATTATCTGCGTTCGAGGTTCTCTTGGTTTTCATTAAAGTAAAAAATTTTTTTACTAATATTTTTCTTCTGGTACACAATTTTATATTTTTACCACTTTCACTTACACACACACACATTTACACATATGTATACATGTATTTCTAATTAAAATTGTATGCTGCATTTTACTTAAGTTTATTAAATAACATTTTTGTTCTTTTTCACTCAATATTTAAAATTTTTGTTGAAAATTTTCCATTTTTAGTGATAAATATTTACATTTACCGTGGATACAATATGTGCAAGGATACGGGTACACATACTTACATATTCATTTATGTATGCATATATAATTTATCCCTATTTTTTTGTCCTTTTCATGGCACATTCATTCTTTAACTTTATTTTATTGTCGTATAGTTTTTTTAAATCGATAACAACCGTATTATGGTAAATCCTGAACTCAACTGATATTAAAGTTAGTACACACATTTTTAAAACATTTGAGTTGATGGTACATGCATATGTAGTTGTAAAAAAGCTCAGCAAAAAAGGAAAGCTACAGCTTTTTGACATACATTGACAAATAACAGAGTTGTTAAAGATCGGAAGGAAAGGAAGAAGGATAATGCGAACTTAAAAGCAAATTACAAAGTTATACATATGTATATGTATATATATACAGTGTCGGAAAAAATAATAGGGACGGTACCTTCATTCCGAATAACATACCACAAATTGTATTGTGCTGACCTTTTATTGGTGGTACCACTCAAGTCTTCTTCACACTTTTCTCCAGCTCCAACACACCTTGCTTTTTGTAAATATCTAAAATTTTAAAAAGAAATACACAAATGTAGACAAAAATTAATTAATCCTTTCAAATTCTTTTATGCAGTATTGTTGCTAACTTCACTTAAGTTTCTTAGCACTTGTATAAATTTTATTTCACAGACTGAACGAATTGTATATTTTACAATAAAATGCGATGTCTTAAAAGTTTTAGCATATGTACATTAGATGTTTCACTCTAACATACATGTTAGAGAGGAACAACTATAATTGATAAATGTGTCGGTCATCTCTACCAGTCAAATGACCAGTCAATTATTCAATGGAAAATTATTGCAAATGTATTAGTGAAAAAATTTCGTTTGTGTTAGTTTCAGTCATTCATTTCTTGTGGGGTTGCTTTTAAACTATGTTCTTTTTAAATTTTTTGCATTTTAGAAAAACCCTAAGCTTAAGCTAACAACAGAAGTAAATGAATACGGAAATATTAATAGGAAGCGTGTTAAAATTAAAAATCTTTAAAATTTGCACAAAAAGTTCATAAAGGTTGCAAACGTTAATAATTTAAATAAAATAAAATATATAAGTTGAATTTATTGCGAATGTCAGGAAAAAATGGGTCGTGGTGCTCATATTACTGCCTGTGAAAAAAATGTGATTCTCAAATTAAAATCTGAAGGGTTTTCCATAAAACAAATTGCTCAAAAAATGAATTGCTCCAGAAACAAAGTGTTTTACGCAATTCACTAAAAAAACCCATCGAAACCAGAGGCAGGAAGCGTAAAACATCAGCACGCTTTGACAAGCTTTTAGTTCGGTACTCAAAAAAGAACCCCTTCGATTCAGCAAATGACCTTAAAAATAAGTTATGTGCTCCAGTAACAACTCGTACAATAAGAAACAGACTACGGGAGGCTGGTCTTATGGGTCGCGGTGCAAGAAAAGTACCTCTTCTTAGCAAGAAAAATGTTCAAAAAAGATTGCAGTTTGCTAGACAACATCTCGACCGTCAAAATTGGAATAATGTGCTGTGGTCAGACGAAACAAGGATCAATTTGTTTGGATCAGACGGAAAATTGTTTGTACGTCGACCTGCCAACAGTGAGTTGGACCCAAAAGTACACAAAAAAGACCGTTAAACACGGTGGCGGGTCATTGATGATTTGGGGTTGTTTTTCTGCGTCTGGCGTCGGTCCAATTTTCTGGATACAAGGAAAAATGACAGCTCTAGATTATCTGGATATACTGCGGAATAAAATGCTTCCTTTTGCCGAGGAAGAAATGCCGTTAAAATGGGAGTTTATGCAAGATAACGATCCTAAGCGCTCCGCCCGAAGTGTGAAATCGTGGTTTGAACAAAATCAAGTACCCGTTATGGAGTAGCCATCCCAATCGCCGAACTTGAATCCCATAGAGCACCTCTGTGGTGTTCTAAAAAACAAGGTTGGAACATATAAATGTACAAATAAGCAAATAATGTGGGATAAAATTCAGGAAGCTTGGTATTCCATTTCCCCGGATAATTGTGCCAATCTTGTGCGTTCAATGAAAAACCGATGCGAGGAAGTAATTAAAATGAAAGGAGCTTCCACCAAATATTAAAATAATATCTGGATTTGATAGCAAAAACTATTTGTTTTCTATAATATATGGAATATCCCTATTATTTTTTCCGGTCATTATTTTTAATTTGATTAATTTTTCGAATACATCAAAACTGTAATTTTTATTTGTTGCACTTTTATAACGAAAAATTGAATATTTTTAATTTTTTAATTTGATATATGTGAAAATAAAAAAACTATTTTTAGTCAATGTATTTACCAATGGTAAATCAATAATTGTATACACAATAAGCATTTCTCATATTCCATTTTATACTAAATTTGCGTTAAATAGCTGATGTTAATAATAAAATTCTACCCCAGTAGATAGATGTGGGTGCTGATGAAGTGCGTGGCTGCACAGAAAAATATCGGTATTTCCCCCAGCTATAAAGTCTAAGTTAAATTTTTCTTCTCTTCTTTAGAAACTCACATTAATTAATAAAAATATTTCATTCAATAAAGAATTGAAAGTACTGAACTTGAGCCTGACTAAAAATTATTTCTGATTAAAAATTCACTGTAGTTCAATTAAAATCTAAAAATGTCTCACTTAATTCATCATGGGCACGTGACAAAAATATGTTCACTTGGCAATCACAGTTTCAAGCCAAATCAACGGTAGAAAGCAAATACAAAGTAACATAAGGCCACTACAATAATACTTACATGTATGTACCGACGGTACATCGAATAAGTAATAGTAATTAATGTGATGATCGTAAAAGATAAGCAAGAATAGTTCAACATACTTAGGTAGAGTGATATAACTTCGTGCTGACCAAATAGAAAGTAAAAAAAAATGGAAAAACAGAAAATAAATAGTTATACTTATAAATGTATTTACCAATCGTAAATCAATAATTGTATACACAATAAGCATTTCTCATATTCCATTTCATACTAAATTTGCGTTAAATAGCTGATGTTAATAATAAAACTCTACCCCAGTAGATAGACGTGGGTGCAGATGAAGTGCGTGGCTGCACAGAAAAATATCGGTATTTCCCCCAGCTATAAAGTCTAATTTAAATTTTTCTTCCCTTCTTTAGAAACTCACATTAATTAATAAAAATATTTCATTCAATAAAGAATTGAAAGTACTGAATTTGAGCCTGACTAAAAATTATTTCTGATTAAAAATTCACTATAGTTCAATTAAAATCTAAAAATGTTTCACAATAAAAAACAATTTCAGAACAGAGAGAAAATTGTTTGCGTCCCTATTATTTTTTCCGACACTATATATATATATACATATATATATATATATATATATATATATATATATATATATATATATATACATACCACTATACCTGCATACACATACATACATACATATGTATGTACATATCAATGTACAGCAATGGACTCAACAACTTTGAAACTTTTTTATGAATTACAGTCGAATTTCGACATCTGCGGGTCTACCACTAGTTGAGTAATTTTTTAGTGTTTGATAATTAAAATATTTTTTTTTTATTTTGATACGTAACAAAACAAATTCTACACTGGCAGACAAAAATCGCAATTAAGAAAAAATCATTATTCGGAAAGAAAAGAAAAAAGTAATAACCCCACTCTGTAATTCGAAACGAAAGAAAATGCTTTCGAATTTGCCATTTATATTTTTTTTTTTTTTTTTTTTGAAATGAAATTTTTAATTATTTATGTCTTACGTGATAAATTTAGTTGAAAGCTTGAATCACACCTTGCTACTTTTAAAATTAAGATATGTACCTCGAAAATTAAAAAATTTTAGCAGCATTAAACTCAGCGCAAACGAGTTAATTTTAATCAATGATTTTCCATTTTGTTGAAAAAATTTGCAATTTCAAGTAAGAGGTATGTCGGTAGCAGTATGAGGATACCAAGCGAAATTAGAATATTTAAAATTTTAAAACATGTGCCATAATCTTAGACAAATATTTAGATATTTTTACATATTCGCAATCTACACGAAATAACTTTTCCTTTGAATATAAACCAAAGTTTGTTTTTATAAACTTGAAAATATTGATATCTAGATAATTTGTTCATTTTAATTTCTTGAAATCTTATTTCAAGAAATATTTATTTACATTTTTTATTTAATTTTTTAATTTTCATTACTAATATTGCTCCTTTATTGAATAAATTTAGAAACTTAGTTTAGCAGAAAATTAGTTCAATGTTTTCAATTTACATACAACTCAATGATCATATTAAAAAATGTTATTCTCCCAAGAGGTGAATGTGTAAGCCATTTATATGAAATTTTAACAGAAACTAGAAATTATTTGACGAATTATTATGCATTAGCTGCAATAAAGGAGCGATATGTACATATATATACAGATGTACATATCGTCACCTTAAATGCTAACGGACGTAACTACACAAAAATTCGAAATCGAGTTTTTGATTGATTATGGTTCATTTTATCAAACTACATGTTCACGCAAATATTTAGACCTCTGCGATGAAAAATGACGACTCTATTAAAGAAATTCAAATGGACGTAATTACGAATGCATCTATTTTTTATTGCAAGGAACGTAATTAACATAAAAGCTTAAATATATATAAAAGGAAATAAATGGTTAAAAACATATAAGTATCCATACTACAAGCAAATCTCGAAGACAAGAATACTTTATTATTATTGATTTAGTAACGTTTTTTGTTTCTCCTGTAAGAAATATAAAAGTGTAGTTACGTCCGTTTGCATTTAAGGTGAGGATATGTATATACGTTTTGGTAGCATGACTACTTCGCCGTAGATACAATGGCAAACCAAGTTTATAACTTTTAATTTT
This sequence comes from Tachina grossa, assembly GCA_949987645.1. Classification (NCBI taxonomy): domain Eukaryota; kingdom Metazoa; phylum Arthropoda; class Insecta; order Diptera; family Tachinidae; genus Tachina; species Tachina grossa. The sequence continues at coordinate 32,291,340 of OX465275.1, forward strand.
AAAGGAATACTATAAAACTTCAAATAACCTCTCATAATACTATATATGTACATACATATGTACCAATATCAAAATGTTGGATGAGTTCGTATAAAATAAGTGTCATATTCTTTATCAATCCATTTAATTAATTTGTCAACATTTTTAATTACTGTGCTTTTTTTGGTCAAAGGATCGAACACCGCGTATAGTTCATATGTTGCAGTGGACCAGGCTAATATAACTTCACTGCTTATAGCTTCAAATATTAGTTTCAACGGTCTGGCCGAGTGGTGAACGCGTTCCAACAAATCACAATAAATACCCTCTAGACGCTCAAACTCCTCTAGTGATGTATAAGGCGGCACCAGTTCAGAACATAAAACTTGAGCTGTTGATTTCGGTTTGTAAACAAAATGTCTTAATTCAGGTATGCCAATATTTTGGGCATTCAATTGATATTTGGGATTCGTTATATGGTCCACTGATTCGTTTATGGTTTCCAGGCATTGAGAACGGACCATTTTTTCTGTAATAGATTTTTTTGCAGTCGATAAAGTAAAGAAATCATCACGATCAACGGTGAGCAACAGTAGACAAGCTGGACATTCTTCTTTGAGGTATGATACGTGAGCATGCAAATAACCATTCATATTAAATTTGGGCAAACATATGGGTGTCCAATTTTCAGAAGTTTTAAATGATTCCGTACTATCGATTAAATTAAAAATTAATCTGAAAAAAAAGAAATACATACAAATATGCATTTTATAAATGAAAAAATTCAAGTATTGATTACAGTTTAATACAGTTTTATATTATTAAATTTTTCGTAAAAATCATTTACACACCTTAAATCCGTTTGATGAATTGTATATTTTTTCATCCTAACTAGGCAAATTAAATGATTCTTTGCTATCAATATAGCAAACACTAAATTTTTAATTTTACCACAATTATCTTTAATAGCACTAACTATACTTGAACGTGCCGATCCAGACATTGGCAAACATCTTATTGAATTAGTAAGAAATGTAAAAACATTATTAGTTACTTTTTTATTGCTACTGTCATTCAATAACAGATTGTTTATTAAGCGTTCGCTTCCCTCCAGCAGACGGCGTAAATCGAAATTTTTTCGGTTTTGGAAAATTTTCGATAATTGGGTAAACGTCAGTGTAGAAAGGATTTGATTATGGACATCGCTTAAAACACAGAATGAAAAAGAAATTGAAAAAAATTACTAATTTTGTATAAAAATACATGTTTTCTACAATCAATTACTGTGGGTGATAAAAATGGACCCCTAAGCCAATACCGAATATGTACATAAAGTTATTACGAAATTATAAAAATTCAAATAAAATACTTTTTTACTTATTTGAACATAGTTTTTGCAAAAGTTAACCTATGATGTGAAAATTATTTGAGAGTTACTAAGTACGAATTAAAAACATAGCAGAGATCATATTTCTTTTTTTTATTTCCATTATTATATAAATACTTACTTTAATTGCATTTGCAATTGCTTGATACTCATATTTGACCTGGAAGCTGCAACAAATATCAAGTGGCTTTTAATCATAAAGACAAACTGTATTCCACGGGCATGAATTGACGTTAAGACATCTTGAGTATTTTCAACAAAACTCATTAGAGCTTGAATTATACCGAATAAAATTGCTAATTTATCTTCACTACCATTTAATGAGTAAATAGGTTTGCCCGCCTCACTCAAAATGAATATATGTTTTTTATGGCCACGCCATATAGGATCATGCAATAGTGCAATTTCAGCACTACAAAGTGAAGTTGCTTTACTTAATGCATCTCTTGATTCTTCACATTTGCTTGATACATCTAAGCATGCACCTCTTGTTGTAAATGAGTCGTATTCAGATATCGAGTCACAAGCTACGAATAGATTATAAACGAGTTAACTCTCAATTAAAATTAATTTAAGTTTACTTTCTTGATTTAGCTCTTCCTTCGGTATATCTTCCAAGGATCCATCATGAAACTTATGACCTACTTCCGCCTCCACTAAACTTTTAAGGTCGCAACAGGAATCCTTGTCTTCATTACTTTTAGCATCGTAAAATTCAGTGTTCAATGAAGAACTAGACGCCATTCTGGCTGTCGCAGAAATATTCTTACTGGCCATTGGGACATGTAATTTTAAGCGAGATTTTAATTTTTTAATAATGTTTAATCATAATTTTTGAACTTGCTATTTTCGATTTACGGTGGCCTTTACCAATCTTGAGAAAAATTACATACATATATTTCACTTTGTTATTTATTGACGAAAATCTTAACAAAATCTTTCGGTTTGTAATTTTATAGAAAATGCCAAAAAATTCCAAAATTATATGGCATCTTTGAAATATCTCAGATGTTCAATATAAACAGAGCTGTTATATCTATCAATGTCAACCTCACTGTTGGATAGACTTTTAACACAAGGTGGCAGGACAAGGAACCTTACTATTGAGTACGCTGTGCCCCAGATTGTCAAGTGATTTTGCCTAGGTTTTCGTGTCATCAATGAATAAATTAAATCATATTATTGTGAAAATAATTTGCCAGTGTTTTTTGGAGAAAATTTATAAGAATGTTAACTCAGCCTCTTAGAAATGGTAAATTATTTATTAAACTACTTATAATTTGTAATAAAACATGTTAATTTTTAGTTTGCAGATTGCCAGTTATACGACAACTGCGCTTACAATCCTCCGCTATGCCCAATGAGCAAGCACCTTTGGTCGAAGATATAGCGATTATTGAGCAGCGTATTTTAAAACATGCCGACTACTTCAAAGTGCACAATTTATTTACAATACGCGATCTATTTAATGCCAGAGTTCATTATGGTCACAAAGAGGGTTCCTTAGACGAACGGATGCTTCCGTACATATACGGAAGCCGTTTGGGCCACTTAATTTTTGACTTGGATAAAACAGCCTCTCACTTGCGAGATGCTTTAAACATAACGGCTCACATAGCTTTTAGGGATGGCATCATATGCTTCTTCAATCGTAATGCATTAAATGCCCATCTAGTGGAGAAAAAAGCAATGGAAGCTGGAGAGTTCTCCCATACTCGATTTTGGCGCGGTGGTATATTCACTAATGCCAATGTTCAATTTGGTGCCGTAACCCGCTTACCAGATTTATGCATTTTCTTTAACACACAAAATAACGTTTTAAACCAACATACAGCAGTGAGAGATGCCGCTAAAATGGCTATACCGACTGTCGGTATTGTAGATTCCAATTGTAATCCCAATTTGATAACATATCCTGTGCCCGGAAATGATGATTCACCAGCTGCAGTTGAACTCTATTGTGAGCTTTTTAAAGCTGCGATATTAAGAGGAAAACATAAAAGACGCGAACTGCTAGGAGAATCAACGATACAAGAAGAAATTACTAAATAGAATTGAAATTTCTGTTTGCCTTCTCAATAATATAAGAAATTTAATAAATTTTATTTAAAATAATTTAACTTTAATAAATTTACTGCAATATGTTGTTTCAAAGTGGTACTACCATCAAAACTGCCACAATATGATTCTTGCTGGCTTGTGGGGTTGACACATGCGGAATCAGTTAACGGTTTTTTCTTCAGCACATATACTTCACCGGTATCGTTGCAACTATCGTCAGATTTTATGTAGTTTGGATACTTCGCGGATAAACGAGCTTTATGGGCAGCCACAATTTCTCGTGATTTTTTCAAACGGATTAATTGTTTTTCATCTAGCTCGTTAGGAGCTATTTTGCCTAAACGTTGTACTACACGTTTAGCGTTGTAAAAATCACGATTTTTAAATGGTTTCATAGCTTCCCGATATTCTTTCCATTGCTTCCTTTTTTCCTCTCTACTAATTTCAAGGTTTTTCTCTGGTACCTTTGGCTTCGGTATGTATGGCTTTCCGTCAATTTTGCCTTTGGGGTTAGGGACGTATACTTTAGCTTCGGTAGAACCTAAATTAGAACTTCCTGAACCAGTTCGATGGTGACTGTTTGAGTTAGTTTTTTTTGTTTCAGCAGGAGTTTTCTTCCCCATTTTCTTTTCTTTGCTATAACGTGATTTATCAAACTCTTGCAGCAATTGATTGGCTTTCAGGTGATTTCGAAAAGGATTGCTATTTATTAAAGGTTTTTGCATCATGTCTTTTTGGCGATAGATACCATCGGAAGCGAAAAAACAGTCAGGTAGATTAACATTATTAGATTGGTTGGAACGTTGTAGATCATTGCAGTCTTCTCTAAAACTCCTTGTTAGTGTATTACAGTTTGATAAATTGTCGTGTTTGTCAAAATTGTATAATCTATTCCTTAAGTTATTACATAAATTTTGACTATTAATCTTGCTTTTAAAATAATCCAAACTATTATATGCAGATCCAAAATTATTTCTCCGCATACCCAAAAATTGGTTTATAGTAATTCCATTGAAATTTATGGGATGCATAAAAACGGGTCTATTGTTTCCGGCGACAAATTGAAAATGCCTTTCGGAATTGGATGCACTACGCATATTTCTAGCATAGCTATCTGAATTAAGAGAACTTCGGTTATTGCTGGCAGGTTTATTATTCCTTTTGTAAAATTGCAATTTTTCATCAAGTTCGATTTGTCTGTCTTTCATTGCCTTCCAGTCCTGAAATGTAAGTGGTTGACCTGCGCTTGAAAATCTTTCATTACTTTCGGTTTGTTTATTATCTTGGCTATAGTTACTACACATTTTTAAAGAACATTTTATTATTAAAAAACAACAATTTTTAGTTTTTTTTTCTTTCTTAGCTAATGCTAAGGAGAATTATTTGGCCAGTTCGTAGAACTATTACGCCACCACCAATTCACACGATTTGTCGTGCTACAATTTAGGAGCCTCCTCCAAGAATAACACGCCGATCTGCACCGTTGTGCAGAAAGCCGGAATCCTCAAAATCCTCTCCTGTTTCAATGAGTTTTATTTGGTACTCCACTACGTTTATACGCAGGGCTTATTTGATAATAAAACTGTAAATTGTTGCCATATTATTGTTTTTATTACGACTTACTATTCACGTTTATCGCACTATTTGCAAATAAAATGCTTGGGGTTGCCACGCTTACAAATGTTTGATAACAAAAAACAATAAATGGATTAATATTGCTGCATAAAAAACCTTAACAGAAGCAAATAATGACAATTAAGACAAATAATTATTTGATATTTTGCACATTTACACTATTATTTTTGTCAAAAAAAGTAAATTTTCTACAGAAGTGCTACCAAGTTCGTGTACTTTTGCTATTCCGTATAAACAGTGACTTAATTTATTGGCGAATATTTTTAATTGTAAATAGTGCGTGTATAAACGTAGTATTAGAAAGCTAGGTTAATAAATAAGTTTTTGCATGCGGCTAGCAACCGACGCCACGAAACAGTAAGGGATCAGTTAGCCGAATGTAATGTAAAGTAACTGCAACAGTAGGAAACAGCTGATCGATTTTGTTATGTGAAAAGTTATGAAAATGGTTATAGAGATGTAATGTAACGTAACCTACTTTTCATATAAAAATCTCGATCAGCTGTTTCCTACGTTGCAGTTACTTTACATTACAGTCGGCTAACTGAGCCTTTAAAGTAATGTAACTGTAACGTAGAAAACAGCTGATCGACATTTTTATATGAAAATTAGGTTACGTTACATTACATCTCTATAACCATTTTCATTACTTTTCCCATAACAAAATCAATCAGCTGTTTCTTAATGTTGCAGTTACTTTACATTACAGTCGGCTAACTGAGCCTTAACTCGGTATCGTTAACTTACTCCAACTACTAATCACATGCGGGGGGTGAGACGCAAAACCCTCGAAGACCAGTAAACGAACAGTTGCCTGGTTGCATTTACGAAGTAATTGCCAACGACGCGTGATGTTGACTCGCCCAGAGCTGCTTTACGAATCACTTTTTAGTTTACTTTTTATATATTAATAGACTAATGTCAGTTGCAGGCAGTATAAAACGTTGCCGTACTATATATGTTCAAATATGATATATACATATAAAGGTTTTCCATATATGGTTTCGCACTCCTACATTGCTTAGATGTCCATTCGAAAAGCCTATGCATTCACTGAGGGTATTTTGTAGTAGGGCATTTTCGATGCTTATTTGGCAGATACTTCTCAGTTATTCATTCAATGTAGTGTAGATATATATAGAAAATTTACATAGGAAATAAGCTAGGAACAAAACATTCTAATTTTCTTTATTTTCAATTCTTATTCCACAAGCTACTTGGAGGCTACACGTTCAATGTTTGCTTCAATTTTTGTTTCAAAGTTCAGTACATTCACACTTTTTTACTACCACACTCATACATTTGGGAATTGAATACCAGGTGGCCTTCAATTTTTCTTTCAACGCTTCATTCAATTTGTCTTTCAATCTAACAGCTGTCTTAAAATAATTTTTGTGTTTGTAAAAAATTTAAAACAGAAGTAATTTCCCTTGCTGAAATAAAATATGTAGGCGAAAATTTTTAATTGTTTGCTCGACGACGGCACTTTGAACATAAAATTGGTAATCAAATTGCTTGCAGCCTACGTCACAACTTCAATTTTAGCAAATTTTGACTAACCATACGTGTGAAAGAATTGAAAGCAACTTATTGAACGTGTAGCCTCAAGGTTAATCAGATATATAGGGTGTTTTTTTCAGAGGTATAGAACTTCGAATTGAAATAAAACACAAAATAATCGTTTTAATGTCCATCAATTTGGCTTTATTGGAAGGATAATTTTATGCCATTAATGTTTAAATATGATTTCGGGCATGTGGCCGCCGCGGCTGGCTCGAATAAAGCCAATTCTACAGGTCCAATTTTCAACCACTTTTTCGAGCATATGGGGCCGTATGTTGGCAATAACGCCATGAATGTTGGCTTCCAAGTCCCCTAACGTTTCTGGTTTGTTGGCGTAGACGAGCGACTTCACATATCCCCAAAGAAAATAATCCAATGGTGTCAAATCACACGATCTTGGTGGCCAATTGACAGGTCCATTCCGCGAAATTATGCGCTCATCTAATGTTTCCTTCAATAAATCGATTGTGACGTGCGCTGTGTGGCATGTAGCGCCGTCTTGTTGGAACCACAACTCATCCACATTCATGCCATCCAATTCGGGAACAAAATAGTCGGTTAGTTGGCTCCAATTGCTGTGCACGGTGGCGAATCGATTCATTCGGGTCCTCTTCAACACTTTGCTCTACAGCGGCAATTGTTTCTTCGGTGCGCACTGTTCGACGTCTCTGCGGATGCGTATTATCACATAGAGCAAACGTAGTGCGAAAACGATCCATGGTTAACCGAATTAATTGCTCTGATGGACGATTATGTCGACCATAAAATGGACGGAGCTTGCGGTAAACTTCGCGAACTGAACCATTATTTTCGAAATAAATTTGCACGATTTGCAAGCGTTGTTCTTTTGTCAACCTGTTCATGATGAAATGGCAAACCAAACTAAATATTAATCACTTGACAGCTGACAAAATGGCCGCCAGTTAAAAAAGTGATGCCAACTTAAAGTTCTATACCTCAATAAAAACACCCTTTACATATCATGCAAGTCTGGCACTACTAAAAATATTTAATGGAAGCGGCGTCGAAAAATGCATTTGCAAACGGCTTTGGTGTCTCTGCGTCGACTAGATTTTCTTCATAAGCGAAAAATTAATTTTGTTAAATTTCTGGTAAGTTATGTTCAAAAATTCATCAAAACGTGTAAAAATAATTTCAAGAAATGAAAATAAGCTGTTGAAAGTAAAAATCTTAACGTAATGCGTGAATTTTTTGCGTAAAGAAGTGATAAAAATTGTGGATTGAATGTGCGTTTGTGAAATTTTTCTTTGGTTAATAGCTGTGCAGCCACAGAGCAGCTGACTGAACTCTATTTGTCGCAGTTGTTTGGTTGTTTGTTGCTATTCGACAAATGATTCAATTTTGGAAAGGGCGGAAAAAGTGGAGGGCGAGGCAGATACGATATTTGTTGCGTTGCTCCACTCCACCGAGCATGTTTGTTGAGTTTTCTTATTATGACGAGGCTTAAATGCATACCGTAATTATTACAAAAAATTAATAAATAATAAAACAGAAGACGCCCATATAAAACGTTCTATGTACTTTATAATATTAATAATTATTTGATTCGTTGTTCCACACTAAAGAAATACGTTGAGACAGAAGTTGAGATATTATATATTTTGATATCAAATAAAAGTTTAAAAAACTTAAATTGCTATGGAATGCTAAACGTTTACGTGCATGGGTAAATGCTACATACATATCGTTAACTTTTGCTATTTTATTCTTAGCTTATTATGTTTTTGTTTTCAATGTAAGTGTGCGACGAGTCGAACGTTGTCGACATAAATAATGAATGCCCCTTATCGGAATTATGGTTTAAGTTTCTTACTTGTGATAATCAAAAAGGAAAGACTTGGATGATAGTACACTGAAACAAAAAAGCACTCTTAAAACAAGAATTTTGCGTTTTCGTTTTAAAAACGTAGCATTTTTAAAAATAATAGTTAAAATAAGAATGTTTCTTATAATATTAATACATAAAATTCTTATTTTTATAACGAAGCAGTTTTAAAACTAAAATGTGCATTTTCGGTTTATAAATTAAGCATTTTTAAAAATAGTTGTTAAAATGAGAATGTTTCTTATAATATTAATACATAACATTCTTATTTTTATAACGAAGCAGCTTTAAAACAAAAATGTGCGTTTTCGTTGTAAAAATTCAGAATTTTTAAAATAAGAATGTAAATTTTTAAAATCAAGAAGAAACAATTTGATTTTAAGAACGCAGCCTTTATGAAATAGAAGTTACCCAGCTAAAAAAAATATGTATGGAGCATATATGATATCCCATATATGGTTCGGATCCGAAAAATGAGGGTATATGGGCATATATGATAATATATGTTCATACATTTTCATACATCAATGTGTATTCCCTATATAGTATGCAAAGTTCATATTGATTCAACAAGCGCACTGCTGTGCTATAAATCAAATTATTAAAATTATTTTTTTTATAAAATTTTGTACAGAAAGGTTGTGTTTAATGAAACATTTGTTCGAACAAAATAATACAAAACGAGCTAAAAAACATTTCATTCCAGATTTTAATAGAAAATGTGAATCGATTATAAAAAAAAACACAAAACACATTCGTACACAACATATAATCAGATTAAAAACTAGTGCAATTATAAAAGAAAAATTAATCCGTTTTATACTAACACTAGTTTTTAATATTATTTTTTTGTAGTTATATGAATTTTGTTTCTTAAATATATGTACATATCTGAGAATTCCGTTACTTTTTATAAAATTAATAATAATTTAATGACTGAATTATCTTTTTGATTATTTGATTTATTAAAAATAGGCACACAATATATAAAATCCTACAAGTGCGATTTTTTGGTAGCACGAGTTTTTATTTTTTAAACCTTGAGGCTCTACGCATATTAACTTTGCATCCGTTTATGTATTTTTTAACAGACTTCCAATTCACCAGTGATTAAAAAGAGGGAAAAAGATGGAATTAACAAAATTTAATCTTTTTTGATTGCAAATGCGATCTTATGTGATATATCATGTATGGATACATTTTTATATGTCACCATATATAACATCTTATTTCTATATATGAATCACATATGAAGAGCTTCATAATTACAATTTCCATATATTATATATATTAGTCTATATATCAATTCATATATAATGGTTTTGCCATTTATGATCCCATACATTTCCATACATGAATTCATACATATTCATATATATTTATATACATTCATATATTAAAAATATATGGACCATATATAATTTTTTTAGCTGGGTAGTTTGTTTTTTTTTTATTTTAAAAATGTTCATTCTTGAATTACTAGTTATACAGTAAAGTTCGGTTAGTACAACTTTACCAGTCGCTAAATATCTGCATTAATATTTCATGCAAGTTAGTATGCTTATAGCTAGGGTTTGGTAAATATCTTCAAAAATCGATTTTCGATTGTTAGATCAACTTTTTTAATTTCGATTTTTGAAATCGTACGTAAAAATCGATTTTTAAATCGATTTTAAAATCGTTTAAGACAAATTGGCTAGTTTATAAACAAAATAATCTTTATATATAAAAATGCAAATAACAAACAAAAACAAAAGTTAACATATTTATGTACATTAAAAACACACACAAAGTTAATTTAGCGAAACACTTTAAACTCAATAAGGTACATACATATGTATGTATGTATATGCATATTAGATATTAATGCTGAATTTTTAAATTAAAATTATACGTAAACTTGGTTTAGTTTAGCAACTTTTTATATTACATAAAATAAATTTCAGAATTTACTTCTAAGGATTGTTAGTTTAAATGTTTCAAACTAATCACCTTTACTTGTTTTTGTTAACATCAACGTCATGCAATGTCAAAATAGGGCACTTAAGTACTATTTTTTTCTCAGTAATTGATTATTTTTAACCAACTCTTGCTATTTTCTAGCCCTTAGAGAAAGTAAGTGTCCTTTTTTCGATATTGCCTTGGCATTGATGTCGATAAAAAGTTACGGAATAAAGATGAATAATATTAGTTATCAAACCAATCTTCTTCACTCAGTAATACTTAAAAAATTTACAAAATTTTGATAATAATAAAAAATCGATTTTTATAGCCCAATAATCGATTTCAGTATAAAATCGCAGACGTAAGATCGATTACAAAAAATCGGGTTTTTTTTTAACATAAAATCGGTTTTCGATTGGAATCGAAATCGATTTACCAATCCCTATTTATAGCTAACTCCGATAAAAAAAATAAGTTATTGTCTGGTGTTTTTAAGAGCCTGATTATTTTAATTTCATTATTCATTTTAATGGAAGTATGTTTTAAAAATATTTGTGTGTATTTTAGGGTAAAGTGCAGTCTTGTTTGTAAATTTCTTTAAATTTAAGAAAATATTTACTCTGATTATAACGAACTCCCAGAACAAACCAAATTGCTAGGTTCCTAAGAGTTTGTTATGAACGAACTCTAATGTATCTATAAATGCATTTACCAAAGCAGCGTTGCCAAATATGCAGTTTCCTTGATTGTAACAGTTTTAAAAAACAGCTTAATTAATAATTTTTTCTTTGTCTAAATTTTGTTATTTTAATTCCGATATTTGAAGTCATACTTTTACATATTTTGCTTAATATAACATGTTTATTAAGGAACTCATAAGAAAGTTGTGTTTTTCTTTCTGAAATTTGGTCTTATTTCTTGCAAGTTGAGTTCATACGCACGTAGCTTTTCCTGTGTTAATATTAATTCGCTTTGTTTTTTCTTATTTTTCAATTTTCTATATGATAGGATACTTTTTTTTTTTAATTTTAAGAGGTGCCCCTAAACTTGATTTGTTCCTTCGATCTTTTATAGAATGAATATGAGATAAAACTCGACGAAATATATGATAAATTAAAGGGTAGACTCCATAGCGAAATTGAAGTAATTCACAGAAAAAACACTATTAGCCAAGCAAGTGTATTAAATAAATATATCATTGTGCACTTCAAATAAAACAAAATCTTAAAAAACATAAGCAAAATTTTAGTTACCTTGATTATTGAATTTTTGATCCACTTACGTCTTTAGATTGATTCGGAAAAAAATTCCTTTTGTAATTTAATGCGAAATATCCCATAGTGCAACTCAAACACTTCTCTTTCAATTTTCTTCTAAACTTTCAGTTTTCCAAAAAAAAAATATGGCAAAGCTGGTTCTAGTAAAAAACTATTTTTCGCATTTCATTTAATTAAAAGCTCATGTTTAATAACTGATTTTCATAACAGCTATTAAACATGAGGTATTTTAACCCAACCAGTCTAATTTAACTTCTCGTGTATTCAGAAAATTACATGCTGTACTATTTTGATAGTAATTGGACTATTCTACAAAGTTATCAACAAAAATGTACTTAATTTGTCAATTTTTTAAAACCTACCTTTTTAAATGTTTAAAGTACACTTAGCATGATTTAGTTTGGAATTAAGTAGGCAAAAAACAAATTAATTTAAATTTTTCTCCAAACTAAAACATGTAATTACATAGATGATCATTGTAGGTGAGTGATTCTAAGTCACTTTTAACAGTGATCAACGACAAATTGATAAAGTTCAAAGAAACTTGAAAAATTCTATTGCAATTATTATATGATTTAAAAAAGTCCCAAGTTTCTATCTCATAACATTCCCGAGGTATCGTCAATAAACTTTGCGCGTTTATCTCAAAACTAGGTTTTTTGATTTAGTATGATGTTTTAGAATGGAGCCGTCGATATGCAGTATCATCCTTATTCTGAATAGCATGGGAGTTTATTCCATATTCATTGGTCCCCCATTTACAAAAGTCATTTGTAAGCTTTCAGTTAAAATAAAACAACTGGAAATTTCGATGTTATCCCTGAAATTTTCATTTTTAGCTCAATCTGTTTAGGATAGGTGGATTTTATTTTCAGAAAACAAAAATAATTCCATGGGAATTATTTCCCGTACGTTTCTCTCTCCCTCCGTCTATTTCTCTCTCTAAAATGTATTGTCTGATATTAGCTAAAATCTGAATTGATGCGATTCAAAACATGTAAATTATTATTTAGTTTTTACTTCGACTGATAATTTAGTACCTTCATTTGCAAAATCGAATAACTTTAATATTATTTTCTTGTTTATTTTAAAGCATCGTTTCGAATCTTAGTTGTTATTATGATATTCAATCAACACTTCTCTTAATGATATTACATCTAAATTAAAAAAAAAAAGAAAAAAATGTTCATTTTGCTTCAGTGTTGTTTTTTTTATAGATTTGCAAGTGAAGCATTCAAAAATTACAGAGATATTTTAAATTATAGACAAAATGATAAAATATTTCTTATCAGCAATGTAATAAACGATAAGCAGTTAAAAAATACAAAAAATGTGTAGTTGTACCGTATCATCATTTAAGAAACTATGCATTATCTTCTTAATGATAAAAGACAATAGATTACTACATTAACCACAATCTAAATTAGATTTTAAGCAAATTTTGATTTTTTTTTCAAATTTTGATTTTGATTTTTTTTTTCAAATTTATTATAATAAGATTAAAAAAAATTTGTATATCTGATATCAAATTTAAAGTGATTATAATCTTATATTAGACACGCCTATAAATCTAACTAAATACAGAATACCTATGTGTCGTTCATTGTAACACTGCATTATCTCCTTGTAATTAAATTTCGAGAAAACGAGCCTTTTAAATAAAAATCATTGTGTAGGAAAAAAGTAAACAACTAACGCCATCTATGGGGCTTTGATGCAAATATTGCAGTTTCTTTACTACGAAAGATATGACTAAATGTGGTACTATTCTATAAAAATATGTATTTATTAAAAATATTGAGTTGGACCACTTTTACAATAAACGACACATATGTAAATCAAGATACCAAGATATAAATTTCAATGGAAACAGGATGATAAAAAACAAAATATAAGAACTACAAAATTGGCCTTAATTAAAACAAATAGATAACAAAAACTAAAAAATGTCCACGTATATTCTTGACGTGAATTCGCAAACGAAAAATAAATATTACAAAGAAAAATCTAAATATTTTTTTTAAATATTTTTTGCCTTATTTACTTGCAGGGGGAGGTGCAAACGATAAACCAAAGAAACAGTTTTGTCTGTGTATTTTCTTCGACTTTTAATACTTGAAGCGATCGATATTTATTTAATAAAAATAAAAACCAAAAAATAACTTCATTTTTTGTATTACAACGAATCAATCATTATTTCCTGCTTCACTACTTCCATTTAGTATTTTCTTAAACCAAAAATCAATTTTAGAGAATTAAGCAAATTAACACTAAGAAGAAAAAGAAAGAGAGCATGGCACATATTGGACGATCTGTTAAAAATGTTGAGGCACCTCGACCTCTAAAATCACAATCACGTTCTTCGCTTAAAAATAACTTTATGCTGATTGAAGAGTTAATACAATTGATTGAGAATGTTGCAATCTCATTGCAATCTGGTATTAATAATACGGAACCAATGGCCACATTGGTGCAAAACTTACGCATACATGGACCGCAATTAGAATCGGTATCAAAAGATACACTAGATCGAGCCTTTGTTGTATTTCGTAATGCGTCTCAGGACGAACGCTTAAATATATTGACTCGTCTCAATTTGCTCGAATTGATAGAATTGCGTGCCAAAGGTTGGGAAGACAGTGGCATCAATTCGTATTATAAAACTAAACAGGCTACAAACGCTGAAGTAAGTATATTACTTTAATACTTCTCTATATATTTTCGTATATTTTTAAACAATATCAAATATATATATACATACATACCTTTTTATACCTATTCAGTTATGTACATATTTAGTTTTGTTCAATCGAAAAAATAAAATAAAAAACAAATTTAAATAGAATTACTTTCAATAAGATATAGCTAACGGACCACACGAGAACGCTGAAAGAGGTCGGTCTTGGTAAACTTTTCCCATGAACTCTTTTCAGGACTTCAAGATCGTATAAATTGGCTTGTAGAATTTTTGGGTTGAATTCGAGGGCTGGGAGTCTTAGTCAGCGGGTCTAATACCAATGGTAATAGGTCCTACATTACGAAAGCTAATGCTCGCAGATTCTGTGTACTGTTTTCCAGGTCAAGATACTATCGAACATGAATGCTACGGAATTGGTGGGCGAGAACATGGCTGAAGGCGAGGGGGAATATCGTCAGATCGAAACTAGTTAGCGTCTGTAAGAATGCATAAACCGGGTAATGAACAGGTATATATGTGTGTTCTGGATTTCCTTGCGATTTGAAAACGCGTGATTGCCAAAACAGATCTTGTGGTCTTAACTTTAAAATTATGCTTCAAGAAAATGTTTTAAACTTGTTTTAAGGAAAAATTTTAAGTGCCTAAAACATAAAAAAAAACTTGACAAAAGTACTTCTTTGAAGAGTTTTTTTCATAGAAATTTAACGATTTCATATCGCCAAAACTCTCCTGATAGTATAAAACAGACCTGTGGAATGTTGGTTAAATCTTAGATAGAGCTTTGAGGGAGGCATTTTATGCTAGGAACACAACTGGGACGAACGACGAATTTTGTCACGGTGACGAATTCGCCGAGTAAATTCGTCGTGTGAGGCACAACAACGACGAATAAATAACAACTCTTATAATTGATAAAGTTGGTTATTGTTTGTGCAAAGAAAGAGAGAGAGAGAGAGAGAGAGAGATTGCTCAGTCCTAAGTCGGCATAAAAGCCAGCAGATAGAGGGTTAACAAACCCGATTTTCTCGGGATATTAGAGGGATGAGGGGGAGCTGAATACGGTAGAACAAATAATCATAGCTAAAAAAAATAGTTTACAGAAAAATTAAAGTTTTCAATTTACATACAACTAAATGGGAAAAAATATTTTCTCTCTCAAGATTTTTGTATAAAATGACATGAAGATTAATTCTGTGCTATAAACGCATAATTCTAATTTTTAGAGTTATTACGTTATTGAAGTAAATGGGCAGTATAATCTCCAGCCCTGAGGTACAATATCACAGATTTAGGTGGAATATCAAATAAGAGAATAAGAGGTAACTTAATGACGTAATATGTTCCTGAATATTATTTTCAAGGCGGATAGAGATTTCGTTCACAACTGACCCAAGGAACTCTGGAAAGGAGTGCCTAGACAATACCCTTTCAAACCTTACAAATAGCAAGATGTATTTTTAATAACAAACTGTAGGCCCTTATTGTGAGCCGCATTCATGTTCGCTGATAATGGAGGATTAAGCAATTCCTTTGAGCAGCGAATTTTCTATCGAACAGAATTTTGCTTTCGATTCAGTATTTTAATATGGAAAGTTATTAAAAATCGTAAGTGTTACATTATTAATTTTTTAGGTACGCAAACACAATAGGTTTCACTTATGGAAGAATATCCTTAATTTTCCATGCAGGACCAAGTGTATTTTAACTTGTATTGTATTGTCTGCATGATTCTTGAGCTTAAAATCTTTATTTTTTTTGCAAATTTTAAAAATAACTGATATATTCAATAAAGACATTCTCTGTCGAATACTCCTCATAATAGCAAATAAAATTTCGTTTGATCAGCACTTTCGGCTACAGTCGAAGATGACCATAGTTTCGTAAAAAATCTTCACTTTATACTTATTTGAAATTTTATTGTTTGAGTAAAAATTTGAGAACATCTGCTTTGACTATTTATTCAATTAATCAAGCCTTAAAGGTCTCATTTGGAGTTTATAAATAAACTTATGTTTTACAGTTAAATTAACTTATATTTTACAGTTAAATGATGTTCAAAATCATGGTGATCCCACACAAACAGCATTTTTAAGCACCTCCCCTACATTTGGTGGCATAAATGTGGTGGGAAATGCAGCAGCTGCTGCAGCTGCGGCCGCAATTGCTTCAGTTGGCTCAGCTAACCAGCAACATTTACTTTTAAGTCCCGGTGAAGTCATACGTAATTCCGGAAAGTTTCCAAAACCTACGAAAATTCCCGGTAAAACATATTGTAAAGATGAGGTGGTTATACGTAATGCTGATTCAGGAAAAGGTATTTTTCACAATTATTACAACGATTTATTAAATATATTGAACACTTTATTTAATAGATTTATACAAAAAATACATATATACATATTTGGTATATTTGGTTAAAAGTCTATATATCTTTTGAAAACAAAAAAATATTTTTTTAACCTTACCTTTACATTTATTATTATTGTTATTATTTCTCCCACGATGCTCTTCCTTTCTGTAACTTGTCTTTAAAATTTTGTAAGTAATGGGCATCAAAGGCCGTCGAGTCCATATGATAGAGGAACTCAGTGAAACTATTATATCCTTCCAAAGAGGTAACCACATACAAAACAAATAATTAGATAATCCTTTAAATTGATAACTGCCATTTTTTGGTACATTAATCACTCTAAAGAAAAATCCCTTTTTCTCATTTTATTTTCATTGGTTGGAAATGCAATTGAATGTTTTTCATTTTAATACATATATTGGAGTTCAGTTAAATATTATAAAATTTTCTAGCATAGCATGTATTAACATCCATTACAAAGCGTTTAAATTATTTTATTTTTCGATAATTATCAAGAAAATTTCAATTTTTGTTAATTCTTATTCCCCCAAAAATCGACTGCACTTTTCATTTTAATCTATGACCACGAAATTATTATTAAAACATATACATATACATAATTGTTTCATTATGCTTTCATTAATTTATTAATTCATTACTGAATGTGTTGTGTGATGATAATAGTACTGTTAAAATAATAAAACACTTTATAATTTCTCAAGTGAATCCTGGAGCCAAAGAACGTCTGGTACAAATTACCGGTCCAGCAGAGGATAAAATTAAGTGAGTTCTTAATTCTCATTTGTTTTGATAATGTACAATTTTAAATAAAACCTATTTCTAAAGTTATGCTAAACAGCTGATTGAGGACACCATACGGCGTAATGCCTCACCAGTGCGCTTAGATCCCGCAATGTTTAGCAGTCACGCTGGCGGAGGCGGCTCTTGTTCTTCATTAGCTTCCTCCAATTCTGATGAAGCCGTGCAGCCACGTACTCCTGGTGCTAGTAGTTTATCCAATCGTTTGAGTTTCAATTCAGCTCAAAATTTCATGACTTCTCAACAGATGGTTCAACAACAGCAACAGCATATGGCTAATATGCAAGCATTGGCACTGAACTCATCCACACCTGTAGCTAATGCCGCCGTTGCGGCTGCTGCTGCAGGTAAAACAATACGACCTCATTCTCAAATGTTATTGCATTCATATTCTACAAATGATGCTTCTTTAGGTGAATACAAATTCACTTGTAATGTTGGTCAACATGTAATTAAGATCACCGGTGATTGCTGTGAACTAGTGAGGGTTAGTTGTTCGAGCGTTGTTGCTTAGCATATCGATTATGAATTTAATTACAATAAATTTAACTTTTTTTATTTGTTGTAGATAGCAAAATTGGTATTAGATGACCACTTCAGCAGTGCCGATTTTTCAGCTTCTATAGATGCCGGATCCGCATTTGATGCAAGTCCCATTTCTACGCCAACTACCCCTATGACCGGAGGTCCCCAATTTGCGATGGCTGGTTCTCTACACGTCGCCTCACCTTTGACCACTGACAGTGGTATAGGCTTAAACTATATGTCCTCTATAAACAACACCAATAATCAAGATATTGATGATGATGTTTTCATCGATTCCAATACTTTGTGTAAGTTGGAGTGTATATTTTTAATTTTTTAAATTATGGTTTTCTTATTTTATTTACATATGTATGTGTTAGAGATCTGCGTAAACAGTCTTGAAATGTAAATACGTCATGTTTTTTAAAAATATTCACGTCGCATGTATTATACCAATAATAAATGCTGTCGTACTATAAGCGAAGCACGATGGATGTATTGGTGTACGTGTATATCAGTGTTAACAAGCGATGTCGCCAAGACTGCTTGTTTTTAACAAACACTCAAAAGAAGTACTGTTGATTAGTGTATGATTGTTATTTTTCATATTGTACGTTTGGGTGTGTTTGTAATATGTAGATGGTAAGCTATTGTGTTTAATCGCGTACAACTAATGTCAATGCATGTGCGTGCGTTTGTATTTACGCAGAAAAATAGAAGATCATACACATACATGCATGACGTTTGTACATGCGCTCACGAGTAGAAATAAGCAAGTATCACAAATTCTTCCGTCACGAAGTATTTTCTTCTTTACTCCTATACCTACAATACTGAAACAAATTTTTTGCAAACAGTGTTGTTAACGTTTGTTTTAGAAGATTTCGCTGTAGTAAAACATTTGAAAAATCCCTCATGTCTTAAAAGTTTTTATAAGATATCTTGTGCAGGACACTAGTGTTTGTATGTTTATGTTGAAATCATTTTACAGCCTAGAATCGAATATTACTATATATATTTTTAGATTTTTATTGCCAATTTTAAATATTTGTGGTGTCACGCCCACTTTGGCAAATAATTGTGGCCCCGCTCAATTTTCTAAATGCATGATCGCGTCACTTTCAGAGTTCAAGATGTGTGCGAAGTTTCATAAGAATCGCTCAAGTAAAAGCACGTGAGATATAGTATTAAGTTACTTTTGTAAGCACACGATTATTAAAATCCCGAGCCCAAACTACTGGCGAAGTTTTGTGGGAATCGGATAAGTAGAATTACATTTAATTTATTACTAAAGCTTATTGGGCGTAAACCCGCCTACTTTTTTAACTCCAACATCGTGTGTGTCACTTTTAGAGCTCAGGTGTGTGCACCAAGTTTAGTAAGAATCTGTGAAGTAAAAGCATGTCAAATATAATATTAAATTTCAGTGGGCGTGTCCCCGCCAACAAACAATGTTTCCGCCCACATTTTTGTCAATCGAATCAAATGGGAGCTTACTCTCGCGTACAAACAAAAATTATTTTTAAAATCGATCTAACAATTACGGAGTTATGAAGTAACATATGTACATAACAAAATGTGTTTATAGACCTCATATATATTTTTTGAAGTGGGTTAAAAATATGAAAATTTTTGTGTCTTAAATCATTTTCGAATAAATCTCTATGTCCGCTTTCATATAAAACAATAGAAATAAACGGGGGCACAGCACAGTGAACCAGTTATGTTGTATTTACTCACATCAGAGCTACATAGGAACTTTTAAAATGTGTTTGTACATATCGCTCATTTACTCAAAGAATGTCATAACTCAAAAACTGGATTTTTTGAGTTATTTCATACAAGTATCTTGTTTACTCAACTCTTGAGAGAAAAATAAAATTTTCTTTTCCCATCAAGTTGTCTGTAAATTGAAAACTTCAAACGCGTTTTCTTGCAAACTTGTTTTTTTTTAGTTATGACGTTCTTTTAGTAAATGAGCGATATGTACATATGTATGTATATGTAGATTGCGCAAAAATTTAGTCGAAAAATTTTGGCACGTATGTATACATACTTGCATTTCCAGTTATTATTTTTATGAAATTTGCATTAATTACGTATAAATTTAACTTTTCAGCCAAATCAGCATCTCAAAGCAACGGCCTAGCGCGTTCACGTAGAAGTCATTTCTCCCGTAAAGATTCCACAACCGAGGCGGCAGCTGCTTTAGCCAATACAGGTATTATGCGTCAGAAAAGTGAAGCTGGCGCAAATGCCAACAACAGAACTTCTGATACAAGTAAGTTATACACATACTAGTATATCATACATAGTTAAACAAAATATTGTATAAAAAATATTTGCAAATTAAAAATCATTTTTTAATAGCACGCATTGTTCACCAATATGAGCATTTGTTGTATTATGCTAAAAGTCCTCATTCCTGGGCGCTACCATCCGAATGGCAAAAGATTTGTGAGAAATGTCCAGCCATAGTACGCAATAAGGTAACAACATCAACTCCAACTACGCATGCTTCTACGGCAACTACAAATTTTACTACTACTACTTTTAGTAATAGTGCTGTTCTCTCTCCATTAACAAATCCCTCTTATTCCTCCTCAAATCAAAAAGCTTCTCAATTAACGCTACGTGTTGCTTGCAATAACGCTGCTGCACCATCAACTTGTATTTCAAATATGACAACAACCACTACTTCCACATTTTCCATAACCGCTACTACTACCAATGCAAATGTTACTACATCTACTACTAACAACAGTAGCTTTATTAAATCTTTTAATTCGAGTTCAACGACTTTCACTCCTAACATGCCAACAATTACATCATCTAGTAAATATGTCACTAACATAAATCCCTCTGTTGTTTCGCATAATAATAATTTAAGTAATAGTTTTAATAACCAAAATCACAATAACAATAGCAGTAATAATAATCATACGGTTTATTGCAATGATTCCAATAATATAAATACTTCTAAGCCTTTAGAAGCAGCTAATAATACCCTAACACACAAACTAAATTCTCATCATGGTAGTTTTTCCTTAAATATAAGACGTAAAGGATTCTTTAATCGTTTGACCTACAGTATTGATGAAGACGGCTACGATTCTACTCTGAAAGCACTATCTCCTAATGCCGAGTTATCTCCGCCAATGCCTGCTAACGCTATCATACATACACATATTACGCCTAATCCTACCAATGCTTCATTAAATTTTACTGCTGGCAGTGGTCGCATTCATAGTGCAGGTTTAAATCGCCATATAAATTTGGTACGCACCGGACCAATGACATCTGTGCCACTAACGGGTATAACCAATCCAGACACACGACAAAAACTGTTGAACAAACAGATTAAAATTATATCTGATATTATGGTCGAGAGTAGCAAGAATGGTGGCGGTGTTGCAAGTAAATCAAATGAGAATTCAAAATTAAGCCATGATCAGTTAATCCAAAAAATCGGCACTCAAGGAGATGGCGCTGCTGCAATTAGGGATGATGATGATGATGAAGTTGAAATTATATCAGTTTCATCTGGCTCTAGTGGCCCACAGACAAACACTACTCAAACCTCCTTACCATCGTCATCGTGTGTACGTCCTAAATTAAATTATGATTTTCGTTCATATTCTACATGTGACTAGAAAAAAGTACACTGAATTTACGTTCTATTTTTACCACACAAAATTCGATTAAAAAAACGAACAAAAAAATTTTTAATAGTATCCATTGAAAATTTTACTTAACTAACGATAATGTATTTATAATACAATTGTTTTTTAAACACATTTAACGCAAAAAAAAAATCCAATTTAAATGGTTTGTGTTCTTCAACGAAATGATTACTTAAAAGGAGAACAAGGATATAAAGTTAAATATTATATAATTTTTAGAAGCGTTACATTTACGATTTTGTATTTGGTGATTGCTTTTCATTCAGCATAAAATGTATGTATGTAATGTACATATGTATATATATTTAAAAAAAAATACTTCCAAAGTCAATAAAAAGATTCTTGCTTTGCACATTCATTTTAATTTAGTTTCGTTACACCTATTCAGATGTATGTTTTTATTGTTGATTTTTTTATATAAACGAGTAATTGTGCAGTACGTTTGCAAAAGCAGATGTTTTCGAAATTTTTTCTCTTTCGGATTAAAATTTGGATGTTTGTGTAAACGGTTACACGTACTCCTGATCATTTATATATATTACTCAACTAATATTTGCTTTCATTTAACCGGACTGTACACAAACGTACGAAAACAGACCGAATCATTAGCAAAGTATGTATTTGTAGTCAAAAAGTATTAATGTGTGTAGATGTGTAGACTTAAAAAAAGTATTATTTATAATTTGACTACTAACTTCTCGATCGGCTGTGCCCTTTCTTGCATTGACTTTATTACAATGTTATCAGTAATTTTGCAAAAATTCTTAGGAGTTTTCCAAGCTTCTCTAATTTTTGAGAATGATTGCATGATTTTTTTTTAAACACTAGTTATTATAAAAGTTTTATTCTAGAGCTACCGCTAAGAGGTCAAACGGCTTTGCCACATGATTCTACTTTCCTTTGATCCTTTCTGTGCATAAATATGTACATACATATGTAGCATTTTGATCATTCCAACTTTGAACTTGGAAATAATACCATAATAAAGTTAAATTTACTTAAGTCGACTTAAGCAATATTGACACGGATATAATACATTATGTGCACAAATTATCAATATAAATAATTATTCTGAAATTGCCAGCGCAGGATCAAAAATAATTTGGTAATAACAGAAATCGTAAGCTACACAACACGATTTTTTTAAATAAGTGAATTAAAAATTTATGTTACTAGCTGATATCGGTTGATTTCTCAGTATTGCAGTCTTTTTTTATAAAATTTAATTTTTTTTCCTTGCTCCTTTCAAGAATTAACATTTCTGAGATTTTCAACACATTTTTATAAATACTCAATATTAATTAATATATACGAAGGATCCCAAAAATCTTTTTAAATAAAGATATGGTCATGAAACTATTTAATTGAATCTTGAAAATAAATTCAAAACAAAATTTTTTTAATCTTATGTTACTGATACTATTTTTTTAGTACAGGATCTGTGTTTTGGCTGTGAAACAGATTAAATAACAAACAAACAAAAATTAATCAAGAACGAATAAGTATTTTAAAAATACCTAACAAATATAAAAATCCGATGGAAAACATTTAAATACATATTAATAAAATTTAAACATTCCCCTAACTAAAAAAAAAAAACTATTTCATAAATGTACTTGTGTATAATAATTATGGCTAATTGTACTTAATAATTATTAACAAACATATACGACCCAAAAACCAACTTACTACAATATTTTTTATGTATTTCTTTAATTTTATGTATAATTAATATTATGTGATCACCGGTTATCATGATTTATTTAATGTCCTCATATGTATGTATGTAAATCAACCTGTGAAAAGGGTGTTAAAAAACTCTGGAAAGAAATTTGCTAATAAAGCTAAAAAAAAATTATATAATAAAATACTTTAAGTAATATATAAATGTATATATGGGCCAGTTAAATCCCAGAACTTGAATTAGTGTGTACGAGTATTTTCAAGTATTAAATTGGAAATTCATATAACAAAACTCATTTAATTTAGATCGATTTTCCGCCATACCACGTCAAATTTGATTGATAAACATACGGGTTTCTAATATGCTGCATCTTCAGTATTCTCTTGTTTTATTAAATACAGTATTGAATTTATATATAATTTAATATTTATCAACCAAATTTGTCGTGTGATAACGAAAAATCGTTCCAAATGAAAGGAAACCCTGTCGGAAGAAATATACATCCATCATTCATGCAAACTCATGTTGATATTGATTTATCATGACATATGTTCTTAAATTCACTTGGTGGTTTGTTCATTAATTTACTATTATGGTCAACTTATTTCGATTAGGCATGCCCAATTATGGTAATATGTAGAATGCGCAAAAACTTGGGATGAAGGCAAACACACAAATTCATTTATTTCCTTATTATTATTTATGGTCATTGCTTTATTTAATTTGTTTTAATTAATTGACATCACAACTTCATAACTTTTATGTATGTATGCGCCTTTAATTATATATATATCACCTACACTTACTAAAAGGGAAGAGAATATCAATAATAATCACATTGAATATGCTTATTGAACCAAAAAAAAAAAAAAAAAAAAAAAATGCTTATCATAAATACATGTATATGTACATACGTACAATATATGCATAACATATATTTTGTAAAAGGTAAGCTTAATATTTACATATGGATGTGTGTACAAACATAGATATACTATTATTCATTGGAATGTATTTTAAAGTTAATATTTTGGCTATGGGCTTTGAAGAAGCAACTGCTAAAGGGTTTCAAGAGAAAGACAGATTACACTTAAAAAGTAACTAATTATTTTAATAAAATTCTATTTCAAACACAAATATAGCGACACAAAAAAATGTCAATTTATTTCAAAATTCCTTAATGTTTGCTTTAAAATACATTCTTACATTCGTTAAAAAAAATCTTTATGAATTGTATAGATATAATGATTTTTGCTCGTTTTCTTTTATATACAGGATTTACAAGATGAAAGCAATCGTTTTGACGGTGAAAAGTATTTGGAATTGGTTAAATCCTCAAGTAAACGCAATATTACATCCGCTGAAGAAAACTGTACTGAGGAAGATAATCAAGACAACGAATGAAAACATTTCTTTCTCTTCACATACATACATACATACATATGCAGTATCTTTTTTAGGTAACTTAAACAATTTCAAGAACATCAAAAGTTCTTTTAATTAAGTAGTCTAAATCTGGGCGAATTCAGTATACTGAACATCGATCGCCTTGTTCTAAATAAGATTACGAGTATGTATATGAGAAAAAAATACTTAATGTCAAAAATTTTCGCGAACTTTAGAAACGCGAAAAAAATAAAATTTAAAAATACATAAATACCGGAATCAATTGCAATATTAATATCCTCATATTACTCAAGTATGTGTACATACATATCGTTAAATTAATATAGAAAGGCCCTAACTCATTATTATGTATCGAAAAATGCAAAAATCTCGATTTCAAAAAAATAATGAGTTGGGGCATTTTTATATTAAGGTAACGATATGTACATACACTGGTATTAAATAAAAAATACACATTGTGGAAGAATAATAAGCGAACTCTAGAACTTTAACAATAATTGTTTTGTAATAAAATTACTAACTGAAATGCTAAAGAAAACAGGTCAATAAATATTTGAAATGATATTAATTATTTTGTAAAGTAAAAAAGACCATACAACGTAATTTTATATAAATAGATATGTATATGTACATATATACATATGTATGTATTTATTTATTTATTTATGTGTATTGTTTACAATTTCGATTTTTTTTTTTTAATTTTTATAACAAATTGTACATCATTTTTTATTAATAATTTATTTTGCATTTTTTTAGTTAAAATCTTAAAATTTAAATGAACAAAAACACAGCATCAAATCTCCATTGAAATTATTTTATAAATGTATTATAGAGCTGTGCAAATTTATTTCGTTAATAAAAAAGTCAGTGTAATAATTAATGTAACTAACTTAAAATAACTTTTTTAAAGTATTCTATTTTAAATAATTGATTTTCAACAATAAATTATTAATAGAAGCTGCCCGTTTGTTTTTGTTTAAAAATTTATTTATACTACTTACGTATGCTGTGTTTTCTCGTACTTTCTACCTGGATCTAAGCTTTAAACAAATGTTTTTCACTGAAATTTTTTTTATTTTAAAGTAAATAAACATCTATGTATATGCGTATCCTACATACACTAAAATTACATATCGCTCAGTTGCTCAAACTACGTCATGAAGTCCTAGTTTACACTATGCAATTATTATTGCTAAGCTGATTAGTTTGTTAAGAGAAAGAGAGAGAGAGAGACGAGGGGAACAGAAACGTTTCTTGTTCCCCTCGTCTCTCTCTCCTAACAAACTAATCAGCTTAGCAATAAGACTAGGTTAGTGTAAACTAGGATTAACTAAAAAAAACGAGTTAAAAGTTTTAAATTTACGCACAATTTAATGGAAGAAGAAAATTTAATTTTTCTCTCAATAGCAGACTAAAAAAGTTATTTGTATGAAATGTTTACACAATATGAGGATTGATTCTGCATCATTTACTAAAAAATTCCATTTTTCGAGTTGTTTGAATAAATGACCATTCGATACGAATATGCATACTTTTTTGTAAGCGCTTTGACCAGATGATCTACAACTAACTCCACTTATTGAGCAATGTAAGTTGATTCAGAATTAGTTCTGTCTGTCAGGTAAACTTTGAATTAGACGTTTCGCATTATGATACATTAAAGATTCAAATTTAAGTATTTATACTACTTACGTATGCTGTGTTTTCTCGTACTTTCTACCTGGATCTAAGCTTTAAACAAATGTTTTTCACTGAAATTTTTTTTATTTTAAAGTAAATAAACATCTATGTATATGCGTATCCTACATACACTAAAATTACATATCGCTCAGTTGCTCAAACTACGTCATGAAGTCCTAGTTTACACTATGCAATTATTATTGCTAAGCTGATTAGTTTGTTAAGAGAAAGAGAGAGAGAGAGACGAGGGGAACAGAAACGTTTCTTGTTCCCCTCGTCTCTCTCTCCTAACAAACTAATCAGCTTAGCAATAAGACTAGGTTAGTGTAAACTAGGATTAACTAAAAAAAACGAGTTAAAAGTTTTAAATTTACGCACAATTTAATGGAAGAAGAAAATTTAATTTTTCTCTCAATAGCAGACTAAAAAAGTTATTTGTATGAAATGTTTACACAATATGAGGATTGATTCTGCATCATTTACTAAAAAATTCCATTTTTCGAGTTGTTTGAATAAATGACCATTCGATACGAATATGCATACTTTTTTGTAAGCGCTTTGACCAGATGATCTACAACTAACTCCACTTATTGAGCAATGTAAGTTGATTCAGAATTAGTTCTGTCTGTCAGGTAAACTTTGAATTAGACGTTTCGCATTATGATACATTAAAGATTCAAATTTCAACATCTGCTGATACTTCAGTTTCTCTATTTCCTCCGCCATTGTTGTTTTTAATTCTACAATTTTTGTGTAATGAACAAATTTGTATCAATTAATACACTTATGGGACAAATCTAGTTTAGTAAAGCTTGTCCATATAAAAACATCTAAGTGATAGAAAACTTAATTCTAAGAAAAAAACAGCTACATATGTACAAAAGTATTCGGAAAGGCATACTTACGGAATAACAGACCAACGTTTTGTAGATCTTTTGTCATATTCTTGGTAAATTTTTGGTTTAATATAACAATGAAAGCTTATCAAAAATTTATAGACGATAAACATGTTTTCAAAGAAAATCTTGAAATCTTTGTTCCTGCTTTGCAATTTGGAAAGTATCACAAGCAGTATTGTGATGAATCTACGAACAGCTATTTTATTGCTTGTTGGGTGGTACACATCAACTTTTTTATATGAGCATTGACAAAAGCCCAAGGCAAATCCATATGATGATATTCTGTGTTTTCGTGTTTTAACTGTCAAAAGCTGTTTGCACCATACAGTTAAGTTCATGTTTGTGTGTGTTTCTGACAGCTGAAACACAAAGTTGTTTTTTGTGTTGCTGTGTTTTTGTAGAGTTGCATAGACCTAATAAATAGGCTTTGTCCGAGGTATATTCAAATTAATTGCGGCCACCTAGTATGGATTCGCCTTGACAAATACCTGTTTATAGCTAAGGCGAATTCAGTATAAGGTTACCTTTTCCGTCCGGCTGCCAAATTGAGCAACTTGCACTAAAATGTCAAAATTTGCTTAGAAATCTTCTGACAGATTGGTTTTATAGCAAAGCCAACTACATGTTGTTTTTTGTGCTGTAAAATTGTTGTGATAAGGTCACCTGATACTGAATTTGCCTTGTTTATAGCAAAACTGTATGTCGGCGGTGGCAATGTTATATGATATCCACCGGCGGCGAAAAGCCGCCTATTTTGAGTTAATCGACTTGGTGCGATTCTCTATATACATCACGGATGGAAATCATGGTAGAATTGTACTTTTTATGGTACATTTTTGATCTTGTTGTTACCGTGGTACTACCGCGATCTACTTGGTACAATTTAAAAATGTCAATGTTTCACTATATAGTAACATTAATTTTGCCTATGTTCTTTTTAATTTTTTTGTGTGTGTTTTATTTTAATCTCTAATATAATAGCCGAATCTACGAATGTACCCTTATGTAATATTTAATGTTTTTTGTGTTAAGTTTCTTATTTTTTATTTTAAACTTCTGCATTTTTATACTAATTTTTTTACGTTTCTGTTTTTATTAATAAATATTAAAAATTGGTACCGTCACGGTCTAAAAAGTACATTTTATTTTCATAGTTGTACAAAATACAAGAAGTCATTTTCCTTCCCTGATATACATAATCCTTCATTTGTGGTGAATGGCATCAGATGGCATTCATTTTTATTTCTTTGATAAATTACACAGAATAATAATTTTAGTATTTTATTTTTAATATTTTAAAATAATTCTTCATAATTTCTCTGATTCAATTTATACCGAATAGCGTCTTCAAAATAAAAAAAAACCAATTCAACACAAGCAAATTTGATTTTTTTCTGTTTATTAATAAACAAAAAATACCGCGCTACAGCATAAAAAATGTGTAAACATAACAATTACATCTAAATTCAGTTGGATGCATTTTATCTATTTCGGTTTGTTATTTATTTTTTTGTTGATGATCTGTGCCCATCCAAATATGGAAACATCTATGTAAGTTTTGTTAATAAAAATTATGTATGTATATCTAAACTGTGCACGAAAATTTAGAAAATTTGTTCAACCCAATATCTTAAAATTGGTCGCCTCCTTAATCGTTGTCTCATTCGCTAACGGTTCGACGATTCCAATAAGCACTCCTTTGACTCCAATGGCTTCAGTAAACACTATACCCACAATTATACAAACACAATTAGATCCTATAAATGGTACACACAATTTTCGCATCTACGGGGGAAAGAAAGGCAAGGAAGAAAAACATTGGCTTGATGGTCGTGGCTTGGGCATGCAACATATTCAATGCGTAAGAAACGGCAATTGTGAAAAATCGAGTTTCTCAACCTGCTTAGGGGCTAAATTACCTTATGAATACACAAGTTTGGATTTGACCATATCTCATAGTCAAGCAGATGTACAAGAACGACTAAACAAGTATATGGCTCTGAGGCATGTGCCGAAATGCTGGTCCGTAATACAGGTTAGTGAAAGCAAATTAGATTTTAAATGGACTTAATGTAATCAAAACTTGTATAAATAACTTTGCAGCCTTTTTTATGTGCCGTATTTGTTCCTAAATGTGAAAATATAAATGGAAAAGATATGGTGCATTTACCTTCTTTAGAAATGTGTCGCATAACTTTGGAACCCTGTCGTATTTTATATAATACTTCATATTTTCCAGAGTTTCTAAAATGTAATGAAACACATTTTCCTTCGAATTGTTACAATGCTGTTAGAGAAATGAAATTTAATTTAACTGGACAATGTTTGGAGCCTTTAGTTCCGGCTGAGTCTAGTACTAGCTATCACGTAGGTGTTGAAGGTTGTGGTATACGATGTAAGGATCCATTATATACTGATGATGAACATCGCCAAATACACAAATTAATTGGTTGGGGCGCTACATTATGTTTGCTGTCTAATCTCTTTGTTGTAGCTACTTTTATCATTGATTGGGAAAATGCTAGCAAATATCCGGCTCTGATTGTTTTCTACATAAATATGTGTTTTATGATTGCTTGTTTGGGGTAAGTGAACCTTGCTTAATTTTTTCCTTGCTGTACTTAGTTTTAACAAAAATTAATCTTGTGCAAAAGGTGGTTAGCTCAATTTACACCGGGCTCTCGAGAAGATATTGTTTGCCGCAAAGATGGAACGTTGAGGCAGTCTGAGCCCACTGCGGGAGAAAATCTCTCCTGTGTTGTAATTTTTGTTATAGTTTATTATTTTCTCATTGCTGCTATGGTTTGGTTCATCTTTCTCACATATGCATGGCATTTGCGAGCTGTTGGCAATGTACAAGAACGTATTAATAAGAAAGGATCTTACTTCCATTTGATAGCGTGGTCTCTTCCCTTAGTGCTGACCATCACCATTTTGGCCCTTAGCGAAGTAGATGGCAACAGTACGGTGGGCATTTGTTTTGTTGGTTATTTTAATCAATCGATACGTGCTGGTTTAGTTTTGGGGCCTTTATTTGGAGTGATATTGGTGGGAGGATATTTTATAATGCGTGGTATGATTATGTTATTCGGCCTAAAACATTTTGCTAATGATATAAAGTCAACGTCGGCTAGCAACAAAATACATTTGATAATAGTACGCATGGGCTTGTGCGCCCTTTTTTCTTTGGTATTTATCCTGGTCGCAATGGTCTGTCATGCATACGAATTTCGCCGTTCCAATGAATGGACAGAAAGCTTAAAAGATTATGTAGTGTAGGTAACATAACAATGAGAAAATAATAAAATAATAAATAAATCGTATTAAATATTTTCAGATGTCGAATTTTCTCTCCATTTGAAGAGCATATTAAATGTAAGATTGAAAATCGTCCTAGCGTTTCTATTTTGCAGCTGCATCTGCTGTGTCTATTTGGTGCTGGTATTGTCATGTCTACTTGGTGCTGGACGCCTAGCTCAGTAGAAACTTGGAAACGTTATTTGAGAAAAAAGTGTGGCAAAGAAGTAAATGAGGAGGTAAAAATGCCTAAACACAAAGTTATAGCACAGACATGGGCAAAGCGAAAAGAATTTGAAGATAAAGGAAGGCTCTCTATAACTCTTTTCAATACACATACTGATCCTGTAGGATTAAACTTTGATGTAAATGACTTAAATTCTTCGGAAACTAACGAAATTAGTTCAACTTGGGCTAATTATTTGCCTCAGTTTGTTAAAAGACGTATGGCTTTAACTGGCTTAGCTACTGGTGCCACCAATAGTTCCAGTCAAGGTCCACGCAAAAATTCATTAGATTCCGAAATAAGTTTTAGTGTGCGTCATGTTTCGGTAGAATCGCGTAGAAATTCTGTAGATTCACAAGTGTCTGTCAAAATACAAGAAATGAAAACAAAAGTGGCGGCACGATCTAGGTCTGCTCATCACCATCATTATTCAAAACATTCAGCTACATCCGGCAAAAGATCTCAAAGAAGACGGGATTTCATTACTGCAACAGGTCGCAAATATAGTGGAAGACGAGAAAGCAGTACTTCTGTCGAATCGCAAGTTATTGCCCTTAAGAAAACTACTTTCCCAAATGCTAGTCATAAAGTTGGTGTGTTTGCTCAAAGTACTAAAAACCACAATTCTTCGAAAAGAAGATCGGCTAATGCCGGATTGGATCCAGCCGATATTACAAAGTTCTTAGCTAAAAATGGTCAACTAATAATACCTTTTTTACAAAATCAGGGCATGACTACAACCTCAGACGAAGAAACCTCAAGAGCTTCTTTTAAAATACAAGATTCCCGTTTAGATGTGGTTTTAAAACAAGATTTAAGTGACAATGACGATGATGATGATTATGGATCTAGAATTGAAGATATCAATGATATAAAAGATAACAAGGCTAAAAAACAGGCTGCATATGAAACTTTACTAAGGAATGTGCAAAAATCGAGTGATTCTGCAAATAATCGAAATTCCCGAAATTCAACACGCAGCAAACAGTCAAGAAAATCACAAGTTGGTTGCTCATCCAATCATAAAAAGTCCCTAAGACGACATAACAACTCAAATTTAAATTGTCAAAAACATAAAACTCTCTCCAACTCTAATTTTGATTTGGATATAATAAATACCTCTGATTTAAATCTGCACCTCAAACGGGAGCTATCTATGGCACCACAAAATGACGATAGCTTATCAGAAGATTCCTGTTCATCGGTGGGATTAGATATACCTCTTGATATCATATTAAATAGTTCATATTCTGGCATTTCGACAGGCAAACCAAATTCTCGAAGCAGCAAAACCAGCTGTGACGTTGGCATACAAGCTAACGCGTTCGAAATAGCTACACAAACTTTACAGTCATCATATGGTAAAGGTGAATATGAAAAATGTATGCGTCAATTAAATATGAAAAGTAACCTATATACCGAAGATGTTGATGATGACAAAGAACCTTCTGAATTGCATTCTCTACTAGGAGATAAGTCTAAAGAATCAGCTATTACACTAACTGAGGCAGAAAAGTTAAAAATGCTCTTACTGCCCTCAAAATAGCACAACATATTAAACAACTGTAGAAAGCAAATTGGCGGGGGGGGGGGGGGGTGATATGACTGGTTGAGAAATATATACAGAATAATCATAATTAAGAGTGGCATCGTATTTCCACTTCGACCATTTTGTACTAGATTAAAGATATTTTTTAGTGTTAAATGTCAATTAATATACTATTTATATACCGCATTCTTACTCAAACAGAATCATTTATTTACCTCACTTGTATTTTTTAACATAAACGTTTTTTATAAGATAATTAACTGTTGTAATTAATTTACCTATTAAGTGTTAAATGCCAATTGATATACTATATATGCATACATACTCCACCTTATCGAAGTCGAAATACGCCAACCACGACAAGCCCGACTATTTATGTACCGCATTCTTACTAAACATAATCATTTATTTACCTAACTTGTATTTTTTAAACATCAACGATTTTTATGAAGTAAATTAACTGTTATAATTAATTTACTTATTAAGTATTATATATGCTCTTGTCATATAATTTATCTGCACAATTTTTACTTAAAGAACAAAGCATTTGTATCAAAAAGACTGTTAGATTTTTTATATTGTACATTTTACATGTAAATAGTTTTTTTTACAAATTAAAAACATGTCAACTATGTGCCTTCCAAATAAAAAACAACAATAAACCTTATAAAAAGAATTAAGTACATAATCATGGTGTAATTATACAGATACACCTTGTACATAATTGTGTAAAATTTTTTAAAAGAAAGTATCACCATCTTTCCCTAAAAAAATATTTACACACATACCCAAGCTGAAACTGTGACTTTTCGCAAAGAAAAAACTGATTTCCTTCAAGTAAATTTTTTTTAAACTTTTCAAATTCGGGCAGGTGAAACTATCAATAGCGGTATATTTATACTATCGTATCTACATAATATCTTCATTAGCAGATTATTTAGAAATTATATGACAACCTTAAGATTACAAATTTATATAATGCATAGCATATTTCAGTGATAGGTATTGTACCAAACAAGAACTTGGTCAAAATTTATATCTCACTTCTTTAATGGCCGAACTTTTTTATAGGAACTTGGGCCTTTTTCACATTTATGTTTTTTTGAGGATCTGACTACTTTTTGAAAAATTTTCTATGATATTTTTTACACTTAAAATTTCTAGTGTGTTTTATTTCTATTCATGATCACTTTGCCAGTTAAAAATTTCATAGTTACATAAAATAATGGGTTAGAGCGTGAGTAAAAATGAATTATTGTGTTATTACAACGGGTTGCCAATGTGTACGCAATTTGGTAAGAGTCGTCTGGAAAGAAACGTAAAATACAGCGTCAATTTTAGTGGGAGTGATCCCGGCTATTTTCTCAATATATTTACATCTTAAAGTCTCCTTAGCCGAATTACATAAATCAAAAGGATATGCCCAATGTGCATGAAAAGTTTCAATAGGGTAGGTGGTGCATTAATTTTTGGATTTTCCGATTGAATAAATCAATTAGGATTATTTGTCTACAAAGTGTCAGCTCTCTACGTAATATTTTTATGGGCCTGCCCTCGCCGACTTTTATATCTGTTAGTGCTTATGATTCATGTAAAGTTTTGTAGGAAAAAGCTATTGAGAAATACATACATGAGTAATAGACTAAAAACTGCTAAGCCGAAGTACATGAAAGAAAAAGCTAAGATTTATGGGTGAAGGAAATTTTTACTTTGGATAAGTGCAATGTGTATGAAAAGTTTCAATAAAATTGAACTTAATTTTGAGTTTACAGTGCTTTTTCCCAATCCCTGATTGAAACTTCTGGTTTCTTAGATTTTTCTTAGTGATCTCTGATCTAGATTAATTTGTGTACCAAATTTCAGCTCTCTAGTGCGAATTAGAGTTTTAGCGGATAAAACTTCTTGGTTTTAAGATTTTCCCATTGGCTTACTCATCTACACTTGCTTGTGCATAAAATTTCAGCTCTTTAGAGTGAACTATACCTTATAATTTTATGAGCATCACCCCTCCCACTATTTTAAACTCACAATATTTATGTGAGCAGCGCTTATAATTCATGCTAATTTTCTTCTAAAATATGCTAGAGCGAAGTAGATTAAATACAAGCCCAAAATTTTATGGGAGTGATCACGCCCACTTATAAAGGGATTTTGAAACAAATTTTCGTAAGAAATTTTTCTTAGAAAGCCTTAATAAGATTTATAAATAAGGCTGCAAGTTTTAAGGTTCAAACAATAGTAGCGTGTCCCCGCCCATTCTGGTAATATATTTTGGTTTTTTAGATTTTTCTAGTTGGTTTCTCACCTAGACCTACTTGTGTATCAAATTTCAGCTCATACGCGCAACTTTTAATTTTTAATTTTAATGGGCGCAGCTTCGCCCCTCTGACTAATATTTCTGGGTTTTCAGGTTTTTCTTGTTGTTTTCTCACCTATACCTACTCGTGTATCCAATTTCAGCTCCTTAGCGCAACTTTTAATTTTAAATATTTATGGGGCGTAACCATGCCCACTTTTCCAAACTTAAGATTTTTTTCGGCCAGGATTTATTATTTGTGCCAAGTTTCGTTGCAAACGGATAATAATACATACAGAAATTGTATATCTAAATATGCTGAGGCGTAGTACACGAAAATGAAGTTGAAACGGTATGGGCGTGTCAACGCCTACTTTTTTAATTAAAAATTTTTAGGCTTGTCCTATCGCAGTATGTATGCCGAATTTCAATAAAATAGCTTCCATTAAGCGCCTTAGATTTGCTTTTTTTAATTCAAGCCTTTATGGGCGTAACCCCGCCCTCCTAGCCAAAATGTTCGGATTTTAAATTTTTTTTAGTTTATTGTCCACCTAGACCTAGCTCTGTAGCAAATTTCAGCTCACTAGCACACATTTTAATTTTTATGGGCGTACCCACGCCCCCTTGGTTAAAATTTTATGGTTTTCAGATTTTTCTAGTTCATTGCTCACCAAGATCTACCATTGTACCAATTTTCAGATCTCTAGCTATAGCGGAAGTGCTTCATAATATTGATGAGTGAGTCAGTAGGTCAGTGAGTATGTCTTAAAATATGCATTTTTTACACCTTTATATCTCCGGAACCTTGCATTGTAAAACTTTCAAACTTTGCATATGAAGTTACATGAATCTATTCTAATTATGATTTAAATTTCATAATTTTACGGTCGCGGGGAACAAAGTTATGAGGAGGGTAAAAACAGCTCGAATGGCTTCCTGTAAATATACACATTACGTGCATTGGCCAGAACTTGGCCTGGCGCACTGCTGTGCGCCTAGATATGTTATTTGTAGTTTTCTGTAATTTAAGCTTAAGTTAAACTTTAGTTTTTTCCTTCCTTACATATAGTTACTTCGTAGTATGGTGAAAATTTTTCAAAACAAACTCCGTGTGTGCGAATTGCACTTCAAAAAAAATTTACCATAATTTTTAGTTACAAATTGATACCGTATAACTTAAATTATCATCAACTTAATTTTATTATTTTTGGAACTAGGCTTACACCACTCAAATATAACACTTCATAAGTACATACATATGTACATATGTATATTTATCAGTAAAGTTATATTCATATACATACATACATGCATACATATATGCATATTTTAATATCCAAAACAGAAATAAATATATTTTGCTTGCTAGAGATAAGCTTTTAATATTAGTAAGAACGGCAGAACTTTCTTAAAGTTTATATTCGTTCCGTTATTAGTATGAGTATAACTTTATTTATAATTTGCACTAAGAAATAGACTGGTACTTGATATAAAATTATTGCATATCTAAGTACATATATATGTACATATATTACTTACTTTGGCGATTTCCCTTTAAGTAATATTGACGATACACATATTCAATTTATTTTATCTTGTTTTAATTTCGGTTTTTTAGTTTAAGTGTCAAAAAAACATAAATCCATTACAGATTTTTTGCAACGTGCATTTAATTGATATAAAGTTGATTTTAAAAATTGAACATCGTTCTTTTAAATATTTACTAATTAAGTATGGAATAATTAAGATATTTATGACTGGAAACGATAAAAATAAAACTTAAACAACAACGTTGTATAAGCTTTAAGAGGTAAAGGCTATTAATTGTTTGGTTGATATTTTAGCTTTTAGTACAATAGTACCTATCATATTTAGATATGATAATTACATATGTGCATATTATGTCACAAGCTTTTAGATTTATAATTAAGAATATATCTTTGTTTTTTTTTTGGTTTTGTCACTAATTGTATTTAAAATGATCAAGATAATGGAAATTTCTATTAAATGAACCTTGGTTTTATTTATGCTTGCGCTGAATCATTTTCACTTCCTTTGACCACACAGTATTGTTCAAGACTTCTCCAAACATGTACAGGGCTAATGTAAAGCCTAAAGAGCCAGCAAAGAAAACAATACGTTGGGGTAACTGTAAGACTTCCAAAACAGGATATACCCAAACGCCAGAGTAATGTTTGATAATATGCAACCATACCAAGTAGAATAACATGAAGACAGAGAGGCCAGCAATACCTTTAGATCTTGGTGGGTAAGATCTAAAGGAAATAAACATTTCCAAAACGATGAACACGACAATGTTCGTATGCATAATATGATTTAACCAACTAAAAAAAAAAATTAGATAAGGTTCCAATTAAAAATGTAAATATTTATCTCACCTGGGGAATACAGAATCCAAAACTTTAGGGAAAACCAATTCTCTATCAATTGCATACAAGCCCCAGAATGTTAATCCCACATTTAAAGCGATCGGAAACGCAAATGTAGCTATTAAATAATCCTTAACCTTTCGTACCACTGGTAACTTTTTTGGAGCCACTTCATTGCTTCCTACAAAGTCATTTATCAACGAAATTGTGTAGTATAAAGCTTGAATAACCTGCAATTAAAAAAAAAATTATTGGAACTTTTTATTAAGTTATAATTAACTATAGGAATGGGTAAATATTAACAGCTTTTTGTATAACGAAAAATTGGCATGAAATTAGCATAACTT
Organism: Tachina grossa; assembly: GCA_949987645.1. Classification (NCBI taxonomy): domain Eukaryota; kingdom Metazoa; phylum Arthropoda; class Insecta; order Diptera; family Tachinidae; genus Tachina; species Tachina grossa. Next base: position 32,328,885 of record OX465275.1, read on the forward strand.
GCAAAATTGAACATGGTGGGTTAAACTATATTATGTGCCGATTTTTCATGTCAAATTGTATGGAGGAATTCGTTAAAACTTAGTTCAATTGCGCCACTTGTGCTAACTTATGCCAGTTTTTTGTTACATGAATTTTTTAAATTTATTTAATATTTTTCTAGGGACTTGGAAAACAGTTCAAATGATTGAGATTCAAATTATCAAGAGTGGACTTTATATAAATATGTATGTATGTAGATGTAAATTAGTGTTACAAATTTAAATTGTTTTTTTTTTTTTTTTTTTTTTTGACAAAAACTATTATTAAACCTTCAACGAATTTAAAACTATCCAGTTCTTTCCTATCTTCCCTACGGACTTGTATAACGTTTCCTTTCCTCTATATATGTATGTATGTACATATCGTTACCTTAATATATAAAGGTTCTATCGAGATTTTTGCATTTCTCGATACATTGGATGGTCTTCTATCGAAATATACAAAAAAAAAATGAGTTAGTGCCTTTCTATATTAAGGTAACGATATGTATGTAGGTATGTACATCAGAATGGTTTGGTCTTCTATCGAAATATACAAAAAAAATGAGGTAGTGCCTTTCTATATTAAGGTAACGATATGTATGTAGGTATGTACATCAGAATGGTTTGGTTTAAAGGTGTTTTTATCATGCACGTTCTGTTATTTTGCTGATCGAAAACGGGCGTACTGTTTTCGAGTTAGGGTGAAATATACTGAAAACCAGAAACAAAAGTGTAGGAAAAAACTGCCTACAATATTTTTTATTGCTATATTTAATATTTGAGAAGTTTATTTATTATTCGACATATTGTCATAAGTATATTTATTAATTTGAAATTTATTTGCTGGTGGTTCAGCTTTGTCTATATGCATTTCATTGTTGCTGTAGAAAAATAAAATTGATTCATATGGGTTTTGTATAAGTTTCTAAGCCTACTACGCTTATTTTTCTTTTGCGATTTTCAAAAATATTTGTGAATTCTCAAATAGTTCTTGAAAGTCTGTGCATAAGATAAGAGGTTTGTGACTATTAAAAACGTATGGTTAAAGTCTACTGATGATTTGTTACAGCAGCAATGAAATGCATATAGACAAAGATGAACCACCAGCAAATAAATTTCGTCCGTGTTATCGTTTTATTGATAAGAAAACGCTATTTTAGTAACATTTAATTTTTTTATTATCATTTGATTACTTTGTAAACTGCCCGATCAATAAAAGCATATGACCACAGATTATCAATTTGATTCTGACACAGCATTATTCACTGGCCACAAGTTTAACCTATACGATTTTAATTGTTCGTGGATACTTACCGCATCAAGAAATGTTAAATATTTAAATTTGCCTCCAAATGGGGAGTGCATATTCTTATCAGAAGCTGGAAAATGTACGTAAGTATAATCATAATATATAGCATATGAAAATTGCACAGCTGCCGTCAAATGTACCAAAACTCGTAATGTATTGTAAACACCGCGATGTGCTACTTCCGCAGAATTCATTTTACTGCCCTTTGCCATATTTTCCAATACTTGCACTTTATAGATATGTATGTTATGTATATTTTAATTTAAATTAATGTTCTACATAAAATTTTTATAGATTTATCAGCAAGTCTATACGCCGCAACTAAATATTCTAGCACTATCAACACTATTTAAATTTTAAAACTATGTATTTACTTCCACACATACATACGTACATATGTATGGATGGTTGTTTTTTTATTGAGTGCTATTGAGAAACAGCCACCATGAATATAATATGTTATTATTACGACAGCTGTTTCTGTTATTTTTTCGGTTCATTGCAACTGAATTCTTGTGTGTTATTTTTAGAAATTATGTATTTTACATATTATTTTATTCTCTGAAAATAAAAATGAATTACAAAAATAACAGAAGAAAATGTATTCGCATTATTAATTGTAAGCAAAAGAAAGTTGCTTTTGACATACACCAACACAAGACACCTTACATACAAAATACCAAGTTGTGAACATGAAGGCAAAAAATCAGCTGATGAGTAATCTAGCTAACGCGTGTACCTATTTGATATGTCTTGTACCAACAAATTGTATATACAGTCTGCGCAGAATGATTTTGCATATTGCATACTACTACTTTTTTGTAATAGATTAAGGAACACTGACAATTTTTCTTTAATCCAGGACGAAATACGGTCGTAATCGAAAAACGTCAACTACGATAAGAAAATTTTAAAGTTGAAATCTTTCTTTGGTTTGCGAAATTGCTAAAATGCTTGTGCAAATTCTTAAATAAATATATAATTACATATTTCTTTTCATTATTCATGTTTTGTAAATCAATCATTATGGATGTATCATTATAGGTCTGTTATTTTAATCTACATACATTGGGTTCAGATTTCACTATCGATATTACTATCTGCAAGACCACTTCATTATTATAGCATTGCACAGATACATCTGTTTGCACTAGTTTTGCTTGTTTTTTGGTTCTGGTATGAACAAATATGTTATTTATCGTTTTCTGTTACTAGTTGTAAATGTTGATTTTGATGTGTTAACATCTATACGCGCGCCTCTAGGGCAGTAAACAATCAGTTTCAATACATACGCAAGTGTTAGGTATGTAAGAGTAAATTATCGTTTGTTTGTTCGTTGCTTGGCAGTCGGTATTGAAAGTGATTATTGGGCGATTTTCATATAATTTTCCCGCGCGATTTTCTCCGGAAATTCATAGCCGATTTTATTAATTTTTGGATTAAAAAGCTAGTGCGGGTTTCGACGAAGAGTTTAGGCCAAAAATTAAGGCGATCCGATATCGGCGAGCCGAGATTTAAGTGTTTTAATTTGGAGTAATATTAAAAAAGTGTTTTATGTTGATCTTCGGTTTTGTCTTATGCATAGCAAAGAGAATAGTGACGTGGTTATACGTACATATATAAAAATGAGATAGCAAGACAGCAACGTATGTAGCTTATGTACAAACATAACAATGTATATATGTATGTACATTTGTCTGTTGCTTTGCATTCTCTTTGTTTTTTGTGGGTTTAATATAAATTAAATAAAAAGTATTAAGCAAGAAAATAATGAAATCATTAGCACTTCTGTTTAATTTTTTTCATTTTGAGTGAATCTACTAAATTTATATATATATATTATATAATATAATATATATATATATATATATATATATATATATATATATATGTATATATATATATATATATATATATATATATATATATATATTATATATTAACTGTGCTGAAAACATAACATTAATAAATTATACAAAGTAAAATTAAATTCAATAAACTATTATTTTTCATTAAATACTTTATATTAACTCTACCTCCGGGTTTGTGGGTATGTGTTCAAAGAAATCGAACAGGTACCGTGTAACAAAAAGGTGTTAACACATCGCCCGTGAGTTCTAACACTAATTGTTTTTTTTAAGCAATTATTGTATGGTTGGGCAATGAGCAAATGAAAACAACACATTTCATTTATTTTTTTTTTGTTTTTTTAAAACAAATAAGATACATAAAACTGCTTTTACCATAAGTGCCTTATGATGTGTTGAGAAAATATGTAATTGGCTGATGAATGAATGAATGAAAGCAAAATTGCATATACATATGTAAGTAAATGATACATGTACATGAAACACATGCATTTGTAATTACTCTCAGAGTAAAATTGTCTCTTTCTCTCTCTATACTTTGGCTGCGCCACAAAATAACATAACGAACGTCCGCATATACATCTCCACATCATGTATTTGTTTCAATAGTGGTTTTTTCATATGTTTGTATTACAATATGTATTTTTTGAGCAAAAACAGATCAAACAGTTGCTCAGCAGCAATATAATAAGCAATTGTTATTTGTTTCCAATTGTATTTTAATTTGGAAAAGCACGCACACACAATAACTCTTATACTAGTTCTGTCGCTCACACTACAATTATATGGTACATACCAGAGAAACAAGTCGACCGGCTCGAAGCCGACGGCGCGCCGCCGCCGGTTATTTTTCTGTGTATCAAGCCGCCGCCGGTTGTATCAGCTCGCATCGGCTCAAAACCAGCCGAAATTTTATCTGCTCCAAAAGACAAATTTCGGAGAAAAAATTTTGAAAATCAATTTTCAGTTTCAATTTATATTTTCTCTTTAAATTTTCATATGCTTATTTGAGCCGCCGAAAATTCTCTCGGCGCGCCGCCGCCGATAATTTTGCCACGACCTGTTTTTCTGGTACATACCATGGTATATTTGTTTTGGCTATACAAACGAGTATACAAATGCAGCCCTTTATTCATTATACATATGTACGTACATATTATGTGTTTGATACGTGATGTTGTAGTGGAAATAAGTTCCTCTATCGAAATATACAAAAAAATCTATTTCAAAGAAATAATGAGTTAGAGCATTTCTATATTAAGGTAAGCTTAATATATGTATATACATATATGTATGTATGTATATATGTAATAGGTATAGAATAATTAATAAAAATTAGCATAATTTGGTGTTTAAGCTGAATATACATATGTATGTATGTATGTGAACTATTCTTTAGTTTCTTGCTGTTCATCTTCGTCCGATGATGATTTCAATTTGATTTCCGTTAGTTCCTGTTCCTCTTCTTTCCCTTTCGTATCATGTAGCATATCAACACTTTCTATTAGAACTTGTGGCACTTCCTGATGGTGATCTTCTTTTCGGTCCTGATGTTCTTCCTGTGAGGTTGAAGCTACTTCACTAAACATTGGGTTATCAAACCCTTGTTCCTTAACTTCACCACTATCATGATCATAGCCCATAGAAAAGACACCCCTTGTATTGCCTCCCGTAGATATTGTTTGTACGCTAGCTCTTGTGTTATCAAAACGAGCGAAAACATTGTTCGACCTATTGATGAATATACGCCAAACTCTAGGATCATAAAACCAACGAGGTATATAATGTAGATATCGGTTATCAGGTTGATAATGTGCAAACATAATTAACGCAACCATCGTAACAAAAATCAGACACAGCAAAATCAACAAGAAAGAACCGAAAGAAACATTTGGATTATAGGGCCGTCCGGATATTTCAAGTCCATACATGTTGTTGACTTCCAATTTCAATTTTTTCACCCAACTTGTTGTTTTATTGAGATATTTCATAAACTCAACACTTTTTTCAGAATAGCTGTCGCGATCAACTACAATAGCTTGCAGGTAATTGCCATAATCATTTGAATTTATATAATTAACATAAAAATCTAAATCTTCTTCCAAGGACTTCTTCTTGAGCTCATTTTTAATAACGTTCTTGAGTAAATTTATTTTTTCATTCTCACAGTATTCAATGGAAAACCTCAAAACTGAACCACAAATGGCACAACAGCTGCCATAAGGAACAATGGGCGATAAGCAGTGGGGCCTTGGGCAGACATAGTTAGTATTGTGACAAATAGGCTCGTTAAATGTGTTGAAATCCTTATGGCAACCACAAACATCGTTATGATAATATTCAACATTGACACCTTCTTGATTTTTGAAAAGAAACTGGCCTAAGTCTGTATACAGCAGCTCTTTTAGATACTCCTTTGATAATAAAGAACCAGCAAAACTCAATTGTCCCAGACGCAAATAGGGTGCAAATTCCAAATCAAACGCCAAAGGTCCATTACTTTGGATTACTACCGACTCATTGTTGCACGGTATTCTTTCCATATCAGGTATAGCTTTATTTGACTGCTGCTCTTTAGAGGATCGCCATGTAGTCGGATCAAACCATTTACGAATAATTGGCTCTTTCAAAAAAGATTTTCCTCTATCACAATTTCGTTGGTCTGAATCACCGCCCAGTGTAATAGCGGTTTCTTGTTGTAAAAGAATCGCTCCATCTCTCGGTAAAATAAAACCACCCACATCTACTTTTTTCGGTAACGGCAGCAGTGCCTGATATGTCTTGGGAAATATTACGTTTTCTTTTGCGCAAGGTAAGTATTGGTCTATCCAGGACGAAGGATCATTAAAACCAGGATTGTCAATCAGCCATTTGGTTGATTGTGTTAAATTGCTCAAAGACAATAAAATCAATAAACTCTTTTGAAATGTGCGGAACATGTTTATTTGTGATGATTTTAAAAATTGAACTAAACTTCGAAACCTAATTTAATAATAATTTCATTTGGAGGCGTATGTTTTTTATCTTTGAAACATTTAACGGAACAGATAAATATCGCTCATTTACTAAAACAACGTCATAACTAAAAAAAACTATGTAGTTTTCTAGAAAACGAATTTAACATTTCTAATATGCATACATACAAATAAATGGAAAAAGGAAATTTTTGTATTTAATTTAATATTTAAGCACAAGGTCTTTTTTGTATAAATAATAATTAACAATTCGTGCCATAATTGCCAAAATATTTCAAGCGACGTAGTTTTCGTATTTAAATTTTTGACCAAAATCGATTATTTACGATCGTAAATAGTCGATTTTTGTCAGAAAAACGAAGTTCAAAAATGTGTCGCTTAAGCTTTTAGCGGTTATGGCTCGAACTGTATGTTTATTTCTTTTCAATATTTTGCTACTCCTTTGTGTAGCATCTTCAGGAAATAATTATTTGTCTGTATTTAATATTTTTAAATAAAAATTTTAAAAACATTTGTCATATAAAATTTTTTAAATAATTTCCTAACAATAATTAATATAAAAATTTTAATGTAACAGAAACATTAAAAAGTTTGCAGCTAAAAGTACGCGAACGGAAAAACTGTAAAATCCAGTAAAATATACACAACAGCTGATAGACAATTTGACGCTAATTATAATATAATATTATATATATAATATAATATTAATTATATATAAGTATGCACATATGTATATGCAAAAAAACCTGAATATAATATTGTACTACGTGGTCCAATCGAGATGAAACAGACTAGTTACATCATGGTCCATGTAATGCAGTCATGGATAATGTCGTTTTCACACAAGCATTCAATGCAATATGGAGTAGTTTTGGGGTTAGGCCGATGTAATGCAAATTTGGACCATTTAGTCCAACCCTAGGACATAAACCTCCTTTTTTCACATATTTGGAGTAGTTTTGGCGTATTCCTACTCCTCTTTGGAGTATTTACATATATGTATGGAATAGTCGCATTATCTGCAGACAATATACAAAACTATACATACATAAGTATATATTATTGCTTCTGTGAAGCACTTTGGTAAGGCAAAAAATTATGGCTTTTTGGAAGCTCAATAAATTGCTTCTAGCTGGCTCATCTCGCACAAAAAAAATCTCCTTATTCATGCGCAGCACCAAGTGATTCTCTAACATTATCTCCCTTACTCGCGGTCTCCACCTGACATAAAATAGCTAACTTTAACATTAACTTCTAAGAATTGTTAAGTGGTGAGTATCAATATACTATACCATTTTGCACATGTAACGATGCAAGACCATTTGCACAAGATTGTGAATTGGGCTATAGTTTTTATGTACTCAGATGCAAAAGATACTAGCTTGCAAATTTTTATTTACTTTTTCCTCTATTTTGTTAGAGAGCCTGCCTTATGTTAGTGCTTTTCAGAAGCATTTTTCGAAGATTTTGTGATCAAGTAAAAAGTACATTGCTTCCCTCAGTTGTTAGTGCTTCCAAATCAGATTTTTTTGCTAGGTAGTTACTGGCTAGCCGCATGGAAAAATTATATGGTTTTGAGAAAATCGATGAAGAATGTTTTTTCATTTGTTTTATAAAAATACACCATAGTATATTTTCTTTAATAATAAAAGCAATAGATACATACATATGTTTTTATTTGAACTTACGTGCCTGGCCCACGATGTCGAAAAGAAACTTTCTATAGCTTACTTGCCTACATCGCGCAAAGTTTAGAAACTTTAACGGCCATGACGTTAAAGTTTCTAAGCTTTTCACCCTCGACGTGAATTATTAGGATGTACAGAAAGAGACAAAAATGTTTGTTGCCGCTTATACCAATCATCACAACAATATTGTTCACTTCCTTTCAAGTAGTTCCAATGAGTGCATTTATTAAGAGAAATATACAATGGGAAAAGAACTTTATATATCCTAATATATTCAAGATATCGAAAAACTGAAAACAAATTTAAGAAATGTACACATTAATCATATTTAATCGATCAATAACTAATTTTTTGAATGTTCTATGCGGGGAACCAGTAACCGTCCGACTATTTATATGTATAAACAAAAATTTAACTATACAAATCTATTAACTTTATTCACGTTTAAAAACAATCGGTTATGTTCTGCATTTCACGTGAAATTACATCGTTGGGAAATTGTTGTTATAAATACATATTTCCAACAATTCTATGAAAATTCCACACGTTCTAATTTCAAGTGGAATACATATAACATACCCTTATATTTTTCTGGCATCAAACTTAAATAAATGCAATATTGTTCATAACTTAATACATTTGTTTTTTGTTATTTTTAAAATTTCATCAAAAACCAAAAACTTTTGTTTCCCTTTGCTACTGTTTGTTTATATTTAAAAACATATGGTTTCATTTTACTGGATTTTTATTTATTTATTTATTATACATATTATACAAAGTAAATTTGCATAATATGGTGTTGCACAAATATGGACGGGGTAACCAGACCATTTGATCAAGATGGTATTAACAGTATTTTAAAAGGTTTTGTGATTGATTGTACACGACCTATGCCTTCACATAGGAAGTAGCAACGTGGTTGTTAAAGAAATTCCACAAAAACCCGCAAGATTATACGGTTATCAGTGGCAGATCAGTCAACCAGTGCAATCGAGACGAAAAACTCTCGAAGGCCAAACAACATGCACAAGCCTGAAATAATTACGATGACGCGATAGATGTTCCTCAACCCAGAGCTGCTTTACGACTTTACTGGATTTTACTGGCAAAAATTTGTCCAGTAAAAACTTGCATTTACTCAGTAAATGAACTGTCATTTTTCTCTCTCAATTCGCCCTCTCATTTACTGGATTTTGTATACTCGAACGCAATCCAGTAAAAAATAGTAAAAATTTTTACAAATTTTTGAGTTCTCGAACGCACTTATTGTATTAAACGTATGAATTGTTTAACATACTTAGGTACTATAAATAACATCGATTTTATTAATGATACTATAAAAATTAATATGTTCGTGTTATTTTATGTATTAAATGTCTGTAATTCTGATCTACATACATTTTCTATATCTGCTTTATGTATTTCTGATCAGATCTATGTCCAGCAATTCTAGTTCTCAGTTTATTCTTTGTTGTGCCTATATACACTTTGTCACAGATCTCTAAGTCATTTCCTTTACATGGAATCTTATATAATATGTCCGACATGTCAAGTTTTTCTACTTTATCTTTTGTCTTAGTAAATAATTTGCTCAATGTATTATGTGTTTTATAAGCAATCTGATATTTATCATTATCAAAAAATTTTGATCTTTCTAATCGTTCGGATATTCCCGGTAAATAAATAATTGACTTGAAAATCTTTGGTTCAATTACATTCGATGTATTATTTCTACTTCTGAATTTATAATTACTTATTAATTTATTAATAAGGTGGATAGGAAAATCATTTTCATCAAGTATATTCTTAATTTTCTTCTCATTCTTTCTATGAAACTGTCTGTCATTTATTGTATCACAAACCAACAACTTAAAAGTAAGCAGGAGGTTTATACCGAAAGACTGGAGAGAGGTTAGGGTCATCTTCATAACCAAAGCGGGTAAGGCAAGCCACTCAAAACCGTAGGATTTCAGGCCAATCAGTCTTTCGTCGTTTCTTTTGAAAATATTAGAACGACTGATTGATCTGAATCTAAGGAACACAATTGATACCCGCTTCATTAGTGGCGCTCAGCATGCCTATTGTAAAGGCAGGTCTGTTGGGAGTTTCTTCCCACTAACCAAGCTAGTACTCTTTACCAGGAGATACAAAGTAGAAAGCTTTGTACTACCCAGGATGGGAGGGGTGGAGCTGAGACTAACAGAGGGGGTAAATACCTGGGTGTTTTCCTAGATAGCAAGCTTTCTTGGAAAATTAACACGCAGGAAAGGCTAAAGAAAGGTCTAAATGCGTACTACGCATGCAGGAACTCCATAGGAAGGAACTGGGGTCTGCAACCGCGGGTAGTAAACTGGATTTACACATCGGTTGTCAGGCTAGTTATTTCCTATGGTTGTGTGGTATGGTGAGAGGCATTGAGGGAGGAAAGTCAAAGGAGATTACTAGCTAACCTTCAGAGATGTGCCTCGGTGGGCATCACAGGTGCTCAGAGGAGCCCACCTCAGGCTGCCTTGGACGTCATTCTTCATCTACTTCCACTTTGTGGTGGGAACGGCGACTAGAAGTCTCCTTAGACTCGCAGAAACAGGTTTGGTCAGGTCACACATCAATATTAAATCAGATCGGGTTTACGGACTATAACGTCGCTGAAATCGATTTTAGTAGAACACCCTTAATGGTGATTCCGGATAGGGACTATTGGGTCAAGACAAGAGGGTAGTGCAGTCTTTACAGACAAATATTAAATGAAACAAATTACAAAATTTATTCTTAAATTGTTCGTGTTATAAAAGTATTGCATCGAGTCGCAATAATTAAAATAATTGAATAGTCAGAAGTTTATATACTTTTCAACACTATGTGGAGTTGGAACCAGCTGTTTCTTTAATCTTACTAATTTTTACTATTTTTCCATTCGCGTACTTTTTTCGGCAACAGCTCTTTTTGAGAGTAAATTTTAAAATTTTCGCAGCAACTACTCATTTACTGCATTTTACTGCAAAAGTAAAAAAACACGCATAATAACACAATTAAATTAAATTTAAAAACTAATATATTTGACGATTGTTATGCTTTAATTTGTTGCATCTTGAACATAAAAATTTTCATATTTTTTTTTGTTAAACTTTTACTTCAACTTTTCTCCTCCTAAATGCTTTCATTAAAAAATTTATACTTTCACTTTGAATTCAATATTTGAGTCATCGTTAACCATAAAAAAATATTAAAATACAGCTATTTTTCACCGAGGAGGAGGTTATAATTATGTTTAAATTATATTTTAATTAAGATCAAATGATCTATGTACATATATTTTTAAAAGCACTTATCAATACTTACCAAACACCAATATGTCAAATATTGCATTTTCTTCTCCACTGTGTCCGGAACTATTTTCTTAACTTCGGCATTTTTATGTTTATAACTTCTTTGTGTTTCGAACTCGTGGAAGTACAGTGCATGTACGAATTGGCCAAGTGCCAATAAGTGTATAATCGTAACAAATATACGAGATTTATATAATTCGACTTTTGTCATTTTGTGATCTTTGCCTACAATATTATTGTACCCACGTTATTTTTTTATTATATTGTAACTTGCTAATTCATACAAAATATTTCTGATTTTAAAAGGTTTATGAAAAAAAAAAATTTTTAGAAAATATCTCGTTACCTTAATATAGGAAGGCCCTAACTCATTACTTGTTTTAAAGATTTTTTTATATTTCGATAGAACATCTAATGTACGAAAAATTAAAAAAAAATCGATTTCAAAAAAATAATGAGCTCGGGCCTTTCTATACTAAAGGTGGAAGTACATAACACGCGTTCAATTCGCTAAATCGATATGCGCGGCTGTCAAAAAAGTTGAAATAGTGTGTTTTCATAAGGCAAGTTACATACAGAAGTTCGCGACGTGCGTACCTCGCAAAAAGTTGAGCATTCTTCAACTTTCACGCGTTGTATACAAAATGACAGCTGGTGTTGCCAGATTCATAAGCTAACATACACAAAAATTATTAGAAATTCATTTTTTTATTGAACAATAGATAAAAAAATGCATTAAATATTTAAAGAAAAATAAAACGTAAATGCAAGACAAACAAATAGCCGGCAAAGGCTTTAAATTTTACAACTAAAAAAACCTCAAAAGAGTGTTGTGTAACTTTCCATTTGTATAGCGCTAAACGTTTAACAAGCCAGAAAAGCGTTGCCGCGTAAAGCGTTGCCGCGTAAAGCGTGGTATGTACTTCCAACTTAAGGTAACGATATGTATAATAGCCTTTTCACACTTACTCACATCTTTCATCTTTCATCAATTTGGCAAGATGATAACATCTTCCCATAAGAATTACACAGGGCTGAATGTTCAACATCTTTCAACATCTTCAAAAGATGTTCCTATCTCACTTTGTTCCATTCAACATCTTTCGATTTATTTAGTGTCATCACTAGAAAAAATGTATACAACTATATACATACCAGAGAACGACAAAAATCACGTATTTAATGATTTAATCATACTATAAATTTGTTATTCACTTTTAATCCTGCAAAATAAATCAACATTGAGTATAATCATCATCGTAATGGTGAACGCTTCATTTAAGTAAATGTGAGTCCAGTGATCGAACATGTTTTATTTACATCATTCATCATACATTAAACTTTTGTTCACATTTAATCATGCAACAAAACTTAATGTTGAATAAAATCAGAATCATACTAACGAACGTATCCTTTGGTTAGTTGCAAGTAATTTCATAAATGTTTTATTAAAATTTTTATATAATCAGGTTTTCATGTTGAATAAAATCAAAACAGAGGAGTTATGCAAAATATTATTGTTTTAATACAAATCAGTAAGCAAATACTTTAAAAAGAAAAAAATGGAAAACGACCAGGATTTTGTGCTAGACCAAATTTCTAAAAGTGTTTATACTTTACCACCGAGACGAAAAGGAAGAAGTGCAATATGGAGCATATTATCACAAATAAATATATATACAGGCAAATCTCGGTATAACGAATCTCGCTTTTACGAAAATCCGATATAACCAACGTCCAAATTTTTTACATTAACTACCTTATATTACGAATATTATCCTAATTTTATACTGGATATAACGAATGATAAAGAAAAGATCGCAAAATAAAACACAAAAACTTGCTAGGAACATATCTCTAACATTTAGTTCTACCTTATATAGCCAATGTTTTGATAAATAGGTATATATGTATGTGGTTTATATAACGAAAGGCAAAAAATATTAAACAAAATCTACAGCCGCAATGAAAATGCAAAAAAATGTGATACCGTTACTTTGCATTTGGTAGATTATTTGAAAACAAATTACCCTTATTATTTTTACTGTATTGTATCTTGTCTACAATAATAATAATTAAAATAACACTTCAAAAAAACTTTGCGATATAACGAATTTTTCGGTATAACGAATGGGCCTGACATTATATCGTTCGGTATACCGGGATTTGCCTGTATATATATATATATATATATATATATTATATATATATATATATTATATATATATATATATATATATATATATATATATAATATATAAGTAGAAGGGCCATAACAAGTAATTGCAACTTTACAGGAGAAGGTATAATAGAAACTGTAATGTTCACAATGTAACTTTTTTTGTCCAATTGCTTGTAAAAGCGTTATTTTTACACTATTGCATTAAATTTTTGTGACGAGGTGTATTTGTCTGAAATGTATTGGAATCACTGAAAAACTTAATTTCGTAAAAAATACGAAATATGGCTTTTCTACTTGATACCATCGGTATATAAATTGCTAAATACATAAGTACATAATATTCCCTTGTTTCTAAAAAATCATCATCACTTGATGCATACACGCTCATACGCGCTCATTTTTGCTTTTTTGATTTTATTCATCATACAAATATTTGTTGATAATCAGATCGATTATTTTATTTTTCATCAAAATAATCATGAATGGGAAAAAGGAGCAAACACCCGAATTGATTGGTATGATGCGACACATGTTTAAAGTCGTAGAGCCAACAACAACCGTATGATTGGAATGATTAAAAAGCAGCAACGATTATGTATGTTGGAACCAGTTTGATTGTATGAACACAAAGGCATGCTTTTAGGATATTGATTACGTATGAATATTTTTTCAATCAGATTTTGTCGTTCTCTGATACATACATGCATACATACTATAAAAATTTATATATGTGTATTATTGTATGTATGTATGTATATTTACATACGCATGTAAATATGCGCATACATTCAGGGCTACATTTTGAAATACCCTTCCCACAGAAACATCCGTAACTTCTCCAAGATTTTGTTATATACATACATGTGTGTGTATTATATAATAAAATCTTTTATATATTTTTCCAAATTAATTATAAATTGCAAATGTCTGCAAGCTGCTCGGACGCGAAATCTTTGCGCATAAAGTATATATGTAATTCTTCATCATCATCGTCCGCTATCATAATTTCTACTAATTCTGCATATTGTAGCATTATTCGTTTCTGCTCTTCACGAGCCAGCAATTAAATCAATTTCTACTGAATTTTTAAATTGCATTTTGTTATTTCATTTTTAGTTGCTCACACTCGTAAAAATAGTATTATAATACATGACAGATGAAAGATGAAAGATGTTGTAATGTAAACAGGTTTTTTCAATTTTCAACATATTCCACGCATTCCTCAAAGATGTGAGTGAGTGTGAAAAGGGTATAAGTACAAATGTATGTACATACCCAGCAAACCAAATGCAACGAAATCGTTCAGAGTTCATAACGACTTTCTGCACAAGTTGCCGATTTCGGGACTGATTTCGTCTCGAAGTCGACACGAAAAATATATGAAGTGGTTGACACGAGTTCTGTAAGAATTGTCGGGGAAAATTCCCTTAACTTCACAGATAGATCTGTCTGATATCTGATCGATGTCTGATGTTATTTCCTAAGGAAATTCTGGATTTCCTTCCGATATTGCCAATCGATGTCTGACAGAAATCGTACTTGCAGTCGTTTAAAATTCGTATAGTTTTTGGGACAGTTTGAACAGATATATGTCAGAAATCTGACAATAAATCGTTTTTATTTCTGAAATGATTGCCGACAAATCGTGCAGATTTGTGGAAGAAATCTAGACAAAAATCGTTGAAAACTCTGAAACTTTTGACGATTTATCGTAGAAAAGTCTGACAGAAATCTGATATTAAGTCTTCAACATTTTCAGATTGAATAAATCAGATTTTTGTCTATACGAAAACAATTTTTATATGAATTGAAACGTGTTTAATTGCCTGAATAGAAAAACTCGACCGATATTTCTATTTATAAAAATTATTTATTACTAAACACTTTATGCTTTTAGCACGTCTTCTCTTTCCAAATTGACTTGATACGCTGCTGTGAACGACGATTATTAAAATGTTTTCTTTTCTTCAAATTGGATAATCCCGTTAGAGACATTAAACTATTGTTGTAAACAATGATCAAACAAAGAATTTTAAAAAACCTCGAACTTTTGATCCGAGTTCTGTACGAAATCTTACAGATTTTTCTGCACAAACAAAAAATAAAAACCATTGAAAAATCTATCAGCAGTCTGCAAGCTTTCGTGGTCCGAGTTCTTTACGAAATCTTGCAGATATTTCTGCACAAGCAAAACATAAAAACCATTGTAAAATCTATCAGCAGTCTGCAAGCTTTCGTGCAGATATTTCTTAACAAATGAATATGAAAAATCCTCCGAGGTTTCTATCTGAAGGCTGAACGAGATCCTGCAGACATTTCTGCATAAGAAAAATATAAAATTCCTCGAAATTTCGTTAACAATTTTTAACGAACTCTGTACGATATGTCGAAAGACTTACGAATATGTACAGAATTGTCTTATATCAGACAAAATCTGTAAGTTTGGTTGGCTGGGTATATGTATGTATGTATATGTATATGTATATGTATATGTATATGTATATGTATATGTATATGTATATGTATATGTATATGTATATGTATATGTATATGTATATGTATATGTATATGTATATGTATATGTATATGTATATGTATATGTATATGTATATGTATATGTATATGTATATGTATATGTATATGTATATGTATATGTATATGTATATGTATATGTATATGTATATGTATATGTATATGTATATGTATATGTATATGTATATGTATATGTATATGTATATGTATATGTATATGTATATGTATATGTATATGTATATGTATATGTATATGTATATGTATATGTATATGTATATGTATATGTATATGTATATGTATATGTATATGTATATGTATATGTATATGTATATGTATATGTATATGTATATGTATATGTATATGTATATGTATATGTATATGTATATGTATATGTATATGTATATGTATATGTATATGTATATGTATATGTATATGTATATGTATATGTATATGTATATGTATATGTATATGTATATGTATATGTATATGTATATGTATATGTATATGTATATGTATATGTATATGTATATGTATATGTATATGTATATGTATATGTATATGTATATGTATATGTATATGTATATGTATATGTATATGTATATGTATATGTATATGTATATGTATATGTATATGTATATGTATATGTATATGTATATGTATATGTATATGTATATGTATATGTATATGTATATGTATATGTATATGTATATGTATATGTATATGTATATGTATATGTATATGTATATGTATATGTATATGTATATGTATATGTATATGTATATGTATATGTATATGTATATGTATATGTATATGTATATGTATATGTATATGTATATGTATATGTATATGTATATGTATATGTATATGTATATGTATATGTATATGTATATGTATATGTATATGTATATGTATATGTATATGTATATGTATATGTATATGTATATGTATATGTATATGTATATGTATATGTATATGTATATGTATATGTATATGTATATGTATATGTATATGTATATGTATATGTATATGTATATGTATATGTATATGTATATGTATATGTATATGTATATGTATATGTATATGTATATGTATATGTATATGTATATGTATATGTATATGTATATGTATATGTATATGTATATGTATATGTATATGTATATGTATATGTATATGTATATGTATATGTATATGTATATGTATATGTATATGTATATGTATATTATGATATCTATATAATTAATAGGCGAACATGTTTTTTGTAATCCCTTTTACGCTGGTACCACCGCACCGATTTTAAAAGGATTATATGGTTTTAAAGGATTTTTTATACAGATGTGCAGAATCTATATTTTATTGAAATCGGTTTAGTATTTTGGGAGCTACAAGCGTTTAAGTTGCTACTACTACATGCACACATATTACACACGCATTTATTAGCTTACAAGTAAAAAAAGAAACAAAACATGAGTGTGTGTGTGTTTGTAGTATTTCTCTCGACCTTACAATTGTTTTTCTCTTATTTGTTGTATCAAAGCCATAATACTTAAAGGAAGAGAGTTGAATAAATTAAATTAGGTTGGTTGAAGGGATTTTGTTTATGCTTTTTTAATTTCATGTATTATTACATTGTTACATTATGCTTGCATATGTATGTAAGTTTGTATGTGGCTGTGTTTTAATGAATTTTTTTATGACGTTTAGATACATTTTCTTTGAATCTTAAATTATTTACATTTTGATTCTAGAATACGGACGAGTGTGTCGTCCGTTTGGTATATCTAGTTTTACTTATTTGATTGCTGCGAAACCTTGAAAACACATTTGGTTCTTGTAATTACACAATTTGAAAGTTGAAAAAATATGCCGAGTTCGCCCATTAAAATTTATTATAATATTTCACGCGGTTCTATGCACCCTGAGCTCTGAAAGACTCATAATCTTGCATTTAAAAAATAGGCGGAGGCACGCCCATTAAAATTAAATTTTATATTTTACGTACTTTTTCCTATCTTCTTCTACTAGATCTTTGCATTGAAGTCGGGTTTTTTTTTGGCGGAAAGAATTATTTTAGCTTTAGTTAGTATTGGATACGAAAGCTCACGAATAATATTAAAGCATTTAGTCATTTTTACGTCGTTCATTAATTATATTCTTAAGGCTTTTGCTTAGATCTGTAGATCTGTAGTTATTGTTTTTAGCTCTTCATTAGGAATTGTAAGTCACTTTCTATTTTCATTAAAGAGGCTTTATCTTTCCCCAGCAATAAAACAGATGACTTTACCGGACATATACAAACAAGCTTACACAAGTATTTATAATTTGAATTAATTTAGTTACTTAACATCCTATTGTTAACAAATTAAAAAGTTATGAAATGTAAAATACTTTTTATACAAAGTAGTTTTGGAAATTGTTCGAATATTCAAAAAAAAAATTTTTTTTTCTAATAATTTTTTATTCTAAATTGAAAATTTTTATTCGTTCGAACAAAAATGAAAAAAGAAGTTGTTCGAATATTCGAATAATTTTTGTTCGAATGACAACACTAGTATGTATGTAGGCATTCTTTTCTTAAACGAAAATATTCGATAAGAGTTCACCTGAATTTAGCGAATACAAATGCGAATCTGAATGAGGTAGTTTAGACGAGAACAATTTTTAAGCCGCACAATTTTTGTTCTTTTCCAAATTACACGAGACTAATTCATCTGGCACAAAATGTATACGTATACACAGCTTTGTGTGTTAGTGTTTTTCGTATTCATTTAACACTTGCTGTTTTTTAATTTGTGTGTGTATTGGTTTTATGCTGCTAATGCGGGGTTGTAGCTGGTTGAAAAGTTATGCCAACCGCAAAACCACTCTCTTTGCCTCTATCACCAACAAACTGGCATGTTATGCCAGCACAATTATGCCCGTGTAAATCAGCGCAATGTCACGAAAAAGGGGAAAAGGTATGTATTAGAGGGCTGCATAAAGAGTTTTGCTATGTAAATACGTCTTATTTTTTAAATGTATTGTCGTAGCATGTATTATACTAACTAAGCCAATAATAAATGATGTCGTTTAATAAGCGAAGGACGATTAATACATCAATCTGTACGTGTATATGAATACTTACCAGTGATGTAGCGAATACTTCTTGTTCGCAACAAACACTTAAAAGAAGTAGTGTTGATGCGTGTCTTGTTATTTTTCATTTTGTACGTTTTAGTGTGTGGGTAAGATGTAGATGGTAAGCTATTATTATGTGTTTAAAGGCTGTGACACACTATCATACACAGTCGTTCGATCTGTCAAAAAAAAATCGTGTGTGCTCAAAAAGTATGATAGTATGGATTAAAATTTGACATGTGTGACAGATTTTTTGACAAATCTGCCCGATTTCCAAAAATTTATGAAAATTTTCATTAAATGATAATTTCTATTAGATCAGAGTTGCATTTTGTAAGGCAGTTGATAAGAAAACAGTAAATTCTGCTTCATTTATTTAAAGATAGAGAGATACATTTTGAAAATTACATTTTGCGTTATTATTTCTTTAGAAATGCAAAATAATTAAACATAAAAATTATGTTTAATTATTTTAAATGTTTTTTCATCTTTTTTGTGGAATAGTGTGGCACCTATAAGAGATTTTGTTGCGATTTTTTTGGAGTGTGACAGAATTCAATCCGATTTTCCAGTGAATGAATCGTACGATTGTGTATTATGATAGTGTATCATGGCCTTAAGGGTGGTTTTTTAAAGCAAGAGCACACAACTAATGTCAATGCATGTGTGCGTTTGTATATGCGCATAAAAATATAAGATCATGCACACAACGTGTGTGTGTATGTACATGAATGACGTTTGTATACGCGCCCATGCGTATACTAAGTATTTTCTTCTTTACTCCTATACCTGCAATAACTGAAATAAATTTATTGCAAACAGTGTTGTGTAGCGTTTGTTTTAGAAGATTTCGCTGTAGTAAACAAAAATGAAAATTCCCGCTTCTTAAAAGTTCTTGTAAGTGGTCTTGCGCAGGGCTCTAGTATGTACTTGCAATTAGAATACGAACATTTGCTATATACGAATGTACATGCGTACGTACGTGTGTAAATGTATGTGTGCTTTTATGTAATATATATATACATACATGCATCTTACATAAATATGTAAACAAACAGTTTTAACAATAAACATTAGGTCGTTTAAACACAGTACATACATAAATATGTATATATATATGTATGTACATACGCTTGTATATACATATCGCTCATTTACTTCAATAGTGGCACAACTCAAAAAAACCAGTTTTGCAGAAAACGCGTTTTAAGTTTTCAATTTGCATACAACTCGATGGGGAAATGAAAAAAGATTCTTCTCTCAGGAGGTGATAGTACAAGCTATTTATATTAAATTTTTACACAAGATAAAATACAAAATGCAGCATCTTTATGCATTATTAACTCAAAAAACTTATTTTTTGAGTTATGCCACTATTGAAGTAAATCGCTCATGTATACATAGAACAAAATTAAATCAATATTTGCCACACATAAGGGTAAACATTTGTGCATGCTCAACACACGTATGTATGTATGTACGATGTATTAATGTTGAAAAGTTTATTTTAAGACAAAAGCTGGGAGTAGGTAACACTTCTTTCTACTCTGTATGACTTTTCTTTTTATATCCTTAAACAATTAATTATGACGTAGTATCTATATTTGCCTCCTTGTATTCCTGTAAATATTTATTTATTTATGGATGTATGTGTATGTTTTTGTATATATGCACATAAAGTCCTGCACAAGACCCCTTAAAAGAACTTTTAAGACATGAGGGATTTTTCAAATGATTTACTAAATCGAAATCTTCTAAGACAAACGTAAACAACACTGTTTGCAAAAAATTTGTTGCAGTATTGTAGGTATAGGAGTAAAGAAGAAAATACTTCGTGACGGAAGAATTTGTGATGCTTGCTTTTTCATACGCATGGACGCGTATACAAACGTCATGCATGTACGTACATACATACACACATAAGCTGTGTGCTCTTGCTTTAAAAACAAACTAACTACATTAAAAACATATTCTGCCTTATCGTGGTTGGCGTATTTCAAATACGACTACGACTGTTTGGTAATAGATTAAAGAAAAACTGTCAAAGTCTTCTTTAATCTATTACCAAACAGCCGTAGTCGTATTTGAAATACGCCAACCACGATAAGGCAGATTAGCTTACCATCTACATCTTACCTACACACTCAAACGTATAATATGCAAAATAACAAGCATGCACGCATCAACACTACTTCTTTTGAGTGTTTGTTACAGACAAGAAGTATTCGCGACATCGCTTGTTAACACTCGAAAAATAATAATTAAATTAAATAAATTAATAGTCATTGGCTTGTGGCAAAAAATTAAATAAATATACTTAATAGTAACAAACCAAAAAAGTTTGTCTTAAGTAGAGCAAAAATAAGCAAATTAACTAACATGTGTATAATTAGTAAAGAACAAACGATAATGGTAAGACTGTTGTAAATTTAGAGATGGTAAGGTGAGCTTTCATTACAAAACATCTTTCAGCAAATTGAAATACGATGATGAATCAAAACAATTCACACATATTCCATTTGCAAAAAAGTTTCGTATATAAAGCAGAAATCTACATCAACTGACACCACACACAGTGGACCAAAACACAGAAGAACGCTGATGATGAAGGTTTAGTGGCCTTCGAAAACGGCTAGGTGTTCCGTTCAACTATGTGTTGTCAGAATATTTACAACTCACTTTGATGTTATTTGTTCGAAAAATAATAATTAAATTGACATCATTTATTATTGGTTTAGTATAATACATGCTATAACAATATATTTAAAAAAACAAGACGTATTTACATTTCAAGACTGTTTACGCAGGTCCCTAATGTATGTAGATCAATGCTGCCCACGGAGAGAACCCCGAGGTTAATGTATAAGCGTATGTGTATTCATTTGTGTAAAAAGCCGATTGATGTTCGGCACTCTAGCGCTTCTCTGGGCAGCCTGGATGTAGATACATATGTACATGTATAGATAATATTAGGTTGAGTTTACATCTGGCATATCATGTGTGTCATGTGCCCAAAAACGCGTAACTACTAATTACTAATGAAAATTTGTTTGATTCACACACGTGCATATGTATTTATTAAATTAAACAGTTTCATACATAACTAGTAGACAATTTTATAGAATCCAACATGATTGGAAGCTGTTTAAATCAATAAATACTACATGTCTGATGTATGATGTAATGAATTTTTCGTGTTTAATTCGAAAAACGTATTTTTTGACATAGTACTATTTTGCAACAAAGGAGGTATGTACTACATACATGTACACACATAAATAGGCATGTACATTCATTATTGTTAGTTTACATATATATAATCTGTACAATATGCATATGCGTATGCTTATGAGTGTATATACACATGTACACATGCACATGCATAAATATACATACATTAGTATATATACATATGCATATTTAATATATGTATATATACATACATTTGTATATATGTACATATAAAAATATATATAATATATATTATATACATGTACATGTGTATATACATACATACATATCATATGTATGTAGGTATTTTATTATTGTTATTTATTGAATGATTGTTTAATGTTTTTTGCACTTGTTACGTTTTTTATTTATTAAATTTTATTCCGCAGCGACCGTACTTTTTTAATTGTGAATTACAACTGCCTCAAGTGAGTATGGCTAAACAAAATATTCATTATTTTTGTATGTACTCACAAATTTTTTACGCAAAAGATTCTTTTGGCATTAAATAACTAAGTATGTAGTGAGTTATAAAAACAGACCGCTAAAAGAATGACTTTTTCTGAGATAACACACTAGGTGCTACATGCAAAATATTTATCTACATAGTACATACAAACATATAAATATGTATGTATATGTATGTAGGTATGTACATACGTACATACATACATAAGTATCTAGTATATCAAATTAATCAAACAAATGGGGTCAGGTAGGCTTAAGAAAATACATATGTACATATGTATGTATGTACTAGCGATGTAACGAATGTCAGTTTCTGATACTCGCGAATACGAATATTTGAAACGATATTCTCGAATACGAATATTATATGTGAAACTTAATGATTAAACAGAATACCGGCTTCAACACATTTTCCATACAAATTGACACAAAAAAACAGCCGCAGAAACCGGTCGTGAGATAGAATCTATTTTTCGCAGACAAGCTAATCGCTTTGCGAGTTGTGGTTGTGTTTGTTAAAAAAAAAAAAAAAAAAAATGAGAGCGTTTTTTCTTATACTCTCACATATCAATGTTCATTCTCACAAAAATGTTACCATACTTTCAATAAATTTTATACATTTTGTAAACAAAACTACAAAGAAAAATAAGCACAAAAGAAAATAAAACAAAAATTAGAGAGCATTTGAAGTTACTGCCGTCGATGTTATTATGGGCTTGATTAATTTGTCAGCGATTTTCCTGAAGTTGCAGACTTTATTCTGTTTCTACATTAATAGACATTAAATTGGGGTTCTATTTACGCCGGCAAAATGACATATAAAAAAAATTTTAAGAAAAAGAACTTCATACTCCTGTTGGCGTACCTTAACGTTAATAAAAACTATCCAAAATTTTAATCATCGTCATTAAATAATATGAGAAAGTAATACAAAACAAAAAATTCTATAAAAAATTAATTTAATGTGTAGGAACAGTACGAGAAATTTTAATTTTTAATTTTTAGCAGGAAAGTCATTTTATGCTAAACAATCTGGACACAAATTGTAGCCAAACCTTTTAAATGGTTTTCATTTCATCATCTCTTTTCCTTATACATTTTGAAATATTTTTAATACACATAAATAACTTGTTTCCATACGAAACAATAACATTTATTATTAATAAAAGTAACAAATACATAAAAGGAAATCGTCTTGCAGAAGTCTATAAAAATATTTCTTCCAATTCTCATGGATATGACAATATTTATTTATTTTATATAAGTTTAAGTGAGGCTACATCGTATAAGTTTTGACAGATGTATTAATGGAAACTTTCATACATAGACGTATTTTGAAAGGAATACTATTTTAATTTTTTATTTACCCGACCTAAAGAAACTATTTTTATAAAAATAGCAGTGTTCTAGGAACTAGATTGTTTATCCCTTCAATATGTTAAAAGAATACTTTATTATATTTTAATATGGAGAAATAATTTTCGGACAAATATATTATCTATAAAAGTACTTTAACTTTTTTAATGTTAATTGTACAAGAATTTTGTTTTATTTGTTTTTAAGTTGAATTGAATTGAAATAAATACGAATATCGGAAATTTGAATACCAATATTCGCGCATCACTAGTATGTAAGTATTTACATACCTGCATACATACATACATATGTATGTAAATACATATCTACATATATTCTAAGGCCATACATCAGTTCCATATACATAAATATCACAGCCACACCTACTTTGTATGGAACTGAAAGGTAAATTTTCCCGATTACAAGTTTCTTAGTTTACGTTGTGAAAAAAGTTGTAAAAATCTTAATACCTACATACATATGTATGTATGTATAAGTATGTACATAAATATGTAGTTTGATAACCCACATATTTAAATAATTTTAATAATCTAAACTTAGTTAATATCACATCTTATATTTTTTGTATATACATATGTACTTAAGTAGGTATAATTCATATGTATGTATTTATACACATGTATGTACCTCTGTAGAAAATGTGAAAAAATAGCATTCTTTGAATTTACTGAACAGCGAAGTAAGAGCTCCTGCAGATTGGAAAAACAGGACAAAATTTAACTTTCGAGTAAATTGATTACATAAATGCGCATGACCCCACAACTCGGTTTTGCAATCGTACCGTTACTTCGTCATTTTTAAGTGCATATGTATGTATGTATGTAAGCAAATGTATAAATAAAGATGTACATATGTATACATACATATGTATATTTATGTATGTTGTGCTGTTTCCGTACGCATTTCAACCAGGTGTAAATTCAACAAAGCAAAAGAATTGATATCGAACGATCAAAAATATTTAAGAAGTTTAAATGGAATTGTTTCGAAATGTCGTATGATATCGAATGCCGTATTTGGTACACAGCTCTGTAAGCTGAAAATATCCTTATTGTGGTTGGCATCCAAGGCGGCCAACTTGACACACAAGTCAGTTTCATCAGCGACTACTTAGGGAAATTTGTCATGCACGATAGTTTTCGATTACAGTTTCCTCTAAGACAATATAACAGAAACCGTGCTCAGATGCTCGGTATTGCAACGTTCAATTATAACAACAATTTTACATAAAACAGACTAGTGTATGCAAATTTTTTGTATGCTTATAAAATCTCCATTTGTTTCCTGAGAAGTTTAAAAATTTTAAGGCACATATTTATTTATCATACAGGTATCAACAAAAACTTGATTTCTAATTTTTTGTTGCCTTCGATTTTCTTTAACGATATATGAATGTATGTACATACTTATGTATGTATGTACATACTTATGTATGTATGTACATACTTACGTATGTACACAACTATGCACATACATAAGTATGTATATATGCATATGTACGAGGTAAAGATCAACGCATAGCAAATTTTAATGTGCCTTGGTAACGATCACCGATGTAGAAGGTGATATCTCAAAACGTATTCAGAGCATGATATCAAAACAATGCTACATGTTTAAATGTACTAGGGTTATACTTGTAGTCCATCAAATTATATATGGCCCCATGGGCTCGATTGGTTCTTGTTATAAATAAAATAAAATAAAAAGTAATTTCTGACACCGATGATACTGCTAGAGTTTATAAGACAATGTGAGGAGTGCCTCACGATAACTTACCAAAGTACACTATTTTTTGAACTTATGTAAAAAACAAAAAACTGCGATATTATAGTGGGTACACACTTTGCAACGTGTTTACGCAACACGCTTATATTACATGTTGCATATTTTGATACAGACTATGCAACCTACAATGCAACCGCCAATGCAACCCATAAACATCAAAACATTTTGATATTTTCGAAACTTCGAACGCAACCGTAAACAAGACTACACACTATGCGACCGACAATGCAATCTGCCTGGTTGCATAAACACGTTGCTAAGTCTGTACCTACCATTATAAACAGGTGTTTTCAGTCCACAAAACCACAAAATGTATTATTATGTGACAAAACCCACAAAACTATAAAACGGAAATAAAAGCTACAGGATAGAGCTAACATCGCAAGGAGAATAATCAACAATTGTACTCTAACAGCTGTTTTGTGTTTGCCTACATAACCCTCCATTGCATTTTTTTTAATCACAACTTTTGTGTTGACTGAATCAAAGAAATTCTCGGGGATGTCTTTGGCTTCCAAAATAACACTGTCTGCCTCTTTTGTGATATCTGGTGGTATTATTGCTTATGTTCACTTGAAGCAAACAAATGACAGGTACATAAATGTAAACAGTGAAAGTTATATGAAAACCTTTAACTTGTCTTTAGAGAAAAGTTGCATGATGGTGTCCTTAAAGATATGGAAAGACAACAAAGGCGCAAAACGGAAAATACCTATGTATTGCAGCAACAAATTGACTTGACAAAACAACTAAAAGAAATTCAATCAAATGAAGATGCGAAAGGAACGTAACAATAAATTTAACCATTAAAAAAAAAATTATATATGTAAAGCCTGGGATCTTTATTGTTATTTAAAATAAACATCTTTTGTTTAGACATTTATAGGGTAAAACATAAAATTTGTTTTATTTTCGGATATAGCTGGAAATTACAATGGACGCTTTCAGGTCTAGTAACGCCCCTTACGGTTATCGTTACCAGGACGTTCACGGCTGCGAGAACGGCGACGGTTCTCACGGGAGCGAGAACGTCTACGTCTAGGTGAACGAGATCGAGAACGGGAACGACGTCTACGAGAATATAAATACCTGCAAAAACAAACAAAAATTGTATTACAATTAAAACAAATATATTTTACTTTTACCTCCGCAACTCTCGTGAAATAGGCTTCAAGTGCATGAAATTGCAAAATCCCGAACGAGTGCATTCGCCCATTTCATATTGTCGACAGCAAGCCTCACGGAAATCAGTAACCGGCGATAATTCCGAGTAAACGGGACGTCCACCGAACCATCTATTGTTTAAATCGTTTGCTGCCTTTTCGGCATCCACCTCATGGCGAAATTTAATATAAACATTTCCAACTAAATGGTCACCCAAATTGTCACACACGTTCATTTCCTCTATTTCACCGTACTTGTCTTCACATTCTACGAATACGTCTTCAAAGAAGTTATCATAATGCTCTTGCATCTCCTCATCGGAAACATTGGCAACTAAATGCGAGCCATCAGCTGATTTAGCGGAATTTTGAGGATTTACATACAAATTTTGTAGCAATACAGTTTGCGAAAAAGTCGGTTTATTGTGTATGCGGGAGCAGCGATCGCCATGACGGCAAGCACCAATTTTAAAATAAAAAGAACAGTTAACTCTGCAAAAATAAAAATAATGAAAATCTTATAAAAATATAACATGTTTGCTTCTTACTTGTCTTTCTCTGTACCAAAAATGGACGCCAAATATTCAGCCATGTTGTCAAACCACTTCTAACAAGTTATTTTTAACCTATGCATGCAACGAAATAATTAAAAACGTATATATTTTAAATCGTTTACTGAATTTTAAATATTCAATGTATTTTCTACTTCGCGATATATTACCACAAATTAAAATATTTTTATAGTCCTTCTTCGCATAATAAAAAAGAAACCCCGCTTGTTTTATGTTTTCTGTAAATGCTTGTTCTTTTTAATAAATGTCAATTCAAGGCGAATCGATATGTGAATTCGCCTTGTGTCAATTGTTGTGGAAATACATCAAGGTTGGAAAAATGGTGTTAACTTGTTTTGAAAGCCATAATTTACACCATAGTTCCTCTGCAGCCACACGTTCAATAAATGGCTTTCCATTTCATTACACATATTGTCAAAATTCCTTGATAGCTGTGACACAAATTGATAATCAATTTCATTTTTTAAATGCCACCGACGAAGAAACAACTCAAATTTGTAGCTTCAATCAATGTGTGCTGTGACCAGCCGTTCAAATTGAAAATTAAATTGCCATTTAAGGATAGGTGAATTTGAAATCAATCTATTTTTCAATTTAAAAAGTTTGATTGTGTTAGTGAAAAAAGTGTGAGTGTATGAGGTAGTTTAGACGAGAACAATTTTTAAGCCGCACAATTTTTGTTCTTTTCCAAATTACACGAGACTAATTCATCTGGCACAAAATGTATTCGTTTCCACAGCTCTGTGTGTGTTAGTGTTTATGGTATTCATTTAACATTTGCTGTTTTTTAAGCTGTGTGTGTATTGGTTTTATGCTGCTAATGCGGGGTTGAAGCTGGTTGAAAAGTTATGCCAACCCCAAAACCACTCTCTTTGCCTCTCTCACCGACAAATTGGCTTGTTATGCCAGCACAATTATGCCCGTGTAAATCAGCGCAATTGCAAATTTAATGGAATTGAAAGTCAAAAATTGAACGTGTGGCACCCAAGTTACACAAATAAATTTGATATCAAGTCTATAAGCCGCAACACAGAGCTGTTGTCAATTTTTTGTTACATGCGAAGACGTTGTGGTTTTTTTATTATGATAAATCATAATTTCTTTGGGCGTCGTGAAGAAAGTTTCTCACATTGCCTGCAGTATTTCACTTAATATTTATTAAAAAGATTTTATTTAATAAAAACATCAATATTTTTGTTTATTTTTATAGATTTTTTCTCAGAAATCATTTAAAAATTTTATTTTCTGCAAATTAAGTAAAACGTCAAACAAACAGTTAATTTTAATTATTATTCGAACTCCATTTATTTCTATATTTGTGATTTTAACAGGCTAAAGTTCGTATCGCTTTTTAAGCCAAATTGCATGTGATAATTATTAATGAACAAATAACACCAAAGTTAGTTGTAAATATTCTGACAACACATAGTTGAACGGAACAGCCAGCCGTTTTCGAAGGCCACTAAACCTTCACCATCAGCGTTATTTTGTGTTTGGTCCACTGTGTGTGGTGTCAGTTGATGTAAATTTCTGCTTTATATACTTAGCATTATTGCAAATGGAATATGTGAATTGTTTGATTCATCGTATTTCAATTTGCTGAAAGCTTTTTTTGTATTGTAAGCCCAATTTTACCATCTCTATATTTACAACAGTCTTACCATTGTCGTTTTTTGTTCTTTTTACTAATTATACACATGTTAATTAATGTGCTTATTTTTTGTTCTACTTAAGACAAACTTGTAACGTAGTTTGTTTACGTTTTTTATCAAGACAAATTTGTCTGAGCTTGAGCTCTGACAAAATTGTCAAGACACTGCAATAATACTAATAAATGGAGTCTATACCTGGTAAATTTTTCTCTTGATAACGATTTGACTTTTATCATGATAAAAATTTATCTGGTATAGACTCACTGTAAACATATCAATTACTTGCAATAAAATGTATCAGGTCGGCAGAATATTTAAAAACAAAAATGAAATGTCGGTTGGTTGGCAAGTTGTTAAATTGAAAGAAAAATTGAATGAAGTGTTAAAAGAAAAATTTAAGTCCACCTGGTATTCAACTCCCAAATGCATGAGTGCGGTAGTAAAAAAAGTGTGAATGCATTGAAGTTTGAAACAAAAATTGAAAGCAATTTTTTGAACGTGTAGCCGCAAGATTTAACCAATAAAACAACAACTCTGATAATGCGGTACTATCGAGATCATCTCTGTCTATGTTTCTCGTGTTTCTAGAAAAGTCTGTGCAAAAATATAGAATAAAATAGAAGCAGCCCGTGTGAGAATAATTTAAATAATTTTGTTCCGCTGGTATACGAGAAGAAAATACATATTTAAGTAATTAAGTTGCTATGGAGAAGGTGAAAAATATTTTCTTTAAATAGGGTGTTGAAACAGAGTTATGTTTATTCATTGTTTGAATGATTGCAGGTAAATGAACTTAAGGAAAAAGGTAACAAAGCCTTGAATACGGAAAATTACGAGGAGGCTATAGCCGCATACTCGGAAGCCATAGGCTTAGATGGCACAAATCATGTTTTATATAGTAATAGGTCTGCAGCATACGCAAAAGCTGGAAAGTTCGCAGAAGCTTTGGAAGACGCTGAGAAAACAATATCATTAAATCCATCTTGGCCCAAGGGATATTCGCGAAAAGGTGCAGCGGCTGCTGGATTGGGAGATTTTATGAGGGCGTTTGAGGCTTACAACGAAGGTAAGTTGAAAATTAAATTATATATCACTATTCCCATTCAGATTGGTAAGTTTATTTTAATATGGTTAAATTTGAACCATATACAATATGCAAAAGTTTCAATTTGCAAGAAAACATAACCTTAAATCCAATGCAGTTTGTGTAGTCAATTTAGTAATGCCAGATTAATTTCCGTCATAATTTTCACTAGACCCAATTCACACTACACGAGTTATTTCGACTTCGACTACGACATAGTCGTCATAGATTAAAGAAAAAATGTGGTGTTCTTTAATATTTTTCATTTATTAATCCATTGTAATACATGTACCTTTATGCCAATAAAATATATAATCTATTACAAAAACGTCGTAGTAAGAGTCGAAATACACCAAAAAACGATAAGGGGAATTATTCTTTAATTTTTGCTCCAAAAGCAATTTTTGTTGCACCAACTTATTTCCTCTTAATGTGGTTGGCGTTTTTCGACTCTGTAGTTGATTAACCCTCTGTTTGTCTAAAGCCTATAGTACACGGCATGTAAAAAGCCACATGCGTATATGGCGATGACGTCACGGGAATTTTCAACATTTTGGTTGCATTTTTTTAAATTACTGAGTGGCTACATGCCATAAA
Source organism: Tachina grossa (assembly GCA_949987645.1). Classification (NCBI taxonomy): domain Eukaryota; kingdom Metazoa; phylum Arthropoda; class Insecta; order Diptera; family Tachinidae; genus Tachina; species Tachina grossa. The sequence continues at coordinate 32,359,829 of OX465275.1, forward strand.
TTTTTTTTAAATATACTTATTTTATGTTTCAGTACGAACGAAATTGGTATTAAAAATAAAAAAACTAAATAAAAACAATAGAAATGGAGTTTCCAAGGTTGGAAAACTAAAATTTTTTGTCATATAAAAATAATATAAAATTAATTTTTCCTTTTTATCTATAATACGGGACTTTTTCCCCTTCATTTTTCTTGAATTTTCTTATGTGTTGCTACCCCTTTGATTGCCTTTGTACCCCCTTTGTCAATAAACTCTAGAAAAGTCACAGTAAAAAGTCATAGTGTGAATGAATCCCGTATAAGTAAAACATATCTTACATTCTTAAAAGAAATATATTGGAAAATCGGAAAAATTGGGCAACTTACAGTTTTTGTGATATATATAAAAGTAACTATCTCTAATTATTTTTTTTTTCTTTTTCTTTATAAGATGAATATATTTATGTTTTGGGAAAAAAGTTTGGTATCGAAAATTAGAAAAATAAAAACAACAGCTCCATAGGTGGAAAATTTTAACTTTTTTGATATTAAAGTTACTAAACAAAACTATTTTTTCCTTATTATATATATATATATTTTAAAGAAGTAGATTGGTATAAGAATAATCTAAAATTATGATTGCAGGGTTGTCATTCACCACTTTATCAACTGCTTTTCGTAATAAACATTTCAACCATAGTTGACAAATTTTTTCACTTTTCCAACAGTTGATGGTTGCTGTTCGTAATAACCCTTATTAAAAGCCAGAAAAATTTTAATTATGGTTTCAGGGTTGGAAATTAAAAAAAAAATGGGGTAACAAAATATAACAAAATATTTTTTTCAGTTAAACCTACATATTTCACGTTTTAGGAATATCTTCACTCAAGATTTATTTTATATTTGTTAAATTGAATTTTGTACTGCAATACGAAATAAATAAATATATATTTATTAATAATATTTATAAATAATTTTAGTATGAACGAAGGTTTGTGCCATGTTCCTTATTATGCTCTCAGCACAGTTATGATCCAAATCGGTGACCTCTCGTTGACAGCTTGTAACGAGTTCTTGTTAATTTTTAGTACATGGGGATAAAAATAAAATTTATCTCTAAAGAACAGTCGTAAATATAAAATAAATTAAAAGAAATGTTCCATTTCATTTCAGTGAAACCGTTCCTTTTTAGGCTGAGTTAACATCTGGCATTTCTTGTGTGCCATTTGCCCAAAAAAGCGTAACCAACTAATTACTAATGAAAAACTGTTTGATTCAGACATGTATTTATTGATTTAAACAGTTTTCAATCATGCTGGATTCTATAAAATTGTCTATTAGTTATGTATGAAACTATTTAACTTAATAAATACATGTCTGAATCTAAAAGTTTTTCATTAGTAATTAGTGGTTACGCTTTTTTTACGCTTGTGTGGCACATGTCACACAGATGGAAACCTGGCTTTACTGAACAAAATCTAAAAAATTATTTAGGAATAAACCGTTTTTATAATACCACGAGACACTAAAAAGATTTGCAACATCAAAGATTATTCTGCCTTATCGTGGTTAGCATATTTAGACTTCGACTACGACACTGATCCTAGATTAAAACAAAACTTGAAGTTTTCTTTAATCTATTACAAAAACGTCATAGTCGAAGTCGAAATACGCTAACCACGATAAGGGGGATTAAATACCACAAAATATAAAACAAGTTTCGTCAGTCGTAAAGCAGCTCTGGGCGAGTCAACATCACGCGTCGTTGTCAATTATTTTTTAAATGCAACCAGGCCACTGTTGTTTATTGGCCTTCGAGAGTTTTGCGTCTCACTTGCACTGGTTGACTGATCTGCCACGGATTACCGTATAATCGTTCTTTTGTGGAATTTCCTTAACAACCACGTTGCAGTCACAAAAACATTTTTAAGAATACTGTTAACAACATCATGGACATATGGTCTTAGTCACCTGTCCATTTTTGTGCAACCATATTCTGCAAATTTACTTTGCAGAATATGTACTATAAAGAAATAAAACAAGTTAGTTTACTTGGTATAGAGCACTGCTGGCCAGAGAACCGCCAGAGTGCCGAACATCAATCGGCTTTGTGTACAAATGAATGCACATACGCTTATATGTACATTTCTCTCGATTTTCTCTCTGTGGGCAGCAGTGGTATAGAGGTAAAATAATAGAACTATTTTAGGGTTATTAAATAGTAGCACGGCTTTTGAACATCTCGGGATGTGTCACAACTTTTACCCGACTGCGCAACGCAAAGAAGTGTATTGTGTTTATCAGTCTATGTATGTATGTATGTATGTATGTACATATGTATGTATGTATTCTGAAATCCTGCATACATACATATGCATGTATATTATCAATTACTTATCATCTTTTTAGGCCTGAAATATGATCCTTCAAATGCGATACTGTTGCAAGGTCGCCAAGATGTTACTGCTGCCGTGTTGCAACATATGCAACAACAAGGGATGGGAACTCCTATGGACGTGGATCCACCTACAACAAAAACCACCAGCTCGAAAACAGGAAACAAGAAGCCTGAAATACCGAAGCCGGCTGAACCAAATTTGGATGAAATGACTGAAGAAGAACGTAAGAAATATATGGCAAAAAAAGAGAAAGATGCTGGTAATGCTGCCTATAAGAAAAAAGACTTCGAAGTGGCTCTGAAACACTATAACAATGCATTGGAACTTGATCCTACAGACATAACTTTCTATAATAATATCGCAGCAGTATATTTTGAACGAAAACAGTACGAAGAGTGTATAAAAACCTGTGAAAAAGGTATTGAAGTAGGTCGAGAAAATCGTGCCGATTTCAAATTAATCGGTAAGGCTTTTGCTCGTATTGGTAATTCGTATAGAAAGATGGAAGATTTCCATAAAGCTAAGATGTATTACGAGAAAGCCATGTCTGAGCATCGCACGCCTGAGGTGAAAACTTCGCTGAGCGAAGTAGAAAGCAAAATTAAAGAATTGGAACGAAAGGCATATATAGATCCAGTTAAAGCCGAAGAAGAAAAGGAGAAAGGTAATGAATTGTTTAAGAGAGGGGATTATAGCAGTGCCGTTAAACATTATACAGAAGCCATACAACGTAATCCTGATGATCCCAAATTGTACAGTAATCGAGCGGCCTGTTATACAAAATTGGCCGCATTCGATTTAGGTTTAAAAGACTGCGAAATGTGTATTAAACTGGACGACACATTCATTAAGGGCTACATACGTAAGGGGAAAATTTTGCAGGGTATGCAAAAGAATTCGAAAGCATCTGCGGCATTCCAAAAAGCCTTAGAATTGGATCCTAATAATGTTGAGGCCTTAGAAGGTTATCGTGCTTGTGCCCTAAATTTGCAACGTAACCCGCAAGAAGTGTTGAAGAACGCCATGAATGATCCTGAAGTGCAACAAATTCTGAAGGATCCTGCAATGCGTTTAATATTGGAGCAAATGCAGAACGATCCAAATGCAGTGAAAGAGTAAGTTTTTCCTGTAACAATATTTGAAATAATACGTGTGCTTAAACTATTCAGTTATTTCAGACATTTACAAAATCCTGCGATAGCTGACAAGATAATGAAGCTAATGGAATCTGGTGTTATACAAATTCATTAAAAAGTTCATCAAACTTAACAAATAGAGAAATGGTATTTGAGAAAATTAAGAAATACAATAATAACTCCACTATCTTTATAACAAATATAATTTGTTTTTCATAACAATTTAAATATGTACGTTAATCTATAAAATTTCCAGACTTAAGATAATCATTAGGCAAATAGATTTTTTTTAATTCCAAAACAATACAAAAGATTTGTATAACTAGATTATTTTGGGTAATTTTTTTTTTATTTAAACAATTATCATATACAGCTTTCAAAGGAAAACTACATAAATGAAATTCTGCTTTATTATGATTAAAAACAGGTATCGTTTTTTGGTATTTATATGACTGCTTCTTTATTCGAAATAAAAATTCTCAAGTTCACAAATGTTTAAATATTTCTAGCCTTATTTTAGTTTTTTCGCTACGTCTCCTTGTGGCTCCTTCAAGAAAATATATATACAGTAAGGCTTCGCTTATCCGTGATTCGGTTAACAGATAACGGTTAAGCGATTGATTTTTTTCATCGATCAATCGTGATTAGCACGCAGTCGTTTTCAGTCAAAATATTTTTTCTCTTATAGTACAAATTTATGCATTTTTTGATTAAACACAAGCATAAAATCCGTGAACTTTTATTATATACGGTATATACAAAGGTGTATAAGCAAGCATAAAAATATATATAAAAAACATGAAAAATACTAATAAAAGCTGGTACCCCATTAACCGGGAAAATCGATTATCCAGAATGCTTCCGGTCCCGAACATTACGGATAATCAAGGCCTAACTGTAAGAATAAAAATGTTATAATAGCCTCCAATAAAAAAAATTACTGTCATCGTGTTTGACGTTTTTGAATGGCAATTTTTCGGCGAAAGTTAGGCGAATTCTAATGGATTGAAGAAAAATGTAGCTTGTTTTCTTTAATCAACTACAAATGGTCGAATATCGCCAACCACGATAGTACCCTTGATCTTAAATATAGGACGAAATACGACAACCGTGATAAGGCCTCATATTACGTGACCTTCAGCTTGGAAACAACAAAGGAACTTCTATAAATAATCCCCGTTATTGTGGTTGGTGTATTTCGACTTTACGTTTTCGTAGCAGACTAAAGAACACCCCAATATTTGTTCCTTAATCTCGGACGAAACTGTCGAATTTAAAATACGCCAACCGCGATGAGCTCCAATATTGCAAGTGAATTTCTTTCTGACAATCTATTCTCTATGATATGTGATCTCTGACTCAAAAACTAATTTGAAAAAGTCAACGGTTGAAATGCATTGCGCGAAATACACCTCTTCATTTATTTATCAAGTATGTATTTCTGCAACGCAAACAAACATCTGGCACCTCTAACAGCTGTTTTTCGTATTGATTTTAACTTGCAATTGCAACAGAATTTAAAATTTGTTGTGTATTCCAGTGATCTCGAAGCAAAAGCAATTAAGTTATTTTCGTTGTGATTTTTATTTTGAGTTGTGACTGCATAGAAGAGATTACCTTAATGGCAAAATGGATATGTACTTAGATATCAAATAAATAGAAATTAAACGTGAATACTGGAGCTAAGATGTGTACACTCAATCACACACATATGAACATGAAAATTCCACTAAACTGTTATCAATAAGTAATTAAAACAACTCGAAATAAGTCTGTTTGAAATTTATTAATTTGGGAATCAAAATAAGCCGGCTAATAACTAATAAAATTATTAATAAATAACCAGTAAAGCTTGAAATTGCAGTACAAACATGGCGGTTAATTGGCGTGAATTATTTCCTACCAAGCTAACATATTTCATATTTGTGCTTTACATGTCCTTGTTTATTGCACAAGGTAAACAATACTATTACTTTTTATCCTTATGGTATCCATAATTTTTATGCTATTGTAGGGATATTTGTAACTGCATCTCAAGAATCCAACAACTCGTACAGCTATAACACTGTCACAGTTGTGTTGCTGACAGAAGTTCTGAAACTGTTAATTTCCGTTGCTTTATACTCTCGAGAGTACGTTCACATGTATATTCATGTGATATAATCCATCTAATTAGAAATATATGTATTAGTTTTAAATGATTCATATCTTCTTTTATCAGAAATAACCTTAAGTCGTTGGTAAATGATGTTCGTAGTGACTCCAATGTAATGATGTTCTACTTCGTTCCAGCATTTTTATATTGTTTGTACAACAATCTGGCATTTATTAATTTATCTACTTTTGATCCAACCACTTACTATTTGCTTCTTCAATTAAGAGTGGTTATTACTGGAATTCTCTTTCAGGTAATATAAATCAAACATCATGATAAGAGATGCGTTTAGTAACAATGATGAAGCAATTCAAGATTGAAACATTTTTAGAAGTTGTTCTATAAAAATTTGTATTTCACTATTAAATTAACACCGTTTAAATCTTAGATCATTTTCAAGAAGTATCTTTCGAAACGACAATGGATATCTTTGGTATTGCTTACAACAGGATGCATGCTCAAACAACTAAATTTCAATGATATCTATAGCACGTCTTCTGATGGAGGAGCTCCTCAACCTTTGACGAAAGATTCAACTCCTGATATGACTAAAGATGTAAATGTTCATGGAGTTATAAGTGGAAAAAATATCAGTGGTTTCGACTTTAGTCTCTCGGCCATATTAATTTTATTGCAAACAATTTTCTCTTGTTTGGCAGGTGTATATAATGAATATTTGCTCAAAGACAAAGGTTCTGGCGTGAATATATTTGTACAGAATGTTTTCATGTATCTGGATTCAATTGTATGCAATGTTGTGATATTACTGATTAAGGGTGAAATATTTTCAGCTTTTACGTTTGATAATTTAACGGCAATATTCCGCTTTAAAGTTATAGTTATCATTATTAACAATGCTGCAATTGGCATTGTTACAAGTTTTTTTTTAAAATATATGAATTCAATATTGAAAACATTTGCCAGTGCATTGGAGTTAATGTTTACAGCAGTATTGTGCTACTTCTTGTTCTCTATACCAATCTACATAAATACTGCACTGGCTATTGCTGTTGTATCGTTTTCCATATATCTGTATTCCCAGAATCCTGTTGTTAATTTGGGCAAAGTTCGACCATTAACTAGTATAAATGAGGCTAAGTCTTCAATGGAAAAACGCAAATTTTTGGACTCTGAAGGTGATACGGATTTAGAAATGTATATGGTGTAGCTTAATATTTATAATATGATGTCCTGTACTATTTAAAAAATTAATTTCTAATTTGTATTGCTTTACTAATTTTTAATTTATTGTTTCTTTGTATAGATTCATTTACCGTAGTACGTATTATGTTTATACATATACATACATATTGACTAAATAGTTTAACTTTAAGATAAAACATACAAATATAGTTTTCTTTTCATATGCGACATGCTAAGGGTTTATTTCTTTTATTATTTCTTGATTATGTGTACATTATTGATTAAAGCTATGTATATTTTAGAGCCAAGAACTATGGATAGAACGTGTTTATTTTAGTGAGAAATGGCTTTATAAAAACAAAAATCCAAAAAATTTAATGAGTGATAAATGTAAGGAACTTCGCGTTATATTGGAATGAAAGACATGATTGTATATGTAGGGATTGTTTTCTTCATTTCCTGCTTTGAAAACTAAAAAAAGATAAGAAAACTAATTGTGGGTATAAACCGACTCAAGTTATTTAAACGTTCTATTCAATAATGTTTAGACAAAGTTGTAGTCAAATAATTCCAATATTTTCTTTTAGATTCATTTCTCGGATTTAAAATTTTTATTCAAATTACATACATATACATGTAGCAGAACGGGACCTAATGTTGGTCCCAAGTGAACCTTTTTCTGGTGGAAGTGGCATCCCGCAAAACCTAAACCTACATACATATGTGCGAAGAATATGCAAAACCAACAAGTACGTCTTACTTTTTCACTAATAAAGGTTGGAAAGCTAAACTATAAATTAAAAGTAAACTAGCGTAATCCATTAAAATTCATTGTTTCTGTAAGAGTGTTATTAATTGAAAATTAAGCGAATTCACTTTACATTTCTTTGTCACAAATCTATACTTATTTAATACGAGTACACTTAAATTAACTTTGTCGGTGATAAGATATATTCAGCAGACATTCAAGCATCCTGTCTCAAGATTCTGGAAGCGATTTCCGCATATTTGGGTTGATTGAAACGATAACAGTCTCTGCAATGCTGTAAATGGCTTTGCATGCTTCCCGCAGGTACAAAATGTGTAGCGTTATACATACACTGTTCCAACGGTGGACCACAATAATTTTTACGACATTTCACAACATGGGCTGGCATACGGTAAAGAACAATTCGGTGGCTGCTATTGAAAGGGCACGTGCCAAATTCTTCGTCAGACATAATTTCTTAAGCAAATTAACAACTTTTTAGAACAAATGTGGAGTAAACAAAGTACATCAGGAACAAGGAAGGCACATGTACCAAAATAGTTATGTTTTTAGTGCTGCCAAGTCCACAGTTTTACATATAGGATGCCATACTTTTGGAGTCTTAATAATAAGTTTACACTGAGTTGAGGCCGGATGAATTTTGAAGTGTTCAAAAATTTCAGTGTCAAAAATGTTCATTGAAAAAGCGCGGTGAATTGTGGAGACTGAACTCGGTGATATATTTACGCTTAAATCTAGATTAGTGGAGCTCTTCCAATTGAAAAAATTTATATCTTAGGTGAATTCAATTTTAAATTCCAAGAAAAAAAAACTTTCCTATAAAACTATAATTGTGCACAAGTTCCTCAACCTATCAGGTCAATACTGATACATCTTCAAAGCTTTGAAAATATTGTCCCTTTTAGACATGCAACCTTTGCATGCATACTTTGCAATCTTAATTCAGCTGGGAGAAATAAATAAAGAGAAAGTATTTTTCCCGTCTCTCACTTAGCTGAAGTAAGACTGATAATCAGGGCTATCATGAATAAAATTCCACGTAAAATTTTTTCCCTTTCCAATTAGAATTTTTTGCTTTCCCTATTACTTTCTATTAGTTGGAAATAACTTTCCAACTACGATAGCCCTGAATACCTTTTCCACACGCAGTCTTAATTCAGCTGTGTGAAAGACATAGGTAGTAGTTAGTTTGCAGACTTAATTCAGCTGTCTAAAAGGCAGAGGTAGTAGTACAGTCTCTTTCTCCCAGCTGAATTAAGACTTTGCAAAGTAAACTTTGTGTGTCTAAAAGGGGTATAAGCTCTGTGCTTGGAAGTACTACAAAACAAAAAAATCAACAATGGGTATGCTAGATATAGCGACTAACAAATTAAACATTTTTTTTTTTAATGAACATACATTCTTCCATTTTCGTATGCATATAGAAAGGGTTTCAGCGATTATATTTCACGATTCAAAACAAAATAATAAATACTAAAAATTATTTAGTTTCCTTCGCCTCTTTAGCGTTTTGCAAAGTTTGTGTAATAAAAAGTTTGGCCAAAGACTGGGAACAAAATTGTGAAATGTGCTGAGAATATGTGTTGATTTGACCCGAGGAAATGGTGGCATTGAGTCTAGGAGGAACTGGGAAAGGTCTGAACTGTTTAAGAACTTCTTCCTCTGGTATGGGCGATTCTCCTTTAGCAATACGCAAAGCATTCTCTGCGGCTAGTTTGGCCAATGCTCTATGTTTTTCCTGGGAAATTTAAATTATATGTTATAATTACAATATTGCTTAAAAATATACATCCAGTCTTACCGTGTCTTGCTTAAATATAATGTGTTGATATTTATTATAGCGCGAAGATTCTTGATATAGTTCGTCGACTCTTTCGATCAAACAACGCATGTGGTTCTCTAATACGGATGCAGTGCCCAAGTCCAGAAAATTATGACCTTGTTCTTCGGGCATCATCTCACACAATTCAGACATCATTATGTTAGTCAATGGAGAATTTTTAATGACGATTGGAATCTCAACAAATAGGCTTTCATAGCCAACTTTTAAGTTGCGCAAAGCTTCTGGAGTAAAATCTCCATCTTTGTACATCTGAATGGCCTGTGGAGTCAAACGGTATGCTTTTAGACACAAAAAGCCACGACCAGATTTTTGAGTATCATATATAACAACAACCGATTCTTCTATGCTAGTCTGATAGTGATATTGAGACTCCAATAATGCCATTGACAAAAAGTTGCCGACATTGGAACTTTGATACCAGCCCACATGAAAGTGGTCAACATTAACTCGTCGTAAGCGGCGCATCATAGTTAATTGATACATTTCCTCATCCATAGTCTCATCATCACTTTTAGGAAAAGGAAAGCAATTGGTAATTTCCAAACATTTATTGACAACCAATCCCAATAAAGCACCTTGAGCTAAATCCATATTACTTGACTCCTCATGGCAATGTTTCACCATTTTCATAACAGCCTGAAAAGGAATAGAAAAATACGCATACAAGTTCGAAAGTTTTCGCTTTGCTGCATTTATGTGATTATGCACTAAATAAAGGACAGTAAAAAATTAACATAAATGTCTTTTTCACGGTAGATTATTTAATCAGTTAAAAAATCGCAAAATTGATGTTATATAAATAATTAAAATCAGATTCTGTTTCGAAGTTAAGATTGAAGTTATGTAACGAAATAAATCTTTTATTTAATTGTGAAAAGCAAAAGAAAAGTAATAGACTCAAATATGCTCGAACTGCACTCTGAAGATTTATAAAACTCGATCTTATTAGAAACTTTTTAAATTATTGAGACAGTGAAGTCCCTCATCAATGAGGGATATCATGTTCTATACATATGTAAGTAATGTAATGATAACCGCAGAACTCCTTTATCACTGTTGGAAATCGAGAGGTTATATACTGCATTCTACTGTCATCTTAAAAGTATTTTATAAGACCGACAATAAGGAAACGGTTTAAGGTTCCTTTGGTTGAAAAAATAAAAAGGGATATAATATAGGGTGTTTTTTATTGAGGTATAGAACTTTAAGTTGGCATCACTTTTTTAACTGGCGGCCATTTTGTCAGCTGTCAAGTGATTAATATTTAGTTTGGTTTGCCATTTCATCATGAACAGGTTGACAAAAGAACAAATTTATTTCGAAAATAATGGTTCAGTTCGCGAAGTTTACCGCAAGCTCCGTCCATTTTATGGTCGACATAATCGTCCATCAGAGCAATTAATTCGGTTAACCATGGATCGTTTTCGCACTACGTTTACTCTATGTGATAATACGCATCCGCAGAGACGTCGAACAGTGCGCACCGAAGAAACAATTGCCGCTGTAGAGCAAAGTGTTGAAGAGGACCCGAATGAATCGATTCGCCACCGTGCACAGCAATTGGAGCCGACTAACCGACTATTTTGTTCCCGAATTGGATGGCATGAATGTGGGTGAGTTGTGGTTCCAACAAGACGGCGCTACATGCCACACATAGCACGTCACAATCGATTTATTGAAGGAAACATTCGATGAGCGCATAATTTCGCGGAATGGACCTGTCAATTGGCCACCAAGATCGTGTGATTTGACACCATTGGATTATTTTCTTTGGGGATATGTGAAGTCGCTCGTCTACGCCAACAAACCAGAAACGTTAGGGGACTTGGAAGCCAACATTCGTGGCGTTATTGCCAACATACGGCCCCATATGCTCCAAAAAGTGGTTGAAAATTGGACCTGTAGAATTGGCTTTATTCGAGCCAGCCGCGGCGGCCACATGCCCGAAATCATATTTAAACGTTAATGGCATAAAATTATCCTTCCAATAAAGCCAAATTGATGGACATTAAAACGATTTTCTTGTGTTTTATTTCAATTCGAAGTTCTATACCCCTAAAAAAAACACCCTATAGAAGAGTTACTGCTACCCATTTCCAAACGATCAAAAGATATTGTATAGATATTGTGATCGTATTAAAAAGGGGATGTAGTATAACACTAGATTTAATTTTTGGCTTCGTTTTCCGTTTAAGATGCTATATCAGAATAACTAACTGGTATAGGACAATGGCTCTTACCATAAATTGATAATCAATTAGGTATTTTATTGGACGTAGGAAAACAAATTGCTTTCTCAATCGCTCATCTGGCATCTCATATTTTACACAAATACACATTTCTCAATGAGGTAGTTTAGACGAGAACAATTTTTAAGCCGTATAAATTTTTTTCTTTTCCAAATTACACGAGACTAATTCATCTGGCACAAAATGTATACGTATACACAGCTTTGTGTTGTGTTTTTAGTATTCATTTAACATTTGTTGTTTTTTAAGTTGTGTGTGTATTGGTTTTATGCTGTTAATGCGGGGTTGTAGCTGGTTGAAAAGTTATACCAACCCAGTGTTACCATATGTGAAGATTTATTTTATTTTTGAAGTTTTTAGACGTGAAAACGACAAAAAAAGATTTCTTATCTAAAAATAAGATTTTTAAAAATTTTACTTTTGCTACTTTTAATATATTATTGGGGGATTTTTTGACTAAACTACCTACAAATTTTCTGATTTGCTTCATAATGATCCCACACATATTCTACACAGTAAATATTTTGAGTTATTTGGCTTTACTTTTAATATTTCACAAGAAATTAGATAAATTTTAACTCATTTTTATTCAATCAAATAACAAAAAAGATTTTTGGTAACAAAAAAAGATTTTTGCTCGGCTTGAAGATTTTTGAAAAATAAATATGGCAACACTGTGCCAACACCTAAACCACTCTCTGCCTCTCTCACACAAACTGGCATGTTATGCCAGCACAATTATGCCCGTGTAAATCAGCGCAATTAAGAACGTCCGGGACGTCTACAAGACGCAGCAGCAGCACTGATTTCAATGGTTATTTCCAAAATTAAATTCAATTTAACTCCAGGCAAACTCATGATATATGATAGAATTTATTAAAAACTGAGCAAATATCTTACCAAACCATCACATTGCACGTAATTAATGGTATTATCCACATCTTCAGTGTGACGGGCACGATTTCCACGACTTGCCATTTTTACCGAAAGCACAGAAAGAAAAATAATTAGTGATCAGGGCTGCCAGAAGATTTTGTTGAAACATCTGCACTTCATTTTAAAAAATCGTTTGCATTTTCAGCATATTAATTTCGAAAATCGTCAAGAAAATCAGCATGAGTTTTTCATTAAATTTTATTAATTACACAAATATAACAATCAAGTAATTTCACGTATTTTATAAAATAATAATACCTAATTAGAATTATTATTATATGTTTTAATTTACTATTTAACGTGTGTCAAAACAAATAAAAATTAAAAAAATTTAGACTTCAACAACAATTTCCAAGAGCTTACAAAACCCCAATGTTTGTAGAAAAATTTCAATACATTATTGAGAATTACAAAACTTCAATCATAGTCGACTAAGAAACTTATTAGTAATAAGTGCATTGAATTAAAACAAATAAATTATTTTAAAAAATCTGGCTGCTCGATGTAACAACAGTCTTCTCAACACCACAGAATACATCAACACATTCATGTTCATGATCGTATTCTTTTTCGAGTTGATGACCAAAAGTTGAAGTGTGTGAACCGGGAATTTGTTTTTAATGAAAAAATCGGCAAAATGCATTTTGTAGAAAAACATCGAAAATGGTGCTGTCATACTGTTTTTCAGTGAATCCAAGTTTGTTTTATAGGCACTAGAGGTGCCACATTTTCTATAAACAAAAAGTTACGGATATATATTTTGATGGAAATCTTCGATATTTTGATACCTATGAACAACAATACGTATATTTTAAAGATACCGAAGATATATTTCTTTGATTTAATAAAACATCTAACATCATCAACAGTAACTGTCCTGAATTTGGGGACAAATACTATCATCTGGCTATGTTGATCATCATCCAATGTTATATCATTGGTCTGTCAAAAATCAGTATAAATTGGAAGCAAATGCAGAGTTGCAATTAACTACTGTAAACTTAGTTCCGGTTTACTACTGTGCAAAAGAAGTTCTGCTTGTTTAATATGTAATAATATATTTTCTTTGGGATGCAGTTTGCGGGTACATTAATATATACAATGTGTTGTTGACCGACATCAAACATAACAGAATAAATCGCATAATTTTTTAACGTTGTTGTTTTTTTTAAGTTTGCTAATAAAATATTTTACGCTTCTTATAAATCGTAACGAAACAATAGAAAACAGGGAGGTTAACACAACAATTAGCAAAACCTTAAAACATAGTTTTATATACATACATACATAAACAAGCAGTTTTGGACAATTATGCACTCTGTTTTTGGCTGTTCTGATATTAATGACCGTCTACTGACTGCTGTTCACAATGGAAATTATGAGGATACGTTATCCTGCCTTATGCAAGGAGCTAGAGCCACAGCTGTGTCATATTCCTGTGGTCGTACATCTGTCGGTTCTGCGGCCCTGATGGGAGACTCAGAAATATTACAGTTGCTTATACAATCCTGCGAAGAACCGGATTCAGAAATATTTCATCAAGGTATTTACTATAAGGCCGGGTTTCCATCTGTGTGCCATGTGCCACACAAGCGTAAAAAAAGCGCAACCACTAATTACTAATGAAAAACAGTTCGATTCAGACACGTATTTATTAAGTTAAATAGTTTCATACATAACTAATAGACAATTTTATAGAATCTAGCATGATTGGAAACAGTTTAAATCAATAAATACATGTCTGAATCAAACAGTTTTTCATTAGAAATTAGTGGTTTCGTTTTTTTTTTGTCACGTGGCACACAAGAAATGCCAGATGTAAACTCAACCTAAAATTAAGGACCATTTAAATTTCATTAGATAGTTCGCGTACATAAAAAATCAATAATTAAATATTTCTGTATGAAATTTTGCAATAATAAAATGTATCCTGCTTAAGTTTGTTTTAATATTTTTATATGCATACATCGTACGTACGTATTTGCAAAGTCAAAACATTTTCATATCTGTAGAAAATAAGTGGTTAATTCCACTTGAGCTAAAATTAGCAACTTTTTGAATTTTCCAATCAAAAGTACCACTGAACGAACTAAATTAAAAAGTCTTTTTTGTATTTATGCAACATAAAAATTTCTTTTTGAATCCAATTTTTGTTTTTTTTAATGTAAGATTTTTCTCCCAAACTTGCTACAGTGAATAAAGGTCTTATTTATCTATATAATTAATAGGCGAACATGTTTTTGATGTGTTAACATCTATACGCGCGCCTCTAGGGCAGTAAACTATCAGTTTCTATACATACGCAAGTGTTAGGTATGTAAGAGTAAATCATCGTTTGTTTGTTCGTTGCTTGGCAGTCGGTATTGAAAGTGATTATTGGGCGATTTTCATATAATTTTCCCACGCGATTTTCTCCGGAAATTCATAGCCGATTTTATTAATTTTTGGATTAAAAAGCTAGTGCGGGTTTCGACGAAGAGTTTAGGCCAAAAATTAAGGCGATCCGATATCGGCGAGCCGAGATTTAAGTGTTTTAATTTGGAGTAATTAATACAAACATAACATTGTATGTATGTACATTTGTCTGTTGCTTTGCATTCTCTTTGTTTTTTGTGGGTTTAATATAAAATAAATAAAAAGTATTAAGCAAGAAAATAATGAAATCATTAGCACTTCTGTTTAATTTTTTTCATTTTGAGTGCATCTACTAAATTTATATATATATATTATATATATATATATTATATATTAACTGTGCTGAAAACATAACATTAATAAATTATACAAAGTAAAATTAAATTCAATAAATTATTTTTTTTCATTAAATACTTTATATTAACTCTACCTCCGGGTTTGTGGGTCTGTGTTCATAGAAATCGAACAGGTACCGTGTAACAAAAAGGTGTTAACACATCGCCCGTGAGTTCGAACACTCATTGTTTTTTTGTAATCCCTTTTACCCTGGTGCCACTGCACTGATTTTAAAAAGATTTATATGGTTTTAAAGGATTTTTTATACAGATCTATATAATTAATAGGCGAACATGTTTTTTGTAATCCCTTTTACGCTGGTACCACTGCACTGATTTTAAAAACATTTATAAGGTTTTAAAGGATTTTTTATACAGATGTGCATAATCTATATTTTATTGAAATCGGTTTAGTATTTTGGGAGCTATAAGCGTTTAAAGTTGCTACTACTACATGCACACATATTACACACGCATTTATTAGCTTACAAGTAAATAAAGAAACAAAACATGAGTGTGTGTGTTTGCAATGTTTCTCTTGACCTTACAATTGTTTTTCTCTTATTTGTTGTTGTATCAAAGCCATAATACTTAAAGGAAGAGAGTTGAATAAATTGAATTAGGTTGGTTGAAGGGATTTTTTAATTTCATGTATTATTTAATTATGCTTGCATATGTATGCAACTTTGTGTGTGGCTGTGTTTTAATGAATTTTTTTATGACGTTTAGTCCCTATTTACACTATGCAAGTCTTATTGCTAAGCTGCTTAGTTTATTAAGAGAGAGAGAGAGAGAGACGGGGGGAAAAGAAACGTTGCTGTTCCCCTCGTTTCTCTCTTCCTGAAACTAATCAGCTTAGCAATAAGACTTGCACAGTGTGATTTTGGACTTAGATACATTTTCTTTGAATCTTAAATTATTTACATTTTGATTCTAGAATACGGACGTGTTTCGTCCGTTTGGTATGGCCATCGTCTAGAAAATTATAATAAGAAACATTTTGTATGAAAATCTGTTTTATAAACACTTTATTAAGCCTTAATAATTTTTATAAATAAGGCTCTAAATATTTAGTTAAATAAATAAATTAATAGATATATATATTTTGGGTTTTAATTGCAATAAAAAGTTAATTTTAAGTTCTTAAGTCATATATTTACTGTGTCGGGATATTTAGTGGATTACATTTGAACAAATCGAAAAATATTTTTATATTACGCAGCATTTTAATTTGGAGTTGTTTTAGTTTCCATTAATATAAATTAATTTAATATTTATTAAATATTTATTGAAGTTTATTTATGGTTTATTTAATATTTCGAACCAAAAATGCACATTTTAGACCACTTTCATAATTAGGGGCACATACATATGTCTGTATATATACATTCTTGAAGTGATGTTCAATAAATAATATAAAATAATAATAATAATCTAGGTGCTTCTATTACTAACGAAAGCGAAGTTGAGACAACACCTGATGGTATGGATTGTTTAGAATGGGAGGACGAATTCACCGCTGACGCAGATCAAATGAACAATTCGTCTAACAATGATGAAACTATCGAAGAGTTTACCTCACTCTACTATTATTATGCGAAAACATTTGAACGAACAGGCGATATAGTTAGTAGCTTAGAAAACTACTCTTATGACCATAAAAATTGCAGTAAATTTATACACCAAGATCCTCATATCGTCGATCACATGACAATGGCCCCCTTACATTATGCCGCATTCAGAGGAGATGTTGAGTGTGCTCGCATTCTACTGGAACACGGCGCTAAAGTGAATGTAACGACAAGCGCAGGATATACACCGTTGCATATAGGTGCCGATAATTGTGATATTGTGTTGCTGCTGCTAAAATATGGAGCTAATCCAAATGCCAAGACTTTTAATACAGGAGAAACGCCGTTTAATTCAGCTCTTAAATATCGCAATACTGGAGTGAGCCAAATACTGTTG
Source organism: Tachina grossa (assembly GCA_949987645.1). Taxonomy (NCBI): domain Eukaryota; kingdom Metazoa; phylum Arthropoda; class Insecta; order Diptera; family Tachinidae; genus Tachina; species Tachina grossa. Next base: position 32,377,155 of record OX465275.1, read on the forward strand.
CAAACGAATAAAATCAATATTAATGATATTGAGGAAGACGACAAGACTCCTTTAATGTATGCCATAGTGAACGACCAAATAGAAACAGCTCTTGAGTTAATACGTAGAGGTGCTAAAATCAATCTACAGGATAAAGATGGCAAAACTGCTTTATTTTATGCTGTAGAAAAAAACAATGTAGTGTTAGCTTCCCGTTTATTGGAGCGTGGCGCTAGGCATATCACTTCTCACTATCTCTTACATCAGTGCGTAGTTTGTAATATGAGTGATATGTTAAAGCTTTTGTTGAATTATGATGATCATAAGAATAGTCTGAAAGTACGTAATTCCGGTGGCTCTACGCCCATGCATATGGCCATCATCTATAAAAGAATAGAACTGCTAGAGTATATGTTACAATTGGATGCGAGATCTTTGCAGTTAGAAATGGATAATGATGTCCTGTTGGCACTGCAATATGTAGATAATTTAATTGAAATCAAGAGTATATTAAGAATATTATTTGCTTATGGAAATTATTCCATTTGGAATAAGAAATCCTCGCACATAATGTCGACTTCCAGTTTGCACTGTTATACACCTTTTTGCCATACACCACTTTCGAGAGCAATAATGTTAAATAAACTTCATATTGCAGAGTTTTTAATTAAAGAAGGCATAGATTTGCAACAACAAATTTGTCATGATCATGTCATTAATCACTTAAGGACATTAAGAGCACCTGGCTGTAAAGAATTTTCAAAATTATTAGGTAAGTGAAGTAGTTATGATTAGAATTCTGGCTTTATACATAAAATCGAAAATAAAAAGCGAACACATTTCTCACGTCAAGTTTTGCTTACAGTGTGCTTACAGATAAACCTAATAAAAGCGCATTTAAAACAAACTTTTCTCTTCAGCCGGATGTCTGATATATAAATTTTAGCAATTTCTTGCGTCTCTCTATTTACAGTTTTAAATGGTTTTAAATTTCCCCAACCAAAAACCTCCAAGAATAAATTTTCAATACAAAGACAAGATTTTGAAGAGTACATGGAACAATTAACAAATCAACCTCTGGGACTGAAGTCATTAACACGTATTCAAATACGCAAGCATTTAATACAAATATTTTGTAATTCCACCGCGGAATTTAAAAATTATTATCGAGCGACAAATGAGAAATCAACAATACAAAGTATGATAGAGCAATTAGAAATACCTAAGATGTTGCAAGAATATTTAATAGACTTTTACGATTGTGAATCTGTGATGCCGTTATATGCAACGAACGGAAATTGAAATTAATCGCTATCTTTTTGTTTCATTTGTTTGTTGTTTTGTTTTTCTGGAAGAAATATCTTAGTATATATAGATGGTAGTTGTTTATATCAAAGTATATTTCACACTCGCAGAAAAATTATCCATATTTGTATAGATACATACATAGTACTTGTAACAATTGAAATTTGTAATAAAATTCAATAATTTCTAGAAACAACACTAAAAAAAGAAAGTACTACATTATATAAAAAAACATATTTTACAATTTTTAAATATTCAAATGTTATGTTTATTTTTATATTTTAAACAAATTCTATTTTTAAAATTTATAATTTGTTATGTACGTATATGACTTTATTCTAACAAGATGTTGTTTTTAAGTATATAATTATTTGGTTATTTAAAGTAACGAAAGGAAAAAACACAAAAAACAAAAATTAATAAATATACTTACATATATGTATTTAATAAACTAATTAAATCATAGTAAAAAAGAAGTACATATGTATATATGTACATATACATATATCTAGAAATTTTAAGAAAACATATAAAATATACAATTACAATAGTACACATTTTAAAATCTTATATCTATACATATGTAATTTAGAAAGAGTTGTTTCTCGACTTTTTAAAGCATAATCGAAAAACAACGTATTTCAAGAGTTGCAACAATTACAAGACAATTAAATAAAGAAAAGAACAATAATGTAAAAAATTATTAAACAAAAACTTGATTTTGTAGAATATTAACAAATCGTCTTTATTTATCTGTGACTCGTTTCTCCGATATAATTACATACATATTTAATTTTTCTCGAAGCGAAAACTTCTCACAAGTTAGAGAAACGATGAACTACTGGTAGTAGTAGTGTAGTGGTTAAAAATATTTTTGCAATTGCTTTTTTCTTTCCGGAAATACTCATCATAAAAATAGTTTCTTAAAATTTATAAAAAAGAAATTATTGTTTTTTTTTGTTGTTTTCAAATGCACTTACTCATTTATGTAGAAGTAATCATACATACATACATATATGAATATTTAAAAGGGGATTAATATTACTATATTAAATTCTCATGCATTGATTTTATTTGTGCCAATTTAATTTTTTTGTTTAAAACTTTTGCTCTAAGGTTTAAGCAATATTTTAAAATCATCATTTGCACTTTTTGCCAAATATTCAAATGGTATTTTATCTTTATTATCGCGGAATTCTTTGAGATTTGGTTGTTTTTCTATTAAAAATTTACTAACATCTAAATGCCCGCGAGCCGCAGAACGATGTAAAGCAGTTTGTCCATCTTCATCCTTCAGCTCGACATTTGCCTTTAAATCAATTAATAGCTTAACCACATTCAGATGTCCTTAAAGAAATGTAAGTAGAATTTATATTAGTAAAAACTTGTAAGCAGTCGGTGAAAATATCGCGACTTTAAAGTAAACTATACAAAGTCGATTCAATAACCCTAAGTTGTTAGAGATGCTAAAAAAACAAAACAAAAGCATTGCAAATATGAGTGGAGAGTAAAAGTGAATCAACTCATGCAGTTCTCTGATAGGTTTGGCATTCTGTGTGTAATTTTCATAAAGGCTTAATAAGAAATATCTTGTATGAAAATTTGTTTTATAAACTCTTTATTAAGCCTTAATAATTTTTACAAATAATATTGTATATATATAGTATATTCTGAGTACTTATGAATAGGTTAGTTGAATAAGCGGTGACAGTTTGTCCGCCTGCCTGTATTCAATTTTCAGGAGCTCTCGAAATGCTACAGACTTCAGTCTTGGACAGTTGTGTCAGAACTTATCTTAAATGGATTAATCAAAAAGACGATTCCATAAAAAATAAAATAATTTATGAACGACGATATAATGTACCAAAAATTACTTCACATAAATAACTTCATTGAGCTATATCGAGAAATACCATTAAAATATCTTAAAAAAAACCCAAAACGAAGGAGGATGAAATACGGTATTTCTTAGAAAGCGGAAACTACATATATAATCCACAATAAAAAAATAATAAAACTTACCCATCATAGCTGCACGATGTAAAGCAGTAGCACCACCTTTGGTCACAGCATCAATATCAGCTTTCCCCTCATTTAAAAGTAAATTACAAATTTCAACATTGCCGTTGCGCGCTGCATAATGCAGAGCGGTGTAATCACAATTATCTCGGTCCGTTGTTTTACCTTTGGCTATAAACTCCTTAACGCGATCAACTTCGTTGTAAATTACTAGAAAAATCAAATAATATAACATGTACACAGCATATCATGTACTGGGCGTACGTACCTGCATTCCATATTCCACGATCAAAATCCATATCGCTTAACGTCTGCTGCGCTGCTTGTACATACTTGTGGCATTTGCAACAGTCTGCTTTATGACGATCCATTTTATATAATTATATATTTTTGTTACTGTTGTTCTTTTTTGTTTTTGTCCTTTACTAAAATTTTGAAGAAAAAAAAAATAAACTCTCTCTATTATGAATTATTTTCAAATTTCACGTTGCATAGTCCAACAGATTTCAGCTTCACCACAACTGCATACAACCTTATAGCTCAACTGTGCTAAGGTATTAAGCATTACCAATGGAGGAGTTGAAACCATTACACCATTAACAACGGGCTTAACACTGCTTTCGAAACGTTTAGATAGCGCCTGTATTTCGGTATCGTTTAAGCCAAACACTGAACAGGAACGATCATGTAAAGATCCTTTAACGGTTATATAAGCATATGTTCCGTCGTTATTTACTATAGGTACAGGAATTGTAACAACATTAGCTGGAGCTGTTGGTGCAACACATTGATTATTTACCGAACTGAGATTTGTAGCGGTTATATTATTAGCGTTGTTAGACTGATCAGATTCCATATCCATTTGAAGATAAACAACAACTCTTAACTCGTTGAGTTTGAGAATATAGATATAATAGAAATAAATTGGCTTTTTGTCTTAAGGAGATATAAACTTGTTTTACAATGAGGTTTTGATATAAAATTTAAGACTTTTATCTTTGATTTGATTTTGCTATATCTGGGTATTATTTTCTTGGTAACAAACTTGGCTTTGGAGTTTAACAACAATGATTAAAGGGAGGAGTGTTGAAAAAGGTTTATTAAAAATATACAGATGAAGTAAGTAATTTCCAAATTATTCGGGTGAGTGAACTTTATGATAGCTGCCTAAATTTGCAGCTTCTCTTCCAATATTTGAAAGGTTTTCTCTGACAACGGCTGATTCTGTTTCTAATGGTTCAGGTTCGGTAAACTCTTTACGCATTGTCCACATATACTCATTATAATCTTGCTTAACCGCTGTGGAGGAGGATGCTACAACACGGAAGCCTAAGATCTGAAAGAAAAATAAGTATGAGTGAAAATTTGTTAGTATGTGTGACACCAACGATGCTTGATGGAAAATCAAAAAATTTTGATTTTTGGCATGCTTGCTGTCAATTGTTATATATGTGTATGTGTTAACCCGTCAAGCACGAACAAATTATCATTATAATTATATTTTCATTGTGAACGGTTGCCCAAAACATCGGAATTAAAAGAAGAAAAACACAAATTTCACTGGTGAAGAAAAAAGAAGAGTTATTTTGCTTTTCTCTTTTTTTGTAAACAGTGCTGCCATTATTGCTATTGAATTTCTTTATTTAAAAATTTTTATATATTTTTTTCAACCAAACGAACAGCACAAAATCAAAATAAAAATGAATGCTTGGTGGGGCATCAAGCATGGTAACATCAAGCCGGCAAGCACACGTACACGAACTTGACAGCGAGCATTTTGATCGTGTCCAAAGCCCTTAAAACCAAAACAAAATTGAAGACTGACATTCTTCAGCTACAAAGCACACAGAGCAAAAAATTATCAGCTGAAGTAGCGCTGCCACCTAGTTAGATACACCTTGGATAACATTATAGTAATAATACACATGTAATATTATCACGAGAATTCCGTTTTGATTTTTCTACAATTGTTACGATAACCTTTTTCAATATATTTTCAATAATTTTTCTCATTCTCATTTTATAATATACTACTTCTCAATGCATTTGGTTTATTGGGTTATATGACCAAACATACTAGTGATGTAACGAATGTCAAATTTTAATATTCGCGAATACGAATATGAATATTATATGTGACCTTCTCCGAGAAAAGGACCTAGTGTGTGAAAATGAAGTTTTGAGAAAAACGCATTTAAAAAATAAAATTTTAATGTTTTTCTCATTTTTATTGATTTTCCCAAGTTCCTTTTGTATTTTTTTGTGGGGTAAATAAATTTTTATCAGAAATCTAGCTCATTTCATCTTATTCTACACCCTTTTAGGTACCAGAATTCACTCTGAGGTCATAACCCGTTTTTTGACATACTAGGTCCCTTTTCGCGGAGAAGGTCACATATGTGAAATTTTTAGACATTAAATTGGGGTCCAATTTATGGCTACAAAATTAAATATGAAAAAATTTTCCCTCGATATAAATCGTGAAATTTACAAAAGCAATGATTTAGCTTTTATTTATTTTTTGAAATCACCGTGATTAGCCATATCGTGATTTGCAGAATAGGTCCGTATAGCATACTATTTGGCGGAAAAACGGATAGCAAATGACGTCGATCATTTAAAAAGGTTCAAACTATGTAAGTTGGATAAAGAACAGGATTTTTAGTCAGTGTTTGTTTTATTTACACATCTTGATTAAGATTGAAGTAATTTTTTTTAGTTATTACAAACTAATATACATACAAATTTTTTTATGCCATTTTTTTAATTTCGTTTAGGATTTATGCATTTATTTATATTATTTTTGGAAAAAAATATTCGTATTTAGGCGAATAGAATAACTGAAAATGGGCGAATATTCGAGAATTTGAATATGAATATTCGTGCATCATTAATACATACATATGTACAGTACTGTGCAAAACAAAAGCAACAAATTCTGCAATAATAAATGCAGACGATTATTTCCGAATATACATCATATGTGACAAAAACTGTGACCATAATTTATTTATATTTATGTGCTATAGCATTGCACAGATACATCTGTTTGCACTAGTTTTGCGTGTTTTTTGGTTCTGGTATGAACAAATATGTTACTTATCGTTTTCTATTACTAGTTGTAAATGTTGATTTTTTAAGCAATTATTGTATGGTTGGGCAATGAGCAAATGAAAACAACACATTTTTTTTTTGTTTTTCTAAGGCAAATAAGATACATAAAACTGCTTTTACCATAAGTTCCTTATGATGTGTTGAGAAAAAATGTAATTGGCTGATGAATGAATGAATGTAACTCATGTTTTAGACTCGGCAGTTTTTCTTGAAGCAAGTCTGAGTTTATGGGAGAGAGAAGAAAGAAGAGGGGTACTGACTTGCTTGTACAGAAAAGTTACTTCAATTCTCTTTTGTTATTTCATTCGCAGCATTAAACTAATAGGAAAATTGAACAAGAAACTGTCTGAGTATAAACAAGCGAGCAGTTTTAAAAGAGAATTGAAGATAACTGCTTCAAGAAAAATTGCCAAGTCTAAAACATGACAAAGCAAAATTGAACATACATATGTAAGTAAATGATACATGTACATGAAACACATGCATTTGTAATTACTCTCAGAGCAAAATTGTCTCTTTCTCTCTCTATACTTTGGCTGCGCCACAAAATAACATAACGAACGTCCGCACATACATCTGCACATCATGTATTTGTTTCAATAGTGGTTTTTTCATATATTTGTATTACAATATGTATTTTTTGAGCAAAAACAGATCAAACAGTTGCTCAGCAGCAATACAATAAGCAATTGTTATTTGTATTTTAATTTGCAAAAGCACGCACACACAATAACTCTTATACTAGTTCTGTCGCTCACACTACAATTATATGGTACATACCATGGTATATTTGCAACCCTTTATTTTGTGCCCTATGTAACGCATTAAATAAAATCTTAATTAAAAATACTGGGTTTTCAAAAGTTCTATAAAATAGTCCAAGCTTTAATATGGAGCTGTGCATAACAAAAGCAACAAACGAATACTTTTCGTATAATCTTTGTTTTTTCATAACACGTGTATTTCAACGCTGGATTAATTCACAAATATTATTTATTATGAACTATAGAATACATTTCGGCTGAGTTAATGGAATTTCGAAGTGTTGTTGCAATTTTGGAACCATTTTCCAAAAACACTCCTGCACCATCTTGCAAAGAGGTTTTCAATGGCGTTGAAGAAAACTGCGTGTCGGTGAAGCAAGGATTGGAGTTAAATTCATTTTCTTGCTATTTTTTTGCCCAACCTCCAAGTATGTTATGGACTACTACCGCATTGAAACATTCGTAGAAGTGTCATATTCCACTCAAAATGCCTAATGAACTTTACTTCAAGTATTTTTTTTTACAAAATTTGTGGAATGGTCTAACTTTATACGTCTGAAAACTAAAACATCAGCATCACCTAACCGCTGTTATGCTTAAAACCCAATTTGATATTTCGTAGCGAAAGCTGTTTGCTAGGCAAGAGCCGAACTTAAGATATGATATACCAATCTGTTACCTAGAATTTGAATTCTTCAATAAATAAATCGGTTTCCCATTTTATTATGATCTAACTAGGATGTGTTCTACTGAACTCTATTTTAAGCATATAAAAGCAATAAAATTGTATGATGTAAATATAAGATTTACCTGTCTTTCTTTTTGGAAGTATCTCTTGGTCAACTGTGGTATTTTCTTAGTCTGCAACTTTTTCAATTGCTTTCTCTGACACGGTTTCGAGTTGTACCATAATGCTCACTTAAATATGCAGATATTAGAAACAGGAATCGATCTTTTTGGATTATGTGACATACAATTTTCTATCATAAGCTGCGGAAGTTTTTCGCGGTTGTACACAGAACTGCTTAATACGTAATTATCCTACCGACCTACCCATCGGAAAACTAGGGATATATTTTTATTACACTTTTAAGTGATTAACGGCCAATTCCTATATGTTTTTAGACCCTTAACTTTTTAAAGATTCGGATGTACAGCAATATCTACTATTTCCCATTCTTGCTAGAACAAGCAGTACCAACAACATTTAGAAAGGAATTTTAAAATCTAATATAAGGAATAATAAGTACTATTAAGCCTGTTAGATTTCGGAATTTTAGCGCTATATGAAAGAGTTTATTCATAATTGTGACATTCTCTATTTTGTTGCTGCTATTGTTCTGCACAATCACGATACACGGGTCTGAGAATATAAATTATTTTATTCAGGAAATATCAATATTGAAAAATTTAAATGCGAACTCGTTTTCTAGTATGATTGCTTACAAAAGTATGTAAAAAGGGCTGCTTGAAATAATCAAATATCCAAAATATTACAAATTTAAATCAAATAGGCATTTTGTTGCTTTTGTTCTGCACAATACTGTATATACTAAGAATGTCAGACTCATGGATGGTAATTCAAATCATTACACGGTTATTCCTCCTTATTGCAAATGGCGTCGTCGACGTCACATCAAGACGACAGTAAAAATTGTGACTTGTCTACTCTTTGTCGACAACAATTGACTACTATTGACATCCTACATTAATTTACAATGCCTTAGAGATTAGTAAGATATTGTCAATAAGAGCCAATTGTTGCCGATAAAGAGTAGACAACTGACAATATTTACTGTCGTCTTTATGTGACGTCGACGACGCCATTCACAATATGGGAGATTGATTTTCATAAAAAACAAACGTTTATTGCGAATTTATGTGGCTATCACAAATTGTAACTCTCCTCAGAAGTTTGTAGGGCAATGAATGCTATGCGTAGCTAATAAAATACGTACAACTAAAGTTATACACAGTAAAGGACTCAAGGCATATTGATATGTAAATAAATTAAAAGCTTTATTAGATATCCTGCAACTTACCTCTAATGCCGATAGTATATGACAGGGATGTACTAAATAAACAATTGTCGTTTCATCACTGTAGCCGCCACAAGAAAATTTATTCAATTGTTCTATATCAGATGCTAAAAATTAAGACGAAATTAGTAAATTAAATTTGTCACTCAATTTTTTTGATAATATATTTTTATGAAACAACCAAAAATCAAAAACTTCTATAATTAGCAAAAAAAAAGTTCTTCAATTAAATAACAATAATATGTATATGCAATTAAAATATATATAAAATTTTTTGTGCGAATTTAATTACCTTTAATGAAACAAAATTTGGTATGTAAGTAAATACATATATATGTATATAGTTTTGTGCAAATTGGTATCAATTTGTGGAAAAAATAATTCGTTGTATAATTTTCTACTTGGTCTTTACTAAGCAACGTTACTACACAAAGTGACAAAACAAAAAATAAATCGTGAAAAATTCATAATATTGAGTCATCATACTCTCTCTCTACGGTTCAACTACATATTTGTTCCAGGGAAACCAGAAATAAATATGACCTTATATACATAAATTTTCTAAAAAAAATTTAATTATGCGCATTATATACATATGCGCTGAAAATACAGATTATGTATATAAAATATCAGCCTTATGTATAACGAAAAACTGGCATGAATTTAGCATAAGTAGCAAAATTGAACATGGTCTTAACAAGTTTTGCCATACAATTTCATATTTTCGTCTGTGTGAACGCGAAAGAAACAACAAAAGAGAATTCCAGATATTTCCCTTCGAAATGTTCGAACTTCTAAACTCAGACTTAAGCTTAAATTAGACGTGACATAGCGATAGTGCCATAACCATAACCAAATCAAAATTCAATTGGTTTCAATGGTGAGAGTTATGGCGTTATGGCGAGTCACCTATAATCAACTACAGTGTTGCCCATTAGTTTGGTTCGAACGGCTGTTCCCTATGGCTATGGTTATGACACTTCTGATTGAGCCTTTAGAAGAAAAAATCTTAAGTGCCCAGGAGACGTACAAAAAACCCATCAAACACATAGTTGTGTGCGTGCGGTCGTTTCTTTTCGGCTACACGTACACGTTGTCGGCACTGATTGAAGAGAATCAAAAAATTTTGATATTTTTATTTGACGGCTGATTATTTGAACGTCTCCAAATTTGATTGACAAAATATCTTCATTTGCTTTGTGTTATTTGTTGTGTGACGACATGTAGAGATGCGCGGATGAAAAAAGTTAATTTGCACTTTATGAAAATGAACCATTGTTCTTTGTAAAAAAACCAAACAAACAAAAGTCTTCAAACAGTTTTATTATTATTATTATAAATATAATATTTTCTAATTTTACTAAGCTTAATTGGTAGTGTGTATATACATATGTACAGTGCAATCGGGAAAACGTCAACACTAGTTTACGTCAACATCTCAAAACTTCAACCCTTAATTTTTCACATTCTCTACTCTAAAACGTCAACGAAACAACCAAACCACAAAGCTCTAAAACGTCAACTTTAAATAAATCAAAATTTTGAATTAAGCAACAGTTAAAATATACAGTTTTGATCAGTTTGAATTAGTTCAGAATTTGGGTATTCCCCTTATAAGTATGTAGTATAGAAAAGAAATTGAATTTCTATGTGTTGTATTTTTTATATTCAGTTGCTTTTCTGTTATTTTTTTGTATTTGTTTATGTTTCGTTTTAGTTTATAGTCAATAAAAACGTTTTAAAGCACACTATCAATATGTTTTTTTTTTTTATTAAAAGTTTATACACTCATAAACGTCAACAATTTGTTAAACATCAACACTCGCTGTTTTGATTAGTTGACGTTTTCCCGAGCGCACTGTATGTGAATTTTGTGTTTAAGACAAATTTTTAAGTAAAAGTCAAATACATACACATGTACATAATTTGTTTATTCACACTACCCAATATCTTGTTTTTATATTAAAAATCGTTTGTTTATGTTTCGATATTTTTTCAGGAAAATATGTTTGTTTTTTAGAAAAGTTTGAAGAATTAGAAAAAATTATTATTATAAATAATAATATTAATAGAAGAAAAATTAGAGTGGTAGATAGAAAAATGATTATTTAGCCCTGTATATTTGTTTAATGTGCTTTTTTATACCAAGATTTCATTAAGTCTTAATGCCGCTAATAACAAAAAATCATCCGATGAAGACATAAGTACATGCAATCCCACACAACGAAGACAAAATTAAAATGCTGATTGACGATTTTATTTGTACGTCTCCGATATGTACATATATATGTATGTGTGTATGTATGTACGTATTTAAAATAAAAAAAGTTATGTTGTAGCATTGTGTCGATATAATATATGTAAAGGTAGAATTAGTAAAATCGTATCGTGATGTTGCGTGTCAGCTGACAAAAACCGTAGCATATGCAATGCATCTTACTAGTTATAAAATATGTGGTGGTAGCACTGCCGACGTAGGAATCTGCAGAAAACAGATTTTTCTGTAGCGAATGTCAAAAACGCCGCATTTAATGCCAGACAAAAAAATGTGCTGTGCAAACTGTTACATTTTCTATAACTTGTGCACAAAGTTGAACGATACGGCAAGCTGTAAAGTAGAATGATACGATTTTACTAATTCTACCTTAAATAATGGAAGTGTGAGTGTGAAACAAGTAATACCGAAAACTTTCACCCCAAGGATATAATTTCTTTTATTTGTCGCAATTTGGAAATGCCAAAACGCTTCTATTTAATATTTAGTTTATTTGTTATTTTGCATTTCGAAATGAAAGAAAATGCTTTCGAATTTGTATGTTATTAGACTAACGAATGTACAAATTATAAGAAAAATCTTGTTTTTATAATTCTCACTACTGTTTACACAACCTGAAAACTTATTTCATCTATTAACGACATACATTTATTACGATCGTGCTAAGGTAGCACTAATTAATTCTTGATTACTTTTTAATTGATCCGCCGAAACACGCAACACACAGGATTAGTTTTTAGTGATCCTCTTTGTGATCGTCTCAACTCAATATTCGTTACTTCATTGTTGTTGGAAAAACAATAACAATAAAACAACCCCTGCAGAAAGATTCACTAATTGCTTTCTCTCTCTCTCTCTCTCTCTCTCTCATAAACTCAGACCAGTGTTGCCATAAGATGTAACCCTGCGTTTACACATGCAAGTACCTTGCATGCAAGCTCTGTGTACGTATTATCAACGAAAATTTCATATAAATGCCCGACTGTCTTGCAACTTGCATGTTTGCCTTTTATTGCAGAGTTGTCCATAACATAAAAAAGTTTAATTTTGGGGGAACCAGATAGTATTGAACTTAATTCGTGTTATTTTAATGTTATGTTTAATGTCTCAAAAATTCATTAACCGCTTGATTTATGAATATTTAAGAAAATAAATATTAAATTAGCTTTTGAATGTATTTAAAATTAGTAAAAACTCATATAACATTACACTGAAATACAGTTAATTTCTACTAAAGTATTAATAGGGCAACACTGTTAGCTAACTTTCCATTTACTTGCTGCAAGTGAAACAAGTCACTGTCTTGTAAAATTCCTTGGCAGTTGAGTTGGAAGTAGTCTGCAAGTGTCGAAAGTGTAGTTGTGTTAGTAAAAGAGTTTGAGTGTATTGAGTTTTTCGAACTTGCACTTGCACGTGTAAACCCTAGGTAAGAGGAAAATTGCTAGATTGCAGAAAAAAAGTGCTAAAATGTTCTACAGCACTCACAACAATGTGCTAAAATCAGATATCATTTTTAGTTTTTTTATTTCTTAAGCGGCCTATAAACTTGCAATAAAATTGCGATTTTTTTGTATTCTATATCATCACTAACGTGTGGCGGAACAATACATTTTTTCAAAACACAGAAAATGGAATTATATTGTGTAATATTTTGGCAAAATTATATAGCATTATGTTAAGTTATCTACCATGTTTTTTGAAATTTTTGTATCAATCTTTCCATAGTATAAGTCAAACCGACAATAATATCATGGTGTTCCGTAAATTGTGCAAGATTTGGCCTTTTTACGTTACATCGTTAGGAACAATAAAATTTTCAATAATATTCCATGTATAGGCCGCTTGAAATATTTAATTTATGAATTTTGAATCCAGCGGCGAATGGAATACCAAGAATAAATCTTAAGAGTATTATAATAATTTATTCGACCTTTTTATTAATTATATATAAATTTTATTTATGCTATAGGTCTTTTGTAATCAATTTACAATTTTATTAATTTTTTTTATCGATACACGAAGTTGAAGCGAAAACTTTGTGTAGCTTCGTCAGGAATTTTATTTCCTTTAAGAGTGTTAAGTAGATTAGTTAAGTAAAATCTATTTATTTTCTACATAGGTAAATCAGATGAACCGATTTAATTAACAGATACATATACCAATTGCACATGTTGTATAGTTTAACTAAAGTCTTGGGCTCGTTTTAGCTTTGACTGTGATTTTTGTTCAGAGTATAAGCTCTTAAAAGAAATAAAATTTAAAACAAGTTTTGTTAATTTAGTATTTCAAATGGTGTACTTTAATGTATATTCAGTTATATGCCTCCTGTCATAATAAACACTTACTTACGGCCATATGTATAATCAAAAATTGGCATGAAGTTAGCATAAGTGACAAAATTGAACTAAGTGTTGACGAGTTCCGCTATACAATTTGACATTAAAAATCCCCGCATAATGTAGTTTTAACACAGGATTACATCCTAGCATGATTTTTAATGTAAAATTATATGGCAAAACACGTTAAGATCATATTAAATTTTGCCACTTATGCTAACTTCATGCCAATTTTTGATTATACATATGGCCGTTAATGATAAACTTAAATTAAATTTAACTTAAATTTGATAAACATACATATAACATTAATTGGATCGCAATTTGTCTTAAGGAATTATCTATGGAAAATTTATAAATTAAATGAAATAAAAAGTGCAAAAAAAAGCCAAATAGTTTTAAGAAAGTGCTAAACTAGCACTTAGCATTATTTTCAAAATCATTAGTGCTAAACGAAGTAAAAAAGTGCTAAATCTAGCACTAAAAGTGCTAAAATGGCAAGCCTGACTCAGACTTACTTCAAGAAAAAGTGTTGTGTCGAGAAAACAGTCATCCCCACACAAATACATTCACATTTATGTTTGTTATTCGTATTTGAGTGTAATACATTTTTTTTCTCATTGTACCAGGGCTGCCAACACATATTTGTGATGTGTGTAAAACTCTAATTCGAGTTAACTTCTCGAGTTCAAGAAGTGAATAAAACCTTACCATTTAACTAATTTTAAAAGAAGTTTTGTCTATTAACGTGCAATTGCCACATATAAATAGTGTCAAATCAAAGTTGTAGCCCTGGTTGTATTAACAAGCGACTATACAATCTGCGAACATGAGTGGTCAAACAAGACTAAATGTTTTTATTAAATAAAAATACAAATTATATTTTATTGCTCTCATCATTATTGTAAGAGCGAGCATTCGCACATGTGCGGTGTTTTGAAGATCTCTGGTTTAAAACATGACCAACGATTAATGCTAAAAAGAAAGAGAAAGTTTTCTCATCAACATCAGCGGCAGTAGCTTTAGCAAGCAGCAGCAGCTATGCGTTTTCATTTCTCATCCTGCCGTCGACTTGTTAACAACAAACGCACATTTGAGACATGGCGCAATTTTTGACAACTTTGTCAATTCTTTTGCTCTTTGCTGTCTTGAATCCGATAGTTTGTCCTAGTAGTAAAATATTTCGCGAAAGACGTGATCGATCTCCGTATATAGAGCCTGCCGAAAATAGTTCACAATATTTGGGTGACACGGTTGGAATGCACACAAGGAATCAGTCAACGCTCCAAGCACAAAATTCATCAAAAACTAATGAACAGGAAGTGAAAGATTCCGTTGTGGACAAAAATATACGAAATGTGTTTTCAACAAATTTTGGCCCAGGTTTACATTTATTCAAAAATACAGCTCCATTTGTCAATCAAACACTATTTAACTCCTATAATGATCAAATGGTTGGCGATCAACCATCCTCATCATCTAATGATAAGGATTTCGTTAAAGTTCAAAGAAATCCCGATGGAAAACTGAGTCTTGGCTATAATGAACATAATGTACCAAAAGCGGAAAAGGATAAAATAATTCATTCCACTGCTAAACAGAATATTGACTCATACAAAGAAAATTCCGAAAGTAGATTTCAAACTAATTTTTACGCCGGACTTCCTTTGTTAAAAGATAAACTTGCGACATCATTGTCCACTGCTGATAGTGCCATCCATCCCACCCATGAACAAAATACGGGAACGCAAAGGAATGAGCCCAATGCCAATGACTGCTTGGAAGAGGAAGAGGTCAGAAATAACAAGTCGTTCTGCAGTCATCTTCGAAATTATCCTGAAAATAATCATTTGGAAAATCTGATTAAAAAAAAGTTTTCAAATTTGGAGACCTTCTTCGGGGAAGATTTGGTATTACCACCAAATATAAGTCAACGCATGAACAACGCTCCCAATGAAGAATATTTGTGCCGAAGTCGGGTCAGAGTTATTTATCCCAGATCAGGCCAAAATAAGGAGTGGGATTGGATTTATATTGTGAATTCGCCACAATTTAAGCAAGGCATACGCATTGAGGAGTGTCTCGAACCTTACAAGACATGCGGGGAAAATACTGGATTAAGTTTTCCAAGTCGATTTACGGCAACGTGCGAACAAAGCTACATCTATCGCTCTTTAATTGCCTACAACAACGATACAATTTTCAAGGACAGTTTTAGAGTACCATCATGTTGCAAATGTGTACTGAGGTCGTATTGATTATGTGAAACATCAGAAAAAGAATAAATGGCTAAGCAAAAGTGTCAATTATATTCTCAACTTTAATTCAAGTGATTCTAAAAAAAAGCCATAGTTAAGCAACTTTGTTCGAATAGTATTTAAAGAATTGAAAAATAACATATCTAACTTAGCAAAAAAAAAAAAAAAATATATATATATATACATATATATATACATATATATGTATATATATATAAACAAATTACAACAATTTTTTTAATCGTAAGTTTTATGTAAATTAGTTTAGAGATAACAAAATGAAAATTGTTTATAATAAACATTTTATAACTCTTGTTTAAGCTTAATCGGATATAATATATGAGGGGAACCATTTGTAAATTAAAAAAAAAAATATTAAAAATATATAAGTACAAAAGTAATAAACATTTATAATTTTTTTTTATTATGAATATTTATAAAGTAAAATATCTACTAGAAGACTAAGGACCTTATGTTGTAAGATGCAAGTGTTGATGAATTTTGTAAGTATTTTGTTTTTGTGATTTAAATTTTTTGGATAAAAAATGTGTCAGCGCTTGCGTGTGTTTCACAAAATTTGGACCTTATTTTATTGTATTTAATTTTAAAGTAAACAAATTTAAGCAAACATTTTATGATATTCGAATGTATAAATTGTTTGAGATAAAAATGGATAATGTTAATAAACCCAGCTATGAATTGTAAGATTTTTGAAATATCTGTATTTGTTTGTCAGCATGTGAGCTAGTTGTAGTTATACATATGTAATTACTTTCAAATACTATAATTATTTTAAGAAAATAAACAATAAACTTGACTAGAAAGCGCTTAGTTTGAATGATATATAAATGCTTACGAAATCGTAGTTTTTATGGAATAACTCATTGCTGATATTACGAACGGTAAAATTTATATACCATTGGAGGCGGCTTGAATTTTTTTTAATTATGATTTTTTTTTTTAAATATGTTGTCTTGGGAGAAAATATAATTATGTGTATGCAAAGAGCTAAAAAATAGACCTGTTTTAGCCACGATCCAGCTTACGAACGGAGATCTCTCGACCAGTGGTGGTCACCGAGAGAAATGCATTCGTGTATATGAATTCATTTGCATATTACGTATAATAAACCGATTGAAGTTCGGCACACTGGTGCCACTTTGACCGACTATGCTCAAGACCCTTCAAATGTTTTGAAAATTCTCATTAAAAAGATGAAACGTGAGTCGATCTAAGGTATGTGTATACATTCATATGTATTTTTTGTTTTCGAGAAAGAAACAATATATGTACATGCCTATGTAGATATTGTGATGTGTTAGAGTATTTTTTATGTATATAAAAAAAGTACAGAAGCTATGCAATATATTATAAAAATATGCATACATAGGTATAGGTTTATATACCCAGTCAGCATGTGGAAGATTGTTTCACCAAACTGAGTCTCTTTCGACTGCCTTAAATGATCAAAAACTGATTAATCAGTTCTGCGCTTAAAATAAATATGATTCGAAAATGAATCCCAGAATCACTTAAAAAGTGATTTGTTTAAAAAACAAAAACAAACAGCAAGCTCGTGCAGTAAAATCAAGAAAATATAAAAATATAAATATTTAAAAAAAAAAAAAAAAATGAATGTAAATACTCACAAACTGTCTCGAAAGTGAATCGAAATTGATCAGAAATGCGAGTCATAAAATACTCTTTTAGAAGACTCGCGGCTAGGGTACCATTTTCTCCCGAATGAACAGTCATTTTCGACTCGAAAACGAGCGCATAAATGCTTATTTTAATCGTGCGGAGGAGTCGAAAAAGACTCGAATATGACCCAGTCAGCATCTGGAAGATTGTTTCACCAAACTGAGTCTCTTTCGACTGCTTTAAATGATCAAAAACTGATTAATCAGTTCTGCGCTTAAAATATGATTCGAAAATGAATCAAAGAAACACTTAGAAAGTGATTTGTTTAAAAAACAAAAACAAACAGCAAGCTCGTGCAGTAAAATCTAGAAAATATAAAAATTTAAAACAAAAAAAAAAAACTGAATGTAAATACTCACAAACTGTCTCGAAAGTGAATCGAAATTGATCAGAAATGCGAGTCATAAAAGACTCTTTTAGAAGACTCGCGGCTAGGGTACCATTTTCTCCCGAATGAACAGTCATTTTCGACTCGAAAACGAGGGCATAAATGCTTATTTTAATCGTGCGGAGGAGTCGAAAAAAACTCGAATATGACCCAGTCAGCATGTGGAAGATTGTTTCACCAAACTGAGTCTCTTTCGACTGCCTTAAATGATCAAAAACTGATTAATCAGTTCTGCGCTTAAAATATGATTCGAAAATGAATCCCAGAAACACTTAGAAAGTGATTTGTTTAAAAAACAAAAACAAACAGCAAGCTCGTGCAGTAAAATCAACAAAATATAAAAATATAAAAATTTAAAACAAACAAAATTGAATGTAAATACTCACAAACTGTCTCGAAAGTGAATCGAAATTGATCAGAAATGCGAGTCATAAAAGACTCTTTTAGAAGACTCGCGGCTAGGGTACCATTTTCTCCCGAATGAACAGTCATTTTCGACTCGAAAACGAGCGCATAAATGCTTAGAGGAGTCGAAAAAGACTCGAATATGATCATTAATTTCATAAAATGCTGACTGGGTATGTATATATATATACATATGTATGTATATAGGTACATATACATATGTGTACATAAAAGAGAAACAAGTTTTTTTTTTTTTTTTACAAATCAAATATATAAAATATTCAAAGCAAAAAAAAGTGAGTGCTACAACTGAGTTTTATTACCTTTCAGTCCTGACACTAAAACACGCCATGGATACTTATGACTATATGAAGCTAAATTACCACGTATAATTATGTAGGGCATTTGTATCGCTTAAGTTTAATTTGTTGCTGTTGATGAAACTAAAGTTGCTTTATGTAGATTTTTATATGTTAGTTAGAGAAATTAAAACTCCAAATTGAATAAATACAAGTGTTATTATTGGTCTGTTGAGGATAATTATGTTGCGTTTTTTATATTTTTATTTAATTGCTTTTATAAAAGCAAACAGTATTTCTTATAATTTTTTATTTAACAAGTTTATATTTTTATTTAATATGTATACTTCTTTCTGTTAGTTGTGCTTAGTAAATGGTTTTGAGTAAAATACTGAAATATGAGCTAGTTGTTGGCTTATTGTTTGGTTTAGTTTTGTTGTAGAAACGATTGTATATTTGTATGAAATTGTTTATACGGCAGTTCGGTACGCGCTAATAACTTTTTTACATTTGTATTGATAAGGTTGATCGGGTACAGGTCTCTTAAAGAATTCAAACATTTACAGAAGTACTAAAATCTGAAATAGTTCATAAGGTATTATTTAGGATATATAAAAAGTATTTAATCGTAAAACGATTGTATCCTCAAAGCACACATTCCAGAATAAAGATATTTTATTAAAAAAAAGATAAAAAAGAAATGAAGCTAAGTCCCAAATCACACTATGCACGTCTTATTGCTAAGCTGATTCGTTTCAGGGAGAGAGAGACGAGGGGAACAGCAACGTTTCTTTTCCCCCCGTCTCTCTCCCCTAACAAACTAATCAGCTTAGCAATAAGACTTGGATAGTGTAAATTGGGACTAATACGTATTGATAAAGTGAGAAATAAAAAAGTGTTTTCCTGTTTACTGAAAACGCCAATAGTTTTACCCCTTTTCCACACGCAAAGTTTACTTTGCAAAGTCTTAATTCAGCTGGGAGAAAGACAGAAAGAGACTGTACTACTACCTCTGTCTTTCACACAGCTGAATTAAGACTTTGCAAAGTAAACTTTGCGTGTGGAAAAGGGGTAATAGTATTCCTCCCGCTATCTCTCATACAGCTGAATTAACACTTTGCAAAGTAAACCTTGTCTAAAAGGGGTATTACTCTATCGTTGATAATTTCTGCTATTAAAGTAAATGAACAGACCTACAGTTACACCCCTTTTACACACGGAAAGTTTACTTTGCAAAGTCTTAATTCAGCCGAGTGAAAGACAGAGGTAAAAATACTTTCTCTTTCTGTCTTTCTCCCAGCTGAATTAAGACTGCAAAGTAAACTTTCCGTGTGAAAAAGGGGTATTACAATTGTATAAGTACATACATATACACATTTTTCCCTTTTTGTTAGAACATAGATCTGATTTAACCAGAATATGTTGTTTTAAGTTCCCTTTACCCTTTACTGTGTAATTCGAATCGAATGAAACTGCTTTCGAATTTGCATGTTTATTCGAGTACCATGTAAATTCGAAAGCATTTTCTTTCGTTTCGAATTACAGAGTTGACCCCCTGGGTAGACCCCATGTATACATTTTAACATGTATTACGTAGTAATTTTTTAATTAGTTTACAAGGCAAGGAGTACACCAAGTAGCCAACTTTCACACAAGTGGTGTGAGAAATGTTGTGAATATGTGTACACAATGTACATACATACATACAAATTTATAAGATACAAAAGTACTAAGTTGGCTAGCGTCACCCACACTTCTAAAGATATTGTATGCCTATAGGATTAATAATTAATTTATTTATTACAATTGCCTGTTTATATTAACAGAAAGCTGAAGCTGCACTTTTTATATAGACAACGCCCTCGAACTTATTTTGCAAATAAAAGTAGTAAATTTTACTTAAATCTGTATGTATGAATGTAGGTAAGTAGTATGTATGTATTTAGTTAATTTTTCACTAAGATCTATCTCTTGATGCGCATATTTCAAAAACGTTAACTTACTTTGTCTTTATTTAATCACCTTTTTACATGAACTATTTTATAATTAAATTGTTGCTTTATTTTTTGTTATTGAATTTTAATTTGTGTTATAAAATGAACAATAAGCCTATAGCAAATTATTTCTTTCTGAGATAGATTTGCAAAAAATTATTTTAATGAGTGCTTCCAAAAAAGTACATAAAATTTAAGTAATGTCATTATGCCTGAATGTCAGAAACTGTACTGTATAAAGTAAATTATCGTTTCAGCAGTTGCTCTAAAACTAGATATATGCTGCTCCTATTTTTTGTCCCCAAATAAGGGATTTTTTTTGGGTGTGGATAAAAATTTCTTGAAAATTGTGTACAACGCAACGCCAAGCGTTATCAAATTTAACGTACAAAATTTATCAACGCCAAGCGTTGCGTTTTACAAAATTAGGCCCTAAATTTGCTGGGGATTTTTAAGAATAAAATATAATTAAAAATCTTGTTATTTATAACATGTATGTAATATTTTGGGGGTAACATTGAGAACTGTGGGGATATTTGGGGATAAGAAAATGGCCAATTGAAAAATGGGCATAAAATATAAAATAAGACTGGGAACCCTGAGTATGTTGTCAAAATTGCCGATAACAGTCCCAGATTACTGACACACAAAATAAGGAACTCGCGTGATAATGTTGTTTATTAAAGAAATTAGCGAACAAATTAATAAGTGTTAAAAATATTTTATATCATTTTGTGTCTGGTAAAAATGGTAAGCTAGGAAAACTTGTTATATGTAGATATATCCTAAATATTATGTATGTAATGATGAAATTTGTAATTTGTCAGCCATTACATTAATATGTATGCATGTATGTACATATGTAAATGCAAAAATATTTATGCAGTATGTATGCAGGTAGGGCCATCCATCATGTTTTCCTTGCTAGAAAGCAGCTCCATGAATGTTTTTTCCTAAGGTGTGTGGCACTTTTACGGCTAATACGAAAATTGTTTTTAAAATAAAGGCCATTATTACAACTTGGCGTTAGTTAAAGTAGGGTTTTATTGGACGTATATACATACATACATATGTACAGTGTACACGCATATGTACCTAAGGGACTGTCCATATATATTACGTAACGCTCTAGGGGGGTTTGAATTTTGTTACGATTTGCTATAGTGGGGGAGGGGGTCTTTTAAAATGTTACGTAACAGAAAAAATTACTAATTTTGTACAAAAATACGTATGTTTTTCTCATTTATTTATTTAATTGATCATACGTGTTGCCTGCATATATTATGTACGAGTATGTATACTACATACATCTGCCGAATGTCAACTTTTGATGTTCGCGAATTCGAATATTTAAAACGTACCTTAAAGTTTACTAAAACTATCCAAAAATTTAATAGTTGTTAAATAACATTTGAAAATTATACAAAGTTTTTATAATAAATAAAATAAATTGTTGTCAAACTGAATTGAACTGGTTCTGAATTCCTCATATACTTCATCCATTTACATTCTTAAATATTCTTAATATTATATATATATATATATATATATATATATTTTAAATATTCAAAGTATCAAAATAAATAGAGCGTAAATAGGGCCCTAATTTAATGTCTATAAATTTCACATGAAATATTCGTATTCGCGAATATCGTTCCAAATATTCGTATTCGCATTCGTATTCGCGAATATCAAAAATTGACATTCGTTACATCACTAATACATACAGTTTAGGAATAAGCTCTATAAAACCATATATTTTGGAGTTTGAGGACACTTGGGAAGATATTTAAAAAACATATGGAGTACGTTCATATGTAAGCTTATTTAATTTTTGTCTACGCACTGTGCTAGTCTAACAAATGAATTTAAAACAATGAATTAAATTTAATTTTTTTTAATAAAAACTTTTTTATTTTTTTTAAGACGTTTTTTTATTTATTGTATCTTCAATTATGAACTAACAATGAGTATTCAAATCTTAAACTAAAGTATAATTATTAGGCCCAACCAATGTCGGACATAAACTAAGTGATAGTTATTAATAATCATAAGTAGTGATAAGCACAAAAAAAAATATTTTTAAGCAGCTGCATCTGGAGTGTTGTTTATTAGAGCCCTTGTATCTCCCTTTTTTAAGCGGATGTGTCCAGTAAAGTTCAATATATTACGAGCAAGCGGATTAGGATATGACTCGAGTTTTGTTAGGTATTTGCCTGCGTATTTTGCAATTTCTTCAGTCACTAGTGTCATATTTAAATCACGATGTATATTTGAATTTTTGATGTACCATGGAGCCGACGTTATCAAGCGTAAAATTTGTTTTGCCTTCGTTGGATTTTCTCAACATTTGAAGCTGAAGCAGTGCCCCATAGCTGAATTCCGTAGCACCATATTGGCTTTAAAAGCGACTTGTATATTAAAAGTTTGCAGTCTAGGCTGAGTGTTGAATTTCTACCAATCAGCCAATGTACCTGAGTTAATTTAAGTTTCATTTGTGATAGCTTAGAATCAATGTGGTGTTTCCATGTAAGTCGTCGATCAAGGTGTATACCAAGATATTTCACATGTGAATGTTGAGGAACAACTTGATTGTTAATGCGAATGGGGGAACAAATAGCTCTTCGTAAGGTAAATGTTACTTGAACACACTTTTGTTCATCTACCTTAATTCTCCATAAGTTTAACCATAGCTCCATCTGGCTAATGTGTTCCTGGAGTTTGCGGGATGCCTCATTAGGGTTTTCGTGCATACTAAGGCAGGCTGTATCGTCGGCAAATGTGGAAGTATGGATAATACTGCTCACAGGCATATCACAAGTATAAAGCAAATATAAAACTGGCCCCAGTATACTCCCCTGTGGTACACCGGATGAGATAGTTTCAGGCCTGCTCTTAAGTCTCCTTCCACAACAGTGAACTTACGGGAAATAATGTAACTTTCCAAAAGACTTAAAATGTTTATTGGTAAGTAAGTCTTCAATTTTAAAATTAGGCCTTCATGCCACACTTTATCAAATGCCTGGGAAATGTCAGTAAACAGCGTAGAACAACACTTTTTTTCTTCAAAAGTTCTTCTTATAAATTGAACCAATCTGTGAGTTTGTTCAATGGTGCTGTGCTGACTTCTAAAACCAAATTGATGGTCTGGTATGCACCCACTATTAATTAGAATTGGGGACAATTTTGTTTTGAGCAGTTTTTCGAAAAGCTTTGACATTGTTGATAGTAGACTTATTGGCCTATATGACTCAGCCTTGGTTAAATCTTTGCCCGGCTTTGGAATCATTTTAACCTTGGCAAGCTTCCAGTTGTGTGGATAATACTCCAGCCGTAAAATGGCATTAAAAATGAATAACAGGATTCTCACTGCAACACGAGGCAACTTCATCAGCATCTGGTTACTAATTCCATCAATACCCGGAGCTTTCTTCGGGTTGAGTTCGGCAATTAATTTTTGTAAATTACGCGTCTTAAACTTAATGTGTTGGGGGTAGAGCGACTACACTCGGCAAATCAGCAACACCAGTACATATGTTTGGCGTAAAAACGGATTTTAAGTGCTCAGCAAATATGTTACCTTTTTCAGTATCGCTTCTTACCCAACCTCCGGTAGATGTGCGTAGAGGTGGCTTATACTCAACGGGTGTTTTAAGCTTTCTAGCAGCGCGCCACAAGGAGTAATTAGATGCTGGTGTGACATCAAGACCTTCCAGATAATTTTTAAGAGATGCAGTTTTTTCAGATGCAAGCAACTCTTGGAGTCGTTTAGTGCACTCTTTAAATCTGATTTTATTTTGGGGTGATCTGTGCTGTTGCCATTCCCTTCTAGCTCTTCTTTTTTTCACGTACGAGACGTTCAATGTCTGAAGAATAAATTCTATTAAAACCAGTCTGCGGATGGGAGGTAGTGGCATGTTCAGCAGCCTGTTTAATATTTTTGTTAAGATTGGCAATGCTAGATTCAATATCATTGGGTGTTCTTAGCGTAATATTTTCCGTGCAATGGCTACTGAGATATTTTTTGAACCCCAGCCAATTAACACGATTGATCATCTTCACATATGGGTCAGGTAAGTTACTTCTTAATGGGCTACAAATTGTAATGATCGTTGGCGAGTGATCGGACGAGAGATCAAGAGAAGCTTGAACCTGAATTAAATCCCTAGAGATATTTTTTATGACGCCAAAATCTATAACATCCGGAATTTTTTGTATGTCAGTAGGCCAATAAGTGGGCTCGCCACTCGAAATGACATCCAAGCCCATTTTTGAAATTGTGTTGAACAATGCTCGACCTCTGGATGTAATAAGACGCGAACCCCAAAACGTATGTTTTGCATTGTAGTCGCCAGCTGCTACAAAACGAGGTCCAAGAGATTTGTAGAAATTTTCGTATTGATCTTCAGTGATTGGAAATCTGGGAGGGGAGTAAATTGATGATATCACGAAGTTTGTACCAAACTTTTCAATGCCAATATTTGTTGCTTGTAGGTGTTGTTCACAAATGTTGTCAAGAATATAGTGCTTAAGTCTTGACTTTATTAGAATCGCTGATCCACCGCATGCTCTTCCTCTAGGGTCCTTTGAATCATATAAGGTGTAGCCATAAATTTTAAAAATGCTTCTCGAAGTCAAATGAGTCTCAGAGACTAGCATTACATCAATATTTTTTTCCGTGAGGAAGTGCTCAAGTTCATTTTTATGTTGGCGAATGCCGTTTGCGTTCCAGAAACATATTTTTAACGTATTTATGGCTTGTTAATTAATACTTGAAGCAGTGTATTCTGCATTCGAAGCATTTCCTGCATCATTCTAGTCATATTTGTTGTAAAATTGTTTATAGTTTTGCACCAGATTATCAATAGTAGCTTCAAGGCGATTGAAATTAAAGCTTGAATTTGTATTTGTTGAATTATTTGCCGATGAAACATTTTGTGTGGGAATAGAACTAGCCCTAGCAGCATCTGCATACGATACACGAGAAGTAACGGGTTGGCTCATCTGCGCAGAAGTGGCGGAGGAAGCGTTTGCTGTTTGAACTGGAACTAATTTAGGTTTTTGCACCATAGCCTGCTTGGTTTAGTACAACTAGCAGTACCGTGCAATTCACCGCAGATAACACAAACTGTAGGTAATTTGCAGTAAGTTTTTGTGTGACCATATTCTTGGCAATTATGGCACTGTACGGGACCTGATCGCTTATGTGGCTCTTCAACTGTTATTTTTCGATATAAGAGGTATTTTAGGTTATAAATTGGATGTGTCTCGTTTTTTTTTTAACTTTATATCATTCAGTTCTCGTTGAACCTTCATAGTGAAAAGACATTAAAGCGGATTTTTTTTACATACATACAAACGAAACAAATATAAAAAACAACAAAATCAAAAATCATACAAAAAATATTCGTAATACATATTCACCTTGATAAATAAGCTTATTGGCTTTACTAATATTTTTTACATAGCAAGAAATAGCAAAAACAAAAAAAAAACCGTAAACACAAACAAAGTTCCCTTGAGGAATAATACTCTGTATGAGTACCTCAAAGGAAACAAATTTTGAAGTGAGTTCTAACGGCAGAAATGCTTATTTTACTGTGAGTTCTGAAACTCTTAATGAAAAAAATATAAATAATAAATCTGATGAAAATCTTTTTTTAACGGCAAAGCCAATTTTTCGTCAGTGATCAACTTCGCTTTGTCCAATGCCAACTAGTGAATCGTTAACATTACCATTGCCTAGTACTTCTTCATTTAAGTCTGCGATATCATCCGCATCAGGCTCGCCCTCATCACTAAACCAAGTTATCACTACAGATAACAGTAGCTCAAAACCCAAGGTACAAGTGGGAATGGACAGATATATAACAGTGGTAAAGCGTGGGCGAAGCCCAAATTCTTCAAAAATTTCATCTGCTCCAAAGATGTCTAGGGATAACAGCGCATCATCTACCAATCGTCAAAATCGTTTTTCATTATTGCAAGACACCGACGACAAGCCTTCTACATCATCGCAAAAGTCTTTTAAGCCACCACCTATTTATCTGAGAGAAAAAAATTCTAACGCGCTTATAAAAAAACTACTGTCGACCATTGGTGAAAATACTTTTCACATCATTCCAATTAAACGAGGTAATATTGATGAAACTAAAATCCAAATATATAATGAAAAAGATTTCCGAAAAATTGTTAGTGAATTCGAAAAAAATAAAACAAATTTTTACACATACCAACTTAAGAGTGCTAAAGGCCTACAGATAGTATTAAAGGGCATAGATTCATATGTTGAACCCGAAGAAGTAAAATGTGCACTTGTCGACCAAGGATTCAAGGTAAAAAATGTTACCAACATATTTAATAGAGGAAAGGTCCCCCAACCCCTATTTCGGGTTGAACTGGAGCCGAATGACATACAATTGAAAAAAAATGAAGCCCATCCAGTTTATAACGTAAAGTATCTCTTACATCGAAAAATCACAGTTGAAGAGCCACGTAAGCGTTCAGGTCCCGTACAGTGCCATAATTGCCAAGAATATGGCCATACGAAAACTTACTGCAAGTTACCTACAGTGTGTGTTATCTGCGGTGAATTGCATGGTACTGCTAGCTGCACTAAGCCAAAAGATCAAGCAGAAAAAAAATGTAGTAATTGTGGAGGTAATCACACAGCTAACTATAGAGGGTGCCCTGTATATTCTTTCGTTAAACAGGCTATGGGTCAAAAACCCAAGTTAACTCCAGCTCTACAAGTAAACGCGAACTCCGACACTTTTACTCAAATCAGCCAATCAGTTACTTCACGTGTATCGTATGCTGATGCTGCTAAGACTAGTTCAATTCCCACGCAAAATGTTCCACCGCCAAATAATTCAACGAATTCAGACTCAAGCTTTAACTTTAGTCGCCTTGAAGCTACTATTGAGAATCTGGTGCTAACTATAAACAACTTTACTACAAATATGACAAGTATGATGCAAGAAATGCTGCGAATGCATAATACACTGCTTCAAGCATTAGTTAATAAACCATGAACACGTTAAAAATATGTTTCTGGAACGCAAATGGCATTCGCCAACATAAAAATGAACTTGAGCACTTCCTCATGGAAAAAATATTGATATAATGTTGGTTTCTGAGACTCATTTGACCTCAAGAAGCTTATTTAAAATAAATGGTTACACTTTATATGATACAAAGGACCCGAGAGAGAGAGCATGTGGTGGATCAGCAATTCTGATTAAGTCAAGACTCAAGCACTATGTCCTTGACAACGTTAGTGAAGAATATTTGCAAGCAACGAATATTTTCGTAGAAAATTTTTGTGCGAATTTCGTGATATCATCAATTTACTCACCTCCCAGATTTTCAGTTACCG
This sequence comes from Tachina grossa, assembly GCA_949987645.1. Lineage (NCBI taxonomy): Eukaryota > Metazoa > Arthropoda > Insecta > Diptera > Tachinidae > Tachina > Tachina grossa. The sequence goes on from OX465275.1 coordinate 32,405,409, forward strand.
AAGATCAGTATGAGAAGTTCTACAAATCGCTTGGATCTTGTTTCGTGGCAGCTGGTGACTACAATGCAAAACATACGTACTGGGGATCGCGTCTTGTTACACCTAGAGGTCGAGCCTTGTTCAATACAATTTCAAAAATGGGCTTAGATGTCATTTCTAGTGGGGAGCCTACTTACTGGCCTACTAACGTAAGAAAAATTCCAGATGTTATAGATTTTGCCGTCACGAAAAATATTCATAGGGACTTAATTCATGTAGAGGCCTCTCTAGATCTGTCCTCCGATCACTCTCCAACAATAGCTACAATTTTCAACCCACTAAGGAGTCATTTAACTAACTCATATGTGAAGATGATTAATGGAATCAACTGGCTGGTATTCAAAAAATATCTTAGTAGTCACTGCGTAGAAAACATTCAGCTTAGATCATGCGATGATATTGAATTTAACATTGCCAATCTTAACGAAAATATTAAACAGGCTGCTGAACACGCCACTACCTCCTATCCGCAGACCGGCTTTAACAGAATTTATTCTACGGAAATTGAACGTCTTGTATGTGAAAAAAGGAGAGGTAGAAGAGAATGGCAACAACACAGATCAACCCTAAATAAAATCAGACTTAAAGAATATACTAAACGACTCAAAGAGCTGCTATCGTCGGAAAAAATTGCACTACTGGAAAAGTATTTAGAAGGTCTTGATGTAACATCCGCATCTAATTACTCTTTATGGCGCGCTACTAGAAATCTTAAACGACCCGTTGATCTTAAATCACCATTGCATACTGCGACCGGAGGCTGGGCAAGAAGTGATAGTGAGAAAGGTAACTTATTTTCTGAGCATTTAAAATCTGTATTCACTCCCAATTCATGTACGGGTGCTGCTGATTTACCGAGTGTAGTTTCTCTACCCCCTCGTCCCTTAAGGTTTAAGATGCGTGAAGCACAAAAAGTAATTGCTGAACTCAACCCGAAGAAAGCTCCAGGTATTGATGGCATTAGTAACAAAATGCTCATGAACTTGCCTCATATTGCAATAAGAATCCTGCTATTTATTTTTAATGCTATTTTAAGAATGCAGTATTTTCCACATAACTGGAAACTTGCCAAGATCAAAATGATTCCAAAGGCGGGCAAAGATCTTACCAAGACTGATTCATATAGGCCTATAAGCTTACTATCTACAATCTCAAAGCTTTTTGAAAAGCTGCTCATGACTAAATTGTCAAAAATTTTAACTGATAATGGGTGCATCCCGGACCATCAATTTGGCTTTAGAAGTCAGCACAGCACGATTGAACAAACGCATAGACTGGTCCAAGTTGTAAGAAGAACATTTGAAGAAAAGAAGTATTGTTCCGCTCTCTTTATTGATGTTTCTCAGGCGTTTGATAAAGTATGGCACGAAGGCCTAGTTTTAAAATTGAAGACATATCTGCCAATAAACATTCAAAAGCTTTTGGAAAGTTATATTATTGATAGGAAGTTCACTGTTATGGAAGGAGAGTTCACGAGTGTGCCCGAATCTATATCTTCTGGTGTGCCCCAGGGTAGTATTCTGGGTCCTGTCTTGTATTTAATATATACTTGTGATATGCCTGTGAGCAATAATATCCATATTTCTACTTTTGCCGATGATACAGCCTGTATGAATGTGCACGAAAACCCTTATGAGGCATCCCGCAATCTCCAGGAACATATCACTCAGCTGGAAATATGGTTGAACTTATGGAGAATTAAAGTCAATGAACAAAAGTGTGTCCATATAACGTTCACCCTAAGAAGAGATACTTGCTGCCCCATTCGAATCAACAATCAAAATATTCCTCAACATTCCCAAGTGAAATACCTTGGTATACACCTTGATCGAAGACTTACATGGAAACATCATATTGACTCTAAATTAACTCAGATGAAACTTAAGTTAACTCAAATATATTGGTTGATTGGCAGAAACTCAACACTCAGCCTAGACTGCAAACTTTTATTATACAAGTCGCTTTTGAAGCCAATATGGCGCTACGGAATTCAGTTATGGGGCACTGCTTCAGCTTCCAATGTCGAGAGAATCCAACGAAGGCAAAACAAAATTTTACGGTTAATAACATCGGCTCCATGGTACATCCAAAATTCTATTATACATCGTGATCTAAATATGCCACTAGTGACTGAAGAAATTGCAAAATACGCAGGCAAATATTTAACAAAACTCGAATCACATCCTAATCCGCTTGCTCGTAATATTTTGAACTTTACTGGACACATCCGCTTAAAAAAGAGGGACACACAGGCTCTTATACCTAACACTCCAGATGGGACTACTTGAAAATACTTCCCCCCCCCCCCCCCCTTTTTTTTTATTATCACTACTAATGTATTATTTATAACTACCACTAAGTTTATGTCCGACACTGGTCGGGCCTAATAATTTTTTTTATAGATTTAAGATTTGAATACTTATTGTTAGTTCATATATGAAGATCCAATAAATAAATACATGCATTACAAAAAAAAAAAAAAAAAAACTTTATATCATTCGGCTCCAGTTCAACACGAAATAGAGGCTGGGGGATTTTCTCCCTATTGAATATATTAGTAACATTTTTTACCTTAAACCCCTGTACGATGAGTGCATCTTTTACTTCTTCGGGATTAACATAAGAATCAATGCCCTTCAACACGATTTGCATACCTTTAGCACTCTTAACTTGGTACGTATAAAAACTTGTTTTATTTTTTTTTTCGAATTCTGTTACTATTTTGCGGAAATCTTTTTCTTCGTATATTTGAATTTTAGTTTCGTCAATGTTACCACGTTTTATTGGAATAACGTGAAATGCGTTCTCACCAATTGCCGAGACTAATTTTTTAATAAGGGAGTTAGAATTTTTTTCTCTCAAATATATTGGTGGTGGTTTGGAGGTTTTTGTCGAAGATACATCGGGTTGGTCATTATTAGCCTGCAATACTGAAAAACGATTACTACGATTAATTGATGCAGCGTCGTTATCCCTGGATATCTTGGGAAGCGATGAGATTTTTTAAGAATTTGAGCTTCGCCCACGCTTTACAACTGTAATATATCTGTCCTTTCCGACTTGAACTTTAGATTTTTGACTATTGTTATATAAAGTGATAACTTGATTAAGTGATGAACACAAGCCAGAAGCGGATGATATCGCTGACTTAATTGAAGAAGTACCAGGCAACTCAAATGTTAACAAATCACTAGTTGGCATTGGGCAAAGCGAAGTTGAACGCTTTAGAAAAATACTATCACCAGATTTTTTATTTTTATTGATTTCATTAAAAGTTTCAGAACTCACAGTAAAATAAACATTTCTGCCGTTAGAACTCACTTCAAAATTTTTTTCCTTTGAGGTACTCATACAGAGTATTATTCATCAAGGGTACTTTGTTTGTGTTTTTTTTTTTTGTTTGCGGTTTTTTTTGTTTTTGTTATTTCTACTATGTAAAAATATTAGCAAAGCAATAAAGCTTATTTATTACAGTCAGTATGTACCTATTACGAATAATATGTACTACGAATATTTTTTTTTTGTATAATGTTTCTGTTTGTTTAGAAAAATTCCGCTAATCGACTATTCACTATACAACGAGAACTGAATAAAAACTTAACTATTTAATTTATTTTTTATCTCATTGTTCCGTTATTCCTGGGGGGAGGGGGGTTCACAGTTTTGTTACGATCTGTTACTAGGGGGGAGGGGGGGTGTCAAAAATCGGGGATAACAGCGTTACGTAATATATGAACAGCCCCTAACCTGGGCGGCAAGTTCATAATGCCTGGTAGGTTGAAGTAAAGTTGTAATAATGCAACACAGCCACACAGTTACATATGTATGTACATAATTGCATAGATACCCTGCAGAAAGTGCGATTAGTGAAATTGTGGTGATTTACTAGTGACGTTGTCAGTAGTACTACTGACCAGGTTTACCCCAGCCAATGGTATCATCTATTGACATTTAACATTAGCTTGGCATTGAAAATCCACCACTAGACTGTATCACTCCTGACTAAGTAGTTCTTTTGGGACCACATGGAGACATTGGCACCAACGATTTACTAGTAAATTTTAAAGGCTCTAGTCTACAATATCGATATCTCCTCGCTCGTTGTCCATAGCAAGATTATAGTAATTTTCTAGTGACATTGTCAGTAGTGCTACTGACTAGGTGTACACCAGCCAATGTAATTGCCTATTGACATATAACATAGGGTTGTCATTGAAAATCTACCAGTAGACTTTAGCGCTATTGACAAGATAGTTCTTTTACGACCATATGGAGATATTTGAACTAAAGATACATTAGTAGATTTTAGTGACCCTCGTCTACATAGGTATATTTATTAAATATTATTGCACAGCGTAATAAAAAAGAAAAGCAAACTATTGACGCGTTCATTGACAATATCACCAGAAATACATTAGAACTGTTGTATCTAACGTATTTTTACTCGCGAATAAAAGGAAATTTGTCGACATTTTAACTAGTGCAATTGTCGCTGGAGAAAGAATATTGACATAAAGACATATGGTTCCAGGCTGACTAGGGGGTATAAATCCATAATTAAATAATGCATGAAATAGAAAAAGAACAAAATCCCTTTAATCAAGCTTATTCAATTTATTGAACTCTCGGTATTATGGCTTTCATACAATAAAAAATAAGAGAAAAAAATTATAAGATCAAGCGAAATACTACAAACACACACACACATAGAGACACACATGTTTTATTTCTTTTTTAACTACCCTGAAGAAAGTGCGAATAGTGAAATTGTGGTGATTTACTAGTGACGTTGTCAGAAGTACTACTGACCAGGTGTATCATCTATTGACATTTAACATTAGCTTGTCATTGAAAATCCAACACTAGACTGTAGCACTACTAACTAAGTAGTTCTTTTGGGACCACATGGAGACATGGCACCAAAGATTCACTAGTAAATTTTAGGGGTTCTAGTCTACAATATCGATATAGCCTCTCTCGTTGTCAATAGTAATCTTATAGTGACTTTCTAGTGACATTGTCAATAGTGCTACTGACTAGGTGTATCCTAGCCAATGTAAATGCCTATTGACACATAATATAGGGATGCCATTCAAAATCTACCAGTAGACTTTAGCACTATTGAGAAGGTAGTTATTTTATGACGATATGGAGATATTTGAACCGAAAATTCACTCGTAGATTTTAGAGACCCTCGTCTCCATATATTTATTTAATATTATTGCACAACATAATAAAAAATAAAAACAAACTATTGACGCGTCATTGACAATATCACCAAAAATACACTAGATCTGTTGTCTCCAACGTATCTACTCGCACATAAAAGGAAAGTTGTCGACATTTTAACTAGTGCAATTGTCGCTGGAGAAAGAGTATTGACATCGAGACATATGGTTCTAGGTTGACTAGAGGGTAATAAATGCTTGTGTACTAGGATTTGCACACTGATTATAATCGTAATCGAAATCGTAGATTTTAGAGACCCCCGTCTCCATATATTTATTTAACATTATTGCGCAACATAATAAAAAATAAAAACAAACTATTGATGCGTCATTGACAATATCACCAGAAATACACTAGTACTGTTGTCTCCAACGTATCTCTACTCGCGCATAAAAGGAAAGTTGTCGACATTTTAACTAGTGCAATTGTCGCTGGAGAAAGAGTATTGACATCGAGACATATGGTTCTAGGTTGACTAGAGGGTAATAAATGCTTGTGTACTAGGATTTGCACACCGATTATAATCGTAATCGAAATCGCGATTAATCGCACCTTTTAAACGTAATCGAACCCATTTATCGCTTGGTTACGATTAAAATTTTTTTCCTTTTTTAAGCAAAGAATTTTTGCCATTTGCATACCGGGCAAATTCAACTCGAAAAAATTTTAAATTAAAATTTTCAATATAAAATATATAGTACATACATATAAAGGGTGTTTTTTATTGGGGTATAGAACTTTAAGTTGGCATCACTTTTTTTAACTGGCGGCCATTTTGTCAGCTGTCAAGTGATTAATATTAAGTTTGGTTTGCCATTTCATCATGAACAGGTTGACAAAAGAACAACGCTTGCAAATCGTGCAAATTTATTTCGAAAATAATGGTTCAGTTCGCGAAGTTTACCGCAAGCTCCGTCCATTTTATGGTTCGACATAATCGTCCATCAGAGCAATTAATTCGGTTAACCATGGATCCTTTTCGCACTACGTTTACTCTATGTGATGATACGCATCCGCAGAGACGTCGAACAGTGCGCACCGAAGAAACAATTGCCGCTGTAGAGCAAAGTGTTGAAGAGGACCCGAATGAATCGATTCGCCACCGTGCACAGCAATTGGAGCCGACTAACCGACTATTTTGTTCCCGAATTGGATGGCATGAATGTGGATGAGTTGTAGTTCCAACAAGACGGCGCTACATGCCACACAGCGCACGTCACAATCGATTTATTGAAGGAAACATTCGATGAGCGCATAATTTCGCGGAATGGACCTGTCAATTGGCCACCAAGATCGTGTGATTTGACACCATTGGATTATTTTCTTTGGGGATATGTGAAGTCGCTCGTCTACGCCAACAAACCAGAAACGTTAAGGGACTTGGAAGCCAACATTCGTGGCGTTATTGCCAACATACGGCCCCATATGCTCGAAAAAGTGGTTGAAAATTGGACCTGTAGAATTGGCTTTATTCGAGCCAGCCGCGGCGGCCACATGCCCAAAATCATATTTAAACATAAATGGCATAAAATTATTCTTCCAATTAAGCCAAATTGATGGACATTAAAACGATTTTCTTGTGTTTTATTTCAATTCAAAGCTCTATACCTCTTAAAAAACACCCTATATGTATATGTATGTACATTTGGCCTAAACGTGTCTAAATGCCTGGATTGCATTGGCGCTGACACAAATTATCCCTAGACTTCAACCATACTTTTGAAAAGTTTCAAACCTTTTATATTATGCACATAATTTCACGAAACCATTTGAGAATTTGCATGAGATTTTTGTAAACTTCAATAGAAGAAGCGAGTAGGCTCAGAAACAAGAAACAATTTATATTCGATATTCACACCTACACCTTTATCAATAAAAGTATTATAAGCAAAATTATAAATAAAATCCAAATTAAGCACTTATTAAATTATTATTTTATATAAAAATGTATTCCAAATTATTCGACCTTTATATATATGTATGTACATAAATATCTTGCCTAATTCCTCTGGCCTCGAGCTTAAAGTAATTAGGCAAGATATTTATTATTTTTTTTTTACTATATTATTCCAATTTTGTTTCAAAAACGTCGTAATGTCTCAAAAATTTCATTGTGATTCATACAAATATTTTTAATTCGGTTGGCAGATAGGGAGGCAGTTTGTCTTATTTTGGAACCTCGAAAAAAAAACATAGAAATATAAAAAAAATGTATAGTTGTAAGTGGGTGTTCGCACCTAATGAATTTATATCATGATAACTGAAAAACTTCGTATGAAAAAAGGTATAAAAATATTGTTTTTTGTATAAATTTGTTCATTTAATATGATACAAAATTATATAAAAATAAATTAAGGAAATAGAAATATACTTCGTCCTAGAAAAATTTTGTTATCAAAATATTTATTTCCCACAATTTGTATTGATTTGGATACTCATAAGTTCAATTTACGAACTTCATTTTACATGTTTTACAATTTTCTCAAAATAAAAATATAATTTAATTGAAAAATTGAATTAAAAAGCAGACTCAATACAAAATATCTTTGGCTAAACCCATACAGTTCGATTAAAACTCATGACTCAATTTATTTTGGTTTTAGTAAAAATTATAATAGTATGTTTTCTTGATTAATCGCGTTTAACCGATAATCGCGATTAATCGCATATTTTGTAATCGTAATCGCGATTATGAAAATCTGCGATTATTTGCAAACCCTATTGTGTACTATGTGTGCATATGGTAATAGCAAATTTAAACGACTATAGCTCCCAAATACTAAACCGACTTCAATATACATAGATGGTGCACATCTGTGCGGAAACCTCTTTAAAACTATATAAATATTTTCAAAATCGGTGCAGTAGTACCGGCGAAAAAGGGATTACAAACAACGTATTTGCCTATTAATTATATACATACTTAGATAGATGTACGTCCGATAAAGTTACATCTTTAAGTAACAATAAGTTGTAATAAAGGCTCTAATTTTTTATATTTAATTTCATTTATTTATTCATTATGTATACCTAGCCTATGCGCCATATTCGGTCACATCATACTACTCAAAAATTAATAAAATATATTAATAATAATAATATTTAAAATATTAATAAAATTTAAATTTTATTAACTATTTTATTTATTATTTAACAAATCCTTTGACACGCGGATAAGGGCTACGCTTAATGAAATAATATCAATATAGAGATAGTGTTCCTCATTCTGTCTTTTTCCATGCTGAATTAAGATTTTGCAAAGTAAACTTTCCGTGTCAAAAAGGGGTAAAAGTAAACTTAAACAACAAGAGGGTATTAACTTAAAATTTTAAAATTTTCAGTAGAGATGAAAAACTGTTTGTGGTTTTACATTAACAATTTGATTATTTTTAACTTGAATAAAAGCTCAAATCAAAATAATAATTTTTTTATGAAAACATACGATGCATTTCCAGTTTTGTATTAACTCCATATAAGTACATAATACCTTTTTGGTGATATAAAGATAGTCACTACACTATCACAAAAATGGTATTAAATGTGGTTTTAGATATGAAAGACTAATCGGAATACGTATTGATGTTGTTAGTTGATTTCTTGCAAAAAGTGAAATTTTAAAAATTTCGAGTTAATACCCTCTTGTTGATCAAGTGCGATATGTACTTATGTTCCCAAGTTCGTCTTGTAGTACTATTTTTAAACAAAAGTCATTTGTTTTATAAGGCAGTATCATTACTTTCGATTTATACGGAGAGTACAGTGCAGTGGATCCCATTATTAGTGAGGGTGATTTTTTTAGAATAAAACATACTACCCTTTGAGAGAGCAAAACATTGTGAAAAAACGAACATCAAACTGCACTTTTTAGATGGAAATGTAGCATTTTTTATAGAAAACAAACACCATTAATTTACAAATTATTATTATTCATTGTAGCAATAATAATTACGGCCCCTATGTTCCCTGCAGGAGTTAAAAGGAAGAAATACATATACGAGTATAATATATATTGTACCAATAAATTTATTTTGTAAACTTTCTTCCTGTACTAATTTGATTTTGTAGTAAGATTTATTTTTTTTTAAGTTTTTATTTATATTTGTTGGTGGTAAAGCATTCCGTTGCAGCACAGGAAACTAACTAGACTCATGAAAAAAATATGATTGTACAAAAAATTCCAAAAATTTATTGAGAATTACTGAATAAACATACATACATACTACAAACGAAAACATTTGGAACTGTAAATTTCGAATTCTTACCGATCAAATACAAATGGCATTTGTATTCAGCAATTCAATAAAATATATGCAAAATATTTTGTTCATTCTTTTCACAATAGCAATTAAAAATTCATTCTTATAATAAGTGCGTTCGAGAACTCAAAAATTTTTACAAATTTTAACTATTTTTTACTGGATTGCGTTCGAGTACACAAAATCCAGTAAATGAGAGGGCGAATTGAGAGAGAAAAATGATAGTTCTTTTACTGAGTAAATTCAAGTTTTTACTGGACAAATTTTTGCCAGTAAAATCCAGTAGAATGAAACCATATGTTTTTAAATATTGTTACGAAAATAGCCGTTGACAGGTTTAAGCAGCATTACACAAAAATATTCCAACAGGGTTAATGTAAGTGTAAGCAAAGAATAGTCTAGAATAGTAGCCAACAACTAAATAAGCATGCATAGCTTGATGAAACGTAAACAAGCAAAAGCAACAACAACAAAAAGCGTCCGCTTATTAAGAAGATTCACATATTTACACACATGCATACATGCTAATTCAAACGAAAAGCAAAAGATAAACAACCACCGTGTATTGCTTAGTTAATGATGTACACACGTATGCATATACACATGTATGTACATAGTTACCACATGAACTTAATTAGGCAGCATATGAGATGATAATGATCGTCTAGACATTGCTTGAAACTTCTAGTGGAATTTGTCTGAAATATAAAAAGAGCTAACGCATCCAATGAGTTAGTTAGTTGCAGTTGTAAGTCAGTCGCGAACAGTTATAATTAGTTAGTGGTAATCAGAAAGTAGTGAAGTTAAGAACTCGTTAGTCAGTTGATAATTAAGTTGTGAATTAATAATAATCTGCGATACAGTGGTGAGTTGATAGTTAAGAGCAGTCTGTGCTTTACACAAGAGTTGGAGTAAAAGAGAAACTATAGGACAGTCTATAGTGACAGCAAAGTCTGTCGTGGAATTGAGATTATTGTGGAGTCTATCGTGTCGACTGGAGTAAAGGGAACAGCGCAGCGAATAGACGTGTGTTAGGGTGTAAGTAAAGCCAGTGCGTCTTTATTGGTGTATCAACTGTAAGTGTCGGCAGAGTGAGTGCCGTGTGTGACGAGCAGCAGACAAAGAGGTATTGGTGTATCAACTTTGAGTGACGGCAGAGTGAGTCTCGTAAGTGACGAGCAGCAGACAAAGAGGTGTCACGTGATTACTTGCGCAGCCAGCTAAGAGACGTGCGTAAACTACAGCGATGAAGGCGTAGTGGTAACCAGTTGTGAATATCTGTGTGTAATTTATTAGTTTAAGTTGTATTAGTGTATTTAAGCTCTTGAGTAATTTAGTATAAGTGTATTTGTAAATAAAACTTGTATCATTCTTAACCCTAATTACTACACTCGGCTCTTGTATTCATTTGCAAATCTTCGGATCTACGGAAAAGCGTTTTTATAGAGAGAAAAACGTAACAATATAAACAAACAGTAGCAAAGGGAAACAAAAGTTTTTGGTTTTTGATGAAATTTTAAAAATAACAAAAAACAAATGTATTAAGTTATGAACAATATTGCATTTATTTAAGTTTGATGCCAGAAAAATATAAGGGTATGTTTTATGTATTCCACGGGAAATTAAAACATGTGGAATTTTCATAGAATTGTTGGAAATATGTATTTATAACAACAATTTCCCAACGATGTAATTTCACATGAAATGCAGAACATAACCGATTGTTTTTAAACGTGAATAAAGTTAATAAATTTGTATAGTTAAATTTTTGTTTATACATATAGTCGGACGGTTACTGGTTCCCCGCATAGAACATTAAAAAAATTTAGTTATTGATCGATTAAATATGATTAATGTGTACATTTCTTAAATTTGTTTTCAGTTTTTCGATATCTTGAATATATTAGGATATATAAAGTTCTTTTCCCATTGTATATTTCTCTTAATAAATGCACTCATTGGAACTACTTGAAAGGAAGTGAACAATATTGTTGTGATGATTGTTATAAGCGGCAACAAACATTTTTGTCTTTTTCTGTACATCCTAATTATTCACGTCGAGGGTAAAAAGTTTAGAAACTTTAACGGCCTGACGCGCGATGTCGGCAAGTAAGCTATAGAAAGTTTCTTGTCGACATCGTGGGCCAGGCCCGTAAGTTCAAATAAAAACATGTGTATCTATTACTTTTATTATTAAAGAAAATATACTATGGTGTATTTTTATAAAACAAATGAAAAAAACATTCTTCATCAATTTTCTCAAAACCATATAATTTTTCCATGCGGCTAGCCAGTAACTACCCAGCAAAAAGATCTGATTTGTAAGCACTAACAACTGAGGGGAGTAATGTACTGTTTACTTGATCACAAAAGCTTCGAAAACTGCCTCTGAAAAGCACTAACATAAGGCAGGCTCTCTAACAAAATAGAGGCAAAAGTAAAAAAAAAAAATTTGCAAGCTAGTAACTTTTGCATCTGAGTACATAAAAACTATAGCCCAATTCACAATCTTGTGCAAATGGTCTTGCACAAGATTGTATAGTATATTGATACTCACCACTTAACAATTCTTAGAAGTTAATGTTAAAGTTAGCTATTTTATGTCAGGTGGAGACCGCGAGTAAGGGAGATAATGTTAGAGAATCACTTGGTGTTGCGCATGAATAAGGAGATTCAGCTTCCAAAAAGCCATAATTTGTTGCCTCACCAAAGTGCTTCACAGAAGCAATAATATATACTTATGTATGTTTAGTTTTGTATATTGTTTGCAGATAAAACGACTATTCCATACATGTATGTAAATACTCCAAAGAGGAGTAGGAATACGCCAAAACGCCAAATATGCGAAAAAAGGAAGTTTATGTCCTAGGGTTGGACTAAATGGTCCAAATTTGCATTACATCGGCCTAACCCCAAAACTACTCCATATTGCATTGAATGCTTGTGTGAGAACGACATGATCCATGACTGCATTACATGGACCATAATGTAACTAGTCTGTTTCATCTCGATTGGACCACGTAGTACAATGTTATATTCAGGTTTTTTTACATATACATATGTACATACTTATGTATAATTTTTTTAACGCCAAATTGTCTATCAGCTGTTGTGTATATTTTACTGGATTTTACAATTTTTCCGTTCGCGTACTTTTTTTTAGCTGCAAACTTTTTTATTGAGAGTAACTTCTTTAAATTACTCAGTATTTACTCAGTTACTGGATTTTACTGGAAAAGTACTCAAACGCACCTAATATAATAAATACTAACATTTTTGAGTATTTGAAACAAACAGCAAATTTATTCTGTAAATTATTTTATAATCTTTATCTTGCTCAATTATTTATTTAAGTTTCTCGGAGGAGCTCGTATGCAGCACTTGTAATGTACGTCGGGATATAAAAGAGGAAAAACGAATTCATCAAATTCACTACTTTATATACATTATCTTAATATTTGAAAAAGGCAAAAAAAATCCACCTAAACAATTATAAACTGGCACATAATAAAAAATAATTTTACGAAAATATTTAAAGATCAATTAACTGCCAAGGAAATAAGTATATCGTGTTATCGCAATTACATACATATGTATGTATTAAAAATTAATTGAAAGCGTGTTTATTAATGAAAGAAGTTTTAAAGCCCAGACACACTTAACGCTAATACACAATGTCAAAATTAGTTTTATTATTACTTTGTGCTGCTTATTTATTGGTGCTAAACACAATGCCTGCAAGTGCTGGTATAACTCCACATAAGCACGAAAAACATAACAGCAAGGAACGTGTTAAGGATGGCGTGTACCAGGCCAGAGATGCTCATCATCATGAAAATGGTGAACATAATGTAGAATTCGACCATGAAGCCATAATTGGTAAGAAATTAAAGTTAATTTAAAAACTGAAACATTGAATAATATTAGTTAAAGTCACACTCGTATACTCTTTTATATGTAATTAATTTTCGAGTACTTGTGATCAAATAATTCTTCTGAAACCTTACCAGTTAATCTTTGTAAAAAATTTCCTTACTTCCACAGCGTTTCCATATGCTAATACAGATAAAAATGTAAAAATAATTTTCTTTCCTACGACGGTTTTTAAACACGCAAAGTAGTAGTCTACTATAGAATTTATTTTTAATAAAAATTCGTTGCATTAAGTTGAATGAAAAATAATTTTTCATTTTAAAGAATTTTGTCATTAAAAATTAATCTAAAATCTGTAAAATTTCTTACAGGTAGTATCAAGGAAGCACAAGACTTTGATAGTCTTTCGCCCGAAGAATCAAAGAGACGTTTAACAATTTTAATACGTATGATGGATTTGAATAATGATCAATACATCGATCGTCATGAGCTGAAAGCCTGGATATTAAGGTCTTTTAAGTGAGTTGTTGTATTTATGTTTTATTAACGCTTTATTCATTTTTTCTTTAATTATTATTTTAAGTTTGCACGTCTTTATCATATGTACATATGTATGTATATGTATATCCTCTTAACTCCCACTAGAGCATAGGGCCCCAAAAATGTTTTTATCATGCTTAAATCACTTATTTACAGAGTTATAAAACTTAAATTCTTAGGTTGATAAAAGTTTGATTTTTCAGGATGATAAAAAATTCTCTGCGTTTGACATAAATCTGAAAGTTAGGTTTGGATATTATGATAACGTGTATAAAACTTTTTTCAACAATTTACAGCACAGCTAAATTGTTAAGTAATAAGTTTACCTTGTATTGTCTGCGAGTTCGGTACAAAAGTTTTGAATTTATTTTTTTGGTAGCCTCACCGAAGTCGTAAAAAAATGAGGACATAAGATTATCCATAAAAATAAAATCACGATGATTAAAGGAGATACCTGCTGGCGCCACTTAAATAAAATAGGAGCAGAGAAGGCTGTTATAAAAATAAATTTTTAAATGGCATGTTGCTTCCAATCATAAAAAATCACAAGTGCATCAACTTTATGGGCTGGCGAAGTCATTGGGTAAAGTGAATAAAGGAAAGCATTTGCTTTTTACTTAAAATTTGTGGTAAAACCTAAAATATGTATGTATGTGTTGTTGTTTTTTGTACAAAAATTTTTAAGTAAAAAGCAAATGCTTTTTTATTCACTTTACCCATTATTTCTTAAAAAAAGTAGCTCGACAATTGTGAAGCACAGTATGAGTAAGAAAGGAAATGTTAAATATCTTTTTAGCCTTTAAATAAGTTTGTTTGCATTACGTCAAGTCTCGAATAGTTTTGATTGCAATATATGTATAAAAAACTAAATACTAATCCAATATCTACATACGTATGCAAATATTTATATATCTCCCTCTCTCTTTATGCTATACTATCATGGCGCTATGGAATAAGGCCTAAGGAAATACCGCCTAAATAAAAAAATGAAATAAGGCCCAATAAAATTAAGGAATTTTTAATTGGGCTTTATTTTATTGTTTTTGCGATTTATTTTTGGTTGGGCTTTTTTTAATTTTTTGGACTTTATTTCACTTTGAGTTTGGTTTCATTGTGCTTATTTAATTAGGATTTATTTCATTTATATGGGTTTTTTTTCATAAATTTTCTCTTGCGTCTTATTTCATTTTTTTTGTGTGTGTTTTATTTCATTGCGGCTTATTTCATTTCTTATTTGGGCGTTATTTCCGTGAGCCTTATTTCATAGCGCCTACTATAATAACTGCGTTCGAGAACTCAAAATATTTTAAAATCTTGTACAATTGTTAACTGGATTGCGTTTGCGCACACATAATCCAGTAAATCAGAGGGAAAGTTGATAGGGTAAATTATAGTTCATTCTCTGAATAAATGCAAACTCTTACTGGACAAATTTTTGCCAGTAAAATCCAGTAAAACGATTGTTTTTAAATGTAAATAAAGTGAATAGATTATTATCGTGAAATTTTTGTTTGTATGTATAATTTTTTTTTGCATAGGTGGATAATATTTTGTATACATATGAATATTTTTTTATATACATACATATGTATAATTTTTTAGCACCAAAATTATTAGCAATCAGCTGGATTATACAATTTTCCCGCTGGTGTACTTATATATATGCAAACGTTTTTATTGAGAGTAATTACTTAGTTAGGGGATTTTTACTGGAAAAAGTACTCGAACAGACTTAATATAAAATAAATTTTCATCTTAAACCAAAAATTATGTAACTACATTTATTTTAAAATTTCAACAGAAAATAACATTAAATTCATTAATTAATAACAGTTTAATATTATTGTACATATCTTCGATTGGTTATTGGTTTGCTGCAGACATAATGTATTTTGAATATACTGTGCCGCAAACCAATAACCAACCGATGATATGTGTTTCGTTTACAATATCGTTATTTTTGTAATGTATAAGTTTAAGCGTCTATTCACAAACGAGGTAGGAAGTAGAAATGAATAGTTATACTTAAATATGTACATATGTATGTATATGGAATCTATGTAAAAACCATTTCTCGTATTCCATTTCATTAAAAGTTCATATTTAATAGCTTAACTAATCTCCAACTAAAATAGATGGACAAAGTTGCTGATGAAGTACACAGTACACACAAAATGCGGCGTTAGCACAACCGGTCTAATTTAATTTTTCCTGTCTTAAGGAAATCAGATAAATCTATGTACATATATGTATAAAAATTAATCTCGTTTTCTTTGTCACGGCATCACGCGTGAACGGCTGGACTGATTCACCCATTCTTTTTATTTGTTTTGTTTGTTATTGTCGGGAGAATAATAGTGCGAAAGTAAACATTTAGACCACGGATGGAAATCATGCTACAATTGTACTTTTTATGGTACATTTTTGACCTTGTTGGTACCGTGGTACTACCGCGAGTTACTTGGTACAATTTAAAAATGTCAATGTTTCACTATATAAAGGGTCCGCCATCTAACGCTTTTTTTTCAACTAGTGCTTATTTCGTGTCTGATTTGACATATAATTAGTTTTATCCTTCCGCTGAACGACCCAACTGACCATCCAATGCGTTTTCGCTTCGCTAAGTGGGCCTGCGATCGACTTGCAGAAGATGCCGATTTTGCCAAAAAAAATCATCTTTTCAGATGAAGCTCATTTTGATCTTGGCGGATATGTAAACAAGCGAAATTGTCTCATTTGGGGCACGGAAAACCCGCACGCATACATTGAAAAGCCGACGCACCCAAAACGAGTCACGGATTTTGGTCCAGAGACATAATTGGGCCATTGAGCAAATAGTGGCCGTTACAGTCAATGGCGATCGTTATCGGGCCATGTTGAACGAATTTTTGTTCACAAAAATTGAAGAGGAGGATATTGGCAACATTTGGTTTCAACAGGACGGCGCTACGTGCCACACAGCCGAAGCTTCAGTAGTTTTTTTTTATAGCATTTTCAAAAAAAAAAAAAGTTATCTGGCGGACCCTTTAGTAACATTAATTTTGCCTATGTTCTCTTTAATTTTTTTGTGTGTGTTTGTTTTATTTTAATCTCTAATATAATAGTCGAATCTACGAATGTACTTTTATGAATGTAATATTTAATGTTTTTTGTGTTAAGTTTCTGTTTTTTATTGTAAACTTCTGTATTTTTATACTAATTTTTTTAGGTTTCTGTTTTTATTAATTAATATTAAAAATTGGTGCCATCATGGTCTAAAAAGTACATTTTATTTTCATAGTTGGTACAAAATCCAAGAAGTCATTTTCCTTCCCTGATTTAGATAGCTGGGTGGAACATTACACTGTGTAACAAAAAACCATTAGTTGAAATTGCTGTTGTAAGTTTGAGTTTGTTCCACTATAAAGCGAAATCTGCTTAATGGAGAGACATATAGCATATAGTTCAGATTAAAAAAAAAAAAAAAAAAATGCAGGATACTTTAGGATGTAAAACGGGTGAAAATTTTTAAGACAGAATTAAGGCTTCATTAGTCTTTACTTTCTGTTGCTGTTCTGTGCTGTGCCGTTGTGCTTCTAAATTTGAGTACTTACTTATTCTGCAGTAACTAATCAGCTGTTTCTGACCAGAAGGGTCGCAGTTTTCCACTAAAGCGATGAGTTTTGCATTGTCCACTGTTAAGTTTCAATATAGTTTAATTTTTTTCTTTTAAAAACTATTTTTTTTTAATTCTAAAATCACAATTTATTTCAAAATATTTTTATTTAATTTATGCTGTCACTTACAATTACTTAAACATTTTTTGATTTTCATAGGTTGAACCGAACGAAACAGAAAAACTAACGACTTGTACTAGATTTCTATGAGTCAGCTGATTCGTAACAGAACAGAAAGTAAACACTAATTCTGCCTCTAGTTTTTATTTTCTGTTCTGTTACGAATCAGCTGACTCTTTTTTGTTTATAGAAATCTAATACAAGTAATTAGTTTTTCTGTTTCGTTCTGTTCTGTTTCGATTCAACTTGTGAAAATCAAAAAAATTGTTAAGTATTTGTAAGTGACAGCATAAATTAAATGAAAATATTTTGAAATAAATTGTGATTGCGCTTCTAGAATTAAAAAAAAAATTAATTTTTAAAAGAAAACCAAAACTATATTGAAACTTAACAATGGACGATGCAAAACTCATCGCTTTGTGAAAAACTCCGACCCTTCTGGTCAGAAACAGCTGATAAGTTGCTACAGAAAAAGTAAGTACTGAAATTTACAAGCAGAACGGCACCCCACAGCACAGAACAGCAACATAAAGTAAACACTAATGAAGCCTTTACTCTTTCTGTTTTTCTTAACTTGGTATAAATACAGTTTACATAGGGTCTCCACCTAACATAATATATAAGATAAGAGCGTCAAATTCAATCGCAGAGAGAATTATGTTACGTCTAGACTTCAAATTAGTGTTATGTCAATAGGTCCGTTTGTTTACTTTTCCAGTAAAATCCAGTAGTTGAGTAAATTTTGGGTAATTTGAATATTTTACTCTTAAGAATGTCTCTTGCACAAAAAAGTACGCGAACGGAAAAATTGCAAATATTTGCAGATCAATCAAAACAGCTGATAATATTGTTGTATGTTTTTGAAATCCATCAAATACATATTTTTGGTAATTGATGCATACATTTTTATAATTATAAATTTGAAGCGATATATACATAAATACATATTTCAAAATAGAAGTTGTGTGAAAGCTTTCTTGTATTTGGTTTTTAGTTTTATTTTTTCTGGGTAAATGGCATAGGAAAATACATCAATATTTGATTTCTGATACTCCGTACCCTGAATAGTGTGCAGAAATAAGTATTCACATATACATAAACCTTACATCTCTAAAAAACTAAAGTAAATACATAACACAATTAAACTGATATATTTAACGATTATTATTCTTTAATTTGTTTCATCTTGAACATAAAAATTTTTAGATTTGTTTTCTTACACTTTTACTTCAACTTTTCTTCTTTTAAGTGTTTTTATTAAAAACAAATTATACTTTGTATTTGCTTACTTTTGTTTATTTTATTGAATCATATGTTGTTGTTGTAAGAAATCCTATAACAACAATCTTATGATATGAACTGTCAAAAAACTACACGTATGTACATGAAAATAAATTAGTGTGCATGTGTGAGTGTTTATTAAAATAAATGAAAAACAATAAAGGCTCAGTTAGCCGACTGTAATGTAATGTAACTGTAACGTAGAAAACAGCTGATTGATATTTTTGTATGAAAAGAAGGTTACGTTACATTACATCTCTATAACCATTTTCATTACTTTTCACATAACAAAATCGATCAGCTGTTTCTTACTGTTGCAGTTACATTACATTACAGTCGGCTAACTGAGCCTTAAGTGTGTTCGTTTACTTTTGCAGTAAAATGCAGTAAATGAGTAGTTACTGCAAAAATTTTAAAATTTACTCTCAAAACGAGCGATAGCCAAAAAAAGTACGCGAACGAAAAATATTAAAAATTAGTAAGATTAAAGAAACAGCTGACTCTAACTCCACATATACCTGATTTACATTAAGCATTTTTTCATGAAATTTCATGAATTTTGTTGCACGCAACGTTTTCTATTTGGTAATTGCAGCGCTATAAAAAGAATGAATCTCTGATGCATTTTTGGCTACTTTTTTTTTGATACGAGCTGCTTCTCCAGGCCTCCTATTGACAAATAAAAAATTTTCATGCACCTAATTTCATGAAAAAAAAATGCTTAATGTAAATTAGGTAATAGTGTTGAAAAATATATAATCTTTGTACTATGCAACTCTTTTAATTATTGGTACTCGATACAATATTTTTATAACACGGACAATATAAGAATAAATTCTGTAATTTATTTCATGTAATATTTGTAATTAATTTCTTTTTGATTTCCTTGTTTTTTTGTTGGCTAAATTACTAAAAATTACATGACTATTAATGTTAATGTTACTGATTACTTTAAAAGCAAGTGTGATACTAAGTACCCAGATACTTTACAATTTTACAACTCTGAGTAATTAAAATAAATTGCAAAACAAAAGGTTCAATAAAATATGTTACAAAATATGTATATTAAAAGCTATTATTATTATCATTTATAAATTAATTATCTTGTTAATGACTTTCACGATTTCCATTTAAACTTTTTTCAAATTTTTACACTTTTCATTTGCTTACTTTCCATTTGTTTACATTTTGAATTATATGTTTTTATCTTACTAAAGGTGTGTTCCACAAGATTTCGTACAAGTTCGGACTAATGAGAGAAAAAAGAAAATTACTCTCTGAACATGCAAAAGTTATCCAAAATTGCTGGAACACAAAAAACCATAATTGCACATCTTGAAATAATAATGTTGCTTACTTTTTACATTAAATTTAATTTAAGTGATTTTAGTCGCTTAGAACGCATAACATTATAAAAACAAAAAATTTGCATCATTGGCAACAGCTGTAAAAAGTAAATGAAAATAAGTTCAAAAAAGTGAATTATTTAAAAGAGCATTTTTTTACATTAAAGAAATAGAGAAATATGCACAAATGTACTTAAAAATGCAACTTTGTTCAAAAACCCTCCCATTTTGCTTTTTAATAAACTTGAGTGTAAAAACTTTTTTCCTACATTTGCAAATTCTCTGATTAATCTTTCAGTTTCATATGTGAACAAAAACAAACAGCTGATTATTTAATTCTTGTCCGAACTTAAGGCTCAGTTAGCCGACTGTAATGTAATGTAACTGTAACGTAGAAAACAGCTGATCGATATTTTTATATGAAAAGTAGGTTACGTTACATTACATCTCTATAACCATTTTCATTACTTTTCACATAACAATATCGATCAGCTGTTTCCTACTGTTGCAGTTACTTTACATTACAGTCGGCTAACTGAGCCTTTACCCAGAAGAAAAAGTTCGTACTAGTTTGTACAGGAAATGAAAAAAATTACTCTAATTCTCTCTCAAAATTGCACAAAAATTGCTATCTGGAACGCTTTCGGATAACTTTGTACAAGTTCGGACTGTTTTGTTATGAATCTGGAACAGACCTTAAACTTTACTACGACAAATTTCTGCAGTAAAAATTTGCAAAACACTCAGTCAAGACCTGTCACTTTACTCTCTCAATTTGTGTTCTCATTTACTGTATTTTGGGTAAAATGCAGTAACGTTCAGTAAAAATTTGTAAAAACTTTTGAGTACGCGAACGCAATTAATGTTTTGGACAAAATTTCTGGGATTTTATATGTTTAATTTTATGTATTTAATTGAATTTATATGTTTAATTGAAAAAAGTAAAAACAAATAAATAGTTATATAAAATTAATACATGTTAACTCGATGAGAATTTGTATAAAATGAAATGTTATAAGAAAAGTAAAATTACGTTGTCCTGTTGCATGACATGAAGAGAAATATCGGCATTTTATTTTTGTTATTCTGCCGACGTTCTCTCACATATTATGTCAGGGTTAGTCGCAGTTGTAGACGCTATGTTATAGGACAATTTCAGTTTCTTTCGTAATAAATATATTTTCATTTCTAAAAAAATAGAATAGAAAAAAAATTTCAAACTTCAGCCTGACTTAAGGTACGGTCACACTTGTCAAACATTTGCTCAAAAAAGCGTAACCAATAAACACTAATGAAAAAAGTTTTGATCCAGACACTTGTTTATCATATTAAACAGTTTTGAACACAACCCAGTAAAAAAAGACACTCCAAAGAAGTCATGAAAATGTAGAGTTTGCAGTCTGGAAGTAGTTCAAATTTCGATCCGATCTAATGATTTTTACATAGGGTTGTCATTGCAAGAAGTTCTCTTTTTCGATGCCCAGTTACCGAATTAGAAGCGATTTTAAGAAAAATTTCCTTTTTTGTGTTCTATGGCAATATTTTCATCTAGGCAAAACTTTAAAAAGTTACATATTTTAACAATTCGTTTCTTTTTATACGAATTTAAACGCGAAACAGTGTTTTCATGTAAATTTAAGCAAATATCTTCTAAATTTTAAGCCAAAATTAGTTTATAAATTTCTTTCAAAAAATCGACTTTTTGAACATTTTGGTGAGTATTTACTAAAACTATGGAAAAACTACAAAGTTTTGTGTGATTAAAATAAACTTTTACTTGGTTTTCTGCTAACTATCGGCAAATTAAAAATATCGATTTTTTGGACAATGAAAATGTGGTTCTTTCAGAATGACTTCCATCTTTTTTTTACTGGGAACTAATGGAATATGTCAATATTGGCTACTCTTTAACTTGACAAACTTTTGTCTGAATTGAAAGATCTTTCATTAGCATGTAGTGGTTACGCTTTTTTGGGCAAATGTTTGACAAGTGTGACCGTAGCTTAAGAAATTATTTCTTGACTATAACTTTTCATACATTTTTCATAAATTTCACCGGGCTTTATTACATCATAGTCATATCGGGTATTTTATGTTGTGTAAAAATGTCATACAAATAATATTCACATATAAATAACATTCATTCAAAATACAATCACCTCTTAAGAGACAAAAATATGTTGAGTTTTATGAAAATGGCAAACTTTAAGCTCAGCAAAACTATAGTTTTGTTTTTAAGATTACATATTTACATTTGCATGTACCCACATACATATGTACATAGATTTGTATGCATATTCTGTTCTTAAGTTTTAATTTGTTTTATTGCTGCCTCCATCCAATGCTTGTGTTTTCTTCAAATTTCCTCATAAAAGCGTAACTATAAATTGTACTAAAAAAAAATTAAACAATACCAAAATCAGAAAAAAAATTTTCTCCAAAAATTTCTTTAGAAAACTTGCCGAAGAGGAAGCCGCTGATCGTTTCGAAGAAATTGATCAAGACAATAACGATCTGGTTACTTGGAAGGAATATCTTTTGGATGTTTACGCAATGGAAGATGAAAATGATAAAAAGGAAGTTATTGATTTCGATAGTTATGATGAAGAACAAAAAATGATCAAAGACGACAAGGAAATGTTCCAAGCAGCTGATTCCAATAACGATGGCATGTTAAGTCCTGAAGAATTTGTTTTATTCCAAAATCCTGAAGAACATCCACAAATGTTACCGGTAGTTTTAGAGCAAACTATGCGTGATAAGGATATAAACCGTGATCGTAAAATTGATTTTAAAGAATTTGTTGGCGAAACTGCTGAACATCAAGATAAGGAATGGCTGATCACTGAAAAGGAACGTTTTGATAAAGACTACGATCTGAACAGTGATGGAATATTGACTGATAATGAAGTGCTTGGTTGGATTGTGCCAAGCAATGATGTGGTGGCCAGTGATGAGGTCGATCATTTGTTTGTATCTACAGATGAGGATCATGATGACCGTTTGTCGTATTTTGAAATATTGAATAATTATGAAATATTTGTTGGCAGTGAGGCCACCGACTATGGTGATCATTTGCAAAATATAAACCATTTAGCTGATGAACTATAGAATGCTTTACATTTACGAGTATGTAAACTTTTTTTTTTTCATAAGTCCATCGATCAATGGTACATATTTATTTAATTTTTCCTTATTTTACCATAACTCTTTATTACCTCCAAATGTAGCTTCTAAGTTAAAATTACATAAATGTCTATATATATTATTTTTTAATTTAATATTTTATTTTTTCATGTATGTACTGCCAAATAATATTATGTCCAAAATACCAAACAGCGAACAAAAGTTAATAAAAAATCTCAAGTTTTATTGAACAAAAATGTGTTTATTAAATTTATCCACTTATGGTTTCTATTGAAATTTTTAATTTATCCCTGCAGGAAGTTTTTTTGTGAATTTTAATTTTTTTTTTGTGAAATTTAAATATTCGCCAAATATTTTGAGAGAATATTTTTTTTTTGTAATTTAAATTTCTTGGTGAAATTGATAAAATCGATGTATGTATATACATTAGACTGACTGGTCGCAGTATGTATGGGATATTTTTTAGAATTCTTAATATGTGCGCTGCCTAAAATATGAGGTCTTAATTGTCATAAATGCGGTCTTAATTTTTTAGCTCGTTCCGACGGTGCCTTCTGCTGCCTAGCTGGGCGTAAAGTGCACGGTGTGGAATTATAAAGTTTTAAACTATCTGTCAGATTTTATCAAATTCGTGCTTATCAATATTTCCCGCTGAAAAGTGTCTGTTAGGTAGAAGATGAAAGTAATAAAAAAAATTTATTTGAGTTCCCTGCAATTCCAAAAAACTTCGCAAAATCCCAAAAATGGGATTTTTTCAGTATTTATGCTGTATTCTTCTTATTTTTCGCCGGGCGCAGATAAGATTTTTAGAAATATTTAAAAACATATCTTGTCTTAAGGTGGCTTAATAAATTTCTTGGTTACAGCTTTGGAATTTGACAAAAAAAGGCCTTAAATTTGATATTTATAACAAAAATAGGTCTAATTCGAAACGATTTGGTTGGTTCCTTCAAAAACGAAAATTTTGAACAAATAATTTCTTTGTAATATTTCTTAAAGTATTACTTTTTGAATAAATAAAAGTATGGGGGTGGTATTTATATTATAGCGAAATAATTAACCCACTTTTTTCTGCAAAAAACGGCGAAAATCTACTTTTTGCAAAATTTTATTTTAATTGGGTATAACTTTCAACTTGATTATGATTTTGTTACCAAATTCTTTTTAGTGTTACAAAATTTTCTTCCTATTTCATAATAAGTTTCCTTTTCTAAATCGAACAAGATTTGACTTCTCTCTTAGTAGAATAACAGTGTACCAAGGTTGGTAAAAAAGCCAAAATTTTAATTTTTTCTCGAATATTTCCTAAACTATAAGCGAAAATCTATAAATGTAGCAGACGCAAAGTTTCTCACCTTCGTACAAATTCGGACATAGACCCGATTCTTTTCTCTCCATTACTTTTATAATTCAATTGACTAAATAGCACACATCTTCCATATTAGTTATTATAGTTTTATTTAAAAATTGAACATTTACACGAAATTTTAAAACAAATAATATTTTTTTTTACTTTTTTTAATTAATTACACCAAATTAAGTACAAAATATTTTGTTATATAAAATAACTTTAATCGGTTATAGCTTTACTGCCTTCTTTATAATAAAAAAATACGTTTTGTTTTATAAAAGGTTTATAAAACAAATTTTGTTTGGAAAACTGTTTTATAAATCAAAAATATTTCTTTTATAGATAAGGCCTTATTTAAAATTTTTTATATAGAAAAGCGAATTTTAAATCAAACAAAAACAATTTGCTAAGTTTAACACAAAAATAGCATTACTATCAAATGAAACAAAATATAAAATAAAATTAACAAAATTATAAAAATTATATCACAATATTGCACCAGATTGGCCTGTTTGTATTAAATATAAGTTAAATATAAAAATAAAAGGGGATTTGACTATTTACCACATATGTATGTATGTATGTATATGTATGTATATTTTTTAATTTAAAAATGACTAGATTTTTAAAATTGTTCAATATTTAAGCAATTTTTTTATATATGTACATAAGTATAATTCTCGCAAGTTTATTTATTTTTTATAAAACCAATATAATCTGTAATTGATTAGAATCAACTAATACCTGATTTACATTAAGCATTTTTTTCATGAAATTAGTTGCATGAAAATTTTTTATTTGTCAATAGGAGGCCTGGAGGAGCAACCTGTATCAAAAAAGTTGTCAAAAATACATCAGAGATTCATTCTACGCCATTTTTTATATAACATTCTATTTTATAGCGCTGCAAGTAGCAAATAGAAAAAGTTGCGTGCAACAAAATTCATGAAATTTCATGAAAAAATGCTTAATGTAAATCAGGTATAAATATACACTAGCCTAAATAAGTATGTAGTGGACCTAAGAGAACTTCAACATTAAAACGGAGAAAAATTATTTATTGAATAATTAAATAAAAAAAATATAAATAATTGGGGTATTCAAACGTTAATCATAAGGGTCATAGTGTCATAATGTTTTAAATTATTTTAATATTATTTTTTTTTTGGATTTTGTTGTTTCTTTCATACAAAAATTTTAAAACATTATGACATCATGTAACTTTACGACAACTGTTTGAATCCCCTAAATATGTATTCCTAAATTTAATTTGAAGCTTAAGAGCCAATTTCACCAACTTATTTAAATATCAATTCATATTTAAAAGTCATTTTTCCATACAAAAATTCATAAAAATCGACATTTAAATATGAATTGATATTTAAATAGAGTTGGTGAAATTGGCCCTAAACGTCCATTTGGAGTTTATGTTAAATAAACTACCTTTTTGAAAGTCATAGTTTATGTACATTACTTCCACTAATATTATCTAATACACTTTACATTTATCAAAAGGGAATTTCGTGATTCATGGGTGCTGATGAATGCGTGGTTGCACAGAAAAATGTCGGTATTTCCCTCAGCAAAAAAAGTGCCCGATTAAGAAATTATTCCTGATGTTATTTTTTGCTTTAACAACTGAGAAATACTTTTATATTTTGATTTGATAAAAACTCTAGGTGTTAATATATATTTTACTTCTGATATACGCCTGATAGATAAATAGTTTGTTATATTCTCAAAGCACATTTTTATAAACTAAAAAAATTGTTTTATGAAAAATTTTTGTTTGTTGTTACAACGTCTTTGCATTTCGATTTTGCCTAGGAAACTCATCAGTAGATTTCAACTAGAAAATTTTTTATAAATGTAAAAAAAGTTTACTTTATTTTGCTGGAAAAAGTATTTTTTAAAAAATGCCCCCTTGTACTTTTGAATATATTGTACATAAAAGCATGAGTGCAATAATGTAGTGTTTTTTTATAGAGAGCAAACTGGAATCATCCCGATTTTTGCGCTAATGTATGTAATGAACGAATTCGTTCCGGTAGATTTCGAAATTTCAGAAAATACGGTTTCGTTTAAATTAATTTGAAACTACTAAACTAAGGCGAAGGCGTACCAGTTGATCTCTCATTTCAGCAAAGATGATGATCAGCTGCTAATTCCTTTGGAGTCAAATCACGCAAAACGTGATGATTGCACTTGCCTTCAAACTTAAAGCTAGTATTCACTATCCTACATAGTCAAGCAACTTTTGAGAAAATACAACTCTGGTACGATGGAGCTTATAAGACATTTACACCTGGTGAAATCTTTATCAAAATCTATACAGTTTTTTGTTTGATATTTTATCTAGATTTCTTATCCAAAACAAAAACCATTAACTGTAATTTTTCCTAAACTACAACCAAACAACTGCAATGTAGCAAATTCACACACCTTTTTAAGTACAGATGATTACTTTTTAGTATAATTAAAAAAAACATAGTTGCATGAATCACTAAGTTCTACTAGATTTTAAGTAGATTTCGACGAAATCAAGTGACGAAATAGATTTTGTTTTGTATGGGAAATCTACTAGATTTTGCTCAAATTTAAACGCACTATTTGAAAATTTTCAAAAGACAATAACAAATCACTTTATCAGTATTTTTTCAAAAGATTCATTTCACTTCTTTAACTTGTCTACTAGCGCAATTTTTATCTAAATCGTTTCAATCGATCGACAAATAGCCAAACCTAGAGAAAATGTTATGAGAATAAATTGGTTGAGAGGAAATGACAAAAAAAAAAATAATAATAATATTAGCGCTTATATGCGTTTTCTCTCTGAAGGAGGAGAAGCAATCGGTAGAGATATTTGGATGTGTTTGCCTCTAAATAAATTGCTTCATGCTTTGCATTCGCATCGTTTCCACTAGACAATTGATTTCCTTGAATAAAAGAAAAAAAGTAATTAAAAAGAGTTAAAACTTGAAATGTCGAGTACACACTGTGGCACTTTGTGACATCGCAACAATGTGTGCTAGTGACAAAGTTTGTCATTTCCGCTATTTTTTGTTGTGTGACATTTTTTATATATAAAAAAATAATGTGAACGGCGTTGCACACATTTGGAAAATGACACCACAACATGACAACACAAGAAATGCCAGATGCGTACTCGGCTAAATACAAATAACAACTTACCTGTTCTTTCTCGTTCCCTTTGAACCTTGTTGTGAATTTATTGGGGGAAATAATTCCTAGGAGTAATTATTGACGACGCTATATTTTTAAGGTGTGTTTTCACTCCAAAAAAATTTCATTAACATTTACCATAGAAAATCAGAAAACTTTGGACGTGGGAAAATATTTTGAAAATATTTAAAAAAAAAGAGTTGCTTTTAAATACTCCCTAAAGCTCTTGTCAAATTGAATTTCTCTGCAAGTGTGATATAAATCGGTTAAATGTTAAAAGAGACGTGTTTGTCGAAAAATTCGAATAAAACAATTTTTTTTCTATTAACAACTTCTTAGCGGAAAGTTCAAGAGGTGGCCCGCAAGATCTACCGTTTTGGCATATTTTTTGAAATGTGTTCTTTTGAAAGTTAATTTAAAAAAAACGTGTATTCTTAGAAGAACTATTTTTCTAAAATAGAAGTGACAGCAAACGAGGAAAATCTCTTGGTTGATCAATATCAATCGCTGGCAAAATAAACGAACTGAAGTTGTTCCAGTGGTCTTTTGATTTATTTTATTCTACAGATTTGACACTCAATACATTTTCCTGCAGCCAAAGTGTCCAGGAGACGATAAAATAAAACAATAAATCCGTGAATATCGTCACCTAAAATCCAAGAGGCCGTAAGTACACTACTTACACTTATACCTAATTTACATTAAGCATTTTTTTCATGAAATTAGTTGCATGAAAATTTTTTATTTGTCAATAGGAGGCCTCGAGGAGCAACTTATATCAAAAAAGTTGTCAAAAATGCATCAGAGATTCAATCTACGCCCTTTTTCATATAAAATTCTCTTTTATAGCGCTGCAATTAGCAAATAGAAAAAGTTGCGTGCAACAAAATTCATGAAATTTCATGAAAAAACGCTTAATGTAAATCAGGTATTACTTTTTTTTACCGGAGAAGCAAAAAACCTTATAAATTTATTTGTTAGGTGACAAATTGAATGAAGAATAAAATCGGTATTTTTGAACATATCGTCGCTGTTTTAACTAACTGACCTAACTAACATTTTAAAAATTTAACAGGAGAGCAGCTTTTATGGTTGTTTTATACATTCATTCTCATGGCTGCGTCAAAAATCTTTTTACTTATATAGGCACAAAAGTAATGCTCACAGTTATGAAAATTGTAGACAATGTGTATTATGACTTATAAAGTTTAGTAGAGGACTCAACTCATTTTTCAAAAAAATGTCAGCTAGGTCAGTTAGTTAAAACAGCGACGATATGTATGTGAGTAAAACTTTAAGGAAATATATATTTTGATTAATCACATCATAATCAATCAAAAAATATATTTTGAATTCTGGATTTTAGGTGACGATATGTATTACTGTCGTTTAATTGACGATTTTTCGGAGACGTTCAAAATTAAATCTTCAATCAACATTTTAAGTTTGTGTTCGTTGTTTATGGATGCAAGTATATCTTCGTCGTATGATGATATTTTGTTATTAGCGGCAAGTGCAAATTTATTACATTAAACAAATACTATACAGAGTTAAATAATAATTTTTCTATCACCCAGTCGAATTTTTCTTCTATTATTATTTATAATAACAATAGGTTTGTTCATTTACTAAAAATTGTTATGAATTTGTAACAATTGTTACTGGAAAGTGTTATTAAATCAAAAAGTTTGCAAGGAGATAGCGTCAAAAGAGAGACTTAAAGTTGTTGCTAGTAAAATTTTTACTTGCAAGAATTATACAACCTCCTGTTGTGTGTTTTGTTGTCAAATTAATTATTTTAAAAATATCTGAAACAGGAAAACTGAAAAATGTGCATTTCTTAATTTATTGTTTTTCTTTCATTAAGCCACATAAATTCAATTTTATTGTCAAAGAATTTTGCTTGCTTCTCATATCTGATCAGAGATGGAAAGTCGCATTTTTGTATTTATTAATGGAATAAATTGAAAAAATTATGAAAAATGCATAAAAATATTAAATAATGCATGAAACTCTGTAAAGTATTTCATATTAAATGTCGATTTTAAAAAATTTTGCAATTTAAGGTATTATCAAACAAGAATGTCCAAGATACATCAGAAAAAATACAATTGTATCATGATTTCCATCCATGGTTCTGATATGAATACAATTTTCTTGCAAGTTTTTATAAGTAAAGAGTTCATATACTTCTCGTAACTGGGAGAGTAATTTTATAAATTTCTGCATTGCTCTCTCGTTGCTAGTTTTTACTGGGAAAGTAAATGAACAGACCTAATACAAATATTTGTAAACATTTGGTTGTTTGAGTTTTTACAAGGAAAAATTGCAAATTTTTATAAAAAGCAAAATAAACTATTTTTTCATCCGTGCATTTCACACGTCATCCTAAAGCAAATGAAATTTTTTTTGTCAATCAGATATGGAGACGATCAACTAATCACCCGCCAAATAAAAATATCAAAATGTTTTACTTACGACAACGCGTACGTGTAATCGAAAAACACGACTGCACGCACCCAACTATGTGATTGATGGTTTTACTTGATCGTCTCTTGGGCACTTAAGATTCGAGTTAATGCTTATTTTGAAGAGGCTCTTCAAACTTTACTGCTGTGATGTTGGGTAATTGTTCATTTGACTTTCGGCTCAAGCGTATGCTGTATTTTAATTCAGAAAAGTTGAGTTTTTTGGATTAAAAATTATATTTGGTCATCGCTTATCGCTGGTATGCCAAGTTGAAACGTACACTCTGCTTGTTCCAGCAATGAACTTCGTGCAAATAAAATTACATATTTTGACAAAGAAGAGTAATGGTGTGAGTGAACTTGGATTATGAAGAAACAAAATCATTTTTAAACCATTTTAAAAGATTCCCTTGTCCTAGTTTACACTATGAGGGAGAGAGAGAGAGAGACGAGGGGAAAAAGAAATGTTTCTGTTCCCCTCGTCTCCCTCTCTGTCTCTCTCTCTCTCTCTCTCTCTCTTAACAAACTAATCAGCTTAGCAATAAGACTTGCATAGTGTAAACTAGAACCTTTCAGCAGAGAAAATATATTTCTTAGCACTTTATGAAACAACATCTTAAAAAGTTTCTTCTTTCGGAGGTATTTAAAAAAAACTTCTTTAAAAGATAATTTTTGAAATAATCGGTAAGCATTTCTCAAAGTTACTTATTAAAAAACTAAATGGTTTGGTTGGAAAAAACTCTCGACAGATTCATAAATGTTTTGCTATTGGATTTCTTTGTCACTTCCTAAAATTCATAAAGCATATCATAGTTATCAACCTGCGGTAGCCGAACGTTATCATTAAAAGCTTCGCTTAAATAATTTATTATAACGGAAGGCAATTTAAGCTTAAGCAGATCCTGTCGAGACTTAATGTGTTTCATTACTTCGGCCCGACAACGATCTTGTAAGTGACCAATTTCACTGCGCGTATTTTTCAAAGTCATTTCCGATTTTGCGGCCGTTGAACAAACTATAGGATATAAAGGTTCCTTAATCTGTAAAATCGCGAAATAGTTAAACAAAATTTTAATGTTTCAGAAGTTGATCACAAAATAAACTACTCACCTTTTCTAAGCCACGAAAAGCCACTCCCAAGCATTTGCCATCCTTATAATAGGTTAAGGTACCCTCAAAGCCATCGAATAAAATACCCACCACTGTGGCTTGATTTTCTTTAAAACGATCTGTATACAATAGAGCCAAGCCCTTATGCCACAACACACCTTTGTGAGAGAGACCCCAGCCGTGTTCATTCTCACCCAGCATATTGCGAAAGGAATTAGCATGCAAACGTGATTTACGTGTTCCTATGCCAAACATTATACTGGTGCCAAAAACTCTTTGCGATACATGAAGTTCCCAATAGAAGCGGCCATTGTTTAAGGGCCTTTTGCCCTGCACACCAGCCGTTCCTTTGCTCCAGTTGGGATGGAAATGTACAGTGCGATCGTTCGGACCACTCAATACCACCTCTTTCGACCGATGCCGCCTGCTCCAAGTCCAATTCTCATCACAACCATGTTCTAGGGGTATAATCACTTTTTTATTCGTCAAACGTTTGTTTGCTGTTGTCAGGAAACTGTTACTCGTTCGTGTCGAACGTTTTCTTTGACCGGGTGATGCATTTGGCGAGGTTGTGCTGCTGCTGCTGCCACTTGAAGTCATCCTTTTTTTATTATAATTTGTAGTCTAATATTTTAAATGTTCAATATACTATTTAGCTCGTATTAGTTTCCTGTCTAAATTTTTTTTGTTGTATTTATTTCAATGTTTTGAATGTTCTTATTTGCATTTTGTGTTTTTTATTTGCTTTTCTAGCTGATGCTTTTGTATAACTAGAGCACTTTCTCAAGAGTCCTTTTTGTTGATGAGACAATTTTTTTGTTTTTGTTGGAAAAACAATTTCAAGTATTATTTGCTTGTTATATCTATCGATTACTAAGTGCGGCAATTTTTATATGTATGTATTGTTTTCTAGTCTTTGATGGAAATGGATTTGATTTGGATTGATTGCCTGTAATAAACAGTTTTGCGTTATTTCAGTTTAACTTAGAAAAAAGAATAAGAATTTTCATTAAATACTAAAAAAAATAAATAAAAACAAGATGCGATTAAGAAAAATCAAGACTCAATTAAAAAATTAATTACATATTTAATTAATTAATCATGAAAATTGTAGTATTTACTCTACCGTAAAAAAATATTACATAAACTAAAAATTTAATTGACAGTTTTTGAAAGATTCAATTAAAATTGAATTGAAATGTATTTAAAAGTTCAATTAATCAAATAATTTAAATATTTTTTAAAGAAATTTATTATTTGACATATTGGGTAGTATTAATAAAAAAAAGCTTTTTACTAAAAAAAATTGTTTTAAAACCTCAAATATGTGTTTTTTGCTTTTTTTATTCATACTACCGATTGTCATAATTCTATTATAAGCAAATAAATTTCACTTAAATACATTTTTTTTATTTTGATTTTTGTGTTTGCTAAAGTGTTTGACTAATTTAAGATACTATTAGAAATTAAATTCACCCCTATCGTGAACTGTTTTTCCTAGAAATATTTTCCCCTTTCGCCAAATTGCAATCGTGAATAATTTTTCCCCTGCAATGTGTGTGTTCTTGATTCCCCTTATCGTGAATAATATTTTTTCACATGGATTTTTTACTTTTCCCTTGGTTTTGTTCACTTTATTTTTGCAGACGAACTGAATCAATACACTGCGTAATTTCAATATTATACTTATATATTATAGGTATATATAAATAAATTATAAATAATTATTTTGAGGGCAAAATCAATAAAAAAATGTCCACGATTAATAACAATAATGCAACACCTTTTTTCATTGAACATGAATCAATCTCTTTGGTTCACATAAAGTAAATTTTATGGCTGTTGTTTACAATCAAATTTTTTGCATAGGACTTAAAATATTTAAAAACACAACTTTACACTCAATAAAATTTAATTTGAAACCCAAAATATGTTTATTTCTTATTATTAAACTTAATTTGTTTGATTTTCAATTAATTTTAAGCTTTACAAGTCTTCTTCCCGTTTTTTACATTCACTATGCATTGGTAGCGGGAGTAAACGCTCCCATGAAATTCACGATTGCAAATTTCCCTTCATGGAGAATGAAAATTTCATGGGAACAAAAATTCCACATTTTATTCGCGATACGGGTGATTGATAAAGTCTACGAGTACTTGTCTAAAAATAATTTGATTTTTGTTCTTTATTTAAGAAATTGTATGGCTTTAAAATCTCAAGAAATTCCAGTTAATAAATTTTCAGTTCCTTTTCACTCGAGTTCCTTCTGTTCCATTTTTCTTATTTATGTTCAAGTTACCACGAATTTATCTTTTTATGATCACATTAATTATTTCTACTTATCGATGGCCTCAAGTAGAAATTGAGTTTTTCAGTGATTCCAATGCATTTCACACAAATACACCTCGACACAAAAATTTATTGCAATAATGTAAAAAACAAGCACTTTTACAAGCAGTTGTACAAAAAAAGTCACATTGTGAATATTAGAGTTTTTATATTATGTTTTTAGCTTCTCCTGTAAAGTTACAATTATTTGAGTTAGGGCTTTTATACTTGAGACCAACGTTATACTCTCCGTCCTGGTAGTTAGACACGAAGTGCTTGGTGGCACCGAAAAATTCGGCATTTCCCACATCCAAAGTCTACTTCAACTTTTCTTGACTTCTTTAAGAAATCACAATAATTAATAAAATATTTCAATCTATAATAAGAATTTAAAATACTGAAATTCATCCCGCTTAAGACATTATTTTTGATTTAAAGTTGTTTATAAAATGTTTAAATTCTTACTTTTATCCTCCCTCCGCTTTATTTTATAATCTTATAATCACCCCTGTCGTGGTGAATAACAAGTGGAATTTTTCTTCCCACGAAATTTTTATTCCCCTCGAGAAAAAAAATGCTATCGTGAATATCCGGTGAAATATTTCTCCCGATGTCAGTTCTCAGTGAGAACTGAAGAAGATTTTTAAAGTTTGAAAATTAATTAAAAATCAGACAAAGTTAATATTCTAGGTGCCGTGGAAGAAATTGTTTCGTACAAAAACACTCCCCATAAAATTGACTGCATGTGAACGAACCAAAAAGTTTCATACTCTATGCGATAAGTTTTTCCAAGTAATTATTGTTAACAATCGTGAATATTATTTACTGATCTTGTTCTTAAAAATAAATATTTTTATAACTTTTAATATTTAATTGGAGGAAAATATTGATATTACGCGATGTATTAATTCAGTTCGCCTGGAAAATTTAAGTGAAAAATTCCCAATGAAAAAAATTGCTCATAATAAGGGGAATCAAAAAGGGAAGTCATTTCTAGGGAAAACTTATTTACATTTGCAATTTGGGAAAAAGGGAAAATATTTCATAGAAAAAGTATTCCCGATAGGGGGTGAATAACTTTAAAATTTAGCAACATATTCTTTAAAAATCTTTTCTATTTCTAAGAAATTCTAACATTATAGTATTTTTCGCAGAATATTTTAACTACATAAATCCCTATTTTGAAAGTGATTTTTGCTTTTTTGCAAAAAAGTTGCAAAAAGACCCATTTTCATGATAGTTAGAAGTTTAATGTATGCCAACAAAATGTTGCTTGTAATGTTCTGAAGACACTATAAATCAAAAACCTAAATATCACACGATTTTCTAAATTTTTTTTACTACACAAGGGTCCAACTTTAAATAGGACGTAAAATGAGTTTCGGGTGTAATCTTTTAAATCGAAGATAATCGTACATTCGTACATATACATATGTATCTTTTTTAATCCCCTCTATAAGAATCAGTTGTCAGAACATTGCTATTTTTTTGGTGTGTTGGACAATGTAATCAAACTCACTATTTTGAAATGTTTGCTTTTTTGAGCTCGCCATGTTTGTACGTTGTGTAATTCTCAATAGTTTTTTAACAAATTTGTGTGATGAATGATGTCTTTTTTAGATTTTTTAAAATATTGGTACAACTCTTCTAATGAGTTGCTTTAGCAGCAACGAAATGCATCTAGACAAGCTTAACTAACAGCACACATAAATTCTTTTTAAGCACATTGTGAATATTTGTGTGCATGCACTTATAATAAACTTGAATTTAGTTATTTGAATTTTTATGAAATATCCAACTGCAAGAACAACACCAAAACGCACTTTTTAAATCTGTAAGCTGTCGCTGAAAATCCATAAAGTTGGTTTATGTGACGCTTGCAACCGACACTAAGTTCTGATTCGAACATAAAACCGATAATGTGTATTGGAATTCCTAGTCTTTTTTCAAAATAAATTTATTCGTTATTAGTCGAAAATTTTTTTAATACTTGTTGCCTTGAAAAACGATAACCAAATAGTTTGTTTTAGCAGAGTTTATGGCAAACATATGATGTTTTAATATCAAACTTTTGGAGTGCATTAACTTACTGAACTTCGTTGGTTGCGTTTGTTGCTTCTTTCACAGATAAGATGTTGACAAAGTCGAATATTCACATGATACGAAAGTTTTAAATAATTTTGTTGTGCTTGGAACTGGTGATGAGCGTGAACTTTCGGGAGCTTCACAGCATGTTCCAAAACTATATGTGGTTTCTGCAAAAGAAATCGACGAAGGAGAAGGCAATTCTATATCCACATAATCGTGTGAGGAGTTAGACGTAACTACTGATGCTAAGTCTGATTGCAGTTGCTGCTCTATATGTTCACTATTCTCTTTATTTTCTAAGGTAGACGATGTGTTTATAGAAATTGTTTGATAACCTGAATCATTGATGAAATATGATGAATTTTCGCTATGAGGCTGATAGGTGGTAGAAGGCGATGACGGCGGGTAGTTTTTTGTGTGGGTGGTGTGCTCATATAAAACTCTTGAGGCTTTTGACGATTTGAGCTGTTGTTGCTGTTGGATATTGCGTTTCAGTTCTCGTTTTATTTGACGTAATTGCCGATATTCCTTAGAGCGATTCGCACCGGCCACTATACCGGATAATGGACACCAGAATTTCTGTTGTCGCTGCTGTTTTTGCACATGCAATTCCTGCAAATGAAAATGATGACGACAATAGCCTTGTGGTGTATTGGCACAAAAACGGCAGATATCACTTTCTGGCAAAGAGTTTGACAGTGGCGATGTTGAGGAGTTTGTCACGTAACGTCTTTTCTTTGATTTCTTTACTTGGCGATACTCTTCTATTTGGAATTTCGATCCTTTAGCCTCAGCAGCTTCCTTTAGTAGACGTACATTTTTCGGATTGATCCATCGGTCGTGTATGTGCAAAACTAAACGTTGACAATAAAGACAGATTGATTTGAAAAATAATAACAGCACGATAATCATTCAGATGTTATTATTAATCTTTTATTTTGATGTAGATGGATGGTGTCAGCAATTTTATAAGTTTTTTTTAGTATTGACGTTTTTCTTTATTTTTTTTTTTTTGTGGAGTGTCCAATTAGTTGTACTCGTATTTTCTAAGGGTTGCTTTCTAACTGCTGCTACTTCTTCTTTTCGTTTTTTCCCTTTACATATTTCTTATTTTATGTGTGTGTGTATGTATGTTTTCGTGGATTCACATTCCAATCAGATTTTTATTTCCTATTCGAAATTTCTTAATTTATTTAATTACAGCTTTATAAAAACAATTAAAGTTTTAAATTGTTTAAACTAAAATTTTATTGAAGAAACACAATTTTTTTTTTAATTATTCCGTAATGTTTTTCAAACGCCTTAAAAACACGTCTGCTTTTCTCTATTCCAATTTGGTTTCTGCCGAGACGAAGGGCAAACACCTAATTTACCCATTTAGTGTTTGTTGTACGTGTTTTATATTTGAGCAGCCCATATCAATCCACCCTTATTATTATCGTTGTCTACTGAAACTACAACTACAATAACAATTGATGTGTAATCGTTATCGTCAGCGTTACCGTTAAAAAATTTTAAAAAGGGGCACAAAAAGGAGATTTCTAAGAAAAAAAAGGGACAACTTTAAAGAAATAAACATATTTATTAAGCTTTTTTTTATTAAAAACAAACAATAAAAACAAATTTCTCATGTATAAAAAGTACACAAACATTCGTTTCATGAGAACGTTTATTCGCACGTTTTATTTGCAAGTAAAAATTTTAGGTTTTACTTTCTGTTCTGTTACGAATCAGCTGACTAGGACTAAGAGGGGGAGTGCCAAGGGGCGATTTCTGTCTCTTCGAAACTATAAAAGCTATTTTTATGAAATTAAAAATACAGAAACAATTGCTTCTAAAAGGGCATACACGCTTTATATCGTCATATAAATTCAAAAAAGTCGTAAGTCACATTCAAGCTATTTTACAGAAGAAGCTATACACATTATAAATTTTAGGCCCTTATTATGAGTTGCATTCGATTTTCGATCTTCGCTGGCTATCGAACATCGAAAATTTAACGTTTAATTCATATTATGAGCATCGAAAATTTCGTTGACCAACGAATTTTCTATCGAACATAATTTAGCTTTCGATGAAAAAAATTCTTTATAAACGACTGTTTTTAATTTTTTAGGTATAGTTGTTGAAAATTTTATAAATCACTAAGTGATATTCATAATAAGGATATTTTTTGTTGAATGCTCGTCATAATGCCAAATGAAAATTCGTTCGATCAGTACTTTCGACTACAGTCGAAGATCGAAAGTTGCTCATAATAAGAGCCTTTGTGTATTTACTCCTCAGAAGTCTTTTTACTTTCATTAATAACTTCGAAATTTTTGAGTATAAAAATATTATGGATAGATAGATTTTATTTAATTACACTATAATCAATCAAAAAGTCGATTTTGAAATTTTTGTAAGTCACCCTATTTTTGAATTTATATGACGATAGGGCGATGCGACCGCATTTGGTAAAAAAAATATTCTTTTCTATCAGGACAATGCAAGGTTAACATCACAATTCATCAATTGGGCTTCGAATTACTTCCATACCTCATCCACCCCCAGTCGCGGGAAGTAGCACCATAGACGTATAAAGGCCATTTTTCGGGGTGCATTGCACCCTTGAATTATTAAAATTTTCATGTAATTATTTATTTTAATATTACTCATGAATGTCATTAATATGCCCCCCTGAAAAAAATTTCTAGCTACGCCAAGGTGTTACCTTCTTTAGGAAAGGGATTTTGATCAGTGATGGGAAATGAGATTTACATTTCGGTATATAAAAAAAAAATTTTATACTTTTTTGATCCCGAGAGTACCAAAAATTATTCAGTGCTATCATGAATAAAATTCCGCGTGAAATTTTTCACGGGAACCAATTCCAACTAATAGCAAATAATAGGGAAAACAAAAAATTCTAATTGGAAAAGGGAGAAATTTCACGCGGAATTTTATTCATGATAGCCTTGATTATTTTTTTAATTTAAAATTTATTAACAAAAAATGGTAAAAAAAATTCATTTACGATGAAATAAAAAAGGACACAAAGTATATACATATGCAGGTACAAATGTGAAATTTTTTTAGACTTCAATAAATCTTTGGCCTGGATAAGACTTGATACGGTTTGGAACATAAAATCGGTTCCTTGTTTTATTTTCATGAGATTTTGGCAAGAGAAAATCCTTTCGACATTTGTAGATGAGTGAGGTATGGACAAAATTCCGTAAGCTTCATCTAATGCGTTTTTAGTTTAAGCCACTGTAGATACATGTATATTTTCTATTGTTAATGGTTTCATATCAGCCAGTGCTTTATACAAGTATTTGTTGTTAATACCTTCAAAATTTTTCTTTAAACTGATTTCAAACAGTGGTTTCAACATGATCAACTTATGTGCCACAGAAAATATTATTGGTTTTCGTTTATATTGAATTGTGAAAGAGTACACTTTACTAAAATAGCTTTACTAATAACGTTTCGTACCATTTGCCGAAAAAGAAATTTATTTCTTGGCAAAAATATATGCATACGCGTGTCTTTTGACTGCATTTCTAAGTTGACCGTGAGAGTATCAAATGTGTTGGGGGAGTACTTTTTAATATTAAATAGTATCAAAAAAGTACGATCGTACCAACTTTCTCATCACTGATTTTGATAGAGAAGACAGGTGGTGAAGGAAGAGAGAGATAGATAGAGAGAGAGAGAGAGAGAGAAAAGCTTCACTGTTTTATAACTCTGCTTTTTTGCTTTTTTAAGGCAAAATTCAACGCTTTGCGTGACGTTTCTAACTTTGGGAAAAAAGCATGACGCAAAATGTGTATGACACAATGAATGCTTTGATAACACTCACTGTTTGTTTCACTGCTTGGTTTTATGCATAAAACACAGCACCATTCGATTACTCTGCTGCCACTAAATCGTTTTTCATGTAAATTTACCGAAATTTTAATAAAAATTTTATATTTACATGCGAGTTTGTTCAAACAAATTAAGAAAAGTATACCAACCGATTGTCAAAGTACACAAAAAGTTGAGAGTTGCCTAACTTTTCGCTTCGCTTTACGTTAAAAGTACTTTATGTGACATGTTTCATATAAGCATGTATTTTCATCTTATATGTGAAGCAAAAGTTTTATCTGACATGGCCTTTAATAAGGCAGTGTTGCAGCGCCTCTTATTATTAAAATTATTTTATTTATTACCTCAATTTATTGTTTTTATTTACTTAAAAAAGTGCCCGATTTGCTTTAAAAAAGTTATATATAAATACCTTCTTCTTTTTGCTAAAGTTCATGATTTTTTGCATTCGATTTCGGTTAGCCACTTACTAGCCATTTTTTGTTTACATTTAGCCATTTTAGTGAAGGAATTCTGGCATCACTGATCCGGCATGACATGCATGTACATTACCCACTCGACCACAGGGGTTCATGTAAAAAGCCACATGCGTATGTGGCGATGACATTACGGGAATTTTCAGCATGTTGGTTGCATTTTTTTAAATTACTAGTAGTGGCCACATGCAGTAAAACTTTTATTCTAAAATGCACATGTAGCCGAATTGAACACATTTTCTGAGGCAGCATATCTGTAAGCATGTAACCATCTACATGTACATGTGTTACTAGTACACGGCATGTAGCAAATGTAGCTTTGTTATGACGTCAGAGCCACATGCGCATGTGGCTTTTTACATGCTGTGTACTGCATGCTTAAGTATAGTTGCGGGACTGGCTGCAGAGTGATTTGGCAGACTATTGATATTGACTCGTCGGCGAACACCTTCAGACTGAACAGATGTCCCAGCGGAGTCTTCCTTATATACTAAAAAAAAAATATTCGTAATACATATTACACTCGAAATATTCGTAATACATATTACACGCGTAATATTCGTAATAGTAGACTATTGAATATTGGATATTATATATTTCTGAATCTAACAGTGGCCTTCTCCTTTCTATTTATATCTAAAAAAATATTTATTTTCTAGCCAAAACTGCAGAGCGATGCTTTGAAAAAGACTTTAGCTGAAGGTCCATACCATCTCTTCAATGCGTAGTTGCGTTTTATGTATGTGCCAAAAAGTAGAATCAAGGTAATTGTATGTGGCGAGTTACAGAACAAACGTGTAGACGCATAGGATGGATAAAGTAGGTTTACTTTCTACTTTTGTATCCGTCACATGCATCATGCTCTCTTTTATAGCCAAATGTTCGTGTGGTGAATTTAAATTTTCTCTCTTTTTGCATTAAAACAACAAAAATACTTGCGCATAATGCATTAAACACATTCACCGCATAAATAAAATCCTCACAAAAACATAAATGTGAAAAAAGGCCAAGTTCCTATCAAAAATTTCGGCCATTAAAAGTAGTGAGATATAAATTTTGACCAAGTTCTTGTTTGGCACAATACCTAGCCCAGAAATATGCTATGCGTTATATAAATTTGTAATCGTAGGGGTGTCATATAATTTCTAGATAATCTGCTAACATGACAACATTTTTACCGATATTACGAAATGAACAAATATACATTATTCTCTCCTTTTTTAGAAAGGTAAAAATATTGCCAAGTAAGCAGATTATCTAGAAATTATATGACATCATTTCCTTTCCAAATTTATATAATTTATATCATATTTCAGTGTGAGAAAT
Organism: Tachina grossa; assembly: GCA_949987645.1. Taxonomy (NCBI): domain Eukaryota; kingdom Metazoa; phylum Arthropoda; class Insecta; order Diptera; family Tachinidae; genus Tachina; species Tachina grossa. Next base: position 32,447,078 of record OX465275.1, read on the forward strand.
TGTGGCAAACAAGAACTTGGTCAAAATTTATATCTCACTACTTTTAATGCCCGAAATTTTTGATAGGAACTTGGCCTTTTTTCACATTTATGTTTTTGTGAGGATCTGACTACTTTTTGAAAAATTTTCTATGATAACACTTCTTAAACTTAAAATTTCTAGTGTGTTTTATTTCTATTCATGATCAATGTTCCAGTTGAAAATGGCAGAGTTACATAAAATAATGGGTAAGAGCGTCATGGGTGTTGGATTGTAGACTTTAAAAATGCACTATTGTGTCATTAAAACATGTCACCAGTGTGTACGCAATTTAGTAAGAGTCGTCTGGAAAGAAACATGTAAAGTACAGCGTAAATTTTAGTGGACGTGGCCCCGCCAATTTTATTAATATATGTAAATATTAATGTCTCCTTAGCCGAATTACATAAATCAAAAGGATATGCCCAATGTGCATGCAAAGTTTCAATAGGGTAGCTGGTGCTTTAATTTTTGGATTTTCCAATTGAGTAAATCAATTAGAACTATTTGTTTACAAAATGTCAGCTCTCTACAGTATAATATTATGTAACATTTTTATGGGCCTGGCCCCGCCGACTTATATCTGTTAGTGCTTATGGTTCATGTAAAGTTTTGTAGGAAAAAGCTAATGAGAAATACATGAGTAATATACTAAAAACTGCTAAGCCGAAATACATGATAAAAAAAGCTAAGATTTGTGTGTGTAGTCACGGCTATTTTTCTAAACAAGAAATTTTTACTTTGGATACGTGCAATGTGTATGAAAAGTTTCAATAAACTTGAACTTAATTTTAAGTTTACAGTGCTTGTTCCCAACCCCTGATTGAAACTTCTGGTTTCTTAGATTTTTCTTAATGATCTCTGATTTAGATTAATTTGTGTACCAAATTTCAGCTCTCTAGTGCGAATTGGAGTTTTAGCGGATAAAACTTCTTGCTTTTAAAATTTTCCCATTGGCTTACTCATCTACACTTGCTTGTGTATAAAATTTCAGCTCTCTAGTACGAATTGGAGTTTTAACGGTGTGGCCCCGCATACCGGATAAAATTTCTTGGTTTTAAGATTTTTCCATTGGCTTACTCATCTACACTTACTTGTTTATAAAATTTCAGCTCTCTAGCGCGAATATTCTAGATCGAAGGCTAACATTTTATGGGAGGGATCACGCCACTTTTTAAGGTGATAGTTTAAAGTATTTTCTACGTGCAACGTATATGCAACGTATATCCTTATTTATATAACTTATTAAAGCTTTATAAATTTGTTTTAAGATAAATTTTTATACAAAATTTTTCTTAAAAAGTCTTTATAAAGCCTTAATAAGTTTTATAAATAAGGCTGTAAGTTTTTAGTTTCAAACAATATTAGCGTGGCCCCGCCCATTCTGGCAAAATTTTTTGAATTTTCAGATTTTTCTAGTTGGTTTCTTACTACTATTAATTTTTATGGGCGTAACCCCCCCACTTTTCCAAACTCTAGTTTTTTTTCGGCCAGTGCTTATTATTCGTGTCAAGTTTCGCTGCAAAGGGATAATAGTACATACATATATAGTATATCTAAATATCCTGAGCCGTAGTACACGAAAATGAGGTTTAAATTGAATGGGTGTGTCAACGCCCACTTTTTTTTATAAAAAGTTTATAGCCTTCCATTATCGCAGTATATGTATATGCCAAATTTCAATACAATAGCTTCCATTAAGCGCCTTAGATTTGCTTTCTTAATTCTGACCCTTGTGGGCGTAGCCCCGCCCTCCTGGCTAAAATTTCCCGGTTTTCAGATCTTTTTAGTTGATTTCTCACCTAGACCTAGTTCTGTATCGAATTTCAGCTAACTAGAACAAGCTTTAATTTTTATGGGCGTAGCACCGCCCACCTGGCTAAAATTTCTGGGTTTTCAGATTTTTCTGGTTCATTGCTCACCTAGATCTACTCGTATACCAAATTTTAGCTCTCTAGCTATAGCGGAAGTGCTTCATCAATTTGATGAGTGATCAGTGAGACAGTGAGTATGTCTTAAAATATGAACTTTTTGCAGCTCCATATCTCCGGAACAAAGCGGAGGAACAAAGTTATGAGGGGGTTAAAAACAGCTCGAATGGCTTCCTGTAAATATACATACTGCGTGCATTGGCCGGAACTTGGCCTGGCGCACTGCCGTGCGCCTAGATAAAAATTGTGATTGTGCTTTTAAAATTTAAAAAATTTAGTTTTTATCAGAAAAACATAAAATTATATTGAATTATAAAATGGACGAACTCATCACTTTAGTGGAAAAATGTGGCCGTTCTGCTCAGAAACAGGTGATAAGTTATTACATAAAAAGTAAATATTAAAATATTAAACGGCACAGCACAGAACATCAACAGAAAGTAAAGAATAATGAAGCATTTACTAACTCACGTGAACAATTGCTGATTACTGGGTATGAGATGTATGTATACAAAAAAAAAAAAACATTTAATTTTACAATTGCTTATTTGACGACTGTGAATGTATTTCTATAATATCGGCTAGTTAAGTATTTGCAAATACAGTTTTTATTTAGAAATAAGACGAGTATAAACGTAGTATAGATAGCTACTAAATATAAAAAAAATTCATAAAATCTATGATAATAATGACACACTGGTCAAAATGTGGCATTTGATATTGATCGAAATTCCAATAGAAAATAAATGGAAATTTCGTTCGATTTTGAATGCCGCAATTTGCCCCAGTTATTAAGATTTACAAAAAATTAAAAAATACATTAATACATTTTTTGGAATCTTTTGGGGCATATCACTTATTTACTTAAAAAAGTTTTGATAAAATAATTTAAACTTCGATTCTGAAGAGGATAATATATTTATGGTATTCTTTTTATGCATCATGCATACTAATTAAATACCTTAAATGTCAATTCTTTTGAAATTGTACATCTGTATTATTAATAAGTTCTTCACTTGCAATCCATTCTTTCAAATCGTTTTGAAATAAATTTAAAGCAGACAGCATGGACAGACAAGTGTCTACTTTTAGTTGATTTGAAAATTTTTTAGCAACGCTAATTTATTTTTACGCTTTATGCTTTTTTTTTGGAAAATTTTTTTATAAAGACGAAACAAGGTGTAACTCTCCGACTTTGCAACTGCTGAATCTGGGTATATTTTTGCGTTTAATTTGGCCAATTTGTCCATTGACTTAAACGAGTAGTTGCAACTTATCATCAGCAATAGTCACTTTCCTCCGAAAACAAGTATTTTTTTTTAGTAAAAACTCGGATATTTTTAGGTCATTTGCTTTTGGAAATTGGCCACATGTTTGGCTGTTTTAGTTTTCTAAAATCGTGCGATTTTAAATCGATTGGTTTACAGAACAGCCTTTTAAAAATATGTACTCTAATTAAATTTGGCTTTCACAATATCTGTCGAAAATACAGTTGGAATTATGAAGTATGAGTGTGCAATTGTACACGTATATTTAAAAATCTTACACAAATTAATATATTTATACCATATATTTATTATTATGTTTTTATATGAAGTTTGACATATGGGCTATTCCAGAGAATGTCACGTACGATGTCACGTACGCTGACCAATCCATTAAGCTTGTATTTTAGATCAATGCGGTTAGAATTTTCTTTATATTTTATCAAAGGTAGGGCTACTTACGCTCCTCAAAAGTACATAAAAAAATAGAGAAAAATTTAAATTTGCTCTGAAATACAAGCTTAATTGATTGGTCAACGTACGTGACATCGTACGTGACATCCTGTGGAATAGCCCATATAGGAAATAAAATCTTGTTTAATGTGGTAGAATCTGTACGAATCTGCGTAAATTTATTGTCATAATAAAAATGAAAGTTGATTTTGAACAAAAATGGGCAAAAAGGGCACAAAATAATGCAAATGATACTAAAAGGGGATTTAAAAGTAAGGGGCATAAAAAGTGGCAAGGCAGTTGAAAAAGGGGAAAAATGCGACTTTAGTCGCACAACGGTAACGCTGGTTATCGTGCTAAATTTTCACCCCCATTTATTTATTTCTTTCGCTGTTTCAGTATATTCCTTCTTTCATATTTTCATGCTTTATCTTATTTTACTGTTATTATCATTTACAACCGGCTTTTGCTTTTTTTGTTTTCCACTCAACTCCCCATTGAAATTGTAAATATACCAAAAATGTAACGGTTTTTACATTGATGCCATATTTTTTGAAATGAGAGAAACGTTTGAAAAATTTAATATTTGTGCAACACATGCATCTTCTTAACAAATTTTTAATACATACACACAAAAAAATAATGACCAATCTGAAGTGGTTGCTTTATAGTTACTGTTGTTGCGATTTAGATGAAAAAGCAAAAGCAATTTTTGTTAGTTAATCTAAAAAATTTTAGTGAAGATACATTTTAATATCTATGAACATCTATGAACATGAACCTTGATCGTTTTGTCATACAAGCTGTTACAGAAATTACAAACCGCGCTAACTAACATTTTGAAAATTTTACAGCACACAAGCGGTTTCCACGCTTCGTCGTTTTTTATCGCTTTTAAATTTAATACGCTTTGTGGCAAAGCGTCAACGTCTTTTTAGGGTTCCGTATACCAAAGGTGAAAAGGAACCCTATTGTTTTCGCTATGCTGTCCATCTGTCCGTCGTCTGTCTGTACGTCACAGGCTATTTTCTCAGGAACCGTAAGAGCTACGGACCTGAAATTTGGACAGACAGGCCGCTACAATAACAAATTAAAGGGTGCTCTAAAACGAGCAACGAAAAATTTTAAAATCCCATGTAATGTACATACAATTATATGTATGTGTAGAGATACTTGAAATTTGTAAAGTTAGTGTATTTTTATACAGACTACAACAATTAACACTACAATTTAAACAAATTTAAATTAAAGGGTGTTCTATCAGTTAATGTAATTTTGCCTATGTAATTTTGACAACTTGCTGTGTCTTGGAAACCGTAAGGGCAAACTATTGCAATTTTCAAAAACGGTAAAACTAGAAAATTCAAAAATTATAAAATCTCAGTTCTTGTGGTACCTTCATAGCGAACAGTCGATTAGCGGAATTTTTCTTACAAAAAATTAAACAAACAAAAAATATTCGTAGTACATATTATTCGTAATAGGTACATACTGTCTTTAATAAATAAGCTTTATGCTTTGCTAATATTTTTACATAGTAAAAATAACAAAAACAAAAAAAACCGCAAACAAAAAAAATTAAACAAAGTGATATTGAGGAATACTATATATATGTGTACCTCTAAACAAATAAACAATCATAAATAACAAAAACAAAAAAAGACCGCAAACAAAAAAAAAAAAAACACAAACGAATATCCCTTGAGGAATTCTTTGTATGAGTGCCTCAAATACAAAAAAAATTGAAGTGAGTTCTAACGGCAGAAATGCTTATTTTACTGTGAGTTCTGAAACTCTTAATGGAAAAAATATAAATAATAAATCTGATGAAAGTCTTTTTTTAACGTCAAAGCCAATTTTTCGTCAGCGATCAACTTCGCTTTGTCCAATGCCAAATAGTAATGATGCATTAACATTACAGTTGCCCAGTACTTCTTCATATAAGCCAGTAATATCATCCCCTTCAGGCTCGTGTTCATCACTTAACAAAGTTATCACTACAGATAACAGCGGCTCGAAACTCAAGGTACAAGTCGGAATGGACAGATATATAACCGTGGTAAAGCGTGGGCGAAGCCCGAATTCTTCAAAAATTTCATCTGCTCCAAAAATGTCTAGGGATAACAGCGCAGCCTCAACTAATCGCCAAAACCGCTTCGAAATTTTGCAAGATGACAACGACAAACCCGAGGTAGCCTCGAATAAAATATCCAAGCCGCCACCAATATATTTGAGACAAAAAAATTCAAATGCCCTTATTAAAAAATTAATTTCGGTCATTGGTGAGAATAAATTTCACGTTGTTCCAATAAAACGTGGCAACATCGATGAAACTAAAGTCCAAATTTATGACGAAAAAGATTTCCGCAAAATGGTTGCTGAATTTGAAAAAAATAAAACAAGCTTCTACACATACCAGCTTAAGAGCGCTAAAGGCATGCAGATCGTATTGAAGGGTATAGATTCTTATGTTGTTCCCGAAGAAATAAAAGATGCACTCGTCCTCCAGGGGTTTAAGGTAAAAAATGTGTCCAATATAATAAATAGAGAGAAGATTCCTCAACCCCTATTTCGTGTTGAACTTGAGCCTAATGATATAAAATTGAAAAAAAATGAAACGCATCCAATTTATAATTTGAAATACCTCTTGTACCGAAAAATCACAGTTGAAGAGCCACATAAGCGTTCAGGTCCTGTACAGTGCCATAATTGCCAAGAATATGGCCATACAAAAACATACTGCAATTTACCCTCTGTTTGTGTTGTGTGCGGCGAATTACACGGCACTGCTAGTTGCAATAAGCCAAAAGATCAAAGTGATAAAAAATGCAGTAATTGTGGAGGTAATCACACCGCTAACTACAGAGGTTGTCCTGTGTACTCTTTCGTAAAGAAGACTATAGTGCAAAAACCTAAATTAGCTCCAGCTCAATCAGCAAACGCTTACTCTGCCACTTTTGCGCAAATGAGCCAACCAGTTACTTCCCGTGTATCGTATGCAGATGCTGCTAAGACAAATTCAATTCCCACACAAAATGTTTCCTCGCCAAATAATTCAAAAAATACTGACGCAAGCTTTAATTTTAATCGCCTTGAAGCTACTATTGAAAATCTGGTGCAAACTATAAACAATTTTACAACAAATATGACTAGCATGATGCAAGAAATGCTGCGAATGCAGAATACTCTGCTTCAAGCATTAATTAATAAGCCATGAACACGTTAACAATATGTTTCTGGAACGCAAACGGCATTCGCCAACATAAAAATGAACTTGAGCACTTCCTCATGGAAAAAAATATTGATGTAATGTTAGTATCTGAGACTCATTTGACTTCGAGAAGTCTTTTTAAAATTTATGGCTACACTATATATGATACAAAGGACCCTAGAGGAAGGGCTTGCGGTGGATCAGCAATTCTAATAAAGTCAAGACTCAAGCACTATGTTCTTGATAACATTTGTGAAGAACACCTACAAGCAACAAATATTGGCATTGAAAGTTTTTGTACAAATTTTGTTATATCATCAATTTACTCCCCTCCCAGATTTTCAATCACTGAGAATCAATATGAGGATTTCTACAAATCTCTTGGACCTTGTTTTGTAGCAGCTGGCGACTACAATGCTAAGCATACGTTCTGGGGTTCGCGTCTTATTACCCCCAGAGGTCGAGCATTGTTCAACACTATTTCAAAAATGGGCTTGGATGTCATTTCGAGTGGGGAGCCCACTTACTGGCCTACTGACATACAAAAAATTCCGGATGTTATAGATTTTGGCGTCATAAAAAATATCTCTAGGGATTTAATTCAAGTTCAAGCTTCTATTGATCTTTCGTCCGATCACTCTCCGACGATCATTACAATTTGTAGTCCATTAAGAAGTAACTTACCTGACCCATATGTGAAGATGATCAATCGTGTTAATTGGCTGGGGTTCAAAAAATATCTCAGTAGTCATTGTACGGAAAACATTACGCTTAGAACATCCGATGATATTGAATCTAACATTGCCAATCTCAGCGAGAATATTAAACAGGCTGCTGAACATGCCACTAACTCCCATCCGCAGACTGGGTTTAATAAAATTTATTCTACAGACATTGAACGTCTCGTACGTGAAAAAAGAAGAGCTAGAAGGGAATGGCAACAGCACAGATCACCACAAAATAAAATCAGATTTAAAGAGTGCACTAAACGACTCCAAGAGTTGCTTGCATCTGAAAAAACTGCATCTCTTAAAAATTATCTGGAAGGTCTTGATGTCACACCAGCGTCTAATTACTCTTTGTGGCGCGCTGCTAGAAAGCTTAAAACACCCGTTGAGTATAAGCCACCTCTACGCACATCTACCGGAAGTTGGGCAAGAAGCGATACTGAAAAAGGTAAAATATTTGCTGAGCACTTAAAATCCGTTTTTACGCCAAACATATGTACTGGTGTTGCTGATTTGCCGAATGTAGTCGCTCTACCCCCTCAACACATAAAGTTTAAGACGCGTGATTTACAAAAATTAATTGCCGAACTCAACCCGAAGAAAGCTCCGGGTATTGATGGAATTAGTAACCAGATGCTTATGAACTTGCCTCGTATTGCAATGAGAATCCTATTATTCATATTTAATGCCATTTTACGACTGGAGTATTATCCACACAGCTGGAAGCTTGCCAAGGTTAAAATGATTCCAAAGCCGGGCAAAGATCTAACCAAGGCTGAGTCATATAGGCCAATAAGTCTACTATCAACTATGTCAAAGCTTTTCGAAAAACTGCTCAAAACAAAATTGTCCCAAATTCTAATTAGTAGTGG